>OY728165.1:952063819-953503819 GCA_963277665.1 Viscum album | reverse complement strand
ATCATAAATCATAAATCATAAATCATAAATCATAAATCATAAATCATAAATCATAAATCATAAATAATAAATGATAAATAATAAATAATAAATAATAAATAATAAATAATAAATAATAAATAAATATAAATAATAAAGAGGGCTTAGTCTTATAGATGGCGCTCGCTCTCATCTCCCGCCGATGGTGAACCCTGAGCTAGGGTTTGGCGATGGCTGCTGTCGCGACCCCTCCTCCCTCAGCGGGGGGAGGGGGATCGTCTTCTCCTGCGCTTGAATCTGGGAAGTGCGGTGATGGTGCTCTCCAACCCCCGCTGGCCACAGGCTTCCTCTTTCCGACTATCAATGTCTCCCCGAAGGTCCCCGGATGCATCTTCGGTCAACCCGTTGTTCCAGTTACGTTACAGGAATTCTATGACGCTTCGGCGCTACTTTTGAATGCCCTAATTGCAAGGTTTGTGAGAAGGCGTCCGCTGTTGGGGGATTTCGGTAAGTTTGTAAATGAAAAATGGGGGCTCAAGAATCTTGCTCGTGTTGGAATTCTTGGACCGCGACAAATCCTCATCTTGTTTTTGGATGATGAGGATTTGGGAAAGGCTTGGTCCCAAAGTAAGATGGATTCTAGTTTCTATCTTCTTCGATGGACCTTTGAAAATCATTTGAATCCTGATTCTCCAAACTCTGCAATCTGGTTGCAGTTGCCGGGTCTTCCCATCCCTTTTCAAAATCCAGGACTTCTACGCTCGATAGGTAATTCCATTGGACGTTTTATTTGCTGTGATCAAAGAACTGCTTCTTTGTCAAATCCTGCCACTGTGAGATTCTGTGTTGAAATGGATCTCTCAAGAGTTTCGCCAGAGGTTGTATGGATCATCGTGGAAGGAGAATACAGGTACGCTCAAAAAATTCTATATGAAACTTGGATTCCGTTTTGTTCCAATTGTTGCAAGCAAGGTCATGAAACAGTTAAGTGCCGAAGAAAGATTCCAGCTTCCCTTTCAGGTGTGTCTAATAATACTGGCAATGATTATATGGTTCAGACTCAAGCAGATCTGAATCTAGGGGCATCTGAAAGTGGATTGGTCCCGGCAGTTGATGATATGGTTCAGCATCAAACAGGTCTGAATCCAGGGGTATCTAAAATTGGATTGGCCCCAGTGGTAAGTGATTTGATAAATAATCAGGTCCTTGTAGAGGTTTCTTCAGAAATGTGTGTGGGACAAGAGACCCAATCAGGAGAATTGCCGAATGAAATTAACATAGGTATGGAAGTTTCAATGCAGGAAAATGAGAGCTTCATGAATATGGCTAGCAGAAAGGGGAAAGAAGTAATGGAACAACCTGATAAAGAGGAGATGAAGGCTGATGAGTCTAACTTACAGTATATGGGTAGGGGATGCGCTGTGATGCTGGACAGCTCTAAGCCTGTGGAATTGGTGTCTGAACAGAAGAACACAACTGATGTCCTGGTGCAGGTAAATTCTCATGAACTGTTTATTTGTTCTACAAATAAATTTGCAGTGCTGGCTAATGTTGGATCAAATAAGGCAAAAGAGATGGAAGTGGCAGAGGAAATTGTAGAGAAGGAAGGCAATGTTGGCCTGGACAGATTGAGTGGTAAAGGTAAAAGTCCCTGCACTGATGACACAACTCAACTGGAAGATGGGAAGGATGGAAATGTCAACCCTCCATTGGCCCATAAAAAGAAGTGGGGGGGTAGATCTGATTGTGAAGAAGATCTCCACAGTCACAAAATATCTTACATTGATGCAGTGAAGAATGGGTTTCATGAGACCCTAAGTAAGGAAGTGGAAGAAAAAACTCAAAGCAGGAGGAAGCCAAGGAGAGACTATACTGATCTACCCAAACCAATGGCGACAAGGTCTGCACACAAGATTGTAGGGTCACAAGAAAATGTCTTTGCAAATGGGTACAGTGGCAAACGAAGAGGAGGGTCCCTGAAGAGGGACAAAGGATTCAGTGGGAAACGGTCGGTCAAAGAGAAGTTGTCTGAGGAAATGCTTCGGAAGAAAAATATGTACCTTGAGATGATGCGCAAATACGAATCTTCTGAATGGGAGTCAGCTGATCCTGGTGATGAGTTATCTGATGATGGGGAGAAGGATGCATATGGTTTTGATGTAATGTAGCGTTTTTATTTTCTACTGACTTTACTTGCACTTTTCCTTTAATAAATTTGCGGAACCAGGCTTACGCCTGGTTCAGACTTTCCTGGTAAATAATAAATAAATATAAATAATACATAATAAATAAATATAAATAATAAATAATAAATAAATATAAATAATAAATAAATATTAATAATAAATAATAAATAAATAACAAATAATAAATAAATATAAATAATAAATAAATATAAATAATAAATAATAAATAATAAATAAATAAATAATAAATATAAATAATAAATAATAAATAATAAATTAATATAAATAATAAATAAATATAAATAATAAATAATAAATAAAGATAAATAGTAAATAATAAATAATATATAATATATAATAAATAATAAAGAATAAATAATAAATAATAAATAATAAATAAATATAAATAATAAATAATAAATAATAAATAATAAATAATAAATAATAAATAATAAATAAATATAAATATTAAATATTAAATAATAAATAATAAATAATAAATAATAAATAATAAATAATAAAAAAAATATAAATAATAAATAATAAATAAATAATAAATAATAAATAATAAATAATAAATAATAAATAATAAATAATAAATAATAAATAATAAATAAATATAAATAATAAATAAATATAAATATAAATAATAAATAATAAATTATAACTAATAAATAATAAATAATAAATAATAAATAAAGATAAATAATAAATAATAAATAATAAATAATAAATAATAAATAATAAATAATAAATAATAAATAATAAATAATAAATTGTAAATAATAAATAATAAATAATAAATAATAAATAATAAATAATAAATAATAAATAATAAATAATAAATAATAAATAATGAATATTAATAATAAATAGTAAATAATAAATAATAAATAAATATAAATAATAAATAATAAATAATTATAAATAATAAATAATAAATAAATATAAATAATAAATAATAAATAATAAATAATAAATAAATATAAATAATAAATAAATATAAATATAAATAATAAATAAATATAAATATAAATAATAAATAAATATAAATAACAAATAATAAATAAATATAAATAACAAATAATAAATAAATATAAATAATAAATAATAAATAATAAATAATAAATAATAAATAATAAATAAATATAAATAATAAATAATAAATAAATATAAATAATAAATAATAAATAAATATAAATTATAAATAAATATAAATAATAAATAATAAATAATAAATAATAAATAATAAATAATAATTAAATATAAATATAAATAACAAATAATAAATAATAAATAATAAATAATAAATAATAAATAATAAATAAATATAAATAACAAATAATAAATAAATATAAATAATAAATAATAAATAAATATAAATAATAAATAATAAATAAATATAAATAATAAATAATAAATAATAAATAAATATAAATGATAAATAAATATAAATAATAAATAATAAATAATAAAAAATAAAAAATAAATAAATATAAATATAAATCATAAATAATAAATAATAAAAATTAAAAATTAAAAATTAACTAATAAATAGTAAAGAATAAATAATAAATAATAAATAATAAATAAACATAAATAATTAATAAATATAAAGAATAAATAATAAATAATAAATAATAAATAATAAATAACCAGTTACAAATATTATATAATAAATAAATTAAAGTATATTATAAATAATAAATAATAAATAATAAAGGAAACACATGAAAAAGTATGAAAAGACGTGATAAGGGATGAAAAATCATGAAAATGCATGAAAAATGATAGAGAAGCATATGAAGAATGAGGTATTAGAAAGAATGAGAACGCATGAAAACTCATGACAAGTCTGGAAAACTCCTTAATAATTCAACATAATCATCATAATAACCCACAAAAAAACCATTGATAAAGATAACAAGTCATGGAAACTCAAATAAACAGTAATAAATGGAGCTACCGTTAAAACCCGTCAAAACGGTCATAAAGAGACAAAAACATTGGACTCACATTAACGAAGATAACTTAAGATCCGAGAGTCCGTTTTAGATCAGCGACCTGTCAAATCAAAGATCCTGAAACGATCTTCAACCTGAAAGGTGAAAGAGTCCGAATGGACAGGCGGATCGGAAGTTACGACCATTTAAAAAAAAGCTGACGGGGAATGGGTGCTAGAAACGAGGCATTGAAAAACATAACAAACCTGATACCCACTAAAAAGGCCATAACATATGATCTAGGAGTGCATGTGGGTACCGCGACCAGTCAAACTGAAGCTCATGGAACGAGCTATGATCTGGCGGGTGGAGGAGGTCGAACTGACACGCTGATCGAAAGTTAGGTCCGTTTGAAGACAAGTTCGACGGGACACCGGTGATGGAAATAGGGTTTTGGAGGCCTTTGGAGGGGTTTTGTGGTCGAAAAACATGACAGAAGTTTACTTCTGTCAAATTGGTGCGTATCTCTCTTCGCTGGCTTCGATTTGATATGTGGTAGAGCCCAAACGGACACCCGGAGCAAAAGTTATGGCCATTTGAAGTTGGAGAACTTTTTTAACTTTTTTATAACTCTAATATCTTCCACACCTTAGACCGTCTAACGGTTTTGATTATATGTGCCTCTATATCTTATCCTGAGCTTCGATTTGACTGGTCGTGGCGCTTCAACGGACGCCCGGATCAAAAGTTATGGTCGTTTTAGTGATTTCGGGGTTTCTCACGTTTTTTTATTTTTTTCATTTCATTTCGCGGTGGTTTTACCGAAACCGCCGCTATTTCGAGGTGGTTTTTTAAAAAACCACCGCTAATCCTTGAATAAAATTAAGAAAAAAATAAAAAATAAATTTTAAAAAAAATAAAAAAAAATTTGCCGTTTAGCGGCGGTTTTTTCGCGACGGTTTTAAAAACCGCCGCGAAATGCCGGCCCGAAACGCATTTCACGGCGGTTTTTAAAACCGCCGCTAAATGGAGGTTTTCTCGTAGTGTTTGGCTACAGGTTTTGGGGACAAATTTCCCTTTTGGTTATGATATTACCAACATATAATATTTTTTTATAAATTACATTTAATTAAAAAATATAAATTTTTATTTCATATAAAATTTCATATTATATTTATTAATTTATCATATATAATATATTTGTTTAAATTACTAAACCATAGTCTATTTTAATACATGCCCAAAATGAGACAAGAATTAATTTTATAAATAATGAAATTCATTACAACCTGAACCATTGGGATGCCCACCCAGTATTATTCCAGAATTCTATCACTAAACAACCATGCCCCCACCAATTATGTCATTGGACAACCCTACCCCCAACCCCCACCCCACCACGCTAGATCAACCACCCCATCATCTCTATCCCATCATCACTAGTGAATCCATCACCATTAGCTCCATCCCCAGAACCTCTACCCTTCCATTCCATCTCCAGCCCATCCATGTCAGCTTTAGCCCCATCCATTCCATCTCCAGTCTATGTCAGTTCAACCAACTCCAACCCCATCCATGCCAGCTCCAGCTCCAGCCCATCCATGCCATCTCCAGTCTATGAACAAATAGATGAGAAAAAAAATGGTCAAAGTAATCATATGGAATTAGGGGAGGTATAAAAACAATTAAAATAAATTTTCTTACACCATAAGAAATTATGGTAGGTGCACAGACATGTGATAGAAAAAAATAAAATAGCACATCATACCTATTAAAAATAGCGAATTAAAACTCATAAGTGTGAATCCACAATCCTTAAGTTGATCGATCAATAGAAAAGATGAGGACCATCAAATGTATTGATTGTAAAATCCATGTGAATGATGTTGAGTCTTCACCTAATCTGGAAAAATATTGTCTTGAGAGTTCAGAAATGCATCAGTGCTGGTAGAACCATCTTCATGCAGTCACATACTATGATTGATTAAGCCCATCCAATCCTGTGACCACCAAATATAGAAGAAATTGAAATTCATCAATTGAAATATGTGGTAATAGAAGCTTTGTTAGACAAAAAACTCCCATCATACATGACATAAAAACCAAAAACTCCACACATCGATTATAATTCAGTAGACGGAAACATAACTGAAACCCAAGACAATAAAACAATCTCAAGTAGTACTAGTGGAAATACATGTAAAAAATATTGTCAAATGAAACCAACTCTAGCCCAATCCAATGAAAGACCCATACAATTAACATTTTATAATATGAGAAATTTAATTTCTAATCTCCTGAATTCATTATAACTATTGTAAAAACATAATGAGAGATTGATGGTCTTGATCAAAAACATCTCAAAGAAAGACATCCGGACTATAAAATAGATTCCTTCAAGGGCTTACAACATCAAATAAACTATTCCTTACAGAAATAGATAAGCAAACACATCATATCATGCTTCCACAAAATTATCAAAATCATCATCAAGGTAAAAACAACAAAGTAAAAGGAAAACAATAAGCACATAGAACTAAGTAAATCATCAACAGGAGGAAACCATGGTAGAAGAAATGAAGAGTCATTACCATGGAATTTCTCTGAAATTTAAATCTGAATCATTTTTAAATTCATCCACCATTTTAATTAGTATTTTCTATTTGAACTACGTAATGTAAGTACAATATACAATTTTCAATAAATTTTGTCAAATATATCCTTACTGAAAAATTGTTTCTATAAACAATGAAAAATCACACACTCCTTATACAAAACTCATAAATTGTTAAAACAATAAAGAATTTGAAATGTATTTAATCAGTATCCCCCAAGATCACCAAAAAATTAATTTTCACCTATACTAAACAAAAAAGAGTTCTTCTTTGTGGATAAATTGAATTTAATGTCCTAAATGTGAGAAAAAAAAACTAACTTGCTGGGGAAGTTTCTAGGATGGATCATCCTCAGGAAGTAACAGAGCCCACCTCCTTGACATGTTTTCAAATGTTTCATCCTTCCAAACCCTAAATCTCATCGTATCCAACACGATGAGTTGGATAGTCTCCTTTACTAGGAACACTCCCCATGTCACCACATTCACATCACCTCAACCTGCATTCAATAGTCACTCCCCTAGTTTGTTCACTACAATGTGTGTTAGCTGATGATGAACCCGAATAATATTCGGGTTGGGTGTGGGTTGAAAAATCATAACTTTAAAAGTTTAACCCATTGAACTTATACTTCTTATGTGGTTCATTCAGGTTATAGGGATTATGTTATGTGGGTTGTTTAGGTTAATTGAATTGGGTTTCAATTTATTTTGATTAAAATAATTAAAAAAGTCATGTTCAGGTTCACCCCTTTGTAAACAGGTTATGTTGGGTCAACCAGTTCAATAAAATGGGTTGTGTTTAGGTTCAGAATAAACTAGTTCACTGAATGTACAACCTAACACGAATGTGACCCAGAAACCACAATTTCCAACTATATGTCAATAAAAAACACCAAAATAAATAATTTGTGTGCATTTTGTACTTCAGAAAACATGGAGAATCATATCAAGAAACATTAACTGCTGGCTGGTTGTTGATCATCAGCAGCCCCTTCATGTTAATTTATTCCAAAAACTCATTTATGATCTTTATCTCCGCCTAGATCCCTTCCATCTCTGACCAGAGACTAATTCTCAACTTCCCAAGGCAGTGTTTTTTGATCCTTTCATGGATGTCTTCAATGCTTCAAAAATGAATAGCCCACTCTTTGAGAATCTTATTATCACGTTCACGAGGTTGCATAAACTGTTAAAAACCAAATTATGTTTGAGTCTTTAACATGAAAAAATAAAGATTTCAAAGAGTAATTAATTTAAAAATACTAATTAAATTACATCAATATTCTATCAATTATTATAGATATCCAATTAGATTCATTCTCAATCATAAATATTTGGTGTCATGAGAAATTTCCATATATGAATCTAAGTGTTTTGCATACGGAAAAATTTCCAGTTTTCATTATTCAACAATTGTAATAGAAAATGAGTGAATACCATTCTTCTTGTGGATTTAAAATTCTTAAAAAGTAGTTCTTTCAATTTACATGCCCTCAAAATTGGGAGATATCATAAAAATATTTTATTGTTTACCTATCAATTCAAAATAAAATTAAAGTACCAAAATTTCAAAATCATATTGGCATTGTTCTCAACATTTTCCATATATATGATGTTATATTGGAATAGATAAGAGACTTTATCAATTTAAAAAGAAGGAATAGAAGAAAAAGGTTTCATTTCCTTGTGCCTTGGAAACTTATAAAAACAAAATAAAATATAAACATGTTCATCATATTTCATCAACAAGAAAAATTATTTGGAAAATAAAATGGTACAATTGATAAAAAAAATGTCTGAAACAAGCCACAAAGCAGTTCATATGGTCCATGAATGGAACACCAACAAGATACCAATAACTCAAGCATATGATATGGATTGGTTTATCAAAAAAATAGCTATATGTAACAAATTAAACATCACCACTAAACAAAAGTAGACACAAAATATTAATAATATGCATTATTCGCATCATATATTCTAGAAATTTTAATGTTAGAACTTTGAATTAGTGATTAATTGCGTGATAAAAAAATAAATCACCAGGTAAATTGAAATTTTCCTATGGTTGAGGGACCTTCCGAAATGGATTTAATTCCTCTTGAGATGGTTTTATAGGAGAAGAATAATTTACAGAAATAGTTGTTCTATTCATGTTAAAAAACACTAAAAAGTAAATTAGATTTCAAGTTTTGAAGGAATTAAATAAAGTTTGTTACACCAACCAAACCTGAATCCACCTCATAGATACATAAATCTCCTCTACTACATCAAATCACATGGATGTGATAATGTGTGCTTTGGGACATAAATCGATTGAATGTGAAATGGATTTTTTCCATGACCTTGCCTACACATTTTTTGTATACTTGATAGATGAAAAATGAAATTAAACATCAATAGATGAAGGTATAAGAAACGATATATAATCAAGTGTGCGGATGATGAACCAGGAGTCTGAGAACATGTAGAGATCACCACTTTGCGAGCAACAAAGATCAGGATAAGACTGGTGAAGAGGACTAACAAATTTATTCATGCTATAAAAAACTAAAAAACAAAATTCTCCATAAGAAAACCACATTATAAATGTAAGGTGGGGTTCATGATCACAAACACTGATGCTAGGATAAGAACAAATAACGACCCACCATCAAGATTCAGATTTCTTTTCCTCCTTCATGATGAAATTTTGGATACGTATGGGATTCAAGATGAAGAGAGGACCTAAAACATGAAGACATTCCATTTAAATATTCTCAGTTGCCTCCTTCCAATCCTTATCCAGATTCGTCGGGTGACTCCCTCCAAATATCTTCCTCTCTTGTTGAATGTATCAACCGACGTAAACAATCCTAAAGGAGGCCATCACACCACCAACCGCAAAATTTATGTATCTCATGTTGTATTGAGATGGAGATTTCCAATAGCATAATCAGAGGTCTGATGCCTGCAGAAAAGATTATAGGGTTTTTTTCACTTGTGATCCAAATAGGGGAAGAGGGGAGATGGGGGATAAGGCAGGTCAAAATCGGTTTTCATTTTACTTTTTCTTCTTTCTTTTTTACATTTTTTTAAAATTACTGATTTTTATATGTGAATCATCAAGTTTATTTTCATTTTTTTTTGAATTATTTTTAAAATACCATATAGTAATTTATTTAAAAAATATATTTAAAATTATAGTTTGGTTTTATTTCAAATAGTGTGATATTCTGAATATTTATAAAAAATTTGTTAGTATCAATCTAGTTTTTTTAGTAAACTGATAAATGATAGTGATAAAATATTTATTCTTAATTGATTTTTTTTCTAGTAAATAAATACTATTAAATAACTTATAAGTAAAAAAATGTTGGAAATAATAGTTAATAACAATGGATATATGTGTTGGTAAATAAATTGTCAGTGTAGATATTTTATACGAAAAAATTTAATTATTGGTAAAACAAAAATGGTATTAAACAATTAATAATGACCTGAGTATATGTTAGTAAAAATAAATGTTGGTACTTAAATATTATTACCAATAAAACTTAATACCTATTGGAATTGATCATTTATACCAAGATATATATTACCTGTTATTAAATTTCTATTGGTATAAGTCAAATATTTTGTAGTGATTTGGAATTTCAAGAGGGAGATCACATTGTCTTGAATGTATTTCCATTGAAGGGTGTTATAAGATTTGTAAAGAAATGGAAACTAAGGCCCAGGTACATAGGCCCTTTTGAAATTATAGAGAGAATTAAAGTTGTGCCTTATCGTTTGGAAATTCCACCTAGCCTTTATAAGGTACACAATGTGTTCCATGTCTCATTATTAAGAAAGTACATTCCAGACCCAACACTTGTCTTCACATATGAAGGTATAGAATTAGAACCCGAATTATCTTACATTGAAGAGCCTATCCAAATTTTGGACCCTAAAGAACTGGTGTAGATGAATAGTATGATTCGACTGGTAAATGTACTTGGAAATAATCGTAAAATTGAAGATGTGGCGTGGGTGACCTAGGAGCTTATGATGAAGAACTACCCAAATAATTATATGAGTTAATTTTTTGGTAATTTCGAGGAAAAAAATTATAAGGGGGGAAGAATGTAAAATTCTATGTATTTACAAGTAGATTTATTATAGAATGCATTCAACATTGATTCTGTTTGAAATAAACACTTTGATATTTATAGGAGATAGTTATAACCTAGTCGTTAGACATAAAGTTACCACTTCTATGATTTGAATTTCAAAAAACAGACATACACAGTTGTGATGAGTAAGATATTAGAAGTCTAATGGGATCAACTTACATTTTTGGTAAATAGTAACATACCCTTTTGAAAAGGTATGTACCTTTATGAATAGTAACCCCACCCATCTATGTATAAATAAAATTTAGACACATTATAAATAAAATATTTAAAAAATTAATAATTAATTGTTGGTATTTTTTGAGTAATAAATTTTAAATTATAATTTTAAATTAATAAATTGATTTAAAATTAATTTAATTTTTTAAAAATGTATTCTTAAATATATATTTTTTTCTCCCATTATTTCTCAATAATTTTGTGAGACCTAAATTAATTTTTGAATGTATTATAAAATCAGTTTTGAATTTTAATCTGTATTATTTAAGTAAAAAATAATTTTCCATAAAAATTAAATTTCACATATTTAGAAAATTATTTTGAAAAAAGGGAGTTTATTTTTTATTTCTACATACTAAAAAGTGGTTAGGGTGATTTTTATGGATTTTTCTAAAATACCTGAATTTTTAATGAAAAATAAAATATGGTAATATTCTGTATAAATACATAATAAGATATATACACTATTCCCTGAATCATGTCTAATGTAAGAACACTTGTTTCAAACTCACATGCACCTTTTTTGTCATAATAATCAACACTATTTCTTGTATTGAGAAAAATAATTAAATAATGAATAAGATACTCATAAAAGACTCTTCTCTTCTGTTGTAAAAGCCACCCCTCACTCCCACTTCTCTTCACTTATCTAAACCTTGAATATTCTCAATGTTTTTTCCAAATAATCTTCCCTATTCCATCCCCATGTCCTGGATACCTTGGTATTTCCAAAATACCAAAACCCTTTTCCTTAAAGAGGTTCTCAAGGAAGTTATTTCAAGAGGTAAATCCTCTTCCTTTTACATCTATTTTCATTTAAATTTATCTTATTTTCTTATTCTCTTCTAACCTTCTCTGTACAATTGATCATGATAACTCTAGTATCATATATATAATGGAATTATATCACATAAATGTAATAACAAATATCAATATCTTTACTCTCCCTCTTTTATTTTATAAATGAAATCATCGTTCAAGACTTGTCAATTTACAACCTTCGTAGATGATGAAATTTTGTTCTTCAAATTATTCTTCAATGATATTAATGAAACCATGAAAATGGTTGAAAAAATATTTTAAAATGTATATTACATCCCTTTTTATCTTCTCTATGTAACATATTTATATAATACCAAGCGATAATTCAAAATGAGTTTGTTATGATCATTAACTACCGTAATAATCTAAACAATTATCATTGAACGCATTATCTAATGATTCATCCTCATAAAATGTAACTAAATGAAATATATAAAAATTTAATATTATATATTCTAAATAAAAACATGAAATTACAATTTTGGATAGTAATACAAATTTTAAAGGAGCATCATTTCATATAATTAGGTGAACTGATCATGAAATCAAAGAAATGAACACTCCCGAATGACATAATTCAATCATAAAACTTTTCAATAAGACATAAATGAACATAATACAACATTAATTAATCAAATAAATATATATAAGGTTCATAATAAATTAATTAAAGAATTTAATTATATTAGCCATGATTTTAAAGTCAAGTGCAAAACACGTTCGGAAAAAAGGTAAGGGTTTTCTACCCAAACCTCCATTTTCTTTCAGGTTGCCCTTATACTCTACTTACCTCAAAAAAAATCTTAATTTTTCATATTTACTCCACATGAATTATGTTTTAATGTTATATATATGTGTACTAAATATAACCCTTCTTTATTTTATTTGGAGTTATATGTTTTAAAAGGATCTTTCAAAAATTCTTCTTGATAAACAAGCACGTTTCAAGGGAACTTCTCAAATGAATACCTATTATCAAGTGCAATCTATAAAATTTTTTAAGCCCCAATTATTTTTCTAAAACTAAAAAATTTGTCACGTAAAAAATAAATTAGTTCATTTAAGGTTTTTTTCAATGATGTTTCCAAAAGAACTCTTTTTTTTCGTAGTAAACATGTATTTCTCACAAAAATTCCTCAGTGATTTTATTAGAGTATTTTTGTCTATTTCAACACCTCTGTTGATTTTTATGTATTATTTGGATTAAAATTTTATGTTTATCATCTACCACATTTTATTAAATGGTTTATGATCAGTTAGACTATGGATGTTCTATCTTGATACCATTCACAATACTACTCAGAATGGTTAGTGTTTATGTGTAAAGATTGGGGAAAGTTATTTCATGTGTTCATGTTTTTTTTATTTATACCCTTTTATATAATTAATTCTTTGAACTTACAAACTGGTAGGTAGGGCCCATTATATCCCCTCGATGCATTGGTAGGTCTAATGAGATAAACATATATGGACTTGGCTGAGGCCTTTCCCATTTTTCATATATAGTCTTGGTTGAGGCCTTAATCATTTTTAGTTGTCTTGGCTCAGGCCATGATGATACGGTTCAGATGCCCCAAATTATAAATTCCCTCATTATGTATCTAGTGATTGACAGTTCATGTTATTATTAGACTACTATAATACCCTTGATTATGTTTTATTATGGAATCATGTATTCATCTCTTATTCCTATAATATTATATTCAATATTATTTTTAAAGGCATGTGTTTTTAGTTATTCGCCATGCCTAATGTTATGTTTATGATATATTCTACTATATTTCTTACCCTTAATGAGCATCAAATCCCACTCTTTAATTATTTTTTATTTTTCCTGGATGTCAAGAGTATTATATGATTGACCGTCATGGATAACCTAGTAGTTTAGGATGTTTCCAAAATAATTTATATATTGTATTTCCTTTCATGTTGTAATGTAAACAAAATTTATGTATCTAGTTTTCCAAACTACTAAAATACCCAATACTTAATAATTTTTATTTCTTGTAATCATTCCAATGTAATGAAATAAGGCACCAACTCTGGGAAACTGCGTTTAGGGTATTTACAATCCGCATGATAGATAGATTATTAGGTTCTTTTCAATTAAATGGATCAGCTACATTGTTCACCTTCCCAGGATGATAGTGAATAGAGTAATCATAGTCCCTAATTATCTCTAACCATATTCTTTGATACATATTGAGATCAGTCAACATAAATATATTATTTAGAATCTTAAGATTAGTATATATATGTAACCCATCCTTCCATATAGGTAGTGCCACAAAATCATCAAGGAAACAATCATAGCTAATATCTATAGATCATGTGGTGGGTAGTTCTACCAATGGATCATAAGTTGTGATGAGGTGTAGGATGTCAAACAACCCACACCATTCTTTTAATCATTCTATTAAAACACAATACATTCTTCATTATTTTTAGTGTGTGTATATTCACAATGATTAGACTCTTCTTGTGATTCTTAAATCATTCGTTACATTATTATATCAATAAATACTTTACCCATTTCTATGTTAACTTAGTTATCTAGCTATATAATCAGAAACACATTCTTTGAAGAAGTTGGTAGTATACTGCTAAGCCATGAAAACATTATATTTTTTTGATACTTGGGAGTCTGGTACATTCCTCAATTTCTTTGGTCTTTGAATGTTCTATAAAAATTTCTTAACTTATGATCGCATTCCCCACCCATGTGATTTTCTAAATAAAAAATTCACTTCATGTACATTGCATACATTTTTTAATTTCTTATTTTTTTTTTCTAGCACAATCTGTAGATGATTTCCATGTCCCTACTTTATCTTGGATTAAATGAGAATATCATCGATAAAACTACCACAAATTTGTCTAGGTAATCTCTAAGTACTCTATTTATCAATTCCATAATGATTATAGGTTCATTACTATGTCGGATGGCCATCACTCTAAACTCATTGTGTTCATAAATTTTATGGAAAGCAGTCTTTTGAATATCTTCCCTTTTCACCTTTAACTTATGATATCCAAAATAAATATCCACATTTGCTGATTAATGATATCCCTATAATAGATCAAATTAGTCATCAATTTTTTTCAGGGGATACTTTTTCTTTATGGTGATATTTTTTAGATCCCAGTAATCAATTCTCATCCACATTGATCTATCATTTTTCATTTTAAAGAGCACTGGATCACCCCAAGGTGATTCACAAGGGAATACGAACCATTTTTTCCATTTTTCTAATAGTTTCTTATTTAACGCCTCTAGTTACATTACATCCATCTAATTGGGGTATTTAGAGTTAGGAGTGGATCTAGGTATATGATTTATTGATAAATCTGCCTCATGATTCTATGGAATTCCAGATAACTCTTTTGGGAATTAATTAGTGTATTCCCTCACAATGGAAATTTTCTAATGGTTTATGTTTTACTTTTTCTTAACCATTTGGGAAAATGTTTGATTATTAACAAGGTATAGTCTTCCACACCATCTATGGATTTTCAAATGGATATTCATGACTATCCTATCATTTATATAGGGAGATGGGATGATTCAGAATATGAAATGATATTTTCATTTATTGAAAGTTTATTTGTGATATATATAATGAGATCCAATCCATGAACAATATAATATTTAATTACACTAAGGGAATTTTTATGATATTAACTGGAATAATATACCCACATGTTATTAAAGTAGAATAGTCCAACACTGGGGTTGAAATTATCACTCCACTGGGCGTTTTTACAGATATCTCCTCCTAAAGGTATTGGGTATTCAATTAAACTGTTCTAGAAACATTTAGGATATAGACGAATTTATAGAACCAGAATCAAATAAAAAAATTATTATTGATTAAATAAGATTTTAACCTTTTAAAACATCATTTTCAATGTCCACTTCAGTAATTTTTATGGAATATTATTTCCCTCTCTCCTTTAGATTTTGTGGTGGTTGACGTTGATTAACATCAACGATAATGGTTTAATAAACAAGTTTTCATAGTTTACTTTCTCCCTATAATTGAACCATTGAACCATGGGTGGTGCATTATGACATTACTTCCTTCATTACATCTATCATGTTGGTCAACTTCTTTATGTATCTTCTACATTTCTGAGTTTTGTGGACTTCTCTTCAATACTTGAATCATTTCCCAATACCTTTGAGGGAACTCCCATGATTATTCTATACAAATTTTTGAAATGTGGGTGGTTGAATCCTCTTTCTTCCTTTGTCATTTGATCCACCATCTTGAAACTCAATTAATTATTTCTTATCTCATTTCTATAGGGAAATGCTCTGAACTCCATCTCTACTTCGAGATAACATCGAACCACTTCTTTATAACTCCCAAAGTCTCATATTTTCTTATCCTTTTGATGGTGTAGTTTTAATACACTAATGAATATATGTATTTTTCTATCATTGTTGATAAAAATCCAAAGTAAAATCTTAACATCCTTTTGAATTTTGACTCGTAGGTTATAACATATTCACATTCATTATACTTCATGTCTAATAATTATCCCTCTATATTTTTTCAAGTATTTTTAGGGAAATAATTATTAAGAAATATGTTATTAAAGTCTTCCAACTCCATGTATTTTAGTTCATCATTTATCTTGGTTTTATTTATCAACTCCCACCATTGATCATCTTATCCATCTAAATGATATTTGACGAGAGTCACATTTACTATCTCCAAACAATGGGGCAACAAAATATCTTCTCTATTTAGTTAACCCATTATTTTGCAACATGTGGATTGAAGATCCACTAAATTTCGATGGTCACTTCCACATAAAGGACTCAATATCTAGTTGATCCTTCTTGGGTGAAGGTGGATGTTCCATATGGTTTTAGTTATTATTCATAGACTGAGATATCTATATAAGAATCCTCATAATGTATTGAACACCACCTCTCATGGAATTTTTGATATCATTCACACAATCATTTCATTGTCCCTCACATGGGTTGTTGGTTGAGTTTTTCTTGGTTCCCTAGATTTTATAAAATATAAAATGTTTAAAAAAACATAAGTTAACAAAACATGAATAATTAATATATTCATATGTGTAAATTAACTCAAATGGCATATCTTATGTGATATTTTTGTTTAACCATTTTCTAAAAAAAATTCTAGGATATTATACCTATACATAGACTTATACATATGGTTTTCACTAAAATTTTCTAATACAAATTCCCAAGTTAACTAAACCATAGATCTGATACCAACTATAGTGACCCTTCTTTTTATTACTTGACTGTTACTGCACTTTTATGATAAACAACATAATAGTGATACAATCCAGAATCCAAAGGTTTAGTGTCGTGGGAAAATAATCTCAAAAATCAATTATAGATAATAAACATAAGAATTATTAAAATTCTAATTACTTATCCCTATAAATATCTCATATTCATCTTATTACATGTAGTCACCTAAGGATATACATCAAAGAAATGGGTGAGCTAAAAACTCAGTAAGGCAAAGGATAACATAGCATAAATAAGATACATTAATAAACAGTACATTGGTTAGAATAATCATCATAATCATGTCTTAAGAATTGTATGATCATAATAATAAAGAGGAATACATTTTAAAAATTCTTGGAATGCAGTGATGTATAAAAATAAAACATCTTGTCATAATGGTTAAATACCACACATAGTTTTTAACAAAATTTCATTCATGTTCATGCATAAAATATGTGCATAAATAAAAACATCATCCTTGTGAAAAAATATAGAATCATGTTTACACATAATACAAATATTCTCATTAGACACATCACATTATCTAATGAATTGGTGGTATTTATAATTCTGATCCCACCAATCATATCATAATATTAACATAACCTTGAATTACATATAGAATGTATGACAATTAAGTCATGAAATAACCCATGGAATGAAATGGGTATCAAAGGATTTAATAAAAAATCATGAATAAACATTGGTGTTACCAAATGAATAAGGTAAAACATATTTGGTACAAGAATAATAATTCTTAATTGAATAAGATATAGCTCAAGGGGAGTCAATGATGTGTTTTGGAAAGAAAAGTATTTATGGAGAATCTTTTGATTTGGATTAAAAATAATGGTGGAAACATGTATATACCCAAAAAATTGAAGAATAGATAAATTATATTTAATGAAAATTATAGGAATATTCATACCAAATATTTCATGAAAGAGGTATTACCTAATGAAAAAGAGTTGGGTTCGAGAATCCACATTCCTTAAATCCATTTTTATTTCATCACATTTCCACCTCTTGAATAATAAACATTTGTTTATTAAAAAATTGAACGAGAAGTGAATTCTGTTAATTTATGTCACTATTTATCAATTATAATAATTAGATTATATTTTTTATTTTATTTTTTGATGTTGAATCATTTTTATATCATGTTCTCCTTAAAAAATTCTCATTTTTCTTCAATTTCTATATTTTGTTCAAAGACATTTATACATATGTAGAATTAATAAAAACATGTTTAAAAATATATATTTTAGTATTTAAATGACAAAAATTATTTATTATATCTATCTATATGGTTGGTGATAAGAAAAGAATTGGAAAACTTCCTTGTTGGGGGTTAACCAACTATTAACAAGACATTGTCAAAAGAGAGGGAATTGAAAGATTGAAAGTTTAATATGTTGTAAATACGATAATTCTTATAGGTTAATGTAATTAATGTAATTTTGGAATACTAATCAATTATACTAATAATATCATGGTTTAAAATGGGTGGAGAAATATATAAAGATGATAGGGGAATGAAAGGAAGAATTAGTGGGAGCTTACCATATTCTCGGTGTTGCTTATTCACTACGGCTCTAAACTCCTTTGATGCTTAGAGTTGGATGGATCCAAAACATCCCTAGATTTTCGAAGAGGCATAAGAGAGAAGATTTTTGTAACACCCCATGGTTTTAAAAATAAATTTAATTCGTGAAACTTTGTTTTATGTAGATATTTATAAATATACTTTAAACATAATTTGTAAGCTTCTATGTTTTGAATTTTGAAAAACAATCATCTAATATTGTGTTTAGTAAGTTATTTGGAGTCTGATGGAACCTACTTGTTTTTTGGTGAATAGTAACATACCATTATGAATATAAATATAACCCTAATGAATAGTAAATTGTATTAATATTTTATATTATTAAGGATTTAAGATAATAACATCTTGGTTAATATTTCAATGTGATATAAAAGCTGTTATAGTTTTAAAATTGTTTATTTTTGAATTAAATATGATTTTATTTAAAAATTAAATAAATAAAATTTTGAAAATTATTTTCATGAAATGGAGTTCATTTTTTAATTCTACATGTCTTAAAATGGTAAGGGTAAATTTTTGGGATTTATCTGATAAAGTTGATTTTTCAGTGAATAGTAAAAATACAGTTTTGAGTTTCGGTGTATTAATGACATCATTAATGATGAAATAATGATGTAATGAATTTGGTATACTTGGGTTCAGTAAAATAATATGTGATGTGTCCCAAGTGGCTAAAACCATGGGTAAATACCATAGGAAATACCATGTATTTGCAAATACCACTAATGATGTGTCCCTTGGAAATTATTAAAATATTCCCTCACTTTTTCTATAAATACCAACCCATTCCTTAATTAAATTTATTCTCAATTCCTAATTAATTAATATATGGCCTAATTAACTAACTATAAGTCCTCTCAAGGTTTTCTCAATCCCTTAAGGTCCCTGCATTCAAATTCTAGGAGTTACTCTACAAGGTAAGAAAATTCTAAATTTCTTACTTTTTCCATTCAAGTTCACTTCAATGGGGTATAAAGTTTCCATACCATGTTATTATTACCATATTATTATTGATATATTGTTTATTATTATTCATTTCTGGATGGGTGACCCTTGTCCCCTCTCTTTTTAATATTTTCTAAAACAATGTTGCATAGCTGTTAGGCTGCTGAATTTTTGTAAGGTATTTCTCAATTATTCTTTTATTTTGAGTTTCTTTCTTTTCTTATTCATTCCTAATATCCTCTTACCAAGAGGAATTAAAGCTCCCTAAATTATTTATATTCCATATTTTCTCATTTTTCAGGGAAAATCCATCATCATTCTTCTCTCCCCTCCCACTTATTCAACGAATAAAAACGTTGTCTGTGATGTGTCGAATTACCAACATCATGGATGATGTGATTTCGATTTGCATTAATTCTTTAAAGTATGGTCATGAAACAATTTTTATGGTTGAACAAGGTTATAATATATGTATCATTTTTAATCCCTATTTCTGGAATTCTTTTTTTACTCATGGTTTTAATGTATAAGACAAAATGTGGTCGTTATTATCAAAGAACCACTAAAACGATTTAAACAAACATCATTAATATTTTAACTTATGAATCTTCATAATATCAAACATAAAAATGATAAATGGTATAAATTATGATACTGGAATTATTTAAATACCCTCCCATTTCAATTCTGGAGTTTCACTTCCAATCAACAATAATATCCATCATGAACCAATCACGGAAAACATGTAAATAAAACACCCCAAAACAATGCAAGCAACAAAATACTAACAAATGAAGGGTGGAATGATCAAATGAAATGATCATATAAGATATTATAAAGATGGATATAATTCTTTAATATATTAATAACACTCTTTTAACCATTATACAGTATGTTTATACACATTTTAAGTATGAATAACCCAGGGAAGGGGAATTCTTAACCCAATTTCAATTCCATGGTTTAACCATTTACTTTATCCATTATGTTGTATTAAGATTATTGGTGTGATGAAATTTTGTTTATATGATGTAGTATTATATTTATTTATAGTGTATACACATGTAAATTCCATTCTATTAATTCTCGCTTCAATTATTTTTTTAATGGACTTTCACTTTAAAATCCATTAAAAAGTCTCTCTAATAATTTTCAAAGGGATTGTATTTTTATATATATATGGAATGAGATATTTCTCATAATTTCAAGAAATTTTATTACCATTATATGTTCCTTGGACATTATTTATGTTGGTTTGATCCCATTATATCTCAAATATGTTGGTTTGATCCCATTATAGTTCAAGATATGTAGGGTTGAGCCCATTATTGCTAAAGATATGACAGGTGAGCCCCATTATAGCTCTTCAATGCATTCGGTATTCCAGAGATAAAAGTTGACCAAAATGATATTCCATGAGTAAGGGTGAATGTAAGATTTATATTGTAAATATGACCCAAGGAAACAACATGAGTATACCATGCATTCGAGTTTTTATGATATGGGTTTTATTGGTTTTTATGATATCACTTGACTAATGATTTCTATCTTTATATCCCTTATTGAGTTTTATAATCATCCCATATTTATAAAATGTTGTCACAGTGTATAAGGATGGGTAAGATAAATAATGGATTCATGGTGTTTTATATGGAGTGTTTTCAAATAAATCATGCTTTATGTTTTAATGTCTTGTATTTAAAAAAAATGGAAACTGTTTTTAATAGAGTCTGCTTTGTATAAATGTGGTATGTTATGTATGTAAGTTATCCTAATTATTTAAAAGTCTAAACCCGAAAAGATCCTTAATGTTTAATACTATATGTTCTTGTTTAAAATTCAAGATTAACTAATGTTAAAAGGTTGGGTCCTTATAATTTTGGTATATATTTTTATATTTAATGTTATGTAGGATTTTTTTCAAGTGGAGGTAGAGGGGTAATTTACTCTTAAAGAGAGGTGTCTTTTTTAGTTAAAATAATGAATAAAATAATGCATCTAAGGAAACCATTATAATAGTGTTACTTTTCAAATTATAAAACATATTTTAATTAAATAAATATTTTGAATACATATAATCACATATAATTACAATTCATTAGTTTAATCAATTGGATAGTTTCAAAAAAAATTAGAGAATACTTTTTTAATGTAATACTTTAGATTTTAGACTTTAGAATGTGGTTTTCTGGTTTGAAAATAATTTTTACTGTATTTTAATGATTAATTTATAAAATTAAATATTTTTTGGTCGAACGTAATGACATATAAATGGTTAGTTCATTATTACAACCTAAAAGATGTAATTAAAGATACATGGGTTATGGGAAATACTATATTTTCACTTTTCACATAAAAATTGAAGTATTTCAGAAAGCTACTACTAAAAAACACTTGTAAATTTTATAAATTATTATTTTAAAATTGATATTCATTTTATATAAACTATTTTATTTCATAGGTAACATAGATTTTTAATATAAAAATTATGAATTTTAGAAAATACTTTAAAATATAGTTTATTAAAAATGGGGTTATATATTATTATTTTTAATCATGATATTTATTTTTTTGGAATTAAAATATTTATATTTACTTAAATTGCACATGATAAATATTATTTATAAAAATGTATTATTTTGATGTTAAATTTGTATTCCAATTGATTGGTTACTATTCCCAATGATCATTTTACTATTTCAATGGACACATTACTATTATAACAGTTACATTACTATTACAATGGTTGCATTACTATTCAAAAATTCACATTACCTAATATAAATAATTCTTCATTACTTCATTAATTATTCAACTCAATTCCTCCCAAGGTTACACACTTCCTTTTTCTATAATGATGATTGGTTTAGTAATATTTTATTTCATTTCTATAGTGTTGTTCATGGGAGGGATGGTTATAGTAGATTGGGGTGATCCATATTTTCCCATTGTAGTTTTTCTATTTTATATTTTCCCCCTTAAAATATTTGAAATTTTATTGTGTTTAATTACTAACTAATGTAATGATTTTCATTATAGAAATAAAACTTCATTGGTATCTATATGTGTTGTATAATATTGTATAATAAGATATAATACACATTAATTTAAAGAAAAATATAGTGTTTCTATACTCAGGGATGTTACATTCTTCCCCACATAAGAAAATTCATCCCCAAAATTTCATCTCATATTCTCAGTTGAGAATTGGTGAGGGTACTTATTTTTCATTGTTTCCTCTGGTTCTTATGTCACATCTTCCTACTTAGGGTTCCTCCATAAAAATTTAACATGGTGAGTTTTCATGTTGCATATAAATTTTTGTGCATGGTAAAATATATTCACCAGCTTCCCCTCATACAATATGTAATTATTCTACTGTACCACATTCAGATTTAGTACATGTGATGGATTGAGTATAAACTAACTCAGAAAATATATGTGTAACAAATAATAAACAGGATCCATATTTGGTGGAAGTGAAAGTAGATAGTACATTGATCCTATTAGATCAATGATATAAAAGGGGAAATGTACATAGGGATAACCATCTCATTATATCCAAACCACATGAATATCTTCCATGGTGATATTTGAAGGAAAAAAATTTAAAGTCATCGGTTCCTATATTTTTCTTAGTATTTTTCCAATACGGTCGTTTCCCAAAAACCAAAGGCCATTTTTTTTAACTAAGTAAACAATATAATATTAGATCCCTTATTCACCCCATACCTCTTAGTTATCACACTATTCTTAATTGTTCATTTCGTGCAACATCTTTAATTGAAGCTGAAAACACATTAAATTTTGAGGATAAAACATTCTAAAAAAAATTAAAATCTAGAAAAAAAATTATTTTAAAAAACATTTATGAAATATATTTAGTAATTTTAGAAAAAACTCAGTGTTAAAAGTTTAATGAAAAAATATTTCATTTCTTTTAAAAACAAATGGAAACCCTTCACATTGAATTAAAACCAGAATGCTTTTCCGAAAGGGTTATAATGATCCTTAATACTATATTCTATTATCTAAGACATTAAGTAAAAGGTTCAAGAAATAATCATTTTAGAATTAAACCTTTATTTATGGATAAATCCTACCAAAAAATATTATTTAACTGCTCAAGGTGATGAACCATCATAAAGGGGAAATAAAAACTCTCCAAAGACCAATCTGAACCCTAAATCATGGAAATGTCAATGTAACAAAAATCAAGAAACCATAATCTCTTGCTCTCTAATACCTTCCTAGGGGAATAAATAAGGACAAATAAGAACTAAAACAGGATAGAATAACATTCATAGGTACTTACCTTAAAAAATCATGATTAAAACACAAGGAAAACCATGGGAGAGATCCATGTAGGAGAGAGAAGTAGAGATGAGTTTCTCTCAAGGTTGATCAAGTTTAGTGGGGGGAAATTGGGGGGATTGTGGATCAAAATTCAAGAGTTATGCTAAGGTAAATTATTATGTAACAAAATTCAACTTAATAGGGTATGAGTGTGTTTATAGACTTAAGGCCATCTTTCATAGTTTTATGACTTGTAGGTATATCCCTTTCATGTGTGAGACCTCACATTTCATATTTATCTCTAGGTAGATACTCTTTTTTATTTTTTATTTTGTGGTTCTCCATTTCATTAATTCTACATGAGACTAACTATTTTTAGGGATTTTTGTCTTGTTCCTTCTTCTTTTAACATAATATGAAAGATTTCTTAATGTGGGGATAACTCTGTGTCATCCTCTATTTTTAATGATCCTTCCATGTGTCACCAGTAATAACACTTATTAATGATATTACTATAATAAGCATGTTAAATATAATTTCCTTATTTTACATTATGAATTTATCTATAATTATCAATTTCTATATCTTCTTTTTCATGTTTCCATACTCCATGATTCATGTATCAAGATATTTATATATGAATAATCTATTCACACTCTTCTCAATCACAACCATATGTCCCATGAGATAACACCTATTTAAAATATAATAATCCATCTAGAATATTGTTCTATGATTATTGCATGTATTTTCCAGGTATAACACTCCTTATATCCTCCCAAAGATATTACATAAATTATTAATCAATTTTCCATTCAAACACTTCAAAATAAAGAACCATGATCATTGGTTTTAAAAGATTCCTAATCTTCTTCATGATTAGGTTGCTCAATCATTTTCAACCATTAATCACAATAAACCCATCAATTTTCATAATATGTATATAAAACCATTTAAACCCACAAATTAAAATATCTAATTATCTTGAAATGATATTTCTATTTCAATAACCAAATATCATTAAACAAGATCATCATTTAAATATCCTTATTTTAATTTGGAAGATATTTTCTAGTTTTTATATTCTATTATGCATCTATTTATTAATTCGACTCATGGTTCTTCAAATCATACATAATACTCAGTCTTCTTATAACGATAAATTCTAAAAAAATCCATTCTCCAAATTATTTTTGAAAACATTACTTTGTAACTATTTAATCATGCTTAGGTGATTCATTCTCAGATCTCCTTTATTTGTAGTCTGAATGTATTTTCATTTAATTCACTGTACATCAACTGAAAATTTCTTTATTAATTTTAATATTTTATAATTATTATTATATAATGTAATATGATATTTAAATAATTCACAATAATTTCATACAAAACGTGAAATCATTTAACATCATGTCATTATTCCCAGAAAAGCATAGAATAAATCACCTTAATTATTTTTGAAAAAACATTACATCACTTTTATTTTCTTACATGAAAACACTTACATAGGAAAAATTTTCTACGATCCTAGATTTAGATATATAGTTTTCTCCTTACTGATTTCCCATTTATGAGATCACATATTTGGACACTTTACATTGTTGAACGCCTTCCTGCAACTGAATTAAAATACATGAACCTTGTGTATCTAGATTCTCTAATGCCTATATTTTCATATGTTGGGTCTTTAAATACATGAATTCACTTATGTATCCAAATTTTCTAATATTGAGGGGATTCCTTACATAAAACCTCTACATAATGAGTTTTAGATATGTGGAAAATCCCCCTATGTTGGGAAAACCATATATGGGTACTTAGCCATATTCTCTCATGTCATCAGAATTCCTAAACATAGAACCTCTGCATATTTGAATTTGTTTACATGGAAAATCCCATAAATGGGTACTTGTGAAGATTTCGATAATTATGGTCATTTTCTAGATTTGGTCTCAAATTCCTAAAAAGGTGGATCCCATGACATCCGAACTCCATAGATGATTGCATAAACTTCTTTAATGACTATTATGTTCCATCCTTCATTAATATAATCATTGTAGTTTCATACCAAGGTATAACACAACCCTTTAGCATCCACATGTCATTTTCCACAATTACAACATATATATCAATGGTTTTTGTAGTCTTCAAAAAATATTTTCCTCACTCTTTCACTAAAAATCCCACATCAATATTATCAAAAAAATCCAATCACTTATCACCATGGATTCGATACTCCCCCCTTTAGATTTATATTGATAATATTCAATAATATCTTACTTATATCTTCCCCATTTTCAATAAATAACAAAGGGTTTTATTATATTATTCTTCAGGGGGTATCAATACAATATTTAAACAATTTATAGTCACTATTACTCCCATTATTTCCACAATGTTTCTATATAAGACTTAATAAAGAACTTCATCACTATAGATTCCTGTAAAGAATCTATATTTAGAGAAATTATGCTCAATCTTAAAATATTTTAGTAGAACCTTTATCATTGATAATCCATGAGTTTCACCCATTTATTAATAATACCTTGACAATCCTTTTCATTCCCATATTATAGTTTCACACCATTCTTAATACTTGAATGAGAAAATCACTTTTTTCATAGACTTATAAACTAATCATCTAATCCTACTAAGGTAGATCTTGATGTAGGGAACAAGAATAAATGTCAACATTTTTTGTTTAGTATACCATCACTTCACTAAATATTCTCAAAATATATAATAGATAAGTACTTTTACCACAAGATACTTCCTAAAATATTTTAAAAAAAATAACTCATAATATTTAAAACACATTGGGGAGTAACAAACCACTACAAACATCAATGGATATCACTTTTCAATACAAAACTAGCGATACAATTTGTATCTTCTAGTTCTTCACAACACACCATCCTTTATTCAAATGAGGTTGAACTACCTATAAATGGTCATATTCAACTCCACCAGAAGGTATAAATATTCTAGAATCCACTTGTTAAAATGATTTTTTTATGGGAGTTACTTTTTGTGGATACTTGTTGTTAATGTTATATAATTAAAGAATCATTGAGGTATCCTAAAAAATCACTCAAATGAAACCATCATGTTAAAAAATATCAAATTAAAATGAAATATTAATTTTATATATATATATATATATATATATTTTATCAATTACTTTGGGTCATCAAATTTTAGATTTGTCCTAGAATTATTTTTAGTGACTTACAAGCTTGCCTCAACATTGTTGGGATGTCCTTGTACTTTGATTTTACTCCTATATCACGTCTAATAATCCTTCGAATCCATTGTTACATGAAATGATAGTATGAGTAGGTATATATAAATATGTATGGACTTATTTGGTGTGAATGTATAGTTTCCCTATTAGCTTCTTCAAGTTGACAGATTTATCAACATAACTCCAAAAACATGATTTGTACTCCTTTATTATCTCCCTTTAACAAACCTTCCACCACTATAGTGATTCTCACTAATTTTAAAATCCATATTTTTCTGGTTATTTTATTCCATCATGGATGTTTTTTGTATCATTATTCATCTAAATAAAACAATACCTTTTTGGAATAACTATTCCATGGATCATATTACCCTTTCAATCATGCAACACATCAATCATTAGATATAACCAAAAAAATAATAGGAGAGATGAAGCTCTAAATGTTCTTAGTTTATGGATTATGATTGGTCATGGTGAATCAACTCATTACTCTTTACTATCCTCTAGGATTTGATATTTGTAGCTTTGGAACCACCACTTTTGTAGACATCATTCTAGAATTTCATTCATGCCTTTACAACTTCCATATCTTGGGTTACATATTTATTGTGTGAGTAAAATCACTTATACTTGTCTCTTGAATTGATGAATTATACTTTCATCTTTCAACATAATTCCTCTACAAATGGATTTATCTCCTAAGAAATTTTAAATATTTCATAGTGGAGTGATATGAATGACCACTGAGTCACACTTTTGTGATTTTACTATTCTTCAATACAAATTTGAGTCCTTTCATATCTATACATGCTCAGTGAATTATTTTTCAATTGTTTCATTCTTTATAATACTTATATAATAACCCCCTTCAGCTTCTTTAGTTTTCATATATGCTTCCTTTCACTTAAAGAGGGTTGTTGTGGTTGCAACTTTATTTCTGTTTTAGGAACCTTTCTTAATTAATCATCTTTATCCATTAATGATGTGAATCCATTTTCGACCTTAACATATTTGTTTCTAGTAAAACTTATTCCTTATTATTTCATATGAGAATAGGTGTTCCTTATAACTTCATTGGTTCTACTACTAATGTAATTTATTTCCATGTGTTGATGGTTATTATGGATAAATCATAAATAATAAAAAAATATACCTCTTTCTATTTTTAGCGTGTATTATTCCACCATTGAGCCCCATGGCTTCTAGAAAAAAAATCACAGTATGCCCCATTATTCCAGAGTAGAAGAAGTGTAAAGACACCTCATTTTGAGAAGCATATCTGTAAAATTTTCCATGATTATTTCTCAGGTTCACTAATTCTAGATTTGAACATTCAGTCGTTCTACTAGTTCCTAAATTTTAATTTTTACATATTCCGCTTATTGAGAATATAACCAAGGGGATCTTATTCTCTTCATTTTAAGTTATCATTGTTTCCTTTAGTTCTTCTACCCTGTCTTTCTTCCACATTATTATGAACACTATATTTTTTAATTCTAAATTCTATTATATTCTAAACCTTCTCCCCTCTTCTAAATGAGTTTGGATAGGGATTATTCCTACCTTCAACACTTTCTCTATATAAATTTTACTCCATGTTTCTTGTTCACGTTCTTCTATTAAAACACTATTCTATTTCATTTTTTTGCTCATATTATTCCTAAAATACTTTAGTCCCTCCGCTACCCCTCTTAATCCATTATTCACTATGAATAAATATTATATGAATGTGAAGTTCAATCCATGAATAATTTCCATCAGATCCACTATTTCATATAATACTTGGATCACTTCTTATGTATTTCATATTTACAACTCAATATTGTTTCAATGTTTACATTGGAATTAAAGTTTCGAATATCCTATGTATATGGATCTTAATTTATAGATATACAAGAAAATTCAAAAACATAGTTAGAGTTAGGTAAATAATTATAATTATCCAACTTGATAGAAGAGTATATCTTTCTAGGATTTCTATTCCTATTACAGTTTTTCATTTGGAAATTTTTATCAAGTTTGGATATTAAAATTCAATATTCATTAATTATACATTTCTCATTGGACTATTTTCAAAATTCATCCATATTTCAAAATTAGTGGAATAATTTATGAGTTTTTATGAAAACCACTCAATACGTATATTACTAAGATTATCTATATATTTTCATCCTCTTCTATTTCATTGTTCTTTGTTAGATGTATATCTCTTAGAATAAATTCTATAACTTCTATGTTGTTAGTCAATAGAAATATAAACATCGCCTTATAAAAGCCAAAAAAAATTATAACCACTAAAAATGTAGGATTTACCATGTGATCTATAAGTCATCAAAAATAAAATAAATTAAATAGGTTGAATTCAGAGTCACAATATGTCTTTGATACCCCATGTTGGATCCAAAATCTCCCTCATAGTGGAGGGTTTAATCTGGGGGACATAAAAAAAATTATATTTTACTTTTTAGAACATTTCCAAAAATTATTAGGAACATTCCATCATATTTTTCTTTCGTTCGAATGAATCCACACCATATTTCATCAAAAAGTGTATTCTATAAATCATATATTGATTGTGGTATTTTAATTAGTTATCCACTATGGGAAACTCTAAATATAAATCACCAATAATATGTTTATATTATAGTGTATGTAATACTCCTTGTAGGGTTATTAAAATAAATTCGGAAAGGTGTTACTATCAGTCCAAAGTGATATGCCCTTTCCCTGCCCTCATTCATTGATAAAGTGTTGGATGATTCAATTTATAGACTTGAGGATCTCATTCATAGTTTGATGACTTATCACCTTGTCTCTATCAAGCATGAAATCTATAATTGAATATTTATATCTAGGTAGACGACTTTTTTATCCTCCTTTTTCTAGTCTCTCTTTCTTTAAGTCCATGTGATACTAGATCCTAATAAATATTTTAGTCTTATGTAATCCTTTTTCAAATCAAGATGTGAAAATACGTAATGTGAGGAATAAACAGTGTATTCTTAGTAGTAGTTCCCTTCTTCTCTAGGTGTTGATAATTTCAAACTAGAATTATCCAATAGCTTTCTTCTTCTTCATGATAAATGTCTCAATTAAATTCTCTTATTCATTCAATCCATCATTCTTCAATATAAAACCAAATATATCTTGGATGTTTTATAGAGTATCTCATTCTCTATCTCCTCAAGAACCAAATATGTAAGCATGGTCAAACAATTCTCTTTTTATAACTTTGATATTAGAGTATATACCCTCTCTTGTTTTTTGAAAACTACTTTATTTTGTTTTTATACATGCATGCTCTATATCAATTCTTAAAAAACAATGGTGTAGATCATACCATGTTGCTCCATATTTTTCAAAATCCTACCACATATCACCTGTAATAACACAAGTTGATGATATTTTCCAAATAGGAATATGAATCCTTTTTCCATTTTTTAATATAGAATCTTCAACTATTATCAGGCTCTAGATCTTCTTGTTCATGTATCAACACACCAATATTCATCCATCATGATAAATCCATAGGAATAATACCTATATACTCTACTCAATCACAAACATTTGTACCATGTGATAACACTAATTTAAATTCAAACAAACAATCCCAACAATTATTCCATGATTCTTACATTCAGTTCCCGTATTTTATATTCCTTATATCCTCCTAGATAACCTCCATAGATTCTGAAAACAAAAAATAATTTAATCTCCTTGAATAATGATCCATGATCATTGACCATTAACATTTCCAATTTTTCTTTATTCTTGGGTGGATCAATAATTGTAAACCATTAATTGCAATCAAACTATAGATCCACATAATCCATGGATATTTTCTTTTAGATCCAATACATTAAATATATGATTACCATGGAAGGAAATTTCTATTTCCATCACTGAATATCATGGCATGATATTTTCATTTAAAAATGCATCAAATTTGGAAGATATTAGCTAGTTTTAATATTCCCTTATGAATCAATTTATTATCTCAGGTAAATGTTCTTCAAATACTCCTTAAAATGTGGTCTTATTCAACCTATGAATTCTCCATAAAATACATAGTTAAATTATTTTTGAAAACACTATTTTAAAACTCCTTTGTCTTTACTATATACATCATAGTAAGATCTAAATCATTTATTATGTGAATATATTTTCATTTAATTCACTATATATCACCCAAATAATTATTTATTCGCTTTCAGATTGGATCATGGTTCCATTTTAATGTTACTTGATATTAAAAATCATTCATGAATAGTTATTTATTCACATTCAATCATTTCACTACTAGTTGCAGTTCCTAGAATAGAGAAGAACAAATACCCTACATCACTATATAAAATTCTTTGTGTCTACAATAATTTCCTATATAAAAATATGTATGTAGAAAAATCATAAACATAACCAGATTCTGATAAGTGGTTCACTCTTTAATGACTTCCCTTATATGGGATCACATATATGGAATCTTTATTTATCTGAATTTATTCCCATAGATTAATCTTCTTACCTAACCATGTTGTAGCTGAATTATCTTATGCTGGTATTTTATTGTGTTACTCCTTTGCATATGTGAATTCATTTTCATAGTCATGTTCTCTTATATCACAAGAATTTTATTATATAGAACCTCTCTATAGCAGATTTCAGATACATTTAAAGCTCCCTTATATATGAAAACTGATACATGGTTACCTAGCCAAATTCTCTTACATCAAAAGAATTCTATTCCATGGAAACTCTACATAGAAAAATTTTATTATGTGGTATATTCTATACATGTGTACTTAGAAATATTTCCATAATTCTACCCATATTTGGGATTTGTCATGAACTACCACCTTCTTTTGTTCCCTTGACATCCAACCTTCGTGGATGATCCCATAAACTTATCCATGATATTTCTCATGGAATCCTTTATTCATATAATCATTGTCACTTCTTTATAACATTCAACATAACCCTTCAATAGATATATGTATTTTTCAACAATTCTGACATAAATATAAGTGGATTATATAGTATAAAAAAAATCAAAATAATGTCACTAATAATTACATATCCATATTCTTAACAAATCCACTCACATAAAATCATGGTTTAAAACAATTAACATTTTCAAAAAAACTTTATAAAAGTTCAATGGTTTTCACATGATTCACCAAACCCTTTCCCAAACATGTGCCATATATTTTAAACACAAAGGGAACCCCACACGGTTTGGCCACATGGATAGTAAAACGAGTCACCAACAATGATACCATGTTTGAAACATGGTGTAGTATTTTTACGGGAACACCATATGACTAGAACTAAAATACCAATTTCCATAATAATTATGAACCACTAAAATAATTATGGTGAAGAATAGAAGACTGGGAAAAATAATAGAAAATAATATAATCCTCATTAATCATTTTCTCACACTACCCAAGTGAGAATCCATAAAAAATAAAAAAAAATCCTCATTAATTATCACTAGTGATTAATAATTACAATGAAAAGGAATTAACCACACAATACAAAGAAATGTGAAAAAGAATTAAAAGAATGATTATAAAAGATATTGAGACCTACAACAAATATCCCCACCATATATGGATTATTATAATATGGTGGATCATAAGGATAAGATAATTCTTAACAAACCACTCTAAATCATAACATGGATTCCAATCAGAGAGGACCCAAACAAAATTTATAATCAGTGACAGGTCCATTATTTTATGGGATAAGATTCTTCTACACCAAATAAGGAAAATATATATAGTTTACTAAAACAAAATTACATGATCAAGAAGGTAATAGAAATAGAAGGGGTATTCCAAATAAGAAAGCTCATGATTCATGATAAGAGATAGAAGGTTTAACCCAAGATAAAGACAAATTCCCAATTACTGAAGATAAAAGAAGCATAGAATCCTTGGGTAATTCCAAGACACAATGGAGTTATTCATTCTACCACACTAATTGGAATTTGGGTAGGGGAAACAACTAGAAGGGATACACTCAAATTCTAAAAGGTGTGATTTTGAAGAAAAATCTATGATACTAACTCTATCCATGAGCCCTCTTTAATTACCAAGTGTGTAAAACAAGCATAAAAATCATGAATTTAAATTTTTTATGTTGTGAAATACATCATGACATAATCACCAACATAATGGAATCTTGGTTACAAACTAAGTATACCACATAATTTTATTTAATCACAAAATTAAATTGAAACCATACCAGTTCCATTTTTGATTGGAAACAAGTTTCACTCATCATTAGAAATATTCACATAAAAGGATCCAAATTTGGATCCCACTAGATTATCAACACATTCTCCAGAAGCTTTATGTATTATCAACCTAAGAAATTCAAGTTCTGTTGTGGAGATTCGAAGGTGATTTTGATGTCGATGTGATTACGGGATTATTGTTTCTTTGATTCAAGTGTGGGAAATTAGATTTGGATACCATGAACATCTCTATTTCTCTAGAAATTGAGGGGAATAATATAAATTCTATCAAATTCAAGGGATAAATTTTTAATGGGAATTATGACTATAATTCCCTTAAATAAGGTGGATTTTATTTATAGGAATTTTAATTTATCACTTTTATCAGTGACACCACATTCACTATGTATGACAAATTTAACATGTTATAAATGTATTAAATATTTTATCACTAACTTTTAATATCTAAATAAGGTTATGTGATAAAATATGAACCACTAACATGAATCATCTCTCCCACATAAATATTTAACGATCCTAAAATATTAAATATTGAAGATTCATTCAAAAATTATTTTAATAAATATTAAATAAATAACTATTCAGAAAAATAATTAAATAAATTTAATATATATAAATCTAAATTTTATTAATATTGAATTTATAAGCCATATTTTAAACTTAGACATTACCTGACCCCCACTGTGAGGCCTACAATGTCCTAAAACTCTTTTTCTATATAATTGAACAGGAGTCTGAATATGATTTGATTGTGACCCTATAAGTCCTCATATCAATAGCTATGAGTGATACACACATACCAGGAGAAGATTATAACAACCCATCAAGCCCCTATGGTGATATGTTATTGTCATCATAATGATAATCTCCTACGAAAACACACCATGAAATATAATCTCTTTGTCTCATGACACATCAGAAATAAGGACGAACATTTTTTCAATCATACTTCTCATAATTTATTTATACATTACCTTACTGGATAGACTTACCTTTAATATCCATGGGGAACAATTTAATAAAGTTACTTCCATCCTGGTCTATTGGGATTGAGATATCTCTTCCAATAAAAAGAAACAAAGTCTATCTTAACCATTCAACTAATTTCATATCAATAAAAATACATCCAACATAGGATACCTTTACACCCAATACATTCCATTGTTTTCCTCTTGAATCATTGAATTTGATCATACGATATACATTTATAAGGATGTGAAGTTAATATACCAGTATACGTAATCATATATAGGAACAAACAATCACACCAAAAACATGTGTAATTCTTATTTTTGGGTTATCCCTTATAAACATCTCTACTCAAGATATTCAAGTGGGAACGTCATGAGAATAAGTATAAATAGTTATGATCCACTAGAACCTAATTTTTATACATCATATGTAATTATTTAGTATGATATATCAAGACCATAGGACATATATGTAAGATTACTATCATAGTGTCTCAAGGTTCTCATTATAGTTACGAACTTCTATAACATGTTGATATGATAAATAATCGTTAGAAATTACCATGTAAATACTGAATGTAAAAGTGTTAAAAGTATTATAGTAAGAATTAATCATTCACTTTTCACTATATACTTTATATGGTAAATAAAAAATAACTATTCAAGTTGGGTCTAGAGTACCCACATTCACAACACTCCTTTCACATTATCTAACTTGGTAATAATAATTTTTATCTCTCACATGATAATATCGTGCTTCTATTAAGAATTTATTTTACTTATTAGGTCTTCCATGTTTCCGCTACATAACTAATCTTCAATATGTGACTTCATATCCATGTGTTAGACTTCCAAAGAGATAATATCCCCAAGTGTACTCCAATATTTCTCACTATAAACATGGAAATCTTAGATAGTACCATTAATATAAAACTATCATACTTTATATTATGATAATACTTCACTAAATAATTTAAATTTCAAGAATTGGTATAGATCATTACATGTTTTAGGATTATTTAACAATATATAAATTTGTAACATACTTTTTATTTATAGATTAGGCTACCACTAGATAAAATTAGCTTTTATAGATTTTTATCTTAGCCGAAATACAACATTAGATCATAATGATCTTTAGAAAGACTAGTTTTTCCTTCAAAACTTATGTCACATTATATCCATGTACCAGGTTCATATCACTTAGAAATTCTCATGTAAATTTGATAGTTTCAACTATAACCCATACATTTCTCCAATATTTACCTAATATTTTCCTACAATAAAGTATAGATTGGAAATATGATATCTAATATTTAACAAGTACTATATGATAGATCCATTATTAGAACATATGGAATTCTACTCTCAAATTTAATATATTCAAATCTATTATACATGTATTCATTGATAGATTTATGTCGTAATACATTGTTAACAATTCTCTCTTGAATTGTTCCAACTTTTATTTTTAATACCATGCCAGTATATGTCCTTTTACTTGGTCTAAAGACCCATAGATCTACATAAATGGATCTTGTTCCCCTAAACTTTGATTTCTACTTTATGTCAGTCTTTGTATATTTACATTCATTTTAGTCATAATTAATTGAAAGACTAAAAAAAATATTTTCCATATGTTATCAACACATTTTACTTGAAAACTATAGTGCTCCCACTAACCTATTATAGACACTTGGAATACATTCATTCCAAATAAATATTTTATTATCCTAGTATTTTTATTAATTCATAAATTTAACTATTCAAACTATATTTATTATTGTAATTTCTGTGCATCATCAACCCTTTATAGTTTCATCATGTATACACCTTCTAATAAAGGGTGTCATGATGAAAATTTTGATCATATAATGTTAACATGCCAAGTAGAATTTTAATGGATTTAGGCCTGATTAATTTCTAAAATTAATTAAGCCTTATTGGTACCACACTTATACCACCAATTTATAGTCTCTATAGAATACATTCCAATGAATTTACATCAATTTAAAAAAACTCCGAAATAAAAACATCATTTTGGTATATATAATCCATTTTGTGAACTCATATAAACTTTTCAATCATAGTCAATTTCCATTTACTACTTCCTTTTAAGATCCATTATTCTCAATGAATAATTAATCAACCACCATAATGATTATAAAACCACCACTATGGTTTTAATAATACAATATATTATGTTTCTAAAGAACATTCCTTTTCTATAATCTCTTATGGAAATTGTTCCTATGCCAACTACTTATGCATATTTGGCATTGAATTAACCCAAGTAAATCTTGATCCCACTATATCAAATCATGATGTTATCCATTTTATATAAATATAGTCTATTTATCAAATATCACCTTTCTTTCTCATGGATTTATATAAAATACCATATAAACTTTAGGATAAAGGAGATGCACTTTTTATTTTTCTTGATGCATGTTTTTTTGAGTTATCTTAAACAAACGCTCTGCATCTAAACACATGTTACGATGAATTAATGGATTAATTTTAATACTATAACTCATATTATATACAATATTCATTATAATTGGAAAATTGTTATGGGTTAACACAACTATTTATAATGAATTTCAGGAAAAAATGCAAGATTCTGCAATTCATATGATTCTCATAATAGATTATCCATTTACTAACATCATTATTATGATGTGTATAATGAAATTCCCCTTTAGGAATTTATACATGTTTTATTTTAATGATCAATGTTTTCTTTTAGGACTCATCATCACTCTTCATTATAAATTTCATAGCTTTTATGTTTATAAGAAAATGTGATTTTAGGGATTACTTAACTCTAAAATTTAAATGATCGATTAATCCATGGTTAAGATATTATTTGGAACACCAACCAAAAGATACTCATATCTTCTCTCCTTGAATGTTATTTTAATCACTTTTACACTGTTAAATATTATTAAAGGAATATATTGAAGTATAATAATTTACATCTATATTCTCCATGGAATATTTTACACTCTCTCATTGCAATAATTATGAAATCTTTGTGGATTACCATTATTTATAAAGGTTTCCATGTATAGAACTAGATAAGAAAATATTTCAATAATACCTATTTTTTATATTTCAAGAGTCTAATTAACATACCAAGTATACCATTGAAAACATTATTTAGTTGTCAAGATAAATAATTATCTTCCCACAATTGTGTATTAGAGTCTTACATTTTATGTTCATCATGTATTGCCAAGGAGTCATGAATTAATCAACTACTATTTGTGTATGAAATACCATAAAACCATTAATTATATATTTTTCAGTAGTACTCAGTATAAATTTATAGTTTGAAAATAAACATACACTTGGAAATAAAAATTATGTGATTCACTGCACTGATGTATATATCATTCTATCAAATCCTCTTAGAGAACACACCTCAACTTCAAGTAATGTTTCCAAACTACTATAGTCCTTTTATTTAGAAACAAATATATAAAGAAATATTGTATCTAATAACCAAGATATATAAATGATATATTACATTTAATGATGAATATACTTAATGTATATTCTCATGTATACTTCTTCTCAAATTCCATATAGTTTTCATTCAAGGGATCAGTTTTACCACATATGAATAAAATATACTTCTATTCAGTTCTCTCCCCCATTATCATTGGTTTCTAAGAATTATGTTGCAAAGGTTCCATTGGCACTATAATTATAGTTTTCCTTCTCAAATTTTCATTCTTATTGTTCACCTTAAGAATTAATTATTTATATTATTTTTTTAATTCTTGTCCCCTTAATGAACCTATCCAAATAGATATTAATGTGGTTTCTCCAAACATTACATTTGATATATTTTAACAAAATATGAGAAACTGGGTGGTAAATATTAGATAATGATATGAATTGTTAATTCTTTATTGATATTAAATATTATATTTTCTTGCAGATCAATTTACTTTATCATCTTATGTATACTCGAACCATAATTGTCATGAACCAAGATGGGTCGTTATCCGACCTGGTACCCGACCTGGTTTGTGGCATGTCCTGAAGGGAATTCCCGATCTCATTGTGCAGGAAACAAGTTCCTCAGTATCAAAACAACAAGTGGGAATGATTTACATAAATAAAAAAACATTGAACATCCTACAAAATAAAATAAACAGTAACTGAAAATCACAACCAAACAAGCCTTTAACAATTTCCATATTTCAAGTTTATAACCTAAATCAAAATCAAAAAGGATCCACATAAGAAAGAGAATCTAAAACATCAACCAAAACCTCCATGTAACAATTGGATCAACATCCTAAAGCCTCCACCACTAAGATCCGAAACACGCACCACTAGAAACCCAAACCGAAATCACTACACATCTTTCCTTAACCCAAAACAGACCTAGATTAAGGCCTATATACACCCAAAGGTGTATGCATGGTGGGAGACAAAGCCCATTAGGATTCCACCCAAATAAAAATGTTACGTTAAATAACATTAAAATACAATCTATCATTTTCTCTTATATAAAATAAAACATTCAAACATTTCTAGAAAAACTTTTTATTGGATAAACGATTTAAAAGGGAGTATTTACAAGGAAATATATTCACAACCACTTTTGTAAAAGAAAAATATAATTTATAAAAACACACACACTCATAACAGTTCCACCGTATGCCGATAGATTGCACCATATCCGATAAAATAGATCAATATGGGTAAATCCCCTAGGGTTAACCTAGATCAAGTGGGACCCTAGAACCTTGTACCACAGTGAAATGTGGTACAGTAACTATAATTATTGTCGTCCTCATTCATGAGCCACTAGAGTGGAGAAACATACAATGTTTAACTGGTGATCATCCATCATCATTGTTTTGTTAGTATTGTAAACGTTAATCCAGATATGTGAAATTGGGACAATCCACTTCCATATCACTAGAACACCACTTCTAGTATACCCACCTAGTTACCCGAAATTCCATTGTTCTTGAGTTAATGTTCACATGTCACACATATCACCACCACCACAACTAAATGAAAATAATTTCAAGGAAACCACAATTTTCTATAAAACCAACCATTTTCTATTTTAATCACACTAAAACCCCTCATCAAATACATTTTCCATCACTCACACAATTCATAGATTTATCTTTCTATAAACATAATTAAATACACAACTAAAACCATCCAATGCCAAGGGCGAAGACCCTTTATAAAGCCACCCATACATTAATCCCCTTTTAAAACAAGATTTTCTATCTTTTAACCAATTTAAAATTCATACGCAAAAGTAAACAACAAGTATAAAATGCCAAAATGATTAATCTAGCATTAGAAATCCTTTTTAAAAACACATTCATATCGACTGCCTATGAAAACACATTTCACATCATTCAAAAAAGTCAAGACATATTTTTTAAGAAACCCCATATAAATCATACACAAGATCTATCCCACTTACATTATAAAAATTCATTTCCATCACACAAGGATTCCAAATCTTTGTAAAACATGTTTAGCACTACAAAATATAGTATAGAACATGTTAAAATTAAATAAACAAACTAACCAAAAGTTAAAATAATACTTGGGCATGGAACTACCTACCTCTCATGGAGAAACATTTGGACAATTATGTGAAACCCCATCTGCACCACTAAAAGACTCTATAAAAAAATATCCCACCCAAAACATCAAGATCAAAACCAAAAAACAGATATATAACCCTAAATTGAACCAAATTCCCATTAGTAAATTGAAACCCCCAAAAGAGAAAAAGGAAGGCCCCAAAAGAAGAGAAAAACAAGATAACCAAGGAATTACATGAGAAATCATGAAGGATTCACACCAAAAATCCCCAAGGATTGAATCCTAAGGAGAGGGAAGGATGGAGGGAGGCATGCCCAGGGAAGGGGATTATGAGGGGGTCAAGTAAGGAGGATAATGGGGTTAATATAAGGGAGAGAAAAATCGAGGGAAAACATTTTTTATGACTGGGAATAGCAGCATGGTTAGTTTGTATGGTTTTCCAAATATTACAGATACTGTGTAACCGACTATGCCTTAGGAGACCTAGCTGAATGCTTACTTGGGCTGAGGTTCTTGGTCATGAAAAGTCTGTGCGGTAGGTTATGTCTCCAATTGCATGGTTTCAAAGGCTGAGTTCACGGTTACCAGTAACTGTGTACTAACTGTACGTAGGATCCTGCCTACCCAAAATACTCTATTTTACTCCAAAATTAAAAGTAAAACCAAAGTAGGAAGCAAGAAAAATGATAAAAGGAATGAATATTTCAAAAATTTAAAATCTTCACACCCATTTCCAAAGAGAAATGTCTGATAAAACGACCCAAACTTGAACAAATAAAATTATAAAAACCTAGGTGTGACAATTCCCCCCACTATAATTCTTTCCACCATCAGAAAGACACAATAAGGCTGGACCAAAACTTCACCATAGAATATGAGAATAAAAAATTGAAGTAATTCTTATTATGTGTCACATGTACCCCAAAATGAAATCACCTCAAATTGATTGATTAAAGGAAAATAAACCTTCCACAATGTACCATCCCACTTATAAAGCCGAATCACCTCATAAATCACTAGAGGGAAGCCACACCACCTATTTGAAATAAAAAAACAAGATCAAATCACATCCAAGGAACAATTACACAACCTTAATTCAGTGAAACTGTTGGGGAAACCCCAACCCCAACATTTATACTCAGAAAAATCTTGATGCTAAATAGCTTCTAATGTGACCACCTACCACCAAACCAACAGTAGGAACGAAACTAGAGTACTAACACGGGGAGACCCAAATAGACTCCCCACTATAAGAAACAACCTAACACTCGATACGAGACTAGGACACCAACATGGGGAGAAATAAATGGACTCCCCACCATAATGAATTGAAGAAAATCGATTTACTCTAGGAAAATTTCATCAAAAACCATAGTAGGTCTCCCCGCCGTAAGAATTGACCAGCTAGATTACCCGACTAGCATGGACCAATGACGGAAACCTGACATGGGTTAGCTCAAAATCTTCCCGCGTGACCTAACCTCTAACTGATAGATACCCAATTAACAAAACTCAAAAATAAATATAATATATAACATTGTTTTCGACTTCCATGGGAATTAACATCCTCGGATGTTCCCAACCAAAACTACGATTGAAAATGACCTACAAGATCATTTATACATGAACAACCATAAAGATATTTACACCCAAAATGGTATTAGAAATAAGTTTCAAGAAAACAAACCAACTATTATTACATATAAAAATCATAAACTCTTCCATTCAACATATTACTGTAAGGGTTGGTGTATTGAGAACCAACTGTTTTGTACTTTGATTACATTAATGTTCACTTATTATATATTGTTCATTGTTCTACATGACTATAATATAATAATGTCTTGGAATATTTTTTTCATTAATAAGGTCATGGAAGATCCCCACTATGATGAAAAACTTAAAATGCTATAACAATATTCTTAAATAAAGTTTTGCGGATGGATGACATAATATGATAGGACACATAGTATACAGACCGTCATGTGCGAGTACTCGTAAGAAGACGAGACTCTCTCTCTTGGAGTTTGCACTTGGTAATCTCAAAGATGGGAGATTATGAGAACAGACCCGCCAATAAAAATTTTGCATGTCTTGGTGTAATCGGAAATTGCTATCTATGACTGTGTGTAATGGTCCTTAGACTGGAATATTATCATTAACTCATGTCAAGACTCGCATACTTAGATTTAATGATGAAAACCGTCACGCAGACAGTTGGCGGGAAGTAGGGTACGTTGGATGCGTCATGAGTGAAATGTTGTTAATGGATAAGTCGAGGAAAGATTTGTCCCTTCCATTTATGGAAGTTGATATCTAATCCCTTTTATTGAAATAGAACTATCGCATTAAATTCCATGGCCACGGTGTAAACGACGAGTTTATTTCACGTAGTCAAAGAATGACGGATCAAGCATATAGGTTTATGACACTGCCATGAAACTTTCTTGATGAGATATTGAGACAAAGGGATTAAATTACACAGTAAGCGTTCGTATGTGGTGATACGTCAATGCGGCGTCTACTTCTTTGTCTTGGGTGCCTTGACTTGTTTCTTGACATTAATCTTGGACTTTAGGCAAGCCCGCCTAATGCCAACGTGAAAGAGGCCTAGAGGGTCACACACTAAGTGTATTCAAGTATCTCATATAGAATAAAGATTATTCCTGTACATGGTTTAATAATTATTCAAGGAAGCCTAAATTATTTTAATGATGGAGGAAGAATAAAATAAAACAAGTAAAAGTCGTGTATCAATGATTACACGCCCTGTAGTTTTATTTTGAAAACAAGTACACGTCGTGTATTATTAAATGTACACGCCATGTAGTTTTAATTTTGGAAAGGAAATGAATAAATGAAAACTTGATATACACGTCGTGTACATTGAATGTACACGCTCTGTAGTTTTCAATGAAAAACAAGTAAACGCCATGTATTTATTAATACACACCATGTAGTTTTTCAGTCGTGATTTTGAGGAAATATTGTTTTATTAAATGATATTTATTATAATTTGCATGATCGCATATCAAGGAATTAATTATTCGACATGGGGGTTTTTAATAAGAGTTAATGAAATAAATGAAATGTGTAACACGTTTATTTATTGTCCTAACTCTACACCCTCAAACTTGATTATAAATATCCTCACAACCCCAACTCATTTCCAACACAAGAGAATCGTTGTGCACAACAATTCTGGAGAATTAATTCAAGGGAGAAAAAACCTCTTCCACCATGAATGCTCTCAAGACCAAGAGAGATCCTCTTCCATCGGATCAAGATGATCTAAGGCGGACAACGCAAGCAAAGGTTTCTCCATCCTAGCACCTGGATACTCCTTTGGAGACATCCCGAGATACGAGGTACACATGTGGATCACTGCTAGAGGAAGTCTACACTTGGCTTCTATGACGCAACGAAAAATCACATCAGAACGTGATCAATAACATGAACGAAGAAAGAAAACACAAAAGGTATTTCTTTTTAATTGATTAAATAAATTATAATCAACCTGTAACGATCCTACTTTGTGGTTCAGAGACTTTCCTTTTCTTTGTCTATTTCTGTTATTCGATCTGTGGAGAGTGGCGTTAATCGTCATATTGATCTCGGATTGATCATTGTTAATGACAAAAATCCATGTAGGCACATCCACCCATGCGCTTCCTCTACACCCAGAACCTTCAAATGGTATCAAAGGGAGGTTACAACATTGATTATAGTTATTTAATTTTCATTGATTATTTATGAATTTATTTTTGATTCAATTCTAAATAAAGTGTTCTATAAATCTGAATAAATGAGATCTGTTCTTCCTCCTTCATTTCTAGATTCATATCACAGAAATTGGCTTTTAATTTTAATTTTGATTAAAATAAAAATGAGGATCTCATTCGGAGGAGCCGCTCTTTCTGTCTATATAACATGAGAATACACAGTGTGTAATGAAAACTACATGTCATGTACTTAGGTTCAACGAATCGGTACTGGTCCCCCAAACCACGCTGTGTGAATTGATTACACCTAAGTATTTAACACCCCATGTTAACCAGAATTAAACAGCGCGTGGGAACCAGAATACATGGCATGTATGTTAGAGCAACACGCTGTGTAGTCTGATCCAACCCAAGTGAAACCGTGTACAAAGGATAAGTCATGTACCACGTACATGGGATTGCCATGCCGGTTACCGTGTAACAAGGAAGTACACACTGTGTATGATTTATCCACATGTCGTGTACTCAAAAATTTCCGAATTATAGAAAACATTCCACAGCCCTCAGCATGTACTTTGGATAAAGGGTGAAAATAAATACACGCCATGTAAATATAAACTACACACCCTGTACTTTCCAGAAATTTCACTTAGTTCCCTCTAAAAGTAAAAAGACATGTACAAGGAATATGGATGAAAAGAATCTCAAGGAAATTCAGAAAGGAATTTAAGATAAATAATTAATTAATTATAAGATCATAATTAATTTAATTCGATCACAACTTATCTTAAATGAAAGAATGATTAAAATAATTTGAAATCTAAATATGCATAAATGTCGTTGCACGCTATAGATGATCATGATCTAGACCAATGACCCCTTTTATGTATGTGTGGTTTCATTTAAATTTGTTTAATTTAAATTCATTGGCCTACGAGCCTTCTTCCAACAAAATGTAGGGTCTGCGTTCCCATGGTTTCTTTAATGTAAATCCCATGTAATGGAGGATCTCTCAAGCTAGAGGAGACTGTTAGAAATCAGAAGCTGAAGCAAAACCAACCCAAGAAGATACAAAGGTGGACAGGTGGGAGCTGTAAAACACGAACCATCAGGTTCAAGGTGTTTTCCCTAGGTCAGGGTTAGCTTATCAAAACCGCTAGATAAGATAACCAATAAAACCTCATGATCATGCCATCTTATTTTAATTATGTCTGATTGAATGGTTTATTTATTATGTATATGTTGTCGAGATCACATAATTAATAAAAAAGCATGCAAAGATGGAATAAAATAAAAACCAGACTATGCGTAAACATTATCAGAACATGGTTAATCACTTAAGCAATCATCACTTAATATTAACAAGCATGTGATAATGAAAAACTACACATAACGAATAAAATCCCTCAAATACCATATTAAGTCAGACCAAGCCTTCCGTTACATGATTAAGGGAAAGACTCAATAAAACTATGTCTTTGACCAACCCTTGTTGGGACACTTACTTTTATAAAGGAAGCCCTTATGAAAGGTTTCGGCTTGACTTAACCATATTACATCAAGAGAAGTATCCCTTTCTAGACTTGGTGTGATATTGGAGGCAAGAGTTGAGGAAATCCAATTCAGGATTTCAGGATTGGGGAGTCCCCTCAACAGATCAAGGAACTGTAAGGTCACAGTTGGCAAAGACCTGCCTACCTAAATACCTTCAAATAGATTGAGAAACCCTTGTTGGGGTTATGTGAAGGGGAATATGAATCCTTGCCACTATAATGTCAAAGAAACTAGAAATTATGAGTTCAATGGTGAGGGACATTGGGACTTGATAAAATAGTGGAAGAATTAATAAATTCATTTATTATTTTTCATAAAATTTAATCAAAATGTATTGATAAATCTGATCTTTTAATTTGTAGAATCAAAATGAAGAACTCTTCAACCACATTTTCTCTGCGATCAATTCTGGATAAAGACAAAATCCTCACCGGCAGTTACTTTCAGGAATGGTTTAGGCACCTTCGGGTTATCCTATGCCATGAACAAAAGTTTTACGTGATGGAGTCCTCACTTCCTGATCTGCCTACCCAAGGGGCGAGTGATGAAGATTTCCTGTTCTATGATCAACATTTTAGCGATGCACTCGAAGTTTAATTTTTTATACTGTCATCAATTTCTAGTGAGCTAATGAAGTCTCGTGAAGACATGGACGCCTACAGCATGCTCGAGCACCCCCGTGGTCTATACTAGGAGATAGAAAGATAGGAAAGGTTTGAGATCTCCAAGGCTCTATTTCAGAGAAAGCATGGAGAGGGTGCCCCATCCAGGCCTCATGTAGTCAAGATCATTGGATACATTGAGTTCTTGGAGGTTCTAGTGTTTAAACTCCCTGAAGAACTGGGTACCGATCTCATTCTTGCATTACTCCCCCAGATCTTCTCAAAATTTGTTGTGAACTTCAACATGAACAACATTGAGAAGTCCCCATATGATCTTCTTATCATTATTTTCCAAGTGTATAATGACATGAAGCGTGAAAATCCTTTTATGCTTATGGTGAATAAAAGGAAATGGAAGGCGAAGAGATTTAAGCCCAAATCTTCTTCAAGGCCTTCCAAGAAAACGAAGATCAAAGGGGAGGAAAAGGAATAGGATGCTATTTTTTTCGCATGTGGAAAGAAGGTCCACTAAAAGAAAAACTACACCCATCCAAGGAAGAAAGGGGAAGCTTCAAGTGAGTTTTTTATAGAATGCAATCTATCTGTTTCTACTAATTGGGTATTAGATACTACTTGTGGTGCTCACATCTTTATCCAAATACAGGAACCAAGTAGATTCAGAAAGATTGACTGAGGTGAGGTGGATCTACGAGCAGGAAATGGAGCCAGACTCACTGTTGTAGCTGTCACAGACTACCAACTCACATTGCCTACTGGGATGATCTTTGTTTTGAAAGTATGTTATTATGTACCCTCTGTAACCAAAAACATTATTTCAGTATCCATATTATATACTGATGGATTCATCTTCATTTTTGGAAGTGGATGTTGCTACATTTATAAAGATAGCATTTGTTTTGGTAGGGCACATTTATATAACGGCCTTTATGTGTTAGACTACACAAAACAAGTAATGGAAATCGATAAAAAAGTTAATTCACATGACTCATACCACACCCAACTTTGGCATCACCAGCTAGGTCATGTCAATGAGAAACGTTTGACAAAATTACATTAAGATGCGTATTTAGATTCTGTCGAACTAAAACTACTTGGTGTATGTCATGTGTGTCTACAAAGCAAAATGACCAAATAACCATTTATTGGGAAAGGTGAAAGGGCTAAAGAGCTTATAGAATTAGTACACACAGATGTGTGTGGACCATTTCCAGTTGAAGCAAGGGTTGGATTCTCATACTTCATAACTTTTGCTGATGATTTTAGTAGATATGGATATATCTAATTAATGAAGTATATGTCGGATTATTTTGATTGGTTCAAAGAATACAAGAATGAAGTTGAGAATCAGCTTGGTAAGAAGATTAAGAATCTCCGCTCAGATAGATGAGGATAATATCTTAATCAGGACTTCATTGATTTCTTACAGGAGTTTGGGATTTTATCTCAATTCACTCCTCCATACACACACCAGTGGAATGGTGTAAGTGGAAGGAGGAACCACACCTTGTTAGACATGGAGAGATCAATGATGAGTCATGCGAGTATTTTATTATCATTTTGGGGATATGCATTAAAAAAATAAGCACACATACTAAACCAAGTACCAACTAAATCAATAAAAGGTATTCCATATGAGCGATGGAGTGGACACAAAACCATGTTATCGAATTTACATGTGTGGGGTAGCGAAGAATTTGTTAAGGCTTCTTCAGGTAACCAACTTGCACCCCGAGGCACAAAGTGTATCTTTATAGTATATCCCAAGGAAATAAGGGGATATTACTTATACAACCCCTCAAACAAAAAGGTTACTATGGCAAGACACACTATATTCCTTGAGAGGGAGCACATCTCCAAAAGAGATAGTGGGAGCGATATAGACTTCGATGATGTCGAGGATCAAGACACACAGGAGTTGGTACAAGAACAGATTCCACAAAGCCTCGTGGAAGAATAATCTGTTCCAGAGACACAAGAATGACGTAGTAGCACATGAAAGGTGAGATAACTAGAACTATATGGTTTTCTTGTCACCGAGGATGGTGACTCATTATTGGTTGACAATGATGATCCTCTTACCTACAAGGAAGTAGTTGAGGGCACAGACATTGCCAAGTGGCATGAAGACATGAATTCTGAAATGGATTCCATGTACCAAAACCAAGACTGGATTTTGGGAGATCCTCCAGTTGATGTAAATACTCTTGGTAATAAATGGGTATTCAAGAAGAAACTGTACATAGAGGGTCAAGTCAGCACCTATAAGGCACGACTAGTTGCAAAAGGTTTTAGAAAGCATCTAGGAATTGACTATGATGAAACATTTTCACCGGTTGCGAAGCTGAAATCCATCTGAATCCTATTGGCCATTTCCGCTTACCATGACTGTGAAATTTGGAAAATGGACGTCAAAACAGAATTCCTTGATGGGAACCTCCAGGAAGATGTATACATGACACAACCTGAAGGTTTTGTGAATCCAAAGGATGCCAACAAGGTATGAAAGTTGCCGAAATAAATTTATTGATTAGATCAAGCATCAAGGTCATGGAACATTCATTTTGATGAAGCTGTAACAGAATTTGTATATTTTAAGAATGAATGTGAGCCTTGTTTCTATAAAAGGTTTAGTGGGTGTGCAATCATTTTCATAATAGTATATGTTGATGACATATTACTAATTGGAAACGAAGTACCTGTCTTACAGTTAGTTAAGTAATGGTTGCATAAATGCTTCTCCATGAAAGACTTGGGGAGGCAGCATATATTCTTGCGATCAAGATCCATCGTGATAGATCCAAGAGAATGCTGGGCCTGATTCAAAGTAAATACATTGACAAGATACTGAAGAGGATCAGTATGGAACAGTCCAAGAGGGTATTGATTCCAGTGTCACATGGAATTCATGCTTCAAAGAAAATGTGTCCTCAGACACATGAGGAAAGAAAGAGAATGGAAAAGGTCCCTTATGCATCCGTGATTGGGTCATTCATGTATGTTATGCTATGTATGAGGCTAGATGTTTCTTACACATTATGTGCGGTAGGCAGATATCAAGCTGATCCAGGAGACCTTCATTGGATGGTAGTCAAGACTATCCTTAAGTATCTGAGGCGTACTAAGGATATGTTCATGGTTTATGGAGGAGATGTGGAACTAGTCATTAGAGGACATGTAGATTCCAGTTTCCAGACTGATCAAGATGACATGAAGTCGTATACTGGATACATATTCAGTTTGAATGGAGGTGTAGTGAGCTAGAAGAGCTCAAATAAAAGTGTGGTTTTCGATTCTACAGTGGATTCCGAGTATATCCCAGCTTCTGAGGTAGCTAAAGAAGCAGTATGGATGCAAAGCTTCATCCAAGAGTTGGATGTAGTACTGAGCAGTAAAGATCCTATCACACTCTATTATGATAATACTGTAGCGGTGACACTTGCAATAGATTCAAGGTCACATCAGCGGACAATGCACATACTTCGGAAGTATCAATTCTTGAGGGATTTTTCTCAAAGAGGTGAAGTTGCAGTGAGCAGTATTTCCACAGAAGACAACGTGGCAGACCCCTTGAATAAATCCTTGACTAAGAAGAAACATGATCATCATGTAAGGTCTAGCAGACTAAAAGTCTTAGGAAGTTGGCTCTAGTCCAAGTGGGAGTTTGTAAGTGTTGGTGTCTTGAGAACCAACTGTTTTGTACTTTGATTACATGAATGTTCACTTATTATATATTGTTCATTGTTCTGCATGACTATAATATAAAAATGTCCTGGAATATTTGTTGTATTAATAAGGTCATGGTAGATCCCTGCTATGGTGAGAACCTTATTATTCTATAACAATATTCTTAAATAAAGTTCTGCAGTTGGATGATATACTATGATAAGACACATAGTATACAGACTGTCATGTGTGAGTACTCGTAAAAAGACGATACTCTCTCTCATGGAGTTCACACTTGGTAATCTCCAAGATGGGAGATTATGAGAACAGACTCACCAATAGAAATTCTACATGTCTTGGTGTCATCGTACATTACTATCTACGAGCATGTGTAATGGTCCTTAGACTGGAAGATTATCATTAACTCATGTCATGACTCGCTCACTTAGATTTACTGATGAAAACTGGCATGCAGACAGTTGGCGGGAAGTAGGGTATGTTGGTTGCGTCATGAGTGACATGTTGTTAATGGATAAGTCAAGGAAGGATAATTCCCTTACATTTATGAAAGTTGATATCTCGGCCCTTTGATTGAAATAGAACTGTCACATTAAATTCCATGGCCATGGTGTAAATGAAGAGTTCATTTCAGGTAGTCAAAGAATGACAGATCAAGCATATAGGTTCATGACAATACCATGAAACCTGCTTGATGGGATATTGAGACAAAGGGATTAAATTACACAGTAATTGTTCGTATGTGGTGATATGTCAATGCGGCATAAACTTCTTTCTCTTGGGTGCCTTGACCCAGTTTCTAGACAGTAATCTTGGACTTTAGGCAAGCCCGCCTAATGCCAACGAGAAAGAGGCCTAGAGGGTCACACACTAAGTGTATTCAAGTATCTCAAGTAGAATAAAGATTATTCTCGTATGTGGTTTAATAATTATTCAAGGAAGCCTAAATTATTTTTATGATGGAGGAAGAATAAAAAAACAATTACACGCCGTGTATCAATGATTACACGCTATGTAGTTTTATTTTGAAAACAAGTGCACGCTGTGTATTATTAAATGTACCCTCCATGTAGTTTTCATTTTGGAAAGGAAATGAATAGATGGAAACACGATATACATGTCGTGTACATTGAATGTACATGCCGTGTAGTTTTCAATGAAAAACAAGTACACGCCGTGTATTTATTAATACACGCCATGTAGTTTTTTCAGCTGGGATATTGAGGAGATATCATTTTATTAAATGATATTTATTATAATCAGCATGAGAACATGTCAAGGAATTAATTATTCGACTTGGGGGTTCTTAATAAGAGTTAATTAAATAAATGAAATGTGTAATGCATTTATTTATTTTCATAACTCTACAACCTCAAACTCGATTATAAATATCCTCACAATCCCAAATCATTTCCAACACAAGAGAATCGTTGTGCACAACAATTCTGGAGAATTCATTCAAGGACAAAAGAACCTCTTCCTCCAAGAACTCTCTCAAGACCGAGAGAGATCCTCTTCCATCAGATCAATACGATCTAATGCAGAAAATGCAAGCAAAGTTTTCTTCACGCTAGCATCGGGAGACTCCTTTGGCGATGTCCCGAGATACGAGGTACACGTGTGGATCACCGCTAGAGGAAGTCTATACTTGGCTTCTGTGACGCAACGACGAATCACATCAGAACGTGATCAAGTACATAAACGAAGAAAGAACGCCCAAAAGGTATTTCTTTTCAATTGATTAAATTAATTATAATCAACCTGTAATGATCCTACTTTGTGGTTCCGGGACTTTCCTTTTCTTTGTCCATTTCTGTGATTCAATCTGTGGAGACTGGCGTTTATCATCGTATTGATCCCTGATTGATCATTGTTAATGAAAAAAGGCCAAGTGGGAACATCCACCCATGCACTTCCGCTACGCCCAAAACCTTCCATTACAACATGGAGGAATAAGGTCCCCATGTCTCTTTCCACCAAATAGGACCACTTGAAATGAAATAGCTATAAATGGAGATTTGAATTGCCTCTATTTTCAAACCCGATGATAGAGATTAGATAAGGATCACTTACACACCTAGGGCTCCTAACTATGTTCCAAATTCACTCCAAAACCTATGGATAGAGATATAGTGATTGAAGAATCTCCCAAATCACAGTCAGACATTAAAACCTCTAAATGGAACCTCAATTCCTAGTAACACAAGAACCCATACCGCAATCGAGACAACAACACCAGACACAACATAACCCAATAACAACTTTCTCCCATATGACACATTCACCAAAACAAGGTATTATATGGTGTACATGCATCACCCATTATTACATTGAATGATAAACATCCAGAGTAAGGGAATATAGAAGACACCTTCCTCTAAGAAAGAGGAATGAAGATTTTCCAAAAGGAAACTCACATCTATCAAAACTGAGGTTCGAGGGAAAAATTACACAACCTCCACCCTTGTAGATGAGGGAGAATATGACAATATAAGGAATCGCCAAAAATTTCCATAATGAGTGAAATCATTATAAGGATAGGGTCCTTAAATTGAGTCCCAAATGGCACACAATTCCTACAAATTGACATATCATCCACTTATGACCATACATGCTACACTAGTGGCCAAGCATGAGACCCTTCTTAGAGGAGACCAATGAAATACCCAAAATCCCTTAAATATAGTAGCTAACACCACCACTTTTGGACTGCTCACCATTCATCACTAGAATTTCCCTCACTGTTTGTAGGAAAGATCTTCAGACACACTGACTCAATGAAACCAAAACATCCTTCACCTCCTCTATCATCTTCTATCCCACTATAAGAGGACTCTCTTATGTGAGACTGAGGGGAATAAGACCCATACTCATGATTTAAATGATAGATTCCTTACATTGATCAATTGGAGGTTCTACCAATAACAAATTACCCATAGATGAACTTCGATCACGTGTTAACTCTTTATGGGGGCATACACTAGACAAGAAAGAAAAAATTTGGACCAAATTAAACCAGTCCATTGACCAAAAATAACATGAGAAAACACGGAATGCAGGGTAAAAACACTAAAATGTCTTCCCAAAATACTTCTCAAAAGGATCCACAAACCACCACTCCAAACAAACTCACCAACGAAACAAAAATATGTTACATCATTCAAACAAAGCAGGTTTTCAAACCCCAAACACCCCAAGAAAATATTCCCAAATTACAAAAAGACACACCACACCTTTTTCATCAAAAACACATTTTATGATAAAACCAGATTGGTGATTTTCACATTCAAAAATGGTATCCCATAGAGCCTATAACATGTATTTTTTTTGTGCCAAACTGGGCACCCATTCACTTCCCGAACAAATCCTATGCATGTGACCACTCACGATAATACCAAAGGTTAATGTTGAACTCTTCCACAATCCAAAACAAAAATTCAAATAACCTTTAAATTTTGAAAATTCACTAAAGCTTATTTTCATAACCTACTAGCTACAAAAATCAAAACTCATTCCGAGTTTCATAAAACTTTTTCATAAAAACAACAACCATTCAAATCATTACTCATTTTCAACCCTTACACATCAACCTCAAAACATTTCATTTCACTTTGAAACCCTCCTAGTTTGACAATAAACTCCATTTCATTAATAATTGCTCATTTAAAGAACATTCATCCTTACATAAAACATGTTTCTATAAATTCTTGGAACATTTCAAAATCAAACTAATTTCAAAATTAAAAACACTTTTTAAACCCCATTAATAAATTTAAAAACATTTCATTCCATTAAATATACATCTCAATAGTTCAAAAAATTCATTTTCATCAATAACCATTTAATTAAAAACATATCCTTACTCGTTTGAAACATTTTTCAAAAACCATTTTGAAAATAAATTATACTCTTTCTGAACGATAAATTTTCGAAAAACCACAAGTTTATGTTATGAAAATCCAATCTTGATAAACTAAACTCAATCCGCTCAAAAACGGTTTCTTTTTAAATCTAGTATTTCCTCATTTTCAAATAAAGGTTTTAAAAATCATTTTCCAAAGCCCAATGAGACAGAAGACCATTTGAGAGTAAATTAGTGTTGGTGGATGTCTTGGACATAAGGTTGGAGGCAATAATCCAATCACTCAACCATTACTGAGAGTGTTATAGGGAAATTTCACCATTTACACTTGGATTTCTTGGCCCTGCAATATCACAGACACCATTTACCCAAATTTCTTTTCATTTCCCTTGACACTAATGAACTAAAAAAACAGAATGACTTAGATAAAACCCAACATCCTCTAACTACTTGAGTATCGTCATGAGGTGTGTTATCCATGAAACTTACTCATAACCAGAACATCATGTACCGACAATCATAGCTCTATTCTACCTAGACTCTTACCCAAGGAACATGATCCAAAGTAGATTACCTCCTTTGATACTATTTTTTCATGAAATAAGAACCGTCTCCATCCAACCCTCCTTACAATAGGAAGATAAACATCCTCATGCCACCACCACTAAGATCCACAAAAATCTCCCTTAGAAACCCAAAACACCGTCACTAAGTGGCTTGAATTAACCTAAAACTGACACGGATCAAATACTACATACACCCAAAGTTGTATAAAGGGTGTAATCTAAAGCCCGGTAGGATTCCACTCAAATAAAAATATTCCATTAAATAACATTAAAACACTATATAACATTCTCACTTGTAGAAATGGAAACATTGAATCATTTCAGAAAACACATTATTGTAGGATAAACACTTTAAAAAGGAGTAATTATAAGGAAATATATTCACATCCACTTTCTTAAAAGGAAAATTGAATTTATAAAAACACACACATAAGAGTTCGACATCATGGGAACATATGGCACCATATCATACAAAGCAGAGCACCATTGGTAAATAACCAATGGTTAATCTAGCCGAGTGGGACCCGAGAACCTCGTACATTAGTGAAAGGTGGTATAGTAACCACAACCATCAGTTTCCTCATGCATGATCCACTAAATAGGAGAAACTCCCAAAGTTCTTGTAGCGATAATTCATCATCATAATTTTGTTATTGTTGTAAACGTGAATCCACCTAATTGAAACTAGGACAATCCACTTCTGTATCACTTTCACACTAATTCTAGTCCACCCACCTAGATACATGGGATTTCTTTGTGCTCTATTTAATGTTCACAAGTCACAAATATCACCACCACCACAACTCAATGCCAAGAATTTCAAGGAAACCACCAGTTTGCATAAAAATAGCCATTTTCTACTTTACTCACACCAAAACCATACATTAAATACATTTTCCAACAGTCACACAATTCATAGATTTCCTTTTTTGAAATCAAAAATAAACACACAATTATAACTAACCAATTACATGGGCCAATCCCCTTTGTAACGCAAGCCATACATTATTCCCCTTTTAAAAAAACTTTTCCATCTTTTAAAAAAATCACAATTCATACTCAAAATTTCACAACAATGCTAACATGCCAAAATGATCTATCTTCCATTAGAAACCCTTTTTAAACACACACACTTATCAAGTGCCCATGAAAATACATTTCATGCCTTTAAAAAAAGGAATAAAATCCTTTTCAATAAACCCCACATAAATCATACACAAGATCTATCCCACATACTTTATAAAAAAATAATTTCCATCACACAAGCATGCCAAATATTTCTAAAAAATGTTTCTCACCACAAAAATATAGTATAAAACAAGTTAAAATTAAATAAACTGACAAATAAAATTTTCAAATAATGTTTGGGCATAAAACCACCAACCTCTCATGTAGAGGATTCTGGAAAATTATGTGAACCCCCATCCACACCATGAGAGACCCTAGAAAGGAAAGATCCATCCCGAAAAATTAATATAAACCCCAAAAAAGAGATATATCCAAAAATCCAACCTCATAGCCACTGGAAAATTGAAACCCCTAAAAGAGAAGAAGGAAAACCCTAAAAAAGAGGGAAATAAGAGAAGTGGAATTACATGAGAGATCCTGAAGGATATGCACCAAAAATCCCCAGCTATTGGAGCCTAAGTATAAGAAAGGATAGAGGGACGTTACCCTAGGGTTGGGGAGCCTGAGGGGGTCGAGAAAGGGGCCCAATGGGTTAAAATTGAGGAGATGGAACCAGAAGAAAAACATTTTTAATGAGTTTGCACAATCTTATGGTAAGTCCACATGGTTTTACAATATGTGTGGAGATGGTGCGACTACCTCTTCCAAAGGTGACCCTACTGCACACTTACCCTGGTTGAGCTGCAGGGCCATGCAGAGGTTGTGTGGTAGGTTATGTCTCCTACAACACGGTTTCCTAGGTTGAGAACATCGTTACAGAAAATCATGCATCAACCGTTTATAAGAGCATGCCCACCCAAAACTCTCCATTTTACTCCAAAATTCAATGGAACCCTAAAGGTGGAAGTTGGGAAAATGATAAAATGAAATAATTCACCACAAATTCAAACCATTTACACCTGATTCATGAGAGAAAAATCCAAGAACCCAACCTAAATTGGAACAAAGGCGAATATAAAAACCTGGGTGTGACAATCATGATTTCCATATTTAAATCTATACATGATCATTTTATCATAATCTCATTTATTTATCATTTCGCTTTATCCTTATAGACTTCTTGGATAAGAGAAAACATGATATAACCATCCATGTCCTCATTTTGAATTTGTATCATTTTGGAAATTGATGTTATCATTATGATATAGACATCAAATTTGACATTCATAATGATTCTATAAGTATATTTCTCTTCGTAACTTTCTTCCAGAGGATGATAATTGGGTAGCTATAACACCAATACATATAATTCCTTTTTATATTGTATTACTGGAGTATCCACCTATTCCACTGTTACAATTTTTTTCTAGTGAGGGCATGCTTTTTATCGAATACTGATTATAGTGCATATTTGGAATTACTTTACATTTAAAAAAATTAAAGATAAAAATATTAATACTTTTATCATGATTTATTGTTTTTAGACATTATAGACTTATTATCTTAAATTTAAACCAATATTTTATCAAATATGAGTAGTCATTAATAAATATTAACATTATAATAAGTCATTTGATTATTATAGTAGAAAGTATCTGACAAAATTCAACTCACTATCCAAGTTATGGATATGATAATAATCATAGAATCTCAATGTTGGATTCTATTTGGACAACCACATTAACATATGGCTCATTGTTCTATTGAGTGGAGTCTCATCTATAATAAAGGGTATCATTTCATTACTCACACTCTCCTATAAAGATTAAATAAGTTATATATGTCTACTAATTTACCACCAAATTTTAGTAATTTGACCCGTAGATTTTATAATAACTCTCTAATTGTTGGAGGCACCCTCAAATAGGGCTGACAAGCCCCTCATTTACCATGTTTTGTCAGAATTTAAGCAACCTAAGGTGTTATGACCTAATATTTCTACAATCTGTTTCATTATTTCTCAATAAATGTCATCATTTTCAATTTTATATCCTTGTACAATGTGATCACACTCAAAAATTAACAATGCATTAAATATAAAACATTCATCACATCTAAGTTTATTTTGTCTATGGATTATTGTTTATTATTCTATGGGATCATGTAAACATACACATTCATAAATTAATAGAAAAAACCATGCATAAATGAAAAAATAAAAATAATTCAGCATGAGACTTTATTAATGGCAGATCCATTAAGTATAAATAGATCAACCATGACCTTAGGGGTAATTACCTAAGTCAAATTTAACTCAATTCATTGTTCCCATACTAGTTCAATATATTTAGGTTTAATATTGAACTTCTCCTTACATTATCACGATCCATTTTTTCTTTTTTCTTCATCATGATACATAAATACTCACACACAGACAAACGGATATTGGGAATACATAGAAAACATGCAATATATCTCTTTTTAAAATGCATGAAATCATACATATAATTAAGGAATAATATGTTGTGTAACTACCTTTTAAAATAATTAATTAATGAAAACATCAACTTCATGAAATAAATAAAAAAATAATTTGTAATGATAGATTTTTGGGCCACTGGTCGTGATTTATTGACATGAAAAAGAGATTAGTAATAAATTTATTTTTTGATAAATTTATCTCAACGATATTAAATATGTATTAAAATAACTTACAATAATTTTAATTCACATTGTATATGTCTCACGATCCCCAAAAATTTCTAAACCATTCCAAAATTACAATTTAAATTTTATTTATTTATTTTTAATCATTTTTTGTTCCTAGGTATCTTGGAAATCCATTAAAAGGGTTTATGGGTCATTTATGGGCCCAAATGAGGCTGGTGTGTCAGATATGGCCCGGTGTCAGTCCATCCAACCCAGAAGGACAACCGAATCAGTCAGTAGTGGTTATCCTGCACAGGTGCTTGGATGTTGGGGGAGGTGGTGGGGTGGCACAATTGTTTTAAAAAGAATATCAGTTAAGATTATATGTCCCATGCATTGGAAAAAAATTGGTCTAATTGGATACACATGGTCATTGTCTTCCACGTAACTTTTATTGTTTCTTTCTCTTAGGTTGACATAAGATCCCCCATACGAATTCCTATAATTTTTTTTCTCTTCACTTTGCAAGACCAGTGAGGCTCTTCCCCTAAAAACAATATTTTTTTAGGGAACACTGAAATATTCAATCATCTACATAACTTGGGATAAATTTAATTTTTATTTTTCAATTATAGACTCAAAAATGGTTTTTATCCAACTTAATGATTTTGAAAGCTATAACATGGCCGTCTATGATTTATCATGTTACGAACCAAACATTTTTAAAATAAATACTCTTTTTGAATGATTAAATCCCTCATCATGTAATTAAGTTTCAGAAAGCATATTCACTACTTTGGTTATTTTGGACCATTATATAGTCTATAAAATTTAAAAGACCATTAATCATCGAAACCATTGATAATATAGTCATTGTACAATTATAATATGATTAGTATATATTTAAGATTTTGATAAAGTCTAATTAGTACAGAAGAATGAATTGATGGCCTCAACTAGTAGGATCGTACCCTATGAATCCCATTTATCATACCTTCCAAGGGAGAAAGTATGACTATGATTTTCCCATGATCCAGACTATGCTGAGATTCAAAAACTAAAGCACTAATTAAATCATGTATTGGATAAGATCAAGCTATTGGAGTTAGATCACCAATACTAACTAATTTTGTACTCAAGAATACATTTATATTAAATAATTTTGTTATAAATTTAAATATATTGTTGCATATTTTTTGTTCTTATATATATCGTTGGTGTGATAATTTATTAGAGTATATTTCATATTAAAAAGATCATAGTAGTTCTTTTCTATGATGAAAACCTTAAAATGCTATGACTATATTCCTAAAACTAGTTCTATAGTCGGATAACATACCATGAAAGGTAATATATTACATGGACTATTAGGTTCAAGTACTCATAAGCATATGAGGCTTCTTCTCATGAAGTTCACACTATGTAATCTCCAAGATGGGAGATTATGATAATAGACCTACCAGTCGGAATTTCACATGTTTTAGTGTCATCAAATATTCCTATATATGATCATGTGTAATGGTCCTTAGACTATAAGAGTATTATTAATTCATGTCATGACCCGCATACATAGATTAACTAAAACAATTGTTATGCCACATGTTTGTAGGAAGTAGGTTATGTTGGATGCATCATGAATGACATGTTATTAATGGATAATTTGTGAAGGATTTTTCCCTTCCATATTTATAGATGTTGGTACCTTTACCCTTTGATTGAAATATAAATATTTCATTGAATTCCATTGTCATTATGTAATGAAATTTATTTTAGATAGTAAAAGAAATATGTATCAAGCATATAGGTTGATGACATAAATAAGAAAACTTCCTAATTAGATATAGAGAATATGGGATTATATTGTACAATATGTGTTTATATGGGGTTTTAAATGTTGTTACATAATGTTCTTTCTCTTGGTTGACTTAACCCATTACTAAATAATAATCATGGACTTTAGGCAAACTTGACTTATGCCATTGGGAAAGAATCCTATAGGTTCACACACTAAGTGTTTCAATTGATCTGGATTAAATTATATTTGAATATAATTATTGAAATAAATATTATTCTCATGATCAAAGAATACTTTTATTCGTGATTTATTGATCATAAATATTTGAAAGGTAATAAATAATTATTTTTTCATTTAGTAAATAATTTATTTAATTAAAAGAATATTAAATATATATATATATATATATATATTAACTGGATTGTGGAGATAATGTTTATTTTAATAATTGAATATCTAATAAATATGTAGTAAATTGTTTGGGAATAAAATATTTTTTTTATTTGAATACAAATTCTCATTTAGGTATTAAATAAAGTATTAGAAGTTCGAGTGGACTAAGATTACATCTGGTGGTAAATATTAACTTACGTACCGATAAAATAATATTTATCATTGCATGATTTAGTGAACACTATAAAATAATAATATTTAAAATATTATTATATGGCATGAGTCTTATTAAATATTATAATATTATTTAAGGGCTAGTTCAAAATTAAATAATATTTTAACACAGACATGGGATCTATAAATAGAATTTTATGTCTATTATTTAGGGTTAATCAAATATTGAAGATATAGAATCATTGCACACAACAGACTTCTATCTCTATCTCTCTAATTCCTCCTCTCCTTCTCTCAAGAATGAGAAGAACTCATTCAAGCCTGATGGATCTTGAAGAGATCAATAAAAACATAATAAATTTGATTCACCGTGCTAGAACCCAAAAATCAATTAGATTTACTCAGAGATCAATGGAGAATGAATAGATCGCCACTAAAGGGATTCTATAACTGAATCTTTACAACACATTGAGGTTAATATGAAAAGGTTTTTGGAAATCAACAATGTTATCAAATAAAGGATCCTAAGATGAGATAATCATTTATGCCAGATCTAAATAAATTAATTATAAAGTTAATTTGAAATATTCTCTCTTAGAGTTTCTAGTAACTCTAAATTAAAAGAAATTTTAATTTAATTCCCTCCAAGGAAACTTCCATTGTTCCCAAAACCTACAACTAGTATCGGTCCAGTCATATTTTATATTTATAATTATTTATTTTACTTTTGATCAATATGTGTAAACATGGTTAAATTTTTCATTTGATATTATTCTTTATTTAATATGATATCAATTAACATGTGTACGACATTTTATTTTATTTTTTCAAGATTCAAACTTTCTTATGTTCAATAATGGATAAAGATAATTAGAGATTTGATTGGGAAGTATCAAGTAATCAATTATGATAGTATGGTATTACATAATGTGTAGTTTGAGTAAACATTGTGTTCCCAAGTGAACAACACCTGTCATGACCCGTCCTCGGGGCCCGTGTCGTGACTACCCCAAGCTCGCCTTCCATAGGCCAGGGGCTGGCGACTAGCACCAAGGCGTAAATCTCGGTAAAAAGGGAAGTCATTGACTTTGTAAAGTAAACAAGCACCATAGAGTAAGCAAGCGGAAGAAGTAAACACTAAGTAAAAACTGAGTACAACAGTAAGTGCGGAAAAGTATGTGGGCCATTATACAAACCCAAACTGAAAGTAAAGTACAACTGGAAAGGGAAAATAGCAACTGAAAAGTAGAGCCGTAGCGTCGAGCCGTCCACTGGAAGTCCCACCTGAAGGGTGGGTATAGATAGCCTCCTCTGCTCCTCGAGACTAGCCAATCGCTCCGAGTATGTCCCGCCCAGTGGTCCACCTCCAGGTACCGTCCTGCTCTGCAAGCCTCAACCACGATCATCGTTGTCCATCGTCTGCAACCAACACAACGTAGTGCGGGAATAGCCCGTGCAGGGATGAGTATAAGCTACTCAGTAGGGACCCCGAGACCCCCGAAGGTCTCCTAGAATCCACAAAGGATAAACCACAAAGGAAAGATACAATCACAAAGTAACATCCGACACTACTTAGGTATATTCCCATACATATACCTAAGTCATCAATTCCAATATGCTCCAACCTCCAAGCTCAAGTACAACCCATTCCACACAGGAAAGCAAACGTATTCCACACAGGAAAGCAAAACGTAATCCACACAGGATAGAACAACACAATCCACATAGGAAAGCAAAACAGGATTCAGCTCACACCGGTATACTTCTTTGTAAGATGATAGATATGATCAGATATAGTTTCTGATTCATCTAAGCCATCATACCCACAAAGGATCGATAGGTACTAACTCCCGCAATGACCCAGGATGGGTCTGACCCACACAGGATCGATAGGCAACTAACCCCTGCAATGACCCACACAGGATCGGACCCACACAGGATCTGTAGGCGCTGGCTCACATAGAACCACTGAGCGTTGACCCACACAGGATCGAACCCACACAAGATCGGTAGCACTGATCCACGTAGGATCGCTGAGTGTTGTAGTCGTCAGTGTCGAATCCACTGAGGATCTCTGTACAGTCGTCATCGTCGTCACAGTCGCAAACGCAGCCAGCTCTAGGGTTTCCGCACACAGCAAGCTCGTTCGGGAGGGTCCGCTCCACGAGCCGAGTGGATGATACATCAACTGACACAAAGTTCGGAGTTGACATATCCAAAAGTTCTGTATCACCAACAGGAACTCAACGCAACAGACGGCGCGTCAATCGGACGCCCGGACTGAGAGTTATTGGCTTTTTCGTCCTAGGGGCCCGGTTGGTTTTTAAGTCAAAACCAACCCGACCGTACTCCACCTGCGTCCAAACCTTGGGAGGAGTAAGCCAAAAGATCCTTCTCACTAAGAAGAATCCAACAAAGTTGACAGCATGTCAATCGGACGTCTGGTGCTCAAGTTATGAGCGTTTCCGCTCCCGGGGCCCGGTTGGTTTAGTGTACGAACCAACTCGAACAAACCCAAAGTATTCTGAAACCTTGAGTGCGATATACCAAAATTACCGTCTCGATCCAAGGATCACTTCACCGCGGATGGCGCATCGTTTGAAGGCTCGTAGGCCACGTTATGATCAAAAGACCGAAAAGGTCCGAAAACGGGGGTTTCGGGCCCGAGACCGACCCGGCCCGAGACCCCCTGGGTCGGCCTGAACCGGGTCAGCCCGGCTGGGTGCGGCCCGGCCCGGCTGCCGGCCTGGCGGTCTGGAGTGCTGGCGCGCGGCGCCAGCTGGCTCGGACGAACGGTCGAGCCGTTCGGTTATGCGGGGGGGGGGGGGGGGGGGGGGCGCTACCCCCCGCCGTTCAGAAATCGCGGCCCCAATTAAGGGGTCGCTCAGCTGGCCAGCAGGGGGTTTTGACCCCCGGCTCTTCCCCTGTCCGGCCGGTTCTTTCTCCACGGGACAGGCGACGGCCGGTCCCCTCCCTGCTCCGACGCCGGCGGCCCGTCTTCGGCCGCCGGTCACCCAGCTTCGTCGCGGTCCGGAACCAGCCGCGGCCTTGGTCGTCCGGGGCGGCGCGACGGCGCCACGCACTTCCATCGCGGCCCCACTCTGGCTGCGCTGTCTTCGGGTTTCTCCAATGCGGCGCAACGGCGTCGTGTCCTTGTTCGTTTCCACAGTGCGGCGCGACGGCACCGTGCATTCCTTGTCGCACAATCACACGTGGTGCGACGGCACCACGCCATTCTCATTTCAAACCACAAAGAAACAAACATGGATAAAGGAGGAGGGTCGGCCGTGTTTGTGCGGTTCGGCACCCTCTCGTTACTCGATAGCATTTGGTCGTAATTTTCACGAAGAACGACAAGGTGGTAAACACGAAAAAAAAATAACCCCTACCTTGAGCGTAGCTTGAACGAGGGTTCTCTGTGGAAAACGACATCGCGAGGTGAAGCTCCGTATGTTAATGGAGAATGTCCGAGGAGGAAGTGGCGTCTCCTTTTCTTTGACAAGGGGAGAATATCGAAAGAGGGTGCATCGTCGATCTTCAGAAAAAATGGTCACACACCGGCTGCGGAGAGGAGAAGAGACGGCATGTCGATCTCTTCTCACGATGACGGCGTTCTTCATCGAAGTTTTGGTGTTATTCGTGACGAAGATGAATACACCCAAGAGCTCTCTCCACAAATTTCCACACACAACAACCAACCAAAATAAAATAAGGCTAATCCTTATTTTATTAACATAACATAACTTTTGAATTTCAAGAGTTTGAAATTCAAAAATCCACACTTAACTCACTTAATTAATAACATAAGTTTTTAATACTTAAGTTATCAAAATTAAAACATGAGTTGAGGGGGTTGAAGAATATGAAGGGGTGGGATTCGTGTGGGCCCTACCACCCTCATAACCTCCCTTGGGAAGTTGGGTAGTTACCCAAATTCCACCCAAAGCCTTAAACCACTTAAAGAAAATAAAAATTGTAGTTTAATTATAAATTAAACTTCCACAATTTTTATCAACTTCTCTCGAGCAAACACAACTCCGGAACAGGTGTTCCTAAGAAATTACTGGAGCTGTGGTTCCATCGGTTCCCTCGGAATTCGATTTTGAGCACCGGTTCAAAAGATAGGAATTCCCGCTCGTTCGTTCACTGAACGTACCCGAGCTAAACTTCGGTTAGAAATTCCGGTCACACCAGGCCTCGGAATCAAGTGCCATCAGAAACTACGTTCTTGTAAAATCCCAATGAAAATTAAGAAAAAATTTCACTTGAATTTTACAGGTCATTACATTACTCCCACCTCAGGGCTTTACGTCCCTGTAAAGATACATCGAAAACTAGGGAAACAAATGTGGGTACTGAGCACGCATCTGAGCCTCCCGCTCCCAAGTGCTCTCCTGGAGATTCTCGTGCTGCCATCTGTTGCGCACTGGAGGAATCGACCATCCACGCAGGACCCGCTCTTTTCGATCCTCAATCTCCACTGGGACCTCCGTAAAAATCACCCCATCATCAACGTCTATCTCCCCATGGTCAATGATATGCGTCGGGTCATGCACGTATCTCCTCAACTGAGATACGTGGAAGACGTCGTGCACCCAGTGCAACTGAGGTGGTAGATCCAGGTGATAAGCCTCCTCCCCAATCCTGCTGAGGACCTGGAATGGTCCGATGAAGCATGGAGATAACTTTCCGCCTCAGCCAAATCTCTGTAATCCACGTCGAGGTGAGACACGCAAGAAGATGTGGTCGCCATCCTCGAACTCTAGTGGCCTCCACCTCCTGTCAGCATAAGACTTCTGCCAGCTCTGTGCTATCCTCAACCGCTCCTGGATGACCTGGACCTTCTCTGTCGTGGCCTGGACCATCTCTGGTCCCACAAGTGCTGACTCCCCAGGGTCTGTCCAGCACAAAGGAGATCTGCAAGGTCGGCCGTACAACGCCTCGTATGGTGTCATCACGATGGTGGAGTGGTAACTGTTGTTGTATGCAAACTCCACCAAGGGTAGGTGGTCCTCCCAGCTGTGACCAAAGTCGAGGACACATGCGCGGAGCATGTCCTTGAGAGTCTGAATGGTCCTCTCTATCTGACCATCCGTCTGAGGGTGAAAGGTTCTGCTCAGACGTAGCTGTGTCCCAAACGCCTCCTGCAACCCCTTCCAAAGCCGGGAAGTAAAGAGATCATCTCGATCGGAGATGATAGATGATGGCACACCATTAAGCCGCACAATCTCCTGAAGGTAGAGACGTCCCAAGCTCTCCATTGAGCCCTACTCTCTGATGGGTAAGAAGTGAGCCGACTTGGTGAGTCGGTCGACAATCACCCAAATGGAGTCGTGACCTCTGTAAGTGCGTGGAATTCCAGTCACGAAGTCCATAGATATCACGTCCCACTTCCACTCCGGGACCTCCAAGGGTTGTACCAAGCCTGCTGGTACTTGATGTTCTGGCTTCACCTGCTGGCAGGTGAGGCATCGAGAAACGAACTCCGCCATAGCTTTCTTCATGCCCGGCCACCAGTGTTGTCGTTTGAGGTCCTGGTACATCTTCACCACTCCGGGATGTACCGCTAAGGGAGATGTTTGAAACTCTCTCATAACCTCCTCTCGTAAAGAGACTGGTACCAAGGTACATCCTCTGAAAAAGATTTCGTGCTCTTCTCCAAAGGAGAAACCATCAGGGGCATGTCCTGAGGATATCTATGCACGCCGCGTCTCACAGTCAGCATCCCCACGCTGTGCCTCTCCGACCCGCTGCAGTAGTGGATGGGTGACTGTGAGAGACCGAAGGAAGGCTGCTCCATATCTATCCACGAAGGATATCTGCAAAGAGGGTAGCTGCTCTGTCTCCTCCTCAAGTAGCTGAATTCCCGTTCTCCGGCAGAGAGAATAGGCTTCCACGTTCCCTTTCCCGGGAGTATAGACTATCTCAAACTCATAGTCTTGGAGGAACTCGTGCCATCGCCGATGTCTCAGATTCAGGTCCTTCTGAGAGAAGATGTATCTGAGACTCTGATGGTCAGAAAAGACTGTAAAGCACTCGTCCATCAGGTAGTGTCTCCATGTCTTCAGAGCAAAGACTACTGCTGCTAACTCCAGGTCGTGGGTAGCATAGTTCTTCTCATGCGGCCTCAACTGACATGATGTATAGGTGATCACGGCTTGCTCCTGCATTAGGACACATTCGAGTCTGGTCCCTGATGCATCGCAGTAGACTACGTACCCTGCTCCCTCTTTAGGCAACCTTAAGATAGGTGCGCTGGTCAATCTCTGTCTCAGCTCTTGAAAGCTCTACTGATATCTTTCTGACCACACAAAGGGTTTCCCCTTCTTTTTCAAAGCTGAGAGTGGTGCCGCAACTCTGGAGAAGTCTGGCACAAATCTTTGGTAGTATCCATCTAATCCCAAGAAACTTCGCACCTCTGTCACGCTCCTAGGTGGATCCCAAGCTAGCACCGCCTCGATCTTTGCAGGATCCACCACAACTCCCGCCTTAGAGATGATGTGTCCCAAGAATTGGACCTCGTGTATCCATAATTGACACTTCGAGAGAATTTCATAAAGCTGGTGCTCTTGGAGTGTGTCTAGTACAACCCACAAGTGGTAGGCGTGCTCCTCCTCAGTCGTCGAGTAAATCAAAATGGCATCGATGAAGACCACGACAAATCGATCGCGATAAGGCTGAAAGATCCTGTTCATGAGGGCCATGAACACTGCTAGAGCATTGGTCACGCCGAAGGGCATAAACAAGAACTCATGGTGGCCATACCGACACCTGAAGGTCGTCTTCTGCACGTCCTTGTCTCGAACTCTGAGCTGATGATAGCCTGACCTGAGGTCTATCTTCGAGAACCACCGTGCTCACTTGAGCTGATCAAAGAGGTCATCAATCCTTAGTAGTGGATACTTGTTCCTCACTGTCACCTGGTTCAAGCGACTATAGTCGACACAAAGTCGCAAGCTCCCGTCCTCCTTTTTGGCGAACAAAATCGGGGAAGCCCAGCGTGAAACACTGGATCAGATGAACCCCTTGCCCTAAAAGTCCTCCAACTATACATGTAGCTCTCCAAGCTCAGTGGGGGCCATCTGATACGCTAGAGTCGATATCAGGGTTGTCCCGGGGTACAGTTCAATATAAAAGTCTACCTCTCTGTGAGGAGGTATCCCTGGGACGTCGTCGGGGAAAACGACCGCATATTGATCCACCACTGCAGGAAAACCAGGACTCTGCACATCAACTGCTCCTAGGATGAGGCTAGCCAACTGATGAGTGATGGGTTGTCCTCTCCTCTGCGAGAGTCCATCCTGTGCTGCAAAGGCTCCCTTCTCTCCGGTGAAGGTGAACCAGTTCCCGTCGGTGCGTACACATCGCACCTTGTGCCTAATACAGTCAATATGAGCATGGAATGTAGATAACCAATCCATGCCCAAGATGAAGTCGTAAGGACTCGACGCCACTACAAGAAGATCCCAGCCGAAACTCTCGCCTCCTAGAGTAATCTCACACTGCCGGCACCAGTGCGTAATCATCGAGTCTGCTCTCGTAGGAGTCTCTAGCCGTAAGGGGCGAGCCAACGGATATGTCGGAATCTCCGAGCTCCAAACAAGGGCAGCGGCTATGAAATAATGACTCGCTCTTGTGTCTATAAGTACTGCAGCAAGGGTGGAATAGACACAGATAGTACCTAGAATCATCTCGGGCGCGCCGTTGTCGTAGGCCTCCGCTGCCTGGAGCTGTTCCTGTCTCTGCCCGCCCGCTCCCTATGGCCGGGGTGGACCTCCTGGTGGCGGTGGTGGTAGATCCTCAAAGCGTCTCCCACCACTTGCTGCTCGGCCAGCTCCTCTGCCTTGTCCCTGCGGACCGCCACGGTTGACCCTCTGCCTCAGCCTGGGTGGCCCCTCAATTGTCTGTTGCTCCTCGGCACGGCGGTTCGGGAAGTCACGATCCATGTGGCCCTACCCGCCGCACGAGTAGCACTGCCTGCCTCTCAAAAGACTGGCTCCGCGATGTGTGCCCCGCACTGCTGAGCCAGTGTCCTGAGGTCGTCTGCCTGAGGGTCTGGTCTTCCTGGACCCATGAGTCATCCTTCAACTTCTTGCTGTAAAAGACTCTGCTACCTGCCTCCCTACGGTAGGTCTCGCTGCTGAAGAAGGCTCAGCAAGAAAGCTCTCGATCAAAAGGGCTCGCTCCAGTACTCCTGTCTGAGTCGGAATGCTGAGGGAGATCAGTGACACCCTGATCTCATGTCTCAAACCCTTCTCAAAGGTTCGGGACTAGAAGAATAAGTCTCGTACCATGTCTGTCGAGTAGCGCGAGAGATCGGTAAATCTCACCGAGTACTAGGCGACTGTCAAGCTGCCCTGCCGCAGCTGAAGAAGCTCCTGAATGCGCACCACACGGAGGGTGGCCGAGACGAACTCTGAGCGGAAGTGGCTCTCAAAGTCTGTCTAGAGAAGAGATTACTCATCGTGTACCTGGAGCATCAAGCTCCACCATCTGCCTGCTGCTGCGTGCAGTAGGCTCCTTGTGAGGATCACCATGATGTCTGCTGGTGTCCTCACTAACCAGAAAACTCGTACAACTGCCTCCAGCCAGTCTTCGGCTGCCTGGGGGTCCGTCTCCCCGCAAAACATGGGCGGTAGATGGCACTAGAACTCATGTAGTGCACTAAGGTGACCTGCATCATCAGCAGCTGGGGATGGAAGCATCGGTGGCTCGGCCATTAAAGGTACCGCCGGTGCCTCAGCTGTCAAAGGGCCATGTACCGAGGCCTCGTCGCTCGGCAGGCTGTCGTCATGCTCAACTCTCGGAACCCTAGTTGGCTGCCGTCGTGGGGCCATCCTGAAAAGAAACAGGTGCGCCATGGTCATAACAGTATACCCGGTGAGCTGATACAAAGTAATCGCAAAGAAAACTTGAAACACACATGAAATCAATGTTTTCTTGCATTAAGTCGGAAATCAGAAGTCAGGGTCCTGGTGTATGGATACGTCGGCCGCCGCACCAACACTGGACTCCCTGGACGGATAACCACACCCAATATGCTAAACACTATTTCTTCACATAGAAAAAGATAAGATTCCCAAGTTCTGCGATAAAACCAAACTCCTTTGATAACAATTTGTCACAACCCGTCCTCGGGGCCCGTGCTGTGACTACCCCAAGCCCGCCTTCCATAGGCCAGGGGCTGGCGACTAGCACCAAGGCGTAAATCCCGGTAAAAATGGAAGGCATTGACTTTTTAAAGTAAACAATCACCACAGAGTAAGCAAGCGGAAGAAGTAAACACTAAGTAAAAACTGAGTACAACAGTAAGTGCGGAAAAGTAAGTAGGCCAGTATACAAACCCAAACTGAAAGTAAAGTACAACTGGAAAGGGAAAACAGCAACTGAAAAGTAGAGCCGCAGCGTCGAGCCGTCCACTGGAAGTCCCACCTAAAGGGTGGGTATAGATAGCCTCCTCTGCTCCTCGGGACCATCCAACCGCTCTGAGTACGTCCCGCCCAGTGGTCCACCTCCAGGTACCGTCCTGCTCCGCAAGCCTCAACCACGATCAGCGTTGTCCGTCGTCTGCAACCAACACAACGTAGTGCGGGCATAGCCCGTGCAGGGGTGAGTATAAGCTACTCAGTAGGGACCCCGAGACCCCCGAAGGACTCCTAGAATCCACAAAGGATAAACCACAAAGGAAAGATACAATCAAGAAGTAACATCTGACACTGCTTAGGTATATGCCCATACATATACCTAAGTCATCAATTCCAATATGCTCCAACCTCCGAGCCAAAGTACAACCCAGTCCACAAAGGAAAGAAAATGTATTCCACACAGGAAAGCAAAACGTAATCCACACAGGACAGCACAACACAATCCACATAGGAAAGCAAAATAGGATTCATCTCACACAGGTATACTTCTTCGTAAGATGATAGAGATGATCCGATGTAGTTTCTGATTTATCTAAGCCATCGGACCCACAAAGGATCGATAGGTACTAACCCCCGCAATGAACCAGGAAGGGTCTGACCCACACAGGATCGATAGGTAACTAACCCCCGCAATGACCCACACAGGATCAGACCCACACAGGATCTGTAGGCGCTGGCTCACACAGAACCGCTGAGCGCTGACCCACACAGGATCGGACCCACACAGGATCGGTAGCACTGATCCACGTAGGATCGCTGAGTGTTGTAGTTGTCGCCATCAAATCCACTGAGGATCTCTGTACAGTCATCATCATCGTCACAGTCGCAAACGCAGCCAGCTTTAGGGTTCCCGCACACAGCAAGCTCGTTCAGGAGGGGCCGCTCTATGAGCCGAGAGGCTGATACATCAACTGACACAAAGTCCGGAGTTTATGTATCCAAAAGTTATGTATCGCCAACAGGAACTCAACGCAACAGACGGCGCGTCAATCAGACACCTGGACTGAGAGTTATTGGCTTTTTCTTCCCAGGGGCCCGGTTGGTTTTTAAGTCAAAACCATCCCGACCGTACTCCACATGCGTCCAAACCTCAGGCGGAGTAAGACAAAATATCCGTCTCACTAAGAGGAATCGAACAAAGTCAACGGCACGTCAATCGGACGCCCGGTGCTCAAGTTATGAGTGTTTCCGCTCCGAGGGCCTGGTTGGTTTCGTGTACAAACCAACTCGGCTAAATGCAATATATTCCGAAACATTGAGTGAGATATACCAAAACGACCGTCTCGATCCAAGTATCGCATCTCCACTGACGACGCGTCGTTCGGAGGCCTGTAGCTCAAGTTATGAGCAAAAGACCGAAAAGGTCCGAAACGGGGGTTTCGGGCCCAGACCGACCCGGCCCGAGACCCCCTGGGTCGGCCCGAAACGGGTCGACCCGACTCGGGTCCGAGTCGGCCCAGCGGGGCACAGCCCGGCCCGGCAGCCAGCCTGGCGGTCCGGCGTGCGGCGCCAGCTGGCTCGGCCAAACGGTTGAGTCGTTCTGTTATGCGGGGGGGGGGGGGGGGGGGGGGGGGCGCTGCCCCCCACCGTTCGGAAACCAAGGCCCCAATTAAGGGGCCGCTCAGCAGGCCAGCCGGGGGTTTTGACCCCCGGCTCTTCCCCTATCTGGCCGGCCCGCCCTGGCTAGCCGGTTCTTGCTCCACGGGACCGGCGATGGTCGGTCCCCTCCCTGCTCCGACGCCGGCGGCCCGTCTCCGGCCGTCGGTCACCCTGCTTCGCCGCGGCCCGAAACCGGTCGCGGCCTTGGTCGTCCGGTGCGGCGCGACGGCGCCGTGCTCTTCCACCGCGGCCCTGCTCCGGCCGCAGTGTCTTTGGTTTTCTCTGACGTGGTGCGACGGCATCGTGTCCTTGTTCGTTTCCACGGCGCGGCGCAACGACGCCGTGCATTCCTTGTCGCACAATCACACGCCGTGCGACAGCACCGTGCCATTCTCGTTTCAAACCACAAAGAAACAAATATGGATAAAAGAGGAGGGTCGGCCGTGTTTGTGCGGTCCGGCCCCCTCCCGTTAATCGATATCATTTGGTCGTAATTTTCACGAAGAACGACAAGGTGGTAAACATGAACAAAATAAATAAATAACCCCTACCTTGAGGTTAGCTTGAACGAGGGTTCGCCGCGGAAAACGACGTCGCAAGGTGAAGCTCCGTATGTTGACGGAGAACATCCGAGGATGAAGGGGCGTCTAATTTTCTTTGACACGGGGAGAAGATCGAAAAAGGGTGCGTCGTTGATCTTCAGAAAAAAGGGTCACACACCGGCTGCGGAGAGGAGAAGAGACGGCACGTCGATCTCTTCTCACGATAACTGCGTTCTTCATCGAAGTCTTGGTGTTCTTCGTGACGAAGATGAAAACACCCAAGAGCTCTCTCCACAAATGTCCACACACAACAACCAACCAAAATAAAATAAGGCTCATCCTTATTTTATTAACATAACATAACTTTTGAATTTCAAGAGTTTGAAATTCAAACATCCACACTTAACTCGCTTAATTAATAACATAAGTTATTAATACTTAAGTTATCAAAATTAAAACATGAGTTCAGGGAGTTGAAGAATATGAAGGGGTGGGGTTCGTGTGGGCCCCACCACCCTCATAACCTCCCTTGGGAAGTTGGGTAGTTACCAAACTTCCACCCAAAGACTTAAACCACTTAAAGAAAATAAAAATTGTAGTTTAATTATAAATTAAACTTCCACAATTTTTATCAACTTCTCTCGAGCAAACGCAACTCTGGAACAGGTGTTCCTAAGCAATTACCTACGTTGCGGTTCCATCGGTGCCCTCGGAATTCGATTCTGAGCACCGGTTCAAAATATAGGAATTCCCGCTCGTTCGTTCACTGAACGTACCCGAGCTAAACTTCGGTTAGAAATTCCGGGCACACCAGGCCTCGGAATCAAGTGCCGTCAGAAACTGCATTCTTGTAAAATCCCAAAGAAAATTAAGAAAAAAATTCCCTTGAATTTTACGGGTCTTTACAACACCTATCCATGTCGTAAGATAAATGATGGACTAATCATTAATTAGAAATAGTTTATTTGTTTCACACCAGGTGTAGACTGGTCCAACATGGAACATGACTTGTAGAATTACATGGTGTGTAGAAAGTCTCCACATTGTGTATTATACATTGGTTTGCAGTGAAGTTTGTAAAATACATATGGTTATTATACATGTACCAAACCATGTGAGACTAACATCCTAGATAATTAATGATATACATGATGTGTATGTAGTGTACACGGTGTGTTATTCATCATTTTCCACATCCAAATTACACACTAATCCATCTTGTGAGTCAAGTTCACACACAACATCAGTAGTACAAGATGTGTATCTGTTTTATACACATCATACAGTCATGACTGATGAACACAGTGAGTACTTCAGTGGGTTTCATAGACACGTGAAAAGATTGATACACAACATTTAGCTGGCTTATAAATGACATGTAGTCAAGCTGAGGTATGTGACTGAAGTCCCAGGCATGTAACACGAGTACATGGAAACTGAGTTACACGGAATATATCTCATAAGTGCATGTTATGTAGTCTACCAATAATGGATAGAATTAAATTTCATTAAATTGAATACCAAAACATTAAAACGTTATTTTATTGATTGAGATACCAAATTATTTTGACAACATAATAATGGTTTTAAATAATTTTAAACACTAAATTAATTTATTGTAATAAATACGTGACTATTGGTTCTGCCATTCATTTTTTATGAATTAGATTAATAATGGGTATATCCAAATGAATTAGAATGGTCATTAAGTTTAAAGAGGATTAATTAATAGATTGGTTGATTAATTAATTAAATCATGATTATCTTAATAATAAATAACAAGTAGAAATGAATGTCAACCAGTTGTCTTTTGCATACATGTTGCATGTATGACTGTTCATGATCTTGACCAAGACCTATGTATGTGTTGGTTGTTTTAATATAATTTATTTCATGGGTTTACAATTATTTATTATTAAATTAAATTTTATGGTCGATGTGTCATCTCTCTCTCTCCATTATTATGTAGGATCTGTGTTTCCATGATTATTTATGTCATTCCCATTGAATAATCCTTTGGATCCCCTCACTTTCAATTATGTTATAAATAATTGTAATTAATGGAGAATTTCAAGGCACGTGGTGGTAGTTCAAGATAGAATCATAATGATGTAAACTTAAACGATACATAGTTTTAGAGGTTGAATTTTGTAACTCATTATTAGATCGGCATATGTAATTGTCTCTTAGGTCAAAGGTTGATTTATTTTCTTCTCAACAAATTAACCATTGGATAAACTCATGATTGGTACATTATTTATTTATTTATTTTTTTCATAAGAATTATTTATTTTATAGATGCAAGAATGATATCAGATAAAAAAAAGTGAATTTGTGTTCAAAGATAGAATTCAAATAAATGGATTATGTATAAATTTTTCATACAACATGCCTAATTAATTATGTAAAATCTGATTAGTATTTATCCAGACATGTAAATGATAAAACAAAATAAGATTTATGCATAATAAATTAAAATACATGAAATATATATTGATTTAGATTTTTACTTCCCTTACTTTATGAGTAATTAAAGCCTTAGAACTAATGTTTGACCAACCCTCAAGGAGACACTTACTTTTGACAAGGAGTTCATACGAATGTTACGTGTTGAATTAACCATGAAACATAAAGAGAAGTATCCCTCGCTAAACATGATGTAAATTGGTGAAAAGTTTTAAGAAAATACATGCTTGGATTTCAGTACTGGGGAGTCTAGTCAATGGATCAAGTAGTTTTAATCCCATAGTTTTTAAAGAATTTCCTACATAAATAACATCAAGTATCTTGACTAGTCCTCAATTGGGTTTCACGAAGGGTTATATGTAACCTTTCCACTATAATTTCCTAAAATCTTGAAATTATGAGATCAATGGTGAGGGATTTTGGGATTTTATAGAACATTGGTTTTTTTAATAAATTAATTATTATTATTTCTCCAATAATTTATTAGTTTTTAAATGATTTTATTATTCATTATAATTATTGTAGAAAATGGAATGTAAAATCATGAAACTACTATTATCATTCCTTACCTAAGGAAATATCTTTAAAAATTTAAATTTTTGGATATGGTATATTTTTTCATGCGATGAATTATTATCAAAAAGATTTTATTATGTGTTGGAATCCCATATTCTTGTTCTGCCACCCCAGAAGGAGATTGAAGGTGAACAGGATGCCTATCAAAGATATGTTAAGGATTATTCCTACGTCTGTTGTATTATATTATCAACTATTTTTTTTATTTTATGATACAACATAAATAACATGATGAATACACCATAATATCCCATCTCTGTTCTATTGAGAAATATAAAGAAAGGATAGAAATAAATAATATTGTCAATGCACTGTATTATTGTTAACTAGAATAAGGTAATATATCTATGGATCATGCCTTCAATATTATGGGTTATATTAATTGTTTAGAAAATTTTGGCTTCCACATGGATATGAAATTATCCATTATTCTAATTTTATTATCCTCACAACCTTTTTAATCCTTATTTTTCTAGGAATGAATAATTAAATTAGATAATTTTCTCATTAAATATTTCTTTGTACTTCCCCAAGTTGATAAGGACTGGTTGAAACATGTTTCTCCACCCATTACAGTGAAAACTATAAAAATATATTTTTGAAGATCCCATGGATAATTTAAATCCAAATGATACTTTACATTTTACTTCAAAGTGATATAATATTCAAAGGAAAAAAGAATTAAAAAATGTTATTTTCTTCTTATGTGAAATAATAGACACTAGGAAAGGAATTTTAATGAATTGACGAATAAAAAAGTTTCGTCCCCTTTAATAATATTCATCACATTTCTATTTTCAATGTGTATATTAAATACAATATTCTTTAAACATACATGTATTTAAATATAATAAAAGATAAATAATATAATGTTTATAGGGTAAACTAAAAAAGGAGATGATAAAGGGTTATTCATATGTTATCCAAGGGGAGAACACTATTTCTCATTTCCAAAAATGGAATGATTCAAGTTTTTAATGAGGGTTACAAAAAAAATATCTTAGTGTCTTTCTAGACACAATAATATATTATTCAACATTTTTAAGAAATGAATAATATTTTACTTCAATACTAAACTATTGGTTCAATAGATCTTGGATCTTAGATATCTATCATAATGACTGATGAATATAAAATATAGGACTCTTACCCGGTTTTGGAAATATAGATTTATTTTAAAAAACCTAAAGTAGTTGACTTATTAATACCCATAAAAATATTATAATCTCAATTGATCTAAGATATTTGGTATATAAACAAACTTATAACCATGGTTTAGATTAATAATCATTTACAATTAAAGGTAAATAATAATTATTTTGATGTTATTTTATTATATCCAGAAGAACTATTGTAAAAATAAAGGTAACTTCATCTACTTAATGAGACTCCTTTAAAAATTTAGAAATTATTTGTGAAGTAAATGAGTGGACTTCATAAAGTTTAAGGAACTTCTGATTTGTCTTGTTAGAGAAAATTTTATCCAAGTATTCATTGAACATATATGTAAAGTAATTGTAATCCCAAACTCACATTTCCATATAAACATCATTGTAATTATGGTACTAAAATAAAGATTAATGGGGACTCTTATATATACTTTATATATTCCATTATTTATTCCAATATTTTTTTGAAAATAAAATTCAACAAAATAACCTATATACTAAAGAAATTTTCTAATGGATATTTTCTAAATTATGATAAGATAAGAATATATTAAGGCACTACCACAAGTGTTTGTTGAAAAACATTTCTTAAAAGATGTCCTAAGCTACAAATGAACATCAAAACAATAAGGTGTATCAGATTTAATGATCATATGGCCACAATGGATATTAACAGATAGTAAAGATCGATCAAATTTCCATAAAGTAAGCTTGTCTATTTAAATATAGTGGGAGAAGACATAAATTCTATGATTTGAGGCTATGGATTCATGTGAATTGATATAAGAATACTAGAATCCACATAACTTAGTTGGAGGTGTAGTTCCATAGACATATACTACAAAAGAATTTATAGCCAAATATGTCCCTTATGTACACTGCGGTGGGTGATACATGTATTTTTATTTCATAATAAATATTCTTATAATGCAGTAGTAAATGGTGATATACTAAGTTTGAAAATAATGTATACATTCAAGTAATGGATTCCACATATCAATGTTTAGGGACTCCATTTTTTGAGTGTTTCTAAGACTTGATACAGCTAGTGAGTATTCAAAATAAACTAGACATGGATCGTATAAAGTGGTTCCTATAAATCATGATTTATTTTTCAAACGTCTAACCTATAAAAAATCTAAACACTAGTCATAATGAATAAAATCATTCTATAATTCTACATTGTCAAAGTATATTTCTATGATCATTATATTAGAGTATTGATTGTCAAGGCCACATAACTTAGAGGAAAACATAGAGTAGATGTGTATATGATGCGACCAAAAGGTGACCATATGGTATATGTCGACTAGGAATAACATAAAAAGTCAGGTAACATCAATAAATGCCAATAAGATATACATATTACAAAAATTCATTTATGAATAAATCATGCATAGTGAACATATGATATATGCTTGGAAGAAAATGACTGGTATGTGTCTCTATTTGGTTAGTGGGAGCGCTATAAGTTTTCAAGATAGATATTTTGATAATATAAAAGGAAAAATGTTGTGTCTTACTAGTTTGTTAAGAATAAGGAAACAAATTTCTCTGAGTATGAATTAAAGAAGTAGCCATATTCTAAGGAACAATATATACCCAAAAGATCCATGTTATTTCAATTTATTCATAGTAAATATATTAAATTTGTACTAAAAAATATAAGTTATAACAATTCAAGACTGAATAGTTGTTGGAATATACTCCTAGCCGAACATGCAAAGGTATAAGAAGAGATTATTGAGATTAACCTAATTTTACAAGCTTAAGTGACTGGAATTTATCTAATGTTCCATGATATGTACTTATATTTGAAATTACTAATTTAAGATTCATAGTATGTAAATATCATATAGATCCAACATAACTACATTTAACATTAGTTCAAACTATCTAACAGTTATTTTCATAGTAGAAATGGATGACTTCATGTTATATAGAGAAGTATAAGAACTACTTATCAAGGTAATTGAACACTTTTCTTCATTTAGTTAAATTTTATAAAGTATAATGAAAAAGGATAAAGAAATATGCAGGAAAAACATATTACATCCATTGGTAGATATATCTACAATATCTAAGTATATTGCATCTTCTGATGCAACATAAAGAGTGACTTAACAACTTCCTATTCTAATTTTACTTTATAAAAAAAGAACATGTTTTATATTTATCATGATAATATTTTACTTTGGATTTAGTTAGGATGTAAATAAATCATGATGTGAACAACATGTATATACTCAGTTATGACACTACTTGAGGGATTTTTTTAAGAGAGTAATGTTATAGTAAAAAAATTCCACAAAAACATGTGTATTTTTCTAACCCTAGCCATTGAAATATTATAGGCCAAACTGTTATATCCATACTTAGTATAAGAATATTTCTATATGTGAGAACTAACTTGTCATTAGCAGTTTTATCTAGTGTAAGCGGGAGTTTTTTGGAGTTGGTTTCATAAAACCAACTAATTTTTTACAAAGGATTACATTTATATTCAAATATGTGAATATTGATTTAAATATATTTTAACATATTGATTGATCTTCTACATAAAATTAATGTGTTGATTTCTTAGAGTATCTATCTCATTGGAAAAGGGATAGTAATTCCCCATTATGATGAGAAAAATTAAATGCTATGATGATATTCATAAAACTACTTCTACAGTGAGATAATGCTCTATGAATAGTCACATTTTACATAAGTCTCTCCCGCTTGAGAGTATATTCTCCTAGGGATTCCTAGGGTTTGAGTTTTCTCGTCCGATCGGCTTCGGCGGCTCCATCTTCGCCGGTTCTGTTTCTGGTTTTTCTTCCTCATCATCATCGGTTCCAGTGACAGGGTCTCGGGTTCCCCCATTCCATGTCGTTCCCCATGCCTCTTTCCTCTGATCTTCCTTGCCAGTTACTGGACTCCGTTACCGGCGATCCGTAGGAATTCGGGCTTCATCTCCTCGAATTCATCTTCAGACGCAGATCCAGGTCTTCAACGCTGTCCAGAAGCTTTTCTCGTCACCATTTCCCTACATCTGTGCCAGATCTGGGAAAGGGAGGGCAGTTCCGAATCCCAAATCCCAAACCTCCTTTGAGCAAATTGATTCGACCATTCATTGTCTTGAAACAACTACGATAGTTCGAGGATTGACATAACCATAATCGTAAACCTTACCTGTTCCGTGAAGGTTGGCGGTGACCTTTGGGCGGTTTGGCAAAACCACGGTTACGAAGTTCTCACTGCAATGCGGTGAATCGTGAAGCACCATCTGTGAAGGGTTCCCCGAATTTCGAAGGTGCGGTGGTTCCCCGGGGCGCGGAGGGCATGGACGTGAAGAAGAGTCCCTCGACGCGCAAGTTGGAGCGCCTCGCAGCCTGCCCGTTTCTTGAAGCGCGAGGGGACTTGCGCGAGATCTGACAGTGTTACCCAGCGCGAAGGAAATTACCGCGCAGGGCAGGTTGCGGATTGAGATTGTTCCCAGCGCGTTGCTTTTGGCCGCGTAGGACTTGGCGCGGCTAGTGGTCTTCCCCAGCTTGAAGGATCGGGTCGTGTAGGGTTGGCACGGAAAGAAACAGTGGCACGGAGCTTTCGGGCCGCACCTGACTGGAGGACTTATATCGGGCTGTGCCTGAACAGAGAAATCATTGGGTTGGGCCTGGCCTATGTGAATTATCGTTCAAATCTGGTCTGTGATACTATTTGTAGATTCCTGGAGGTTTGGAAAAAACAGTGATTCTCCTGGTCGCGAAGCTTCGGTTGTGAAGAACTAGCTTGCGCAGGTTCGGATTGGGCCGGAGTCCCTGGGTCGGGGACCCCTTTGGGCTTGACACCCCTTGGATGGGGGACCTCTGTTAGTCCAATCCCTCCCTAGGAGATTTCGTGGCTCTCAACATGGAGACGGATCTGCTGAACCAATGGAAGAACCTCACATTGACAGACAAAGAAAAAGAGTCACTTGCAACCCGTAGAAATGAAGACAACACTTTGACAAAATGTATGGCTTTATTGGTTATCGGAAGACTGGCGACCGAGGAACCAATTAATCTAAAGGCCCTCAGGACCACCCTTCAAAATCTTTGGAAATTGGAAGCTGGAGTAGCCATCCGGGAAATTGAGAACAAACTCCTTGTTTTTGAGTTCTTCTGTGATAAAGACAAAGATAAAGTCCTCAGAGGACGACCTTGGTCCTTTGACAATCATCTCATTCTGATGGAGGAATTTAAAGGGGGAGACGAGATTCAGAATTGCACACTTACCCGATCCCCGTTCTGGGTAAGAATTAAAGGAATACCGTTCCATGGGAGATCAACACATGTGATGAAAGAAATTGGAGACCGGATCGGTCACTTCCTAGAGTGGGATTGCTCGAACCCAATACAATGGGGCCCCTGGGTTCGAATAAAGGCTGAGATCGATGTGTCTGAACCCTTAATGCGAGGTATGTTCCTGAAAATTGATGATTCCAACACCTGGATCTCGTTCGAATTCGAAAAACTACCAATCTTATGCTTCCTTTGCGGACGTATCGGCCACATTGAGAAAGCGTGGGGGTCAAAGCCAGAGAATTCTGCCGAAAATATTACCCTACAATACGGTCCGTGGCTCCGGGCCAAAGCACACAGAGAGGCATATATCCCTGAGGCAGAGAGACAAATAGATCGGGACCGTCTCATTGCAGCCCATCTAAGGCGACCGAAATCTGGAAAACCTTATATTATAAGGATGGGACCACCTGTCTTCCCTAAAGAATCCCCAACTGAGATTAGGGGAACTGGAAATGCCTCCCAAGAGATTATCGTCAGATGCAATGATGGGGCTCGGCAAGACAGTCACCTGATTCAGGGTATCACAAAATCCGACTTCGTTTTAACTGCACCGAATTTAACGTTCTTTACTTCAACTGGGCCGCTACCTAAACCAAAAGAACCTCCAGAGAAATTTCCGAGGCAGAAACATGTTTCCTTGGATCCTCCTGAAGCTGAGTAGATTCCAAATGGGATCCCAACTGATGCCCTTCTGCAAGCTGATTCTGGGATGACTGAAGCCTCACCTTCAGGACATGTTACTCGTAGAACGTGGAAAAGGGAACGCGGCGGTGGTAAAGGAGATTGCCCAGGGAATCCCAAACCAGGAGATCTGAAACGGCAAAGCGAGTCCAGTGGTATGCACACCAGTCCTCCCAAAAGGAGGAAAGCATCAGGTACGTCATTAACCCCACAAGAGACAAAGGCGGAGGCGGGTCAGGCCCGACCCCGCCTAGAGCAATGATTGCTTTATGCTGGAACTTCCGTGGGCTTGGCAACCCACGAACGGTTCATATGTTCCAGCGCCATTGCGCTTAAAGTTTCCCTGATATGGTTTTCCTGTCCGAAACCATATTGGAAAACAAGGACATCACAAATCTTGCTCTAAAATGCGGTTTCCAGGGTTGTTTCCCGGTTCCCCGACAGGGTCATTCATGGGGATTATGTCTTCTCTGGAAGGATAATGTCGATGTTAGGCTCCTATATTTTTTCCAGCGCCACGTGGATGCATCCATTTGTGATCCCCACAACACCCCATGGACTTTTGTGGGCTTCTATGGCTGGCCCTCCCAGTCTGAAAAGTGGAAATCTTGGGATCTTCTTTGCAAAATCCGTCGTGATCTGCCAAGCCCCATTCTATTTGGAGGGGACTTTAACGAGATCCTTTTCCAGAAGGAGAAAAAAGGTGGAGTTGCACGCTCCTCCACGTCTATGTCTGATTTTAATGATGCTATCCTTAAGGCAGAGCTGATGGACCTGGGTTACACGGGTAATCCTTTCACATGGTTCTGAGGCAGTTCTGATGGAAATCGAATCGCTGAACGTCTGGATAGATTCTTTGGCTCAATGGATTGGATGAACCTCTTCAAAATGTACCATATCAGACACCTCACGTTTAACTGCTCGGATCACTGCCCAATTGTCATTAACTGCACCCATAATGAGCACGTTACTAGTTCCAGGAAACCATTCAGATTCGAAAGCTTCTGGTCAAAAGATCCCGAGTGCGAGGCGGTTATCCGTTCAGGCTGGAAGAATGGGCAAGCTGATCTGAGAACCAACCTTCTCCGAGTGGCGTCTGATCTGAAGACATGGAGCTACTCTAAATTCTGTCACCCGGACCGACAAGGCAATTTTCTTGAAAGGAAGATTGGCTATCTTCTTAGCAAACCCCCGTATAGCAGCATTCTCTCCAAAATTAGTGAAACCCAACGAGAGCTGGATGTTTCCCTGCGCAATAAGGAAGGTTTTTGGGCTATGCGAGCGCGTGATATTCATATAGCAGAAGGGGATGCTAATACCCGTTATTTCCACCAGAAGGCTTCAGCAAGACGCCGAAAAAACTTTATTTCTGGCATTCTAAAATCAGATGGTAGTAAAGTTTCTGACACAGGGGGAATCTAAGAAGCATTCCTGAGCTATTTCCAGAAGCTCTTCTCTGCAGGCCATTCTAACATTTCTCCTAAGATTGAGGACTGCATCAAACCCATGATTTCTGATGATATGAATAGACAGCTTTCTAAAGATGTGACGAATGACGAGACTCTTAAGGCCTTAAAGCAAATCCACTCTACGAAGGCCCCGGGACCAGACGGATTCCACGCCCTCTTTTTCAAGAATTACTGGCACATCATTGGTCCAGACATATGCAATCTGATGCGGGATATCTGGGCAGGGAAAACGGACCTGTCTTCTCTTAATGAAACTATTCTTACCCTCATTCCCAAGATGAAAAATCCGCAAGGGGTTTCGGACTTTTGACCTATCAGTCTGTGCAATGTTTCGTATAAGATCTTTTCGAAGATCCTAGCGAATCGGTTGCGTCCTTGGTTACCCGACGTCATTTCAGAGAACCAAAGCGCTTTTGTGGAAAAAAGGTTAATCACTGATAATGCCATTATTGCTCATGAAATTTTCCATTCCATGAAAACACGGACACGAGAAAAGAGAGGGATCATGGCTTGGAAATTGGATATGGATAAGTCCTATGATAGAGTGGAATGGAACTTCCTCGAATTTGTGATGCTCAAGATGGGTTTCTGCACCAAATGGATTGACATGATCAAGCAATGCGTCTCGTCAGTGTCCTTCTGTATTAATGTCAATGGGGTGATCACCCGAGGCTTTTCCCCATCCCGTGGGCTTCGCCAGGGAGATCCTCTTTCACCCTTCCTCTTTATTTTAGTGGTTGATGTGTTTTCTAACCTCCTTTCCAGGGCAGATTCGTTTTCCATAATTCATGGGGCAAAAGCGTGCCGCAAGGGCCCTCCGATATCCCACCTCTTCTTCGCTGATGATTGCCTTCTATTTTCTCGAGCTACCCCTAATGAGTGTACTGCAATCTGCCAGGCGATACAACAGTATGAACGGGATTCAGGACAAATGATCAACCAGACTAAATCAGAAATTTCTTTCAGCTCTGGAGTCCCCCAGCCGAAAAGAGAAGATCTCTGCTCTTTAGCACGCATTCCTGGGGTCGATAAGCACCAGAAGTATCTTGGGCTCCCGACGGTGGTTGGACGGTCAAAGAAAGAAATCTGTTCAGCTATTTTGGATCGAATTGAAAGAAAAATACAAGGTTGGACCCCTAAAAAAATCTCCAAGGCCGGGAAGGAAATCCTCATCAAGGAGGCACTTCAATCTGTCCCCAGTTATTTGATGTCTATTTTTAAACTTCTTGATGTGGTGCTTTCAAAGATTCAATCCAGCACATCTAACTTCTGGTGGGGTCGAAAGGACGGAAAAAATAAAGTCCATTGGATCGCCTGGTCTGCTCTCTTCCAACCAAAATCTGAAGGCGGAATGGGCTTCCGGGACCTTTCTTTTTTTAATGATGCTTTGCTGGCTAAACAAGTTTGGCGTATGATTAATAACCCATCATCCCTATGCACGCGAGTTCTTCGGGCTAAATATTTCCCACATAAAGATTTCTTAGATTCCCATCTTGGCTATCGACCCAGTTTTCTCTGGAGAAGCATTTGGGGTGGTCGTAATCTTCTGAGGAAAGGACTAGGCTAGAGGATTGGGAATGGTTTAACGGTCAAGATTTGGACTGATCCCTGGCTTATTGATCAGGCAGGCACGAAGGCGTCATCCCCTATTTATCCAGGATCCGAACATTCCACAGTCTATTGTCTTTTTGATGATCAAGGGGCGGGATGGTGTCTGGAAAAACTCTTCTCATGGTTTAATGAGAGGGATAGGAGAATTATTCGGAGTATCCCTTGTGTGCCGGATGCAGGGACAGATCATCTCTACTGGACAAACGACAGCTCAGGAGAGTATACAGTGAAAGCTGGTTACTGGAGAGCTCTTACTGCTCAAATTACAAAAGGAGATGCGAGGCCCTGGACATCAATTTGGAAGCTTAATGTTCCCCCTAAAGTTTGCTTTTTCTGGTGGCAGGTGTGTACCGGTATCCTTCCTACTAAGAGCCTCCTTGCCTACAGACACTTTTCAAACGACAACTCATGCCCTTTCTGCCCTTCTGTGACTGAATCCCCTCCCCATGCTCTTATTCAATGTCCCGGGGCTCAGGAGGTTTGGAATGGCTGGGGATCAACTATAGAGTTGTCCCTGGACGTCGCCTCAGATCTTACCTCTCTCCTAATGCAATGGTGCTCCTCCTTTTCATCATCTAAAGTAGGCGCCCTATGCATTTTGACTTGGATTATCTGGGATAGGCGGAACGAGGCCATTTTCAATCATTTTCGGAGGCCCCCCATATTTTGGATTGACCGGGCATTGTCATGGATTGCGGTTTGGCAGAACCACCCTGAGCAACAAAGACTTTTCACCCCCTCTCCTCTTCCCCAACATTGGTTCCCCCCACCGGAAGGGATTTTTAAGATCAATGTGGATGCCTCTCTCCCTAAGGATGGCCCAGTTGGACTAGGTTTACTGGCCCGCGACAACCTGGGAAATCTTATCACAGCCAAATACGAAGCACGTTATGCACTTTGGGAGCCCTCAGTCGCGGAGGCCGCCTCCATCCTTGCTGGGTTAAACTTCTCAAAAGACCACGGTTGGGATTCCATTCACATCGAATCCGACTGTCTCACTATAATCAATGCCATCAATCTCACTGACGGCGGGCTTCAACCTTTTGTCCCCATTATCCGGTGTATTCACTCGCGGAGACAAGGCTTCAATTCCTGCAATTTCTCATTTATTAAAAGGGAAGCGAATGAAGCCGCTCACAAGATGGCAGCCACTGGCCCTCCTTACGAGGATTTGATTTGGTTCAATCATTTTCCATCGTGGTTATGCTGCTATATTTCTGCTGATCTCCATCATTAATGGATCCGTCTTATTTTGTCAAAAAAATAGTCACATTTTACATAGACTATCAGGTGTGTGTACTCATAAGCAGATGAAGCCTCTTCTCGTGAAGTTTGTTCTTGCTAATCAACAATATGGGATATTATAAGAACATACCCTCTAGTAGGAATTCCACATGTTTGGGTGTTATCATATATTTCTATATACAAGTGTATAAAATGGTCCTTATAATTTAGGATTATCATTAATGCATTTCCTGAATCGTACAAATAGATTTATTGACAAAAAAAATCACATCATATGTTGGATAAATGTAGATTATATTGGCTTCATCAAAAATGAAATGTTATTAATGTATATATTGAGGAGGGATTAATTCCTTCAATATTTATAGAAGTTCATATATCAATCCTTTGATTGAATCATAATTTTCGCATTAAATTTCATGGCCATTTTGAAATGAAAGTTATTTTATGTAGTCAAAAAATGATGTATCAAGTATATAGGTTGATGAAATAGATGTGAATCCTACCTTATGATATATTGAGATAAATGGATTATATTACATAGAAAATTTCTATATGTGGTTGTTGATGTTGCAACATTAAGTTCTTTCTCTTGGATGTATTAACCCATTTTTAGATAGTAATCTTGGAATTTAATAGTACCTACTAAATGGAAACCTGAAGGAATCCTAGAGGGTCAAACACTAAGTGTTTCCATTGACCTTGATTAAATTATAATTTAATTTAATTATTATAAAAAATATTAATCTCATGATCGAGGAATAATTTTTTTTAGGTTTTATTAATCTCTAATATTCTGAAGGTATAAAATAATTATTCATCCATGAAATAAATTATTTATTTAATTAAATGAATATTAAATTTTTTTCGGATTGTGGATAAAAAAATTATTTTATTTATTAAATATTTTATAATTTTTTATTTACCGGTTTTTGAATAAAATATTTATTTAAGTGAATACAAATATTTATTCGGGTATTCAGTAAATGTTAAAGAGTTCAAGCGGGCCAAGATCGCATCTGGTTATAAATATTAATTTACAATCTAGTAAAATAATATTAATCATTGAGTGAGTTCCATAAAATAATAATTTAAATATTATTATTATATGAAATCTGGTTTATTAAAGATTATAATATTTTTTATGGTTTATTACAAAATTAGATTATATTTTAACCTAAAATCAAGGTCTATAAATAAATGGTTATCTATATTGTATAGGGTTAATTGAAAATTGAGGATAGAGAATTGTTTCTCATAAAAGACTTCTCTCTCTTTCATTATCTCTCGAATTCCTCTGATCTTCCTCTCAATAATGATATGAACTCTTTCAAGCCCAAAGGATCTTGGAGCAATCTAGACCAAAAAATGAAAGACATTTGATTCGCTACTGTAGCACCCAATAATAAATTGGAATATTTTGGAGATAAAAGGATTGTATATGGATCACCACTAGAGGGATTCTACATTTGAATCTTTCTAGTTAAATTAAGATACACTAAAGAAGATTTCAAAATATCAATAATTTCATTATATATAGGATCCTAAGACGAGGTAATCAATTCTTCCATATATAAATAAATTAATTATAAATTTAATGTGAAGGATCACATATCATGGTTTTGAGGAACTCAAAACTAATATTGATTTTAATTCGACACCCATCAAAGGCACTTTCACTACACCTAGAACCTATACAAACTAATCTAAATCATCACAAAAACTATGTACGCTGAACCACCCCTAAAAATATCACCATCATACACCTTACACATTGGGAATCCACTAGTGTAATAAAGGGTTATATATATAGACTGTAAGAGCATGAATTTTTAAATTTAATTTTATTTAAACAACTATTATATTTATACTTTATTATTATTATTACTCATTAACTAATCAGATAATTAGTTTGATAAAAATTATATTTTGATATGTTGAAACAGAATTTTTATTTTTGGGAAATATATAGTTTCAGTCACTATACTCTATTTTAATGAATTATATATTTTTTTAAAAAATAATTGATATTTTAATTTAAATATTAATCAATTTTTATTAAATATAATTGATAATATAAATTTATGATGTGAGAAAAATAATTTTTGTATGGGTCAGAAAGATATTAATGTCATAAAAACCGACGTTTTTCATTAATGGTGGATTTTTTATTGAAAAGTTTAAATTATCATAATTTTAGAATTATTTGGGAAAACATATTATTTTTTATATCATCATGTTTAAATTTTCCAATGGTGATTGTTTGGTAATTTTTTGAGACAGTCGAACATTTGGGTCAAAATTAAATACGGTATTAATAAATGGTGAATATTATGACATCATAATGACCCAAAAGTGATTTAATATATTCCATAAAATGTATAAATAACAAAATATATATTTTACAATTAAAATAATTTTTTTTGTCTTATTTGATTAATTTTATCATCCCATAATGTCTCCTCCACACCCTATATTGTATTTTATGACTGTAAAATCAATTATTTTTAAACCTATCTCACTTCCACATCAGCAAGGTTATTATTTTAATGAGGTAAATTATTAAACATGTAATATAATTAAAACTACTTCACTTCAATAGGAATGATGGGAAAACCCCTTTTAAGGTATTTTGTTTTGTTTAATTTATCATTTATAGTCTAAAACCTATGTTTGAAAAATAATAAATAATTCTCACCTATTTTTCTATATAAACTAACCCAAACTACCTTTATTCTTCAATAAAAAATAATTTATAATGAAATTACTCTACTCTTGACCTTATGGAGTCCACCAATAGTTCCCATAATATTTTAATAATCTACTCCAAAGCTTTTAGAATCTCCCCCTTAAGGTAACAGATCCTCTCTTTCTGCTCTTCTTTCAAGCATCGTCATTGTATTATTCCTTTCAATTCCTAATTATTACTGTTTCATTATTTAATTAAATATCTATCTTACATACCTTATTATTTACAAGAGATTATATTCTCTTTTCAATCTCATTTATCACTCTTATGAATCTTTGAGTACCCTAGTTATACTGTCAAAATTATCCTGTGATTTTTCATTCCAAACAATTGTTTTGTAAGTAATCATCCCCATTTCCACTCAAGGTTATTTTCCTAGATGTAACAATAATTTATTTAATTATGACTTCCATTTATGTTACTAAAACTCTTTAATTTTAGGATTTATTTTATGAAATATTTCGTTATGTTGATTGATCTATGCATCACACATGAGCATGTACATATTAAGATGTGTGCCTCCAATGCATTGGGAAATGTTTTAGTCTCATGAGATAACATGTATGATATTATGAGGTAAACATAATCCATTATGCGAATATATCCACCATGTGATGTTTTATTGGCAGTTATCCCTGATTTTTGTTAATGACATGACTCATAATGTCACCACATTCCCATGTTTCCCTTATGTTATCAAGTTATATCATGCATCATTATTCAATATTAATATTATCATCCCTCTAATGTTACCCTAATATTCCACATGTATCATATGTACTACTTTAACTTATTCTAGTATCTTTTTATTCCCTTAATGGGATTTCTATCTCACCTTTTACTTTTGTGTTCCCCTAGGTTATCCCATGAAGATTTAGAAGACTCAAGAAATATAAGAACATGTTTTAGATATTTTAAATAATGTTGTTAAATTTTAGTTCCATTTTTTTATGTTATATACATAATTATTCAATAGAAATAGACTTTATGATCTTTTTTTATTGATTTATGTGTTAATTTTTGTCTTAAATCAAGATTTAAAGTGTATTAAAGGAATGGGCTATCATAGTTGGTATTAAATATAATTTTAGTTATTTTTAAGATTATGATTAGAAATATCCGATAAAAGTCTTAAGGATAAGACTAAACATAAGAAGAAATCCCAAAATTTTGGTAAATTATAGAGTAATTAGATTCCAATAATATACAAACCTGTTTGGATACTACAAGTGGATATTACTATGGCACAAATATATATAGGGGTAATAACTCCAAAAATGGTTAATTTAGATGTACTCAATTGTTACCTAGTGTAAGAAATCATTCTTTACTACACATATAGTTTTACACTCATAGGGGATATACTTCGGTAAATTAATAATCTCCCCAAAAACAATTATTATGCTAAAAAAAGCCCATAATATTTTATACTAAGAAGTAGATCATGAATAACATAGATTGAACCATAAAAATCTATTAGTTAAAGTATATATGTCATTTATGAGTTATCCCTTTAATGTTCAGGGTTTCCCATTTATGTTCTTAAGAGTTTAAACATAATCATCTTTAATATTCCCTTTATTTTCTGTCAATGGATGTTAATAGGAGGAACAAAGTCAGCAACCAATGTGACTAACAATGTAATGATTTCAAAAATGAAATTTCTAAACTTATAAAGGTAGTAATCTAGAAAATCATTAAAAAAATCTCACAAATGAATCAATTTTTTAGAAAATAATAAAATGAAGAGGAATTCTAAAATACCCTAAGAAAGATCACGTCATGATTTAGACCTTTATATGATAAAGGAATCTGAATTTCAATGGACCTTTTAATACCTTAATCACAAATAAATGGATCAAATCCAATGAACAGGTCTTCTATGTTTTTTAATAATCTAAGAAAGATAAGTTCATACTTGTTGTTTAATGTATGGAGGGAGAATATACTCAATAGTGGATGCTGGTCAAAAATACAAAGCTCGGGTGCGAGATTGATGTGATGGATTTGAAGGAATTTGAGAAAACCAATTGACAAATATATTTCCTTCACTTTTATACTAAAAATGGAGAGGTAATTCCTTAAACACAAGAAAAATGATGACTAATCCATAAGGCCATTAAAATAAAACACCACAAGACTTGAACGATACCCCCTCAAACTTTTTCATTTCCCCTGAAAGTAATGTTTAACACTTCTTTAATGAGATGAATATTAATTTAAAAATAGATTATCCATTCATGAATTCAATATCTATGAGGAAATTTTATGATGTTCCCTAAAAGTTGAAAGGAATATTAGTGAATATCAAGGTTTTCATGGGTATATGAATATGAAAATAGATTTATATTCTATTATTATGATTAAAAAATCTAATGGGGGAAAGAAATACCAACATCCCACTTTCAAAAAGTATGGGAAGAAGAATCTCATAAATAATATAAGTGGGAAAAGTAAAATCTTTATGTGCTGGAAAAAACAGAACCTAGCTAGTGGTTGCTGATGGTAAAAACCTACCAATGTGATAGAATATATTAATTCATCATTTAACCCCCATCCTAAAGTATAGTGTTTCAATATAAAATAACATGGTAATTGTGTAATCTAATTTATTATGCAAAGGTTCTTCAGATATAATCAACAATAAAAACCTCTAATGAAGTAAGGAAAAGATTATTCCATCACAATTTCAAAGGTGAATCCCAAAAATTAAGTGGTTATAGGTATGCTGGATATTAATTCAGGTATAGTAGGCATACTTATTTATTCTAGTTCTACGTATTCTTTCATATCACACATGTTCAGTAGAAATTTTCAAACACCACCTCAAAACAATGAATTTCAGTAATTAGTGAAGATGTTGAATGGTTCAATTGTTTCATCACTAGCATATAAATCATACCCTATCCATATTTTTAGAATTAATTTCCCCAAATACCATATGATACTCTCTTTAAAATAATTTGACACAATTCTAGGAATGGATGACATTTCCTTATATAGAGATTACAAAAATTGCTGAGACATGGAAATCACCATCAGTATCAGGAATCACCATCTGATTATATTAAAATACGAGGAGGGTTGTGAATCTTATTTGGTTCAAATATATCAAAAATGTATATTATTTCCTTACAAGAAATATTATCTTGATCAAATTATTGAGAGTAAAAAAGAATATCATCCTTGATGACTTTTCCATTATAATGGAATTCAATTTTGTGTTTCTCAAAGAGTTACCAATTCTTCCTCCTGGATGTGAGGCTGATACCTCAATAATTCTCATTACTAGATCTTTTACAGTATACAAGACTCCATATATGATGGTATTTTTGTAACTTGAGGAGATTATGAATAAAGTATAATAAAATTTGGATAGAGGGTTTAGACATCCAAGGGCTTCACCATAGGGTGTACTGGTCCTCTTCATCAAATAGAACTATGGTTTAATGTGCCTCTATCTTTATTATTTCGATATTAACATGATCATGATAATGAAAAATTATCCTCTTACATGGATTTATTACTTTTCAAATCAACTAAGTGGAGCCTAGTATTTCATTAAGGTTGATCTTTGATCGGGATATTAATAAGTAAAGGTAAAGAATGAGGATATCCCCAAGACTACTTTCTGTATAATGTATTGGCACTATGAGTTCATAGTTATTCTATTTTGACACACTGATGCTCTAAAAAACATTATGGACTTAATGAATTGATCTTTTAGGTATTTCCTTGATAAACATGTGGTAGTATTTATAAAATATATTCTTATCTAATCCAAAACTAAGGAGGTGCATTAGGAGGACTTGAATTCTATACCGAAGATTTTTGGAATGAAAATTTACTTTCTATGTGTAGTAAATGTGAGTTTTGGTTAGATAAATTGACTTTCATTGGTAGTGTTATCAACAAAAAAGGGATATCTATGTATCCTTCTAAAATTTGGTAATTTAAGGATGTAAAAGTCCAACATCTATGATTGAAATTCTATTTTTTCTTGGAATAGCTAGGTTATATCATCAATTTTTGAGAAAATTCTAATAATTTTCAATCCCACTAACCAAGATTACTCAAAGGGGGGTCAAGTTTGTATGGATTTATGAATTTGAGGAAAATATTAAAGAGACGAATAAGAGGTCAATCACTACACCCGTGCATAAATTACCCACTAGTGGATAAGGATTTGTGATACACAATGATGTATCCAAAAAGGAATTAGGTTGTCTAATGATGCAAGATGAAAAAGTGACATCTTATTACTCCTACCAATTAAAGATACATTAGTATAACTACTGAAATAATGATCTATAATTAGCTATAGTGATCTTCACAGTAATATTCTATGACATTTTCTGTATGTGGAGAAGCATGGAATATAAAAATACCATTAATCGTCAAGTATATATTCACACAAAAGGGGGTTAATATAAACCAATGTAGGTGGTTAGAGATAATTGATGATTATGATTGGTCAATCCCTTACCATCCTCGTAAAGAAAACAAAGTAGAAGATTCTCTTAGTAGAAAGTATCCCACCACTCTATCCATGGTGAGGATTTCAAGGGATATAATATTATTATACATGTAAATGATGGATATGAGAATTAGAAAAGGATATTAATCCTACCATTCAAAAATATTTTCTCAACCATCCACTCTTTAGAGGATCAACTATCCCCAAAAAAATAATGAGGTGATATAGAATAAGTTAGTCAATATTTTGAGTTCAAAATTGATGAAGATGTATTTATAAGGTTTGAAACATGGATATATTTACCAAAAAACTATATCTAAAAAAGTAACATCATGATGATGCACATAGCTCATACTTCTCTATTCATCTAGGAATAATAAGATGTATAGATATCTGAAGAAAAAATTATTCAACAATAACATGAAGAATGAGATTATGGAGTATGTATCTTGATATGTGGTGTGCTAAAAATTCAAGGCTGAGTGGAATAAATCTATTTGTATGATGCAAGAATTACCCATACTAATATGGAAATGGGAAAACATAACCATTAATTTCATCATAGCACTCTAGGGGACATCTAATAGAAATAATTCCATATAAGTTGTAGTGAATCTCCTTAAAAAGTCAATAATTTTCATTTCCATAATGGACTATTTCTATCTTGAAAAAATATCCAAGAAATACATAATGGAAGTAGTAAGACATCATGGAGTTCCAATTTCTATTCTATTTGATCCAGATTTGAGGTTTACGTCAAGGTTTAAGAGAACGTGTCAGCAAGTGTTGAATATATAACTGAGCTTTATCACTTCTTATCTCCCTCATATGGTTTGTTGGTCTAAAAGGACTATTAATACTCTAGAGGATACGCAACGATCATGTTCAATGTATTTTGAAGGATTTTTAGATCAATAAGTTCTCCAGGTGGAGTTTTCATATGGCAACAGTTTCCATTTTATCATTTAAATGACACCTTACAAGGCTCTGTATGGAAGAACAGTCAAAATCCAACATGAAAAGATGAATTTGGAGAGAGTAATATGATGGTTCCTAATCTTACCTATGAAATGACAGAGAAAGTTCTAACCATTCCACATCACATCAAATCTAAACAATGTCAAGAGAAAATCTATGTGGAAAATTATCGACAAAACCTGGATTTTGATGTCAGATGGAAGGTTTTCCTTCATATATAATCATGGAGGAAGTTCAATTGGATTGGGAAGAAGGGAAATATTATCCCTAGATACATCATTACCTTTGATATCCAAGATCATACTAGAGTGTTTTCCTATAAACTAGAAATCCTAACTAACCTATATCAAGTACAAGATACATACCAGACCACTCACATGTATTAAATCTAGCGGAGGTACAATTAGAGAATTATATTTCATATGAGGATTTGACAATGATGATATTTGATCTGAGAGACGATGTAAAATGACACTAAACAACTCACCTGGTCAAAGTGTTGTCATGGAACCACAAGTTTGAGGAAGCGAATTAGGAACCCGAAGAGGGGATGAACTAGAAGTACCCTCATCTATTTTTGTGTTGGAAATGAAATATTTTGAGTGTGAAATATCTATAGTGGGGTGAATTTAATGACTTGATATTTAATAAAAAAAATTCCCTTTTTCAATGATTTAATACCTCATCAACTAATGAATCTACCGAAAATACATGAAATACATTGGCTATTTTGTATCGTTATATGGTCTATAAAATTTAAAATACCATTAATAATAATTATCTTTGATAATATATCTATTGAGGAATAATCATATGATTAGTATATTTTTATGTTTATTATAATTTCTAATTGATATAGATGAAATAATCAATGGCCTCAACCATTTGGATCATACCTTATGAATCCCATTTATCATAGCTTTTGGGGGAGATAGCATCGCTAAGTTTGACCTTGATCAAGACCAATCTTATATTCACTAACTAAATAATTAATTAAACTGTTTATGGGAGAATTCTGAAAATATCGAAATCATAGCCCAAACCATGTATGCCAACCCTCACCCCCATTGAAAATTTCACCACCACACATATTATTGTTATGGAATTCAATTGTTTAATAATGGGATATGTATCTAGACACTAACAGTATAACTTTTTATATTCCATTTTAATTAAAAAATATTTTATATTTACCCTTTATTATTGATATTACTTTTTAAATGATTAGATAATGAGTTTACTAAACATTATATTTTCATACACTGAAAAACAAACTGTATTTTAAGAAAATATATATTTTCAATCAAGACACCTAATTTTAAAAAATAAATTATTTTTGAAATAAATGATATATTAGTTTTCTTATTAGATACTTTTTATTTAATATAAAATGTAATTTAATTTTATGAATTCAAAAAATAATTTTTTTAACTATTATAGAATTATTAATGTCAAATAACAAGTATTTTTTAATAAATATTGATTTGTAATTTAAAATTATAAATTCTCATACCTAGAGAATTATTTTTATAAAATAAATATTATTTTTTCAATCATTAAATTGATGTTATCCAATGGTGTTTTTTTCGTAATTTTTGGTGGCAGTCAAATTTTTGAGTAAAAATTAAATATGGTATAAATATATTCTGTGTATTATGACATCATAATAAACCTAAAGTAATTTATTATGTTCTATAAAATGTATCCAATACAAAAATATATATTTCCACTTTAAAATAATTTTTTTGTTAATTTTATTGATTTTATAAGTCATTAATGAATCCTCCAAACACTATATTATATTTTAAAGTTTTAAAATTATTTCTTTATAAACCTAACTCACTTCCACATCACCATGTGTATTATTTTAATGATATCAATTCTTTAACTTGTAAAATAATTAAAAAAACTTCCCTTTGGTAAAACCCATGGGTAAAAACCATGGTAAGGTTTATGGTATTGATTTCATTGTCATATAGAGTCCAAAAGCTATGTTTGAAAATTAATAAATGATTTACCTATCCTATTCTATATAAACCCAACCAAAATCAAATTTCTATTCACTAAATACAATTGTATAAAAACATTTATCCTGCCTTCCATATCTATATTCCTCCCATGGTTCTTATAAATCTATTAAGAAGATCATTCCATGCTTTTAAAATCACCCTCTCAAGGTAAGTGATCATCCCATTCTCCTCTTTATTCAAGAACCTTATTTGTCTTATACTTATCTAATTCCAATTTTTTCATGTTTCATTATGTTCTTAAATATCCACCTTACTTAAATTATTATTTCTAAGTGATTAGAGACCCCTTACACTCTCATTATTCCCTCCCATGAATCTTTGGCAACCACCATTATGCTGCCAAAATTATAATATGATTCCCCCTACAAATATTCTTTTTGTGAATAGTCATCCCCATTTCCACTCAAGGCTATTCACCATTATGTACCTATCATTAATCAATTGTGTAACTCCATATATGAAACCCACATTCCATAATAATGTGATTAAATGTGATTAAATATGTATTTATCCATAACGATTTCTGTGGCACACATGAACATGTACATATTATAATGGGTGCACCCAAATAGTGCTCCCATGAATTTGGTAATGTTTTAGTATCATGAGATATAATGTAAGGGATTAATGAGTAAGAATAATCTATTATGAGACTCTACCCATCGTGTTATGTTGTCCTGTAAGATATTCTTGAATTATATTTATGACATGATTTATGTTGTCACTATATTCCCATGTTGCCTCTATGTTATCATGTCATACCATGCCTCGCTATTCAAGATTATGATTCTAAAATCTCTTATGTTACCTTAATATACCTCTTATGTAAGATCCTGAATTTTATGGAGGCATTTCCTTGTTTAAATTTTGGTTTCAGTCTCTTTGTTTTTTGCCAATGAAATTGTTTTTGGTTGTATGAGGTTCCATGGGGGTGTTATGGGGGTTCAAAACACAAAAGGAAGGAAAATAGGTCCACACAATGTAAGGATCATGGTTAGAGAATGATTTAGTAAATTGTGTGACCTTCCTAGGAAAACAGCGCCTCCTTAGACTGTGGAATATTTCATAGTTAGCACATTGTTTGTAAACCGTGCATGCCTACCTAGGTAACTGTCTGACTAAAATCATCATAGATAGTGTCTTGAACACAGTTTGTGCACAGTTTGGAAAACCATGTAGGTAAATCGTGTTCCCATGTAAAATTAGGAAAATTTACAAAATTACCATTACATGATTTTAATTTCCCACTAATTTTTCATCCCCGTACACCTCCTTGTATCCTTAGTGATGAACTACAAGACCTAAACTTTCCCAAGTATGGTTCTCTCTTGATTCTAGTCCACTTGGAGCATTTTTTTTATTTCATATCGATTATCTGGGTGAGTCTATTAATCTTCTTTCATATCATTTTCAGATTACGGCTTGTGTCTTGGTAGATCTTCAAATGAATCTCTAAAACCCTCTTTTCTTGTGGAATCTAGGTTGATACTCCATGGGGTGTTCAAATATTGATCTAATGCTTCGATTAGGAGTGTGTTAATCAATGGATTTTAGGTAGGTGGCCTACAAGTTAAATCCCCTAGTTTTTATATGGATTTGTGAATGAAAGGTTGCGTTCTTGTTTTCCCTTTATTGTTTTCTTGGTTCCATTAGTTCTATTTAATATAATGGGTGTCTAAATGAAAAATTGAACTCATTATTATCCCCATGAAATGCATGGACGATGACTTGACCAATTTAGGGCCACCTGTGGGGTGTTCCAACCTTCTCGAACATGGTTAACAGAAATTTTATGTGTAAAATAAACTTATGATTATTTAAATCCCAAGATAAACTTTTTAATAGATTCTTGTAATGATTAAGAAGAGAAACTAGGTAGTTTCTCCTAGATGTGGGTAATGGATAAGGTATTTCTTGGGTTTCCATGGAAATGGTTAAATGTGATTAATGGTAATTTTCCAAATGATGTGTGATTTCTATTTATAAGTGGGATAATACATGGGAAATGTTAAATGTGTTAAATGGATTAACAAATAGAAAGGATTGGATATGTCAATTATGATAATTTAGGGGAATTAGCGAATATTCCTAGTGAGTTAGGAGTAGGAAATTGGAATTGGTTTAAATAGACATGTAATATAGATAGACAATGTATTAATGGGTTATGGAATAATGTTAATTCCCATGTTGACTGTTATGGATTTTCATGGCTATTGGTTATTACATTTTTTCTATAATATCATTTATTATCTATTCTGGATTACTCTAGTAAAGAGGGTGTAGTCTCCCCACATGACTCATTAGGCCCTCACTACTAGTCAGAAACCTCTGGCATATGGGGAGGTACGCTTGAGGTCATATATTGACCCAGCTTAGGGAACTAGTTAAGTGTCTACCAAGGTACGAATAATAAAAAGTGGTATTAGAGGAGCTTACATTCTTTTTATTTTGTATTACTATATGGTGATGGTAAACTAGAGATTAGAAACTGTAAAGCCATAGAAATGAACTCATGCATAGGAGTAGCTAACCAATGTATGAGGAAAAACCCAAACCCCTAGGGTGGGGATATTTTCTTGATCTGTGTTGTTAAATTTGATAATATTTGTCTATTGGTTGATACACTTGTGGTGTAAAGTAGCTATTTTATGATATTTTTCCAGTGAATGTGATGGCACGATGATGTGAATTCATGCATCATTTTAGGAAATTATGTATTTAAGTGGAATGAATCATGATAGCCACACACAGGATGGGTGTGTGGGGTATGAATGGTATAATGCTTAAAGATTATGTGATAATTTAAAGAAAATGGTGTCTTTTAAAATGATTCAAATGGTAAAAATGATAGAAAAATTTGAATGTTAGTTAAATGATGGTGTCTAACGAAAGTTTAAATGAGTAAAAATTTTTAATATAACGAGTTATGAAATGAGAAATGATACCAGAGGAATCGTTTACATTGAATGTATTGAAATATTTTTGGAATGGTGCCTAAGGTAAGATTTGTGACAATGTGAGTTAGTTACCCTATGTTATCCAAGACCCATGGTAGGGTTGGTCAAGGGTAGTTTCTTTAATGTGATAAGGTTTTTTTGGATAGTGTATGTGAAATGGTTGTCATTGGATAGTGGAGATCCATATTTTATGAAATATGTGTAATTTATATGTTATGTGTTCTAATGATCAGGTTTGGAATTGTAGATAAATTCTACCATAATGTGGAGTGTCAGTTGGGAGACAAGAGGATGTTGTCGAAAATGATCCTCTTGCAGTGGAGTAAGAGAATTATCTGTTCATGAATGATAGTTAAGATAAGTTCCTTGATAATCTTGATCACTTAATGAAAATGATGGAACAAGACCCAGGGTAGGTCATGCCAAGCATGTTTTAGCTGACTGTGGAGTTTTAGTTTTAGCACCCTTTAACCTTTACCAGAGAGGGTGGGATAGAGGCAGCCAAGTACTAGATATAGTCCATCTAGATGATTCTCATCCACATAGAGACTCATATTGATAAGAGGGTTAAGTTGGAAACTATATGTTGAGAGTTCAGTAGAAGCTTTGGTGGGACATCATGGTTCGGACTGAACAAGTTGAAGGGATGTTATGGAAATATTTCAAACAAAAATTTCTAGAGAATTTTTACCCAGAGACCTTGAGGTAAGAGAAGGCTGCAGATTTCATGAGTCTAACCCAAGGTGAAATTTCGATGATGGATTATGCTATCGGTTTCACTAATTTGTGAAATTTTATTCTGGCATTGGAAGGAGACGAGTCTACTATGGAGAATCATATCCAAGATGGGCTATGGGAGGAGATCAGGTCTCAGGTAAGCATCTTACTCTTGAAAATGATTACAGAGGTAGTGGATCAGACCCTTATCTTATAGGGAAACCTGAAGGGGGATTTAGGTGGTGGAATTGTGGTACTAGTTGGACAAGATAGTGGTGTTTCTTTTGAGATAAATAAGCCCATTTTGGGGAAATTAAATATGGGTGGTAGTGTGAAAATAAGTCCGAAAAAGGGTCAACCAATTAGGGTAGAGATCAGGTATTCTGTTATCAGTGTGGGAGGTTAGGACACATGCACAGTAAGTGTCCCCAACCACAATTTGAGTTTCATTCATGTGGAAAAATGGGACTTGTGTAGAGAATCTGCAGAAATCCTCACTAGTTGGGCAAAAATTGAGGCTTGAGGTAGATTTTGGGTGCAAGAAGGGGGTTAGTTACCCCATATCTAGAAGGAAGTTGGAGCTCGACTGGTCATACTAGCCGAGGAGGTGTATGTTGGACACCAGAGTGAGAGCATCCATCCCAGCAGGTTAGTTTGGCACTAGGGACTCAGGCCAGAGCCCAGGGTAGAGGGTATGGTCAACTATACGTAGTTCAGACTCCACCTGGAGGTGGTGAGGCTATACCATTGACTATTAAAGGTATGATCATTATATATTCTATTTATTATAATGCTTTATTTGACATGATAACAACACACTCTCTTATCTCTACTTAGTTTTTATTTTTTTGGACCTAGTCATGGATCATGGGTGTGGGGTTATGTGAATTGATACTCCTTTGAGGTGCGATATGAGGAGTTCATAAAATGTAAAGGGTGTATTTTAGAGGTTGGTGGCTATCATTTTCAAGGGAAACTTTTTTCCATAAGATGTAAGGTTTTGAATTGATTTTTGAAATGGATTATCAAGTATTGTACCTGGATCATATCAATTGTTACCATCATCGGTTAATGTTTATGTATCTTAATGGAGACACTAATTTTCTTTCATGGTGAGTGGGATGTTTGGTAAGGTCATGGAAAGCCTGTTTTACAGAATATGGGGGAACTCACATCCCATGTGGAATTCCATATTCTTAATGATGGAGGAGTGGAAAAATATTTCTTTCCCCTATGGTGAATCAGTTTAAGGATGTTTTTCTTGAGGATTTATCATGACTACAACCCAAGAGGGATCTTGAGTTTACTATAGATTTGATGTCAAGAGTATATCCAGTTTCCATTCTGTCATATTGAAGTCCACTTAAATAACTCCAACAACTTAAAACTCTATTAGAGTAATTAGAGAATAAATTTTTCATCCATCCTACTATGTCACCATGGTGGTCTCCCATGTTGTTTTCTAAAAAGGATGACAAATCATTGAGGTTATGTGTCGATTATCGGAAGTTGAATCAGATGATACCTAATAATAGATACCCACTTCCTTGAATGGTTGATTTGTTTGACTAGATAATATTTGCATCAGTGTTTTTTATGGTTCATTTGAGATCATGTTGACACCAGCTTAGGGTGAGGCATTCTGATATACCGTAGACTACCTTTAGGAGTATGCATGGGTTGTATGAGGTTTTGGTGATGTTTTTCGGGTTGACCAATGCACCATATGTGTTTATGGATTAAATGAACCAAATATTTCACCCATATCTTAATTAGTTCATAGTTTTCTTCATTGAAGGCATCTTGGTGTACTCTAGAACTCATTACAATCATTCTAAACACATGAAATTTCTCTGAGTACACTAAGAGAGAAAATAAAATATGCTAAGATATCAAAATCTAATTTTTGGAATGATAAGGTGAATTTATTGGGTCACATCATCTTAGAGGAAGGTTTGTGAGTGGATCCCTAGAATGTGTAGGATGTTATTTCTAGGGAGTTTCCCAATAATGTCACACATGTGTGGAGTTTTCTGGGATTGGATTGTTATTATCAAAGATTCATAAAATATTTCTCCTATTTAGAAGTGCCACAATAAGGATTAACCAAAAATGGAGTTATGGTTTAATGTTATAAGTCATGCGAGAATTATATTAAAGAGTCCAAGAAGTGGTATACTACCTCACTGATTCTGATCTTACCCAAGTATAGTAATAACTATACCTTGTTCCATGATGCGTCTGGTGTTGGGTTGAGAACAGTGTTGATTTGGGATGATCAGGTTATTGTGTATGGATCACGACAATTGAGGCCTCATGAAAAAAACTACCCTAATCAGGATATTGAGTTGGCATCTATGGTGTTTTCCTTAAAAAGTAAGAGGAATTGCTTGTTGGGATAGAGGTTTTCCAAGTATAGTTTTCACAAAATTACTATGTACATATTCTCTCACCATGATCTAAATCTTTGGCAGTGAAGGTGGGTTTAGTACCTACTGTCCTTTTATTTTGATATGGTTTACACAGAAGGAAAGGGTAATAATTATGTATATGGTCAGAGACAGAAGACTCAGAATTAGGTGGTTCAGTAATCCAACTCTGAGAGGATAATGATGTACTTATTTTGTATGATTCACTTGGAGGTGTAAGATGGGTAGGAACAAATTATACTTGTATCCATAGAAGTTCATTCAGATATTTCATGCTAGGTCAAGAAGAGTTCGGTTGAGGACCCAGAGTGTTTGGCTAAGAAAGAAAATCTTCAATGTGAGGATTCTCCTTCTGGTTGTGCTGATTGTGCTAATGGGATTGTTTATGTTTATGGTTGTGTTGTGTTTCCAACGAGCATGTGAGAACAATTGATGAATGAGTCTTATACCTAGAAGTGGTAAGTGTATCATATTATGACTAAGAAGTATCACGATCTTCATCAGCAGTATTGGTGGTTAGGAATGAAGAAAGTGGTTGCAAGTTTTGTGGAGTGATGCCTTAACTATTAGTAGGTGAAGTCCAAGAATCAGTTCCCAAGTGGGTTGTTATAGCCATTTACTATTTTTTAATGGAAGTGGTATGGTGTAAAAATTTATTTTTTAGTGGTTCTTCTAAGAACTCCTTGGATGAATGATTCAATCTCGGTGGTTGTGGATTGGTTGAATAGGGTGGATAATTTATTTCTAATCCAAGATACATTCAATGTTGATCAGTTGAGTGAGTTATATGTTTGAGAGATGGGGTGGTTTTATGGAGTACTAAGAACTATAGATTCATATAATTATTTGGATTCAACATCATTCTTGTGGAATTAAATGTCATGGGTGTTTGGTACCCAAGTGTTTTTAGTATAGCTTTCCACAGGACGATGGATGGGCAGTCAGAGCATATAATTCAAGTTCTAAAGGATATGTTGAGGGCCTGTGTCCAAGAATTCGGTTTTTCAAGGGAGAAATATTTATTTCTTGTTGATTTTTTCAACAATAATATTTTTCATGATAGAATTTAGATAAATACATTTGAGGCACTCTATGGTAGAACGTGTAGATATTTATTGTGTTGGCTAGAAAACTGATATTTAAAGATGTTTTGACTGAGTCTTGTGTAGGCACTACTAGAAAACTAACCTATACCAATGGTTTGGAACTGTTGTTATAGGCCTCCAAACCGTTGGTATAGCCTATACCAATAGTTTGGAGAACCATTTCCAAGTAAGCCGTTGGGATAGGTCTATACCAAAGGTTTTCCCAAAACTGTTGGTATAGACCTATCCCAACGGTTTTAGAAACCGTTGGAATAATAAATATGAAAATCTATACCAACTGTTATGGAACCATTGGTATATGTATTTCAAAAAAAACATTCACTGGGATTTGATCCCAAGACCCCTAGATTATTATTGAGCAACTTAACCACTAACCTAACCTGACTTTTGTGAATATAATTACATAAATATATATATGTATTCTCATAATTATTTTAAATTTTGATTTATATAATGTTCTAGGTAAGAAGAAATTATAAAAAATCAAAGGATCTATACCAATGGTTGTCAAAACCATTGGTATAGACCGATACCAACGGTTTTGACAACCGTTGGTATAGATTTTGATTCTGGGTGTAAGGTTGAGATAGGTATTCCCTTTCCCAACGGTTTGGCCAAACCGTTGGGAAAGGGTATACCTATCCCAATGATTTTCCCAAACTGTTGGGAAAGGTGGCCACAATATGGGCTTTCCCAATGGTTTGGCCAAACCCTTGAGAAAGCCATGCCCTTTCCCAACGGTTTGGCCAAACCGTTGGGAAACGTGGCCTCAAAGTGGGATTTCCCAATGGTTTGGCCAAACCATTGGGAAAGGGAACCTATACGAACGGTTTTTACGAACCGTTGGTATAGAATAGTTGGGAAAGGTCAGATTTCCAGTAGTGAGGAGATGTCATAAAAATTACATTTTATTTAGAAACATATGAGAATGGATCAATGTTGGAAGATGTTGTATGAATATCGGATCCATAGACCACTTGAGTTTATGGTCGGTGATGGTGTGTTTATTCGAGTGTCATTAGGGTTAGGTCACCATCGAATTCGGAGAAAGGGTAAGTTGGTGCCTAGGTATGTGGTTCCATTTGATATTGTAGAGAGGATCAAACCAGTGTCTTGCCCATTGTCTCTTCCATGGAGGTATAATGGCTTGCAATATTTTTTTCATGTATCGCAGCTTTAGCAGTATCATAGATATATATCTCAAGTGGTCAATGTTAAATATGTAGATCTTCAGGCTAATGCATCCTTTAAGAAGCATCCAATTGATATTGTTCATTTTAGTGAGAAATTCATGTGAGGTAAGACGGTGCCCTTGGTACAAGTTTTATGGAAACATGGAAAAGTTCAGGAAGAAACTTCGGAATAGGAATCAGATATAGGGGCCTAGCCGCTATATATCTTTTCTTCAAGGACTCAATGATGCTCAAGAAGAGTGTCTTGAGGATGAGTTGTTGTAAGGTGAAGAGGTTCTAAGATCCCATTTTAAGTTTAGGTATGTCCTTATTTGAATTTACGTTTTAATCTCTTATTTTGGTCTAATGAAATGTTTCGAGGGTTTATGAAGGTCACGAGGGTGTTCCAAGGGTTTGAAACATAAAATTAAGGTAAACCTAGCCAAATTATGCTAGGTTCATGGTTTTCATATGGTTATGTAAACTATGTGTCCTTCCTATGGAAACTATTTCACATTGGAAAGTGTCATATCGCATAGTTGGAACATGGTTTGTAAACTGTTTTGGTATTTACAAGTAACTGGGTGACCTAAAACCCCTTAGATAGTGGCTTACACATGGTTTGAACACGGTTTTGGAAAACATGTAGGTAACTATTCATACCTATAAAATATAGAAAAATTAAAAAATTATCATTACAGAATTGTATGTTCCCGTTCATTTTTCTTCCACATCCTCCTCCCTCCAACCCCAGTGATAAAATTGAATCCCAAAACCTTCCCAAGGATCATTCTCTATTGATCCTAGGTCATTGGGAGATCCATTTCTTATGATCGAAAATTCAGGTGAGTCTAATCTTTTCTTTTCATCTCTTTTCTGGTTTAGAGCTTTTGTCTTGGGAGATCTTTATTCTATGCACTAAAACCATATTTTTCTAGTGGAATATAGATTGAGGCTTAAATGGGTGTTTGAATCGGGATCTATAGACTCAATTAAGAGTCTTCACATCAATAGATCTAAGGTAGGTGGTCTACAAGTAATATCCCCTAGTTTTTATATGGATTTGTTCACGAAAGGTTGTGTTCTAGTTTTCCCCTTGTTGTGTCTCTGGTTCCATTAGTGATATTTGATATAATGGGAGTCCAAATAAAAAATTGGAACTCCCATGATCCCCATGGGATTCATGGAGGATGACTTGAACAATTTAGGGCCACTCATGTGGTGCACCAACCTTCCCGAACATGGTTAACATAAATTTTAAGTGTGAAATGGAATTATGATCAAGTAGATACAAAGATATAAATGTTAATTGAGTTTTTTGATGATTAAGAACAGAAAATGGGTAGTTGTTAATAGATATGGGTAATGGATAAGGTATTTCTTGGGTTGACATGGAAATGGTTAAATGACATTAATGGTAATATGCCAAATGTAGTGTGATTTTTACTTGAAATTCATAAGTGGGATAATATATGGGAAATGTTAAATGTGTTAAATGGATTAACATATAGAGAGGATTGGATATTTAAATTTGGTTAATTTAGGGTAATTAGTGAATATACATAGTGAGTTAGGCACAAAAATGGGAATTGGGCTAAATGGATATGTAATGTAAATGGAAAATGTGTTAATGGGTTATGGCATAATGTTAATTCCCATTTTGATTGGTATGGATTGTTATTGCAATTGGATATTGTTTATTATATTTTCTTCCACTCTTTTATTTATTAATTATTGTGGCTTACTCAAGTAAAGAGGGTATAGTCTCCTAACGTGACTCATTAAAATCTCACTGTTAGTCAGAAACCTTTAGCATATGAGAAGGCGTTCTTGAGGTCAAGTGGTGACCTGGCTCAAGGCACCGGTTAAGTGGTGACTAGGATAGGGACATTACATATTGGATCACATGTACTGTTTTACCTTATTGTATGCTTTTTTTATTCTCTTATCAGTCGTTATAGCTTACCCCTTTTTTATGTACATCCCCATATTATCCCATGTTGTTTTAGAAGATGTAATGAATATAAGGGCGTGTTTTTTAGCTTTAAAATAATGTTTTTGTATTTTAGTTTCAAGTTGTTATGTTATGTACCAAATTTTTTAATAACACTAGGCTTCATGATTTTTTTCTTATTTTTTTTTGTGTACATTTATTTAATAAATCAAAAATTAAAGTATATTAAAGACATGGGTATTCATAGATTGAAGTGTGGTCTATGAAGTTGGGACCGTAACAATTCCCTCTCCACTACTGTAAGAAGAATGTAATTTTCCTAGGCTTAAATAAACACATTAAAACATTGATACCAGATGATAATACCAAATGTATAATTGATGCCTGAAAAATCCAGAATTAAAATTTTTTGATGTGATCAACATCGTGAAGTAATCTCTATCACAATCACCTCATGGTTATAACCTAAATATTTAGCATAATTTAATTTAATAAAAATATAAATATAAACCATGCCTATTCTGATTTTAATTGGAAACATATTACACTCATATTCCAATATTATTGGTTAAAGGAATCAATGTAAGATCCCTATAGATCATAAACACATGCTCAAGAATATTTCTTGATTATTGATATTCAATCTTTGAGTGCCAGTATAGAGAGTAAAAGTCCCTCTTGATGTGGATTCAACGGTGTGATCATCGTTTCCTTAATATGGGATGGATAATGTGGATTAGGATTCCCCAGACCTCCATCCATCTCGCTGAAACTTAGAATGGTGGAGATAATGGGTCTCAAATTCTGGGGAGAAATGGTTCTTGGAAATAGTGACTTCAATTTCGTTAAATAGGGGGTATCATTTACAAAAAATATAAATTATCCCTTTTGAGAATAAAAATCTTGAAATGAAACCATATTTATCATGTATGATGTAGTTAATATATCATAAACATCATAAATATTTTATCACTTACTTTTAACATCTAAAATGTGTTATGTGAAAAAATATGAGTCATTAACTCTGATCGTTTTTCCTACATAAAAATTTTATGAACCTCAAATATTAAATATTTAATATTCATTCAAAAAATATTTTACTAAATATTCAATAAATAATTATTCAGTATAATATGAATATAAAATAAAAAAATATTATTCCAAAATTGAATTAAATTGAATATATTTATTTCAATGCAATTTTTTAAACATAGACATTACTCATCCATCATTGTGGGGCTAACAATTTCCTATAACTCAAATTCAATAGAATTAACTAGCATTTTGAATATGTTTTGCATGTAACCCTCTAGGTCCTTATCTTTATAGGAGTGAGTCATACCCATACACCATGAGAGGATTCTAGAAACTCATCAAGTCCCTTATGGAGACAAGTTATAGTTATAGAAATGACAACTGCATATAAACACACATTGTCACGAACCAGGCCGGGTCGCCATCCGACCCGGCGCCCGACCCGGCCCACGAAAAGTCCCGAGGGGCAGTCCTGATCCCCATGGGCTGGTAACTAGTATAGGGTATTAATAATAAACAAGAGGGAATGATTTTTCCCAATAAAAATAAATAAAAAATGGAAAAGTGGAAGAACTCAAAGTAAAATAAATAACCCTGAAAAGAAGGAACGACCAACGAGACACACTAACCTGGTCTTGACCAAAACTCCTCGTGACCTCGAGATTCACTCTCCAAACCACAACCAAGTCTCTCCCACGGTGAACAAGCTCATGTCAACCTGCAATATAAACTAAAAACAATAAAACACTATAGGTGTGAGTATTAAAACTCAGTAGGTAGGCCCGACAAATTCTATTCCCAATGCGCATACCATTAAATAAATAATTTATCAATTCGAGGTTTGAACTAAATGATATAAAATATGGTTTCCACACACACTTTCATTTTTAACAAAAGTAACAGTCCATTGCCCTTTTTAATTTAGAACAAGTTTAATTTTGAAAGAAATAGGTGCATTGCATTTTAAAACATTTTGCGAACAATTTTGAAATCCAAACTTTAGTAGTTAGTCAAAAGGAAAATCACACACAACAAACAACACATACTAAGGGAAATGGAAAAAAGTGGCACACAAGGGTCATCTACTGAACTAGACCTCCGAATCATCCTCCACATACAAATAAACACTAAAGGAAACAAGGGTCGAACCTAGGAGATCGTGAACAATCTAGAACATACTATACATCTGACTCATCCTGAAGGCATTCCCTAACTTGATGACCTCATAACGCCCATACTACTACCCGGTATAGCCCTGCATGGCCTAACTGAGGGGCCCAATCCACATAGTAGCAGTAACTCAGTATTCCCCAGCTATGGGGCCACTAGCCAGTGTGTGGTCTAAACTAGTGCAGCAATCGTTCTCAGAAGAATAACTCACTATGTCGGGATCCCATGTCAACACATATAATAAAAGAGGGGTGCGTACACAATTTAAATCAAGCAGTCACAAAGCACTAACATCACTTACAGCTCATGCAATCGACGCACGCTAAAGATCACCCCTGAGTGGGTTTTCCAAAATAATTTATTTCATTAAAGTGTCAAACAGGCCTTCACCAATTTTAAAGCAAAACCTCATTTCTCGAGAAAACCCAAAATACTTGTTCAGAAGAAATCATACATCTTTAAAACTAGAAGTACATTTGAAATTATGTAAATTACGTTTAAAGGCCAAACGGGCATTCTTTCAATATTGGGTGTCCGCTGGTCAAGAAAATGTTTCAAGGGTCGTGTATAAAATAAACGGATCTTTTACACCAAATAATCATTTAGAAATTAATTATCTTATATCATTTCCCATTCATTAAAAATTTATAAAACAACAAGAAATTAATAAATTCTAAATATAAAGGTAAATGCAGTGGGGGGCCTACCTCGACTCGCCACTCTATCATGACGATGCGACTCGCTTTACACTAGCGCATAAGCACGCGCAAACTGATAACCGTAGTGTCGTGGACTTTCCTTGACGACACACTGCAAAAACCGCAAGACTTTAAATTCCAAAAACCTATACACAATTTAACCAAAACAATTTTTCACACTTAATAATTATTTAATAAAACAATTCAAATTTTCACAAATAAATTTTAAGGTTCAAAATACCGCTTTACACCCTAGACCGACCCAAACACACTTTTTATAACCAAACACACACAACGCCCCCTCAAGAACTCAATCTACATCACACATGTGATTAAAGAAACCACACATGTAGTAAAAAACAATTACAACAGTTAAACAAACCCCCAGGAAAACATGTCAACCCATTTAAAATTACACCGCATGACGAAAACACCAAAAATCTACTCAAATGATCATTTAAGATAGTAAGCACACCGACACAACAACAAAACACCAACTGCAACCCTTGTGCACGCTAAAAAATAATCTGCACATTTTATAAAACACTAGTGAATAGTCCAACATGGGTTTTCACAGCAAAAATGTACTCATCTCATCAAAATGTACTAATAAACGCATTAAGACATAACGAACCTCAAGTAAAAAAAAGAAAATTAAAGCACAGCAAACAAAATAATTAGTAGGCTAACCAAAAAAAATTAAACTAACAATTAATCAGAGATAACATTCCAGCAAAAAGTACCCATATTATAAACATGCTTCCAAATAAGATAAACTGCAAATCAATTCTCATTAAAGATCGAATTCTCACAATAGAAATTAATTACATAATATTCTAAATTAATTAAACTGGTAAATAAATTAATCAAATAACAATTAAACATGGAGCCACCTAACTCTATGTAGACCAACTTCGCGATTTGGCGAGAAACTCTCGCGGCAGGAAATAAGCACCATGAGCAACCTCAATTTGAGTCTAATTAAAACATTGGAACCAAAAACATCAGAACTAAACTAAATGCCACTCTAGATCCTAATTGAAAATTAAAAAAATAGAAAGAACGAACAACCGGGGTATAACCCACCTACGGCAAGTGGTCCGAGAAGCTATCCGAGTGAGTTGGAGGTTGCCGGAAGGTGTCGCGTCGACTGAAGCCTCGCCAATAGAAGACACAAAAAAGGGATTCACGACTGGGGGATCCGCGCTAGGGGGTTTTGGTGAAAGGTGGGTAGCGGGAGTAAGTTTTTTCATCAGAAAAGATCTGCGAAAGAGAAAGGGGGTGCGGCCAAGGGTGGTGCGCGCGATGGCTTCGATGCGGGGAAGACAGTAGGGGTGGCTCGGGGGTGCTGGTCGGCGTAGGGGAAAGCGCACCGTAGGGTGGTCGTCGGGTAGCTCAGCAGAGAGGGTGGAAACGTGTGGGAGAAGGAGGGTGCCGTGACGCTATGGGGTGAGCCAGAGGGGAGAGACGCTGGACAGCCGCGACCCGGTGAAGGAGAGAAAGGGGTAGGGGAATTGTGTGGCGCAGGTAGGGTTAGGGACCGCTGCGCAAAAACAAAAGGCAGGGGGGTAAGTGTTCGTGCGGAAGAGAGGGAAGAGTAAGAGAGAGGAAGGAGAAAAAGAAAAAAAGAAAAAAAGGGTGAAAAGAGAGAAAGAAAAATAATAATAAGAGAAAATAAAATAAAAATAAGATAAAATACAAAAAGAATTCTAATTAATCATAATAAATTTCAATACTTATAATGAAACTAAAAAAAACATAAACTAACCTATACATAATAATGAAAATAGCGATAATTTAAATAGAAAGTTAATTATTTTATAATTGTAACATTAATTTAACACCAACGACCAAATCAAAACATTAACACAAAATAATAATAATAGTAATAATAATAATTATAATCATAACCTAATAAAAATATTAACTTAAATAATGAAAACACGAATAATAAAAATAAAATAATAAAACCATCCCAAATAATAACATAATTATTAATTTATGTTGGACACCGCGCACGGTCGCATGCGCAGTCGTGTTCACGATCGTGTGTATGGGCGCATTCGCGTGCCTAGTCGCGATTACGGTCGAGAACTCGTAAAAGACCTCAAATTCCTTTTTAAAATTGAACTGGTTCAAACTGCACCTCAAAAGAATGACTGAAAATAATTAAATTAAAAGAAGTGTCAGTCGGGGTGTGACAATTCACCCCACCATGACACTTTCTGCCCCCAGAAATTCCCAAGAGGCTAGGTCAACCCAGGGTTCCAAGCAAGTCCACAAAGATACTTAAAACCAAACCTCAATCGCCTAAAGACCAAGCATTTAAAACGCCGATGACCTAAAACATAAAAGACCTCAAAACCAGAATCACCAAGAAAAATTACCAACAGCAAGGAATTCACCGTGAAATAGAACTACAACATGGAACACCCCGACCCATGACTTAGGGATCACCGGGGCCACTCGGGATCTCCACGAACACTCGTCAAGCGACCCACCATATGAGCTAACCAATTAGCATGGATGAGGTCAGGCAGAGAAAAAGAAATGGCTTGCTCCACCAAGTGATCTTTGAAAACAAAGTCCTCCCCAAGATCTTCCTATGGTGGTCTCCCCACCATATTAGGATCCTTGTCAAACACTTGTTCTCCAATCCAAGGTGACTCACAAACCCAGAAAAAACCTCATCTTCCAATGGTGGTCTCCCCACCATATTAGGATCCTTGTCAAACACTTTTTCTCCAATCCAAGGCAACTCACAAACCAAGACAAAACCTCTAACACTGGCTTGACGCACTAAGATCCCTAAGTTGAACCAAACCGACACAAGAGGAGATGCTGGCGATACCTGCAGTGGGTCTCCCCACCATTTTAGAATTTTTCTAACACCACGACACCTGTGCGGGCATTCCCAGTTTACTTTGAGCGATACAGACTGAACTCTTCATCGTGAACCCACCACACGGGCCGACCTACACTGATTATTCCTAAAGTGGACAACACTCTTCCACATGAGATATCTTTGAGAGCAGAAACCCCTAACCAGGAGGCGAACCGAACTGGCGCACAACAATTCCACTAGACACGAGCATCTCCGACCACAAGAAGGTTCACGGAGCACGCCTACTGTCTTTACAGGAGTACAGATTTTCTGAACCTCTTTAAAGCCCAAGAGGAACTTCCATAAGTCAATACCACCACAAGGAGACAAGTCCTTTATGCCCCTCACAACAAAAATAAAACATTCAAAGACGATACTGCAATAGGGAAACTTATGTCGTCCCCATTCCGATACTGTAAACTTAAGTCGGACCAAGATCATCCCATGTCTGATGAGTTTTGACTGCGCACAAGCTTCCCCCCGAGACTTATGGTTGGGGTCCTAATGTCTGAAGCATCTACCGCCTCGAATTCATAAGTTGAGCACCTCTAACTGGAACTTCCTCCACTGGAAAAGAAACATGCATACTTCTCCTCATGTCCCGAGCGGCCACTCCGTCAACATACAAACAAGGAATTTCAGAGAACGACTTATGGTGTCCGACTGACCACACTAGAGGTAAGAGATTGAGCGATATGTCAAATGTGCGGAACAAACTGACAAGAGGGGCACTCCGAGAGAAAGTCTCTTTGGTTCACACTCTTCATCAGATGAGGAACCTGCACTTTCCAGAATATGGACGAGACCAACAACTATTACAAACTTTAAGCTGATTTCTCCCCACCACCTCTGGAGAACATGAAACCAGCTCATCAGAAAGGTCAAACACACCTCCTTCTCTGCCTGTTGACTGGTCGACCACCTACGAGATCCACCGCTTTCTCTCGCCTTCACTTCCTTAGGTATGACCGTGGGATGAGGCTAGTCTTGAGGATCGCTCACGACATCCTCATTTGCAATGAAAACGGAACGATCACTGTTTTCTAGTGTAGTCCTGCTCCACCAGAAATACTCAAGACAAATTGCACCCACATAACTTTTGGAGTTCGAAAAAAACTAGAGACACTTAAAACTGTTCAAAAGTATTCAACGTTATCCAACTGACCTTTACATCTACGAACAATCGACACAACTGAGCAGAACCCAACTATGCCACTCCATTGGGAGTCTGGGATGAGCCAAGAATTGAGAGACATACTGGAAACCCATTGGACCTTTCTAGGGGGAATATCCCAAACAAGAAACAAAAAAAAACCTTCCACAAATCCAAACACATCACAAAACAAACATCTACATTCCAGAAACCAATCCAACAATTCCAATTTAAAACATCAATTCATTTTCAAAGAAAAACACTCACTTGAAAACCCAAGCAGAATACGTTAAAACCCAATAACTATTTTGAACTCGTCACTTTCACTCTGGAATCAAAACCATTTTCCAATTCCAAAACCATTTAAGCACAAAAACCCATTTGAGATAAAACCCCATTTTTCAAGAAACAATATTCAGCTTTTAAAATCAAACACTCACCACTGATATTCCTGGATGCCTCGCAGATTTTCATTTATGTGCCACCCAGGTACCCATCCACACAATCCACCAACTATCCATTAATCACTTCCACATGCACATGCGAGCACCCATAGGAATACCACTAAAAAATAAACAAGGATCTTTCGCTTTCAAAACAATACATTCCCAATTTTTCCAAAATACCTTTTTCCAACTATTTCAAAAACTCAAGACAAATTTCCAAAAAGATTCCCATTTATAAAACCACCCACTCCAATTTCAAAGAACCCAAGACATCTTTTTATAAATTCAACTTCGACAAATCAATGCCAAATTCCAAAAACAAGGTCCAAGAGAAACGCACCACAAATATCATGTCAACTCCACGCCAAAATAAAATAAGAGCAGTAGCAAAGTCCGCTTCACTTTTTAAAGGAAAAAAATTTCACGTTAGTCCAAAAATTGAAGTAAGACATCACAAACATTAAATCACCTGGGCGGAGGACTAGTGGTTTTGTCTAACCCAGCTAGATGGTTTAGCAGACCATGCCATAGGAAAGAACCACCCACTAGGAGTGTCGAACCGTACTCTCGGGCATCACATGGGTCGCTACTCCATGTGAGACCGCGCACAGTATAGGTTTACTCCTATTGTCATCCCCCATCCTCAAAGAGCAAAGCCAAAACTTAAATCCCGAACTACCCCAGGTTACTCGAGGATCCGAATGAGAAAGAGTTTGTGACGCTCTTCCCGCACCTACCACTCGAGTACCTACAATCCTATCTCCGATCTACTTGACACCCCAAATAACAAGACCAAAAACCTCCCTTTGATACCATTTTGTCATGAACTAGGCCTGGTCTCCATCCGACCCGGCGCCCGACCTGGCCCGCGGCAAGTCCCGAGGGGCGTTCTCGATCCCCACGGGCTGGAAACTAGTGTCGGGCATCAAGAATAAACAAGAGGGAATGATTTTTCCCAATAAAAATAAATAAAACAGTGGAAAAGTGGAAGAACGTAAAGTAAAATAAATAACTCTGAAAAGAAGGAACGACCAATGAGACACACTAACCTGGTCTCGACCAAAACTCATCGTGACCTCGAGAGTCACTCTCCACACCACAACCAAGTCTCTCCCACGGCGTACAAGCTCATTTCATCCTACAATAGAAACTAAAAACAAGAAAACACTATAGGCATGAATATTAAAACTCAGTAGGTAAGCCCGACAAATTCTATTCCCAATGCGCATACCATTAAATAAAGAATTTATCAATTCCAGTTTTGAACTAAATGATATAAAATATGGTTTCCACAAACACTTTCATTTTTAACACAAGTAATAGTCTATTTCCCTTTTTAATTTAGAACAGGTTTAATGTTGAATGAAATAGGTGCATTTCATTTTAAAACATTTTTCGCACAATTTAGAAATCCAAACTTTAGTTGTTAGTCAAAAGGAAAAATCCCACACAACACAAAACACACACTAAGGACAATGGAAAAAGTGGCACACAAGGGCCAGCTACTGAACTAGACCTCTCAATTTTCCGCCACATACAAATAAACACTAAAGGAAACATGGGTGGAACCTAGGAGATCGTGAACAATACAGAACATATTATACATCTGACTCATCCTGAAGGCATTCCCTAACTCGATGACGTCATAACGCCCATACTACTACACGGTATAGGCCTGCATGGCCTAACCGAGGGGCCCAATCCCCATAGCAGCAATAACTCAGTATTCCCCTACTATGGGGCCACTAGCCAGTGCGTGGTCTGAACTAGTGCAGCAATCGTTCTCAGAACATTCACTCACTATGCCAGGTTCCCATGTCAACACATATAATAAAAGAGCGGGGTGTCCACAATTTAAATCAAGAAGTCATAAAGCACTAACATCACATATAGCTCACGCAATCAACGCATGCCAAAGATCACCCCTGAGTGGGTTTTCCAAAATAATTTATTTTATTAAAGTGTCAAACGGGCCTTCACCAATTTTAAAGAAAAACCTCATTTCTCAAGAAAACCCAAAAACCTTGTTCAAAAGAAATCATACATCTTTAAAATAAAAGGCTTTTTTACACCAAATAATCATTTAGAAATTAATTATCTTATATTATTTCTCATTCATTAAAAATTTATAAAACAACAAGCAATTAATAAATTCCAAATATAATGGAAAGTGAAGTGGGGGACCTACCTCGACTCTTCGCTCGATCCTGACGACGCGAATCTCTTTACACTTGCGCATAAGCATGTGCAAACTGATAACCATAGGGTCGTGGACTTTCCTTGATGACAAGCTGTAACAACCGCGAGACTTTAAATGCCAAAAACCTTTACACAATTTAACCAAAACAATTTTTCACCCTTAATAATTATTTAATAAAACAATTCAAATTTTCATAAATAAATTTTAAAGTGCAAAATACTGCTTTACACACTAGACCGACCCAAAAACCCTTTTTATAACCAAACGCACACAACGCCACCTCAAGAACTCAATCTAAATCACACATGGGATTAAAGAAACCACACACGTAGTAAAGAAACTATTACAGCAGTTAAAAAAACCTCCAGGAAAACATGTCAACCCATTTAAAATTACGCCGCATGACGAAAACACCAAAAATCCACTCAAATGATCATTTAAGACAGTAAACACACCGACACAACACCAAAAAACCAAATGCAACCTTTTACACCCTAACAAATAATCATCACATTTTATAAAACACTATTGAATAGTCCAACATGGTTTTTTACAGAAACAACATACTCATCTCATCAAAATGTACTAATAAACGCATTATGATGTAACGAACCTCAAGTAAAAAAAGAAAATAAAATCACAGCAACCAAAATAATTAGTAGGCTAACCACACAAAAAAACTAATAAACTAACAATTAATCAGATATGAAATTCCAGCAACAAGTACCCATATTATAAACATGATTCCGAATAAGATAAGCTGCAAATAAAATCTCATTAAAGATCGACTTCGCACAATTTCAATTAATTATATACTATTCTAAATTAATTAAATAGGAAAATAAATTAATCAAATAACAATTAAACATGGAACCACCTACCTCGATGTAGACCAAATTCACGATTTGGCAAGAAACTCTTGCGGCAGGACAAAAGAACCATGAGCACCCTCAATTTGACTCTAATTAAAAAAATTGAACCAAAAACATCAGAACTAAACTAAACGCCACTCTAGATCCTAATTTCTACTTAAAAAATAGAAAGAACGAACAACCAGGGTATAAACCACCTACGGAAAGGGGTCCGAGAAGCTCTCCGAGTGGGTTGGAGGCTGCTGGAAGGTGAACAATCCATCACATTTGTATCGTGTTAAAATCATTTTGAGATAAGATATAAATGAGACTCTCGTGTTTAGAGTAAATGATAAACCACTCACTCATTGGGTAATTTCACCACATCTTCATTACTAAGACTATCACTGCTAACTCAAGATCAAGGGATATCTAGTTTTGTGAATGTGGTATCAAATGTCAAAAACCATAGTCAATCCCCACCGGCCTATGCATCAGAACACAACCAAGTATAATCCCTAATGCATCGCAAAGCAATATGAACTCAACACCCTCCAACGGAAATATCCATACTGGAGTGTTCATAAACCTCAATCTTAACTCATTAAATTACTCTTATAACATTTCCTTCCACATGAAAGGATTCCCCTTTTGGGTAAAAGCATTAAATGGTGATTCTAATCTAGAGAAATCAGTTACAAACATCTGATAGAACCCAACCAACCCAAGGAAACTCTGCACCATTGTAACACTCTTGGGTGGCTCCCAATATAGTATTGTATCATCCTTCACCGGGTCTAATTATACTCCTACCTCTAAGATGTTGTGTCCACATAATTTTCCCTCTTAGATCTAAAAAATGACACCATGAGAGATTCCATAAAGCTGGTGCTCCCTAATTTTTTACAGCACTATCCTCAAATGTCTCACACGCTTATCCTTAGATTCCAAGTGCACTAGGACATCATAAATAAAGACCAAAAAATGGTATAAGAAATGTTGAACGATCTGGTTCATGAGTCCCATGAACACTCCTAGAGAATTATTCAAGCCTAATGGAATCATAAAGTATTCATGGGGATGATAAAACCATCTAAATTCTATCTTCAGTATATCCTCGTCACATACTCATAGATGGTGATAGCCTAATATGAGGTCAATATTCAAGAACCATCACTCCTCCCTCAAATGATCAAAGAGGTATTATGTATTTGGTAGTGGATACATATTATTAATTGTATCCTGGTCCATGATTTGGTAATCCACACATATCCTCAAGATCCCAACCACCTTCTTGACGATCAACACTGGGGATGCATAGAGGAAACACTTGGTCTCACAAATCCCTTCTTCTATAAGTCCTCTAACTACACCCTAATCTCACGAAGCTCTATGGGATCTGTCAGATATGATGGTGTAGATTCCTGGGTCATCCTAGGGTGTAAGTAAATGTTGAATTCAAGCACACGATGGGGATGAATTCCTAGGACGTCCTTATGAAATATTTCCTCATACATCGTTGCCACTTCTAAGAATTGGAATCCCCTAGAATCTAATTTTCCATGAGTCATGTTATCCAAATGGTGAGTAATTGGCAACAATCTCCTATGCCTAAACCTATCCTTATCCTCTAAGGTTTACTTTTCACCCACAAAGGATAACCTCATCCCATCACTATTGAAACATTAAATCCTCCACCTAAAATAGTTAATATGGGAATGAATTGTGGAAATCCAATCCATACCCTATATGACATCATAAGGCCTCATTGCTGCAACAAAGAGAACCAATAGAAAAATATTCCCTCCATGCTTCAGATCTAATTATGGGAAGAATTTTTCAATCCTTGATTCATATCATATCAGAGTCTCCAAGAATAATGTTCAAGCCAAATCTCAACAAGAATATCTATGTTTTGAACTAGATAAGGGGAAAAAATTTAATGAATCACACATATGTCCATTAATACTAAAGATAAGGTAGAAAAATAAACATATTTTACATCATGACATTCATGGAGCCTCATGGTTATAATCCTCCACAGCCTGAAGTAGCCTTTTCCTTGAATACTTGATCCATGAGCCTATCATGGACCACTTGGGGGTTTGTGGTTGTAATAGGATAAACCTCCAACCACCTTATGATGCTCTACCAACCCATCTTCCACATCTTCCACCCTACAGATCACCCTTCTCCTACCTCTTTCTTAGCCTCAGTGTCCCATCATCTATCTATAGATCAACTGTATGATGGGTTGGAAAATCGTGGGCAATATTTTCTTGACCTTCATAGGAGAAATAATGCCTCTCTCTCTCTGATTATTTAAGGCATCTTGAGAGCCCTGCACTACTGACCCTATGTACTCGGATCATCTCTCGAAGCATCTGGCATGTTTATATGCCATCGGTTATCATTGTCTACCTGATTTTTTGGTATCAACTCCTAGGTTCCCACTACCAGCACCCACTAATGGTTCCTACTCTTCCAAGAATCTCTCCACCACCAAGTCCCTCTCAAGCACCCCAGCATGATGGGTGTACAGAGAGATGTCACTGAAGACATGATATCTTGGCATAATACCTGCTCAAAGGACCACTCTATGAAGAATATAACCCATACCATATCCATGGATATCATAATATATTATCTAGAATCCTTGAATACTCCTCTATAGTCATAGTGCACTACGGAAAAATGGGGATTTAGCGGCAGTTTTTTTCCATTTTGCGACTGTTTAAACCGCTGCTAAATCGTATTTTATTTATTTATTCTTATTTATTTTGTATTTTATTTCTTTATTTTGTATTTATTTTATTTATTTATTTCATATTTTATTTATTTATTTCGTATTTTATTTATTTATTTCGTATTTTATTTATTTATTTCGTATTTTATTTATTTATTTCGTATTTTATTTATTTATTTCGTATTTTATTTATTTATTTCGTATTTATTATTTTTAATTCTTATTTATTTTATTTATTTCTTATTTATTTTATTTATTTCGTATTTATTTTATTTAATTCATTTAATTCGCATTACATTATTTACTTTATCCATGCATGCATGATCATGCTCATGCACATGCCCATGCACATACCCATGCACATGCCCATGCACATGCCCATGCACATGCCCATGCAATATAAAGAAATATTGTGTTTGATGAGATTTGAACCCCTAACCTCTTGCATATTTTCCAAAGACTTTACCACGCCAGCAAACTCGTCATGTGGTTAATAAACATAATTTAATATACTTATATATACTAATTGAAAAAAATACATAACTAATAGATATAAACTCAATAATAATTAAACAATAAAAAATAATCAATAATTAATAACGAATAATTAAAAATTAACAATTATTGATTTATTAGTTATTTATTGAGTTATTTGTTATTATTTACTGTTTATTATAATAAATAACAAATAAATTATAATAATATTTACATAAATTATAAAATTATGATAATGAAAAATAATAAATAATAAATAATAATAAATAATAAATAATAATAAATAATAAATAATAAATAATAATAAATAATAAATAATAAATAATAAATAATAAATAATAATAAATAATAACTATTAAATAATAATAAATAACAAATGATAAATAAAAATAATAAATAATAAATAATAATAAATAATAAATAATAAATAATAAATAATAAAAAATAAATAATAAATAAATAATAATAAATAATAAATAATAAATAATAAATAATAAATAATTATAAATAACAAATAAAAAATAATAAATAATAATAAATAATAATAAACAACAAATAATAAATAATAATAATAATAATTAATAATAATTAATAATAAATAATAATTAATAATAAATAATAAATAATAAATAATAATAAACAATAAACAATAAATAATAATAAATAACACATAATTAATAATTATCATTAAATAATTAATAAATAATAAATAATAAATAATAAATAATAAATAGTAAATAGTAAATAGTAAATAATAAATAATAAATAATTATAAATTATAAATAACAAATAATAAATAATAAATAATAAATAATAAATAATAATAAATAATAAATAATAAATAATAAATAATAAATAATAAATAATAAATAATAAATTATAAGTAATAAATAATAAATAATAAACAACAAATAACAAATAACAAAAAATTAATAATTAATAATAAATAACAAATATTAAATATTAAATATTATATAATAAATAATAAATAATAAATAATAATAAATAATAAATAACAAACAATAAATAATAATAAATAACAAATAATAAATAATAAATAATAAATAATAAATAATAAATAATAAAAATAAATAATAATAAATAGCACATAATTAATAATTATAATTAAATAAATATTAAATAATAAATAATAAATAATAAATAATAAATAATAAATAATAAATAATAAATAATAAATAATAAATACTAAATACTAAATACTAAATAATAAATAATAAATAATAATAATAGATAATAATAATAGATAATAATAGATAACAATAATAAAAAATAAATAATAAATAATAAATAATATATAATATATAATATATAATAAATAATAATAAATAACACATAATTAATAATTATAAATAAATAAATAATAAATAAATATAAATAATAAATAAGAAATAACCAGTAACAAATAATAGGTAATAAATAAATTAAAGTATATTATAAATAATAAATAATAAATAATAAATAATAAATGAAACACATGAAAAAGTATGAAAAGGTGTGATAAGGGATGAAAAATTATGAAAACGCGTGGAAACATATGGGGAAGCATGAAGAAGGAAGCATTAGAAAGCATCAGAACACATGAAAACTCATGAAAACTCTGGAAAACCCCTTAAGAATTCAACATAATCATCATAATAACCCACAAAAAACCATTGATAAAGATAACAAGTCATGGAAACCCAAATAAACAGTAATAAATGGAGCAACCATTAAAACCCGTCAAAACGATCATAAAGTGAAAAAAAACATTAGAATCACATTAACGAAGATAACTTATGATTCGAGAGTCCGTTCCAGATCCGCGACCAGTCAAATTAAAGATCCTAAAAGAATCTTCGAGCTGATAGGTGAAAGAGACAAAATGGATTGGCGAATCGGAAGTTACGGCCATTTAAAAAAACTGACGGGGAATGGGTGCTAGAAACGATACATCGAAAAACACAACAAACCCAATAGCCACTAAAACAGCCATAACTTATGATCCAAGAGTCCATGTGGGCACTGCAACCAGTCAAACTAAAGCTCATGGAATGAAATATGATCTGGAAGGTGGAGGAGTCTGAACTGAAATGTGGATTGAAAGTTAGGTCTGTTTGAAAACAAGTTCGACGGGACACCGGTGACGGAAATGGGGTTTCGGAGGCCTTAAAAGGGGTTTTTGGGGTCGCAAAAAATGAAAAAAGATTAATTCTATTGAACTGGTGTGTATCTCTCTTCACTGGATTAGATTTGATATGTGGTAGAGCCCAAACAGACACCCGGAGCGAATGTTATGGTTGTTTGAAGTTGGAGAAATTTTTTCAACTTTCTTATAACTCTTATATCTTCCACACCTCAGACCGTCTCACGGTTTTGATTCTACATGCCTTTAGATCTCTTCATGAGCTTTCATTTTATTGGTCGTGACACTCTAACGGATTCCCGGATCAAAAGTTATGGTTGTTTTAGTGATTTCAAAGTTTCTCATGTTTTTTTATTTTGTTCCTTTCATTTCATGGCGTTTTTACCCAAACTACTGCTATTTTGCGGCGGTTTTCTAAAAAACCACCGTAAATCCTCAAAAAAAATTTAAAAAAAATTAAGACATTCTGCGGAGGTTTAAAAACCACCGTGAAACAACAGCCAGAAAAACATTTAGCGGTGGTTTTAAAAACCTCCTCGAAACGACCATTTTCTTGTATTGGTGACCTTCTACATATGTAGAAGATTTTGGATGCATGCCAATTACAATGTGGATAAATAAAATTCCTCCTTGAAGAGATGATAAAAATATGACAAGGAGAGAGATGTCTCATAATTTGAATTGGTACCTAAAATCCAACATCTGCCAAATGATCTCTAAATAAGACTCATTGGGTGGACCATAATATTGTTTGTAGGCATCCTCACAAGACAAAAAACCCAAGTGAATTCATTTAGATAGTTCTCAACCCCCTAGGGGTCTATCTCTCCTAGAATCTGGGGAGGTCGCTACCTAGGAAACTCATGCAGTGCACTCAGCCTACAGGTATCCTCAAATATAACTTCTAGTGCTAACTACTTTTCAATGGGTGGTGGCATAGCTGGTAAACCACCCAGAGGTGTTGTCCCTGGTATAGGCCCCTTAACTAAATCTTCTTCACTCTGCGAATCATCCACATGATTTTGCAGTGGGATCTTGGACTTTTATCATCATAAAGGCATCCTAAAATAAACAATATCTTCATAGTCTAATAGAATATTTGGGTAGTTGACTCAATTTGGGCATGAAAACCAAAAACCATTATTATATGATTCATTTATCAATGTTTTACATGAAACCAATGTATACATGTATCGATTCAAAAGTAATGTGATAAGATTCATGGTGTGTGGATATGTCATCCATTGAATCAAAAATGGAGTCCCTATCTTGATATTCAAAATCAAAAAACTTAACATTTTTTCCCAAACCAAGCGCACAAATTATGGTCTTAAGGTAGAATCAAATACCCTGACACCACTCTTTCATGACCTGAACCAATGGGGCCTAGACCGTGACTACCCCAATCTTTCCCCCCATAGGCTAGGGACTAGAGACCAGTGCTGACTATCCATATCACACACATGAGAGGAATTAGCCCAATGTACAAATAAACATGCACACATCTCCAATATCATACAATAATGAAATTTAAAATAATTGATACCAATGAATTCATAAATATATGATCCCAAAATCTGTAACGACTTGTGTTTTTGAAATGAATGAAAATCCCAAGGAATTTGAATTTTTTGTTTACTAGATGGTTTGTTTTACAAACCAAGATTCAAAATGTAATTTTGACAGTTTCATCACTTCAATGCATTATTTTTGGATGTATTATTTTTAATGTAATTATATAATTAAATTAAAATTAAAATAAAGATAAATTAAATTAGGGGAAATTCAAAATAAAAGAATAAAGTAAAATAATAATAAACAAATGATTTAATTATAATAACATTATTTTTATTATTATCATTATTTTTTTGGTTATGTTTTTTTTAAGAAATCCCAATAGGGGTTTCCTTCTCCTTCACCTAGAGCACAACGCAGCCCCCCCGCCAGGTTTACATGTGGCTGCATGACACACTACATTGATTAATCTTCTATGGATTGATATCCATCAGATTTCCACTAATTTTCACTTTATCTTTTGAGGTAAGGCCCTCTACTCTCTTCTCCTTCTATTTCTAGATTTTTTTTCTTATTCTTATCATGGATTTTCAATAATCTAATGCCCTAGGTCTAGAGAAGAACTAATTTTAAGATTCTTCTCCAGTATTAGGGAATGTGAATGTTCTTTTGGGGTGTCATTTTTCCTATTCCAAAATCAATTGCTGAAGGTGAGGTGGATTTGGTCGATTCAGTAGGTCATCATTGTCCAAGGTAAGGTTTATCTTCCAATTTATGGTTTCTCTTATTTTAATTTAGGGTCTCTATGTTTTTTTAGTCCCTTTTTTTATTTGTAGAATTTTGAACCTTTCCATGTGGTTTTAAGTGGTCATTGATTAAACTTTCGAGTGCCGAGTATTCGGATCGGTCTTCTTATAGGTAGGATGCATTTACTTGGCCTTTAATATTAATAATTCCTTAATTTCTATCATTTTTCACTTCCTTTAATTTAATTATAAACGGATAATTTTAAAATAAATTATTTTTTATGATGCATGAGTTTTTTTCTAAGAAATGTAATGGTTTTCATAATAAAACCCATCCATCAGAGGTGTTCTATCTTCAAAAACTCACTGTGTTGATTTATGAGTTTTTTCATGCCTGGTTTACAACTTAATGTTTTTCTTATTCCTTCTTGTCAAATCTTACTAGGTGTAATGCTGGTATGTGTCCCCTTTTTATTATTATAAAAAAAACCTTTATAAAACTTTCATTGAACCAAAGCACCTATTAAATAAATGGATTATTTTTTAATCTGAATAGCCTAATTTATGAATGGTAATTGTTAGTGTAAGGTGTCTATCAATTTTTTCCTTGCTTCATTACATTTTTTGTGTCGCATTTTTGGGACACTACATGGATCAATCTGGTGATGCCTTTTTTTATCATATTAAATTAATTATTATGCTTTTTTGTGTCCTTTGTGACTTTCACATCAAATGAAACTATTTAGGGTGATCACCTTGGCCTTGGCCAATCTTATTGGGTGTCCCATTCCAAATTTTCCCTTCTACCATTTTTCATAAATGTGTAATTTACCAAGGTTGTGTGTGGAACCTTGGTTGAATGCTTTAATTTTTTACAATGAGTTCAGAAGGGTGTTGAACAATGGTTTGGGTACTATTGGGAATTCTTAATATTACATGTAAATTAATGTCCCATGTGTAGTGTCTAATGCCATGGAATACTTAAGGTTCTCATTTGAATCTCTCCTTCAAAATGTTAAATTTATCATGCAAGTATTGAGGCCCATATTCCTTAAGTTTAAATATTATAAAAGTTGATTAAATGTTTATAATGAATTTTATATTCCATTATTTTCATTTATGATATTCCATGAGCTTTATAATTATTTTTTCTGATGGTTTCTCTCGATGCCAAGTTGATTTGCTTGAATGGTAAACCATAAATTCCAAGCTTGATAGCTTGAGTTTGAGATGTATTTGGTGACATATGGTAAGTGTATTGACAATATCTTTGGTTATGCCTCATTTTTTACATGTTTTTTCTTATGATTATGCCTCATTCCATTGCTTACCCTATTAAATGTGTATTTATTGGTTATATGGTTGTGCCACTGAGTATTAGCCTAATTGAGGTAGCTTGATAGCTTATAGAATGAGATTTTTATTTAAATGTCTTGCAATTATAAATTATTTCCTTGATGTATTGATGATTTCCATTATTGTGGTGTACTTGGGCTATGGAACATGTGATGTGGGCTGGTTGAGAACATGGGTTTCGTATTAAGGAATCATGGATCGAATCCAGTGCCCATGTGGTTATACCACGATGCACCGGGGGTGATGCTTTGGGTTTCCATGTGAGGGACTACTGGTTGGTTTATTATACTTCTGAGCAATACCAGTTCCCTAGGGTACCAACCATGGATATTCCCATTTTAATGTTAGATACACCATGCCTTGAGTGATACTTGGTCCTCTAAAGAGATCCTAGGACAGACTCAAAGTCACCATGCCTCAAGTGATACATGGTATTCCATATGGATCGCCTTGTATGGACTTGATGTTATTGGTTTATGTTGGATGTACCATAGATATATCTAGGATTCTTCTTAGATTGTCAGGGACAATATCAGAATCCACCAGAATATTTGACGGATGCTTTGTATGGTTTCACTTATGGTTAATTATTATTACTCTTATTGTAATGAATAAATTCTTATCTTTTTTTCATGATATTTTTACTTAATGGAAATATATCAAATATATATATGCCATGACTTGTTATGTTTCGTTCTTGATTGATCACTTTCTATGGTTCGGGAGAGAACATGGGTTTCATATTCAGGATCTGTGGATAAACTCACCATGATCATTTGGGTTACAACTTGATGCATCAAGGGTGATGATTTGGATTTCTAGGAAAGGGTTTCTAAAGTGATTATTATACTCTGGAGTGATACTGGTTTCCTAGGTTAGAAACCATGGATTGTACAATTTGCATGATGGCTACACAATTCCTTGGGTGATACTCAGTCCTTGATGTGAGATACCTGGGATGGACTCAAAGTCACCATGCCTCGAGTGATAATTTGGATTTTCTATGGATCACCTTAGATGGACTTAGTGGTATTCAATTATCATATTTTCTCATTTTGATACATGGTATTCTTTTTAGATAACCTTGGATGAGCACAGGACCCCACCTATGGATGTGACGGATTGATTGTTTAATTACATGAGTGTCATGATTTATTATTATTCTTGAGATTTCTTATGAATATTTGATGACCTTAAATTGTTTAGTATTTAAAATTTTATACATGTTATGCCTTACATAGGTACCTATTTTAGACACATGGATTGGGCTAGAGAAGGTGGTGTGGGATGGGTGTCCATTTAGGAACTCAGATCAATGTGTGGTCTTTTTTCTATTACATTCCATGTGTTAATTATATTTGGCACACTCCTTGATTTATATTTCACTTTCTTGATTATTATTGAAAATATGGGTGTTGGACTACTATGATTTATTTCTCACACCCTACACAGGCCTCCATTTACCTAGGGTACCTGAGTATACCTTTCTTGTTCGCAGTACCATGGTTTCTTGCTTGTATTATTCTATATTATACTTGGGAGTTAGGAGAACATGACTAATTTTGAGCTCAGGATGCTCATGTATTTCACCTTGGATATTTATTTTATTTCTTTTCTTTCTTCATATATTGTATTGTTTCAATTCTTACTATATATCTTATTTCATATAGTATTTATAATCGGCCATAAATTTATGCATCCTTTGTATAAACGGGTGTTTCCACATGTATTTAATTGATAATGTTATTGTTCTGCTGCTATCTGTATTTCATTTATTATTACCACTTCAATTATTTTCTACAATTTATATCTTTATACAACTATGAAAGTCTAATCTATGGGGGTATATTCTCCCTAAAGACACACCCTAGGCCCTTGAAGCTATTCGGTGTCCTATGGAATATGGGGAGATGTGATTTTGGTCATGTGGTGACTAGTCCAACAATTGGTTGTGATGCTAAGCCAGGTCAGGATGTTAGAAAGTGGTATCATAGGCACTTATTTCATTTTTCATACTATTTTGGGATAGTAGATCAGAGACTAAGACTATGTTGGAAGTTGGTAAATAGTTATGTCAATGAATGATCACCCCATATATGTGAAATGTGTAAGTGGCTGAGGTTGGTAATTCTCTTCATTTTGTTCACTGTTATATTTTATTATCATTTCAGCTTGAGTGAATGGTGTATTTTACACTACTTATTTGTTTATAAATTTTATGGAATTTTACCCTTGTCCCAGTATGGCAAGGTTGAATCATTACATTCATCATATTAGGCACATACGGATTCACATTTCATGCATATTCCATGTCGTGTAGATGCATTCATAGGTTGAATGTTGATATGAATGTGTTCCCTGAATTCTATGCCATGTTGTGGTATTTATTAGAATAAATTTTCTCATAACCTAATTAGGTGTTAATATTTAATGATTCTAGGCCTATATAATATCTTCTCTGTTGTAGCTTCTTGTGATGGCATGATATTTTTGTTCTCATGTAACTGATTTTATGGTAAAAAAGGATTTTTTGTTGTTAAATGGGGTCCAAATGACATCCTGTAAACTGTATGGGTGCTTTAGGGATTGGTAGATGGACATCTATGTCACTAAATTATGATATATCACCATGTTATAGTTGAAATGGTTTTAAATATATTTTCTTTTCAATTTTAATTTTAAATGAATTGGATACTTTCTAAAATGTGCATTTTGACCCAAGTAGGATAGTTAGGGCATGTTTCTTATGAAATAACCATGTATGTGTGGTGATACTTTTAATAAATAAAAAATATATATTATATTATTACATGATAATAAACCCTGGTTGTATTATGGTACCTTTTTAGGTTTCCTTATCTTTAATAAAGTAAAAGGAATCTATTTTGGTAAATTGCCAATTTTTTACAGGATGTCTAAAAATGGTTAATGTTTTAAAAGGATTTTTTTTAGTACTTACTTGTTTTGCCTTTTGGGATTTAGTTAAATCATTAATATAATTAATGTTTAAATGTGGGTCAATATAATGATCATAAAATAGAACTTGAGGTGGTTTTCTATATTTAAACCCTCAAGTAAGGTTCGTTTAAACTCTCATTTGAGTTTCCTTGAAACAGAAGCATGAGCATTTTTCATAGATCATTTTCTTTTAGAAATGTCTTGATGGTGGGATATTAATCCTAGTGAATTTCTAAGGATTGACCTCATTATGGGTCAACTATTTATACTCTCATAAGGGTCTATCCTATGGTAGGTATCACCCTTAGATCCTTAAATACCTACTTATACCATGACTTTTATACAATATGGTACTTTTCGGGACCCGTTGTCCCTTGTAGGACTCTTACCATTCTAAATCACCCCTTGTTCGGATGGATGGTCATGGTATCATTGAGCCATGTTTTGTAAAGTATGTCTTGGGTCATATCCATAGTAGAGTGGCCTATGAGTTAAGGAAAACAATTCAAAAAAATTCTTGGGATGACTTCTTAGAGACTTATGTGTTTTGATACGCCAGTCCGTTTTGGTTTTACTTTTATGTATAATGATCTGAAGTTGTGATCGTGGCTCAGAGGATCATGACACATTCATTTAAGGTTTTCTATTATAGATCACTTGTGAGAGGCTAGTTTATCTTCACCATCATTGACTAGATACGCCTTAAGTTGGAAGAATCATGTCGAATATGGTAAACATGTACGTACAAGAAAAATAAACCCAACTAAGGAGGACCATTTGAAATGGTTGGTTTTTATTGAGTTTCTTGAGGCTTTCATGTGTTAAATATTTTTGGTGCTTTCATGGCATCAATACATGAATGAGTTTGGATGAGTTTAAACCATTGAGAAACATCATTGTTCTTGGTAGACTCAGGTGGGTAAAAGTGAATGCTCATGTAATTCCTTGGGTGGTAAAGGCTCGGTGTTTGGTTAGTGGTGGTGCGTCGGTAGAAGAATTCGAGTTATTTTTTTGGAAGTCAACCAGTAGTAGTTTTACATTGATCTTATTTATAATCTTTTAAACCCTCTTAGTGTACTTGTTTTCTATTATGTGCATATCCCCAGTCTAGATATTGTCATTGATATACTAAGAGAGTGGTGGTCTTATGTTGTGCTAAAGATTTAATTTTCTTGTTGATCTTATTGGGTGGTTCTCTTTTAGTGTTGTACATAGGATGTGTTCTTATTATCAAGGTATAGTGGTTCGGAGTTAAAGATGGGATCCCAAGTAGGAATACCTCAGGAAGACTCTTAGACACCTGCCATATACTTTTACTCGATTGCTACATGGATTCTAATATGGGACTAGTCAATGATCTGATGTGAATGTCTTGGATTTGTACCAATTTTTCACTCATTGCATGGAATATGGACTACCCTAGTTATTTCCTTAGATTATATTTTAAATGAATCTAATGTTACCTTTGACATGTTTATGAGCTCGAAGGTGATGCTTTTGAATGAGGAACATCACTGGAAGTCTGGTGGAGGCATCTGTGAAAGTGTTTGTTATAAATTCATAATGCCTCAATGTAAAGCATTGTGGTTCTACTTTTATTATGAAAATAGTATAATTTTATCATCTTCCAAATAATTCAATATGGATATCTCAACTTTATTTTCCTTTTACTGAATGTAAACAGTCAGTGGAAGATTGTTTCTGACATGTCGTCAGGTAGAGATGAGTGCAGTTTGTGTTAGCCTGGAATTTTCATGAGAAGCTGGCTCAACCTGCCTAATGAGTTTGGAGGGAAATCAACTTATTGATCATCTCAATATCACACCCGGAGTGTCGTTAAAAATTATTAGGGGTGTTCATTGTATTAAATCCCATTGGTGGGGATGTCTTGGTTTATAATTGGCCATTAAACACTGAAATTTAAGGTGGGGAGAACCTTGGGATGGATGCTTGGTGTGACAATGATGTGATCATATCTCTAATATAATAACATCATGTAAGATACTCATCAGTATTTTGGTACGATTATCAATCATTGGATTTAGTTTTAATTACTTAATTGTCTTTTTTTATTCTTCAAGGTACATTGGGAGTTTGGAAGCCCAACATGGCCCTTTGAACAGATCTTCACGACCCTTGTATGTCAGGAAATTTATTCCATTATTCCTAATGGAATCTCATGGATGAGATTTTGAAATATGGGGAGGTTGTAAAGACTTGAGTTTTTGAACTGGGTGAAAATGCAATGAAATTTGAATTTTTAGTTTACTGGACGGTCCATTTTACAAACTGAGCATCAGAACATAATTCCGAGATTTTTAGCACTTCAATGCACTAGTTTTGGATGTGTTCTTTCCAAAGAAATAATAAAATGAAATTAAAATTAAATTAGGGATAAATTTAATGAGGGGAAATAGAAAATAGAAAATAAAATTTTAACAAAATAATAGAGAAATGATTTTTAATTATTATTATTATTATTATTATTATTATTATTATTATTATTATTATTATGTCATTTTTTTAAGAAACACTAGTGGGGGTTTCCTTCTCCCTCACCTAGAGTGCGACGTATCCCCATCCTTGGGATTCTACTTGTTTTCATGATGAACCATCCATCTTCATCTCTAGTTCATTGATCTCCATTGGATTTCCTCTGATGTTTCACTCGTTCCTATGAGGTAAGGCCCTATGCTCTCTTTTCCTTCCATTTCTGGTGGTTTTGCCTCTCCCTATCCTAAATGTTTACTCATCCAAAACCATAGGGATATTGGATTGTCAATTTTTGGTTTCTTTTCCAATATTATGGCATGAAAAAGGGACTTTTGGGGTGTATTCAATCTTATTACGACAACCTTCACTGAAGGTGAAGCACATTGGGTCAATTCGGCTGGTCCCCACCATCTGAGAAAAGGTTTTTCATATTTTGTATGGTTTCACCTATTTTAATTTATGGCCTTTAATTATTTTGAGTCCCCAGTGTTTTATTTATAGTGAATTGAACCTTTACATGTGGTTTCGATGGTTTCGGGATAAATTGCCGAGTGTCATGTGTTTGGATTGGACTTTTTTGCGGTAGGATCCCTTTCCCTTGACTTTAAAATTAAGAATGTCTTAATTTCATGTGTTTTACACTAACTTTATTTTAATTATCACTATATTATTTCAAAATAAATGATTATTTATTATAAATTAAAATTTTCTAATAAATTAATGGTTTTTATAATAAAACTCCTCTAATAGAGGTGCACTGTCTTCAAAAACTCACAGGGATGATTTATGATTTTTAGCATGATTGGTTTATAGAGTATAGTTTTTCTTATGCATTCATGTCAGATCTTACTAAATTAAATTATAGTCTATGGTATCTTTTATTATTCTTAAAAAAATGATTCCACTATCTAACTATTATTTTGAACCAAATAACCTTTTAAGCACATGGTCATTTTTATAAATTGAATATCTTTCTATATGAATGGGAATTATCTGTGTAGGACATCAATCCTTTTCCCATCATTTCATTGCATTTTTTTCATCACAACATTGTGTCTCTACCCATATCCAATAAGTGTATCCTTGTTTTAGTATATTAGATTAATTTTTATGCCTTTCAGGTCCATTGCAACCTTTGCTTAGGGAAATCCATGTTCGGGGTGTTTGCCTTGGCCTTGGCCATCCCTATTGGGTGTGCCATTCCAAATTGGCCTTTTCTCATTTTTCAAATTTTTTTAATTTACCTAGGTTGTGTGTGACACCTTGGTTGAATGATTTAATTTGATATAATGAATTATTATGGGTGTTAAACCATGGTTCGGGTTCCTTTTGGAATGCCTAAGCTTACTTTTAATTGAATGGAACATGTGTAGTGGAAAATCCATTGTCATACTTAAGGTTCCCTTTTTAATGTATCATCCAATATGATAAACTTATCATGAAAATATTGAGTCTCATATGCCTTATGTATAAATATTATGCAATTGAATTAAATGTTTATACTACATGTTATATTCCATTTCATGCATTTATGATGTGCCGTGAGCTTTTACTTATGTTTTCTAATCCTATCTCTTTATGACAAGTTGATTGGCTTGAATGGTAAACCTTTATTTATAAGCTTGGTACCTTGAGAATGAGATGTCTTACATGACATATGTTATGATTCAAGATTATTTATTTGTTTATATCTCATTGTTTACATTTTTTTCCTTGTGCTCAGGCCTCATGCCATTTTTTACCCTATTAAATTCCCATTGCTTGGTCATATAGTTGTGCCATTATGTATTGGCCAAATTGAAGTATCTTGATGGCTTCTAGCATGAGATGGTTTTTTAAATGGCTTTAAATTATAAATTATTTCCATGATATATTGAGTTTTTACATGGTTTTTAGGTGCTTTGGCTATGAAACACATGATGCGGGCCACATGAGAACATGGGTTCCGAATTAAGGACTCATAGACTCCCATGTTAGGGTGGTAATACCACATCATGCCAGGGGAGATAATTTTTGTTTTTATGTGAGAGATTCTCATTTGGTTTATTATACTCCTAATTTATATGGGTTTACTAAGTCAAAAATAGTAGATAGACCCATTGAAAAGCTAGCTACACCATGCCTTGGGTGATACTCGGTCTTCATAGTGAGATACCTGAGATGAACTCAGAGTCACCATGCCTCGAGTGACACTTGGGATTCTATATGGATTGCCTTGTAAGGAATTGGTGGAATTGTTTCACATCATATGTACCATTGAGATACCTTTGATTCTACTTAGATCACTAGGGATGGGCTCAGACTCCACCATAAGATTTGACGGGTGCTTTGTATGGTTTCACCTAAGGTTCATTATTGTTACCCTTGTAGTTATGAATAGATTATTAGATTTTGGAATGAGATTTTTACTTAATGTAATACTATTATTTATGTGTGTGTGTGTGCCTTTCCTTTTTATATTCCTTACTTGATTTATCACTTGGCATGGGCTAGGAGAGAACTTGGGTTTCATATTAAGGATCCATGGATGGACTTTCCATGATCATTTGGGTTATAAACTAATGCATTGGTGGTGGTGATTTTTCTTTCTATGAATGTACTTCCCATTCGGTTACTATAATCATGAGTGATACTAGTTCCATAGGGAATAAACTGTGGAAATACCTATTGGAAAGATGGCTATGCCATACCTTGGGTGATAGTAGGTCCCATATGTGAGGTACATGGGATGAAATCGGAGTTTCCATCCCACAAGTGATACTTGGGATTACTTATGGATCACCTTGGATGGACTCTATGGTATTGTATTATTCTATGTTCATGTTTTGATACTTAGGATTATTTTTAGATCACCTTGGATGGGCACAAGACTCAACCTCTAGATTTGATGGATTTATTGTATAATTACATGAGTAGCATCCTTTATTATTATTCGTGATCTTTTTTATGAATATGTGTTTCCCTTAGCTTTATTAAAATTGAAAATTTTATATATTTTGTTCCTCGTGTAGGTACCTCTTTTAGAAACCCATCTTAGGCTGAAGAGGGTGGCATGTGATGGGTGTCTATTTAGGAACCTATACCAATGTGTTTTCATTTTCCTTATTACTTTCTATGTGATTATTATATTTGAAACACTCCTTAATTTATATTTCATTTTTTGGATTAGGATTGATATTATTGTTGTCATCCTATAGAGATTTATATTTTAAACCTTTCTTAGGCCTCTATTTCAATGGGGTAACTGAGTAGACTTTTCTTGTTCATAGGACCATAGTTTCCTACTTGTGTTGTTCTGTGTTTTGCCTGGGAGTTAGGAGGAAGGGACTGAGTTGGAGCACAAGATTCTCATGGAGTTCTCCTTAGATAATTCTATTATTTATTTTCATCATTCATGTATTGTACTGTTTCACTTCTTTCTTTCTATATATTGTTTTATATTATGTATAATGTTACACCCCGACCCCAGTTACCCAGAGTCGGTGCATTACTTCGTAACATTGGCATGATCACAAAAGATCAAGTCTCGAAAGACCGATTAGTTTAGTATCCTTGGAAACACTAGATACATTCATAAATGTTACATTACATCATAAAGTGAAAATTTACAATAACAAAGTCTCCATAGTCCACACTCATATCCTCTTCTGACTATCCCTGCAGGTCATTCATAAAATACTTCTTCACATCCTGGAAAATATTAAAACATTGAAAGGGGTGAGCTCAGATGCTCAGTAAGGATAACAATATTGCGGAAGATTTCATAAATAAACATGAACATTTAAGGCAATGTATAACTAAAACAAAAGCCTTTTAAACATGAACTTCAACATAATATGGCAAAAGGAAAATGAGATAATGCAATTTACTTATTCACATGGATATTCTACTGGTCGAATAATCACATGCAATATCAATAACCACTTTCATAATGATGGAATGCATAATTCCAGACTATCATAACCACGTAGTCAAGGCCTCGTGCCAAGACCACAAAAAAGATTTTTTCAAGGCCTCGTGCCAAGACACTAGTTTGTCTCATGAGACCTACCGATGCATCAAGGAGCTGTAGCGGGCTCCACCCCTCACTTATTAAGTCCAATGCATTCCTCATATGAATAGGTTTAAACATATCATAAACCATAACATAATCGTATCACATAAAACATGCATAAAGGAAACATAACATTTCCACATTTCAATCACAAGATATCAATACAACACATTGATATAATAAAAACGCTTTCAAAACCATTTTCAATACCAAAATAAAAGAAAGTTAAATCTTTGTATTTATTTTTCATTAAAAAAAGTGATGGCTTGTAGAGGAAGTCGAAACTCAAATAATGGTCACAGCGACGAAGAAGTCGTTGTCGCCACATATGTACGGAAAGAAAAACATACCCTTTTTGTCGTTTAGTAAACGCTTCATATAAAAAATATTCCTTTTGAATAAACATAAAAGTCAAAGGGGTTTATACACTGTATAAAAGAAAGTTGTGTATAAAACCAAATATGCCTCAATGAAAGGAGATTGAGATGAAGTCCTTAAAAAGATCATTTTTAAAATAAAATAGATCTATAATGTGTATTCACTATAAGTACACATAAAAAAATTACAAATACAAGATAGGACATAATAATATCATGACATAATTTGAAAGTAGGAGATTAACCCAAAGAATAGAAATTGGGTTAATAACTTCTCTTACCTCGTGTCCGACTTGACTCGATCATTATTTAACCTCTTGAATAATAAACTAGAGTTAATTTATATTTACATAAGAACATTTTTCATGTTCATTATTCATTTTATATCAATTCTTACCATGTTGTGAACATTATGTAATTATTTAAGTTAATAATGGTTATTTTGTCGATCTTTGGTACTTGAGTCAAAAATAAACTTCTTATAATTACACTTTGTTCATGTGGTAATATATCCATTATATCCATAATTATATTCATGATTTATATATCATATTAATAATATATGTCCAGCATATACATTCATTTATAATATTACATAGCATTTAGAGGTAAGAAATGAAATGCACCGTTCATGGAGACGGTAAGCCGTACGTACTCATGAACGCTACTTTCATTTCCATTTCATATTTAATGGAATGAAGTTATAATTATATAAAGGTATAATATAATTCCAGTATAATATAATTTATAATACCATTTACTCCATCCTTTATACATCCCACATATGGCATTAACGATTCAAATCACTTTGAGGGGGCGGTAGTCCGCACTTCCTAAAATGAAAATATCGTGTTTACCTATAATGGAAATCATAAAGGTATGACATAAATGAGAAATACAGAAGCATAATAAAAACATAAACATAATATATATCATATATAAATATAGTTACATCTTAATGGCCACCTTTGAAGGTGTTATATGAGTGTTGAACAATCATCGTTTTGTGAGGCAGAAATTCCCCATCCACAGAATCAGTATGTTCTTTAACCATTAGATGTAGGTGTGTGCAAGTGTAGCTCGAATCCTTCTTATAAAAACATCCTAGTGTATTTAGGATACTAGTTTTGTTACAAAATAAATTAATAAAAATAGTTTAAGGGGTTGGAGAAGCAAAATAAAACAAAACAACATTAGAGAAGACATTACCCTAAAATCAGGTAAATCCCTTTGGTTTGAGCTCAAAGGCTTCCTTGGGAAGACTTCTGCCAAAAGTGAGGCTTCAAGGAGTAAGAGAGGGAAGTGGAGAGACAAAATGGGAAGGGGTTGGTCGATCCAAAGGCTTTGGAAGTGTGGGTAAGGAGGTAGAGTTGGGGGCCTTTTATAAAAGGAGAGGAGGGGCACTCTTGGAAAGTAAAGAAAAGTTACTTTATTTTAAAATGAGATTCGGATTTAAGAGGTCCCATATTGATATAATTCTAGGATAAGGTGATAAGGGTTCTAAATATACTCATACAATGGGTTTTGGACATGTGGAGGTCATAGATTTTACATTATCTTTTCATTTTATTTAAATCCTTTAGTAATGAGGTAATCGCTGCATCATTATGGTGTCATAAATAATTTAATTTATTTAATGTCTAAAAATTATAGAAAAAATATCATGATGTAGGAAATCTTTTTATATTTCTAATGAATATTAATAGTCAAAAATATGACTTGTATAACCCCATTTAAAAATTGTTTTAGTAAAACAACTTATGTTTGTGACATTTTTATTTTAACTTTAAATAAAAGTAATGTATGTCATTTTCCTACCAAAGTGGCTCCATGGGGTCCCCAAGTTTACCCATGGATTGTCTTGGTCGGCCATGACACATCCAATAGGGGTAGGACAAGTGTAAAGGTCATTTCATATTTTTATAATACCATTTTTACCTTAAATTTCACTAATTACCTTTAATCGTGATTAATTAAACTTAAAAGTTACTATTCACCAAAAATTATTTTCGTCCCATTGAACCACAATTTACTTCCTAATGACAACCATGTATGTCAGATTTTTGAAAATAAAATCACAGAACTGGTAATGTTTCATTTAAACGAAAAATCAGTTTTTTAACTACCACTTAGTGGTTTCACTATTTATCAAAAATTGAAGTTTTTTAGAACAATGCCAAAATTTCACCCTTAGCTATAATTGATATTCCGAATTCAAAAATGATGTCTATTTTAAAAAATTCCAAACATATAAGTTTCATTAATTAATTTCATAATTAATTCCCGCTGTCATAATAAATAGCGTGTTTTTAATAAACAATATATATCAAAAGATTGACAATTGTTTATGTCCAATTTCAATGTTAAATTAATTCTAAGGACCACCATTGGATAAAATGGTAAAAATATATTATAATTATACTTTAAAACCACTAAATAGTATAATTAATCACTATAAATTATTTTTATTAAAAAAGTTGTTTTAAGTATTTTTCACTATTCATAAAAAATTGGAAGTTCTCAGAAAAATACCAAAAATTCAACATAGGCTAATTTCGATATTTCGAATCCAAAAATGAAGTCCATTTTGAAATATAAAATTTCTATAATTTTGAAAAGTGGGTATTACTATTCATAACGACTACTTTTATTAGTCGCGGTGTGTTAGAACTCGAAGTTGCGTACAATGCAAGCTGTTGCATTATTGAATGAGAAGCGTATCGTGGAAGCTCGGGGTGTTACATTCTCCCCTCCTTCAATAAATTGCGTCCTCGCAATTTGAAATTCTTCTTTTAAAATAAAATGTTGAAAATAGAAAATACCTTTGTGGAAAACCCACATCGGAAATAAGGTTAATGAAAATATAACATTAAAAGAAAGAAAGAGAAGTACAAAGGTCACCCGAGATTGCCCATATTAGGATTCTATGAAAATATGGATATGGAAGAAAAACAAACCATCAAGGTCTGATAGATAGTTGTAGAAAACTGGATTAAGAGAAAGTTAACCATAAGAAAATCACAAACTTGTGATTGGTTAAACGGTCATTGAATCCCCAGTTGGAAAAGTTAACCGGCAACATTTTTGTTTTAAGTTGCCTTTTATAAAGTTGAGTAATTTATTTAGGAGATTTACTAAGAACGTAAGGGAATATAAATACTTGTTATGTAGATTTTTATTCTTTAATAAATTTTTACCACAAACCCATCTTTCACTCTAAAAGGTAATAGAACTCAAAAATATTCTATTTATCCTAATTGTATAAGGTTCCAAATATTAACACATACCATTTAGATTAGTAAAACTATTTTGTAATAACCAGGGACTTCCTGTAGGCTAGTGGTAGGTAAAAAAGGCATGTCGCACTATGGTTGTGGGTTCGATTCCTGCAGCTTTGTCCGACGCGACGGGTTATGCCCCACCCTGCAGGTTGTCCTTTTCCTAAAACTATAGTATTATAATATTCCAAAAATAATCTTCATAAATGTTTTAACCAAAAAATACTATCCAAAGTTCATCTTAATCCATTCCAACCTTTATAGTTATCCAAAATACCTTCGTCCAGACTTTGTCTAAAAGGTTTCTAAATTCCAAAATCAATTGCATCATCAGATTCCTCAAACAAGGTAAAGTTTCTCTTATTGTCACATACAAAAATATGATTACCTTCATCATATTAAAACATTAATTAAATCAACAAGTACTTCAATACAATCCTTATTTATATATATCACATTATTATAATAACCAGAATATAATCCATGAGTCCAAAAGCACCAATACATTAATTATTATGCTTCAACTGTAGTAACAGCATAAGATTGTCCTTGATCCATCGGCCTTTTCTGAGGTAAGTTTCCCTAACACTTAGGAAATTCATTTGCATAATGACCCATTTCCCAACAATTGTAGCATTCAAGATTGATAGCCTTTTTCTTTCCCTTACAATCACGAGCCTGGTGACCTTTTTCTCCACATTTGTAGCAAACTCCCATTCCTTTTAGGCAAGTACCAGGGTGATTCTTCCCACAATTATCACGTAATAGAAAATCCTTCTTTCCCTTTTTCCCTTTATCTGTCTCTTGTTCCACTGTTCTCTTCTTCTCTTGCTTTACTTTGTTGTCATAACACTTAGAGAATTCCTTTTCCATCTTGATAGCACACGAGACAATATCTTTGTATGACGAGAAGGTTTGTGAGACTAATGATCGACGGAGAAATGGTTTTAACCCATCAAAGAAACAATCAATCTTACTTCTTGGGTTACATATATAATATGTTGCATGCCTCGCTATCTTTGTAAAGTTAGCCTCACACTTTCTGACATTCTCATCCTCCTTTTGTCTCAGACTCAGAAATTGCCTTTCCATATATGCATGATGGTCATGTGGAAATTATATTTCTAAGAAAAGATCTTTGAACTCTCTCCATTACATACTTGATACTTCTTCATCTTCATTTGTATTTTGAATCAATGACCACCATTTATCGGCATCTTCAGTGAGGCGGTAAACTGCCATGATAACCTTCTCCCTTTCACTACTCCCCAAGGCGTGTAATATTTTCTCTAAGGAGTTTATCCATTTCTCAGCTACTAATGGATTTGTACCCCCATTAAATGTTGGTGGTTTTTGCCTCATGAAGCGGTCTAACATTGATCCTCCACATTGCGGATCAGGGTGCTCCATATGAGTAAGGTTATTATTCATAACCTGAGTGAGTTGTCCCAGTATGGTAATAAGTTGATCCTCACCAGTTGTATCTCCAGATCCACAATAATTATATTGAGCAGGAGGGCAATCCCTACACAGATTGCATGAATTGATACGGTTTCCATTCCTTCCACTAGGCGTCATTTCTAAAAAATGGCATAAACTATATTAGTTTATGAATCAAAATACATAATTCCATACTTGTAAAATACATAACATAAATTGAACTATTTATGGATATAATCCATAAAAAAAAATTCTTTGAGGAAGAATATACTCATAACCATTTATAGTTGTTTGTAAAGAAAATGAGAATTATCCTAAGCATATCCCCCAGGAGTGTCGTAACCAAGAGTGAAGCAAGGCCCGTTGTCATGCACTAGTTCTCGTTCGAGTCTAGCTCAAAGTGGTGTTTTTGGGTTTTACCCCTAGGTACATCTGTGCCAGAGCCGCCTCTACCTGGTCGTATCCAGACAGGGATGTATTTCTCGGAAAACTCACAAAATCTCTATAATACCAAAATTCTAGGAAGTTCTTCTATACTAATCCTCAAAGTCTATCTTCGGGCTATGTGCTATAATCAGAGTTTATCTAAATCTAGCTTCCAAGGTTAGTACTAAACTGCCTCTAATACCAACTGTAACGCCCCGACCCCAGTTACCCAGAGTCGGTGCATTACTTCGTAACATTGGCATGATCACAAAAGATCAAGTCTCGAAAGACCGATTAGCTTAGTATCCTTGGAAACACTAGATACATTCATAAATGTTACATTACATCATAAAGTGAAAATCTACAATAACAAAGTCTCCATAGTCCACACTCATATCCTCTTCTGACTATCCCTGCAGGTCATTCATAAAATACTTCTTCACATCCTAGAAAATATTAAAACATTGAAAGGGGTGAGCTCAGATGCTCAGTAAGGAAAAAATATTGCGGAAGCTTTCACAAATAAACATTAACATTTAAGGCAATGTATAACTAAAACAAAAGCCTTTTAAACATGAACTTCAACATAATATGGAAAAAGGAAAATGAGATAATTCCATTTACTTATTCACATGGATATTCTACTGGTCGAATAATCACATGCAATATCAATAACCACTTTCATAATGATGGAATGCATAATGCCAGACTATCATAACCACGTAGTCAAGGCCTCGTGCCAAGACCACAAATAAGATTTTTTCAAGTCCTCGTGCCAAGACACTAGTTTCTCTCATCAGACCTACTGATGCATCGAGGAGCTGTAGTGGGCTCCACCTGTCACTTATTAAGTCCAATGCATTCCTCATATGAATAGGTTTAAACATATCATAAACCATAACATAATCGTATCACATAAAAAATGCATAAATAAAATATAACATTTCCACATTTCAATCACAAGATATCAATACAACACATTGATATAATAAAAACGCTTTCAAAACCATTTTCAATACCAAATAAAAGAAAGTTAAAACTTTGTATTTATTTTTCATTAAAAAAAAGTGATGGCTTGTAGAGGAAGCCGAAACTCAAATAATGGTCACAGCGTTGGAGAAGTCGTTGTCGCCGCATATGTACAGAAAGAAAAACATTCCCTTTTTGTCATTTAGTAAAACGCTTCGTATAAAAAAGATTCCTTTTGAATAAACATAAAAGTCAAAGGGGTTTATACACCGTATAAAAGAAATTTGTGTATAAAACCAAATATGCCTCAATGAAAGGAGATTGAGACGAAGTCCTTAAAAAGATCATTTTTAAAATAAAATAGATCTATTATGTGTATTCACTATAATTACACATAAATAAATTAAAAATACAAGATAGTACATAATAATATCATGCCATAATTTGAAAGTAGGAGACTAACCCAAAGAATGGAAATTGGGTTAAGAAATTCTCTTACCTCGTGTCCGACTTGACTCGATCGTTCTTTAACCTCCTAAATAATAAACTAGAGTTAATTTCTATTTAATTAAGAACCTTTTTAATATTCATTATTCCTTTTATATCACTTCTTACCATGTTTTGAACATTATGTAATTATTTAAGTTAATAACGGTCATTTTGTCGATCTTTGGTACTTGAGTCAAAAATAAACTTCTTATAATTACACTTTGTTAATGTGGTAATATATCCATTATATCCATAATTATATTCATTATGTATATATCATATAAATCATATATATCCAGTATATACATTCATTTATAATATTACATAACATTTAGAGGTAAGAAATGAATTGCACCGTTCATGGAGACGGTAAGCCGTACGTACGCATGAACGCTACTTTCATTTCCATTTCATATTTAATGGAATTAAGTTATAATTATATAAAGGTATAATATAATTCCAGTATAATATAATTTATAATACCATTTACTCCATACTTTATACATCCCACATATGGCATTAACGATTCAAATCACTTTGAGGGGGCGGTAGTCCGCACTTCCTAAAATGAAAATATTGCGTTTACCCATAATGGAAATCATAAAGGTATCACATAAATGGGAAATACATAAGCATAATAAAAACATAAAAATAATATATATCATATATAAATATAGTGACATCCTAATGGCCACCTTTGAAGGTGTTATATGAGTGTTGAACAATCATCATTTCGTGAGGCAGAAATTCGCCATCCACAGAAACAGTATGTTCTTTAACCATTAGATGTAGGTGTGTGTAAGTGTAGCTCGAATACTTCTTATAAAAATATCCTAGTATATTGAGGATACTGTTGTTGTTACAAAAGAAATAAATAAAAATAGTTTAAGGGGTTGGAGAAGCAAAATAAAACAAAACAACATTAGAGAAGACATTACCTTAAAATCGGGTAACTCCTTTTGGTTTGAGCTCAAAGGATTCCTTGGGAAGACTTATGCCCAAAGTGAGGCTTCAAGGAGTAAGAGAGGGAAGTGGAGAGACAAAATGGGAGGGGTTTGGCCCAGAAAAAGGCTTTGTAAGTGTGGGTAAGTAAGTAGAGGTTGGGTCCTTTTATAAGAGGAGAGGAGGGGCACTCTTGGAAAGTAAAGAAAAGTTACTTTATTTTAAAATGATATTCGGATTTAAGAGGTCCCACAATGATATAATTCGAGTATAAGGTGATAAGGGTTCTAAATATACCCATAAAATAGGTTTTGGACATGTTTAGGTCATAGATTTTACATTATCTTTTCATTTTATTTAAATCCTTTATTAATGAGGTAATTGCTGCATCATCATGGTGTCATAAATAATTTAATTTATTTAATGTCTAAAAATTATAAAAAAATATCATGATGTAGGAAATCTTTTTAGATTTCTAATGAATATTTATAGTAAAAAATATGACTTGTATAACCCCATTTAAAAATTGTTTTAGTAAAACAACTTTTGTTTGTGACATTTTTATTTTAACTTTATATAAAAGTAATTCATGTCATTTTCCTACCAAAGTGGCTCCATGGGGTCCCCAAGTTGACCCATGGATTTATTGGTCGTCCATGACACATCCAATAGGGTTAGGACAAGTGTAAAGGTCATTTAATATTTTTATAATACCATTTTTACCTTAAATTTCACTAATTACCTTTAATCGTGATTAATTAAACTTAAAAGTTACTATTCACCAAAAATTATTTTCATCCCATCGAACCACATTTTACATCCTAATGAAAACCATGTATGTTGGATTTTTGAAAATCAAATCAAAGAAGTGTTAATGTTTCATTTAAATGAAAAAATCAGTTTTTTAACTACCACTTAGTGGTTTCACTATTCATCAAAAATTGAAGTTTTTCAGAACAATGCCAAAATTTCCCCCTAAGATATAATTGATATTCCGAATTCAAAAATGACATCTATTATACAAAATTCCAAACATATAAGTTTCATTAATTAATTTCATAATTAATTCTCGCTGTCATAAAAAATAGCGTGTTTTTAATAAACAATATATATCAAATGATTGACAATTGTTTATGTACAATTTCAATGTTAAATTAATTATAATGACCACCATTGGATAAAATGGTAAAAATATATTATAATTATACTTTAAAACCATTAAATAGTATAATTTATCACTATAAATTATTTTTGATTAAAAAAGTTGTTTTAAGTATTTTTCACTATTCATAAAAAATTGGAAGTTCTCAGAAAAATACCAAAAATTCAACATAGGCTAATTTCAATATTTCGAATCCAAAAATGAAGTCCATTTTGAAATATACAATTTCTATAATTTTAAAAAGTGGGTATTACTATTCATAACGACTACTTTGATTAGTCGTGGTTTGTTAGAACTTGAAGTTGCGTACAGTGCAAGCTATTGCATTATTGAATGAGAAGCGTATCGTGGAAGCTGGGGGTGTTACATATAATAATTAAGACATTGATGAATTATTTGTATAAATGTTTGTTTCCACATATATTCAATTGATATTGTTTTTCTTCCATTGATATTTTTCTTTCATTTATTATTACTAATTCCATTGTTTTCTACTATTTATATCTATATACCATAGTGAAACTGTGATCTATGAGGTCATATTCTCCCCACAGATACACCCTAGTCCCTCGCTACTAGTTAGAAGACTTTAAAGTTTAGCGAGATGTGCTTTAGGTCATGTGGTGACCGGTTTGAAAACTGATTTTGATGGTAATATGGGATGGGATGTTACATAATCTAAGTACAATAGTAATGTACTAAAAGTGATTAATATCACCAAATATAATACCAGCGAAAAACTATAGATAATCTAACCTTTTCCAAGGGATGCATCTACAATCAAATTAAACCACATGGAAAACACCTTGGTCTTCCATGATCAATATATTCTTCATCCCCACTATGTCCTCCTAGGATATCATCAAATGGGTCATCATATGTATGATACATGAAATGTGTGGGAAGCGCCGATATAGGGATTAGTATAACAATACCCAGTGGGACGCACCAAAAACACTAAACATGAAGCATAAAGAATTTCCATCTCATAATATTAATACAGTATTGAATAGAAAAAAAAAACACCCATATGTACTTCATAAAGACATCGTGCCTCCAGGTGGTCATAAAAAATAACCGACCATATGATTATACTCGAATCAATGCTTGTTCTGGGAGAATCTACTACACAAACCATGACATCACTGGATACACTCATCCAATAGGTCTTGGTCATTTCCCCATATAAGAAATATCATTAGTCTATAAGGGTATGATACTCAGATAGGGGATCACACATAGGACCGCTGGTGGACACCATGAACCCAATCTGGATCAACTCGCTATGTAAGAGATTATACTCCAATGATATCACAAACCCTAATTAAATGGTATGGTGGATGGAGGATAAATCACCTACTTAATGAGTAATAATTGATTCTAAAACCCCCACCTAGGATATAAAATGATAGATGATCACACTCTGGTGTCACAGAGGGGCACAAAAAAATCATTATGAGACTCATCCTCCAAAGGGGTTCACAATCCAGATATGTGGGCATAATTCATCTATGTACCCTTGAGGGTTTGGAAAAAGGGAACACACTCAATTGATATAGGCCCACATAGAAGAAGCAAATGGATCCATACACACTAAAAGGGGGTATACGGCGTGTATGGGGGAGTACACAGTGTGTCCACCCAACCGCGGGTATTCCATTGTGGTGATACCCCACAGGACATGTAAATATCCATATACATGGTGATTAGTACTAGTAAACAGAATGTATAGATCACCTGACAGACTTTATATTTCATCTTTACATGACCATGTACATCAGACGATGTCCATGTAATCTGGATGTGTTTGGGTACTCATGTCATGTCCATGTACTCTAGCCATGTTTGTGCCCGTGTAACCCTAGGTGATATACTGATATTTCGAGTTTCAGTCTCACGGTGTGTGATAGGGTAACACAACATGTTATGTATAACTCTCTATAGAAATACTAGAACTAAATACAAGGGTCCCACATGGAATGTAATGCCAGATTACACACTGTGTAACCTGGAAAATTATGGATTCCTCAGGTTCTTTCTCTATGTTTTCTGCAAATTTCATCTTTGTCATCACCCTCACTAGATATCATAGATCTGGGGTTTTCCAACACTTTCATCAATGGATATAGGACTCCGGGCCTTTAATATTCTTCGAAAATGGCCACACATGTCTTCCATATCCACACCATCAAATATTGGATGAACGGATACCAAAACAATTTCTAATATACCTCCAATAATACTCCAAATTCATTATACCATGATCAGACCCTCAATCATGAACCACAGATGTAGTATTAATCAGTTTCACTAATGAAATATAATGAAATGATCAAATACAGGGTAATCATCAAACCATGGGACAAAGAAAATTCTTGAGAGGAATGAGTGAAGAAGCATGGGAAAACTAATAAACCATAAGATGTGAGGAATGAAACGTGGCCTATTTTTGTTTGGACTTGATACTTTTTTATAGATTTAGATGAATGAAGAGTGATAAAAATAAATGGACCAAAATAAATCCATTGATTATATATACCTTCAATGCATGTATCAATTCATGTTCATAGAAGTGACTCGTATTTGACCAAGATGAAATAATAGGATAGAATTTCACAAATCAAACATCCTTTCTAGAGTTTGGATCTATCACTAACGAATAATGGTCCTATATTTCCATTTTTTGTGATATCTGCATAATCTGTTGGTGCAAAATCCTTGATATGATTCAATCTTTCATCGTCTAATAACAATTCTCCATGATATCCTCTATAATATTTAATATCAATCCTATATTATGTTTCTATCTTTAGGGTTTAGGTATAACCATGTTTTAATAGAAGATCTTGGATTCTATGTCAATGAAATAAAATAAATCAATTAATTAATTTGTATTAATAATTTCATGAATGCAATAAATTTATCAAAAAATCCTAATTATGAGAAAGGATATGCTGCACCTAGGGTAAAACCCACATTATGAACTCAACACTACCCTTATATTTCATATTTGGGCCCTCGTTCTAGGGTTATTCCACCTTTTTAAGAAACATTCATGCGTTTGATATTAATATATTTAATGAATTTAAAAAATTAATTTTGGTCACACCAAGACTTAGAATATCACACCATCTTAGAATCTAGCTCTGAAAATAATCCATTTAATTTCCAAAACAAATACAATCAAAGTCAAAGTCATTAAATTTAAATTACATGAGTTTCAAGTTTTGATATAAGATTTAGTACATGTGGATTTAAAATGCATTTTACCATAATATTTACAACAAACATTAAATTGCATCTACTTTTTTTTCAAAGATATATGTAGTAAAGGTATATACTTGATGAAGTTTCTACCAATTTAAACAAAAAACTATAATATTATATGAATTATAGATATTCCTTTCACTATCATTATTTAAGGTAGTGGTTCAGATAATTTTTCAGTTGGTTACAGAGATCTGAATATGTGGTATGGTGCATTACAGATGGATGTACCCCCATTGAATGGTATATAAATATTTTAAAAATGTATATAAAAATTAAATTAAATTATAAGGTTGTATTTTAGAGTAATATGATGTAGTTGATATCATTTAATTTTACAATGACTACTTGTTCGATTTGGATAGCATTGGTCTCCAAAAATCTTATTATAGTGGGAGTCTGGTGGGTAAAGGAATTTCTCAAAGAGATGTTGTCAGAATAACTAATAGAGAGTGAGAGAAGACTCAAATTTATATTTTACATAACAGTATAGAGGTTGTTTAGTTTATTGAAACATAAAATGTAATTATTGGGTATTTGAATCCAGTAATGGTTGAAATATGGACATCAAATACACCTAATCAATAGTGTATAGGATTATTTTGAGACTATATTATTATTTGGTTATCTTTAAATCTAATTTTAATTTCATAACAACTTCAATGGAAAGATAGTGGAAAATTGTAATTGTATTATATTATAATAGTAATGTAATTAAGAGTTATATATTCCATACAAAGGAACAAAATGAATGTAATATAGTGAAAAATAGTGGAGTTTCTCTTATTGTGGATATGATTCATATATCTGGTATAATGGTGAGAAATCCTATTTATGTGAATATTTTATACTTTTGAATAATTGAAAAAATATGGGATTTAGATTATACAACATTCAATGTTTAGATTATTTTGATTAAAATGGGTTGGTAAAAGGAGTGAAATTAAAATCAATGAATTGGGATTCATGATAGTGAATTTTAGTAAGGGTATAAGGATGAACCATTTATAATGGATGGAAATGCAATAAAAGTAGTTTATACCCTAGATCCTTAAAACTCATTTTAGTAAATTATTCTATTGTTGACTAAAAAAACTACAGTCTCAAATGAAAATTGCATTGAGGATAAACCTTTCATTGGGGAATCACAATAATTTCATGGAGGTAGAAATGTATATAGTGTCTTATATATTAAAGAAGACAACAAATATTGAATTCAAATAATTAATAGAGAGGCCAAATACATTCAATATTAAAAGAAAAAATGTTCAATGAATTATCCAAATTTATACAATTAGTTTTTTATATATAATGTGTTTCCACATAATATTATATGTTCACTATAATATTTATGTAATCTCGAATAAATTTTTATCAACATGTATGTATAAGAGATTATCTACATATAAATTTTATTAATATCTAAGAACAACATATTGGTGATTTTGAAATTGATAAAATTATAAAATGTGAGAAATATATGGTTGATAAAAGACTAGAAAAGTTTAGTGTGATGGTATTAGTAAAAATTATTTACAAAAGAAGTAAATGAATAAAATTAGAGGTTTGATGTAATGAACCTAGTCAACTAATTAACCTCAATAATTCAATTTCAATTAGATATATTAAGTTCATTACTCAAATACACATGTTGATTAATATAGATACATGTAACAATGTAGTGTATTCATTGAAAACAATAATTTGGGAAAACATTAGGGTAACATTATGATATACTTTCTTTATTTTACAAATAAATAAAATATTTATACATTTATTTACTTTTCATTCTTTCTTATAGTGTATATTTATTTTAGGTTATTTCCATATGAAATTCATATTAATGGTTGTTGTAAATGATCATAGATCATTTCAGACACCTCTTATGAAACATCATCTTAGTGATTCTATGGGGAAAGTAAAACCCCATCCAACTGTTATATACAAAAACGTAATAAATAAATAATGCTAGGATGATTTCATTGTACATTGGGAGGAAGAAGTGAAGGTACGAGGGAATGCAACAGAAGATGATGGTCTAAGGAATTAAAAATTTTCATCTCCTGATTAATGTAACTACATCTTATTTGGAGATACGAAGCCCGGTGTGGAGGCTTAGGATCCTGTGTGAAAGATTTAAACACAAAAAAATAAATGGGAAATTACCTCGATCAATTTCATGATGCATTCAATAACCACTCGTAAATAGTGACTATTTATCATAGAAACCAAATCTGCATCCCTATAGATAATTTACATATTCTCTAAAAGCCTATGGGAGCATCGATTATTGAAATTTGAGTGATGGCATGAAGATACAATTATGCCTTCTAAATTTCAAAGATCACCACTATGTCAATCCTTTGATCAGATAAGGATAAATTATATTAGTTTCTTGGATCAAGAACTTTACATTCTAGGAAGTGGTAGATAGTATATAGAAGCTCTGGATTTTTTTTTATGATTAGTAATGCAAATGAGATCCTCCTCCAACTTATATAATATGGCTCTAAATACCTAGAAATAGCTCCCCAACCCCTAAATATTTATTTCCCACTATATAATCTATAAAAGATGTGTTCTGACCAACTAACCATATCATAAAAATCATTAAAACTTTTAACACTTTCTTGTAATATAATTAAATATATTACATTAAAAAGGTGATCAATTAACTCGATACTTTATTCCTATAATTATTAAATGAACCTTGAATATTAAAATAATATTTTCTCATTAAATAGTTTCCCATGTATTCACTTATAATATTGTTAAAACATTATCAATTAAATTCAACACCAATTATTCTAAACTCAAATAAAATGAATTTATTTATTATTGGAGATCTTAGAAACTCAAACAACACCCAGACTCCACAGTAGAGAACACCATGTCCTATACTCATATTCATTATAATAGAGCAGGATTTTGAATATTCTTAGTTTGTGACCTTATAGTCCCTTATCTCAATATCATTTAATATTATTCACAGACTAGGAGTGGATTGTAGAAACCAATCACAACCCCAAGATAGATAATGAAAATTCCTTGTATATATATGTTTTACTATGAACACACACCATGTAATGTAATATATTTGTCTCTTGATATCTCATAAAGTAGTATTCACACATTGTGTCATCATCCATTATTTCATTATATTTCATTGATCTGACTGGATGGACTTCCCTTCTTATACCATGGCCATTGATTTAATAAAGTTACTACCATCCTGGTCACCTAGGCCTAACATATCACTTCATTTTAAAATCAATAAATTATATATTTATTATTCAGTTAATGTTATATAACCAAAAAACACCCAATTAAATCCTCCTTTCTACAACATTGATGACATAGTTTTAATCTTTTGTTAAAGTACGTAATCAAATAGTATACACTAATAATAATCTCAAGTTAGGAGGCCATTGAACCAATTTGTAGCTATGAACTGACAATGAAACTTGAAACATGTGATATTCTTATTTATGGTTCAGTCATCATTATCTCATCTACTCAAGATCATAAAGTATGGACATCATGTGAGGAATTCTCAACGCTTATGAGCCCCCAACACCTGATAGTTAGACAAAATTTGTGTCCAGTCAGTATGATGTATCTAGTCCATAGAACATATGTTTAATATTTTTTTGATTGTATCTCTAGGTTCTAATTATAGCTTGGAAACTTAAATAACACTTTGATATGTAAACTAATATATTGTTATTATCATGTTAAAAGTGTATGTAAAAATATCAACACTATTATGGTATGTATGCATAATACATAACTCATTTTATAAATGATATGTTAATAAAAAGGTATTGTTTAAGTTGTGTCTAGGGATCCCACTATTAAAAAGGAAATCATTTAAGGTACATTATAATTGGTTATATTTTATTTGAAATTATTTTTATAAATCACTCTGATTAAAATTTGTTAATTTATGAAGAAAAATGAGTGCAGGAAGTAAAAAATGTGCATCAAAACCACCATTCCCCATCCAAAAAGTAATGATGGGATATTCTTCACTTTAATAATAAATGGTATGTATTTTAAATATATTATAAAACTTTTATTTTATATGAAACAATAACAAAATTATGTTCCTTATATATATATATATTTATTTATTTATTTATGGATCAAAATCTTAAGTCACATCCACCCCCATGTCATGCACTATAGAAGGAGGCTCAGGTAAATTGAAAAAAAATAGTTAAAAGAAAGAGAAATTATAGGATTCATGTGTAAGTAAGAAATAATTGAAATTAGTTCTTCTTTAAAAAAAATATTACAATACAAAGGCTATTTATTTTTTATTATTTTTTATCCAGTTTAGTTATAAGAATTTTCATTTACTGTTCTAGATGAAAAAATAATATTGTTCTATTTTAAGCATTTCAAATTATGGGTGTGTTAAAGGATAAGGTTTTTTCAACGCCCCGACCCAAGATACCCAGAGTCGGTGCGTTACTTTGTAACATTGGCATGATCACAAAAGATCAAGTCTCGAAAGACCTATTAGTTTAGTAGCCTTAGAAACACTAGATAAATTCATAAATGATACATTACATCATAAAGTGAAAATCTACAATAACAAAGTCTCCATAGTCCACCCTTATATTCTCTTCTGACTATCCCTGCAGGTCATTCATAAAATACTTCTTCACATCCTAGAAAATATTAAAACATTGAAAGGGGTGAGCTCAGATGCTCAGTAAGGATAACAATATTGCGGAAGATTTCATCAATAACCATAATCATTTAAGGCAATGTATAACTAAAACAAAAGCTTTTCAAACTTGAACTTCAGCATAATATGGAAAAAATAAAATTAAATAATACAATTTACTTACTCACATGGATATTCTACTAGTCGATTAATCACATGCAATATCAATAACCACTTTCGTAATGATGGAATGCATAATGCCAGACTATCATAACCACATAGCCAAGGCCTCGTGCCAGGACTACAAATAAGATTTTGTCAAGGCCTCGTGCCAAGACACTAGTTTATCCCATGAGACTTATCGATGCATCGAGGAGCTATAGCAGGCTCTACCCGTCACTTATTAAGTCCAATGTATTTCTCATATGAATAGGTTTAAACATATCATATAACATAATCGTATCACATAAAACATGCATAAAGGAAACATAACATTCCCACATTTCAATCACAAGATATCAATACAACATATTGATATAATAAAAACACTTTCAAAATCATTTTCAATACCAAAATAAAAGAAAATTAAAACATGTATTTATTTTTCATTTTAAAAAATGTTATGGCTTGTAGAGGAAGCCGAAACTCAAATAATGGTCACGGCGGCAGAGAATTCGTTGTCGCCGCATATGTAAGAAAAACATTCCTTTTTGTCATTTAGTAAAAATGCTTCATATAAAAGATTCCTTTTGAAAAAAAGTAAATTTCAAAGGGGTTTATACACCATATAAATGAAAGTTGTGTATAAAACCAAATATGCCTCAATGAAAGGAGATTGAGATGAAGTCCTTAAAAAGATCATTTTTAGAATAAAATAGATCTATTATGTGTATTCATTATAAGTACACATAAATAAAGTACAAATAAAAGATATGACATAATAATATCATGAAATAATTTTAATGTAGGAGATTAACCCAAAGAATGAAAATTGGGTTAAGAAATTCCCTTACCTCGTGTCCGAATTGACTCGACCACTCTTTAAACTCATAAATAATAAACTAGAGTTAATCTCTACCTTCTTAATAACATTTTTCAAGTTCATTATTCCTTTTATATCACTTATTACCATGTCATTAACATTATGTAATTATTTATGTTTATAACGATCGTTTTGTCGATCTTAGGTACTTGAGTCAAAAATAAACTTCTTATAATTACACTTTGTTAATGTGGTAATATATCCATTATATACAAAATTATATTCATTATGTATATATAATATACATCATATATATCCACTATATACATTCATTTATAATATTACATAGCATTTAGAGGTAAGAAATGAAATGCACCATTCATGGAGACGGTAAGCCGTACGTACGCATGAACGCTACTTTCATTTCTATTTCTTATTTAATGGAATGAAGTTATAATTATATAAAGGTATAATATAATTCCAGTATAATATAACGTATAATACCATTTACTCCATCCTTTATACATCCCACATATGGCATTAACAATTCAAATCACTTTGAGGGGGCGGTAGTCCGCACTTCCTAAAATGAAATTATTGCGTTTACCCATAATGGAAATCATAAAGTATGACATAAATGAGAAATACATAAGCATAAGGAAAACATAAACATAATATATATATCATATATGGAAATAGTGTCATCAAAATGGCCACCATGATAGGTGTTAAAAGAAGTTTGAACAATCATCGTTTCGTGAGGCAGTAATTCGCCACCCACAGAAACAGTATGTTCTTTAACCATTAGACGAAGGTGTGTGTAAGTTTAAATCAAATCCTTCTCATAAAAAAATCCTAGTATATTTAAGATACTGGTGTTGTTACAAAATAAAATAATAAAAAGAGTTTAGGGGGTTGGAGAAGCAAAATAAAACAAAACAACTTTAGAGAAGACATTACCTTAAAATCGGGTAACTCTTTTTTGATTTGAGACAAAGGCTTCATTGGGAATAATTATGCCCAAATTCAGGCTTATAGGAGTAATAGAGGGATTTTGGGAGAGTATCTGGGTAGAGGTTGTCCGAGCCAAATGGCTTGAAGGTGAGAATAAGGTGGTAGAGGTGGGGGCCTTTTATAAGTAGAGAGGAGGGGCACTCTTGGAAAGATTGAAATGTTACTTTATTATGAAATGCTTTTTCAGATTCTAAAGGTCTCACAATTATAAATTTCGATGGTAAGGTGATAAGGGTTCGAAATATACTCATCCAATAGGGTTTTGACAAGTGTAAGCCTTGGATTTTACGTTATCTTTTCATTTTATTTAAATCGTTAATTAATGAGGTAATCGCAGCATCATCATGGTGTCATAAATAATTTAATTTATTTAAGGCCTAAAAATCATAAAAAAAATATAATGATGTAGTAAATATTTTTATATTTCCAATGAATATTTATAGTCAAAAATATGACTTGTATAACCCCATTTAAAAATTGTTTTAGTAAAACAACTTATGTTTGTGACATTTTTATTTTAACTTTAAATAAAAAGTTATTTATGTCATTTTCCTACCAAAGTGGCTCCATGGGGTCCCCATGTTGACCCATGGATTGTATTGGTCGTCCATGAATCATACAATATGGGTAGGAAAAGTTTAAAGGTCATTTCATATTATTATAACATTATCTTTACCTTAAATTACACTAGTTACCTTTAATCGTGATTAATTAAACTTAAAAGTTACTATTCACCAAAATTTATTTTAATCCCATTGAACCAAATTTTACTTATTAATGACAAAAATGTATGTATGATTTTTTAAAATAAAATCACAGAAGTGGTAATGTCTCATTTAAACGAAAAATCAGATATTTAACTACCACTTAGTGGTTTCACTATTCATCAAAAATTGAAGTTTTTCAGAACAATGCCAAAATTTCACCCTAAGCTATAATTGATATTTCGAATTAAAAAATGATTTAAATTTTACAAAATTCCAAACATATAAGTTGCATTAATTAATTTTATAATTAATTCTCATTGTCACAACAAATAGCGTGTTTTTAAGAAACAATATATATCAAAAGATTGAAAATTGTTTATGTCCAATTTCAAAGTGAAATTTATTCTAATGACCACCATTAGATAAAATGGTAAAAATATATTATAATTATACTTTAAAACCACTCAATAGTATAATTTATCACTATAAATTATTTTGATTAAAAAAGTTGTTTTAAGTATTTTTCACTATTCATAAAAATTTGAAGTTCTCAGAAAAATACCAAAAATTCAACATAGGCTAATTTCGATATTCCGAATCCAAAAATGAAGTCCATTTTGAAATATAAAATATATATAATTTCAAAAAGTGGGTATTACTATTCATAATGGCTATTTTGATTGGTCGTGGTGTGTTAGAATCTCGAACTTACGTACAATGAAAGTTATTTCATTATTGAAAGAGAAGCGTATTGTGGAAGCTCGGGGTGTTACATTCTCCCCTCCTTCAATAAATTGCATCCTCGCAATTTGAAATTTTTATTTTAAAATAAATGGTTGAAAATAGAAAATACCTTTGTGGAAAACCCACATCGGAAATAAGGTTAATAAAATTTAGCCATAATAAGAGGGAAATGGAAATAAAAAAGTCCCCACCAAATTATGATCTCGATAAGGAGAACATTGGTGGCAATTAGAGACATATAATTTGGAGGAAAAACGTAAATATTTGAATGGAGTGATTGAGGTCATCAATCACAAACAAGTGTAAAATTGAGGGCCTTAAAGCCTTCAATCTATGTTGATTTAAAATATTATCAGTTCAAAACGACATAAGGTATTAGGATAACACATTTTTTTGTTTTAATATCCCTTTACTAAAGTTTAAGAATTAATTTATTCATAGAATAATAGATAGGTATATATATATATATATATGCTTGATAAGTAGAGCTTCAACCTTCAACTAATTTCTACCACAAACTCATCTTTCACTCAAAAAGATAATGGAACTCAAAAATATTATATTTATCCTAATCGTACAAGGTTAAAAGTATTAACACATACCATTTATATTAGGAAAACTATTTTGTAATAACCAGGGACTTTATGTAGGATAGTGGTAGGTAATAGAGGCATGTCGCACTATGGTTGTGGGTTCGATTCCTGTAGCTTTGTCAGACGCGACGGGTTATCCCCCAACCTGCAGGTTGTCCTTTTCCAAAAAGTATAGTATTATAGTATTCCAAAAATAATCTTCATAAACGTTTTAACCTTAAACAATACCATTAAAAGTTCAACTTAATCCATCCCAACCTTTATAGTTATCTAAAATACCTCCGTCCAGACTTTCTCTAAAATGTCCTTAATTCCAAAATCAATTGCAACATTATATTCCCCAAACAAATTAAGGTTTCTCTTATTGTCACATACTGAAAATATGATTACCTTCATCATATTAAAACGTTAATGAAATCAACATGTACTGCAGTACAATCCTTATATATATATCACATTATTCTAATGACCATAATATAATCCATGAGTCCAAAATCACCAATACATTAATTATTCCGCTTCAACTGTAGTCACAGCATAAGATTGGCCTTGATCCCTTGGCCTTTTTTGAGGTAAGTTTCCCTGACGCTTAGGAAATTCATTTGCATAATGCCCCATTTCTCTACAATTGTAGCATTCAACATTGATAGCCTCTTTCTTTCCCTTGCAATCACGCATCTAGTGACCTTTTTCTCCACATTTATAACAAACTCTCATTCCTTTTAGGCAAGTACCAGGGTGATTATTCCCACAATTATCACATAATAGAAAATCCTTCTTTCCCTTTTTCCCTTTATCCGTCTCTTGTTCCACCATTCTCTTCTTCTCTTGCTTTACTTTATTGTCATAAGACTTAGATAATTCCTTTTCTGTCTTGATAACACACGAGACTATATATTCGTATGTTGAGAAAGATTGTGATACTAAAGCTTGACGGAGAAATGGTTTTAACCCATCAAAGAAACGATCAATATTACTTTTTGGGTTACGTATATAATCTGCAGCATGCCTCGCTAACCTTGTAAAGTTAGCCTCATACTTTGCGACATTCTCATCATCCTTTTGTCTCAGACTCAGAAATTGCCTTTCCATATCTGCTTGATGGTCATGTGGAAAGTATTTTTCTAAGAAAATTTCCTTAAACTCCCTCTATTCCATACTTGATACTTCTTCATCTTCCTTTGTGTTTTGAATCAGCGACCACCATTGATCGGCATCTCCAGTGAGGCGGTAAACTGCCATGATAACCTTTTCCCTTTCACTACTCCCCAAGGCGTGGAATATTTTATCTAAGGAGTTTATCCATTTCTCAGCTACTAATAGATTTGTACCCCTATTAAATGTTGGTGGTTGTTGCCTCATGAATCAGTCTAACATTGATCCTCCACGTTGCAGATCAGGGTGCTCCATATGAGTAAGGTTATTATTCATAACCTAAGTGAGTTGTCCTAGTATGGTAATAAGTTGATCAGCACCGGTTTTATCTCTAGATCCACAATAATTATCTTGAGCAGGAGGGAAATCCCTACACGGAGTGCGTGTATTGATACGGTTTCCATTCCTTCCACTAGGTGCCATTTCTAAACAATTTCATAAACTAGATTAGTTTGTGAATCAATATACATAATTCCATACTTGTAAAATACTTAACATAAATTGAACTATTTATGGATATAACCCATAATGATAAAAATGTTTTCTTTGAGGAAGTATATACTCATAACCCTTCATAGTGGTTTGTAATAAAAATGAGAATTATCCTAAGCATATCCCCCGGGAGTGTCGTAACCAAGAGTGCAGCAAGGCCCGTTGTCATGCACTAGTTCCCGTTCGAGTCTAGCTCAAAGCGGTGCTTTCGGGTTTTACCCCTAGGTATATCTGTGCCAGAGCCGCCTCTACCTGCTTGTATCCAGACAGGGATGTATTGCTCGGAAAACTCACAAAATCTCTATAAAACCAAAATTCTAGGAAGTTATTATATACTAATCCTCAAAGTCTATCTCTGGGCTATGTGCTCTAATTAGATTTTATCTAAATCTAGCTTTCAAGGTTAGTACTAAACTGCCTCTGATACCAACTGTAATGCCCCGACCCCAGCTACCAAGAGTCGGTGTGTTACTTCGTAACATTGTCATGATCACAAAAGATCAAGTCTCGAAAGACCGATTAGTTTAGTAGCCTTGGAAACACTAGATACATTCATAAATGTTACATTACATCATAAAGTTAAAATATACAATAACAAAGTCTCCATAGTCCACACTTATATTGTCTTCTGACTATCCCTGCAGGTCATTCATAAAATACTTCTTCACATCCTGAAAAATATTAAAACATTGAAAGGGGTGAGATCAGATGCTCAGTAAGGATAACAATATTGCGGAATCTTTCATCAATAACCATAATCATTTAAGGCAACGTATAACTAAAACAAAAGAATTTTTAAACTTGAACTTCAGCATAATATGGAAAAAATAAAATTAAATAATACCATTTATTTACTCACATGGATATTCTACTAGTCGAATAATCACATGCAATATCAATAACCACTTTCATAATGATGGAATGCATAATTCCAGACTATCATAACCACATAGCCAAGGCCTCGTACCAGGACTACAAATAAGATTTTTTGAAGGCCTTGTACCAAGACACTAGTTTGTCTCATGAGAACTACCGATGCATCGAGGAGCTATAGCGAGCTCCACCCATCACTTATTAAGTCCAATGAATTCCTCATATGAATAGGTTTAAACATATCATATAACATAATTGTATCACATAAAACATGCATAAAGGAAACATAACATTTCCACATTTCAATCAAAAGATATCAATACTACACATTGATATAATAAAAACACTTTCAAAACCATTTTCAATACCAAAATAAAAGAAAATTAAAACTTGTATTTATTTTTCATTTTAAAAAATGTTATGGCTTGTAGAGGAAGTCGAAACTCAAATAATGGTCACAGCGGTAGAGAAGTCGTTGTCGCCACATACGTAAGAAAAACATTCCTTTTTTCGTTTAGTAAAAACGCTTCATATAAAAGATTCATTTTGAATAAAAGTAAAATTCAAAGGGGTTTATACACCGTATTAATGAAAGTTGTGTATAAAACCAAATATGCCACAATGAAAGGAGATTGAGACGAAGTCCTTACAAAGATCATTTTTAGAATAAAATAGATCTATTATGTGTATTCATTATAATTACACATAAAGAAAGTAAAAATAAAATATATGAGATAATAATATCATGAAATAATTTGAATGTAGTAGATTAACCCAAATAATGGAAATTGGGTTAAGAAATTCTCTTACCTCGTGTCTGACTTGACTCGACCACTCTTTAAACTCCTGAATAATAAACTAGAGTTAATCTCTACCTTCTTAAGAACATTTTTCAAGTTCATTATTCCTTTTATATCACTTATTACCATGTCATTAACATTATGTAATTATTTATGTTTATAACGGTCGTTTTTTCGATCTTAGGTACTTGAGTCAAAAATAAACTTCTTATAATTACACTTTGTTAATGTGGTAATATATCCATTATATCCAAAATTATATTCATGATGTATATATCATATACATCATATATATCCAGTATATACATTCATTTATAATATTACATAACATTTAGAGGTAAGAAATGAAATGCATCGTTCATGGAGACGGTAAGTCGTACGTACGCATGAACGCTACTTTCATTTCTATTTCGTATTTAATGGAATGAAGTTATAATTATATAAAGTTATAATATAATTACAGTGTAATATAACGTATAATACCATTTACTCCATCCTTTATACATCCCACATACATCATTAACGATTCAAATCACTTTGAGGGGGCGGTAGTTCGCACTTCCTAAAATGAAATTATCACGTTTACCCATAATGGAAATCATAAAGTATGACATAAATGAGAAATACAGAAGCATAAGGAAAACATAAACATAATATATATATCATATATGAAAATAGTGTCATCAAAATGGCCACCATGAGAGGTGTTAAAAGAAGTTTGAACAATCATCCTTTCGTGAGGCAGTAATTCGCCACCCACAGAAACATTATGTTCTTTAACCATTAGACGAAGGTGTGTGTAAGTGTAAATAAAATACTTCTCATAAAAAATCCTATTATATTGACTATAATGGTTTTTTTACAAAAGAAAATAATAAAAAGAGTTTAGGGGGTTGGAGAAGCAAAATAAAACAAAACAACATTAGAGAAGACATTACCTTAAAATCGGGTAACTCTTTTTTGATTTGAGCCAAAGGCTTCCTTGGGAAGAATTATGCCCAAAGTGAGGATTCTAGGAGTAATAGAGGGAATTTGGGAGAGTATTTGGGTAGAGTTTGGCCGAGCCAAATGGCTTGAAGGTGTGAATAAGGTGGTAGAGGTGGGGGCCTTTTATAAGTGGTGAGGAGGGGCACTCTTGGAAAGATTGAAATGTTACTTTATTATGAAATGCCTTTTCAGATTCTAAAGGTCCCACACTTATATATTTCTAGTTTAAGTTGATAAGGGTTCTAATTATACTCATCCAATAGGTTTTTGACAATTTTAGGCCTTGTATTTTACATTATCTTTTCATTTTATTTAAATCGTTAATTAATGAGGTAATCGCTGCATCATCATGGTGTCATAAATAATTTAATTTATTTAATGTATAAAAATAATAATAAAAATATCATGATGTGGGAAATCTTTTTAGCTATATAATGAATATTTATAGTCAAATATATGACTTGTATAACCCCATTTAATTTTTTTTTTAATAAAACAACTTATGTTTGTGACATTTTTATTTTAACTTTAAATAAAAAGTTATTTATGTCATTTTCCTACCAAAGTGGCTCCATGGGATCCCCATGTTGACCCATGGATTTTCTTGGTCGGCCATGACTCATCCAATAGGGGTAGGACAAGTGTAAAGGTCATTTCATATTATTATAACATTATCTTTACCTTAAATTACACTAATTACCTTTAATTGCGATTAATTAAACTTAAAAGTTACTATTCACCAAAAAATATTTTAATCCCATTGAACCACATTTTACTTCTTAATGACAACCATGTATGTCTGATTTTTGAAAATCAAATCACAGAAGTGGTAATGTCTCATTTAAATGAAAAATCAGTTTTTTAACTACCACTTAGTGGTTTCACTATTCATCAAAAATTGAAGTTTTTCAGAACAATGCCAAAATTTCACCCTAAGCTATAATTGATATTCAGAATTCAAAAATGATGTCAATTTTACAAAATTCCAAACATATATGTTGCATTAATTAATTTTATAATTAATTCCCACTGTCACAACAAATAGCGTGTTTTTAAGAAACAATATATATCAAAAGATTGACAATTGTTTATGTCCAATCTCAAAGTGAAATTAATTCTAATGACCACCATTGGATAAAATGGTAAAAATATATTCTAATTTTACTTTGAAACTACTAAATAGTATAATTTATCACTATAAATTATTTTTATTAAAAAAGTTATTTTAAGTATTCTTCACTATTCATAAAAATTTGAATTTCTCAGAAAAATACCAAAAATTCAACATAGGCTAATTTCGATATTCCAAATCCAAAAATGAAGTCCATTTTGAAATATAAAATATATATAATTTCAAAAAGTGAGTATTAATATTCATAATGGCTATTTTGATTGGTCGTGATGTGTTAGAATCTTGAACTTACGTACAATGCAAGCTATTACATTATTGAAAGAGAAGCGTATTGTGGAAGCTCGGGGTGTTACAGTTTTGGAGTGTCACCCCGAAAATACTTTGAGAAAACAAATATATAGGGTGATATTTATGACAAAATAAAAAATATATGTGAATATATAGATTCTATAATATAAAAACTTAGATTTTAGGATGATATGATAAACCAGTTTTTTTAAAGAATCAACACATCAAAAAAACAAAAGAAGGATCCATCCCTAGTTTTGATTCTATCCATTCCCTTAAAAGTTCTACTTTATTTGAGGTAATATATTTTTTATAAAATTTTCTACTCAATGTGAATCAAACAAATTCTAATACCATTCTTTTTTTAAAATTATTCATGGTGAAATTGATTTTGATTTATATCATTCACCACCCACTCATCACCTTATTCATATAGGTACAATGTGAAATTTACAAGATGAAATTATAAACAATAAATAACTTCTAAAAGTTTGTTTGTGAGAGTAGGGATTCATATATATCATGAGTCGAGCACTGACCGACCAGTTCCCCTTGATAATATTTATGTTCTCATGGTCAAAATTTCTATTTGAACTTTTATATAATTGTTTTTTAATCTTATAAATACACAGGATGATAATTATGTAAGTCCTTTCAAATTTATTCTATATGAAAAAAACATTTACATTTAAGGAATAAAGTCTTGAACTGAGGTATGTTAAAATAGAGGCATAAATATAAGTGTAAATAGAAGGTCAAGTCAAGAAAATATGAAGTATCCACTAATAGATCAAAAGGACCTTTCAAGAGTACCTTTACCCCACCAATTGTAAATACACATTTAGTAACATTATTATTTCATATAGATACAAAATTTAAAGATATTAAAATGTAATATAATGAATCTGAAAGAAAAATTTTACGGAGAGACCATTGTTGACATGATTGGTCTTGATAATGAAAACAAATTTATCAATCATGAATAATTGGGAGGCTCAAGTTTGAATGTATACATGAGGTAAATCTTCATTATTTTTTATCAAATAATTGATCTAATTTTTTTATTATAATCTATTAATATTAATAATTTCTACGAGAATATTTATCACACCAATATAAGGTAAGACCCTGTGGAAAAAATTTTATTCTCATTAGTCCTCATGTAACTTATACATAAAAAACATCAATGAATTAACTTGAAATTTTTGGTAAGTGAAAACCAATTTAATGCAATATGTGAGAAGAAAAAAATAGATAATGATCTCTTCTTAACAACAACACTATTTCAGTAAAACTCTACACTCTAATCATATAAAATACATTTTCATTTTTTCTATCTCATGTTTCTTTTTTATAAATAATCGGATGCTCGTCATGATAACTATAGATTCAAAAATGATATACTTTTTTAATCAAATGCATGTATATCTAAAAATTTGACCACACATGATTTCCATTATAAATTTATAATACATTAAATTCCACATTTTACATAAAAATTAAATTATATTTTTTATTAAATGTTTTAACTGAAATTTTTTAGGATCAAGTGAAATTTTTTTATCAAAACCATGGTGTAAGGAACACCAGTTTGCACAAGAAACCAATGGAATTATACCACTATATAAGTAATATGGTTTATATAATAATATTTTACTAGAAAACAAATATCAAATAAAATTACCTATCTTTTGCAAAATTTAAAAAATATATAAAATAAGGTAAAATCATTGATTATGGTTATTAAATTTATAAATTTATGAAGGATGTCATATTCCATTCAAAATATAATATCTCTAGAGATGTATTTCGGAATATAATTACAATTTCATTTAAAATATTTATTCATTATTTATTTATTTATATTTTTCAGGTACTAAAAGTAATTTTGATAATCCGCATATTCAAACAAGTAAATATATTTTTTTGGAATGAGTATTCAGCATACATGGTGTTAGAGTGTTTACAGACATCTAAGATATATGATTCCTTACTGTGTTTTTAAATTTTAATTTCCTAGAGATCATGAAGTGTTGGATTATCTAATACTTATTTAGTTAATTTTATTATCACTTTAATATGGAATTGTGGGCATACTAATATGGATCAGATTATAAATTAATGTGTTTAATAAAAAATTTAGTGGATCCAATTCATGAGAATATGACTACGAATATATTAATATGGCTTGGATATGTTAAAAAAAGACCAAGGTTTTTACCTAATATTGGAAATATTAATGGAAAATTAACTTATCAAAAGTTGTATAGAGAAACCTAAAAGGATATTTTAGTTCACAACACACATCACATACTCAAAATTGAGTAAAAATTATTAGATTGTTTTCATGATTTAGGAAAAATATCAATAATTAATTTTATATGTTTTGGAATTAACCTCATGTTGATTGAGCATGTGGTGTGTCCAGTATGATTTAAAATACATATTTTTAGTTTAAAATCGAAATTCTACTTCAAAATTTGAGTCACATACTCAAAAAACATTCTCATACTATCTAAATACATTAGGAACAAATATGGAAAATTTATCTGTGATATATAGAAATTAACTAACTTCTAATATGACACATGATACGGATGATATGATTGAAAGTGCATGTCTTTTATATAAAATTTAAATTTTATATCAAAACACGTTTCACATGCTCAAAACTAAAAATACATTCATATTTTCTCAATAATTTAGGAGAAACATTGATAATTATTTTTTTTATTTATAGGAACTAATATCCTGTTAATTTCACACATGATGTGACTAGTATGGATGAAAGTTAATTTTTTCATTTAAAATTGACATTTTGGTTCACATCATGCATCACATACTCAGAATTGAGTAAAAAACATAGACTTTAATGAAATTTTATGAGAAATATTGATAATACATTTTTTATTTGTAGGAATTAATCTTACATCAATTCAACATACAGTGTGGTTGGTATGGTTGAAAGTCATTGTTTTTAGTTTAAAAATGACATTTTAGTTTATAACACACATCACATAGCCAAAAATGATAAAAACACTCATCTTTTCATGAAAATTTAGGAAAATATATATAATTACTTTCAATGTTTATAAATTAATCACACATCAATATAACACATGATGTTTCTGGTATGATTGAATGTGAGAGTTTTCATTTAGAAGAAACATTTTAGTACATAACACTCATCAAATACCCAAAAATGTTAAAATTATTCCAGCTTATCTTGATATTTTATTAAATATATAGATGAACCATTTTTAAAATATAGAAATTAATCTCACTTCAATATAACACATGGTGTGTTCAGTATGACTAAAAGTGTGTGTTTTCAATTAAAATTGATGTTTTAGTTCATAACATTTGTTGCATACTTAAAACTGAGGGAACATACTCGAATTAGTTCAAAATTTTAAAAAATATAAATAATTAATTTATTATGTGTATTAATTACTATCATGTTAATCTTAATTATGGTGTTTTCAATATGACTTAATGTTCATGTTTTCAAGTTATAAGTAGAATTTCGGTTCAAAGCACATGTTAGATACTCAGGACTAAAAAAACACACTCAATTTGGCATTATACTTTGGGAAAAATATATATAACTCATTTTTTATGTGTATGGATTAACTTAACATAAATATAGCACACGGTGAGGATGGTAGGACTTAAAATGCATGTTTGTTGTTTAAAACTTACATTTTAGTTCAGTATGTGTGCCACATACCAATAGATTACCAAATACACTCAAATTTTCTTGATAATTTTTGAAAAATAAAGAAAATTAAGTTTTGACATTAAATAATTAACCTCACATCCATCCAACATACAGTGTGGCTGGTATGACGAAAAGTGTATGTTTTCAATTAAAAGTGATATTTTAGGTTTTAACATGTGTCACATATGTAAAACTAAGAAAAAAAAACTCAGGTCATCTTACTAATTTTAGAAAAATATTAATAATTGAATTTTGATATATAAGAATTAACTATGTGAGAATACGACATAAAATATTTCCAATATGATTGAAATTATGTGTTTTCATTTTAAAGTGACAATTTAGTTCACAATGTGCATCACATAATCAAAAAACCAATAAAATTTTCTAATATTTTATTTATACCTTGTTAAAAGAATTATAATTTATTTCATATGTGTAGGAATTAATCCAAATTCATTCTAACATGTGATGTGGTTGGCATGGCAGAATGTCCTTGTTTAAAATTAAAAGGGACATTTTAGCTCACAACGCATGCCACATACACAAAACCAAGACAACAAACTTGTCTTGACACCTAATGAAAAATATCAAAAAAATATTTTCAATGTGTATAATGTAATTTCAAATCAATCTAATAGAAAATGTGACTGATATGACTTAAAGTTGTTATTTTAAGTTTTAAAGTGACTTTTTAGTTTAAAATTCATTTCACATACTCAAAACTATGATAAATGCACTCATGTTTTATTAGGAATTTAATAAAAAGATTTATTAATCATTTATAACATGTAGGAATTAACTACACATCAATATAACACACAATGTGTCCAGAGTGCTTGAAAGTGTGAATTTTCTTATAGAAGTGAAATTTTAATTCACAACATGTGTATCATACTAAAATCATCAGAAACACACTATTATTTCCTATATACTTTTGGAAAAATATTTATAAATCATTTGTGATGTGTAGGAAGTAATCTCACGTCAATAAAAAATGTTATGTTTCTGGTATGAATAAAAGTGCGCCACATACTCAAAACTAAGAAAACGTATGAGTAGTGTTGTGATACTTTGTAATATGTTTTATTTATGTGTTATGATTTCCTTTTTATTTATATTTCATGTTTTATCATCTTGATTTCCTTGTTATTTATTTTTTATGTATTCCTTATTGTATCATATTTATGTTATATTTATTTATATATAGTTTTACTAAAATAAGACTTATTTTTATTATAGGTACATGTTTCTTTTCTTTGAGTTGGGGAGTGGTTCTTTCAAAAAAAATTAGTGAAATAAAACCCTATTAGAAGGGGGTACCAAGGGAAGAGAGATATAGGGCCACTATATCTTCTATTAGAGTCCCTTTTTTTGTTTGAAATTGAAAATGTTTGTAATAAATTATGCATATCAATCTAATTGTAATGTAATGAAATGTTTTTAATGTAAATTTATTTGTAATTATAATTTTTTATAATGTAAATTTATTATAATTTTATTATTTTTTATTTATTTTGATGTTAGAATGTGTTATTCATATAGCACCACGCTACTTTAGTTGGGGAATATTATTAGTTCTACTTCTAGCATTAATAAAAGCTGTTTTTACTAGTGCTAACTATAGGGAGGATAAAATGAGTTTAAATCATTTTTTTCATTATTAGTGCTTTTTTAGTGTTGATAAATCCAAAATACTAATAAAAAATTTGTTGATAATATAGTATATTATTATATCATTACATATATATTATTTTCAATAAAAATATATATATTACTTAGTTTAAAAAAAAATATTCCTTTTTTGAAATTTATAAAACATATTTGTGTATATAGTAAATATTAAAAATATTTTATGTTCTTTATATATATATATATATTATTTTTTTAATACATAAAAATATTTCATATATAATAATATATTATTACGACCCGTTCCCTAGGGCTCGTGCCATGAATACCCCATTCCTGACTCCCAAAGACCAGGCCTGGAGACTTACACCGAATGCATTATACCACAAGTGGGATGCATTTTCACCTGAGTACCTCTATGCAAGCACACACAACCACGTCCCAAAAGTTGTAAAGGAAAAAAAGCATGCATGCCACTAAAACAACCAATGAGTAAAGGTACAAGGTGTAAGTCATATGGGATAGAATAATAACCCAACAAAAGAAAAACTAAAAGTGGGAAAGTACAAAAGATCTCTAAAAGGTCATCAGTAGAAAACCCCACCTATTGGGTAGGCAGGGAGTGGCTACCAGAAGATGTAAAAGTGTGTCCCTCCTGTCGTATCTCACTGGGCACCACTTGGTCCCAAACCACCATGGTCTCTGTCAATGCATTTTTCATCTTCACTAGATACAACATGTGCGGGTGGAGCCCGTGCAGGGGTGAGTAACATGATAGTCAGTAAGGACCATGAAACACAAGGTAAATACAACAAAGGAGAGTATAAATAAGGTAATGTCAGCTCACACAGGTATAATCTAAAGTATGGAAACCAAGACTATTATTCATAAAACTGAACACCTTGGACTACAGAGGTACTCATCCCTGATGAGTACCATGGGTTTGCTGGGTCGCATAGAGCCGCTCCCCACCATGGGTCTTCTAGGTCACACTGATTCGCTCCCCACTTAGGCCATCATAGCTGGTCCACACAGAGCCACTTATACTTGGTCCACACATGATTTCTTATAGCTGGTCCACATAGAGCCACTTATAGCTGGTTCATAGAGAGCCACTTGAAACAGGTCCACATGGGTCCTCTTATAATCTATGCATGTAGGGTCACTTAGATCCGCTCTTTAGTAGTCTTGAGGTCTCAGCCAGCTGTAGGATTCCTGCACATAATGCGCTTGATTATGGGAGAATTAACTCCTCAATCCATTCATCAAATCTCAACTTCTATTATAGCTTTATTATATCATTACAAAACACACTCCATGTCGTGAGGGTTCCAATTCCGCAAATGGCTCGTTAATCAGGCATACGGTTTAAAAGTTATAACCGTTTTTCCGAAAAGGGGTCAGTCGGGTCCGGGTCCAGTCCGACCCGATCGGACCGACCCGACACGACCTGGGTCCGACCCAGTCTGGATCCGACCAAACTCATTGGGCCTTAGGTCCATCCCAAACACTAATAGGCATCCATCAGGTGTCGCCATGTGGCCAGCAGAGTCTGGCCGCCCCCTGTCCCGCACACGGTCCTCATTGGAACGCGTGGCAGCAAACGCTGTGTGATGCACCTCCAACGTAACTAAGTGGCCATGTCCCTCTCCTCCAGCCTCCAACCAAAATGTATGCGGCCCTTACCACACCACCACATCCCCATTTGTCTATGTTTCCTACCTTGATGCGCTGTCGTGGCGCACCACCACCCTCCCGCGGCCACCAACGTGGGTCGCCGCAACTGGTGTCTTCCATGGACCACCAGGTCCGATCCGGGGGACCGTTTCTTGAATTTTGTGTGCCACTGGACTTCTGGGGTTTTCATCTTCCCTACTACAGAATCATGTTTTCCTTACCACCGATACGGAGGTGCAACCATGAATATCACAAGAACACCCAAATAAGGAGGAATCGGGGCCTTGTTTGTGTCGGCCTGATTCCTCTGAGTTAGAGTTTCGGAAACATTGGAAGAGGATATTAAGTTTATCTCAACAAAACCCTGATAAAATCCCTAAGATAAAACACCCTCCTATAAGAATGAGTGACCCGTGGATCAACCTATCTTTGGGTTGATCCATGTTCATTGTTTTATAAAGAAGAACGGGGCGTCCAAATTCCCAAAAAGATAATCCCCTACTTGGTTGGAGTTTTATTGTAGGAATAATACATCACTGAAGGTGATCCATCCACATAGTTCTTCAATATTTCATCAAGTGAGGGATCTCTCAAAGTGTAGGGGGAGTTCTCAAGTCATTTGCGATAATTGTTCTCCATTCGTCAATAGAGATTCTTCAGATATTCTGAGTGTTTCTCCCCAACGTGTCAAAGATGCAGCCCTCGGTTAAAACATTAAAGGAAGAATTTATTTTTTGTTACCATTGCATTTTAGTTTCATTAAAATATTTCATTTATAAAATAGAATTCCAGTTTCATTGAGTTACAACACAGTTTTGCTACAAAAATTTCAAAAGATTCAAATAAAAATAAAATAATCATGTTTATTTTATTTTAATTTTTCTTAAAAGAAATTCCAAAAACAAATTTTCACCTTCGACCCGCTCTAGTCAAGGTTAAGCTCCACCTTATGGAATCACGCCCTCACAAGCTCAACAGTACTCTCAGATATCCAATCTGAGTTACTATTTAGGAGTTATAAGGATTTTAAAATAAAATAATTGTTAGTTAATTATTTTATTTATGGACAAAAACTAACTTCTACTATTGGACCATGTCATCCAATGTTAGGCCCTTTCTTGGAGAATCATGGTGCTATGTGTTTAAATCTTCCCTCATATTTTTGATTTGGTCACTAGTTTAAAAGTTAGTAAAACCCGCTCACATGATTATTTAATGAACCTCAAAAATAGTTCAAAAATATGTTTTGACCACTCCTGGACTCATGATTACATGTCGTCTCAGAGCCTGGTCTCAAAATAATCCCATTTAATTTTCAAAAAAATTATATGGAATTCCTGAGTATTACATTACTCCCCCCTTTTAGGTATTTACATCCTCGTAAACCAAAACGAAGGCTAATCAAACAAATGGGGGAACTGAGTACAAATATGATCATCTCACTCCCACATACTCTCCTAGAGATTCCAATTATTCCAAAAAACATGCTCTAGAGTAATCGATCATCTACAAAGCATCCCCTCTTGTCGATCCTCTATATCCACCAGGTACACTGCTAATGACACCCCATCGCAAGTCTCCATCTCATCGTGGTTGATGATGTTATAAGGGTCATGCATGTATCTCCTCGGCTAGGAAATGTGGAAGATGTTGTGCACCCTCTCTAACTATGGCAGTAGAGCCAAGCGGTACGCCACCTCACCCACTCTATGCAGTATCAAGAAATATCCAATGATCCTCATAGATAACTTGATTCCTTATCCAAATTTATTTATCCCTCATCGAGGAGAGACTTGTAGGAATATGTGTTCCCCATCCTAAAACTCTAAGGGTCTTTGTCTCTTATTATAATAAGACTTTGGTCAATTTTGTGAAGACTTTGTCCACTCTCGGATGACATGCACCTTCTCAGTGGTAGCATGTACCATCTCTGGGACCATGAGTGTTTCCTCCTCTGGATCTATCCATCATAACAATGACATGCATGGTCATCCGTACAGTGCCTCAAACAGTGTCATACCAATGGTAGAGTGGTAGCTATTGTTGTACCCAAACTCCACTAGTGGTAGGTGGTCCTCCCAACTACAACCAAAATCAAGGATGAAAGCATGAAGCATTTCCTCTAAGTTATGTATGGTCTATTCCATGTGACTATTAGTCTATGGTTGAAAGGCTATGATCAAGCACAACTGATTCCAAAATTCCTCCTATAATCCCTTCCACAACTGGGATGTAAATCATGCATCACGATCAGAGGATATCATATATTGGACTCCATAGAGTTGAACTATCTCATTTATGTATAGGAATCCCAAGATCTCTACTGAACCCTTCTCTTGAATGGGTAGGAAGTGGGTCAACATGGTGATTCGGACTATGATCACTCAAATGGTATCATGCCCCCTATATGTAAGAGGTAATACCATCACGAATTCCATCGATATTCCATCCCACTTCCACTTTGATACCTCAAGGGGTTGTGTCAAACCTATTAGAACCTGGTTCTCATCCTTCATTTTCTAACAAGTCTGGCATCTCGAGAAAAACTTCATTACTGAATTCTTCATCCTCGTACACCAGTACCGATTTCAGAGGTCTGGGTACATCTTCGCCACAACTAGATGTACCTCCAAAGGGGATGTATGTAACTTCTTCAACACCTCCTCACGCAATTCCACTGATACTACTATGTGTCCTCTGAAAAGGAAGATGTTCTCCCCACCTTTCGAATATCCAACAGGGGCATGCCCTATGGACATCTAGGCATATGCAGTCTTGTAGCTGGCATCTCTGAGTTGTACCTCTCTGACTCGCTGTAAGAGTGGGGGGGAAATTCCATTGACTATAGATAAGATGCATCAATTATATCCACAAAGGATATCTGAAGCAAGTACAACTATTCTAAGACCTCATTCAGTAGTTTTGAACTCAATCTTCTACTAATAAAATATTCCACAACGTTCCCCTTCCCTGGAGTATAGAGTATTTAGAATTTATATTCTTGGAGGAAATCTAGACAATTTCATTATCTCATATTCAAATCCTTCTAAAAAAATATATACTTCAGACTCTTTTGGTCTGAGTAGATGAGGAATCATTCACCCCTAAGGTACTTTCACCACATCTTCAGTGAAAAGATTACCACTTACAACTCAAAGTCATGAGTCACAAAGATCTTTTCATTCGGTTTCAAATATCATGAGACATAAGAAATCACTACTTTCCCCTACATCAAGACACAACCAAGATCGGTTCCCGATGCATCATAGTACACCATGTATTCAGAACCCTCCTCTGACAGTCTCAAGATAGGAGAACTCATCAAGCTCTGCCTCAGCTACTGAAAGCTCTACTGGCATCTTTCTGTCCACACGAAAGGTTTTCCCATCTTTGTTAATGTCTTCATGGGTGCTACTACCCTAGAGAAGTCTGTTACAAACCTCCAATATTACCCATCAAACCCAAGGAAACTCTACACCTTGGTAATTCACTTGGGTAAATCCTAAGAAATAACCAACTCTATCTTCACTGGATCCACCACAACTCCAGCTTCTGAGATGACATGTCCTAGAGAGTCAACCTTTTGTATCAAGAACTCACACTTCGAGAGTTTACCGTAAAGATGGATCTCTCAGAGTGTGTCCAAAACCATCCTCAGTTGTATCTCATGCTACTCATCTAATGCAAAATACACTAAGATGTCATCAATGAAGACCACTAAAAACTGGTCTAGGTACAGCTAGAATATCCCATTCATGAGTTCCATGAACAATTTTGTGGAATTCTTCTCACCAAATAGTATCATTAATTACTCATAGTGTTTGTAGTGACATCTAAAAGTTTTCTTCAAGATATTCTCATCTCACGCTCAAAGTTGGTGATAGCCTGACTTGATGTCTATCTTTGAGAACCATCTCACTCCCTTCAGCTGATCGAATAGTTCATCAACCCTTGGTAGAGGATACTTGTTCTCCATGGTCACCTGGTTTAGGTTCCGGAAGTCCACACATATCCTCAATCTTTTGTCTACCTTCTTCAAAATCAACACCAGGACTACCCATGGTGAAATGATTGGCTTTACAAACCCCATCGTCTGCAAGTCCTCCAACTGTACCCTCATCTCTCAGAGCATTGCGGGAGCCATCCGGTAAGCAGGTGTAGATATTGGTGCTATCGTGGGGTATAGGTTGATGTATAATTTTACTTCCCCATGAGGAGGTAATATTGGGACATCCTCGAGGAAGACATCCTCGTACTCTTCCACCACTATAGGGAACCACAAACTCTCCTCGTCCACCGCACCAAGGGTGAGGCTAGCCAACTAGTGAGTGATTTGCTGCACCCTTCTTCAGGAAAGTCCATCCTATGCAGCAAGTATCCCCTTTCACTAGTAAATCAAAACCTAGTTTCATCTATACAGATACACTGCACTCTGCACCTAAAATAGTCAATCTGAGCATGGATTGTGGATAACTAGTCTATACCCATAATGATGTCATAATGTCTCAATTCCACTACTAGTAGAATACATCCAAATCTATCACCTCCAATACTAAGCTCGCATAGCCATCAGTAGTGTTTAATTGTCAAACCCCCTTCTATAGAAGTATCTAATTTTAAGGATTGAGCCAATGACTCCAATAGAATCACTGATCTCCAAAAAATGTTTGTGGAAAGGAAAGAGTGACTAGAACCTGTGTCTATAAGAACATCAGCTAAGGTGGATAAGAAATAGATCAAACCTCTAATCATCTCTGAAGCATTGTGGGAATAGGCCTCCATCTCCTGAAGCTGAGCTCGCCCCTTTCCAACGTCTCCTGGAGACCCTGGAGGACCACCTGGGGGTGGTGGTGGTCGCACCTCGAACCTTCACCCACCACCTACTTCTCAGCCTACTCCTCTGCCATGTCTGACACCCTGCAGACCTCTTCGCTTGAACCTCTGCCTCTGCCTTGATGGTCCCTTGATTGTATACTGATCATCTACATTGTGAGTCGAGAAATCAAAATCCATGTGTCCCTGCCCTCCACATGAGAATCACATCCTGGGCCCCTACTAACTCCCTCTACTCTAGGATCCCCACATTACCAACCCTAAGTCCTGGGGTTGTCCCCTAAAATAACTGACCCTCTTGGGTCCCCGCGCCTGCTGACTACTTCCCACCACTAAAGACCCTTCCGCCTCGTGTCTACTAGTGGCCCCAGCTATCAGTGCCTGCTCTTCCAGGAATATCTCTACAATTAGGGATCTCTCCATCATCCTAGCCTGAGTAGGGATACTGAGAGACATCATGGATACCTTGATCTCCCGGCGCAGTCCCTACTCAAAGACTTGATCCCTAAATAAAGGTTCTCACACCATGTCTGTAGAGTAGCGAGAAAGCTCAGTGAATCTCACTGAGTACTCTGTTATTGTCATGTTATCCTGTTATAGGTGTAGTAGCTCCAGTATGTGTATAGATAAAAACATCTCTAGTAATAACTCCTCCTTGAAGAGGCGCTCAAAGTCTATCTAGGTGAGGGTCACTTCATCATGTGTCTGAATCATTAATCTTCCTCATCATCCTACTGAGCCCTAAAGAAGTTTCATAGAAATGATCGCTATCTAGTCGACAAACATCCTCACTAGTCAAAATACTTGTGTAACCGCCTTGAGCCAATCCATTGCCACTTGGGAGTCAGTCTCACCCCTGATCCTAAGAGGTATCTGCCTATGGAACTCATGCAAGGCACTGATCCTACATGCTTCCTCTACCAGTAGCACCAGTAGTAACTAATGATCGAAGGGTGGTGGTATCACTAGCACACCACCTGGTGGGGCCATCTCGATTATTGGTCTCTGAACAGATGCATCATCGCTAGGCAGGCATTTCTCATGGCCACACATCATAATCATGGATGGCTATCTAGATAGAGGCATCTAGAAACAGATCAACATGTACCATAGTCAATAGATTATACCTAATGATATGACTGTGAATTAAGAAGAACATGAGGAAAAACTCCATTCCTATATGATGCATGCAACTAGTAGTTTCATGAAATGAGTTAGGTAGTAGAATTCAGGGACTTGGTGTATGGATACGTTGGCCACCACAACATCATTTGAATCCCCAGTCCTGAAAGTCAAACTCAAAAAATTAAACATTTTTTCCCTAAACAAAACAATATACTCTCAGTATTTATGGTTGAACCGACCTCCTCTAATACAACTTTTTCATGACCCGTCCCCTAGGGACCATGCCATGACTACACCAAGCCTGCCTCCCAAATTCCAAGAGATGGGAACTATCACCAAAGGCATTATCTCATGAGTGGTATGAATTTTTATGAGTACTTGTATGCATGAACACACAATCACATCCTAAAAAGATGAAAAGGAAAACCATGTGTACCAAAAAAATAACCACTGAGTAAAGGTACAAGTTGTATGTCAAATGTGCCATAATACAAATCCAACAAATGAAAAACTAAAAACATGAAAGTACAAAAGATCTCTGAAAGATCATCGGAAGAAGAACCCCACCTATAGGGTAGGCAAGGAGTGGCTACCAGAAGCTATAGAAGTGTGTCCTGCCTGTTGTATCTCACTGGGCACCGCCTAGTCCTGGGCCACAAAGATCTCTATCAAAGCGTATGTCATCTGCACCAGACAAAACACATGCGGGCGGAGACCATGTAGGGGTGAGTAACACAATACTCAGTAATGACCTAGAAACACAATGGAAAGGCCACAAAAAAGAGTAAGCACAAGGTACTGTCAGCTCACGTAGTTATAATCCAAAGTATAAAAATCAAGACTATCAACCGTAACACTGAACTCCTTGGATTACTGAGGTACTCATCCCTAATTAGTATCATGGGTCTTCTGGGTCACACAGATCTTCTCCCCATAATGGTTTTGTCGGGTCACATAGAGCCTCTCCCCACATAGGGCATCATAGTTGGTCCACACAGGGCTGCTTATAGCTAGTCCACACAGGTCCTCTTATAGCTGGTTCACATAGTTCCACTTGTAGATAGTCCACATAGGGTCTCTTATCATCTAGGAATGCATCGTCACTTATACCTGCTCATCAGCAGTCTTCGTGTCTCATCCAGCTGCAGGATTCACACACATAGTGCACTTGATTTTGGGAGAATTCACTCCTCAATACATTATTTTAATTTCAACTTCCATTAAAGTATCCTTATAGTATTCCAAAAAAACACCCCATCGCAAGGGTTCCAATTCCACAAATGGCTCATTAATCAGGCATACGGTTTGAACGTTATGATGGTTTTTCTGAAAATAGGTAGGGTGGGTCTAGGTCCGGTTCGACCCAGTCGGACCAACCTGACCCTACTCACCCAGTTCTAACCTCGTCTGGACCGAATCCGGCCCGTTGGTCCACGGGTCCAGCCTGTTGGGTGGCCCAACCCACCTCATATTAGCCCACTATGTGAGCCGACTTTCCTCTATCCCGGATTCCAGGAGCCATCCAACTTATGCCGCCACATGGCCGGTTGAGGTGGGCCGCCCCATGTCCCACATGCAGTCCATACTAGACCACATGTCTGTCACTGGCCGCACCTCTAGCATTATCGGGTGTCTGTGTCTATCTCTGCCAGCTTCCGTCCTGCATGTTGTCAGCCCCTACAACACTACTGCGATCCTAATCGGATGTGGAATCCACCTCAATGTGCCACCTTGGCATTCTGCCACCCGCCCGCTACCGCCACCATGGGCCACCGATAGTATCTCTCTCGGACCACTAGGTCTGCTACAGTGGTCCGTTTCTCAAACCACTTTCACCTCCAGACTTCTTGGGTCGCCGCCTTCCCAGCTATTCCCTCGATGTTGCATTGCTGATGATTTGAATTTGGGGTCATGAAGATCACAAGAACACCCAAAGATGGAGGAATCAGGGCCTTGTTCATGATGGCGTGATTCCTCTACATTAGAGTACTTCAAAAATTGTAAGAGGGGATTATGGTTCTTCCAAAAGATAACCCCAATGAAATCCTTGGGAGAAAACACCCTCCTGCAAGAATGAGAGACCCCGCAGATCAACCTATTCATGAGTTGATTCGTGTTTGTTTTTTTAGAAAGAATGGGTCATCCAAATTTTCAAAAAGATAAACACCTACTTGATTGGAGTTTGATTATAGGAAGAATCCATCACTAAAGGAAATCCGTCTGTGAAGGTCTTCGGTAAACCATCGAGGGAGGGATATCTCAAAGATGAGGGGAAGTTCTCAAGTCATTGGCGATCTTTATTCTTCATTCATCAATGGTGACCCATCAGAGATTCAAAGTGTTTCTCCCCAACTTGTCAAAGATGCACCACCCGATTAAAACATTAAAGGAGGAAACACTTTTCCATTACCGTTGCATTGCAATTTCGCTATGCTATTTCATTTATGAAACACCTTTTCAGTTTCACTGGGTTACAACTTCGTTTCACTCCAAAAATATTGAAAGTTCAAATTAAAAAAATCAAGTTTATTTTATTTTAATTTTTCTTAAAAAATTTTGAAAACTATCTTTCACCCTCGACCCGCGCTGGTCGAGGTTAAGCACCACCTAAGGGAAACATTCCCTCATGAGCTCAACAGTAATCTCAAAGTTCTAATCCGAATTACCATTTAAGATTTATAAGGATTTTAAAATAAAATAATTGTTACTTAATTATTTTATTTATGGCCAAAAACTAAATTCCACTATTGACCCACCCCGGCCAATGTTAGGCCTTTTCCAAGCGAATCTTGATGCTCTGAGTTCAACGATGCCCTCAAATTTTTGATCCGGGCACTAATTTATAAGTTAGAAAAACCTACTCACATGATTATTTAATGAACCTCAAAAATAGATCAAAATTACGTTTTGGCCACTTCGGACCTTGGAATTACGTGTTTTCTCAGAGCCTAGTCTCGCAATAATCCCATTTAATTTTCAAAAAAATTACATTGAATCAGGGGTATTACATATATAACGGTTTGTATTTATATATATTTAATCATATTATTTATATTATTTTTCAAATTATGTAAACATATTTTATTAGTTTATATATATATATATATATATTTACCAAGTTCTATTTTGAATATACATTTATTTTCTAAATTGTTTTAATTATATAATTTTACTTGTAAATTATATGGGTAAATCATATAAATTTATTTTTTAAATAATATTATAAAAAATTATATATTTAGTTATTCTTCATTTATTTTTTTATCATTACATAAATATTTTATTTTTAAAACAACCTTTTAAATAAATTTATTCTTAAATTTTTTTATTAATATATTCTCGGAAAATATTTAGTTGATATTATTTTTTGATTTATATTACATATATACCAAATTTTATAAAATAAATTATATTATTTATGTTTTTATTATACTGCTTCTATTTTTTCATTATGATAAGGATTATTATTATTTTAAAATTTTCTATAAAATTTGATTTTTATATAATTAAACATTGAAAAATTAATCTATGTAATCTAAGAATCAAATATATCAAAAATTTATATATGTGTGAATAAAGATATCACATTAAATAATTTCAAAAAATACTAAACCTATATATCTCAATATTAAGAAATGAATTGAATGAATGAATGAACATAATTATCTCAGATGGCCTCTAGAATGAGGGAGATCAAATGATAGTATAGAAAAAGTGAGTGAAGAAGATGTGTGTTGTGGTATATATATACAATATATTTTTATGGATCTTTGTGATAACTGCAATTTATCATAATTAATTTCTATACATTTATTGAATTTTTTAATTAAAACTATTTCTGATGGTCATGAACATTACAAGAATTTTATTTTATAGTATTTGATAAATATTAATAATTATTCTTTCTAATTACAATAAATTTTTTCTATAGATAAATATATTGAAAGGATATGGATTAATCCATTAAGTAGATTTTAAAAAAAATGAGAGAATTATTCATTTTATTGATTTCAAAAATGTATTTCACATGGATTTGACTAGATTTCCATGTATGAAATTTTAAAACAAATATAACTTCAAATGATGCATTGTGCGGGAACATTTTTTTCAGAATGAGTTTGTTAAAAACTATAAGAAATGAACACATAATTAAAAAGAATATGTTTATATAACTATTCATAAAGTGTTTAGATGAATTTTTATCTGATAAAATTTCATGTGATAAATAAAATGATCAATGACATGAAACGTCAATTTTTTCCTGAAGAGAGTAACATCAAGAATAATGACATTGGAGAGAGTAATCATTATTCTAGTGTATGTGGATATGAATTGAAATTCTATGAAATTATTGATGATGTGCATACTAAATTATATCTTTTATGAACTAGATTTAGTAAATTTTCATATATCATTGAGTCATTAAACTTATAGACCTTGAATTAGTGGAAAAACACCTTCTTTCATATATTCTTTATATTGTTTTAAAAGGCACCCCTAGTTGGAGAAAAGATTCTGGTGTCATGTAACTAAATTATAAGATGACTAACAACCTTGGTTTCACATATGAGACCATTGATGCATTCCCAAAAAAAATATATGTCATAAAGAAAAGAGAATTCATAGTTCAATGTTTGTATTATTTTAAACTCATCAAATTTTAAGGACAGTGAGGTTAATCAAGGTTGTCAGATTCTTTTGGATAACATCTTTAACTTTGGGAAGAAGATATTCACAATGAAAATGTGTTACTTCCAACCAAAATTAAATTTTAAGATATTATTCAGGTCACAAAAAAAATTTTAAATTGATAATGTGAAATGAAAATAGAAACAAAGAAGATGATAAGTTAACCCACACAAAAAAAAATTTGGCATGTAAGGATCTCAATTAGGGACACTCAAATTTTTCCTAAGATATTCATAATTTTCATCTTTTTTTGGTAGTATATAGTTTTTACTTATTCAATTATATGGTTTGTGTAGCACATAGTTCATGGGAACTAGCATTGGTTCCATGAAACCATCCCCTAGGGTAATGTATAAATAAACCATTATTTTTTTATTTTCACTCTTTTTAATAGATTAAGAGGACCTGATGATACAAATTATGTTTATATGAAATCAATGATTTATGAGATATAAAAATTTTAGGTGAATCATGTGATGCTTTTTGACTCAGTGGGTATTGAAATTTTTAAACTTTGGACCACTTTGTTATGAAAAATAAATAACTTCCGAGTGTATGATAACGAATCATGTTACAGTGAAAATAGATAATTTTCTTGTCCTTATTTCAATAAAATATTGAAATAAATATGAATTAAGAACTTTATAAAGTAGGCATACCTTTTCCACAGAAACAATATTCTTCTACTTTAAAACTCTAGGAAAGACACAGTTTCATTTTGATGGGAATATGGAGCACATCCCGTCACTGAAAAATATTTTCTAGTGATAAAAATTTAGCAGAACTTGACAAAGAAGAAAATTTCATGATTTATGAATATAAAGATTTTTTGAACTTATAATTTTTGTTTATTATTGATGAAAATTGTCAGTCATAATTCAAAGAAGTGAAGTATTTTATTCAAATTTTATTATTATATGGATGACATTTCAAGGTATAATTTTTATGTGATAAAGATTTTGAAAAATGTGTGTCATAATATATAGTTGAAGAAACATTTACATTTACTATCTAGTGAAGCTAATAATGCATACATACCTACTATATAGTACAAAATGAGTAAAAATATAAAGTGATATTTATATAAATTTTATAAGATGATTAAGGTGTCTAATGGTTAATGTTCTAATATTTCTAAACATGTCAATGTCGTGATCATGACATTATGGAGGATAAAATGTCCCAATAATCATATTATGCTTCAATAGTTAATTCTATTTTTTATTTTTTATTTTTTACCTACCAATGTTATTGAGTGGTTGATTCAAGGTTATAATTTTCTAGACAACTCTATTGAATAAATCATCATATGAGTGATGTCAAAAATTTATAGTGAAATATTGTTCTCACACTATGTTTTGTGTATAAACTATTTTTCCCTCTATTTTTTGGATTTCATGGTCAACTTGACCATACATTTAACTAAGGAAGTCATTTCTGGAAGTTTTTTGTAATTTGGGTGGATGTATCTAGTTAAGAGATACTTGAATTCATTGAAATGGTATGTCACAACAAAGCTAAATTAGAATATTCAATTGATAAGGGTTATTTTATGGATGAATGCACCATTTTTTCTAAATAGAATAATTATGTTGAAATGAAATTTGATAAATCCTCCACGATTTATGAATTCAAAATTGGAGAAGTGATAACTTTTGATATGGACAATTACCAGTGGGTTCATGACCATAAATAAATTTTCTTCAATGAATAATCGGTTATGAAAATGATATAACTTTTTATATTTTTGACCTATTATCCATTGTGTTTGTATATTTACTTTTTCCATTATCTCTTTTTATTTTATAATTTAGGGAATATATATCTAAGATAACATGGGAACGGCCCCATTCCATTGAAAATAAAATCCAATAACTTTATTTCAACTCATTTAATGAGTAGTTAAAGATTCTTGTATGTATTTAAAATTATCTTAATATTTCTAAACTATTTTGAGTTTCATTTTAATATCCCTTCTTCCATTTACATATATATAATTTGTAAATTCACAAGTTTCATGAATCATGTAATCATAAAATGACTGAAGAACTCAATCAAATTACTGGTGGTTCATTTTTTATGCCTTTTCATTACATGTTTTTATATGCTAGAAGATTTTTCTTTTTAATTAGTGATGTTGATGTGAGTCGAGAAATTTAAAATAGGGATATTAGTTTACCATTAGTATTTTTAGGTTATTACTATATACTTTCAGGGAAATAATTGATATTGTTTATGTCCATAGATTAAAATATATATTATATAAGTGTGATTGGGTAAATCTATTTCATGGAAAAAGTATTGATTTTAACATATGTTGGTAAAAATTAACAATATGTTGTATAAAATGACTAGATCCAATTATATTACCATCATAAGCCGAGTAAGTTAGCATTGTTAGCACTGATTCAAAATAGAAAGTTCTGGTTAAAATTTAAAGATTGGGAGTTTTTTTATTGTAAAAGAGGATCCTGATATTACATCAATTAATAAGAAAACTATTGAAAACCCCATTGTATATGTATGATAAGAATATATTGAATGGTAAATATAGACCATTGAAGGAGATACGATCGATTTTCATGATCAAGGAAAGGTTCCCAGTAATTTTTTTCCCATTTTTATATATAAATTTTTAACATTTGTTAACATTTTTATAAATTATTCATAAAATAATACTCAATATAATATTATTTTATTTTTAGAAAATGCATAAATGTCATAGAAAGCACATGGTACTTATTCTGGAGTTGTTGGTATGTTTGTTTTAAATTTTATATTAATTTACATTAATTATATGTAATTATTATTTTCTTTATGTTTTTTTAATTAAAAACACTTTATTATTTATTGTATTATAATTTAATGTTCACCAAGATCATGTCCTCATTCTAGAAGATGCATGGGACCCAGTAGAGAGGTTCGAGCTTAGAACTCTGGTACCCGATTGAATGATTTTTTTGATAATTCTTTTTTTTTTTAGTTTGAGATAAGAAGAGTGAATGGATTTGTTAGCTATAATATATGATATGAGATCCCAAAATATTCCCTATGATGAATTATAATTGGATTTCATTCAACAAAGAGAATATTGAAATATTTTTGAATAAGGTTCAGTTAAAATTAATGTCTAAGATTTTATGATATTCATTGTATTATTATTGTACAAAATGATAATTTTTTTGGAATACTGTAATTTATTATCCTGTCCAGATGAGATTCAAGCAGTGTGTATTTAAAAATGTTTAAAAGTAGGGAAATATTACATGGTAAGGGTGAGTAGTGGTAATTGGGAAAAATTTATAGGTGTGTCAAACTTCTATAATGAGTCATGGAAGGCATTCTTCCTTCCCGGTTTCACAATTTTGTTGTGCTTTGGTCGAGTGAGGGGTGAAGCTGACATTTATTTATTTGAATATATAAATGATTTAAATATTTTATATGTCCAAAAACTGAATATATTTATTGTATACTGAGTCTAATCATCATTCACTTAATCATATGTTGTAGGGAATGACTTCCAAACTTTTCCCTTATCATGTGTCACAAAATAAACATAATGTAAGCTCGTGGTTTATTTTTTATTCATATATGTAAAATGTTGCAACATAACATGAATGTAAATATTTAATTGGTGGCCACCTTTTATGTAGTTATACTAGTGAGGTAATAACAATGATCAAATATAGATATGGATGATGAATCATCAGGCTATTGATCTTGATATTATTACATTTATAGTATGAAAATTATTTATAGAAAAATTATTCCTATTTTTTATATAATATTCATATTTTTATATTAATTCATTTTTTATAATTTAGGGGTGAATTTTAATGTTGAATTGACATAACTTTCATAGGAGAAGTGATGTATTAGTACATATAGAGATGAGATATTTTAGTATGTCATATGGAATGATGGATGTGGTTACTCATTGATATATGGAATAGGTTTCCCATACTATTCAACTATTAGAGCACACATGATGAGTGTATGAAAAGATTGAAGGATGAGAACACCATCTGAGGTAGATTATATAGTCTAGACTATACAATGTAGTATAGATGATGGATTTTTATAACTATAGGTAGGTCATAGGAATGGACTATCACATATTTAAAAACATATATAGAAGGTGGAAATATAGCATTATATTGATGGTTCATAGTTTTCAGTGTTATAGTTAAAAAATAAAATAAATTATAGTTATATCTATAGCTGTAAATATTCTTACAAAATATAATATTTATTGTTTGTAAGATTAATATGTTGTTAGTTGGAGTCATCATGAGTCCATAGGTTACCTATATGTAGATTAACCAGATGTATGAGTTATGTTATGTTACTTTTTTATTATTTAATGGTCCATTATAAAAGTTTAATAAAAATTTACTTGTTAATTTGGAAAGTGATTTTAATTAAAAAAACATGTGTTTAACTTAGAAATTTTGCATTCAAAACTTACCAGATGATTGAAAATTTTATTGGATACTTAGAACAATGACAATTGATAAAATTTTAACATATAGGAATAGATGACATTACACTATAAGTTTTGGTTTGCATAGAATGACTACAAGTTTTGTTATATTGTCTCAAAGGTCTAAAAACTTATGTGTAATGATCAAAACCTTGCAAATAGACAAAAATTGATGTGAGATTGTTGGACAATATTTTCAAAATAATTTTTGACATGTATGAATAGAAGAAACCTAAAACCAATGTCTATTGTGATAAAAATGACCAAAAGTGTTCTTTTAAGGATATATAAGTCTTTTAAAACATGTGTAAAAGGTTTAAAACATAGAAAATGAATTTAAATTACCATCAAATTCCAGTGAAATGAACTTCAATTAATTTGTGACAAGTAATAATAGAAAATATATCATTCTAAGTTTTGTTTTTCTATGTAGTTTTACTATTATAAAATATTGAAACAAGTGTGTAAAATTTAAAACCTAGAAATCAACTATGACATACAAAAATAGGAATAATGTTAATTATAAATGTGGTGTGTTTAGAATAAACACAATTTTGTTTTTGAAGATATAAAATATATTAAAAACTTATGTCAAATTGTTGAATCCTAGAAAGTATCCTTATATTTTCATGAACTTCTATCACAATTACCATAGATTAATTTTTCATATGTAGTAATAGATAACATATGATTTCAATTTACATTTTTCTCAAAATTAACGAACCTGCGGTTTTATGGTCTTAAAAGTCTATAGCATGTATGTAATGGAAAAAACATATATAATTACCATTAATTTATGTGAAATAAATGTAAAATTATTATTGAATAATTTTTACATGTATTAACATACTTCACATCAATACAGGGAGTTTTTTTCTTAGAATGACCCAAACTATGTTCATAGTTATTTAAAAAGTCTTTAAAACATGCATCAAAGGGTTAAAACCTTGAAAAATACCCCATATTGCTAAGATGTCGTATAATAACAACTATTGATTAATTTTTGACATATAAGAATAAATAACATGTCATTCCAATTTTAAAATTATCTCAAAATAACTAAAACTGTAGTTTTATTGACATAAAATATTAAAAGGCATGTAAAAATCATGACATAGAAAATTATCATGAATTAGAGTTAAATTATAGGAAACGAATATTTGAATAAATTGTGATATGTTTATATAAATATAGAATATCAATATGACGTGTGGTTTTCTTGAAATGACCACATCTGAGTTGTTATAGATTTAAAAGTCCTTAAAAACAAGTGTGAAAGAGTGAAAACCTATAAAGAGACCTTTGAATGTTATGAAATCTTAGAAAATGGTCTTAGATTAATTTATAACATCTATGAATAGAATGAATGTCATTCCAAGATGCGGTTTTCTTTTAATGGATGGAAATATATGTTTACTATTTTAAAATTTTAAAAACACACATATAATGGTCAAAACCGATAAAGTGACATTAAATTGGCATAAAATCAAAATATAATGCTTTTGGAATAATTTATTAAATGCATGAATATGATACACATCAATCTAAAGTATAGTTTTTTCAGAATGACCAAATGTGTGTTTTAAAGACATAAAAGTATTAAAAAACATGTGTCAATAGGTTGTAACCTATAAAAATATCTTGAATTATGATTAAATCATAAGAAAATGTTAATTGATTAATTTTTTATGAGTAGAAATAGAATGTGCATAATTATGAATTATAGTTTTCTTATTATGACCAAAATAGTAGTTTTACTTTTTTAAAATTCTAAAAACAAGCATGTAATGGTCAAAAAAAAAAAATCCACCATGAATTGATATAAAATTTTAATGAAAATATCGGTGAATAATTTTTTGAATGTATTAATAGATGTATTTCAATGAGGAGGTTTTGTATTTTATTTTTTTATAATATCTATTGAATAGGTTCTCAACCAGAAGTCTATAAGTAGTCATTCTGAATAGAATAGAATCTGAAGTTGTTTAAGTTTTTTTATAAAATGATATGTATCAGTGTTTATTCATGGAACATCCATAAGTAAAAGTAAAAAAATTAATTTGATGGTGTAATTTCAGAAGTTGGATCAAGATGTGAAGATGTTTTATAAGTAAAGATCAAGTGGTTGATGTTCTAAAGAGTAAAATTTCTTAGAAATATTTGGAATGATTATAGACCATAGAATATGACTGATAATTTTTTTTAAGTTACCAGAATAAACCACTATATGAGCTTAAGGGTCATGCCATATGAAGATTTTATGAAATGGGAAAAGTCCTAAAATTTTCCTGTATATATAAGAGTAAGTTGTGGAAGAGGTAGAGAAACCAACAAAGGAAAAAATAAATCCTGTATATGTTACTATATCTTTACACAATAAATAAGGGTCAATCTTAGTTGTTGATCTCATGTTTTGGAAAAGTAATATTTGCAAAAGTCATTAGGAAAATATTTAAGCATCATTTCCACGACTTAATAGTGATACATAAGGGTTATTTCTTTTATTGTTTGTGTTGAACATTTGGACAACCATGGATAATGATATAGATTATGAATTTGATAACATTTCCTACTGTGTGTGTATTCAAAATTTTTAAACGAATTGGAATGACTATAAAGTGGTATCGAAAGATACTATTTGCTTGGTCTCTATAGATATTTTCACACCATGGGATAGATGTACACACTATAATGAATATCAGGGAGATTTTTATGGTCCTTTCAAATTGAAAATTTCCATGCCCTGGAAGAAATTCAAAATGTAACAAGATAAAGCATCTTGTCATTATTGTTAAGTAAAATCATACGGAAGACACTGTCAAGAATTATGGGGAGTTATTAAGAAGTTAATATGGAGAAAATTGTGGTCTGGAATATTATGGAAATAATATTCATGCGGTTATGTGAATATTTAAAAGGAAGAGAACAATAAAAGTATAGGTAGTATTGACACTAGATATATCTAGAAAAAAATTATGAGTAAGATAAATAGATAAATAGGAAAAAATTAACATATTCAATTATAAAAAGAAGAGAGGTTAACCTACACATAATTGATATATCAATTTCATAAATGATATGAATAGATCCACTGGTGGAAATCCATTTATATATCTAATTTTTTTATGGTCTAAGTGAAAAAAGATAATCCTAGTGTGGTATAATCTTCATCTGTAAGTGGTCAATTTATATTTTGATCATTTTAAAGATATAGACTAAATCCTTAGAAAAATTAGATACAATCATATAGATTTGAAAGAATAAGTCACATAATAAACTCTCTAAAAGGTATTGATCTTATCTGAAATAAAGAAAAATAGTATAATAAAATATGATCTTAATAGAGCATCAATCTAGATATGGAGATGCAATAAATCCCAACAACCTATAACAATTTTACATAGACGTTCATGTCTATAAACTAATTTTAAAACCCTAACATCAATAAAATGACCAAGCCTTCCCTAAATTAGTTACCGGAGAAGAAGAAGAGGGAGTGACCCTAGGATCAACAACAAGTATTTCCTAAACTTTTGTAACACATACAATAATTAGTGTTATCTCTTGTTACGTAGACACCTCATTGTAATATGATCATTGGATTAATAATTTAGGGTGAATTAAAAAAATCCTTATGTTGTGTGCATGATTTATAATTCTTTTTCAAGATTTAAATTTGGAAAGATAGTGTGAGGTGGTAATTAACTGATAGGTCAAACACTAGTTCCTACTAACATGGGAAAAAGATCCAAAAAGGGGATGACCAAGTGGGAGAATAACTTGAATTGGGAAACTCCATGATTAACCCTCGGGCTGCCTATAGGGTAATAATGAGTGGAATCAACACCAAAATTTTTTGTTCTTTGGATTTCAGTCTTGAAGATTAGTTTTTAAAATTATGCATCTAATATCTCAAAAGGATGTGAATATGGTTCAAGATAAGAGTGAAATGGAGGTAATTATTAATATTGAAGTAGATTTTATGTGTGATTTTGAAGAATTAGATATTCAAAAAAAGAATAAAAAAATATTATTGGACTATTGAGAGATTCATATGTGTATATGGAACAACTTGGGTTTGATTTGGATTGACATTAAAAAGTAATTAAAGATTAGGGTTCAATTCATGAAAAATCAAATTCAGGTATTGATTTGAATCAAAACTCAAAAGAAGTTGTCATGGTTATAAATAATGTTAGTGATTCTATTAAATAAAAAAATGATAGAATCAATTATATTATATAATAATTTTTTTTTATAAAAATGATAACTTTTGACAATCCCTCAAAAGATGATTGAATTGAAATAAAATGTTTTTAGGAATTTACTGATGAAGATAAATCATATATGTATGATTAGAGTACTAATCAAGAAGAGTTAACCAATGTTTTAATTAATGTTAAAGAGGTATATCTTTAGAAAAATAATTTCTCTTCAAAGAAACTATTAAAAGAGTTTTGTGATATACTATAATGAGGCTCTATAAGGATCTCATTAAGAAATAAGTTCAATGAATTTGTCTTCTTGATCAGTGACTGATTGAGAATAATGGAGTTGGATAAAATTGATCAATCAATACTCTTGAATAAAAAATGAAATCAGTGGAAGGAAAAAAAATATCAAGCATAATATTCAATAATTCTCAGTTAGATATAAATGGAAAGGGATTTAAGATATTGAAATTTCTTTAGTATCCATACAAGAATGAAATGATTATCAAGTTAATATTTTCAAAAGACAATATAAATATAATGTAAATATATTTTAGATAAAATAGATCAAATAACCTTGAAGTGATTTGGTATGAATTTTATGTACAAAATGAGTAAGACTATGTTGAAGAAAATAAAAATATCTACTTTAGATTTACTGAGTCACTGAGAAAGCCTAAGGAGTTTCATGAAGCCCAAATACCAACTATTATGGGTAATGTGAGTTTTATTTTCAGTTCATCATCATCCAAAGATACCAATTAACATGAAATTAATTACAAAGGGATATTATTTTGATTTTTAATTAATCTCATGAACATCCTTCATCAACTTCCTATCATGAAAATCCTCATACAAAATTTTTAGAATCAGAATCATTGAAAATCATGATAATAGTGATACCAATTAACCACACATCACCTAAATGAGTGAAATCATTATTGGAAATAAGGGTAATAAATTAATATATCTATGTAGTCCATAAGTTATCCTATATAAAAAAATTCATTTAGAATACCCTCATTGATTTTTCAAATAAGTATCCCCTTTCATACTAAAACATCAACAAGTAATTAAATTATATAGGATTCATTAACTTTTACCTTTGTTTTTTAAGAGGGAGGGGCATCTCACATGGAACAACCTTGAATTTATAATATTTACATATTGACCATTAAGACACCTCACCAATTTCTATCCACAATTTTGATCAATCACCTTATTTGAAATCATGGATATATCAATAGAATATTGGTGTCCTCCTTTAATCATTCAATCCAATACCTGTGTCTTCTCCATCCCATTGTAACTTTTAGAGGTTCCAATGGTTCTCTCCAAATAAAGAGTAGGATAAACAGTACATTTTTATTTAAGTGATTGGAATCCACTTGAAACAAATCTCAAATACTTTTTCTTGTTGAATTTAGCACACTGGATAAAAATGACATGTTTCAATGACTCATTTAGTGATAAAATTCTTATAATGATTTTGATTTTTTGGATGTTTGGTGAGATCCACTTGCTTTTATTCATCCGGATTTGCAATAACAACATTATGACACAACTCTTTGTAAGTATTTTAATCATATCTTAACACTAGTTGTTTCAGTATCCATGAAAGGAAAATCTTGGTGGCATGTCCAAATTGTTTACACTATCACCAAGTCTCCTCATGTGAACTAAGATTGTTATGAACTTTATACACACTTTTTAAATATCTTGATTTCTTCTTCTTGAATTTCACCACAAGAATTTTATAATAGTAGTTTCAAAATTTGTATCCAAATAGACATCACCACGAGTAACATTTTAGTGTTTTTATTTTAAAGATAAAAAAATTGTAACCTTTCCTATTTTATGATTCTCCTTAGCATAAACATCATCAATACTCAACGAGGCCATCTATTCATCAAGGGTGAGTCTCCCCCTAGACTCTTTCCCATTATTATTTTAAAAAATGTGTTTCTCACATTGCTTCATGATCTTCCACTATTAATGATAGAAATTTTAAGGTATTATCAAAGATGATATCTCCATTTTAACCCATTATATAGAAACATGGATTTTCACTAGACTAAAAATGAATTATTATTGGTTGGTAAAAATTCTTACCCAAGATCGTGTGTATATGAATTTATGTAAAGAAAATTTTTAACACCAAACATCATACTCATATTATATAGTAAATCTGCCTTTGTTTCATGGTTTATTTTTTTAGATTATTTAATCAATTACATCATCTATGTATTTATCACCAAACATTGTTGGTGTATTGTTGATAACTTGGAAACCAAGGCCTGATGTTTGACCTTGATCTGAAAACTTATTTCAAACTTTTAAACCCTAAAATAAAAAGATGAATTCAATATTATAACACGTAAATAATTTTAAAATGTATCAGTTATCATCAATTTGATATAAAAAGTTATTTTAAAAACCAATTTTACACAAAATAATTTTAAATACAACGATAAAAACTATAATCCAACATTTTAATATCCCAAAAAATTGGGAAATTATTAATATAGAATCACATATAATTAATTTATCATAAAAATGGTGATGAAAAAGATTACATGGTTATGATATAATTTTGAAACACAGACCCCTATATTTACAAATTTTTACACAAAATTCATGTTCATATTTTATGACCATCAATTTTATAGAATTATAAGCAGGTGTTAAAGAAAAATATACTTCCAAGGCTTATAAAAATCTACGATTCATTGAATAATATTTATTGATGATCAATTTACAATATCCATGATTTGATGGTTTTTTTATAAGAAATGTTTTTGAGTCTGGGAGAGGGGGAAGTTCTTATGATGGGGGTGGTTCCTATGCTGTTACTAATACATGGGGTTACCAAGGAGGGGATTTTTATAGGTGTTGGGTTATTCTACATAAGGGTACTTCTAGGGGATGTTTTATTCATTAAAGAGTTATTTTGTTGGAATTTTTAGGTCGTATATTGGAGATATTATAAAGGTTTAATAGTAGAATGTTGGGAAGGATGGATAATATTTTGGATTTCAACAATAGAAAATTGGGAGGCTTGGACTTCTCCTCAATAAGAGAATTCTAGAGGAATCTCATTCTTCTCCTCCATCATCTATTTATTTTTCTATTATTATTCAATAATATTATATAATTTTATGTTGTTGGTATGATATCATCAGTGAAATACACTATTATTATTCAATGAATAACTCCATGATCCTATCAGTTTGTTCTTTCATGGAGAGATCATGGATTGATAAGGTGGATTGAGGATGGTTTTTTTACTCTGTTCATAAAGATGATGTAAACACTGGTGACTGATATGGGAGAACATGGTAGGGGATATGTAGAATTAATAAAGCAGTATCAAGTGTTGAGGACTCTAATATAGTAATGGTGAGGATTACATAAAAAAGAGAATGTGGAAATGTTTCTAGTCAGATTTCATCTAGGAGATAATGAATTATAGCTATGAGACATCTTACAGCCTGCACAGGTGCATGTGCAAGTTATTAGTGAGCTATCTGTTCAGAAACATACTTCTGCATCTTCAACACCACTAACTATAGATGAAATGAGACTGATTTGAAAAAAATCTGATGCAATTATATGAATATGATATTTACATACATTAAAGCACATTTAAAATGGTTTTTGGATCAATTTTCATGTTTTTACAACCTTAAAATGTCTTCATTGGTGGGATTCAGTCATCCAAGGAAGGGCCAAGAAAATTTGGAATGAACCGCGCATTTTTCATAGAAATTAGAGGCATTTGTACACTTTTTTTAGGTTGAATTGTTAAAACTAAGTCACCTAAACCATGAAAATCAACCTATCAAACCTTGAAGATCTAAGATCCTCAAGATAGAACAGGTCATACTCTCTCTGCATGATTAAACAAATAGTGTAGACCATTAGGAAACCGTGCCTGGTGATATTGTGAGGAGAGAGTGGCCATATTTACGGTCTACACATGGTTAAAAAATTCATGCACACCAGTTATAAAACCATGTGCCTAAAATATAAAATAATAGCATAGTGAGCATGGTTGGTGAACAGTTAAAATAACCATGTGCCTAAATAGTGTGTCAGTCAACAAGAAACCAACCACTTTTTATCTACCTATTTAACTACCATTTGAATTGGGTTATGACCCTTAACACCATCTAGAAACTGAGATTCAACCATTTAATTATCCTTGGACCATTTTGGATAGGGGATGTGGTCACTTGAAGGGGATTCACCATGGAAATAAGGGAGATTGAAACTCATTCTAGGAATATTTGGAGATTACTCTCTTAGGGTTTCTTGGAAATTTTTTCATTTATTTCTTGGTTGTAATGAACATTAGAGGATACAAGATAATTTTTTATCATTTTTTCCCTATTTAGGTAATTCATTCAATATGTTGGGGTTTTGAGAAATGAAGACTATTTGGTGATTGATTCCACTTATTGAGTTTGTTTTAGTTATTTTATTTCTCATAATTGTATAGAGTATCCTTTGTTTTTTTTACTAGAAACTCTATATCGGATCAATAATGTAGATTATAGGGATCTCCAGGGATATTAGGATGAGTAATATCATGACCATTGGTTGAACACATCATCTCCAAGGGGTTTGTTCTCAGAAAAGTTTTTAAAATCCACTTTTTAGACCTAGAAATTTATTTATATTAACTTAAATGGAACTAACCAGACCAAGGGAGTTACATCACATTTGAATCCTAGAGATAAGAGTTATTATGAACAAAACCACAAAATAAGACAATTGATTTTAGATGATATTCATAAATATCCACATCCTCTACCCATTCCCTCAACAGATTATTAAAAACTCTTTCTGTGTGTTTTTTTTTCAAGTAAACATTTATATAATTTAGTAAGTGAACCACTTAAACATTATGAGTTACTCATATAACCTTTTACCATTGAATCTAAATTTAGAAAATATTCAGTTAATTAACCACAACTCAAGTTACAAAACACTTTAAGCCTCCCAATATATTGACCCTATACTTATGCTATACTAGTTTTGAGGGTGGGAAATTCAATTTGGGCTCCTAAAAGTAATACTTTGACAGGAACAAAAAATGTATGGATCCATTTCCAGTTAACTATATTGTCTTATGAAAATTTCATTCTAAATTAATTATGTGAAACAAAAATCATAAATTCCTAAAAAAATATTCTCTTAACCCCATTTTTCATTTTGATTATTTTTCCCCCTTTAACGCTTGGCATGTTGTTTGGTGTTGTAAAGGAAAATAAGTTCATGACCACCAGATTACTCATTCCAAGAGAACCAATCAAGTAGAAATAGTCTCATTGGACCTTGAAATCAAATGAACAATGTCAAGGTGATGTATATTACTTATATAACATCACATCCAGAGCACCCCCTTGGAGAATTTAGAAGAAGAAGAACCAACTATTTTTCATGGATATGGATAGAATTTTTCACTTGATAGGAATCTAAACAAACAACTTTCTACTGATGGTGAATAGAACTATACTCTACATGCCAATTTTATTGATTACAATCCAAAAAATCATAAAATTCCACTAGCTCAATTCCTACTGGGTTATGGACAATAACAACCGCAACAGTATATTCCACAACAGTGCATACTATATAAACCTCTAAATCAATGGAACTAATTTTCATAAGAGTAGAAATATATGCCTCAACCTCAACAATAATAGGTTCCTCAATGCCATACCCTAATAGAGTACAGATTTCCCCCAATTCATGAAGTAGATATGGGCATTGTTTGGACACAAGTGAAAGCACAAAATTTGGAAATAAATCTATCCATCCTGTAGCTCATACAGAATAAAGTTTAGTTTTTGGGTTTTCCAAGAGAAGAATCAATTGCTCATCTCTCAAATTTTCTAGATATTTGTGACCAATCTTGTTACCATGGTGTTTTGGATAATTCTATTAATCCCCAATTATTTCCCTCTTCATTAAGGGATAAATAAAAATATTTGATCAAATTATGTCCCCAGAATTGCAACCTCACATGGGAGGGTTTGGCTTAAGCTTTTTAGTTCGAGTACTTTCCCCCTTACAAATAGTGTGACATTAAGGAATGGGATACACAACTATAAGAATCATGAGTTAGAATCCTTTTATGAATCATGAGAACATTTCAAGGAGTGGTTAAGAAAATTTCCTCATCATGGACTCCCACTATGGATTCAAGTTCAAAAATTCTATGGGGGTATTACAATGAACACTAAATATGTGGTGGATGTGGCCACTAAAAAAATGATAATGAGGAGATCTCTTAAATAATTGTTTCTTATTTTTAAAAATAAGTAAGAAAATAGTTTCCAATGGAATTATGAGTGGGGAACTCATAAAAAAAAGAATGAATAATGTTGATTCCCCTATGATTATTTTATCCCAAATTGAATCCATGACAAAGAAGACTGATGCATTGAATTTAAAAAAACTTTACAAGTATAAGTATTTAACCATCCTTCTAGTAAAGAATTTGGTGACAACAACATCATGTGTGAATGTACAAGGATATCTGTTGACCCCTATACAAGTCAAGTGATCTATGTTTCTTTGAACTGCAGACCAAATATGTTCCCTCAATATAAAAATCTTGCATGGTAAGACAATGCAAATACGATTTGGGGGAAGCATCAAAAAATCTGCATCCATAACATTAGAATCCACTTGGGTATGGAAGAAAGTAATTCAAAAATATATATCTGAGACAATAATAAGGAAACCAATACCCACAACTCTTATATCCCTAGCAAATTTATCAAAATCCTCACCTGACACAACCACCTAGACAACCAAAATAACAAAATTTTGTTTAGAAACAAACTTGGTAGTAAAACCCATAAAAAATAGAATAGATGATGTCTAAGATCATAACCACAACTGAAAATAGATTCTCGAATCAAGAAGCATCGATTTGAAGACTCGAAAACCATATTGGTTAGTTATCCAATAAAGTCTCTATGATCCAACCTAGCACATTATTGAGTAACACTGAAAATAAACCAAGAGATAAATCCAATTTTGTAACCATGATAATTGGGAAACATCTCCCTCAATAAGTGAATAAAAATCAAGGAGAAGCTAATCAAAAAACTATGAGAGATATTCTCGATATTTGGATGACGAAGCTGAAGTAAACATGCTTCCCTCCACAAAAGATCCATCAAAAGGTATTAGTGTTAAGAGTTAAAAAGAAAATGGGGTTAGTAAAACCCTATAAATGTACCTTAACCATTCCATAATGCATGAAGTAATAGAACCAGAATTAGTCATTTGGGAAATTCATCGAAGCATTTCGGAATCTACACATAAAAATTCACTTTATGGAGAAAATAACTCAAATCCCTCCATATACAAATTCTTTGAAGGGAATTCTATGAAACAAAAGAAAATATAGGATTCTAATACCATTATTTTCAACAATGAGTGCTTTGGGGTGGTTCAACATTCAATTCCTCCCATAATTAAATATCCTGGAATCTTTTCTATTTCATATACAATTGGCTCTTGTGAATTTGGGAAATCCCATTGTGACATGGGGGATAGTGTAAATTTAATGCTTTTTGGTGTTTTCAAGAAGTTGAGACTCAACAAGATAAATCTTACTTGTGTGGTTCTATAATTAGCTAGTCAATAAATTATAAATTCAAAGGGACTCTTTAATGATATGCTGGTGAAGGGTTGAAAATTAATTCTTCCACACAATTTCATTATACTTGACATGGAGGAGGATGAGGAAGTACCATTTCTTTTAAGAATACCCTTTTTGGATGTTGGTAAAGTATTGATTGATTTTAATCAAGGATAATTATTATTTCAAGTGGGTGATGAAAGAGTATTTTATAATGTCCTCAAAGATATCAACAAGGCATCGTTTTTGGAAATTGAGTACTTTTGTGCCTTATCCATTGTCGAAAATTATATTGACTACACAAAAATTTTCATGGGATGTTTTTCTCCTATTTACGTGATGGATTTAGTTAAAATATATCGCCAAAATGAACAAGAAGATCTATAATGTAAATCAACCATGGGTGGTAATTATTCGCAACGAGTAGTAGTCCCATATAGTTTGGAAATAGAGTAGTATGATCCAATTATTCCCTGAGTTATCAAATCCCTAAAAAGTTAAATGAAGCACCTTTGATCATCTTGAGAGTATAGGTATTTGGGAAAAAAGACACACTGCCTATTATTCTTAATGTTTCCCCGACACAAGATAAAAAAGACGCACTTTTGTAGGTTCTCAGAAGAAGAATTTAGGCTATTGGTTGGATAGTATTTGATCATAAAGGGACCAATCCAACCATTTTTACCCCAAGTTACTTCTTGAAGAAGGATCCAAAGCCTCTATACAATTGAAATGACAGATAAACCCTCTAATGAAGGAGGTTTTGAAAATTGATGTAATCAAGCTATTAGATGATGGAATCATTTTCCCAGTTTTATAATTTCTATGGGTCATCCCCTTAGAAGTGAAAACCAAATAGGGGAATTATTATGATTTTCAATGAGAAGAATTAGCTTATTCGGACTCGAACAATTATGAGATGGATGGAATGTGTTGATTAATAAAATCTAAATGATTCCACATGGAAGAACACTTCCCAATACCATTTATATACCAACTCTTGGAATTTCTAGAGGGGAATGAATTCTACTACTTCATAGATGGTTATTATAGTTATAATAAATTATCTATTTACCCTGAATATTAGGATAAGAGCATCATCACATGTCTATAAGACACATTTTCTTATCGTTTCATGTCCTTTGGTATGTGTAATTCTCCTTCCACCATACAGTGGTGTATGTTAACTATCTTCCATGACATGGTAGGGTAAATTATGGAAGTATTCATGGACAAATTCTCCATCTATGGGAAGCAATTTAATACATATTTTAGAAACATGGAATTTGTATTGGAATGGTGTGATAAAGAGAATTTGGTTTTGAATTGGAAAAAAAATCATTTTTATGTTGAAAAATGGTATTGTCTTAGGCCACAGGATATCTAAAATGGACATTAAAGTTTATCCCATGAAAATTGATGTGATCTCAACCCTTCCCATTCTTACATTCCAAGAAATATGAATTTTTATTGAGAATAAAAGATTTTATTGTCTTTTTGTGCAAGAATTTTCCAAAATATATCAACCATTAAATAATATTATCTCAAAGGATGCTATATTTGAATTCAATGAATATTACATTGGGGAATTTGGACTCTTGAAATATATTTCATTTCAACATCCAATCATAATTTCGAAAAGTTGGGATCATTAATTTGTGCTCATGTGTGATGCTAGTGATTATATGATGGGAGCAGTCCTTACGCAGCAGCTTGATCATATATTTCGACCTATTTGTTATGAAAGTGGTCAATTAAACAAAGCTCAATTCAATTATACCATAAATAAGAGATAAATTTTTGTAGTGTTTTTTTCATTTTACATATTTCGATCATTCTTGGTGCTATAAAAATTTATAGTTTATATTAATCATTTAGCAATCACATACCTATTAAATAAGAAATATGATAATCCATGGTTTATTCTCTAGGTTCTTCTTATCCATAAATTCTATTTACAGATTAATGATAATAAGGGGATAGAGAACATAATTTATTATCATTTCTCCCACTTGGAGTTTCCCCAATTGAATAAATAAGACAATAGATAAATAAAATTAGACATTACGAATGAGCACATATTTTTAGTAATAGTTGGAAATCATCCATGGTTTACTGATATTTCCAATTATTTTTCCATAAGAGTGCTCCACCCTAATTTATCTTACCAGAATATTAAGTTATTTCAATCATAGGTGAAGAAGTATTTTTTAGGAAGACCCATTTCTCTTCTGATAATGTAGAGATGGTATAATTTTCCACTACATACCTGAGGTTAAAGTCGATGGTATTCTAGAATGTTTTCACTCATCTTCTACTAAAGGGAATCGTGGGCTAGACTGCCCAATTTCCAAAATCTTATAATCTGGGGTTTTTTGGAAAAAATGAATAAGGATGCTCGAAACTTCATTACATGGTGGGAAAAATTCAAAAAGACATGTAGTATCATGCACTGAGATGAGATACCACAACACCCCATCTTTGAAGTGGAAGTTTTTGATGTATAGGGTATTGTTTTAATGGGGTTTTTTCCACCATTATATGGTAACACATAAATTCTTCTATGTGTTGTTTATGTTTCTAAATGAGTAGAATCCATTGCCACATACCACAATATGGAAAAGGATTTCATTTCCTTTCTAAAGAATAATATTTTCAATGGGTTCAGTGTCTCTCAGGTTATCATCAGTGAATGAGGTACACATCTTGATAATTTAATTATGAGAAATCTTCTCATCAAATGTGGGATGAATTACAATACATGGACACCATATAATCCCTAATCTAGTGTTTTTGATTATGTTTCCAACTGAGTGCTATAAAAATTCTTGGAGAAAATAGTGGGATCATCAAAGATTGATTCGTCTAAAAATAATGATGATGCTTTATGGGCTTATATGATATCATTCAGAACACCATTGTCCCTGACTAAAATCCATCAGGTCTATAGAAATAAGTTTTACTTACTCATGGATCTTGAACATAAGGCATATTTCCCTATTAGAGAACTAAACTATGATATAAAGTCTGTTGGGGATAAATTCAAATTCTAATTTTCTGAGCTCAATGAGATCTAACAGGAAGCATATGAAAATGAAAAACTCTATAATGAGAGTACTAAGGTGGTTCATGAGCACCTAATTTATCAAAAATATTTCCAACCTGATGATTAGTTTTAATTATTAAACTCATAGTTGAGGTTGTTTTAGGTAAATTGGAGTCTTGATGGTTGGGACTATTCAAAGTGATCAAGGTTTTCCACCATGGTGCGGTGGAGGTTTTTGGTGATGATGGAAATACATTCAAGGTGAATATAAAACATCTCAAAACATACATTTAATTGGAGAACATGGTGGGTATAGTACCCACCATGAAATTTTGGTAAACAAGAGGCCAAGGTATGTTAATATTGAGACATTAAACTTAGAAATCACTGGGAGGTAATCCAATATTTCAAATCATTATCAAAAAAAAAATTTGACTGTGTGTTTATTATAGGAGAATGATAGTGTATTTTTCATTTTTTTTGTTTTAGTTATATGATTCATAAAAAGTTATAGATTTATGATTTAATATTCATTATTCTTTACTTATAAGTCCATTGGAAACCAAAACTCATCTATAAAAATAATTTGCAACAAAATTGTTTACTTTTAAAGGGGTACATTTTATTCAAATGGGAAAAAATCAAAAAAAAATCAAAGATAGTGTAACACGCATGGTTTACACGGTGTTAAACAAATCATGCACATTAACTATGCATAGTAAAAACCCCATTCTAGATGTAGTCACAAGGGATTCTGATGGCTAACCATCCCATTCAATTTATCCATGAGGGAGAGCTTCCCATTCCAGTATCCTTAGCAAGGTTATTGCATGGTTAATCAAACTGTGTAAAGTAATCATGGATCACATAAGATTCCCAAATTTTAAATACCTACAAAAATCATAACCAAATTTTGAACCCCCCAAATCATGAAAATCCTCCCCTCCCATCCATGAACTTCCTTTGGCTCCTCTATATCCTTAAACCTCTAATATCTTTTCTCATTCATCATCCACTAGATAACACTCCAAGGTAAGACCATTTCTATTCTCCCTCTCTTTCCCTTATTCTTCTTCATGTTCTCAATATCTCTTTCACTTTCCCTTCTCCTCATTCCCATAGGTATTGATATTAACAAATTTTCCCTCCAATCCCCTTATTTATTTATTTTTTGTTTTTAATATTAGTTTTTATTCATCTTTTTTAAAAATAATTATTGATGAAACATTTGCACACAAACTTACAAAACAAAATTTTTTCAAAACTCTCAATTTTAATAATCTATTTTTAATGATTTTTAGGCTTCTATATTAACACCCCAACACCATAATACCAGAGCTACTGCATTATTTTATTACATTGGAGTGATTGAAAGTAATCACATCCTATAGGACTGAATAGTTTAGTAGTTTTGGAAGACTAGATACATGTATAAATAATACATTAAAATTTAAATTATAAAACAAAAAATAATGATTCTTTTAAGAATATAAATACTCGAAAAGATAATCCATGTATGTGAATCACAATATACATCTTGGAATCCTGGGGAAAATAAATTATAAGAAATGGGTGTGCTTGGAAGCTCACTAAGGGTATGCATAAAATAGAAACTGTCATGAATAAATAAGTACAAACATTTAGGTAAGGTGAATAACTAAAATAAAATTATTTTAAACATAATATTGTTAATAATAAAGAAAAAATAAATGATAATCAAATAATTCCATATAAATAATCACATGGGTATTATACTAATCGAATAATCACATTGATATTCTATAAATCTAATAATAAAATGGAATATAAATAACCAATATTATAATGAGGGAAAAAATAATTTCAGACAGCATAGACATTCCTTCAAGGAATTTTTCAAGACACCAAACATAAATGAGTAAGGCCTCGGCCAACTACCAGACTAGTTTGTCTCATGAGACCTACCGATGCAATGAGGGGTTATAGTGGGCCTCTCTTATCAGTTACAAAGTACAATACATTCATTATATGAAAAGGGTGAAACGTAGTAAACATATTATAGCATATGAAATGTTAATAACATTCCCCAATCAATAAATTTAATCATCAACCATCCATAATAATATGATTAATGCTATCGAAATAACACATCCATAGTCAAACTATTTATAATCCATTCAATAAAATATGGTAGATTGTTTAATAAGAGATCAACCTTAATTAATCCTTATATAAAACAAAGTATGTTGTCATAGATGAAAATACTCTAATAAAATAATTAAAAAATCTTGACATAAATACACTTTTTTACATTGAAATCATTTATTTAAAAAAGATGCACAATTAAAAAAGAAAAAAATTATTTGAAAATAAACCTGTGAACTTGTAGAGGAAGATTCAAAATATTAAGGTTTCATTTTAGTGGGAAAATCATCTCATGACTCATAAGTTAAAAAAATTTATTTCATATTTTTTTAGACAATTAATAAAGTATCTTGTTTGGAAAATGAAAAAAATATTCCCTTTAAATAATTTTATAAAAAGTAAAACATGGGTAAAAAGAATATAAAAATTCATAGAATAACAGTAAAAAATTATTGAAAATATTTTTTGAATATATGGACATGGAATAGAAATATTCACTACTAGAGACTTAAATAGAAACAATCTTGATTAGTTATGAGATTGTGAATTATACCCATACCTTAGGTTTGACTTATTCCATATGTGTTTAAAACTCATTTATAGTCATTTAAAACAAATTATAAACTTATAAGAGAATAAAAAAATATTTATGAAATCAAATATCATCTCTTTATTACTTTTTACCATTAATCTATTAATAATATTTTATTCATTTCATTGTTTCGGGTGTTAATTTCCATGTTTCCTCATGCTCGTTTTGTTTTGAAAGTCCTGGTTATCTAGAATTGGATATAGTTCTATCATATCCATAATGATATTAAGGTCATAATTATAATATTTATTCATTATATACAATCTTATAATCATTCTTCAATTTTTATCATAGAAAATTAATTGCATCACGTTGTTGAGATGGTATGTCGTACATACGCATGAGCGACGATATCATTCTCTTAATGGTTAAATGGTAAGGAAGTGTATGATATATTAATTTTTATATAACCAATATAATCTCATGTTTATTTTATATATACATTATTTTCATCTTTATTCCCATCAATGTAAAGTGGTGATGAAAAATAGATCGCACCATAGTGTGGAGATGGTAAGTTGTACGTATGCATTTGTGGTGATTTAATTTTTCATAGAATAGATAAAAGTTGAAATATGATAGTACCATAATCATAATAACATATCATAATTTATATGATATTATATTTTTTAATTTATAATTTAAACAACACATAAAGATGAAGTATATGAATAAATGATCATGAAAGAATTGGTATAAATGATTACCTCTTCTTTAGAGGAATTCCTTTAGATCTCTTTCTTAATGGATCAAGGGTTTGTCTTTTTGGATGACCATAGTCTATAGAACTTGTATAGGGATGTTTTTAAGATAAATTGGTAGGTTTTTGTCGATATATAAGGCTCAATGTGGTGTGAATAAGTTACGGAAGAGGTTTCCTTCTATAATTGAGGTGAGGGGAACTTTTGGAAACTCTCAAAATATTAAATTAATATAAATTAATTATCAATTAAAAATAGCTCCAATGTGAGTTATTTAAAAAATAATATTGTTATGGATTAAATAGTATCATACTATAATTTTTAGTCAAGTTTAGGTCACATTATTACCCTTAACTTTTGGTTGTAACCCTTTTTTTAACCCTTTAACTCTTACTGTGAAAGCATATGTTTTTAGGGTTTGAAGGTTAATATATTTACAATAAAATGCCAACGTAACAATAAATGAGTAATGGATAAAATTTTACACCTTATCCAAATTTGTTTTCATAAGTTTATATTTTTATGAATTTTATATCATGTAATAAAATATTATTTATTTTAAAATATCTTTATTGTCAATTTTGACACTATTCATTACTTTACTTTACAAAAATATCCATACATAAGATAGATTCGAATAAAAATCATTAATACAACCTTAATAGTTATATTGTATCTATAAACTTTTTTATGACATTAATTACGTCAAATTTTGTTTATTTTAATATTTTTAATATCATTTATTTGGCATTTTGATTAATTAAACAGTAATTGCATCATCATTATGAAAGTCCTTAAGTTAATTATTTACTTCCTACAAATAAAAAATAAATTAAAACTATTAATAAAAAAAATTATAATTATAATTACTGTTTTCAGTCAATAATATGTTTTGAAAAACCACATATTAAAATTGGAATACTTATTAAAAACATGAGTATGACATATTTGACTTTTCTTAAAATAAAATAAAATAAAAAGGCTTAAAGTCATTAAAGTGGATACCTAAGGCCATAAAATAGATTCAAGGGTTATTTATGTATCCAATCACTGATACAAAAATTAGTTGGAAAATTTGGGTAATTGTAAAATATTTTTAAGATTATTTTTACCCTTAATTACTCGATTTACCCTTAACCGTGGTAATTTAAAAAATTACACAAGTAATTATTCATATTGAACATAAAATAAAATGGGATTATTTACAAAATTTATACCTCCTAATTTAAAATATTTAATTCATTTTTCAAAATCTAAAATAAATATTTTCTTAAAATTATTCTAATATGCGAGATGAGAAGAAGTGTTCTTAAAATTAAAAAGTTCAAAAGATTGAAATGTTTTTATATTGAAATTCAATGTAAAATTGATTAAAATAACCTAAATTGAATTAAATGATATATAATTTATCTATTTATAATTTAGAACAAATCAAAAATATATTGTATCAATATAAATATATTTGTAAAAAGGTTGTTTCAAATTAAAATACAGTATTTTTCACTAATCATAAAAACATGAAAATTTTCAATAAAATAACAAAAAATAAACCAAAGTAAATTTTTAAATTATTTTTTCAGAAATTATTTTTAATTTTTCAAATATAATTTTTAAGTTTCAAAATTTAGTTTAAAAATAAGTGTGTCATTAAAAGCCTAAAACCTGACTTTAGAAAAAAAATAGTTTTTTATGCGTAACATTGAATTTATTGTTATATTGTTCTTATAAAATCTATTTGATGAATGTAAACACATTTGAATATATATAAATTTTATAATTTTTTAAATACTATTCATTCCCCCTAATTTAACAGCTAGATTATAATAATATTTCATTGTACGTTTAAGATCGGTGTTGCATGCAACGTATGCTATCGATGAAGTTAAATTTAAAAAGAGACAACCCTTAAAATCTTGCAGTGTCGCATTCTCTTATCCTTTAATAAATATAATCCTTAAATTTGGAATTATACTTTGAAAATAAAATGTTGATACTTCAAAATTCCTTTTTGGAAAACACACTTTAGAAATAGGGTTAATAAAACATCCTATAAATAAGATGGAAAGGTAAATGAAAAGTTCAGCAAAATAATTGGCTTTTGAATTGGAAATCATCTGTGGGGAAGTGAAAACATAGATATAGAAGAGAAATATAACTATAATTTTCTGATAAATATTGATAGATAATATGGTCATTAGAAAGTAATCCATCACAAAAAAACAAATCTATGATGGGTTAAAAGATCATTGATTTCTATAAATGAAAAGTAAATGGACATCATTTTTATTCCAAAAATAATTTCCCTAGAGTTGATGGATTATTTTACTATAAATATAATCACTTACTTTATTTCCTTCCACGTAATAAGAATAATCTCATCCTTTTGTTGTGCTTCATTATATTTTCACATGAACCCTTTCACTTGTAAATGAATGTTCAAAATGAATTTTCCACGCTGGAAGAATTTTTATGAGTCATAAGATCCACAAGTCATTCCTTATCTTTTAAGTGTTTACTAAAACAAATAATAGTTTTCATAGGTTATCCAATATGATAAATCATACTTTAAATTCAAACAATTATATCCAAATTTCAACTTAATTCATTCCAACTTTAAGACTCATCCAAAATACATCTTTCCAAAAAGGTCTTTAAATCCCCAAAATAAATATTAACATTAGATTTTCCAATCAACATAATGTTCCTATTATTGTCACATACCATATATTTGATCATCGTAAAAACCATAATGAAAACATTCAAGCCTCCAAATTCCTAAATAAGGGGCACTGAGTACAATACTATTATATCTCGTGATTATTATAACCAGAATATCCTTAATAAAATACTTTTACAACATAATTATTGAATCCAAACAAAAAAACATTTTTCATCCCTCTTCGACTTTTTATAGCAGCATAAGATTGACCTTAATCCCTTTTCTTATTTTGTGATATACTTCCTTAACACTATGGACATTCATTTTCATATTTCCCCATTTCCTTACATTTTAAACATTTCATATTTATATATTCTTTATTTCCCTTGAAATCGTGATCCTGGTGACCTTTCTCTCCATAGTTGTAAAAATCTATAATTCCCATTCAGGAAAGTACAAGGTTGTTTCTTTCCAAAATTATCCCATGTGGGAAAATCATTCCATACATTTTTTCCATAATCTATCTTTTTCTCCATCATTCTCTTCTTCTCTTACTTTCCTTTAAATTCATAAAACATAGATAATTATTTCTCTTTCATTATAGCACATGAGACTATATATTCATATGATGATAAATTTTGGGAGATGAGTACCCTTTGGAGAATTGGTTTAATACCATCAAGTAAATGATTAATATTATTCATTTTATTGTGTATATAGCCCATAGAATTACTTGACAATATTGTAAATTTGGATTCATATTTAGCAACATTCTCTTCCTCATTTTTAATCAAACTCTATAATTTTCTCTCCATATATTCTTGTTGTGAATAAGGGAAATATTTTTCTAAAAAATTACTTTAACACCATTCCATTCCATGTTTTCAATTTCTTACTCCTTCATGTTTTCAATCAATGACCACCATTAATCCACATCTCTTGGGAGATGATAAACTGCCATGACAAACTTCTCCCTTTCATTACTTTCCAAAGAGATAAATATCATCTCTATAGAACTTATACATTGATCAGTTATAGATAAATTTTTAGTCCCATTTAATGATGGAGGTTGTTGTCCAATTAAATGGTATAACATTATTCCTTCTCATTATGAATCAGGATGCCCCATATAGGAAATGTCATTTTTCATAACATAAGTTAGTTGTCCCAGTATAGTTATAAGTTTTTCATCACAAGTGGTAGATCCAACTCCAAAAAAAATTATATTCCATATAGGGGTAGTCCCTACATGGATTACATTCATTGATATAGTTTTCAACCATTATGCTAAGTTCCATTTCTAAATAATGATATACACTAGATTAGATCACAACATTTTGAAACATAATGTATAATCTCAAAACTATTGAATCATATTACCTGAATTAAAAATTTAAGTATAAATAATCTCTAAATATTAAGCTTATTTTATTTAGATATGTTTTCATATTATTCCATAGGGATTTATTTTATAATCTATTTTTTCCTAAATATTGATCCAAATGTTTATACTAAACTACCTCGGATGCCAACTGCAAAACCTAAACCCTAGAATCCCAGAGCCAGTGAATTATTTTATTACATTTCAATGAATATAAGGAATCACATCCCAAAGGACTGAACAGTTTAGTAGTTTTTAAAAACTAGATATATTATTTAATCATACATTACAATTGAGATTATATAAAAGATAATAATGATTAATTTATTAAAATCATTATTCTCCAAGATTATCCCTACATGTCAGTCATAATATACATGTTGGAATCCTAGGGAAAAATCATAAGAAAGGGGTGAGGTCATATTCTCAATAAGGGGAATACAGTGGAAGCTGTCATGAATAATTAAGCTAAAACATTAAGTAATTGTGAAAAATTGAAACACAACCCATTTAAACATAATCTAGATGAAAATATATAAATAATAAATAATAATCAAAAAATTCCATATAAATAATCACATATGTATCCTACTAATCTAATAATAACATTTAATATCAATAAATATAATTATATTTAGGGAATTCATAATATCATATATCATAAACATACCATCAGGTTTGGACTAAGATACCATACATAAAAGGGTAAGGCCTCAACCAATACCCAAACTAGTATGTCTCAAGAGATCTATCGATTTGTCGAGGGGCTATTGTGGTCCCTGAACATCACTTACTATATCCAATTCATTTATCATTTAAAAATTTTGAATCATAATAAACATATACTTGTGTATGAGATGTTAAAAACTTTTTCCAATAAATAAACATAATCATCAACCATCTAGAGTAATATGAATAATGGTATCAAAATAGAACATCCATAATCAAAATGATTATAAACCATTAAATAAAATATGGTACACGGTAAAAAAAATTATCAAACTCAATTAAGAATAATATCCAAAAAAATATGTTGACATAGATGAAAATACACTAATAAAATAATTAAAAAATCATAAGAGAAATACACTTTTTTACTTTGAAATTATTTATTTAAAACATTGTGAAATTATAAACAAAAACATTTTCATTTAAAATAAACTTGTAATATTTTAATGGAATATTAAAAACATTAAGGCATCATAATAGTGGTAAAATCCTCTAATTACACATATGTTAAAAAAGCATTCATTTTCTATTTTTTTGGAAAAATCAGAAAGTACTTCATTTGGAAAATGAAAAAAAGATTCATTTCAAATCATTTTATAAAAATTTGAAAATTGGTAAAAAGACATTAAGTATTCTTATAATAATAGTAAAAATATTTTTGAAAATATTTTTAGAAAACATGGAAACAGAAGAAAATTATTTCCTAGTGGAGACTTAAACAAAAACAATCTCAATTAGTGATGAGATTGTAAATTAAACCCTTACCTTAGGTCTAATTTATTCTGTATATGTATAAAACTCTTATATAGTGGTTTTAAACTCATTATTATCTTTTAACAGAATCATAATAATTTTAATTATTTCATATTTCATCCCCTTATAAATTCTTACCATTCGTTTATTAGTAATATTTTATTCATTTCACAATTTAGGGTGTTAACTTCCATGTTTTCTCGTGGTTGTTTTGTTTTGAATGTATTGGTTTTATATCATAGGATATAGTTAGGTCATATATATAATAATATTATATTCATACGTAATGTATCGACCTCAAAATCCCAGAGTCAGTGCATTATTTTAATACATTCGCATGATTACAAGGAATCAAGTCCCGAAAGACCGATCACTTTAGCAGTCTTGGAAAATAGATTACATACATGAACGTTACATTACACATTAGAAAATAATACACAACCTAAATGATCCTTTTATAATGTCATCAATCCCCTAGCTTAACCCTTCTTATCAATCCTAATACACTTCTTGGAATCCTGGGAAAATAAAACATAAGAAAGGGGTGAGCTCAGATGCTCGGTAAGGATACCTATATAGAGGAAATTTTCATAAATAAGCATAAGCATTTAATGAAATGTATAAAACTAAAAAAATCCTTTTAAACTTAAACTTAATCATAATATGGAAAGGATAAATCAAATAATTATATTTACTTATTCACATGGATATTTTACTAGTTGAATAATCACATGAAATATCCATAGCCTATTTCATAATGATGGAATGCATAATTCCAGACTTCATAACCACATATTCAAGGCCTTCTTCCAAGACTAAAAATAATATTTTATTAAGGCATTGTTCCATGACACTATTTTGTCTCATGATACCTAACGATTCATTGATGAGCTATAGTGGGCTTCACCCATCACTTACTAAGTCCAATGCATTCCTTATATGAAAAGGTTTAAAGATAACATAAACATTCACATAAAAACTAGCATATGAAATGTCAATACTTTATCCATAAACCATGAATGGTATAAAAGTAACACATCCACAGTCAAACATATCACAAAACCTTCAATACAATAAGTAATATTTGTATCATAATAAATCAACCTTGATCAGGAATAATATCCCATAAAGGATGTAGACATAGTTGAAAATGATCAGTAAAAATATTTGAGAGAAATATCCAATTTTCATGAAATCATTTAAATGTAACATAATCTATAAAGTAATTCATTTAAAAGATATTTTTGAATCTAATTGTCCCATACCACTTTGAAAGTTTTGAAATGAATTAACATTTTAAAACATTCATGTCCATATAAATAAATCCTTAAAACCATTTGGAAAACATGGACATTAATGAGAAAGGTCTAGTAGAATAAATATTTAAAACATTTAAGATGATGTTTTAGTAAAAAAATCCATTAAAAATAATCCCTTTTAAAACTCCTTTATGAAACATGGACATGGATGATAAATATGTCCCAGTAAATACTTACGTAAAAACAACCTCGGATAATAAAGAGATTGTGAAATTAACCCTTACCTTGTAATTTTTCTTGGTCGAGGGTACGTTAACCTCCTATATAATAGTTAAATCATTTTTATTAAATTATAAAAGAATCATATACATAAATATGATATCATATATGATCTTCCAATATTCCTAGGTTAATAATATTTTAGTAGTATCATCATTTCGGGTGTTAACTGGTCTATTTTCCTTTATATGCTTGGTTACATAATCCATTTTTGATATGGATAGGATGTATTTTATTCATATCCAGAATGATATTAAGTTCTGTAACATTATTTTTAATCATAAAATAAAAATAATTATTGAATTATTACGATGGGAAATGAATCTCTTCGTGTTCTTGGAGACGGTAATTCATATGTATGCATGAGAGACAATATCATTATATTGATGGTGAAATCATAAGTAATTGTATGTAATATAATATATACAGAATCATTAACATGTTATATTTATTATTTACATCAGTTATACTCATTATTATACCCATCCAAATAATGAAGTGTTTGAATAACAAACTACACCACGACGTGGAGACGGTAGGCCGTACGTACGCACGTATGGTGACTTTATCATTTATAGGATGGATAGAATAATTAATATGGTTGTACCATATTTATAATAACATCACAGTATGTAGTATTTACTGGAGTTATTATTTTGTTATTGAAACAGCAAAGAAAGTGGAAGTGGAAGAAGAAAAGAACTTGAAAGAGGTTTGTGAAATTATTACCTCTTCGTCGGGTGTTTCTATTTGAGTTGACCAAAATGGATCCTTAAGTTTGATTTATGATCAAAGTGAGGACTCTAGGTTGATATGAAGAATGTTGGGATGATATTTGGTCATGGTTTGGCCAATACAAATGGCATTGGATTTGTGATTTTGAGAGATGGGGAAGTTGCCTTTTATTAGAGGGGTGAGGGAACTTTAGGAAAAGATTAAAATATTAATTTATTATACAATAATATTCGGTTTATAATGGATCAAAATGAATTTATTTTGATCCTTAGGTTTCTATGGGTATAAATCCTCTCAACCAATATGTTTTAGACAAGTTAAGGTTATCATTTAAAGCTTATCTTTTAGATTTAACTCTTAGTTAAATAGTTTACCTTTTACCACGTCTTCTTGTATTCTTACACTATATGGTTATTAAACTTACTCTAAACTTCCCAGAGAACCTCAAGTGGTTCATTAATGACATATATAATATTATTTAATCCCTTTGGACGAGCCTTAGATTTTTATTAATATTATATCAACCAATAATATAGTATTTGTTTTAAAAATTAATTCAATTTTGACACTATTTGGTATTTTGTTTTTGTGAAAGTCATAACCACCTTATCACTTCGAAAAAAATTTATCTAATCAAACATAAAATTTCATATTAACCTATAAAATTATTGTAATTAATAATAAGTCTAAATTTACATTTATTTGGATATTTATAATATCAATTATTTCAATATTTCATTAATAAGGTAATTACTACATCATCATTGTGTCATAAATAAATTAAATTATTTGATGTCTAAAAAATATAAATAAAATACGATTTTTTAGGAAATATTTTTATATTTCTAATGAATATTTATAGTCTAATTTATATTGTGTGTAACTCTATATTAAAAATGGTTTTGTTATTAAACATTGAATTTAACACTTTTAACTCTTCTTTAAATAAAATAATAATAAAGGTCCTAATCTAATCCAAGTGGACCAAATAGGATCATATTTTATACCTAAGCTTGTTTTTGGTCTAATTACACTTATACAATAGAATTAGGACATGTGTTAGGGTAATTATATTATATTTTTTACCCTTAATTACCCTATTTACTTTCAACCATGGTAAATAAAAGTCAAAAGTTACTATTTACCAAAAAAATCATCATATTAAACCAAATTTTAATTGCTTATGTAAAACTTGTCTCTTATATTTTTTTAATTCTACTCACAGTAACGGTAAAATTAAGTTTTATGAAAATTTTCAAATGCTCCTAGAAGGCGGGTCAAAAACATTAAAAAGTTCAATAAAATTTTATACATCTAATTTTATTATAAAATGACTAAAATTAATTAAATTGAACTTATATAGGTATTATATATCTATTTTGACTTAAAATAAATTTAAATAAAATAAATAATTATTTATATAAAAAGTCAATTTTAAATAATAACGGAGTGTTTTTCATTAATAATCAAAAATTGAAAGTTTTCATAAAAATACCTAAAATTTACCCAAAGCTAATTTTGATATTATGAATTATAAAATGAATTCTATTTTACCAAATTCAAAACAAAAAAGTTTAATTTATTAATTTAAAATTAATTCACGTTATCAAAACCAAAAGGTGGGTTTTTAAAAAGTAAAAACTATCAAAAGATTAACATGTGTTTCTGTCAAATATAAATAGGAAATTACCTATAATTACATACATTGTATTAAAGGATAAAAATATAATCTAATTATACTTCCAAACCATTCAAATTTATAATTGAACACTATAAATTATTTTGATTAAAAAAGTTGTTTTCAATTAATATTTAGTGTTTTTCACTATTCACCCAAATATGTAAGTTATCAGAAAAACACCAAAATTTTATCAAAACTAAATTTTTATGTCCCAATTATAAATAAGAAGTTTATTTTTTCAAATTGAATATATAAAAGTGTCAAATATTGGATTTAAAAAGGGTTCTCCATTAAAAGGTGGAAAATTGCATTTTCTGAAAAATACTTCCTTTATCTGAAAAAAAATGAATTTGTTCTTATATTATGTCTAAGAAACACATAATACTGATGTTAAAATTTATATGGAATATATAAAATTTAAAATTCAGATAATACTATACATAACCATTTTTCAACAGCTAGTTTGGTAAGTCGCGGTGCGCTCGAACTCGGTGTTGTGTGTAGCGCAAGTTATTGTAATACTTTGAAAAAATAACGTACTATTAAATATTGGGGTGTTAAATTCTCCCCTCCCTCAATAAATTGAAACCTTTAATTTTTAAATTGTTCTTCTAAAATAAAAGGTTAAGAATAGAAAAATACATTTGTGGAAATCCCACATCGGAAATTTGGTTAATAAAATTTAGTCTTAATAAGAGGGAAAGGGAAATGAAAAAGTCACCACCAAATTATAATCTCGATTAGGAGTATATTGGTGGAAATTATAGACACATAATTGGTGGAAAAATTTAAATATTTATAGGGAGTGATTACGGTCATCAATCACAAACAAGTGTAAAATTGAGGGCCTCAAAGCCATCAATCTATGATGATTTAAAATATCATTGGTTAAACAAAACATAAGGTATTATGATAACACATTTTTGGTTTTAAGATCATTTCCATAAAGTTTAAGAATAAATTTATTAATAGAATAAGAGGAAAAATATATACTTGACAATTAAAGTTTCAACCTTTACTAATTCCTACCACAAACTAATATTTCACTCCAAAAGATAATAGAATACAAAAATATCCAATTTAACGTAATCCTATAGGGTTCCAAAAATAATGAATTTATAATTCATTTGTCAGACTATTACAAAAACTACATTATACAATCTAGGACATCATGTATACCAGTGGTAGGTGATCCACCATTGTCACCCTTCGGTTGTGTGTTCAAGTCTCGCGGCCTTTCCAGACGTGACGAGTTGTCGCCTAACCTCCGGGTTATCCTTTTTTTGACAATCCAAAAATAATCTCAAGAAATGATTTTACCTTAACAATAGTAACCAATGTGGAACTTAATCAATTCCAACCTCTATACTTATCCAAAATACTTCTATACGAACTCACAATCCAAAATTTATAAGCAATGTAAACACAATGAAGATCCTTTTTTTCCATGTAATGACATGTGAATACCTTCATTGTGTATTCTTTTAAAACTCTACAACACCCTGAATTACCATAAAACATTATTGATTACATTCAAGATCCCTTATTCCTTATAGAATACTGGATATACTCCTTCTATCCAAAAATATTGTAAACTCCAACAATGATGGAATATACAAATCATTAATCAGTTTCAAGGTATTCAAGAATATCCAATATAATTTATCCAAATAAATAATATATTATTCAAAAGTCACTACCTCAATATTAGAACCATATTATGGTTTATCTTTCTCTCAACCATATATTTTCCAAAAAAAATAACCTGCTATTGCGTCACTTTTCTTGGTTCCACACAATCTCAAGTCCTTAATGAAATAATATGGCAGTATAATCCTTATATACTCAATAATTATTATAACATTTACATCATTAATACAATACTCAAATGACACAATACTTTAATAACAACATAAGAACTCTAATCATTCCTCTTCATCTTCGGTAGTATCATAACTTTATTATTATCCAATAGCAGCATTTGGGGTATACTCTGATGATTTGAACATTGATTTGCGTAGTGTCGCAACTCCTTGCAGATGAAGCATTGTACATTTGAAACCTTTTTCTTACCCTTGTAATCACATACTCGGTGCCCTTTTTCTCCACACTTATAATAAACTCAAATTCCCTTCAAGAGTTTACCAAGTTGATTCCTTCCACAGTTATCACATATGGGGAAATCCTTCTTTCCCCTCTTCCCTTTATCCATATTTCTCTCTTCAATCCTTTTCTTCTATTGCTTCCCTTCAAAGCCATAAGACTTAGAAAATTCTTTACTTATCTTATTAACACATGATATTATTTCTTCATATGATGAGAATACATGGGAAACTATTTCCCTTTTAAATGTTGTCTTAATACCATGAAATATATGATCCTTCTTAATCTTTTGATCATGTGTATTATTGGAATTCTCATTCCTTCTTATAGGTGCCATTTCTAAACAATGATATACAATAGGTTAGTTTATGAATCGCAATGCATGATTCCAAACTTGTAAAATACCTAACGTAAATTGAAAATATTGTGCATATAATATATAATCATAAAAACTTTACTGTGAGGAAGTATTTACTCCTAAATCCTTCATAATGTCTTGTAATGAAAATGTGAATTATCCTAAGCATATCCCCGGGGAGTGTCTTAACCAAGAGTGCAGTAAGGCTCATTGCCATGTACCAGGATATCAAAGGTCAAGCCCGAAACTCCTTGTCATAGTTTTCACTCCTAGTTACATCTGTTCCAGAGCTTCCTCTACCTACTCGTATCTATACAGATATGTATTTCATGGAAAATACACAAAATATCTACATTACCAAAATTCTACGAAGTTCTTCTACGTTAATCCTCAAAGTCTATCTTAGGGTAATTTTCTCTAATAAGAGTTTATCTAAATCTATTTCCATGGTTGTTGGTAAACTTCATTTGATACCAACTGTAATGCCCCAACCCTAGAAGACCAGAGTTAGTACATTATTATAATACATTAGCATGATTACAAGGAATCAAGTCCTGAAATACTGATCACTTTAATAGTCATGGAAAATATATTACATAAATGAACGTTACATTGTACATTAGAAAATAAAAAACAACATAAATGATCCTTTGATAATGTCATTAATCCCCTAGCTTAACCCTGCTTATCAATCATAATACACTTCTTGGAATCCTGGGAAAATAAAAAAAAAGAAAGGGGTGAGCACAGAAGCTCAGTAAGGATACCAATATAGCGAAACTTTCATAAATAAGCATAAAAATTTAAGAAAATATATAAAACTAAAACAAAAGACTTTTAAACATATACTTCATCATAATATGGAAAAGATAAATCAAATAATTACATTTACTTATTCACATGGATATTCTACTAGTTTAATAATTACATGAAATATCCATAGCCAATTTCATAATGATGGAATGCATAATTCCAGACTTCATAACCACATAGTCAAGGCCTTGTGCCAAGACTAAAAATAATACTTTGTCAAGGGCTTTTTCCAAGACACTCAGTTGTCTCATGAGACCTACCGATGTATTGAGGAGCTATAGAGGGTTCCACCCATCACTTACTAAGTCTAATGCATTCCTCATATGAAACGGTTTAAAATAACATAAACATTCATATTAAAACTAGCATACGAAATGTCAATAGTTTATCCATAAACCATGAATGGTATAAAAATAACACATCCACAGTCAAACATAACTCATTCAATACAATATAGAAGATTCTATTATAATAAATCAACCTCAATTGAGAATAATAAAGGATACTGACATAGATGAAGTTAATCATCAAAACTATTTGGGAGAAATATCCCCCTTTTTCTTTAAAGCATTAAAAACTCTCACTATTTATCAAAAAGCTGTTTAAAATAGATTTTGGATTCAAAGTTTCCCATACCACTTAGAAATTTTTAAAATGAATTTTAATTTTAAAACATTAATGTACATATATATAAAACCTTAAAACCATTTTTAAAACATGTACATTAATGAGAATGATTTAGAAGAATAAATTTTTAAAACATTTAAAATGATATTTTAGTTAGAGTTCCTAACCAAATGAGAGATGCTTGAATACAAATAATTGAGGTAATAAAAACTTGTTAATATCATGATAATAAAGGTATTCATGATATACTATGTCAAAGTATAGTATATACACCAAATAAAAGTGTATTGGTGCATAAAATAAACATTCGTAATACAACTAGCATAAGAAATGTCTCATGACATAAACACTAGTTTATCTCATGAGACCTACTAATTCATCGAGGATATATAGCAGGCTTCACCCATCACTTACTAAGTCCAATGCATTACATATATGTAAAGTTTTAAACATAACATAAGCATTCGTATTAAAACTAGCATACGAAATGTCAATAATTTTTCTATAAATCGTGAATGGTATAAAAATAACACATCCACATTCAAACATATCACAAAAACTTCAATACAATATGGAATATTTGTATCGTAATAAATCAACCTCGATCAAGAATAATATCCCTTAAAGGATGTTGACATGGTTGAAAATGAACTGTAAAAATATTTGAGAGAAATATCTATTTTTCATGAAATCATTTAAAAGTCACATAATATATAAAGGAAGTCATTTAAAATATAGTTTTGAATCAAAGTGTCACATACCACTTTGAAACTTTCGAAAGGAATTAACATTTTAAAACATTCATGTCTATATAAATAAATCATTAAAACCATTTTGAAAACATAGGCATTAAAGAGAAAGGTTTAGAAGAATAAGTCTTTAAAACTTTTAAAATGATTTTTTAATTAAAAATTCCCCTAAAAATAATCCCTTTGAAAACCCTTTTATTAAACATGTACAAGGATAATAAATATGTCCCAATAGATACTTACGTAAAAACAACCTCAGATAATAAAGAGATTTTGAAATTAGCTATTACCTTGTATTTTTCCTGGGTCGAGGTTTCGTTAACCTCATGTATAATAGTTAAATCGTTGTTATTAAATTATACAAGAATCATATACATAAATATGATATCATATATGATCTTCCAATATTTCTTTGTTAATAATATTTTAGTAGTATCATCGTTTCGGGTGTTAACTGGTATGTTTTCCTTTATATGATTGGTTAAGTAAGCCTTGTTTGTTATAGATAGGATGTATTTGATTCATATCCAGAATGATATTAAGTTCTTAAACATTATTTTTAATCATATAATTAAAATTATTCTGGAATGATTACGATATGGAATGAATTTCATCGTGTTCGTGGAGATGGTAATCTATACGTACGCACGAGCAACAATATCATTATATTGATGGTGAAAACATATGTAATTGGACGGTCATATATATCGAATCATTAACATGTTATATTTATTATTTAAATTAGTTATACTCATTATTATACCCATCCAAATAATTAAGTGTTTGAATAACAAACTACACCACGACGTGGAGACGGTAAGTCGTATGTACACACGTATGGTGACTTCGTCATTTATAGGATGGATTGAAAAACGAATATTATTGTGCCATATTTATAATAAAATCACATTATTTAGTATATACTGGATTTATTATTTTGGTATGGAAACAACAAAGAAAGAGGAAGCGGAAGAAGAAAAGAACTTGAAAGAGGGTGGTGAAGTTAATACCTCTTTTTCTGGTGTTTTATTTTGAGTTGATCAAAAGGGCTCCATAGGATGGATTTCTGATCAAATTAATGACTCTAGGTTGATTTGAGGGAATTTGGGAGAATATTTTTTCTGGGCTTGGAAAATCCAAATGGCTTTGGAGGTGTGATTTTGAGAGAAGGGGAAGTTTCCTTTTATAAGAGGGGTGAGGGACATTTTAGGAAAAGATTAAAATATTAATTTATTATACGATCATATTCGGTTTATAATGTCTCAAAATGAATTTATTTTGAGACTTAGGTGGTTATGGGTCAAAATCCTCTCAACCAATAGGTTTTAGACAAGTTAAGTTACCATTTTAACCTTATCTTTTCGGTTTAACTCTTAGTTAAATAGTTTAACTTTTACTGTGTCTTCTTGTATTATTACACTATATGGTTAATAAACCTACTCTAAACATCCAAGAGAACATCAAGTGGTTCATTAATGACATATATAATATTATTTAAGCCTTTTGGATGAACCTTATATTTTTAGGAATATTATATCAACTAATAATATAGTATTTGTTTTAAAAATTAATTCAATTTTAACACTATTTGGTTTTTTTTGAAATTCATAACAACCTTATAAGTAAAAAATATCTAATAATCCCTAACAGGTCATATTAACCTATAAAATTAGTGGAATTCATTAGAAGTCTCAATTTAAATTTATTTGGATATTTATAATATCAATTATTCTAATATTTCATTAATAAGGTAATTACAGTATCATCATTTTTTCATAAATAAATTAAATTATTTAATGTCTAAAAATTATAAATAAAATAACATTATATAGGAAATATTTTTATCTTTCTAATGAATATTTATAGTCTAATTTATATTGTACTCAACCCTATATTAAAAATGGTTTAGTTATTAAACTTTCAATTTAACACTTGTAACTCTTCTTTAAATAAAATAATAATAAATTTCCTAATCTAATCCAAGTGGACCAAGGAGGATAATATTTTATTCCTAAAGTTGTTTTTTTTTTCGAATTACACTTATCCAATAGAATTAGAACATGTGTTAGGGTAATTATAACATCATTTTTAACCTTAATTACCTTATTTACTTTTAACCGTGGTAAATAAAAGTCAAAAGTTACTATTCGCCAAATATTATTTTTATCTTATTGAACCACATTTTACTTACTAATATCAACCATGTCTCTCAAATTTTTGAAATTCAACTCAGAGAAGCAGTAAAAATATGTTTTATATAAATTTGCAAATGCTCTTAGAAGGTGGATAAAAACGTTAAAAAGTTCAATAAAATTCTATAAATCTAATTTTATTATAAAATGAATCCAATGAATTACATTTAACTTATATAGGTATTATATATATATATATATTTACTTATAATAAATTTAAATAAAATAAATATTTATTTAATTAAACAGTTTGTTTTAAATAATAATCTAGGGTTTGTCACTATTCATCAAAAATTGAATATTTTCATAAAAATATCAGAAACTCACCCTAATCTGATTTTGATATTCTAAATTCAAAAATTAAGTCTATTTTATGAAATTCAAAACTTATAAGTTGCATTTATTTATTTAAAATTAATTCCCATTGTCAAAACCAAAAGGCGGGTTTTTAAAAAGCAAAAAGTATCAAAAGATTGACATGTGTTTATGTCAAATTTAAATGTAAAATCACTTATAATGACCTACATTATATTAAATGATAAAATTATAATATAATTATACTTTCAAACCATTAAAATTTATAATTTAATACTATAAATTATTTTTATTCAAAAAGTTTTTTTGAATTAAAATTTAGTATTTTTCACTGTTCACCCAAATATGAAAGTTATCATAAAAACACCAAATATTTATTGAAACTAAATTTTTTATTTCCCAATTCTAAATAAAAAGTTTAATTTTTCATATTTAATATATAAAAGTGTCAAATATTGGATTTAAAAAGGGTTCTCTATTAAAAGGTGGTAAAATTGCATTTTCTGAAAAATACTTCCTTTATCTAAAAAAATGAATTTGTTCTTATATTATGTCTAAGAAACACATAATATGGATGTAAAAAATTATATGGAATATATAGAATTAAAAATTTAGATAATATTATTCATAACTGTTTTTGAACAGCTAGTTTCGTAAGTCGTGATGCGCTCGAACTCGGTGTTGCGTGTAGCGTGAGTTATTGAATTACTTTGAAGAAATAAAGTACTATGAAATAAAGGGATTTTACAAAATAAATAACATATTTATTCATTATATATATTCCAAGAATCATTCTGGAATGGTTAACATGGAAAATTAATCTCATCATGTCGTGGATACGGTAGCCCGTACGTATGCATGAGTGATGGTATCGTTCCCTTAATGGTGAAAGGTTAAGGAAGTGTATGGTATATTAAATTTTTCAAAAACAATATCTTTTCAAATTTATTATATATATCCATTATTTATATCGCTATAACCATCCAATTAGAGTGGTGATGAAAAACAGATTGCACCACGGTGCGGAGACGGTAAATCTTACGTACACATGCCTAGTGAATTCCTATTTCATAGGATGGATAAAAGGTGGAATATGGTTTTCCCATATTAAAAATTACTTTAGAATGTAAAAACATATGTTGTGGAAGTAGAAGAACAAATTAAATTGAATTAATTGGTAAAAATGATTACCTATTCTTTTTCATAATTCCTTTAGATCTCTTATTAAGGGACTTAAGGTTGGTCTTTTTGGAAGACATATATCTCCAAAACATCGATAAGGATGTTGGTAAGAGAAATGGGAAGTTTTGGTCGAGATATAAGGATCAAAGTGGTGTGAATAATTGAGGGAGTAGGTTTCCTTTTATAATTGTGGTGAGGATAACTTTTGAAAACTCTCAAAATATTAAATTAATTTTAATTACTTTTATATTACAGAAAGATCAAAAGTGAGTTTTTTCAAAGATAAGATTAGTATTAGTCACAATACTCACATAAAATAATTTTTAGACAAGTTTTGGTCACATTATTACCTTTATCTATTGGTTTTAATCCATATTTAAACCCTTTAGACATGTTTAGGTCACATTCCAACCCTTATATTTTGGTTTTAACCCTAATTTAAAACCTTTAACTCTTACTATGACAACATGTGTTTTTATGCTTTGAAGGTTAATATTTTTACAATAAAATGAAAAAACATCCATAAAAGATTTGTGGATTAAATTTTAAACCTTATCCCAATCCATTTGAAAATTTTAGATTTTAATGAATTTTATTTCTTTTCATAAAATATTATTCATTCTAAAATATCAATAAATTCAATTTTGACACTATTCGTTACATAACTTTTAAAAAATATCCATACACAAGAAAAATTCTAAAAAATACAATAATAAATCCCTAATATGTCTATGTTATCTATGAAATTTTTTCATGACATAAATTCTATCACATGATTTTTATTTTAATATTTTTAATTTCATTTATTTGATATTTTCATTAATTAAACAATTATTTCATCATCATTGTGAAAGACTTTAAGTTAATTATTTACATCCTAAAAATTAAAAATAAATTTCTATGATAAAGATATACATTTTACATTTAAATTGAATGTCTTTAGTAAATGTTATGTTTTGAAAAAACACATATTAAATATGGAATGCTCATTAAAAACATGAGTATGACATTTTGACATTTTTTTAAATAAAATATTATAAAAGACTTAAATTCTTATAAGTGGATCCAAGAGGCCATAAAATTGTCCCAAGGATGATTTATGTTAGTAATATATCATCATATAAAATTAGGACAAGTTTTGGTGTAATTTCATTAAGCTTATAATATTTTTTTACTCTTAATTACCTGATTTACCATTAAACGTGGCAATTTAAAGAATTACAAAAGTTACTATTCATATTATACAAAAATAAAATTGATCTATTTATAACATTTTAACAACCAAATTAAAATTTTTGAATCCATTTTTCAAAATTCAGAACCCATAATTTGATAATATTAATTTAAATTTAATCATATAAACAAGATGAGAAGATGGGTTTTTTAAGTGAAAACGTTCAAAATATTGAGATGTTATGATATCAAAATTCAATGTTAAATTGATTTAAATGAACAAAATTTACCTAAATGATATAAAAAATATCTAATTATACTTATAAATAATCATAAATATAATTTAAGACTATTAATTTTTTAGATGAAAAAATTTGTTTCAATTAAAATACATTATTTTCATTATTCATCATACATAAAACTTATAAGAAAAATACCAACAAATAAAAAAAAGTAAATTTTTATAATATAATTTTATAAATTATGTTAATTTTGTAATATATAATTTATAAACGTTTCTAAATTTTGTTTTAAGACACGTGCTCCATTAAAAGGTGACAAAACTTCCTTTAGAAAAATACAGTTTTTCATGTGTAAGATTGAATTTATTCTTATATTATGAATATAAAATCTATTGTATGAATGTAAAAACTTTTAAATATATATAAATTTTATAATTTGGTTAGTGATATTAATTTTCTATAATTTAAAATCTAGGTTATAATAATATTTCATTGTACGTTTAAGCTGGGTGTTGCATACAACTTAAGTTTTCGAAGAAGTTAAATTTAAAAATATTCATACCATAAAATCTTGGGGTGTTACTTCCAATGTTAATTTAAGAATTTTATAATTATAATTCTATTTTACAACCATTATTAATTCAATTGTTCCATAAAAATTATTTGTTGTCATACTGCCTACTGAAAACTCACCCAAATCTTCATGGCCTCTTCAAAACCTATTTGTGCTTCTGGTTTCGATAACATCCCAGGTCCCCACCTAAAATTCTCCAAGAAATAGGATATTAAGAGATATTGAGTTCTAGTCACTCAGGATTTCAACACGCATAGATTATTTTCACCACAAAACATTGATTCCTTGGGCATAGTTGATGAGCTACAAGGATTGATTGACCAGGGGCACCTCACCAGTGCACTTGTTTTACACAACACAACATATAAGGAACTCGTGCTAGAGTTCACTGCCACATTTTTATTCTAATAAAGGTATATCTTTGATGATTAGGGATATTTGTTATAGGGTACATGTGACATCACATTCCTCTTTTTGAAATGCCGATATAGTTTTTGTCTCAAAGAGCTCTCTATATTTTTCAGCATCTATGATCAAGACTTTGTTCGCAACATGGTGTACACTGAGGTGGCTTGAGATTGGGACCCAAGAACTACCAAATAATTTTGAGCCACTATTTCCCCGCACAAACCACCTTATATCCATCAAACAATGATGGAATCCAACCTCATTTACCCTACCCATTGTATCCTTCACCGGATCATCACCACCAATATCACTATCCGATCATAAAATAGAGGAAATGTCAATATTCATGATTTTATCATTATTCACTCCATGATTTCTGGGGAAACCATCAACATTAAATTTTTTTTCACATAGTACCACTAGATCCATGGTCAAAAACCCAAGGGAGATATTTTTGGAGGCCCTTATAAAACTCTCTTAGCTGATAACCTTGTAATTCATTTTGACGACGACGCCTTCATTGAGATTCCTCCACCACCACCTTTTGGTATCACCATGGAACATCATATGTGGATTATATAATTTTATGTCCACCCCTATAAATTTATAGGACATCAAGAGTAATCCTAGAATGATCCCTATCAGACCTCAACCCACCCGTTGTATCCCACCATTCCTCCCCATATGATAAGGATTACCAACCCACCAGTCCGACCACCTCCACACATCCTCCATCCAAATTGGCATACTCCACTTATGCAAAACTTGAGGGAAATACATTCAGTGGCCCATATCTCTAATGAAATAGGTAAAAATATTTTTATAACATGTTTTACTGGAAATTTGAATCCACTCAACAACACATAGTGGGAATCAGCTTGCAGGATATCCCTTCCCCTAACATTTACAGACCCTTCTCCAACCAGCCTTCTTCCTAATACATGTATGGGGATGCATCATCCCACCCAAATCCTTCTTGGGAATCCAATATGCTATAAAACCTACCAAAATAACCTCTTATAGAGGGGATGGATAGTGAACAGGATGTAGAAGATCCTTCATGGGATGAGGCAGCTCGCGCTCAGTTCTAGGACTCATTTGGCATTGGTCCTCCCATAGGCTATAAATTATTTTCATTGACATTTCATTTCTCTTAACACTTTACATTATTTTTGAATCTATTTTAAAATTTCTTAATCCTATGTATGTTTTCTTTCTTTTTCATTATTTGGTGTGATTGTGTTCTTATCTTTAATTTCCCTTAATACGAATACGCTATTACTGATTCATTATTTCTGGTTTCCTTTTCAAGAAACCAGGTGGATGATTATTTGAGAATAAAGACACTCTCCTTCTTGGAAGTCTCTCTCACACCAACTAAAGACCATTATGCCACCTTTTTTGGGGGATTTTTTCTATTAATATCCATTTTTACCTTCACCATTTCTCCCTCCTCATGCAATCATTTTCTCTTCCCAACCTTCTCCACTTAACATAATTCATAAGGAACCATGGTTGGTTTCAAGTGTGAGGGAGGTACATTTCTTTTACACCCCATTTGGTCATTTCCTTGGAATTACCTAAGATAAAATATTTTTATTTGAGTAATCATAAAGGGTTATTATAGATGTACCGCATTTATGTCAACGAGATAAAAATATAATTTAGAAACCTATTTTGAGATCCCAAATATGTCTCGATTGATAGGCTTATTTTTTATGTAAATAATATTTGGAACACTTGAAGATAATCCTTTAGATATTCATTTCTAAAACAATATATTTAAAAATAGAAATTTTTGTTGAGTAGTTTAAATTAAGTACCCCTTAAAATGGAAGTCAATTTATGCATGAAGGAAATTGATGCATTGAAATTGTTAGTGCCACACTAGTGGTTATTATGAGATATTAATTTTATGATCTCTTTAATTTTTCTCTCGATTCTTCAAGATAAACATGGAAAAATAGGGAATCCATACTAGTACCTCACACCAATGAAAAAAAATTGAGACATGAAAAAGAATGAAAAAAATATTGATGACCATTAATCACTCTTAAAACTATAATTCGATGAGATTTTGTGACTTATAAATGTGATATCCCACCAATTGGTGTCAACGTGATCTTTTTCCTAAACTACTGAAGTGTGTGATGAGATGAAAGTGGAGGATTGAACTTTCATTAAATGAATAAGGACAATTTGTGTTTTAAACAAACAATGTGTTAATAATTAATATTTTGTTGTTTTGAATTGAGATTAATTTGTTAGATGACTTCAAATGTTGGTGATTCATGAAGATTGGATAAAGGAATTTCAGTAATTATTCATCCAAAATTCACATTCATTTATTTTATTTAACCTATGAAAGTTCTACCTTTTTATTTTATGGTCCCTTTAAGATGATTTTCTATGAATTATTTTGGGGAAAATCAATCAAGTGAGGGGGTGTATGATAAAATTATGTGAATATGACATTTACATACTTAAAAGAACATTGAGAATGGTTGTTTCAATCAAATTTCATGTTTTTACAACCCTAACATGTATTGATAAGTGGGATTTAGTCATCCAAGGAAGTGATAAGAATAGTTGTCATGAACCAAGAATTTTGGATTGAAATCAAAGGAATTTAAACACTTTATAAAGGGTAAAAAGTTACTACAATTTCACATAAACTGAGAACCTCATCCCATAAAACTATTTCCTCCTAGTAGCCTCATGATAGAACCGGTTTCACACCATCCACATGGTTAAACAAACCATGTGGATCATCTGGGAAACTATTTAGGGTGAATTTTTGATGAGGTAGTGGCCATTTTCATGGTCTCTGTATGGTTAAAAACCATTTGGACCATCCAAAAAAACCATTCACCTCAAATCCAGATGAATAGAACCATGAGAATGGTTGGAATATAGTTAAACTTACGATGCACCTAAACCATGCGCCAGTCAACAAGCAGCCAACCAATTTCTACCTACCTCCTTAACTATCATTTGACTGGGGTTTATGACCCCTAACCACTCCCAGACACTGAGGTCCATCCAATTACTGATCCCTAAATAATTATGGAGAGGGTTTCATCTGGAAGGGACTCATCTTGGAAGAAAGGGATATTGAAACTCATTCTAGGAATATTTGGAGATTACTCTCTTGTGGTTTCTTGGTCATTTTGTCTTTTCTTTCTCAGCTCGAATGTACATCATAGGTAACACGAGCATGTATTTTTTCATTTGTTCCATGTATATATAACTCCTTAAATGTGTTAGGGATGTGGGAAATGAATAATATTTTCTGATTTATTCCACTTATTATGTATGTGTTAGTTATTTTATTTTTCATAATTCCCTAATGTCTCTATTCTTTCTCTTACTAGAAACTCTGTATCATATAAATAATAGGGATTAGAGGGATCTCTAGGGGAATAACAATGAGTAATCCCATGAATATTGGGTTCACTCATCATCTCTAGGGGGTTTGTTCTCAGAAATGTTTTCAAAACCCAATTTTCAAATATAGAATTTGGTTTCTATTAACATAAACAAAACATACCAAACCAATGCAGTTTAGACACATTTGAATCCCATAGATGAGATTTATTATTAAAAACTCAAAAAAATAAGAAAATTTATTTTTTAATATATTCATAAATATCCACATCCCCAACACATTCCCTCTACTGATTGATAAAAATAGTTTTTGTGTGTTTTGTTTCAAGTAAACATTAAATGAATTTTGGAAGTAAACTACTCAAACATCTTGAGTAACTATTAAATTTTTTAACCATAGAATATAAATTAAGAAAATATTCATTAAATTAACCAAAAATAATGTTACAAATAATTATATGTCTTCCTTTGGATCAACCCCATACTTAAGATATACTAGTTGTGAGGATGATAAATTTAATTTGGTCCACCGAATGTAATACTTAAGCTAGAACAAAACCAAAATGTATCATGATGTTAGATGATTATTCTAAAAGTTTTATTATCTTGTAAAAGTAAATAGAGAGGTATATAGTACTCGATTTTCTAATCAACAATCTACTCTTGGTTTTTTGAAGCCCATGTATGGGAGGACTAGTCTAAAACAATGATCAAAGTTTCAAGAAGTGTTGCAGCAGTATCCAAATGATTTTGTAGACTTGTTTGTTTTTAAGTTTCCACTAGTTCAATAGAAGTTAGTGGAGTATGTGGAAGAAGTTATATTGAATGTTTTTTGGTCTAGACAGAAAAGGTACAATAATAAGTAGTAAGTTTTCTCACTTGTTCGGCCTAAAGAGGAAAATTGTGTTGCAAATTCCATCATTTTTTTCCATATTGAATTAATTTTAATGGATGAGTTAAGTAATAATCCATATATTTTTGCTTTATATGTGATGATCCAGTATCTTAAAATTGGAACTCGTGGAAAATTCACTATTCAAACAGCAGTAATAGGGAGCTACAATCAGCTGCTAGTAGTCGCTGTAGATGTTAGGGCCCAAGAGGACAGCCTGGAGGATCATAAACCAAAAAATTGGAATAAGTATAATTATATTAATAAAACATTTGTGATGGAAGAATTGAAGTATCCTTACATTCAAATAGATGTCATTTACAAACTTGAACTTTATTTGTAATTGGAAGAAAAAAATCTCTATAGAATATAGAAACAACTACCTCTTTATTGGTGATGGGATCATGGGTATAGAAATGAGGAAAAAATATATTTCTATTAAATTTTATAAATGGAAATAGAAAAGTTTTTATACCAACCAAATCATTATAGATTATGAAGAGGGAAATGAAGAAAGAATAATTCCCAAAGGAAGGATCTCCTCGAAGGCCAAGGAAAACATCTCATGAATAGCCACTGTTATAAGCCAAAAAAAATATCCTACTCCCCCTCCAGCCTCCATATTACCTTTATTTAATACCCTCATCCACAACCTACTACCAACAGTAATTACAATACTACCTCTGGCAGTAAGTAACCATCCCCCCTCAGAACGGGAAATCCCACAATTTTATCACTTTCTACCTCTTGAAGAACCAACGTTTCGTCAAAATGGAAAACAAGATGAGCTTTTGGGATTATTGTTATTGTAACTTAGAGGCAGGTCCACTACCTTGCATACAATTCCAACCCTCATAGGCCTGTGTCCCCTTGAAAAACTCACCATCCTGTTAAACCTGAACTCCTTTTATTGTATTATAAGTTAGTAAATCTCAATCAAAATTATCCCGGTATCTCCACCATTCACAAAGACTACAAATAATTCTAAGATGCTATAAATTAAAGATAACACATCCCTTTGGAATAGTCACAATAATAGTTACCAAATTTTCATATACCAAAATCATATTTGAGGCACTATTAGAAACTGAACACCCTATAAAAAGTGAAATGTAATATTTATTTAGAGAAAGTGTATCATTAACTCCCTCCCTATAAATAGTAACCACTTCATTTAAGGGTTTTAAGGCTTCAGTTGGATGTTTTTTAAATGAATGCTCCACTAGGTGAACAATTTCATTCAATACAACAGTGTGTCTTGTTAAAACATAGTAAGATCTTAAAATTTAGAAGTTGTATATGAGTGTCTATAAAAATATACCATGTCATTAAAAACCCCTAAATTTAGGAATAATTAATCTATTGTAGAATTATTTTTCCTAGTGATGACTATAGTAAGTTTTCCAACAACCATACATGATATTATGACTTCTCATATCTCTTCTCTTGGTAGATCAAGCACCCCATCAACACAAAAAAATGAGATATCTTTTTCTTCATCAATGGTGAGGGTATGTTGATCTATGAAAAACTACTTAAATACTAAAGATATGAATCTCAAAGTATCCTTTCATATGAAACTATTAAATATTGATACCAAATTATTTTGAATTACAAAAATAAAAGGAATAGTTGGATCATCAACATTACACAATATATTATTTCATCTAGACACTATACTCATAGGGGTTACCTTCCAAAAAAATCATCATAATTTTCCTTACTGCAAATTCTACCAGTGAAGGTGATTAATGTGAAGATGTTAAACTGGAATCATAATCCAAAAAAATCATTTCTACACCTTTTTGAAGCTATTAGTAGTTTTGAGCTCGTTATATTGGGTGATGGTTGAATAATTCCTAAAAATTCATTATTGGTATCATAAACTCTTAAGTAGAAACTCCTTCCACTAGTACTAACCAAAATTTAATAAAGAATGATTAGTTATTTTTTTCCCTCCCAAGGGAAAACCAAGGTATTACTTTCCTATAACATAAGAATGCTTCACTTATTCCACAAAAATTGAATTATTAATATGGTTATACTTCTATCTGTTTCGTGGTTTGAAAGCCTCTATGTATTCCTTATGATTCCTAAAAATTATAGACTGATGCGCCAAGGAATCATCTTCAACGCCTACATCTATAGAAGATTTTTTCACCTCCCCCTTGGTAGTTGAAACATCATATTTGGACTGGCTTGGAAATTGTTTCACATACACGTTCCTCACAATATCTGCTAACAATTTCTTATGATGTAGACAAATGTATCTTTTCATTACCACTATGTAATTATTTGGTGTACTATGAAAAGGACATGCCCATGATATAAGATTTAGAAATAGGGAATCTAAAAATTATTAAGTATTTTCTTCTTCAGATATCTTGTGACCTCTCAATGCATCTAATTGAAAAACTCAATCCATGAATTTCATTACCTCTATCCTGCTTCTATTTTCTATAATTAGGATCCATTATAAGGACCCAACCTTAAAAGTTACTTAATATAGTGTCTTTAGACTATATTACATTTTCGTTCATTACAAATGTTCTTTTATGTTTTTAATTTAATAGATTTAGGTCATAATTTTTATATAATAATCTCATTAATTATAAATAGGACACTTTAACTCAGTATATATTTTTTCACACTATAAAACATTTAAAGTAAAACAAGATTTATTTTCATGAAAAAATTTCAGGAATTTAAAATGGAATTATTTCCTTTGATTAATCATCCTTAAACACTATGAAAAACATTTTCAAATTTTGGAAGAGAAAAAATATATGTAAGGGACATAAATAGAGAAATAAATTGTCATCTTATGAATTCGTATAAAAAATTTTGTTTTTTAAAATAAATTGTGATCTCAAAATAAAATTTTCATACCCAAGAAAAAAAACTTCTCTTCCAAAATATTTTCATAAAAAAATTTATAAGAAATATAAAAGGAAAAATAAAACACATAAAGGTTTATTTTAAATCAAGAAAAACTCAAACTAAAATTCTCAAAATGTTATACTTTACAACCTCACGAAGTAGCATATACTTACCTTTACCTTTTAAAATTAAAAAAAACAATAAGAAATCATAGAATGCATAGAAAAATCATGTAGGTAACTTGAAGGATTATTTTTATATCACTATTACATACACATGAAATAAAAATCACATATATCCTTGGAGTAACCATCAAATATATAATTTAAATAACCATCACAATTACACTTGGAATAATGATCATCATATATTCCCATAATCTCATAGGAGAAACCTATTCAGTTAAAAATATTTCTTTAACCAGTGCATTTGGGAGATATAGTAGGCACACTCACCTTCAGTTTATAAGAGAACCACCCATCCTTAAAAATAATTAACAAGAACAATATCAAAAAACCTAAAATCTTACATCATAAAAATGTTATTTGTACCCATAAGAAAACTTTTTTGGATTTTGATATATCCATTCCATTTTTAAAAAAAAATTAAAATAACCAGAACATAGGGAAGGAGAGTTTTCTTTTAAAAAAACATTCAAACATGTAAATGAAGTAAAAAAAATAAAATAACAATTATTGTAGTTATAAAATTCATTATCGCCATATATGTTAAAATATAACATTTTTTACTTCATTGTAAAGGGTATTAAAACATTTCGTAAAATATTCCTTTTGAAAACATTTAAAAAAAGTGAGAAGAATGATAAATAATACTTTATAATTCAATTATAACCATATAAATACATCCATAAAATAATTTAAAAATATTTATATGGCAGAAAAAAAGATTTTAAAGGGAAACATTAAAATAATATTTTTAAAACAAAGCCTCTTTACTTGAGTCCAAATCATTATTTACATTCATTATATTCTCATATTAAAAATATATATTAATTATATACTTTATTTGGAACCTTTTTCATGTTTATTATTCCTCTAATATCACTTAATACCATGTTATAATAGTTACTTAATCATTTAAGTTCACATTGGCTGTTTTTAAGATATTCGGTTCATAAATCCAAAATGACTTCGGTAGGTTGAATATGGTTAAAGAGGTAATTATTCCATAATCTATAGAATAATAACAATTACATAATTATAATTTATATAAATCAATTATAATTTAAAATTTAACTATTAAATATGGTTGTGAAAAATGAACTACTTTACAATCAATGAGATGGTAGGATATTTGTACACATAAGTAACATTTCCATTTTTTAAAGATCATTATGGAAAAAAATTAAGATTTATTTTATCCTTTTATAAAATTAATAATATCATAAATATCATATTAATTATTTAAATATAGTTTTATATTTCATCCAGGTGATGTGGGGAGGAAAAATAATCACATTTCTTCGTGGATGTTGTAGTCCATAAGTACACACGAACGACATTATCATTTTTTTGTGAATGGAAAGATAAGAAGGTAAATGATATATTATATTTTAAGAATTATAAATATGTCATGAAAATAATATTTAAACATTAATTAAATAATTATAATCCATCCATGAGATGTGGAAATGGAAATCGAATTACACCAGTTCGTGAGGTGGTAGTTCTTCATAAACAAAAACGATGGTTTCATTTTCCATTTCATGGAATATGAGATAAGTATAGGTTATTACAATTAAATAATAACATATCAAAATATTTAGGATATTTTTTATTATTTTATCATTTTTGGTGGATATTTTAAGGATGTGCAAGGATAAATAAAACTAAAACATATGGTTAAAAACTATATGTCCTCTTTGGAAAATCCCCTTTTTTTAACACCATAAGACCTATAAGATTGAAATTATAAAAAATTGCATATAAAACCTAGAAATGAATTTTAGTAATGGATTTGGGAATATATTTTTTAAACCAAATGGTTTTTAAGTGTGAATTAAAGAGGATAATAGATTCCCTTTTGTAAGAGAGGGGAGAGAAACTCATAGAATTCCATAAAATATTAAAATAATGTAAATAAATTTTCAATTCCAAATGGAAGAAAAATTATATATTTCAAAAATAGGTTGATGATTGATAAATATCATCTCATAGAAAAAAAACATATATTTTAGCTATTTTTTACTCTTATCTTTTGGTTTTAACCCCTCATTAATCCTTTTTACACTTACCATGAAAACAAGGGTTTTTTCTCCTTAAGGGTCATAATAGTTACTATAAATAAACAAACAGCCCATAAATGAAATATTTTTATATTATAAACCATATAATAATAACTTGGTTGAATTTAGTAATTTTAAATAAATTTTATATCATTTAATAAAATATTATTAATTATAAAATATTATTTATTATAAAATAACATTAATATCAATTTTGGAATTATTCATTACATTGACTTCAATTATATCAAGAAAAAAATTAAAATTTACAAAAAACAATTTAATTTATTTCTAATACATTATGTTTATCTATAAAATTTGTGTATCACATTATTCCTCACAAATTATATGACTTATTATTTTTTAATATAATTTATTTTCTTTTTCCCTAAATTGAATAATTATCACGTCAGCATTTTTTATGAATTTAAGATAATTATATCTTTAATAAAATTTAATAAAAATAACATTATAAATACTAATCATTTAGGTTTCAAAAAAAATTATAACCTAAAATTTTCTCAGATTATACCGATGTAAAAAATAGTATATTTATTAAAAACAAGAGTGTGAAATTTTTTACTTTTCTTTACATAAAACATCATAAAGGTCATACTCAAATAAAAATGGAAAAAAAGGCCACATAACTAAATCTTGGTTGTGTGTGGATGAAATGGACTCATAAAATAGAATTAAGAAAATTTTTTGGGTAATTTCCTAGTCCTTATCATTTATTTTTTAACTTTAAATATTTGTTTTACCCCTTACTATGGTATCAAAATTTAATGAGGTTATTATTCATATTAACTAAAAAAAGGGAAATATTTATAAAATCTAGACTTACTAATTCCAAATATGGAATCCATTTTTAATAATTAAAATCATATAAGTTACATAATTTAATTTAAAATTAAATTGAAAAAATACAATGAAAAATGGTTCATAAGAAAAATTCCCTTTTAAGTATAAAATGTTTTTATAATAATTAAAATATAAAAATCAATTGAAACCAATAATTATATTATTCTAAATAAAATTATCTAATAAAATTTTAAAACTTAACCAAAATATAATTTTACATTAAAGATATTAAAAGAAAATAAGGTTTTCATTAATAATCTACTTTTTTCACTATAAATTGAAAAATCAAACTATTCATAAAAAAACAAAATTTCACCATAGCTTAATTTTTATATTGTTGGTCAGATTAGATTAATCAATAGGGGATGGGTGAATTGAGTTACTATAAAAATTTCTATAAAAATTATTTTGTAAATGTTTTCCCAAAGATTAAATGCAGCCCTGTTAATCAAGGTTATATTGTTATAAGAGTTTGACAGTTAAAGTAACTTCTTAAAAGATTGATTAATTCTCAGTAATCTTAATTTGTGTTATTAATATTACTTTTAAAGTTATTCTACTAAGACAATCCAGTTATAACTTCTTTCCAATACTAACTATCAAAGTGAAATTAGTGATTTATGGATTATACAATAAAGCAATAAAATAGAGAAAATTAAATTAAGAATCACATCAGATATGAAACAAGTGGTTAAGTCTCAAGTTGAGACCTAATCCACTCCTCTTGGTGATCACCTTCCACCAATCAGTTTATATTAAAAACTTTGATCCACACCCTGGATTAGGGTTAACAACAGTACACAAACTGTCCAGGTCACACAGGGACCACTTCCACAGTTTTCGTGGGAACAAAGTAACCAGGCCACACAGGACCTCTTCCACACTTATCTATGGGTATACACAAGAGTAAGAGAATAGATGAGTAAGGATATATTGAATCCTTCAGTTTAATGTAAGAGACCGAGTGTGTTGTTCTACAGGTACACACTCTATTTGAAAGATAATAAACAGATACACAACAGAGAAGAAATATGGATATGGGTTTTGAAGTGCTCTGAGTGTTTGTCTTTGCATCTTTCGACTTCTAAGATGAAGCAGATGCAGAGTTCAAGTCCCCATCTGTAAAAAAGAGTGTCGCAATTCATTTTGTGTTCTTCGTGAGGTTTGACAGTGTGAATATGTACTCTGGATTCAAGTGTACTTCATATGTTCTTCAAAGTCGGTTTGCATGCATGTGACAATCCTTTATAAATTTTCTCAGTGTTCTTTATTTTCGTGCTCATAGCCTTGCTTTTCGTTTTTTGTATCACACTCTTTCATTGATTCTTGGACACACTTCACTTTTAGCTTAGAATGCATGTGTTGGAGCTTACAGGTTGCATGTATTCTTTACCTCATACTGTCCGATGATATGTCTACAAAGAAACATTAATTATTTCAGTGCATTAAAATCTTCAAATATGACTGTTATAAATTAAATTGAGAGATGAAAAAATAGTTTAAGAAACAGTGCCACAGAAAGTCATGGAAACGGTGTCTCCTTCACACAGTGTCTAGATTGATCACGATGTCTGAGTGTCACGGTGTCTCATGGTCACAGTGTCGTGCGGTCATAGTGTCTCGTGGTCACAGTGTCTTGGTCATGGTGTTTTGTGGTCATGGTGTCCTGTTCACGGTGTCTGGCTTCACGGTGTCCTGTTCATGGTGTCTGCCTTCATGGTGTCTGATTCTTCATGGTGTCTTGCTTCATGGTTCTAGAAAGACATACCCAGTGGCTGACTCACGGTGTCTCGGACTTTTCAAGGTAACTGTGTTCAGACTTAAGTAATGATGATAATAAAATAAATTAGACTTAAGCATTTTTCAAAGAAAGTATTATGAGTGTAGATCAAAGATATATAAAGTAAGTAAACTGAATGTAAATAAATTAAGATCTTTACAGGCTCTTAAAGCATGAGACTACTTTAAACATTTATACACATGATTTGATATAATTTATAGGAGTTAACTAGGTTGAATAAGATTTTTTATCATTAAAACATGATTAATACATGAGGAGTCCAACAATATCCCCCTTTTTGATGATCACAAATAATGTAAAGTTAAGGTGTATATTGGATCCAATTATAGAGATAATTGGATAACATATAATAATTTTTTCTCCTATTTGGGATTATCAAATGGATGGAATAAGAGAAGTCCAAAATTCACATTCCATTAATAGTAAATAAGGTTCAGTACAACAAAAGAGCAACACAAAAGAAATAGAATTCCTATCAAAAAGAGTAATCATTGTTCTTCTTCATGGGTTGTCCTTCTCTTTGAGATTAGCTGCAGTGGCAGAAGAGGAAGCCATAGGGGTAGAGGTCGAGGTAGAAGAAGGCAGTGAGGTGGTTGATAAAGAGGGTAAAGGAAGGCCTTCAAAGACTGATGGAGCCCAAGTAGGAGCAGTAGAAGATCTAGGTTGTTGTTGATCGAGAATCATAGTTCTAGTCTGACATAGTGCTTGGCTGATAGACATAGTGGTTGAGGCTAGGGCAGAAGGGAAGGTAGGCAGCCCAGGTCTTGAAGGTGCATCCACTGGAACAATAATGGCTATAATCTAGACATGAATATAGGGCCTCATAAGTTTGATGAAATTTGTAATGATCTCTCCACCATACTACATGGATTTCTCAAAATCATCCCTGTTATCCATAAACTTGTCCAACAATCGAGTAATCTCTGTGAGCTTTTGGACTTGGGTCTTGAAATCTTGAGTCACAGGAGGAATCCACAAATTTTCTACAAGATACTTGAAATGGTTTGTCATGTCGTTCTTGGAGAAGATTCTATTGAAGTATAAATCCACTCTCTTGACAATATCATGCGGAGCATCATTAGTAATTTTTTGAGTGGATTTTCACTGGGTCAAAAACTCTATCAATGTTCTTGACAACTTCAGATAGAGAAGCTATATTGAAACCACTGAGAACCTTCTGAAGCTCTTCTTTGATTACAGTTTTGAGCAAATAAATGTCCAAGGAGGGTTTAAAGGATTTACTAGATTATTTGGAGGCATTGACAGCTGTGCTTAGAGATTTGAGTTGATTCAGCACCTTTTGAAAACACCCAATATACTGATCAGTGAGTTTATTAAGATTGAAAACAAGTGATCTCATTTCCTTCACAATTTTTTTGTTCCTTTCAGCAATATTTTCATCTAAGGAAGCTAGATAAGGTTGAATCTGAGACATGGAAACCTGTGGGATTTGATGAGCAACAGGTTCTATAGGAGGAGCAACAGGCTCAGATCTCAAATGCAGCTCTCTCTGCATGTCTTCAACCATACTTCTTAGGGTCCTCACTTCCTTACTAAGCAACTTACTTTCAACTCTTACTTCCTAAATCTCATGGAGCATCTTAGGTTGTATTTTCCAAATAATTTTCTACAATAATAGTGAGGCATCTCTCTCAATTAAATTGGTCACAAGAAGAGGTTGGGTGTTTATGAGTTTCTCAACTCCAGTCAATATGGTAGCACCAAATTCCTTAAGATCATCCTTACTCACAAAATATGGTTGTTCAGATAAAGGTTCAGGAGTACGAACTGGTACAGGCTCAGGTTCCTTCTCAAGAGCAATATTGGAGACTGATTTCAGCTGGAATATAGAGGAAAGATCAAGTCTGGTTTCTGTAACCTGCTGAGAGTCATCCACATCATAGAAACTAGGAAATTTATATGGAGTGTCTAAAGTACTTGACTTAGTTGGATGTGAAGCTTTAATAGACTAAAGATTTGGAGTTTTCTCCCCCTAAAATGGTGCCTCCTTCTCAGGACTGAGAGGCTTATGATCTTGGTCTAATTCCATAGTTTCAGCTCTAAGTTCCTCACTCATTACCTATCTAGCCAGCTGAAAAGCTAGCCTCATCCGTTCTTCAGCTGAAGGGATGATTTCAGGAACAGATTGTTCCACTAGGAGTTCCTCAAGATTATTTTCTTGCAAAACATGTGGCTCTTCCATAATAGGATCATCCATGGCATGCTTTTTAGATTCTTTGACAACTGATTTTGTTTCAAATTTGGGTTGAGTTTCCAGATTAACAGCTTCTTTAGGTGCAGGGACTTCTTCTTCAAGAACTACATGAGGAATAGTAGTCATGTCTTCCTCAACAATAACAGCTTCCCTAGGTGGAACTTCAGCCTCTTCTTCCTCTTCTGCAGGATACTCAACAATCTCATATGGTTCCAAAATAGGATCAGAAATATTTCTTGGTCTTGAGGGATAATCCACCGGATTGAGTTTCTCATAAATTATATCATTGTCTTCCACCCATTCCTTTTTCCAAGGATTCCAGTTTATCTTCATTATTTTGATAGTGGATTTTGGGAGATATAATTCACAATCCTTAATCACTTCCTCATTAGGTCTAACCATACCTTTGGCAAGAAGCATGGATGAGATTAACTGAGAGTAAAATAGTTAAGTTGACTTGGATGTGACTTTGATCAGCTCACACATATGGTGTATTATATACTTGCACAGGTTGATCTTATACCCATTTTTCATAAGGTGAATTAGAAACACATCTTGATATTTCAAAACAACAAAATCACCTTTTCTTGGACTAACCAAATTCTGTATAAACTTGAATAGAATCCTTGATTCTCCATCTAATTCAGAAGCAATGGCTCTCCTATGGGTTTCGTTTCCAGTTAAGATTTTTAGGGCGTCTTCTAAATCAAAGAATTCAGTTGAAGCTGGAGGTCCTATCTGATAATCCTCACAGATGCCCTTGTGAGATATCATAAGGCATGTAGCCCATAACCTCAAAGATAATGAGACTCTATGGCCATTGACCTAGCTTCTTACAATATAACCATCACTATAATCTAAAGAGAACTATACGTACTGGTAAAACTGATCCACTAACCAAGGGTATGTGGGTCTATCTTCCTTCAAGAACCATTCTAACCAGCCTTGTTGTTCTAACATTTTGAATACCAAAGACTTACTAGATATAATCCATTTGGGGAAAATCTATTTCTTAGGTACAACAATGCGGTTTACAATATTCAGATTTATAGGTCCTTTGGGTGTTAGCTTAGGTGAAATATTCTTCTTCATCAAGTTGTGCTTCTCAGGTGTCGACTATAACAGACATTTTATTCTAGGAATTTACTTAAGGTTCGAGCAAGAGAAAGGTTGCAGGGATAAAGAAGGGTTCGAAATGAGTAAGTAGAAGAAACCCTGAGAGAAGAATCGAGTGATAATTTCTTTATTTTATCATTTAGGAATACCAAACGTCGCAAAAATAAAAACGCGAGAAAGTAAGGAAGGGAAAAGAATAATTACCATGATACAGGTTTTTACAAAAAAAAATTATAAAGAATTTTTATGGTGAGACTGTGAATAAACTTCACGGTGAGCGTTACGGTGAGACAGTAGACGCGTGTTATGGTGAGACAGTGAACGAACTTCATAGTGAGATGGTGAATAAACTTCTTAGTGTGCATTATGGTGAGACAGTAAATGTCAGACCGTAAGTGAGTATTACAGTGAGATAGTAAGTTGAGCAACTGTAATCATGAAATAGTAAAGTATAAAATAGAAAGATATCGAACAGTAAGACCTGAAACTATAACAAGTAAGGTATCTATTTGATATTTATCATTCCTAGTTTATTTATGATGTAGTATATACTCTCAGAATTTAATGGTTTGTTGAAAATATCAGCAAGTTGATATTCACTACCAATGAATTCAAAAGTGATATCACCTTTTTTATAATGATCTCTCAAAAAGTGATGTCTTGCATCAATGTGCTTTTTCCTGGAATGTGAAACAGGACTTTTTTATATTTTAATAGCACTTCTGTTGTCACAATTTATAGGTACATGTTTGAATTGATATCTATAATCTAGTAATGTGTGTTTCATCCACCAAATGTGTGCACAACAACTGCCATCAGCTATGTATTCATCTTCTGCAGTAGATAATGCAACAAAATTTTGTTTCTTACTGCATCATGATACTAGAGACTTTCCTAAAAGGTGACATGGTCCAGAGGTTCTTTTTTTATCTAACTTAGAACCACAAAAGTTAGCATCAGAATAACTTACTAATTCAAATGATTTTCCTTTAAGATAAAATGGTCCTAGATTGGGTGTAATCTTGAGGTGTTTATAAATTCTATTTATAGAATTTAAATGAGATTCCCTAGGGTTTTCTAAAAATGAGCACACATACACACACTAAACAAAATGTCAGGACGACTAGCAGTTAAGTAGAGTAAACTTTCAAGCATTCTTCTATAAGTGGTTTGATCAACATATTTTCCATCTTCATCAAGATCCAACTTACAAGTGGTACTCATGGGAGTGTCACTAATTTTATTACTATCTAATCCAAAATGTTTCAGAATATCTCTAGTATATTAACATTGGATTAAAAAAATTCCATCAATATTTTGAAATATTTTAAATCCAAGAAAGAATTTTAGTTCACCCATTAAACTCATTTCAAATTTGTTTTGCATCATTTTAGAAAAATCAACACATAAAGAATTCTTCGAGGATCCAAAAATAATGTCATCTACATAGATTTGAACAACTAAAACATCATTAGAAATCTATTTTATAAAAAGGGTAGGATCAGCTATTCCTTTTGTAAAACCTTTGGAAATAAGAAAAGTACTCAATCTATCATACCAAGCTCTGGGAACTTTCTTTAAACCATATAAGGATTTTGATAGTTTAAAAATATGATTTCGAAAATGATGGTTTTTAAATCTAGGGGGTTGTTCAAAAAAACATCCTCAGCTATATACCCATTTAAAAATGCACTCTTAACATCCATTTGATATAGTTTGAAATTCAAATGTGTAGCATAGGCAAGCAGGATTCTCATGGCTTCAAGTCTGGATACTGGTGCAAAGGTCTCCACATAATAAATTCCTTCTTCTTGACTATAACCTTGTGCAACTAATCTATCCTTGTTTCTAACAATGTTACCATCTTCATCTACCTTATTTCTAAACACCCATTTAGTGCCTATGGTAAAAGTTTCCTTGGGTCTTTCAACAAGTTTCCAAACTTTGTTCCTTTCAAACTAATTAAGTTCTTCTTTCATAGCCATCACCCAAAATTCATCATTGATAGCATCATTAATGTTTTTAGGATCAAGTTGTGACAAGAAGACTTGATGTTCAACTTGATTTCTAAGAGAAGATCTAGTTTTAGTTCCTTTGTCTAAGTCTCATACAACAACATCTAAGGGATGGTTCATAAGGTTTATAACAGTTCTAGAAAAAGAGGGACTAGTAATTTCAGGTTCATCAACATATTCAGGTTCATTGTGACTTGATTATAAGGAATTTCCAGAGCTGGAAGTTTTCACAAATTCTTTCACAGAATAATTTGAGGATTTTTAATTGATGTTCAGATTTGATACATCATCCTCCAGATTCTCTAGGATGGTTTTAGGCTCATGTGGGTCTATTTTATCAAATTTAACATGAACAAATTCTTTCACACATTTAGTTCTTTTATTGAACACTATATAGGCTTTACTAGACATGGAATATCCTAAAAAGATACCTCCATCACTTTTGGATGAAAATTTGTCATGATTTTCTTTGGTATTAAGATTATAGACTTTGCAAACAAAAACTTTGAAGTAGCTAACCTTGGGTTTTATATTGTTCCATAACTCATAAGGAGTCCTTTTAAGAATAGGTCCGATCAACACTCTATTGATTATGTAGCATACTATATTGACAGCTTCAGCCCAAAAATAAATAGGTAGTTCATATTCACTAAGCATTATTCTAGCAATTTCTTATAGGGTTCTATTTCTTCAGTCTACAACTCCATTCTACTGAGGTGTTCTAGGGGAAGATAAATTGTGACTATAACCATTTTGTGATAAAAAGGATTCAAACTCTTGATTTTCAAACTCACGGCCATGATCACTTCTTAAGAATTTAATTCTAAGTCCACTAAGATTTTCTATAGACTTGGCATACTTAGTAAAATAAGAGCAGGCTTCACTTTTATGATCTATAAATAAGGTCCAAGTATATCTAGAAAAGTCATCTAAAAGAAAATAAACATGGTGTTTCCCATTTAAACTAGAAACTCTAGATGGTCCAGACAAATCCATGTGAACCAGTTTGAGAGGTTGAGAAGTTGACACTTCTTTCTTTGGTTTGAAAGAAACTTTGTGTTGTTTTCCCTTTTGACAGGGATTCCACACTTTGTCATTTGGAAACTCAAGTTTGGGTAAGTCTTTAACTAGGATTTTTCTAGATAGATTTCTACGGGAGTTAACATTATAATGTACTAGTCTCATATACCAGAGCCAAGATTCTTTATGGAATAAACTTAAGCATGAACCATTTTGAGAAGATAAAGAATCTAAATTAACATAATAAACATTTTCATTTCTTAATGTAGAAAATACTAATTCATATTTAGAATTAAAGACATTACAAGCATCATTTTCAAATATAACATGAAATCCATCATCATATAATTTTGATATACTAAGAAGATTGTATTTTAATCCATCAACAAAAAGTAATTTTGATATTAAAACTGAGTTAGAGTTACCGATTTGGCGGAGGGCAATAATCTTTCCCTTGGCATTGTCACCAAATGTGACATGTCCTCCATCTACTTTTGTCAGGTTCTTGAAGCATGAGTAGTCTCCTTTCATGTGCCTTGAACATCCACTATCTAAGTAGCATAGACTTTTGCAGGAGCACTTTAAGAATCTTTCCTTCAAAAAGATTAAGAAAAAACATATTTTGGTACCCATAATTGTTTGGATCCAGTAATATTAGTAATAAGTGTTTTAGGAACCCATATTTTCCTCGTGGGTTTCCTATAAGCATTGTGTAAAGTATTTGAAAAATAAACTGTATTTGGTCCACAAAAACTTGAAACAGTAGAATATGTATCATGGATTGAATTAGTTGATTTAAGTCTAGAACTGGGAGTAAAATTGTATGTCCTAGATTTTGAAAAAACATTTGTTCTACCAAGGTTTCTTTTACTAGGTTGATAACCAATGCTAGTGTTGTATTTAGGGGAAATTTGTTTTCCCAGAATTTGGTTAAGGTTATTTTTCCCATTAGTAAACTTATCTAGGTCACTCTTTAATTTCTCATTAGACGTTTTTAATTCATTGTTTTCTTTGAGCAGTTGAGAATTTTTCTCCTTTTTAGTTGTGAGCTCTGATTTAATAGTTACAGTAAGAGCATGATGTTTCTTTAATGATTTATATTATTCTTTTAGTTCATTGCATGTTTCCTCAATTATGTTATAGTATTCAAACATTTCTTCATTATTCATTTTTTCAGAGTCACTTTCATCTTCAGAATAATATGAGTTATGTACAGAATAGTCCAGTGTTACCTCAGATGTGTTTGTCATAAAACACACTTTGGCATTGTTATTTTGTTCATCATGTGATTTTTTGAGTTGCTTGAACTGTCCTTAGAAGAACTCTAGGTTTCTTTCATTGACTTTTTTTACCTCTTGTACATGTCCCCATATTTCTTTTTGTACTTGGGCTTTGGACAGTCAGACATTATATGTCCTTTGTGCTTACATTCATAGCAGAAAATTTCATCAGTTTTGTCACTTATTTTCAAGTCCTTCTTCCAGTTTCCTTTTAGTCATATTTTCCCTTGAAGTTAGGATTTCTGAAAAAGTTATTCTTTTTGTAAAACCATTTGAATCATCTGGCTAGTTGAGCCTTCTCCTCATCATTTTTAGATGATGATTATTCACTGGTGGAGCTTTCTACATAAGCTTCTAGTTTCCCTTTTTCTTTGTGCTTAGAGGTGGTGGTCTTGAATGCAACAGATTTCCTCTTTGGTTCATCCTCTTCTTTATTGACTTTCAAATCTTCCACATACATCAGCAATTTCCCAATGAGTTCTTTTACAGGTAGTTTTCTGATGTCACATGATTATCTAATAGAGACAGAGGTTCCCATCCATCTGTCAGGTAAACATCTAATAATTCTCATGATCTGTTCCTTTTTAGTGACTTCTCTTCCAAGAGAAATAATTGTGTTGACAATCTCATTGAACCTAAGATATATGTCAGAAATAGGCTCATCAAGTTTCATTTTAAAATTATCATATTTGATAGTATAAGTATTAAGTCTCATTTATTTTACACTAGATGTTCCTTCATGTGAGACAGACAGGGTATCCCAAATTTCATGGGCAGTCTTACAAGAAGAAATTCTATTAAACTCTTCATCTCCTCAGGAGTAGTATAAATCATTCATAGCTTAGAAATTGTTATTGTAGAAAGTTTTTTTAGGTTCATCCCATGTGATTCTATCAGTAGCTGGAATTTTGTATTCATTTATAATGGATGACCAAATTTCAAAACTCATACTCTCAAAATTTATTTTAATTTTAATTTTCCATTGAGAATAATTGGTTCCATTAAATAATAGTGGTATGTTGGTTACAGAACCTTCCAATCTATTATCTATAATAATGTATTACTTTAAAAGAGCTATAAATTTAAAATTAACAGAAATTACATATCTTTAATGTAAAACTACAATCACAGTTGAATAAGATTAAACAGAGTCTTAATAAACAGCCTCTGATACCAAATGTTGGTCAGAGTAAATTACTCAAGAGGAGAGGGGAGAATTGAGTAACTATAAAAATTTCTGTAAAAATTATTTCGAAAAGGTTTCCCCAAATATTAAATACAACCCAGTTAATCAAGGTTATACTGTTATAAGAGTTTAACTATTTATGTAACTTCTTAGAAGATTGATTAATTCTCAATAATCTCAATTTGTGTTAGTAAAATTACTTTTGAAGTTATTCTACTAAGACAAGCTAGTTATAACTTCTTTCCAAGACTAACTATCAAAGTGAAATTAGTGATTTTTGGATTATATAGTAAAGCAATAAAATAGAGAAAACTAAATTAAGCAGCATAGAAGATATGAAACAAGTGGTTCAGTCTCAAGACGATATCTAATCCACTCCACTTGGTGATCACCTTCCACCAAGTAACTTATATAATAAGCTTTGATCTACACCCTGGATCGGGGTTAACAACAGTACACAGACTGTCCAGGTCACATAGGGACCTCTTCCATAGTTATTGTGGGAACAAAATAACCAGGATATATAGGACCTCTTCAACACTTATTTGTGGGTATACACAAGAGTAAGAGAATGGGTGAGTAAGGATATCTTGTAACCTTTAGTTTAATTCAGGAGACAGAGTGTTTTGTTCTAAAGGTACACACTCTTCTTGAAAGGTAATAAACAGATACACAATAGAGCAGAAATATGGAGATGGGTTTAGAAGTTCTCATAGTGTTTGTCTTTGCAGCTTTGTACTTCTAAGATGAAGCAGATGCAGAGTTCAAGTCCTTGTATGTAAAATAGAGTGTCGCAATTCAAGTTGTGTTCTTCATGAGGTTCGACAGTGTGAAGATTTTCTCGGGATTCCAGTGTACTTCATATGTTCTTCAGAGTTGGGTTGCATGCATGTGACGACCCTTCCATTAGAAATTTTCTCAGTGTTCTTCATTATTGTTCTCACAGCCTTGCTTTTAATTTTTGAATCGCACTCTTTCTTTTATTCTTGGCCACACTTAGCATTTATCTTGGAATGCATGTGTTGGAGCCGATAGGATTTATGTATTCTACACCTTGTACCTCATACTGTCTGATGATATGTCTACAAAGAAACATTAATTATGTCAGTGCATTAAAATATTCAAATATGACCGTTAGAAATTAAATTGAAAGATGACAAAATAGTTTAAGAAATAGAGTCACATTAAGTCATGGAAACGGTGTCTCCTTCACATGGTGTCTAGATTGATCATGGTGTTTGAGTGTCACGGTGTCTCATGGTCACGGTGTCTCTTGGTCATGGTTTCTCATGGTAACGGTGTCTCTTTCACGGTGTCTTGCTTCATGGTGTTTCGTGGTCACGGTGTCTTTTTCATAGTGTCTAGCTTCACGGTGTCTTTTTCACAGTGTTTGGCTTTACGGTGTCTGATTCTTCACAGTGTCTTGCTTCATGGTGCCCGAAATACATACCCAGTGGCAGACTCATAGTGTCTCAGACATTTCATGGTAACTATGTTCAGGCTTAAGTAATGATGATAATAGAAGAGATTATACTTAAGCATTTTTCAAAGAAATTATTATGATAGTAGATCAAAGATAGTATAAAGTAATTAAACTGAATGTAGAGAAATTGTTATCTTTAAAGGCTCTTAAATCATGAGACTATTTTAATCATTAATACACACGATTTAAGTATTTTTTCATGAAATCAGGCATTACCCATCTATAAAATGGTATGCCCACATAGATATCATCAGATTTAACAACATAATATAAGAATAAACTATAAACAATTACATATATAAAATACAATGAATTCCATAACTAAAAATTTTCATGGTATCTCAAAAGAAAAAACAAATGCCCAAAAAGAATGGTGTGAGGATAAATAATGAAAATTATAACCCAATAGGTATAAAATACCAAAAATGACTCCACATGTGTTTATCCCTACGAGACTATGTATCCTCCGAAAAACATTGGATGATAGAAATCAAGAAGACACACCCTAAAACATAGTGCCCCTGCCTCTAATTGTGTCCTATAAAACAAAATATAGAAATTACCAAAAATGTCCCAATTAAGTTGTGAGTCATGAAGCCTAGTAGGAACCCATGGAAATCTATTTAAGTATTTTACCCATGCAAAGCAATAATCTAGTTTGAAAAAAATATAAAAACTAAAACCACCTTGAAAATATACTATTTATAAATTAACTTTATAAATCCATTTAGATTTAATTTCAAAAGAAGTATAGTTTTTCAAAAAAATACAAATATGGATCAAATAGATAAAAAAGGCCTCAAGTCACAACATTCACAAACATAACTAAAAAGGAATGTTATAGGTGATCATAACTTCAAAATCATATTAACCATATAAATAGAAAGTGAAAAAATTGGCATAGTATATATCATTACATAAAATGGAACTAATAGAAATTATAAATCATATAAACCAATCCAATATGAATAATATGCTACTAGGGGTGCTAACCCATAGGCCTATCATGAGTGTGTTACCATGTATGCTACCTAATAAATGTAAGGGCACAAATACTTCCTCAAGCCCAACTCTAAGAGCCCACATGGACTCTTGGTATCCAACATGGAATATCACATGGTATTTATACCCAAAGGCTCAATCAGACCATAGGAAAAAAAATGGTGACTCTCAGGGTCCTCGATATGAAGGCTTAAAGGCTCCCTTGAACAAACATATCACTTTCACCCTTGTTAACCCCATGTTATAATCCATTCCAACACATTACAAGTCAGTTCCCAAATCAATCAATGTATGACACAATTCATTTTATAAAAGAACATTCCCACTTTAAAAAACACCCTTTATAAGGTAAAATAATTTCTAAAACCACTTTATAAATATATTTTAAAATGGAAAAACTTATCTCAACCATTTTATCAAACACTTGATGGGCATACAGGCCACACACATATGGAAAACCCCACTTTAATCTCCAAATTTTTCAAAAAATTCCCTGAAATACATAAAACATGGAGTTCACACCAAGAATAAATAATTTAAAATGAAATTTAATAAAAACAAAGGCAATTATAAATTTAATGGTATGTCATGGAATCCACCCTTTAATAGATACAACTACCTCATATTTTGTCCAAAGCTCATCGCCTTTGACAAATACCACCCAAAATAGGTAGAACCAAGACTCACATGCCTAATCCACATGAAATCAAACAAAAATCCCCATTAAAAACACTAGATTCATCCAACACCACCCCTAGGGTTCTACAATTCCACAAAAATAGAAGAATACAGCTTAAGAAGGGGTAAAAGAAGAGGAAGTCAAAGATAAATTGGCATACTTCAATAAAAACGACCAAGAAACCTAGAGGAAATCCACTAAGGAGGGGGAGATATTTAACTCCAAGGGAGGAGGGTTGTGCATGATTAAGGAGTAAAAAATCCAAAAAACATAAAAACATGACTTTGGTAGTTTGGTAATTTAACACTTCTTAATGAGCAGGACAAGGTCATGCAGTTTGGCCAAAAGGTTAGGAAAATCATGCCCCAACTATGTAGGTTCCAATTTCCACCCAAAATAGGTTACATAGTCTCCTCTAGGGTGTCACATTCTGAAAAACCATGCTCAAATTGTGAGAAACTGCACTTTCAAAAAATACAGTTCCCCTCACTTGGTTTTTTCATGGTTTAGACAAACTATGCACTAACCATGCACCTTGGTATTTCTCTAAAAAACTTCCAATTTTGACCCTTAGAACACAGGAACCAAAGAACACACTTAAGGAAAAATAATACATAAAATTAGACATACTAGTGACTTGATGGGAGTCACAAACTCCACACCATGCCACTTTCATTCCCCAAAAATTCCTAAAAAACTTATAGAACAATAAATATAATTTTACTGATCCCTCACCCAACATTTGAGTTCCCATGCCTCGTGACTATTGCCACTATACTACCAGATCACACAAACCAAAAGGATCACCTTCCCATGAAGCACCTAGTTCTAAAATCCATGAAATGAAGAGGTTGCTCCACAATGGTGGCATCATGATTTAACTCCAAATCTTCCCACTCTAACACATGAGATTGGTCTGGATGGTATCTATTTAGCTAGGAAATGTGTAATAATTCATTAAAAAAGGTTATTTATGTTGTCAGCTCCAAACAGTAGGCTACCTTCCCTTGATTCTCTACAAAAAAAATGGCATGAAATAATATTGAACTAACTTCCTATGATTTCCCAAACGATAGTGACCCAACATAACTGATACCATAAGAAACATCTGATCACTAACTTAAAACTCCAATGAATGATGATGATGGTTGGAATGTGACTTCTTGAGACTCTGATAAATCTCTATCCATTTTTTAATTATCCACACTCTCTCAATCATCTCCTAGGTGATGTTCTATCCAACCAAAGAACACTCACCCACCTTAGCCCAACAAAAATAAGATTGGAACGACCACCTATACAATGACTTAAATGGGGATATATTGAAAGAGGATTCATATCTATTATTATATGAAAACTCTTCCAATAGTAGATGTCATTCCCATGTACCTCCAAAATCAAGCACACCCACCCACAACATATCTTCAAGAATATTGACAGTCCTATTAGACAAGCCATCTATCTACATGTGACATATGGTGGACAACCTCAACAAGGTTCCAAAATCCTCCTAGAGTCCCTATAAAATGAGATATGCAAAATGGGCATCTTGGTCTGACACTATCACCAAGGGTACTCCATGAATCTGGACAAACTCTAGAATGTACAAGCACCCAAGGTCCTCTACCTTCAACGACCCATTAATTGGACCAAAGTGGTCTGATTTTTTTATATGATCAACAATCAACCATAAAGAATCTTTTCAGCTCGAAGTATGAGATATCCCAATCCAAAAAAAATCCATATAGATCTCATTGCACTTCCATACAGGCACATGAAGTGGTTGTAACAACCCAACTAGTCTCTGATTCTCATCTTTGATCCTCGATCATGTCAAGTACCTAAAAATAAAGTTTTCCACCATGCGTATCATCGTAGGTCACCAACCAATTCTAGAAGAGAATATAATCATAAAGATATTGAGACCAATCACCCAAGGTCTACCCACTATTTAAATATCTTCTAATATACTGGAACTCATGGTTGGATAACTACTCAGTCCTCACTTGATCAATGAGATAGGATGTAATATGGTAGGCCAAGCACTTAAAAAAATGTATTAACCCACATTTCTCATCCTAGGATATCATCTTGTTTTGGAAGATTATAGAACCATCAAGAGACTAAAAAAATCACTCAAGGCATCCCAAACAATTAAAGCACTTCTAATCTGCAGACACTCAGGGTCAGATAGAGGATGTACTTTTTGAAATGAAGGCTTATTCCACCACCTCATCATATAATGAATATTTTAGAGCATGTGAACCACCTCGCCAAAGGGAACATCATCATACCCCTTAAGTTATTTATATGAAATAAATGAAGGATAATTTCATCATTGGGTAAAAAGAAATAACATAAAGCTACAGTATCACATGTATTCGCACAGAACAAAAGAGGGTGGGAAGTGTTGCCCTGAAAAATCCTAAATAGAATCAAAGTATTGGAAAATATAATCAAAATTGTATGTAAATATTATGTCATTTTACAAAATTCCAAATAGTATTGTGTTATCTTTATAAGGATTTGGTATCATTAATTTAATCCCTTGACCTATATCACTCAGTCCGAGCAAGGGGAGAATCATGTGACCTCATACATGTCTCCCTGTATATAAGAGGCTGACCACTAGAGATGATAGACTAAGAGGGAATGTGGGGAGACTATGCCCATGGTAATAGATGTCCAAATCAAGGTACACAAGATCAGAAGCATTAATCAGGGTAACATCAGAAATTAAAGCACAAACAATAATAATAATATCAACCCATTCCATAACATATGCCATAAAAGAACTATCAGAACCACCAAATAATGATCCCCACATGCACCAGATCTATATACAATAATCAATATATAAATAAAATAAAAAAATAATCCCTACTAGGATCATAGATTATATCCCAAAATCACCTCATCCATCTTGATTCTCCAGTATAACCACCCTAAACAGGGTCTCGTTCCTCGTCTGAATACCTGACCAACAAATACTACATGTGCACTGATACGATTGTGTAGCGTGAAAGCATAAACCCAATATGACACCATCAATGAGTAATTAGCATAAATACATAATGATATATAAAATGTTATGTGATTATGGAGAATACATACCTAAATAAACATACAACATGTTGGGTTATCATGAACTAACCAAACCATCATGAACACCGACTCTACCTTCTTTGGCTCATATTCAGAAGGAAAAAACCATCATAACCTATAATCACTTGTAACCCATGACCCATGAATGATACTAGGTCACAACCTCATCAAGTACACCAACCCATCTTCAAAGACACTGGGGAGCTCAAACATGAAAAATGATTCATCCCCATAGATTTTGGGGAGGCTAACCAGTCATAATTTATCATCTTGAGGGTTCTTGAGAGGTCCAATCATCACACCAAACCATCTCAAGGGTTCTTAGGAGGCCCAACAGACACGCTGACCCATGCCAAAAAAAATTTGGAGGTCAAAATTTTTCATTGGCCCACCCCCACATGGACAAGGGAGGCCACACATATGCACAAGCATAAGCATCAACATGCACACACAATGGAAAACACCCGATCATAACCCTGAACCAGTGTCTCACTCATGAAGGTCATCATAAAAACTAGACCAAACCAAATCACTCATGGTTTTTCTATTATATAACATCCTATCCTAGAATCCACTCCACTAAGGCATTGAGACGGTGGGTCACATGGCCTCAAGCACACCTCCCCATATGTCATAGGCTTCCGACTAGTAGTGGGGTTAGAATGTGGTATGGTGGGTATATTATACCCTCATATCATATTGGTGCAACAAATAATATAAATAAATAACAATATAGGATTAAATAATAAATATATTGCACAGTAGAAACAACACAATAATAAATAGCAGAAGCGTAAATAACAAAAAAAATTGGAATAATATTCATAAGTTCAAAGGTTGTGTTCTATAAAATGATGTCATGATATACTGATATAAAAAATGGAAACATGGTACATTCATATACAATCATTCTTTAAAAAAAAGGAAAAAAGGAATGTTCCACTAGCATCACGTGCATACACTCAATCCTCTTGTCCCATTCTCCGAGATACAAGTAACCATATCAAACATCCATAGCAGGGCACTTTCCCTTATCCATACCTATTGAAATGAAATCTATTCAACATCCAAAGGTGGATAGGGTAGGGTGTTACATAAACTCAATAGGCCACCTTGTCAAGATATAATTCAGCTAATTTCCATAGAAACAGAAGTGTGTAGATATAATGAATAATGAACAATGCTGAATAAATAAATAACAATTGGCTCAGGTTCCTACATAAAACCTATAGGTATCTATCTCCTCCGACATAAGACATAATTTTCCTGATCCTAGTATGATATATATATACAGTAATATACTTAACACATGTATATTCTCTAAGTACGTGAGGAAATAAATAGGAAAATACATGGATACTAGGTGCTAGCTGGACTTGTGGTGTAACTAAAGTGTCTCTAACTAGTCAAATGAACCTATAAGATCAAGAAATGGGAACAATACCATAATATCATAATTTATATAAGATTTCATGCTCAACACTCAAGATAGGTGGGGTGAGTCTTCATGCCCAACACCTGATACAGTGGATCATGGAACCTCATGCATGTCACCCAAATAAAAGTGTAACAATGAGAGATGTCATGCTCAACACCCAATATAATTGAGAGTGAAATTTCATTCTCAAAAATTCCCTTAACCATCATTCTCCATCCACTAGAAATGGAGTAATCATAACAATAGTATTAATCATGAAGAATCTCCCCTCATGCATACTAATTCTGAAGCCTAATATAACCAAGGGCATCACATATCTCTCAATTCACATTTTATAATTAGATTACATTAATAATGGCCTTTCCACCCATTTCTATTACTTAAAAACATTCCACTAAATTCATCAGGGAATGTAAAATTATAAACAAAGAAAACCAAGATCTTGGAAGGTGCTATAATTAACTGGGAAATTATATATAGAGGGGAAATTCCATTTATAAGACAATTAAAACATTAAATGGTATTTGGTCCATTAAACAGTTATATGTAAAGAATAATTTAATTTGTAACACCCAAAAGGGTGGATATTACTAATTTCTTCATCCTAAAAACATGAATGAAATGTCCACAAGAATATAATAACGATTGTATAATTAATTATTATGAAATAACACATTTAATGAAATCATGTGGCATTGTACAACATGAAAAGTTATAAATAATCAATTAAAACAACTCAAAATTTAGGGAAAACAACTATACCACATACATTATGGACATCTAAAACTCTTGATCCAATATAGGCTTCAATTTCCAAGTACATTGGAAGAAAAATGAATAATTTTCCAACTCCTTAAAAATAGAGATAATGAACTTGCAAAAAAATAGCACAATAAATGTGAATATCAACAATTTATGTAATCAAAAGGATTAGAGTGATTAACTCAATCTTTCCAACACTTATGACAGCGGCCGGTTGGGAGTTGGGATGAAGGAGATATCAGGATCCCCAGATTATAGAGAAGGAGATATCACTGGAGAGAATGGAGGGGTACATCTGCTGGGGGGGAAGAAATAATGGTGAGAGGTTAAAAAATTGGGGGAAGATTGTAAAATCACCCATCCCGATAAGGTCACATGGTTTGGCTGAAAAGTTGTCAAAACTACGCGCCAACTGTGCTGCCTCCATTTTCTAAGGAGGGAACCTGCACGGGCTAGGTGCATGATTTTCCTAAGAAAGAGGAAATAGTGAAAAGTTACACTATTAGCTTGTCTAAAATTTTAACACATGAATGCACCTTGTCCTTCAAAATTTTATACAATCAAGAAGATCCCTTATCCCTTCTGAAATTCCCCGTGCATTTAGGGGAAAACCATATAGGTTGGGTGGCACTTTTTCCTCTAATTGTGAAACCATGTCTTTGTGTCAAAAAATATAGGGTTACGATCTCTGAACAAGCCTAAAAAACCTCATGACCTCTTTGACTCCATTAGGTATCATTACATGGAACGAAATAAGGAATTTAAGCAAAAAATGACCCATACCTTCAAAAAAATTGACCCATTACATACTCCCCTATTTAAAGAAATGCATCTGTGATTTTTTCTTCTAAGGGTAAAGAGGTATTGTATGAGAAACTTTATTGACAATGGGCTTGTATATCATCTACCCACTCTCAGTTATTTTCCTATACTTGATTTTGCTACCATATCACCCATAATAAAGGAACTAACATGGCTCATAGTGTCTTGTTGCTCTGATTTACAATATGCATTGGATGCTCCTTTAATGAATAATCTACATCCAACTCAAAATATTTAGGCTATAAAACCTATAATGGGTCTAGATAATATCATCGAAGATGAGATACATGAAATTCATCATGCATAGATCTGTATCTATAAGGAAGTTCTACTTGGTAAGTCACTGGTCCAATTAATTTCAAAACATCAATGGGTCCAACTAACCTAGGTGAAATCTTACCTTGCCTCTAAATTTTTTAATGGCCCAATATGGGTGAACCACGTAGGAAAAAACCAATCTATGACCTCAAACTATAGATTTATTCCGTGTTGATTTTCAAATGACTTCTCTCTAGACTAAGTTTTCAACATGCACTTCCTGATCAATTGGACCTTCTCTAAAGTCTCCTAGACGATACACAGTCCAAGTAAAGGTGTCCTTCCTACCTCTAGCCATCAAAGAGGTGAGTTTCAAGGCCCCTTCCATATAAGGATTCATAAGTATCCATATGAATAGTCAATTAAAGTAAATTGTTATAAGCATACTTCATAAGGGTTATGTATATTTTTCAAGAACCTAAAAATTCAAGGACACATGAATGTAGCATGTCTTATAACACCTAAATCATATTATCTATATGTTAGTCGGTTTGAGGGTGATAGGTCATCTTAATAAGCACCTTTATACCCAAGGCCTTCTCCAACCCCTTCCAAAACCAATACATAATGTGAGAATCCCTATAAGATATGATAGAATGCATAGCTCCTTGAATAAGTACGACCTCCATCATGTACAGTCTCCCAACCTAATCTACCGAGAAGGTCTCTTGAACAGGTAAAAAGTTTTATACCCTTTTCAAATGAATAAAAACAACCCAAATTGTATTATTTCTATAAGGCGGTCTAGGAAAAACTATTATGTGGTCCCTAGAAACATCATCCAATTTCCAATCAGGAATGGAAATTGTATATAAAAATCCTATCAGTCACTGATGTTCCTCCTTCATTTCATGACAAGTGGAACACCAAGTGATAAAGCTAGAAATATCCCATTTCATATCAGGCCATCAATAATAGAAATATAAGTCCTTATAAATCATGTTGAAACCGGGATTCACTACCCTAATTGAGGCATGAAATACCTACATCAACTCCTCTCTGGTTTTTTTTGGCACTCATACATGCCAATGAAATCATAGGGTCTCATCCTCATCCATGGTCTAACCCGAACATGAATCATCATATGAGATATTTTCCCTCAAGACTAAGCCCTCTTGATCTGAAATCTTCCTCATTCTCACCTGTTACAAAAGGGTAGAGGTCACTTCTAATGCTGATAGGATAGTATTCCCATGATTCTATGGAACCTAAACATGAATCTTTGAAAACAAGGCCATGAGTTTCCACTAACCACTGGCCTCCTAAATCGCATGTGTCTGAGTCTTCTGGCTCAGAGAATTGGTTACATCCTTCCCTTTTACAGGCATATAGGAAATCTTAAAATCAAAGGACTATAGGTACCCAACCCATCTACACTGGCTGAGATATAGATCACACTATGTAAATATTTACTTGAGGCTTTCGTGATCCATTATTACAAAAAAACACTCTATGTAGATAATTTAGCATAAAATATAGAGAATAAACTTCAATATCTCACTCAAGGTCATGTGTTGGGTAATTTTTCTTGTGAGGCCTCAACTTATGAGAACCATACGCTACAACTCACTCACCCTACATCAAAACTACTCCCAACCCAAAATTTTATGCATCACAGTATAAATTATATCTCCTGCATGGCTATACAAGAATCAGGATCATCACTGAAGTCAAAATACACTTAAAATATTAAAGGGATTATGTACAATCACCTGACCATATGAATTTCACACCATTATTAGTCAATCCCATAAGATGCACTGCTGAGAATGAGAAATATTGTATGAGGTGTCTATAATATCTGAATATCTCTACGTAACTCTATATGATAATGATTTTCTTGGGATACTCCCAGGAAACTACAACCCCCACATTCTCTAGGTTTACTAATAATCTTATCTCTGAGATGATATGACCCAAGAAGTGGGATTTGGTTATCAAAAAGTGTAATTTTCTAAGCATAGCATAAATTTGGTGTTCTCTCAGTGTGTTCGGCATGATATCAAGATTTTTTGGCATGGTATACCTTTTATGATCAGGGATATTTAGTGGTGGGTACAAGTGACATCACTTTCCTCCTTTTGAAATGATGATATAGTTTCTTTCTCAGATATTTCTCCACATTTTATGGCCTTTATGATCAGGACTTTGTTCGCAGGATGGTGTACATCGAGGTGGCCCAATATTGAGACCCTAGAACTACCAAAGAATTTTGATCCACTATTTCCAATCCCAAAAAGCCCTATGTATATCAAGCAGTGATGGAATCAGAACTCCTAATCTCCACCCATTATATCCTTCACTGGATCATCACCACATACTTCACTACTCAATCGTACAATAAAGGAAATTTCAGCCTTTGCAATTTTATCATTATGAACTCCGTGATTATTGGGACATCCACCAACATTAACTTTTTCTTAACATAGTACCACCACCACATGGTCAAAAACCCCAAGGGAGACATTTTTGTAGGCCCTTATATCACTCTCTTAGTTGATCACTTTGGAATTCAATTTGATAATGACGTGTTCATATAGATTCCTCCACCACCCCCTTTTGATATCACTATGAAACATCTTATACGAATGATATAATTTTATATCCACCCATATCAATTTAGAGGAAACCAAGAGGAATCCTAGGATGAGACCTATCAAACCTCAAACCACCAGTTTTACCCCACCATTCCTCCCCACATGATAAGGATTACCAACCCATTAGTCCAACCACCTCCAATCCTCTTCCACCCAACTTGGCCTACTCCACTTACACCAACATTGAGGGCACCCTTTTCGGTGAACCAGATATTTAATGGAAGAGGGGCCATGATTTTTAAGCCATGTTCAACTAAAAATTTGATTCCACGCAACAACACATGGAGGGAATCAGAATGCCAGATCTCCCTTCCCCTTACCTTTACCAACCCCTACTCAGCCATCTCATTTCCTAATACATGTATGGGGATGAATCCTACCACCGATATCCTTCTTGGGAATCAAATATTCCATAAAAACCACCATCCACACCTCCTACAGAAGGGATAGACACTGAACATGCCACAACAGATCCGTCATGGGATGAGGCAGCCCACACTCAGTCCTAGGACCCATTAGGCATTGGTCCTCACATAGGCTGGAAATGATTTTCATTGACATATTTCATCCCTTACCACTTTATATTCTTTTTGAATCTATTTAAAACTTTCCTATTCCTATGGATGTTTTCTGTATTTTTCATTTGTGGTGGGATTTATTTCTTCTCTTTAATTTCATTTACTGCGACTATGCTACTATTGCTTCTCTATTTATGGTTTCCTTTCCAAGACACCAGGTGGATGATTATTTGAAAATGAATAAACTCTTCTTCTTTTAAGTCTCTATCACGAAAACTAAAGACCATTATACCACCATTTTTCAGGGGAGTTTTTCTATTCTTATCCATTTTTACCTTCACAATTCTACCATTCCCTTACATGAATTTTTTTCTACCCACCCTTCTCCACCTAACAGCATTTATGAGGCACCATGATCAGTTTTAAGTGTGAGGGATGAAGATTTATTTAGCACCCCATTTGTTCATTGCCTTATAATTACCTAGGCTGATATGTTTTTTCATGATTAATTCTAATGTGTTGTTATAGATGTCACAGATTTATGCCAACTAGATAAAATGGACTTTGGAGACCTATATTGAAATTCCTCATATTTATGGATTGATATGATTTTTTTGTAAATAAGCTTTGGAACACTTCAATAGATACATTTAGATATTAATTTATAAAATAATTTATTTAAAAATGGACATTTTGGTGGAGTAGTTTAAATTAAGAACCCCTTAAAACTAAAGTCGATTTATGCATAAAGGAAAGTGAAGCATTGAAATTGTTGGGTCACACTAGTGGTAATTATGAGGTCTTAATTTTATGATATCTTAACATTCTCTCTCAATTCATCACGATAATACATGGAAAAATTGGGAATCCAAACTAGTATCTCACCCCAATGAAAACAATTCGAGATACGAAAAAGAAAGTAGAAAATGTTGATGACCATTCATCACTCTTCAAACTACAATTCTAGGAGATTGTGTTACCTATAAATGTAATAACCCCCCAATTAGTGTCCACAAGATCTTTTTCCTAACCTACCTAAGTGTGTGATGAGATGGAAGTGGAGGATTTTACTTCCATTCAATGAACAAGAACGATTTGAGTTATAAACAAACAATGATTAAATAATGAATATTTGGCTATTTTGAATTGAACTTACTTTGTTGGATGACTTCATATATTGGTGTGTCATGAAGATTGGATGTAGTAATTTCAGTAATTATTCATCAAAAATTCACATTAATTTATTTGATTTAACCTATGGCATTTCTACCTTTTTCATTGATGGTCCATTTGAGATGATTGTCTAGGAATTATTTTGGGGACAAAAAATCAATCAATTGAGGGGAAGAATGATGCACTTGTGTGAATGTGACATTTTCATACATTAAAACACATTTAAAATGGTTGTTTGGATCAATTTTCATGTTTTTAGAACCTTAACATGTCTTGATAGGTGGGATTTAGTCATCCAAGAAAGGGCTAAGAAGAGTTGGCACGAATTGAGAGTTTTGGATTGACATCTAATGAATTTAGACCCTTTTTACAGGGTGCCCAGTAACTAATAAGTCACCTAAATCGTGAAACACATCCCAGAAAATGGTGTCTTCCCATTAGCCTCACGATAGAACTGGTCGCACACCCTCTACATAGTTAAACAAACCATGTTGTTCATCCAGGAAACTGTGTATGGTAAGTTTTTGAGGAGACAGTGGCTATTTTCATAGTCTCCTTATGGTTAAAAAACTATTTGGTTCATCTAGAAAACCATGAACCTCAAATATATACAAACAGAACCATGATCCATGTTAGCATACGGTTAAACTTATCGTGCACCTAAACCGTGCACCAGTTGACAAGCATCCAACCACATTCTATCTACCTCCTTAACTACCATTTGACTAGGGATTATCACCCCAAACCACTTCTAGACACTAAGGGCCATCCAATCAATGATCCTTAAACAATTTTAGAGAGGGGTGTCATTTTGAGTGGATTCATCTTGGCAGAAAGGGATATTGAAACTCGTTCTAAGCATTTTTGAGATTACTCTATTATGGTTTCTTGGTCATTTTTTCCTTTATTTCTCAACTGGAATGTACATTAGAGATAAAATGAGAATGTTCTTTGTCATTTTTTCCATGTATATATAATTACTTCAATGTGTTGGGGATGTGGATAATTAAGATTTTTTGTGTTTGATTCCACTTATTATGATTTTTTTGGTTCTTTTATCTCTCATAATTATCTAAAGTCTTCATTCATTATCTTACTAGAAACTTTGTATCAGATCAATAACAAGGCTTCAAGGGATTTCCAGGGGAATTAAAATGATAATCCCATAACCATTTGATGCACTCTTCATCTCCAAGGGGTTTTTTCACAAAAACTTTTTCAAAAACCAATTGTCAAACAAAGAAATTGGTTTCTATTAAGACAAACAACACATACTAGAACAAGGGAGTTTAGTCGCATTTTAATCCTTGATATGGGAGTTATGATAAAAAACACAAAAAAAATATGACAATTTAATTTGTATGATATTCATTAAGATCCACAGCCCTGACACATTCCCTCTATTGATTGATAAAAATAATTTTTTTTTGTTTTGTTTCAAGTAAACATTTAATGAATTTAGGAAGTAAACCACTCAAAAATCTTGGGTAACTATTATAATATTTAACAATTGACTCTAATTTCATAAAATATTCAGTAAATTCACCACAAATAAAGTTAAAAAGAACTCTAAGTCTCTTTATTTATTGACCCTATACATACTCTATACTACTTGTGAGGGTGGTAAATTTAATTTGGCCACTAAATTTAATACTTAATCTAGAACAGGACCAAAATGTTGCATGATGTGAGAAGATTATTCTCAAGGTTTTCTTGTCTTATAGAAGTACATTGAGAGGAAACCAGTCCTAGATTTTCTTGTCACAGCCCCCTCCCACCAGAGATGCCCCTCCTGAGCTGGAAATGGTGAAAGGGAGATAATGACCCCTGAGTCCCGCCTCCAGTAGGCCCCGGGTTGGAGACTAGAACAAAGGGTATGAGTTTTCACAAATATGGGAGGCATTACCCTTTTTTTATCTTAAGATCTAGAAATAGGACAAGTCAACCACCAAAAAGGAAAAGAAAAAGTGTATAGAAATAAACCCAAACCAAGACCACATGCAAGTTTAAATAATTTTATAACAAGGTGCAAGTACAAGAAAGTTCAAAGTACAATACCAAAAGAAACAAGTGTACAACAATAGAAACAACTCCAACAGTCCAACTAGTAGGGTCCCGTACGGCCCTGGTAGTCCTCTTGGAAACCTAAAAGTAAACGTAGGGTGAGCATACAAGTATACTTAGTAGGGAAACCTAAAGCTCTCGTGCACAAGTGGGGAGACATCCTAATGTCCTGTGAGAACAACAGAAGAAACCTAGCAAGGAATTCTATCCACCCAACCTCACCATCCACACTCACCAAAACACAATCACAACAGGTATTAATATATAAGAAACAAGAGTATTGGGTACCCCGCACCATTTCCCAGTAGTTAGCTTCTCTTCCTAATGGTGAACGTCCTGACACTGCCACGCTCTCCCCGCCCGCACACACCTGGGCCTCACAAACCACACATCCCGCCCGCACACACATGGGCCTCACAACCATGTATCCCGCCCGCACACACCTGGGCCTCACAACCACGTATCCTACCCGCACACACCTGGGCCTCACAACCACGTATCCCGCCCGCACACACCTGGGCCTCATCTTGAATATTCATGGGAAACAGTAGAACCTGCCCAAAGAGTCTTGGGCTAAAACCACCCCAATCGAAACCTACCCGAAGAGTATTATGTGTAAGGTCTCATGAAGCCATCACAGCCTAGGGGAGAAGGAGCAGTAAAGAGCTAGTAACTAAGGGAAAAACGCCCACTCCCATGAAATGGGAGTGTTCGGCACTAAGTGCTCAACACAGGTGGGGTGCGATAAAACACAAAAGATACAGATATATATATGTATAACAAACACATAGTCCAACCTATGGCTTCTAAACAGAGAAATTGAGCACGTGCCTCGGCACTGCTACTACAGAGCATGCATACAACAACCAACCACAACCCCATTTAGGTTTTCACGTTTCAGTAGAATTAGTTCATTTAGTTCCTTAACTACTGGGAAACTATCCACAACCAACCACATCGATCATTCGTAAAACATATCCCTGCCATCCACAAATCAAGTTAGGAAAACACAAGCAACACAACCAAGTCCTTCTTATCAACCAACCATCCCATTGATTATTAATCCTGTTCCATTACCATGACCCACCATTCATTAACTCTTCCACTTTTTATTTATTATTCACAACCCATAGTTCGTTCACATTAAAACCCAACCTTGTAGCTTTGCTGCCAACCACCAGAACCACAACCGCACCGTACATTATTATCCCTTTAATACCATTTATCACAGCCCCACTGCCCACCCGATCCACAACAACCCACAAAACAAGGTTTGTGCCACATCATCGCCCCTTTAACATCATTTACCGAAGCCCTGCTGCCTGTTCTATTCGTAAAAACCAATGATTCACCCCTCCCTTTCGCACATCAGTAACCAACCCAAAACCCACAAGTTCATTATTCCATTTTGTTTAACCGAGGTGATCACACAAGGGTTCCAGATTTTAATCATCCAACTTTATGTGATTAACCAATTTCCAGATTCCACAAAGTTTCCATCCACAAAACGGTCTAGAAAGATAGGGAAACATTTAATTGTACAAGAAAAGGCCCCCAATGACCATGATTTTTAGTAGGTAGAAGATCATTCAATTCACAACATATCAATATGATAAACAAAGATAAACATAACAACTTCCCCATCCCTGTTCTTTAACCAGTTATTATCTTTATTTAATGGTTCAACTGTTTTCCATGAAAACAAGAGGATACCCACCCCGCATGATGCACAGATTAGAGATACAAAGGTAATATCCCTACCTCAACAGGTTCTGATCGCAACGCTCCCCCGAATCAACCTTAGAAGACGTCTGTCGGCGTCCTTCACTTCTATCGGGTCTCGGTAAAACCTCCTCGGGTGGAATTTGGAAAGGAAAGGATGAAGGAAAGACAACATATCCAAGCTCGGATGTTCCGCCTCGTCATTACGATCTCGTGGCCGTTGACGGATCGTAAATCGGAGGTCGGACGAAGAAGTTATGGAAGAAAGAGTCTTCGAGTCTCTTGGGAGAACTCTGCTCAGAGGAAAGGGGAGGAGAGGGGTGAGTTAAAAAGGAGGAGGGGACCCCTCCTTTTATAGGCGAGAAAAGAAAAATTAAATGGCGTTTACTTTATAGTACACGACGTGTACTCATTTATTTCACACAGTCTCCACGTGGCTTCCAACATGGCTCTGTGGCCGTTGAATGGTCAACACACGGTTTGAGGTTACGACATACGCGAGGAAGTACTAAACGGCTTGTAGTTTGGACACACGGCGTGTACTCATTTATTTCACATGGATCCAACACGGCACAAGGCCATTGACTAGTCAACACATGGTAACGCGTACGCGGAGAGAGACTACACGGCGTGTAGTATTGGACACACGGCGTGTACCCATTTATTTCACACAGCAAGGACACGGCCTTCAACACAGGGTATACCCGGAAAGGGGGTACATGGTGTGTACTCAAACTACATGGCGTGTAGTTTCAAAATTCTGGAAAGTGTGGGAAAAGTCCATTTTACCCTCCAGAACACTTTGTGGCCCTCTTTTTGACAAAGGAATGGGCCGGAGAGGTCCAGGCCATTACATCAGATACCTCTTAAAACATTCTCATCCCTGAGAATTCAAAAACCAACCCAGAGGAACCCAACAAGATACCTCTTAGGGTTCCCGTTATAACAGGAACCCAACCAACAACCCTAATAATATGTGTTAGGAATTCCTTCTCCTATGTCGAGATATTATGTGCTTTAGGTGGCACTAACTCGCCTGCACGGGTTTAATCGCATCCTCATTAATACGTCTCGATTAAGAATTGGGCCTTCCCACTTTCATACATTAGGATTTTCCAACTTAAACTACCCCCAACACCACACAACCAACACACTGACCGAACATGTGGTTTGGGGAAAAATTCTTTCTCCTATGTCGAGATACTATCCGCATTAGGCGGCACTGACTCGCCCGCACTGGTTCAATCGCATCTGCATTAATGCGTCTCAATTAAGGATCAGGTTTTTCCTTTTCCCCATGCATCCGAAAATGTTACACATTACCAGGGAACAAAGAAAAAAAAGGTCTCACAACCGACAAGCCAAGCATTCCATATATCAAAGGTATAGAGTACAACATCAACACAAAGCTCAGAAGAACAAGGGAAAACACAAGTCAAAACAACTCCGGGTACTGAGCGTACATCTGGGTCTCCCACTCCAAAGTGCTCTCCTCGAGGCCGCCATGCCTCCACAACACATGAACCAACGGAATGGTTCGTCCACGGAGCACCTTCTCTTTACGATCCTCGATTCTGACTGGTCGTTCCTTGAAGGTCACGTCGTCTCCCATATCTAACTCTCCCCAGTTTATAACGTGGGAGTCTTCATGTAAGTATAGACGTAGTTGGGGGCTGTGGAAGACGTCATGAACCTTCTCCAACTGAGGTGGTAGGGCTAGTTGATATGCCACCTTGACGACTCGCCTCAGCACCTCAAAAGTCTGATGAACCTAGGTGAGAGCTTTCTCCCTTTCCCAAGCCTCCTCTACCCCCGTAGAGGGGAAAACTTCAAGAACACATGATCCCCCACCTCAAACTCAAAAGGCCTCCTCCGAATATCAGCATAAGACTTCTGTCGGTCCTGATCCGCTTTCATCCTCTCACGTACAAGATGGACTTTCTCTGTGGTGCTCTGCACTACCTCTGGCCCAAGAGCACCTGTCTCACCAACCTCTTCCCAGCAAATGGGTGAACGACATGGTCTTCCATACAAAGCCTCAAATGGTGCCATGCCAATAGTAGAGTGGAAACTATTGTTGTAGGCGAACTCTACTAAAGGCAAGTGTCATACCCATGATCCTCCAAAATCCAGAATGCATGATCGCAGTATTTCCTCCAACATCTGGATAGTCCTCTCTGTCTTCCCATCGGTCTGGGGGTGGAAAGCAGTGCTAAGGCGTAGCTAGGTGCCAAAAGCATGTTGTAACCCCTTCCAGACTCATGAGGTAAACTGAGTATCCCAATCTGAGACGATAGTCTTCGGGACTCCATACAACCGCACAACCTCGTCTACGTACCTTTGTGCTAAGGTACTCATCGGGCCTGACTCCTTAATTGCTAATAAGTGAGCTTATTTCATCAGTCAATCCACCACTACCAAGATAGAATCATAACCACCCTGAGCTCTGGGTAGTCCTGTGACGAAGTCCATTGATATGTCATCCCACTTCAACTTGGGGTCATCTAAAGGATGCAATAAACCACTGGGAACATGGTGTTCATCCTTCACTTGCTGACACACTAGGCATTTAGCCACAAACTCTGCCACTACCCATTTCACCCCGGGCCACCAAAACTGTTCCCTCAGGCCTTGGTACATTTTTGAAACTCCTAGATGTACCACCAAGGCTAAGCTATGGAACTCATGGAGAACTCCCTCATGCATTGTCTTCGGGACAAAAAACCTTCCATGGAAAAGCATCTGATGTCGGTTGTCCTCTGACCATCCTTCTAGAGCGTTCCCCTGATCGACACGATCCTGCATCACTTCCGCCTCAGAGTCCCCCCACTGATACTCTTCCACCTGTTGCAACAAGGAGGACTGCACCGTCATCTGAAACAAACATCCTCTAACACCTTATACCCTGGCATCCAAGTGCAAGGCGGACAACTCTCCCATCACCTTCCAAGCATCATTGGATTCCTGAACCACTTCCTTATGCGACTTCCTGCTCAGGGAATCTGACACAATGTTTCCCTTACCTTCTGTGTAAGAGATCTCAAAGTCATAGTCTTGGAGAAACTCGACCCATCTCCGCTGCCACAGGTTCAGGTCACGCTAGGAGAAGATATAACGCAGGCTCTTGTGATCTGAGAAGACCACAAAGCGCTCCCCAAATAGTTAATGTCTCCACAACTTCAGTGCGAACACTACTGCTGCAAGCTCTAGTTCATGGGTGGAATAGTTACACTCGTGAGGGAGTAACTGCCTAGAACCATAACAGATAACTCCCTTCTTCTGCATCAGCACGCACCCTAGACCAAGGCCAGAAGCATCACAAACCACCTCATAAAACAACCCTTCCTCTGGAAACTTGAGTACGGGATCACTGACCAACTTCTCCTTCAGGTAGTCGAAAGCTTTTTGGCACTGCTCACTCCATAGGAAGACTTGGTTCTTTATAGTCAAAGCTATCAATGGAGCAGTAACTTGAGAGAAGTCTGAAAAGAACCTCCGATAGTAACCTGCTAACCCCAAGAAACTACAAACTTTTAGCATGCTCTTGGGTGATGCCCAAGAAACAACTGCCTCCACCTTCGATGGGTCCACTGACACTCCATGCTGAGACACCATGTGCCCAAGGAAGTGTACTTATTGCGTCAAGAACTTAAACTTCAACAATTTCCCATAAAGCTGGTGGTGTTGAAGGACTTCCAAGATTGCCCTGAGATGGTCAACGTTCCCCTTCTCTGATCTTTAGTAGATTAGGATGTCATCGATAAACACAACGACGAACCGGTCCAGAAATTCTCTGATGACAAAGTTCATAAGTCCCATGAACACAGCCGATGCATTTGTAACTCCAAACGGAATCACTACAAACTAAAAGTGCCCATACCTGCACCTGAAAGCCGTCTTCGAGATGTCACTATCCATTATCCTTAGCTGATGATGTCCAGATTGTAGATCAATCTTGGAAAACCAATCTGCTCTCCTCAGTTGGTCGAAGAGATCATCTATCCTTGGAAGGGGGTAACGATTCTTGATCATTACCTATTTCAACCTTCGGTAGTCTATGCATAGCTTGAGACCACCATCTGCCTTCATCACAAACAAAACTGGAGCACCCCATAGTGATATGCTGGGCTGAACAAAACCCTTCTCCATCAGATCATCAATCTGAATCCACAACTCCCACAACTCCGAAGGTACCATCCGATAAGGGGCCATCGAAATCGGACGGGCACCAGGCTGTAAGTCTATCCCAAACTCAACGTCACGTTGGTGGGTAGAGTCACAACCTCCTCATAAAATTTCGAGGAACTCCCCAACAACCTCTGGGACATCCATCATCTCTGTATCAGTTGGAACCACTGATAACCTGCCTAACAAGGAAAGGAGAGGCTTTACATGCCGTCTTCCCACCTGATAGCTCCTCTCGCCAAAAAAAGATATGCACTGCCCATCCACGTCGGAGAACACGACTCTTCTCCAGAAGCAGTCGATAATGGAACTAATAGAATAAAACCATTCGATGCCTAGGATGAAATCGTATGGATACATATGTAAGAGAAGAAGGTCCCCACTAGATCGATGTGGTCCCAACGTTAGTCCACATCCCCGAGAAATACAAGATATGCTGGTCTGGTATCCAACTAGTGTACTCAGCACCAGTGGTATGGAAAGTCTCTCTATGTCTAGTCCCAAAGCATGGGATAGACTAGGTGCAACAAAGGAGTGCGAAGCTCCCGAATCGAACAAAGCAGAAACAAGAGTGCTGAACAAACAAATCATACCTCGCACCACCTCTGGTCCTGCTGGTGCTATCAATTCTGCTGCGTGCAACTATCCACGCCCAGCTCCTCTGCCTCTCTGATGTCGTCCACCTCCCTGACCATGCCCTGGTCGAGGTCCCTGAGGAGCACCCTGAGGTCGGCCTCCTCCCGAAAAGTCTGCCATCAGAGGACCATGGTCATGCTGCTGCTGGAAGGGCCTCACTGGCAACTGGTGCTGTTGAGGTGGGTGATGAACCTTCCCACCTATACCGTACTGAGCTCGGGTCGGGCACCGACTCTGAACATGCCCAAAACCTCCACAAGAAGAACACTTCAGTCCTGGGCTCGTGAAAAAGGGATGAGGACATGAATATCTGAACTGGAACTGTTGGGGCCTGCTCCCCACTGGCCTGAACCTGGAAGGTCCCATCGCAGGAGACCTGCTGCTGACTACTTTCCCCTTCGACGAGCCCGGATGGATCCCCACTCGTGGTGCACCTTCCAGCGAGTGCATCCTCTCTACAACCTCTTCCTTCTTCTGTACTGCCAAGTACGTCGGAAGGGTGAAGGGGGTAACAGCATACTGTAGCGAAGGATGAAGCGCCTCCTCCAAACATCTCGCCTGAGACTCCTCATCCGGAAAGAGATCCGGAGCAAAGCGCAGGAGATCCTTGAACTTGATCCCCAACTCTCGTATTGACATAATCCCCTACTGAAGGGAGAGTAACTCCTGCCTCTTCACCACCTTGATCATTGATGAAAGGAATTCCTCTTGGAATTCCTTCTCAAATTCAGCCCACGAAACCTTTGCCTCTATCCTCTCTCTGAGGTAGAGCGTCAACCACTGTCACGCCACACCTCTCAGCTAACTGACTGCTAGAGGAACCCAGTACTCCCTCGGAGCACGAATCAAGGTAAAAGCGATCCATAGCTCCTCAAGACACCCCTCAATCTCCGTATCTGATGTACTACCCTCGTACTTCTTGAGGGTTTGCCGCTGGAAAGAACGGAGAGTCTTCTCCCACTGGCTATCTTCCTCCTCTCGGTCAATCATCAACTGATCGACCGCCTGAATCTTCTAGGCCTCAGCCGTCTGAGCCACCTGGGGATGACGTCTATGTGCCATAGTTGTACGGTAAACAGAGATCGCCTAAGCCCAAGTAGTAAGGAAATTTCTCAGGGTTTCATTTTATCATTTTATTTCAATTTCTTTCCCAGAACATCCAAATCAAGTAAAACACAATCATGATGATTCATGTACCTTCCCTAGGGTCTCTACCCTGCAATCCATGTAGTCTCACTTGGTCGTTCGGTAGGCTTAGAGTCCTTGCATCGGATCATGGGGGGCCCTAAAATCTCGTGTCCTAGCTGGTTTTCCCTGGCCTATGTCATGAACCAAGATTAACTAACATTATGGCCCTACCATCCCATGCAATCCTCACTATGCCTAACTCCAGACTCCATCCTATCTCTCAACCATCACCCCTGATACCATTCTGTCACGACCCCCTCCCACCAGAGATGCCCCTCCTTAGCTGGCAATGGTGAAAGGGAGATAATCACCCCCGAGTCCCGCCTCCATTAGGCCCCGGGTTGGCGACTAGCACCAAGGGTATGAGTTTTCACAAATATGGGAGGCATTACCCTTTTTTTATTTTAAGATCGGGAAATAGGAAAAGTCAACCACCAAAAAATGAAAAGAACAAGTGTATAGAAATAAACACAAACCAAGACCACGTGCATGTTTAAACAATTTTATAACAAGGTTCAAGTAAAAGAAAGCTTAAAGTACAATACCAAAAGAAACAAGTGTACATCAACAGTAACAACTCCAACTGTCCGACTTGTAGGGTCCCGCAAAACCTCCTTGGGTGGAAGTCGGAAAGTAAAGGATGAAGGAAAGACAATGGATCCAAGCTCAGAAGTTCTGTCTCATCGTTTCGATCTCGTGGCCACTGGCGGAATGAAAATCGGAGCTCGGACAAAGAAGTTATGGAACAAAGAGCCTTCGAGTCTCTTGGGAGAACTATTCTCAGAGGAAAGGGGAGGAGAGATGTGAGTTGAAAAGGAGGAGGGGACACCTATTTTTATAGGTGAGAAAAGTAAAAGTACATGGCGTGTACTTTATAGTACACGGCGTGTACTCGGTTATTTCACACGGTCTCCACGCGGCTTCCAACACGGCTTCGCGGTCGTTGACTGGTCGACACACGGTTTAAGGGTAACGCATACGCAGGGAAGGACTACACAGTGTGTAGTTTGGACACACGGCGTGTACCCATTTATTTCACACGACAAAGACACGTGTCCAACACAGCACACGGTTGTTGAATGTTTTCATGGGAAACATTTGAACCATTAAATAAATATAATAAATGGTTAAAGAACGGGGATGGGGAAGTTGTTATGTTTATCTTTTTTTATCCTATTGATATATTGTGAATTGAATCAGCTTCTGCCTACTGAAAATAACGGTCGTTGGGGGCCTTTTCTTGCGTAATTAAATGTTTCCCTATCTTTCTATACCGTTTTGTGGATGGAAATTTTGTGGAATGTGGAAATTGGTTAATCACGTAAAGTTGGATGATTAAAATCTGGAACCCTTATGTGATCACCCCAGTTAAAGAAAATGGAATAATTAACATGTGGGTTTTGGGTTGGTTACTGGTGTGTGAAAGGGAGGGTGATTCCTGGGTTGTTACGAATAGAACAGGCAGTAGGGTTGCGGTAAATGATGTTAAAGGGGCGATGATGTGGCACGAACCTTGTTTTGTGGGTTTTTGTGGATCGGGTGGGCAGCGGGGCTACGATAAATGGTATTAAAGGGATAATGATGAATGGTGTGGTTGTGGTTATGGTGGTTGGCAGTGGGGCTACAGGGTTGGGTTTTAATGTGAATGAACTATGGGTTGTGAATAATAAATAAAAAGTGGAAGAGTTAATGAATGGTGGGTCATGGTAATGGAACGGGATTAATAATCAATGGGTTGGTTGGTTGATAAGAAGGACTTGGTTGTGTTGCTTGTGTTTTTCTAACTTGATTTGTGGATGGCAGGGATATGTTTTATGAACGATCGATGTGGTTGGTTGTGGATAGTTCCCCAGTAGTTGAGGAACTAAATAAACTAATTCTGCTGAAACGTGAAAACCTAAATGGGGTTGGGGTTGGTTGTTTTATGCATGCTTCATAGTAGCAGTGCTGAGGCACATGCTCAGTTTCTCTGTTTAGAAGCCATAGGTTGGGCTGTGTGTTTGTTATAAATATATATATCTGTATCTTTTTTGTTTTATCGCACCCCACCCATGTTGAGCACTTAGTGCCGAACACTCCCATTTCATGGGAGAGGGTTTTTTTCCTTAGATACTAGATCCTTCCTGCTCCTTCTCCCCTAGGCAGTGATGGCTTGAGGCGACCTTACACCTAAGACTCTTCAAGTAGGTTTCGATTGAGATGGTTTTAGCCCAATACTCTTTTGGAAGGTTCTACTGTTTCCAAAGAATCTTCAAGATGAGGCCCAGGTGTGTGCGGGTGGGATACGTGGTTGTGAGGCCCAGGTGTGTGCGGGAGGGATACGTGGTTGTGAGGCCCAGGTGTGTGCGGGTGGGATGTGTGGTTTGTGAGGCCCAGGTGTGTGCGGGCGGGGAGAGTGTGGTAGTGTTAGGACGTTTTCCGTTAGGAAGAGCAACTAACTACTAGGAAATGGTGGGAGGTATCCAATACTCTTGTTTCATATATTCTACTACCTGTTGTGATAGTGTTTTGGTGAGTGTGGCTGGTGAGGTTGGGTGGATAGAATTCCTTTCTAGGTTTCTTCTGTTGTTCTCACGGTACATTAGGATGTCTCCCCACTTGTGCACAAGAGCTTTAGGTTTCCCTACTGAGTATACTTGTATGCTCACCCTACGTTTACTTTCAGGTTTCCAGGAGGACTACCAGGGTCGTGCGGGACCCTACTAGTTGGACAGTTGGAGTTGTTGCTCTTTTTGTACACTTGTTTCTTTTGGTATTGTACTTTGAGCTTTCTTTTACTTGCACCTTGTTATAAAATTGTTTAAACATGTATGTAGGCTTGGTTTGGGTTTATTTCTATACACTTGTTATTTTTCTTTTTTGGTGGTTGACTTGTCCTATTTCCCGATCTTAAAATAAAAAAAAGGTAATTCCTCCCATATTTGTGAAAACACATACCCTTGGTGCTAGTCGCCAACCCGGGGCCTACTGGAGGTGGGACTCAGGGGGTCATTATCTCCCTTTCACCATTGCTAGCTCTGGAGGGCCATCTCTGGTGGGAGGGGGTCGTGACATTTTAATCGACAATCTACTCTTGGTTTTTTGAAACCCTTTCATGGGATGACTAGTCTGAAATGACGATGAAAGTTGCAAGAAGTGTTGTCGTAGAAACCAAATGATTTTGCATACTTTTTTTTGGAAGGTTCGACTAGTTCAATAGAAGTGAGTGGAGTATGTGGAAGAAATTTTTAAAGCTTGTGAAGTTAGATTTAATTTTTTTTTGGTCTAGAGAGGAACAGTACAACAAGGAGCAGTATGTTTTTGCACTTGTTATGTCTAAAGAGGAAAATTATGTTCCAAATTCCATCATATTTGTTCATTTTGAATTACTTTTAATGGATGATTTAATGAATAATACATATATTTTTTAATTATATGTGATGAGTTGGCAGCTAAAAATGGGCACTGGTGGAAAATTCATTGCTCAAACAACTATAATAGGAGGCTACAATCAGTTTCTAGTAGTAGTTGGAGATTCTTGGTCCCAAGAGGACAACATGAAGGATCCTGAACCACCAAATAGGAATAAGTATCATCATATTCATAAATAATTAGTGATGGAAGAAGTAGAGACTCCTTACATTCATATAGAATTAATTTACAAACAAGAACTTTTGTTTCAATTGGAAGCACCAAAATCTCTATAGAATAAAGAAACAACTTCCTCTTTATTGATGATAGGATCATGTGTGTTGAAATGAGGAAAAAATATATTTCTATTTAATGATAGAAACATAAATAGAATTTTTTTTGTACCATCCAAATAATTATAGATGGTGAATAAGGAAAAAGAAAATAGAAGAATTCACATAGGAAGAAGCTCCTTGAAGTCCAAGAAAAAAATTCTCGACATGCGCTATCGTAAGCCAAAAAATATCCTTGTAGAGGCCCGGTTTCTTCCTTATAAGACTTCAGAATATTTCTAAATATGTTTTCAGAGCCAGGCATTGAGACGGCATACAATTCTGAGGCCCAGTGTGCCAATAATAAAGTATACAAAAATATTAAGTGTTTTTGTACTATTCACGCAATGGAAATTGAATATCTCTTAAACGGTTGATCAGTTCAAAAATTTGTGACCATGGTTGGGTCTGGAACATGGTGTTTACCCTAGGTGATACATAAAGTATGTCGGTGCGGGATTTTCGGACCCCTCTCTCGTTAACGGTAAGTTAAATGGATGAATTAATTTATTAATTCATTTGTTTAATAGCTCAAATCCAAATAACTCTCAAAAGGTAACTCGAATCAGGAATCTGAGTCCATAGTTGAGGTTAGAGAATGTCATTTACCCTAGGAGGGGTATAAACATTGTCGGCATAAGGTCGATGTGAGGAAATTTCACCCAGGGGAAAAATCATCATTTTGGAATAATGACTTAGAGATTTTTATCACTGACCTCTTTTCAAATAACTTTTGAACACATCCTCATAATGGAAATCCAATACTTCCATTGATTTAGAAATATATAATTTTACCTAGGCGCGATATAAAATGATCGGGAGCATAGGTTTTGAAATCTGTGACCATCGGTAAACTTTCAGTGTTTTTATATAAATTCACTTAAGAGTTGGAAATAAGGGGAAACCCCTAATTTCCCATCTCTCACCTCTCTCCCTCTCTCTCACACTCTCTCTCAACCATTCTTCAGAATTATTCATCGTTCTTCGCCGGAACAAGGAGCGATCTTCAATGAAACCTCGATGGATCGAAGCTGGAGTGCAGCGAAGGCGTCGCTAATGACGAATGGATCCAACGAGGTAGGATTTCTATTGATTTTCACACCTTCATAGATTTATTGAGTTTTCAGAAAATTTTCCATTTTAATCTAATAATTTTAGAATTAGAATGATGGCTAAATGAACATGGGCATCATCCAAGCCCCGTTCTAAATCCTGTTCTTAGGCGTTCTTCGTCCAAAATTTTGAATGCACTGAAAGCTTGGTAGATTGATGAGTTAGGGTTGGCACAGTGATGATCCAACCACAAGGATACTGAATCCACCTTTGGATTCAAAATTGGACCCCTGGATATCTCGTGGTGGTCCACGGAATGGACCATCGGAGCATGTCAGTCGGCGGCGGGCGACGGTGGCGGTGTGTCACACGACGGAGCGGCTTCAGATAAGCGGAGTCCGGCAAAGTATAGGGCTTAAATAGGTGGAGTAGGTTGGGGATTTAGTGTGGTGTAGTAGGCCTAGGCGGAGCTTGGAAGGTCAGAATCGGGTTGGTGTGCGATGATCTAGGAGCACCGGGGTAGCATAGTCGCTCAGTGCCGGAACGCGCAGCAGGTGAGGCCAGGGCTTTAGGCAGAGATGGCGGCGTCGGCGTGGTGCACCGGGATGGAAGAGCTCAGAGGGAGTATGGGCGGTGGGGCCCTGTCATGCTCAGAATGAGGGATCCTTGAGGTCAGCACCTCGGGGGGAGCAGCAAACAAGGACCTGCATCCTGTGGGTCCTACTTGTGCGGCGTGCGGACAGAGATCGGCCACGTGGCCCATCTTAGCTGAATAACTGGACCTTCGGGTCCTATGGTTTCATCATGGGCCACGGCCACAGGGCTGCGGAAATATATGTCGGACCCGCAGCTAGGTTGCGGGACGGCCGTCTGGACCGGGCCGACCGGGATGGACCAGTCCAGTTGGGGGCCTTCGTGTTCAAAGGGGCACAACTTCTAAATGGAATGTCTGTTTGATGCGCCCTCTATGGACATAGGTTTGTCTCATCGAGACAGACATTTTGAAATGGTTTTCAAGGATTTTTGAGTACCTTGTTCGAATTCGGGTGACCCGGAATGCTTTAATTCAATAATAATAAATAATTATTAAAGCTTGCAACGGATGTATCTCGTGAACTGGATGACCTTTTGACATGCTGTCAGAGGCGTTGTGACCCTAGAGTTGATACAGCCCTTAAAAAGTTGATTCGTAACCTTTGTGGTTTGGTTTCATCTCTCAGTGGCATGAAATTCTTAATGAAAATAATTAATTAATTATTCTTACATCGGACCCAACTCCTATTTGGGATGTCTGATTGACGTGTCATTAGTGGCAGTGTGACCCTAGTCCTCGTGTGGACTTTTTGAGATGATTTCTGAAACATTTGGGTGGGAGACAAGGTGTGGGCCCCACAGGGTCGGGTTTGCATGTTTTATGATGAAATTCCAATTTTTCACCCAAAATCCATTGTGGGTGTTGGAGTAATCACTTATGAGTGTTTTTCTAAGGGGATTGTAATGGAGCAATTCACCTGCCTAAATTTGAGGCCGAGTCGTGGGCCTCACGAGGCGGCTTTCAGACGTATGCTGCGTTTTAACAACTTATGCTTCATAAGTCCGTTCATGGAAAATGAATATCCCAATTTGTGTGTTTATCTACAAGGATCATAATGTTGGAATCCGCATGAAGTTTTTTGGGATCGAGGTGTGGGCCTCACGGGTCATCATTTTCATATGACACTATGAGATGCAGCTTCAGCATCAAGAGTCTGTTTCGGACAAGTGAGTATTCAATCTTGTGGGTTTTTCTGCAAGGGTCGCGATGGTGTGATCCATTTGGATGTATGGACCCTTATTAATGATCTGATTAGATGTGAAAAAATGAACGGTGTATCAGTGGAAGATCCTTTTGACGTTCTTGAAGAGGCTTTATGGATTAGGTCAGCTCTGACACTTGTGATAGTGGAGAAGATGTGTGAAGAGATACAGTCAATGTTCTGGGACTGTTCGAGGAGGTGTGTCATCTAATCTATGATTCTTACCCTCCAGCTAAGCGATGAGCAACGTTCCCTCATCGTCATTCTGACTAATGTGGTGTGTACTCTGGGTGTACCTTGAAATTTCTAGTGGTACTTGTTTAGCCTTTTGGAACCCAAAAATGGTTAGGTACATGGCCAGGCGATAAGGAGAGGTAACACATCGTGTGGGACCAACGTGCACCGTGTACTACTAAAAATCTTCTACCTCTCTTATCTCTTTCTTCTGGACTCGGATTATGGCCTACGAGTAGCCTATTTTCAGTGTTTATCCACATACAACATGATTGTGCCCTCCGTAGTGGCTTTCAAGATACGATGTGAGATGTTCTGAGTGTGGTTCCTATTTGAGGCGATGCTTGATTATGACAGTGATGGAATTGATGTTTTCAGAATCACTAGAGCAATTTTGTCTTACCCTACAGCGAGGATGGGTAGTGGTGTTCGTCGTTCTCTTTTAGGGATTACCCTCCAGCGTAGCTAGGCAGTGGCATTTGCCGGTTACTCTTTTGGTCTTACCCTCCAACGAGGCTAGGCAGTTCCATTACCCAGTTACTCTTTTGGGCTTAGTGTCCAGTGAGGATGGGCAGCGGTGTTCGCTGATCATTCTTTCAGGGTTTACCCTCCAGCGAAGCTGGGCAGTGGATCTCGCTAATATATTTCAGGGCTTACCCTCCAGTCAGGCTAGGCAGTGGAATTTGTTGATGACTTTTATATGTATATCCTTCAGCAGGGCTGGATAGTGGGTTTACGACTTTGTGACATGATCTCTCGACTGTGTGGCATAGTGATGAGATGTGCTTGACATGACTTTGGACTCTCAAGAAAGAGGGTCACTCTTCCCACAAAGATGCATCTTTGTGATGCAACCTAAAACTTTGCGGGTGGGACAGAACCACCCAGAGCAGATAGTATCAAGGTGTGATGATTGAGACCCTTTGACTTGTAGTTCAGGGAAGACGTGTCAGATCCTAGGCATCGATGGTCTTTACTTCTAGAACTGTTGGTGACTCTTTTCCTAGGATGAGATAGTGATATGGAGATCCCCTTACTCTCAAATTTGGGTTGCTTTGGTTGATCATATATATACATCTTATTGCAGTACCCACTCATTGGGCTTTGGTAACTCTCCTTACAGGAGAGGCAAAGACGTGCAAGGTATGCTACTTTATTTCTGTTTCTAGCTTCTCGTGGTTGGATGAGTCCACTCTCCTACTGTAAGTAGTGAAGACTCGACGATAAGTTCACCTTATCACCGTCTCTAGCACCTTGTGTTTAGATGAGTTTTCGTCACTTCTTTATTGGGTTTAGCTTTACTCATTTACTATACATTGTTCTATCTACTTCTTCCCTCTTCAGTACCTTACTTGCTACTCCCTTGAGCCTTTGGGGAATCCTACTAAGTATTTCTATACTCAACCCTGCTTGGGCTTTGCCCGCACTCAGTATGCCCATGCAAATGACGGACAAGTTGATCATGAAATCAGAGAAGCATAGGGATACTGGGTGCTTGGACCGCGTGTGGTGGTCGTATCTTGGGATCCAAGAGTATGGCTCTCTCATCTATTTTACTTTTCCACCTGCTGCTGGGTTGTGGCATTTTTCTGGTTGGGTGTGTTTTTTCTGCTTTCCCTTTCAGTTTACTTTTCTGTACTTGTACTGATAATAGGTCGATTCCTATTTGTGGTTTATATATAGTAGTGTTGTATTTTTATTTCTTTACCCTCGGCACATTTTTTCATTTAGTTGGATGTGTCTGTGTGTGTGTACAGGTACTTAGGAAAAGGTCTCCCTGAGTTTGTTATGCCTTCGACGCTGGTTGCCAGCCCCTTCCCTATGGAGGCGTGCTTGGGGTAGTTACAGCATGAGTCCTGGTACGGGTTGGGTCATGAAAAAGTGGTATCATAGGTGGTTGGTTCCTTGGTATTTTGTTCGTATGATCCCAAAAAAGAAATAGGTTGGGTTTTAGGGAAATAGTGTCAATGTGTCTCGAGAATAGCTCTCAGGATAGGGAGTCCAATGATGGTGCGACGGCTGATGTAGCCATTCACCAGGACCTTGATTAATAGCTTGTAGACTCGGTGTGTCGAGACAATTGTTGCAGGGAACATTGGTATATGCATTATATAGGATTGAGTCTTTGACTGTCCTTCTTGAGTTAGCTCCCCATTGTTGTTGATATATATATATATGCTCATTTGACCACGGTACCCCTTGATCGGATTCAGGATACCTCCGAGATGATAGCAAGCTAGGATACTAGATCTGGTTTGGGATGATGATTCCCGGAGTGATGAGTCCTTAGTTCAGGATCCATCATAGTATTACCCTTTCTCCAGAAGAACGGGAAGCAGAACCTCCACCTGTGGAGTAGTAGTTAGTACCGACAGCGAAAGCCGATGATGAGCGTAGACTGAGTGTGCTACGTGAGTTTCAACATCAGAGACCACTGAGGTTCCACGGTGGGAAATAACCTCAGGCAGTGAAGTGTTGTCTAGAGTTGGTGGTTCACCTCTTCAGGCTTGTTCAGACACCGACAGGTTCTATGGGGGATTTGATATACATTCTTTTTCCAAGAAGCAGTTTGGCATTGGTAGATCTGGGTTACTCAGATGCACGATGAGTTGGTAGTCTCATGGGATGGATTCAAGAAGTTTTTTAATAAGGATAAATACCCCTCATTATTAATCTCCATATAGTTTTAGAAGCTACTGGAGCTTCAGTGGGGAGTGATGGCAGTGGCTAAGTACGTGACAAGGTTCGCAGACCTTACTCGGTACTCTTTGGATGTGGTCCATGATGGAATATTCTGGGTGCGGAAGTTTGAGCAGGGTCTCTTTAGAAGATATTTGTGCTAGTGTAGTTCCCTTGTGTATCCTCACCCATCCCGGGGTGCGGGATCAGGCACTCATGATAGAGAAATTTTTGTCAGTGGGATTCCAGTTGGCCGGTTTTGGAAGTGGGCACAACCGAGTTGGGACGTCTACCACAGCTAGTAGACATCAGTTGGTAGGGCCTTGATGCAGGAGACCTCCCCTTGATAAGACTCAGGAACACGGTTGGGGACATCATAGAGCAATGAGATATACTAGGAAATACTAGTTCAATGCTTGTGATGGGCGAGGTCACGTGGCGCGAGACTACCTGACCAGATTTGCTGAGTTTTCTAGGCAGTTGGTAGATGTACCGCCATGACAGAGGTAGTGTTGTGATCAGAGATCTCCTAGGTGGGGACAGGGAGGTCCCTAGGGAGGCAGTGTTGGAAGAATATCGGGAAGAACTATGGTTGGTGGAAGGCGTTGTGAGGTCCTTCCACCACCTCTAGGCGGTCCATGTCAGGCTCAGGGAGCAGGCGGTCGGGGCTGCAGGTAGCTACGTGCTAAGGGTTTCTACAATCCTTCATTACGTGAGATGATAAGAGGTATGCTCTATGTCTTTTCTACATTTTTAGTATAAATGGTTAACACTACGTGAGGTACTCTTTTCTTCTAGCTCCTTGTTTGAGGAGTTGCTGAGGGGGATGCGGGGCGGCGGTGTAACCCTGTGTCAGTGTTGTTCGACGTAACTTTGAACGCGTGAGAAATAGGGGTTCTTTCCCAACTAAGACATATTTTTGTGACGTGATAAAAACCATTAGGGAGATTCAGTACCACCCAAAGAAGAATAGTATCAAGGTGTGGTGGATGAGTCCCTCTAACTTGTGCATTCATGGACGTGTTGTGCAGTGGAGTGTCAGAGAAGTTCTTGGCTCTAAAAGTGGGGATTTTCTGCTTGACCTCTCATTCCTTGAAGTACCACTAGTGGGTTTGGAAGAGTGATTGTTTTTGGGATTACTCTCCTTCCAAGAGGGGCGAATGCGTGAGGGGTATGCCACATGATTTCCATGTCTAGCCTCTTGTGATTGGATGAGTTTTCTCACCTGCCCTGTTCATTGGTACCTTTGTGCTCAACGTCAATCTTGATATTGTTATCAAGTATAGGTCGTGGTGATGGAAACCCCATAAACAGAACTACGTGACTCACTATGTGGTGTTGGCAGCATTAGTCTTTACCCTAAGTATGTGGAGATGCTATCATCTGGGAGAGAGCTTTGTGGTTTGTTCAGACCACCAGTGTCTCAGGTGTGTCTACACCTAGAGAGAATTGAACCTGAGATGGTGGTGTTGGTTGAAATTCATACAGGACTATGACTTCAATGTAGTATATTATTCGAAAAGTGGCGACGTTGTAGTAGATTCCCGTAGTAGAGAGTCCCACACTCTCTAAGTATAGGATGTTTCATAGTAGTTATCTTCCCTGTAGTTGACCCTATTGGAGCAGGAGGGTGCAAATTTCCTTTAATCAATAGTGTAGACTCCTTCTCTCCTTGACCATGTAAGAGAGTCTCGGTTGTGATGCACCGACTGTGAAATCTTGTGTGACTAGATATACCTGGGTGTTTCACCAAATGGATATTATGAAGGAGGGAAACATGAGACCCTTTTCCAAGAACAAACCATGATTCTGATCGCAACATGGAATATAGAGGTTCGGCTGGGGAAGTCCCTCTAGTTTATTTGGGCCGTTCAGAATCTTGAAAGAGATAGCGAGGTGTCCTACTGCCTTTCCCTACCCTTCTAATAGTAGGAGTGGGCACATGATGTCTTCCACGTGTCACAGGTGATGAGATACGTGTGTGTTCCAATGCATGTCGTTGAAAGTAGTAGACCTTATAAGGACAGACCATACCTTTGGCTCGGGTGTTGTGCCAGCGTGGTGTTGTGCAAGTTTTCTTGGGAGCGATGGAACCAAGTGTGAGTTCAGTATCCCAAGTTTTTTTCCCTAGTTTTTCTTTTCAGGCACGAAAATCTTGAAGGTGGGAATGATGTAGAGACTCGGTTTTTTACCTGTAAGACTTTGGAATATTTCTACATATGTTTCCAGAGCCAGGTGCTGAGACGACGTACAATTCCGAGGCCCGGTGTGCCTGAAATAAATTATACAAAAATATTAAGTGTTTTTATACTATTCACATAATGGAAATAGGATATCTCTTAAATGGTTGATAGGATTAGAAATCTGAGACCACGGTTGTATTTGGAACATGGTGTTTACCCTAGGTGCTACTTAAATTATGTCGGTGCGGGATGTTCGGACCCCTTGCTCGTTAACGGTAAGTTAAATGGATGAATTAATTTATTAAATTATTCGTTTAATAGCTTAAATCCAAATAACTCTCCAACGGTAACTCGGATCAGGAATCTCAGTCCACATTTGAGCTCAGAGCGTTCCGTTTACCCTAATAGGGGTATAAACATTGTCGGCATAGGGCAGTTGTGAGGAAAAGTCACCCAGGTGAAAAATCATCATTTTGGAATAATGACTTGGTGATTTTTATCACCGATGTATTTTCAAATAACTTTTGAAAGAATCCTTGGAATGGAAATTCAAGACTTCTGTTGAGTTTGAAATAGAGCATTCTACCTAAGTGCAATATAAAATCAGAGGGCGCAGAGGTTTCGGAATCCGTGACTGTCGGTAGAGTTTTAGTGCTTTTATATAAATTCACTTTAGAGTTGGAAATGATGGAAAACCCATAATTTTCCCTCTCTCCTCTCTTCCTCTCTCTCCCACTCTCTCTCAACCTTTCTTTAGCATTATTCACCGTTCTTCGCTAGATCGAGGAGCGATCTTCACCAAAACCTCGACGGATCAAAGTTGGAGCACAGTGAAGGCATCGCCAATGACGAATGGATCCAACAAGGTAGGATTTCTATTTATTTTTTCAACTTCTTCAATTTCTTGAGTTTTTATAAAATTCTCCATTTCAATTTAATAATTTTAGAGTTATGACGATGTTCAAATGACCACGGCCATCATCTGAGCCCCGTTCTAAATCCCGTTCTTGGGCGTTCTTCATCCAAAATTTCAAATGCACCAAAACCTTGACGGATCGATGAGCGAGGGGTGGCACTATGATGATCTGACCTCGAGAATCCCGAATTTTCCTTCAGATTCGAAATCGTACCCTGAGAGAGATTCGGTGGTCTGCGGAATAAACCACTAGAGCATGTCGGCCGATGGCGGACGATAGTGACGGTGTGTCGTGTAGCGGAGTGGATTCAGACGAGCGGAGGCCAGAGGATTTCAGAGCTTCGGGAAGCAGAGAAGGTCAGGGCTTCGGCATAGTGTATCAGGCCAAGGTAGAGCTTAGAGGGCTGGAATTGGCGTGGCGTGCGGTGAGCTGGGAGCACTGGGGTAGCGCGGTCGCACAGCGGGCAAGGCCGGGGCTTCAGGAAAAGACGGCGGCGTCGGCGCGGGGCACCGGGATAGCAGAGCTCGGAGGGATTTCAAGAGGTGGGGCGCTGTCTTTCTCAATAGCAGGGAGCCCCGAGGTCAGTGCCTTAGGGAGAAAATGGACAAGGACCTACATCCTACGGGTCATGCTTGTGCGGCATGCGGACAGAGACCGGTCGCGCGGCCGGTCTGAGATGGAGAACCGGACCTACCAATCTAATGGTGTCAGCACAGGCCATGGCCACAGGGACGGAGTAAGCTAGGTCAAACCCACGGTTGGGCCGTGGGCCGGCAGTCTAGACTGGGCTGGTTGGGATGGACCGGTCCAGTTGGGCCCCTTCGCATTCAATGGGGCACAACTTCTAAACGGTGTGTCCGTTTGACGTGCCATCTGCGGCCACGACTCCGTCTCATCGAGACAAAAAAATTAAATGGGTTTTGTGGATTTTTTAGTTCTATTCTTAAAGGCGGGTGACTCGGAATGCTTTAATACACTAATAGTAAATTATTATTAAAGCTTTCAACAGACATATTTTGCGAACCGGACGTCCGTGTGACGTGCCGTCAGAGGAGATGTGACCGTGGAGTTGAGAAGGTCCTTCCAAAGTTGGTTTGGAACCTTTTTGGTTTGGTTTTTTCACTCGGTGGAATGAAACGCTTAATTTGAATAATTAATTATTTATTTATTTATTTATTCTTGCATCAGACCTAAATCTTGTTTGGGATGTCCGATTGACGCCCCGTTAAGAGCATGGTGACCCCAATCCTCGTGCGGACTTTTTGATATGATTTCTGAATCATTTGGGTGGGAGACAAGGAGCCGGCCCCACAGGTCCGGGTTTTCACGTTTTACGATTAAATGCCACTTTTTCACCTGACATCTGTTTGGGGTGTTTAAGTACTCTTTTTTGAGTTTTTTTATAAGGGGATTGCAATACCACAATCCGCCCACCTAAATTCAGGGTTGAGGTGTGGGCCCCATGAGGTGGCTTTCAGACGTATGCTACATTTTTACAGCTTATGCTTCATAAGTCTGTTCCGGGAAAATGAATAAGAGACTTTGTGTGTTTATCTGCAAGGATCGTAATGTCGTGATCCGCGTGACGTGTTTTGGGATAGAGGTGTGGGCCCCATGGGGAACCATTTTCAAATGACGCTGGGAGATGCAGATTCTGCATTACGAGTCCATTTTGGATGAGTGAGTAGTCAGTCTTGTGTGTTTTTCTATAACAATCGCGATGGTGTGATCTATTTGGATGTGTGTATCCTTATTCATGATATCATTAAAATTGGAGACATGAATGGAGTATCGGTGGAAGATCCTTTTGATGTGTTTGAAGAGGATCCACAGCTTAGGTCAGCTATGACTCTTGTGAGAGTGGATAAGATGTGTGAAGAGATGCATTCGACGTTTTGGGATCATTCAAGGAGGTATGTCAATTAATCTATGATTCTGAACCTCTGACTAAACGATGAGCGTTGTGTGCTCATCTGCTTTCTAACTAATGTGGTGTATACTCTAGGAGTACCTTGACATGCCTAGTGGTACTTTTTTGCCCTTTTGGAACCAAAAAATGGTTAGGTACACAGTCAAGCGATGTGGGGGCCAGATGTTGGGTGGGCCCCACATGCATTGTGTACCTCTACGAATCTTCTACCTCTCGTATCTATTTCTTCTGAACTCAGATTATGGCCTGCGAGTGGCCTATTATGAGTGTTTCTCTGTGTACAACGTGATGGTTCCCTCCATAGTGGATTTCAAGATACGATGCGAGATGTTCAGAGTGTGGTGCATATCTTAGGTGATTTTTAATGATGATAGTGATGGCAGTGATGTTTTTAGAATAACCAGAGCAATCCCGGCTTACCCTATAGTGAGGTTGGGCAGTGTGTTCATCGTTCTCTATCAGGGTTTACCCTATAGTGAAGCAAGGTAGTGGTGTTCTCCAGTTACTCTTTTGGGCATACTCTTCAGCAAGGCTAGGCAGTGGTGTTCGCCAGTTACTCTTTTGGGATTACCCTCCAGCAAGGCTGGTAGTGGCATTCACTGGTCACTCTTTCAGGGCTTACCCTTCAGTGAAGCTGGGTAGTGGTGTTTGCCGATATCTTTCAGATCTTACCCTCCAGTTGGGCTGGGCATGGGCATTCACCGATGACTTTTATAATTATATCTTCCATCAGGGATGGATAGTGGGTTTACAACTTTGTGACATGATCTCTTGACTGTGCGGCATAGTGGTGAGACATACTTGATGTGACATTGGACTCTCAAGAAAGAGGGGTGCTCTTCCCACCAAGACACATCCTTGTAATGTGGCCTAAAACTGTGTGGGCGAGAAAGAACCATCCAGAGCAGATAATATCAAGGTGCGGTGATTGAGCCCATTTGACTTGTAGTTTAGGGAAGATGTGAGGGGTGTTGTTTATCAATGGTGTTTACTTTTAAAATTGTTGGTGACTCTTTTCTTGGGATGATCTATTGATATTTAGATCCCCTTACTCTCTCGTTTGTGTTCCTTTGGTTGAGCATATATATATCATATTGCAGTACTCACTCCTTGGGCTTTGGTTACTCTACTTCTAGGAGAGGTGAAGACGCACGGGGTTTGCAATGTTCTTTCAGTGTCTAGCTTCTCATGGATGGACAAGTCTACTCTCCTGTTGTAGGTAGTGAAGACTCGATGAGTTGTTCACCATCTCATCGTCTCTAGCTCCTTGTATTTGGATGATCTTACTTCACTTCTTTTTATGGTTGAGTTGTACTCTTTTATTGTACCTTGTTCTATCTATTTCTTTCCTCTTCAATACCTCACATACTGCTCTCTTTAGCCTTTAGGTAATCCTACTGAGTGTTTTTATACTCACCCCTACTTGGGATTTTCCCGCACTCGGTGTTCCCTTGCAGATGATAGACATGTTAATCGTGAAATCAGAGGATCATAGGGATATGGGGTGCTTTGACCGCATGTGGTAGTCATAGCTTGGGATCCAGGAGCGGGGCTCTCTCAACTATTTTACTTTTCCACCTATTGTCGGGTTGTGGCACTTTTCTGGTTGGGCGTGTATTTTTCCCCTTTGCCTTTCAGTTTACTTTTCTGTACTTGTACAGATTAGAGGTCGATGCATATTTCTGGTTTATATATAGTAGTGTTGTATCTTGCTTTCTTTTTCCCTCTACACTGTTTGCATTGAGTTGGTTGCATGTGTTTGTGTGTGTAGGTACTTATGTAAAGGCCTCCCTGAGTCTTTTATGCCTTCAGTACTGGTCGCTAGCCCCTGGCCTTTGGAGTTGGGCTTGGGGTAGTTGTGGATCGAGCCCTGGTACGGGTCGGGTCGTGAAAATCCTACTCCCCCTCTACCCTAAAGATTCCCTTTATTTAATACCCACATTAACAAACAACTACCACAACATGAGTTTTTTTTAAATAGTTTTTTTTTAAAAAAAATTAAAAAAATTCATAGGTTCAAAATATTTTTAAAAATATGCTCTAAAGGCGGCAGCGCCGCTGCCACCTTCAGAATTCAAGTGAAATGTGGAAACGTCATTGCTGCCTTTCTTCTAAAACCAAAAAAAATACAATTTTGTGTATTTTAAATTTTTTTATTTTTATTTTGTTTTGTTTTGTTTTGTTTTGTTTATATATATATATATATATAAATGAAACAAAAAAATTTAGGATAATTTAACTACTATTTAATATCTAACAGTACTGTTATTACAGCAGTCTAGATTCTGATAGAAGCTCTCACCTAGGGCACCCTTTTATTAGAGGGTTTACCCTTGAAATAATTCCTTATTTCCGATGTGGGATTCTAGTACTTCCTTTCCTGTGTAGAACATTCTTCATTTCTGATGTGGGATTCTCTTTCAAGTATGTGACTTTGAAAGACTATAAAATATAAACTATAAGACCAATATAAATGAAACATAAAACATGGATTAAACATGTAATAAATAGTTGAAAACAATAAGAATTTCATAAAAATTATGATAAAAAATAATTTATAACCTTTCAAAACCACCAACTTGAAACTTAAAAATGTTTCAAGTATGTGACTTTGAAAGCCTATAAAATATAAAATATAAGACCAACATAAATAAACATAATACATAAATTAAACATATGACAAATAGTTGAAAATAAAAAGAACTTCGGAAAAAATATTGATGGAAAATAATTTATAAATTTTCAAAGACACCTACATGAAACTTTAAAATGTTTCAAGTGCGTGACATTGAAAGCCTATAAAATATAAACTATAAGACCAACATAAATGAAACTTAAAACATGGATTAAACATATAACAAATAGTTGAAAATAACAATAATTTCATAAAAAATATTCATGAAAAATAATTTATTAGCTTTCAAAACCACCTACTTGAAACTTAAAAATGATTCAAGTATGTGGCTTTGAAAGACTATAAAATATTAACTATAAGACCGATATAATTGAAAGTAAAAACATGGATTAAACATATAAAAAATAGTTGGCAATAAAAATAATTTCTTAAAAAAATTTGATGAAAAATAATTTAGAAGCTTTCAAAACCACCTACTAAAAACTTAAAAATGTTTCAAGTATGTGGATTTGAAAGACTATAAAATATAAACTATAAGAGTAATATAAATGACTATTAAAACATAGAATAAACATATTATAAATAGTTAATAATTAATTAGTTAATTAGTAATATAATTATTATTATATAATTACTAATTATATAATAATTAATCACATAATCGGTAATATAATTATTAATTATTAATTATTAATTATATAATTAATTAATAAATTATAAATATCATTATTAATTAATAATAATTATTTAGTAATATAATTATTAATTATATAATTATTAATTATATAATAATTAATTAGTTAATCAGTTATATAACTGTTAATTATTAATTATTAATTATTAATTATATAATTAATCTGTAAATTTGTAATATCGTTATTAATTATATAATATTTAATTAGTAATATAATTATTAATTATATAATTATTAATTATATAACAATTAATTAGTTAATTGGTAATATAATTATTAATTATATAATTATTAATTAGTTAATAGGTAATATAATTATTTATTATATAATAATTAATTGGTTAATTAGTAATATAATTATTTATTATATAATAATTAATTAGTTAATTAGTAATATAATTATTAATTATAAAATAGTTCATTAGTAGTTAGTAATATAATTATTCGTTATAATTATTCATTATTCATTATTAATAATTAATTATATAATAATTAGTTTGTTAATTTTTAATATAATAATTAATTATATAATAATTAATTAGTTAATTAGTAATATAATTTTTAATTATAATAATTAATTATTTGATTAGTAATATAATTATTAATTATAATTATTAATTATTAAGTATATAATAATTAATTAGTTATTTAGTAATATAATTATTAATTAGAATTATTTATTATTTATTATATAAAAAATAATTAGTTAATTTTTAATATAATTATTCATTATCATTAATAATTATATTACTATTTAACTAACTAATAATTATATAATTTATAATTAAATTACTAATTAACTAATTAATTATTATATAATTAATTATTAATAATTACTAATTAACTAACTAATTATTATATAATTAATAATTATATAATTAATAATTATATTACTAATTAACTAATTAATAATTACTAATTATTAATTAATAATTAATAATTACTAATTATAATGAATATTTATATTACTAATTAACTAATTAATTATTATATAATAATTTTTATTAATTACTATTTAATAATTATAATGAAAATTTATAATTTATAATTATATTACTAATTAACTAATTATCAATTATATAATTTACTAATTAATTATTATATAATAATTTTTAATAAATACTTATTTATAATTATAATGAATAATTATAATTTATAATTATATTACTAATTAACTAATTATAAAAATGGCCTCAGCTCTATCTTTCTCAAAAAAAATAACTAATTAACTATTATATAATTAATAATTATATTTCTAATTAACTAATTAATTATTATATAATTAGTGATAAATAATTACTAATTAACTAATTACTAATCATATAATTAATAATTATATTACTAATTAACTAATTAATAATTATATAATTAATAATTATATTACTAAGTAACTAATTAATTATTATATAATTCGTAATTATATTACTAATTAACTACTTAATTATTATATAATTAATTATTAATAATTACTAACTAACTAACTAATTATTATATAATTAATAGTTATATTACTAATTAGCTAATTAATAATTAATAATTAATAATTATATTGAATAATTATAATGAATAATTATAATGAATAATTATATTGAATAATTATAATGAGTAATTATAAAGAATAATTATAATACTAATTAACTAATTAATTATTATATAATACTTTTTAAGAATTACTAATTAATAATTATAATGAATAATTATAATCTATAATTATATTTCTAATTAACTAATTAACTATTATATAATTAATAATTATATTACTAATTAACTAATTAATTATTATATAATAATTTTTAATAATTACTAATTATTAATTATTATGAATAAATATAATTTATAATTATTTTACTAATTAACTAATTAACTATTATATACTTAATAATTATATTACTAATTGACTAGTTATTTATTATATAATTAATTACAAATAATTACTAATTAACTAATTAATTGTTATATAATTAATTATTAATAGTACTAATTAACTAATTCAAAAATTTATTTTATGTTTAATCAATGTTTTAACTTTCAATTATATTGGTCTTATAGATTATATTTTATAGACTTTTAAAGCCACATACTTGAATCATTTCTATGTTTCAAGTAGGTGGTTTTGAAGGCTTATAAATTATTTTTCTTGAACATTTTTTACAAAATTCATTTTATTTTCAACTTTTTTTTATATTTTTAATCCATGTTTTAAGTTTCATTTATTTTTGTCTGATAGTTTATATTTTTTAGGCTTTCAAAGTCGAGTACTTGAAATATTTTTAAGTTTCAAGTAGGAGTCTTTGAAAACTAATAAATTATTTTCCATCAATATTTTTTATGAAATTATTTTTATTTTCGACTATTTGTTATATGTTTAATCCATTTTTTATGTTTCATTTATGTTGGTCTTATAGTTTATATTTTATAGGCTTTCAAATTCACGTACTTGAAACATTTTTAAGTTTCATACAGGTAGTTTTGAAAGCTTATAAATTATTTTTTATCATCATTTTTTATTAAATTATTTTTTCAACTATTTATTATATGTTTAATCTATGTTTTATGTTTCATTTATATTGGTCTTATAGTTTATAGTTTATATTCTTTCAAAGTCACGTACTTGAAACAGAATCCCACATCAAGAATGCAGAATGTTCTATACAGGAATGGAAGAACCATAATCCCACATCGAAAATACAGAATGATTTCAAGGGAAGCCCTCTTATAAAAAAGAGCCCTATGTGAGAGATTCTATAAGAATCTAGACTACTGTAATGGCAGTACTGCTGGATATTAAATAGCAGAAAGATTCTGCTAAAAAATTTTATTTTATTTATTTATAATTATATATATATATATATAAACAAAACAAAACAAAACAAAAATACAAAAAAAATTAAAATACAAAAAATATTAAAAAATGGTTTTAGAAGAAAGGATTGTGAAGGCGGAACTGACATTTCCGCTTTTAGGGCGTATTTTTAAAAATATTTATTACCTATGTGTTTTTTAAAAAATATTTTAATATATATATATTTAGAAAACTCACCACAACCTACTACCAACAGTAATTACAATAATACCTCTAGTAGTAAGTAACCATACCCCCTCAATGTGGGAAAAACCGCAATTTTATCACTTTCTACCTCTTGAAAAATCAGTTTTTCATCAAATTGGAAAACAAGATGAGCTTATAGGGTTGTTTTTATAGTAACCTTGATGTAGGTCCCTTGCCTTTCATGCATTCCCAACCCTCCTAGGCTTATGTCCCCTTGAAAAACTCACCATTTTGTTAAACCTTAACTCCTTTTATTGTATTACAAGTTGTTAGAAATTCGGGTTCTTCCCTTAAAACTAAGTCTTCTCCCCCCCGGTTGTTTCACGCCCACCAGTTATTCATATGTATAATATTAGGGGTAAAAAGGTAAATGTAGATAATTTGTTATAGGAGGTATAAATTGAGTTCATGGGGGAATGCATGTTTCTGTTTTGAAGCTAGTACTGAATCTGTTGGAACAGATTCATGCAGGTCCTGAGGGTAGCACCGAGTTCTCCTGCAGTGCAACAAAAGGAACTCTTGGAAGTGGTCTCTCCATAATTCAATCTATTATACAACCCAAATCATCTCTTGTAAACCAATTATTCTATTAATATCAAATAATTTTCTCTACGAAACTTTTTAACTCTCCCTACTCTAAGTCACACACGTTCACTAACATAACACTTTGGAGACTCCACTGGGGAACTTCAACGTTAGAGGGAGTGAGATGATGTAAATAAATTTGAGCTAGAAGGTAGCATTTTTTTATTGATGAAAACTATGATAGATATTCGTGTGGGATCAGTTGAATCAGCTATGGAGATCATTAATATTGCAATGACTTCGATGCAAGAGAATTTGGAGAAGTTGATGTCAGTGAAAAATGAAAGTCATTGTGTGGCACTGGATATCACACAAGATACTGAGGAGTGTTTGTCACTGCAATTGTGGAATCTGGGAGATCAGAACATGGAATGAATGAAAGGAGTAAAGAAGTTGTTGGAGAGTTGTTTTGTAATGGAAAATCAATGTATGTTAGTGCTGCAAAATGTTGAAGGAAAGGATTCTAGCAGTGTGGAGTTTGGGGAGTAGGCAAGAGAAAAAGTTTATCCGGAGGATGACATTATTTTTTATGATATGTGCAGTGTAATGAGGTGAGTATAACATCCTATGTTCTCTGGAGATGATCCATTTGGATTGATAACTAATGTGGATACCTATTTTCTTATCAATCATACTCCATAAGAAATGAAATTGCATTATTCAAAAATTTGTATGGAGGGAACATCATTGTATTGGTTCCTAACTTGGCGTAAAGGTATGTGAGAATCTAATTGGAGTATGTTCAATCCCGCCATTATGGATCAGTTTTGGAAAAATACTGATGGTGATCCACTAAGGTTCTTGAATAATTATTTGTAGACATGTTCAGTGGATGAGTATATTGAAGAATTTGAGAAGGTTTCCTTGAGAAATTCAGATTTCCCAGATCCATTTATATGAGTCTATTCATGGGGGGTTTCACCCCTAAATAGAGAACCGAATGTCAATGCATGAACCATCAAACAAAAGTTAGATGATATTTTTATCTTGGAAGGTTCAGAAAGAGATGAGGTGAAGGGATAATATGAATCTCACATCTTCAACTAGGGGTGCCTCCTTGGACTCAGAAACCTAGACTGGTAATAGAAAATATTTAATCTAGTTGACCAGTACATGCTCCTAGTCGATTAGAATAATATTTAAAGAAATTTTTGGTGAATAATGCTAGAATGGGGTGAAATATTTGAGTCTTAATGAATAGTAATAACATAAGCAGAAGAGATTGTGTTTTTGATGTGGCCAAACTTTTGGGACAATGCATAAATTTTCGGATAAAAACCTGTGATTGTTTGATCTTGGAAATAGAGGATCCTAAGGAGTTATAGAGGTTGGAAGACACAGCTGATTTAGATGACTGCTTGATTCCTAAGAAAGAGGAAAATGAAGGAAAATTTTATGGACCACATGGAGTCACCAAAGTGTTAGGAAAGTGAACGTGTATGACTTGGAGTAAAGAGAGTTAACAAGTTTCATAGATAAAGGTATTTAGTATTACTAGAGTTACAGGTTTACAATAGATGATTCGGGTTGTACAACAGATTGAATTCTTGAGAGACCACCTCCTAGAATTCCTTTTGTTGCAGTGCAGGAGAACTCAATGCCGCCCTCAGCTCCTACCTGAATCTGTTCCAACAGATTTGGTACCAGCTTCAAAATAGAAAGATACCTTCCCCCTACTGCCACAGGCTCAACTTATACCTCCTATAACTAACTATCTTCATTTCCCTTTTTACCCATCATTTTATATATATGAATAACTGGTGGGTGTGAAATAGTTGGGGGCAGAAGAGTTAGTTTCATGAGAAAGACCCAAACTACTGACAGAAGTTGGTAAATCTTAATCAGAATTATCCTAGAATCTCAACCACTCACAAAGACTACAAATAATTGCAATATACTAGCAATTAATGCTAACACTTCCCTCTAGAATAGTCACAATAATAGTTACAAAATTTTTATATACCAAAACCATATTTGAGGCACTCTTGGAAAATGAAAACCCCATATAAAGTGCAATGTAATATTTGTTTTGAGAAAGGGTATCATTAACTCCATACCCAGTCATAGAAACCACTTTATTTCAGTGTTAGAAGGCTTCATCCAGATGTTTTTTATATGATTTTTCAACTGGTGAACAGTTTCAATCAATGCAATAGTATAGCTTGTTAAAATGCAAGAAGGTCTTCAAATTTAGAAGCAAAGTATGAGTGTCCATAAAAATATACCATGTCATTAAAAACACCTATCTTTCAGCATAATGAATCTGTTATAGAATTATTTTTCCTAGTGATGACTATAACGTGTGTTCCAACAACAATACATGAAGTAACATAATTTAATTTTTAATTTAAAATTAAATAAAAAAGCACGAAGAAAATTTGTTCTTCATAAAAATTCTCTCTTAAGTGTGAAATGTTTTTATAATAATTCACATATAAAATTAAATTAAAAACTATAATTATATATTTTAAATAAAAAATAACTTATTATAGTTTAAAACTCATCCAAAATATAATTTACCTTTCAAAAAATTAAAAGAAAATAATGTTTTCAATAATAATCTATATTTTTTACTATAAATTGAAAAAATAAAACTATTCTTAAAAATATCAAAATATCACCATAGGTTAATTTTGATATTATGATTTAATAAATTATATTTCATTTATCAAATAAATTTTCTAAAATTTCTAGAAATTATTTATATTGTTCTTTCACAAAAAGTCATCAAACCCCATTTATTATGAAAACATAACATTGAAGAATAAAATGGTTTTACTAAAACTTGAGTGCTTATTTTCTAATAATTAATAAATAAAATTTTATTTATTATAATATTTATATATATTCTAAAAATTAGTTAATAATATTCATACCCTTCAATTTAATAGCTTGGTTATAACATTAATATTTTAATAATAACATTTCATGGTTTGTTTAAGCTTGGTGTTGTGTGTTGTAAATGTTATCAATCATAATGTACTTATTTTAAAATTTCATTATATTACATCACCCTATTTATAAATTTCATCCTCAGAATATAAACTCAGACTTAGAAAGTAGGGGTTTTATTTTTCAAAAATCTGTTGTTATAATATCACATTTTAAAAAGGGTTATCAAAACTTCAACTTCAAAAGGGAGAAAATGGAAGTATGAAGGTAATATAGAATAACACATGACTTGGTTTCTCCACTGGTAAATAGTCATGTCCCATCTATAAAATAGGATATCCAAAATGACATAATATTATTCAAAAACATAATATAAGAAGATACCATAAGAAATTAAATACATAAAATACAAACCATTCCATAACTAGACGTATACATTGTATCTCAAAAGAAAAACCCAAAGCTCAAAAGGAATTTTATGATCCCAAAAAAACCACCAAAGTACAACTCAATGAATAAAAAATACATAAAAGAATCCAAAAGAGTCCATCCCTATGAGACCACATCTCCTCCAAAAAATAATGGACGATGGTAATCATGAAGATACACCATCGAACATGGTGCCCTTTCCTTTATATATGTTCGGAAAAATAAAATCTATAAATGCTCAAAAATGAACCAAGCAAGGTGTGAGGTAAAAATCCTAATAAGATACCACCATGAATCTATTTAAGGATTTTTCTCATGAAATAGGGAATTACTCATCCATAAAATTGTATGTCCACATCGATATCATTAGAGTCAACAACAAAAGATAAGAAGATACTATAAAAAATGAAATACATCAAATATAAAGAATATCGTAAGTAAACATGTTCATGGTATCTGAAAAAAAACCCAATGCTCAAAAGGAATGGTACGATGAAAAATAAGTATCAATTATAACCCAACGGGTATAAAATACCAAAAAAGACTCCACATGTGTCTATCCCTACAAGACCATGTCGCCTCTACAAAACACTGGATGATGGAAATTAAGAAAATCCACCCTAAAACATAGTGCCCTTGCCTTTTCTTGTATCCTGAAAAACAAAATTTGCAAACACCCAAAAAGTTCCTAAGAAAGGTGTGAGGCATAAAGACTAGTAGTAACCCACCACAATCTATTTAAGGATTTTACCCATGAAAACCAATAATCTAGTTTGAAAAAATTTCCGAACTTAAACCACCTTGAAAATATGAATTTTACAAATTAACATTCTAAATTCATTTGGATTTTATTTTAAAAAGAGAACATCATTTTTCAAAACAATTTCAAAATATGGATCAAATAGATAAATAAGGCCTTAAGGAACAACATGCACAAACATAACCAAAAATTCATATTAAAGGAGATCATAACATCAAAATCATAAAACCATATAAATGGAAAGTGAAAAAACTGGCATAGTACATATCATTACATAAAATGGAACTAATAAAAAGTATAAATCATATAAACCAACCCATCATGAATAATGTGCTCCTATGGGTGAAAACCATCAAACCTATCATGAGTGTGTAACCAAGTATGCTAGCTAAAAAATGGAAGTGCACACATACTTCCTCAGGACCAACTCTAAGAGCTCACATGGACTCCCGATAACCACCATGGAAGATCACATTGTCTTTACACACAAATTCTCAGTTGGACCCTTGTAAAAAAATGGTAACTCACGCGGTCTTTTCTTTGAAGGCTTAAAGGTTCCCATGAACAAACCTCTCACTCACACCCTTATTAACCAACATTATACTCCATGCCAACAAATGAAAAGTATGTTCCCATATCTATAAATCTATAACACAATCCATTTTATAAAAGAACATTAACACTTTAAAAAAACACTGTTTATAAGGTAAAATAATTTCTGAAACCAATTTATAAATATATTTTAAACTTGAAAAACTTATCTAAACCATTTTATAAAAACTTGGTGGGAATACAAGCCACACGCATATAGAAAACACCACTTTAAACTTTAAATTTTTTAACCCAAACCATGAAATACATCAAACATAGAGTGCACACCAAAAATAAATAATTTAAAAGGAAATTTAAAAAACCAAATTCGGTTAAAAATTTAATGGTATGTCATAGAAATCGCCCTTTAATACAGAAACCTACCTTGGATTTTGTCCAAATATCAATGTATTTTATGAGGACCACCCAAAATAGGTAAAACCTAGTCTCTCACACCTAATCTACATGAAATAAAACAAAAATTTCCATTAAAATCCCTTGATTCATCCAACACCACCCCTAGGGTTCCACACATCCAAAAAAATGGAAGAATAATTCTTAAGGAGGGGAAATCAAAGAGGAATGGACTTACATCAAGAAAAACCACAAAGAAATCAAGAGTAAATCCATTGAGGGGATATATTTAACTCCAAGGGAGGAGGGTTGTGCATTATTGAGGAATAAATCAATCCAAAAAAAATAAAAATATGACTAGGGTAGTTTTTTAATTTCACACTATTTAATGAGCAAGACAGGGTCACGCAGTTTGGATGCTTGGTTAGAAAAACCATGGCCCAACCATGTAGGTTCCAATTTCCACCCAAAACAAATTACATAGTATCTTCTAGGGTGTTTCACATTTTGAAAAACCATTCTCAAACCATGAGAAACTTCACTATCAAAAAATATAGTTCCCCTCACATGGTTTTTGAACGGTTTAGACAAATTATGTGCTAACTGCGCACCCTGGTCCTTATCTAAAAAAACTCCCAATTTTGACCCCTAGAACACAGGAAGTAAAGAACACGCTCAAGGTGGAATAAAACATAAAATTAGACATACCAGTGACCAGATGGGTGTCACAAAATCTGCACCATTCCACTTTCTTCCCCCAAAAATTCCCCAAACATTGATAGAAGAAAACAGATAATTTAACTACCCCCTCAACTAACATTCTATATCCTATGACTCATGAATATATCCACCATACTACCAGAGCACACAAACCAAAGGGATCACCTTCCCATGAAGCACCTTGTTCTGAAATCCATGACATGAAGAGTCTGATCCACAATGGTGGCATAATCCTTTAACTCCAAATATTCCCACTCTAACACATGAGATGGGTCTGGATGGTATATCTTTAGCTATAAGATGTGTAATAATTCATTAATAATGGTTACTTATATTGGCAAATCTAACTAGTATGTTACCTTCCCCTGATGATCCACAACATGAAATGGCCCGACATAACATTGCACCAACTTCCCATGATTTCCCAAATGACAATGACCCAACATAACTGATACCAGAAGAAACACCTGATCACCAACTTGAAACTACAACGAATGATGTTGATGGTTGGAATTTTAATTCTTGAGACTCTGAGATATCTCTATCAATTTATTAATTATCTACACTCTCTCAGTCATATCATGGATGATGCTCTATCCAACCAAAGAATTATCACCCACCTTAGCCCGACAAAAAGAATATTGGAATGACCACCCATACAATGCCTTTAATGTGGCCATATTTAATGAGGATTGATAGCTATTATTATTTTAAAACTCTCCCAATAGTAGGTTTCATTCCCATGTACCACAAAAATCAATCATACACACGCAACATATCTTTGAGAATCTAGATATTTCTCTCATACTAGTTATCTATCTACATGTGACATATGGTTGCCAACCTCAATAGGGTTTCAAAATCCTCCTAGAGTCCCTACCAAATGAGAGATGTAAAGTGGGAATCCTGTTCTAACACTATCGCCAAGGGTAATCAATTAATATGAACAACTTTTCGAACGTACAAGCTCCCAAGGTCCTCTACCTTCATCGACTCCTTGATGGGACAAAAGAAGACTAATTTTTTCAGATGATCAAAAATCACCCATATGGAATCTTTTCAGGTTGAAGTATGAGGTAGTCCAATAAAAAAATCCATATATATCTCATCTTATTTCCATGCTATCATGGGAAGTGGCTGCAACAACCCAGCTAGTCTCTAATTCTCAGCTTTGATCCTCTGGCATGTCAAGTACCTAAAAATAATTTTTTCCACTACACGTCTCATCCTGGTCCATTAGTCGCTTCTAGAAGAGAATACATTCATCAAGAGACTGAGACCAATCACCCAAGGTCTCCCCACTATTTAAATCATTGTTATTCTACTAGAACTCAGGGTCAGATACCTACTTAGTCATCACCTGATTGATGAGAGAGGTTGTAATATAGTAGGACAAGCACCTAAAAACAAAGTCTTCAACCACATGTGTCATCCTAGGAAACCATCCTTTTTCAAAAGATAATATAACCATAATGAGACTAAAAAAATAACTCAAGGTCTCACAAACATTTAAATCACTTATAATCTGCTAACACTCAGGGTTGGATACATGATCATTCCTCACCTGACCAATTAGAGAGGGTATAATATGCACAATATCCAAGAATACCTACCCACCATACTGATGCACAAAAAATAATATAAAAGTAAACAAGATCGTCGAGCCTCACTCATCCATTTATTATTGAAAAACCATCACTGGATGTTTCCTGCTCAATGCATTTGTGGCCACATTCCCCTTCTCAGGTGTATACACAATCTAAAAATAAAAATTTGAAGGTATTCCACCCAGTGAATCTAATTGAGGTTGAGGTCCCTATCTGTAAAAATATACTTCAAAGTCTTTTTATTTTTAAAATATTCTCCAAATAGGTGGTTACACCACATCCTCAACACATGCATACTAGCTGACAACTCTAGGTAATGGGTGGGATAATTTATCTCATGAGGGTGTAGGTTATGTGACCCATAGGCCACCACATGGTAATACTGTATCACTACACACCCCAACCCCACAACAGAAGCATCACAAAACAATAAATAAGATCCTCTAGGATTAGGTATAATCAAGATAATAGAAAATGTTAAAAGGGTCTATTACTGCTCAAAATCACTCTGGCACTTTTCATCCCACTAAAACTTCTCCCCTTTCTTAGTCAAATACATCAAGGGAGAAGCTATCCTAGAAAATTCCTGAATAAAGAATCTATAATACCCAACCATGCACAAAAGGATCCAATCTCAAACACATTCTTAGGCTGCTCCCAATATATGACTACTCAAACCATCTATAGATCCACTAAAACTCTTTACATGGAAATCACATGACCAAGAAACTTCACTTCCTAAACCCAAAACTAGAAGATGGGAAATTTTTCTTAAAGATGGTTATATCTCAAAAAAATCCAAAACAACTTCCATATGGTCACAATGATCCTCCTCCATCTTGTAATATACAGATATGTTGTCAAAAAACATGACCACAAAGGATTATAAAATAGATGAAGTATTGGTAATCCCAAATGGCATAAACAACTCCTCAAAATGTTCATATTGAATTAGAAAATAGATCTTTAGAACATCCTCTTCTAGAACTTTAAACTAGTGGTATCCTGATCTCTATTAGATTTTTAAAAACCAATAGGCCTCTCTGATCTGATCAAACATATTATTAATTCTTGGAAATAGGTATTTATTCTTTACTATCACCTGGTTAAGTTTATGATTGCATTTGAAATGCTAAAGTCTAAAATACTCATTTACAAATAGCACTTTAAAAGATCATGGTCACATGATGGGAAGGATAGAACTGTTTCCCTCAAGATCCTCTAGTTGAACATTCAACTCCTCTATCTCAGTCGGATCCATCTAATAAGATGGTAGATAAATTGGGCTTGTCCCAGGAATCATATCAATAGTAAACTCAACCTCTATCTATAGAGATAATCCTAATAAATCCTCTATAAATACATGTGGGTACCCGTCCATGACCATTGGATGTTCACCTAAAAAAAACTACTCAATAACCTTAAGAAACAACCTTGACAAATAGGATGAGATCAACCTCGCCTCTTAACCAACAGGCCATCCCCTCCTAGAGGTGAATCTGACTGACCTTGAAAGACATGAGTTCTTTAATTAAGAGTAAATAACTAGACCCTGTGGTGATAATAGTTGAATAGATAATTGAATCTAATCAACCAATACATTCAAATAATGAGTTCAAACATTTTTAGGTCCATAATAAGGAATCCTCAAACCTCCATGTTGGCTACCATAACACAATACTCAGGGAAATTAAAATTGTAATCATTTATACCTAACAAGGTTATAAAATCCATTAAATAAGGAATAAACTCATCATTTACACCCAAGTAATCAATAAAATTATCTAAAATGAATCAATTGGATGCACATGTGTCAATTAAAACTGATTCTATAAATGAATAAAACACCACCATATTTTAATTGGTGGCTGGCTGTAAATCTGAGTTCTATGGTGGAATGAAATGCGTTGCATGAAATTTCCCTGGCTTAGACCCACTATGAGTCTTCTTCACTTAGTGATAATCCCCCTTTACATGAGTATGAGATCCTCCAAACTTTGAATATTATGACTCATCTGAGTTCCCTTCTAGAAAATATATCATGAACTGGTCCCATGTGAAGCAAACTGATAGAAGTGTTGGATATGACCTGACTTCCCACACTGATATAACATCCTCAAAGTCTTTGGGAAATTCATCCTAGTATTTCCAACCTTACTATACTGATAAAAAAAATTGGTTTATTCCTGAAATGAGCCACAGAATCTAACAATGACGACTATTGGGAACTCTTTTCACTGCCTCTCTAAGTCCCCCAGATTGTTCTTCTTTAGTGAAGAAGAACTCTAGCTCCTGTCCATATAAGGAACACTAATGAGACTAATATTGTCAATAAAATATTACTCTATCATCACTTCCTTTTCAACCACCTCTTAATAGGTTGGTATACATAGAATAATGATTATAGATATGCTCTATGGCCTCAATCCCATCTCAAAATGTCAATATTTGAGATAACTATTCATACGGAGATCTAGAGAAACATGGACCAACTAGGTAAATATAGTGGCATATTCCATCATCAAACAATCACCCAGATCCAACTTCATAAAATCACCAGACTTTTCTACTCTCAAGTTCTCCAAGTATAACTTCTGATTAACCACTACATTAAAGGTGGTCTACAAAATATCCTCATGTTTCCCCAAAAGCACAATCAACACCCACCACTTCTAACATGGTCTTTATTTCACTTACATGTAATATACCAAAATAGAGGTTTTAGGGGTCTTTAAAACTCTAAGAACATCTCAATACGATCTAACCACTTCTCTGGCTCATTGGGTCCCTTGTCGCCACATAACACTGATGGATTCTACCTTGAAAACTCTTGATCATGGTCTATGAATAGTGTTTGAGGACAACCACCCACCTGACCCAATGTTTGGATCATAAGAATCACTTACTCCATCAAATCTAGATCAACAGGAGGGTTCAACTATGGGATAATCTCCACTTCACCCTCTCTATTCCTGGAATAGGTTCTTTTATGAGGCATTCTCTATAAGAAATAAAACACAAGATTCATAAAGAACAATTTAACATCAGACCATAAAAAATTTATGAAAAGAAAACCCCCCAACTTGGGAATCATAAGAAACATCAAATAAGAAGAATAAGCATCATAAAAATACCCATAATTGGATTTAAAATATAACAACAATACTAAACCACCCATAGAAAGTTGAGGTTTGAAATGAAGAAGAGATGGTCATGCACTCCCCCATTCCTACCTCTTGAATCCCAATGGTCTTAACTCCAAATTACCATAGACTCTCCAAATAAAATTACCTTTGATGTCAATTTATAATGAACCAACCCAAGTTGACCTAACCCATCACACTATCTAGAATCCAAAATGTCCCAAACAGTGTTCCTGATCACCACGGGCTAGCAACAAGAACCGGGAAAAACTAACAAGATCTTGGGAATAGTTTCACAACGTTTTCAGTTGGTGACATAGTGATGTGTAATCTTTGTTAGCTCATTCAATCTAGGTTTTTTTTGGAAACTCTAATATATCCTTATAATTCTACTCCCTGTTATAATGAATTTATTCTTTCTTTCTATGGATGTGAAAATCATATCCCGAACCACATAAATCGTTGTGTCTGTGTTTATATTTTTATTCTTCTTTTTTCTATATTTTCTTCATATGTAAACCATTTTAATTCTAACTCCTAGAATTTCTACAACATGGTCCTCCCTCTAAAGTCACACACAGTCCCTCAAACAAACCTCTCTCTCACACCCTAATTAACCCATATGGTACTCCATGCCAACACATCACAAGTAAGTTCCCATATTAATCAATCCAAAACACAATCCATTACGTAAAAAAACATGCCCAATTTAACAAAATTCCCTTTCCAAGATAAAATAATTTCTAAAAAAAATTATAAATCTATTTAAAAAAACTACCTTATCCATTTTGTCAAACACATGGTGGGGATACAAGCCACACCCATTTGGAAAACTCCCCTTTAAAAAACAAAATTGTCAAACCAATCCATGAAATACATAAAACATGGAATATGTACCAATAATAAATCATTTAAATGAAAATTTAATAAAAATAAACCAGATTTTATTATAAATTTAATGGTATTCCCTATAAAACACCCTTAAATAGAGAAACCTACCTCGGATTCGATCCAAATCGCATCGCCTTTAATGAAGAACACCCAGAAGAGGTAGAACCAGGCCTCAAACCCCTAAGACAAAGAAAATAAAATAGAAACTCCCATTAAAAACTCTATATTTTACCAACACCACACCTAGGGTTCTATAATTCCACAAAAATGGACAAATAAGGCCTAAGGAGGGGACAAGAAGTGGAAATCAAGATAAATTGACTTACCTCAAAAAACCCACCGAGAAATCATGAGGTAATCCACCATGTAGGGGGAGACCTCCACCACTAAGGGAAGATGTTTTTTCATGATATAGGTTGAAAAATAACCCAATAAGTATAAAAACCCAACAATGATAGTTTGGTAAATTCACACTTTTTAATGAGAAGGAAAAAATCATGTGATTTGGACACATGGTTAGAAAAACTGTGCACCGACTGTACAAGTGACGTTGTCCACCCAAAATAGGCCTCATGGTCTCGTCTACGTTGTCACATAGTTTGAAAAACAATACTCAAACCATGAAAAACTGCACCTTCAAAAACTATAGTACCCCTCACACGAGGGACGCATGGTTTAGAAAAACCATGTGATAATTGTGCACCCTAGTCTGTCTCCCCAATAACACTCAGTTTCGACCCCTGGAACCCATGAACTCCAATAAAATAGTCATGGATAAATAAAATAAAAAATTATATATACCAATGACCGAGTGGGTGTCACAGTAGTTCTCAATCTCATCTTAGTCCATATGGATTTCTACAAACCCTACCAAAACCATGAAGTAAATGTTTCTATGTCCAAAAGAATGATCAAATGAACTCCATGTTATCATATGATCTCACAAACATAAATCTTCCCCAACTCATCCACTGGGTAAGGGTGAGTCTCTATAATCGGTAAGAAGTGGGCATTCTTTGTCAGCTGATCTAAAATCACCTAGACAACGTCATGAATCCATGGGGTCATCGATATCCCCATTAAAAATTTCATCATAACATCCTCCAACTTCCACATGAGAACAAGAAGTGGGTGGATAAATACACTAGGACACTAGTTCTCATTCGTTACCCTCTGGAAAGTAAGGTATTGAGACACAAACCTAGAGATATCCCTCTTCATCCCGGGCCACCAAAACTATCATCTATGACCATGGTACATCTTCGTTGAAATAGGATGTACCTCCCATATAGAGGTGTTTAAGTATCTCATCATCCACTCACTGATGGAATATGGTACTATTGCTCTCCCATGTACTAAGATCGCATCATCATCACCCAACAACCACCCAGGTGTAGGATCACCTCCAACCAGTTTTTCCCGAATCAAATCACACTCTAAGATTGAATACTTTCGTACCTTTACCTAGTATACTAGAGAATATTTGACCATTGAGGGAGCACAATTCATTGATATTTGATCCTCCAGATAATTCATCCTCTATCCATACAACAAACTTATCAAGCACCACTACTCCTGTGAAGGTAGTTTACTAAGCACTTTCTCCACCTACATCTTTGGGATATAATAATGTATAATGAAATTAAAAATCCCATATGAATAAATCATCCAAAAGTAAAATGTATATATATAATCCACCCAGGGACACTTCCTTATATTCAAGTCACTTCATGTAATAATATAGAGAAGACTCTTATGTTCAGTGTAGACAACAAACCTCTCACCAAAAAGATAGTGGTGCCAAAACATCATAGCATGGACCAAAATTTCAAGATCCACATCCTGAGTGGGGTAGTGCTTCTCATGGTTCTATAGCTTTTGTGACACATAAGCTTCAACCCACTCTCTTTTCATCGATACCACACCCAAACCAATGCTTGATGCATCACATTATAATGAATATTTGATCCCAAGCTCAATAAGTATCTGTACTATAACTATAGTCAACCTCATTTCTAGCTCATAAAATTCCTCTCCACACTTTTCTGATAACTAAAACTTCACTCCCTTATTTTTCATCATAGTCATGGGTGATAATACTCAGGAGAAGTCCTGGATAATGTGTTGGTAATATCATGCTAGTTCTGAAAATTACCTGAAGTTAATCATATTTCAGGTACAAGTACATGACATCACTTCATCCAATTTCTTTGGGTCTACAGATATACTTGAATCAGACACCACATTACCTAAAAACATCACCTCTTAAATCTATAAATCTCACTTCAAAAGCTTGGAATAAATCTGATGGGATCGAAGCGAACTCAGGACTATCTCAAGATTTCTTGCATGATACTCCAATGTCAATGAGTATAAGAGAATTTTATCAACAAACAACATGATGAATGAGTCTAGGATAGAATTAATGGTCGTTTTCATGAGGTTTATGAACATTATTGGCACATTGGTCAAATCAAACAGCATCATCAGATACTTATATCATCTATACCTACTATAACACCAAGCTACCATTCTGTCAGGAATGTTTTATCCTTTACATTTTATTTCCTTTTTCATTGAATGAGTAATTCTAAAAAGGAATTGGTTAGATACCTATAATGATGAGGTTATTGATTTTTTGGAATTTTAGGCTTAAACTTATTGTTTTTCTATTCTTTAGGAAATTACATATTGTGTATTGAGAGTACACACCATGTAATGGCTGCTAAGAATAATTTGTAAACTAAATACAAAACGTGATATGTTTATATTTCATCTAAGGGGTTTAGGTTGTGTAATGGAAAATATTAAGTTTTCAATAAAATGGAAATGTTTTTTTGGGGGTGTATATGAGCTTTGTAGAATACATGACGTGTAATGGTATTACACACCATGTAATAGATTTGAATTGGTCTTTTAGGGTGATTCACAAGTAAACTATTATTCCATTCATTACAGGCTTACTTTCTCTCAACCTAGAGGCTCTCCCTAGGATATTTTTTGTAAATACATTCATTCTAGATCACTTCATTCAAGGACTGATCACATTTATGGTTCAATTGTTTCTCTCCAGGAATGCAATCCTTATGTTTCTTCATTGGTTTTTGTTACAAATATGGTTTTGGATATGATCGTGATTGGATAGTGTTTTCTAGAAATAATTTTTAGTTTCTTAGCATGCCTCAACTTTAGAAGGTTGTTCTCTTGGTTTATAGTCACCGTTGTCAAAGGCATCTAGGTTTCTACCATATTGAGGTATGTGTTTCTATATAATGGGTTAATATAATGAATTAAATTTCATTCATGAAAAATTAATTTGGATTATTCATTTATTATAAGGGATATGCAGTTTCAAATGATTTCATGGAAAAGACAATGTTTTTCAAAACAGGGTTATTTTTTTGAAATTCGATTTTCATGATTTGGAAATGGGTTTTCAAATTCTGAAATGAATTTTCTTAGATTTGAAAACATTTTATAAAACTGTGAGCATGATTTTCAAATAAATTAATAATGAATACTTTTAAAGTTGAGAACATCAAGAAAGATACATGGGTATCCTTAGTGTGTGTATAGCACCACTAGGAGGTAAAATTGTATGATATCGACTGGTAGGACTCAATATTAGCAATATCAAATGTTATGTTTGTTTAGGATATTTAGTTTCTATTATGTATTGTCCCATAGGATAGGGGAAAATATGTGATGTGATTTTTCATTTATGGTTATTTATCACATGATTTTTTATCATATATTGTTTTTCATAGGTTTTTATATGAAGTTATATCAGATAGGTTTGCATGATAGGTTATATCATGGATATGTGTTTACTTCATTACCTCTTGCTGAATGTATATGTTTTCCTATTTTATGACTTCTAATTTTCATATTTCTGGTTTTAGAATGTTAAAGTCTTTTATTAAAACCAAATGAGAAATGTTAAAATTCTTTAACTTGATTTAATTTCAAAAAAATATTTATAAATTTTTTTGTTTTAAAAGCTATAAATGTTTCATTCTTAATATTAGAACTTGTATAGAAATGGTGGTAGTATCCTACTATGATTTGGATCACACCCTACTTGTGACTTTTGGATTTTTTAGATGTTTTATTGTAGGATTAAGGTAAAGGGAAGAGAAACTTGTATTATGCTAGCTTCTCCTATTATTGCTGATTTTTGTTCAGGTTGGTATGGAGGTGATTGTTGGTCACATGAGGATCTGACTTAATTTTTAGGTTAACCTATTTTGTATTTGATTGTATGGATTTTTGGTATCTCATATTTTTTTTATTTGTACTCTAGTTTTATGTATTGTTTTGTTTATATTCAATACTATTTTCTATTATCACGTTTTACCTATATTATGTGATGGGCCAGTTCTAGTGGGTTTTCTAGTTTTCTCAGGTTGGTTCATTAGACCTACTCTAAAACACCACCTTTAGGGTTTCCTCCTCTATAACCCATAATTGATGATAGTCAGAGTGAAGATCAATCTTATAGAACCATATGACATCATATAATATGTCTAAAAGGTCAAAAATCTGGGGAAAAGGTCAGTTCTTCATTGTAACCTAGTTTAGATACTAGTAATCAACATAGAGTCAAAGACTACCATCTTCCTTATTGGAGAACAAAAAAATTTCACCCAATAATAATGTATTCAGTCTAATAAAGATCTTATAGTCCAAGTCATCAAACTATACCTTGAGTTCCTTCATATCTGCAGGCACCATATGATAAGGTGGTATTGAAATTGATTTCCCACCTCACAAGTGATGTATCTCAAAGTCATATAATCTATCAAGAGGAAGTCATGTCAAGTTGTCTAGTTTAATAAACTGATAGAGATCCATGACTGGAGAAAAAAATGTGGGGGCTTCCACTAATCCTTCCAAAAGAATTATTCCCAACATTTGTGTTATGATTATCTAGAGCTAAATCATGTCTGTACCAACTCTACCTACCCCCAGTTCCTACTCTCCTATCATCATAAACTTATATCCCTTCTATGAATTGAACAACAGGCATATTACATAGTAATCAATGTGAGATTGGAAAATATTCATCTAGTCCATGTCGAGAATCACATCGAAGGTGTCCATCCCCAGAATCATGAATTCCCACAAATTTATATAGCCACTGATGATAATTAGACACATTGGACATCATTGGAGATGATCCACATTCATGTCTAGTGGTGTATAAAGGGATACTAACTCAGAGGGTAACATGACCTATAGCTCAAGTACATCAACTTATCGGGTAGATATAATGGAATGGGAAGCACTAGTATTGAATAAGACAATAGATGAACTTGATATGATCAAGACCATGCCTCAGATAGTATATTTCACCTCCAAATCATCTGTTGGAGTCTAATTCACTTCATAGACACGGCCCGCCTTAGCTCTGCAACCCTATACCTGACTTTCTAGAGTTCTTATCATCTGGTTTTGCTACTGAGGACCCCATATGGATCCCTGGGTCAAAGATCGAGTCTTTCATGCACCCCTGTGGAATCCCATGCTCATTGATCTAGCATAGAAATGATGGAAAATTTCTGTCATTCCACATTGTCAATACTGTATTTGGGGTCTTTTAAAGATCCAATTTTAGTTCCTAAACATCCTACAATTGAAGTATTGTGGGTCAGTGTCAAGGAGGATTGAAGAAATGGAACTCTTCTACACCTACATTCCCATACTCTGATGCACATCCCTAGACATCATTTTCCTACCATTAGAAGAGGTTCTCATGGAAGTAATATGAGGTCTACCCATCTGAGTAGTTAGGGGGAAAATACAAGCTACTCAACCCTCATCCAAGATACTCTCAATGGTTAAGGTATTTTGTAAAACCTACGAGTATGAAATTGGTTAAAGGCTCTGATCCTACTACATGCTATTGTAATGAATTATGATCTTGAACATTTTGTCCTTCTGAGCATCATTCATAGCTATAATAGGTGAAATGAGAAGAAGATTGGTGAAACAATTATATTAGGTCACTACCATCAAGGATCCCTTATGTATCTCTATGAACTGATTTGATCAGTCAACATATCGATAAAGAACTCCCTAAATAATAGGCCCTTAAAGGTCTCTTAGATGAGACTTTCACATCATCCAACCTATCCCATGACTCCCCACCAATTCCCAAAGGGTTCCTATAGTGTGAAAGTTATAAAATTAATATTAATTTCAGTTGGAATATCAATTAGGTTGAAGATACCCTTGATGATATCCACCCATTCCCCAACGTCATCTGGTCCAATATTTCCTTAAAATGCTAGAGGATGCTAGAGCTAAAAATATTTGGTGTTGATAACCATGGATTTGGGTGGAAGGATTGGTCCCATAGCTTGCACCACTAGATAATGTGATGGAACATGATCTGAAACACCCTCCTACTCACCTATTAGTTGACATAAACATTTAAAAGGCCACATATCTTGAAAAAAAGGAACATTAGGAATATAAAAAATCCTAAATAGTCTAAGGGATCACACAAGGCTCTCCCGAGAGTCTACCCACAACCTAAGGTGTACCCCTTTTAAACCAAATCTATTCTTTGTCTCTGCACATTATTCATAGTCATCACATATATATACTAACACAACAATATGATCAGTTCAACTTATTAATTTAAAACAGAGATATATCAAGACATGGAAGAATAGATATATCACATAATCATAGAAACTATCTCAAACAGACGGAAAAATTCAAGGAATTAAATTAATGAACTATTATGAAGCACAACAACAGGTATATATATGTGAAATATGAACCTAAATTCCTAATAATGATGCATGAAACAATCACTAATCTCATATAAATAGTAACATCAATCTCATCTATCGTAACTAGACCGTCTATTACACATGTGTTGGTCAAGAACATGTCAACTTGACTACCTGAGTCCCATAGAGTTATCTCATATATACCATGACCCAGGATAGTCCAAAATAAAAGAATAAAATTTTTCCTCAGATACCATTTCTTAACACCCTGACCTGAACCATTAGGTCTATTTTGTAGGGTCACATGACTTCATGAACATATCCCATTACATAAGAGGATACTAGTTATAAAGGAGAGTCTATGCCCATCAGTGGTGAGTCTATACACTCATTATCATGTCATATCACAAATAAAAAATAGAATAATAAATAATATAATGATCAGGGTATCATAAGATAACTATATAATAAAAAGGGAATGCATGTTATATATGTACAAATAGATCACAATGTGACAATAAAAACAAGATGATAAAGTACGGATAAATAATAAATAAATTGTAGGATCCTTCAGAAAATATCCAAGTCCACTACTAGATCCATCCTCATCTCATCTATAGTCCACCATAGGTTTCTTTCCTTTTTCTAGATCTCTAGTCATCAAATCTACAAGCGCACCAAACTTCCTGACCATACTGTGAGTATAATACTCAATAAGACACCACCAATGAGTCCTTAATATGCATTCTCAAGTAAACAATTGTATGTTATAATAAATAATAAATGTGAAAGAAACACAATAATCCAAAAAAGAGCACTCATGTGTTAACCAAACCACCACAAGCCCTTGTTATACCTTCTTCAGTGCCATGATAGATTGAATGTCAAGATATCAGATGTAATAAAGAACTATCTATGAGGATAAAAATCAGGATCATCATTCATCGTTTAAATGTACTGCACAGCATTCACTAGGAATCAAGTAAGTCATGTTCTCTAAAATTCACTAGGCATTGAGAGGTACTTGGAATCCACTAGGCTTCATGTAACATGATCCTTGGAATATACAAAGCATTGAGTGTATCACACAGCATCCAAAATCCATCATTGAATCTCTAACTTGTTCTTAGGTTCATCATAATTAGTGTTGAAAGTTGTGTTCCCTCCCACTCTAAGTTATTAACAGTTCATGATGATCCACCTTCCTTTTTTTCTAAGAAAAATATGATAAAGGAACACATAACAAGGTAGAACACGTAAGAAAGCATAGCATATCATCATAAGTAATAACTTATAATACATGTGATCAATATCAAACATGAATAATCAAGCTATTTATATACTCATGGAATCAAATATCACATAAAATTCCCATGAGATATGCACATAATCACATGTGATTATAATCTAGCATGACTATCAAGTATGCCAACAATAGTGTAATAACATGGTAACAAGTGTAAATAAGATCCCCAAAAGGTAATGAACTTCCTACCTCAAAATCATCGACGTTAGCATCAATGATAAACCACCATGTGTGGTTTGAAAGTTGGAGTGGAAACTTCTATAGCCAAGAACACCTCCTTGTGTGATTTATTATTATATTTTTTAAAATATTACCATTCATGGTTCATCAGGATCCCTATTATCAAAATTAAACTATTTTATTTCAAAAATAAATAAAATATCACATGCATTAAATATTTTCCTCTCATAGATAAATTAATAATTACTGATTTATTTCCACACATGTTCTAGAAAAAATTCTTCAAGAGTAATAATAAAATCAATTTTGATAATACCCCATCTCTCCAGAATAATATGCATTTTATGATCATTTATATGTATTCTTTGATATTCCAGGATAATAATTGTTTTAACATTCTTTGATAATTTTTTGGATTGATATAATTTATGAAATATTTATCCTTAATTCTTAGAAGCTTGGGAGAAAGAATTTCACAATATGGTTATGAAAGGGTTTTATTAATTTTATGTATGTGTTCTTATTTTTGAAAACCCAACACCTATAATAGAGGAGAGAGGGTGTTGTTCTGCCTCACCCATAATTTGGATAAAGAAATCAATTTAGACAAAGAAGGTTTCAACAGACATGGACAAGGAATTTTAGGGTTTCTCATACTCAAAATATCAACCAAAAACAAAGGGTGGAAAGGTTAAACTATTTTAGAAAACAAAACCTCATACATGTTCACCGTAATAAAAAACAAAAAAAAAATATCATCATTAAATTTGTGTATTAAGTCATCAATAATTGTGGTGGGTCTAGTTTCATCCATAATTATGAGTTACAAATTTAAATGGGTCCAAAAATTTAATTACATGATTTTTATCATTTAGAGTCATTGAAATTTGTTACAGGTTCGATATGGGGAATAAAAAATAGTAACAAAGGAAAAAATGTTTTCCTCATAAAAATTTATATATAAGGGAAACTTGGTTTTACCCTTACACATCCCTTACACTTTTCTTGATGGTAAAGAGTTATTATTATACAGCGGATGAACCTCTTGATCCCCTTACACATAATTTAGGTTACCCTTACATAATTTATAAAAATTTTGTGTTTCCCTAACATAGATCATGGACTACCCTTACACAACTCCTTTTTAACCATACACAATACCCTTAAGCAATACCCTTTTGCTGTTGATACCTTTACGAATGCCACTTTCCTTATGCAGTACCCTTACACAACCTGGTAACCTTACAAAAGTCTTGCATAAACCTGACACAATACCCTTACATGGATGGTACCCTTACGCAGGTTAATGGTTACCATTACACAGTACCCTTACGCGAGTGGTTACCCATATGCAGCTCATCAGTACCATTATGAAGTACTCTTACGTGAGTGAATTACCCTTACATGGTACTGGGATGACCCTTATGTGGCATATGGATACCTTTATGTGGCATATTGATACCCTTATGCCACATCACCCTTACCCTAATCTGATAGTTGCCCTTATATAGTGGTTTTTTTACCCTCATGTAACCATTGCAAAAATGGTTTTACCCTTACACAATGTCTATACTAACCTTAAAAAGCACATGGATAGGTCCCTTACCATTATGTAACCAAGGGAAACCCCTTTTCACATTTATGTAAAGCCTTTTAACACACTTTTACCCTTCTATATCACCATAAGAATTAAGGGTAACTTTTACTGAAAAATTCCTATTTTCACACAAAAATATTGATAAATTACAAACAAATGAGGGTTTAATAATCAAATAGAATCAATAATATTACATTATATATGGTGAGACGCATACTTAGTTGGGTAGTTTTTTCTTACGAGGAAATTTATGGACATGTGGATAGGGAATCAAGTAGCATGATTTGAATAATCCATTTCTAAGTTGCAAACTGGACAACAAAAAACTGATAATTCATTAAAATGATTAAAAATAAATGTATGTGAACCCAAAAATACTACATCATGAATGATTCTAATCTCTTTGAAGTGAACGAATAAATTCATGGAAAGGGAAATACATTTGTTGAAGATGATGGAAGTAGTAGATCCCAAGCAGATGTGGAGAGTTTTGAGTAATGGATAAACATGTGGAAGCTTGTACAAAGTGAAATGGTGTACTACATGGTCAACATAGAAAAATGACTAAACTTGTAGAAATTATTTCATTCTCAAGTGAGGATCAAGTTTTCTTGATAGTAAAATCCAAAATTTACTTCATAATATATCACATCTAATAGGAGATGAAGGTTCCACTAGAAAAAATGTGAATGAAGGGAATGGTCTAGTATTAAATCATTTCACTAGAGTCTATCAATCCTGACTTTAGTAGGGCATAATTTATGGAATAAATCCTTTGAAATTATGGTGGTTTCATAGAATAAGATCTCGTAATATATTTAAAATTATTGCAGAAAATATGAGTAGTATATGATTATATTGATGACTTTGAGCACGTAGAAATATGAAATCTTGAATTGATGGAAAAATGGTACATTAGCAAGATCACCAGTGATCTGCAACTAGAAATTGGAATAACCATGTATACACATGAACCAAGGATGAAAAAATGGATGTTGATGCTGGTGTGATGTGTCGATCATGAATTAATTATCAAAGTAAATATAAATGTTCTATAATATTGAGTTAAGGGAGGATTGACTTATAGCTAGGGAAGGAAATTTTTTATATGTCCTTTGAGGATGGTATCATAAGTAGTTGGTTGAGATAGAGACAAGGATTGTGAAGTGTCACTATGGTGACTTGTCTTTTTATTTCATAAACCATTCATTACATTGTACAACATTTAATAATATAGAGGATCATTTTAGGTTTAGTGTCTTGGAAATTAGAAACATAATACATGAAAAAGATAAAAACTCTTCTAATCAACTTGAAAGGATTTTTCATTGGTATATCTTAAGTTTCTTTTACAACATCGCATATCCAGGGGACATACATCGACAAAAGGGGGAGCATAAAGCCCAATAAGGGAATAAGCAAAGGAGATACCTTGCATATGACCATGAAGCATATAAATAAATAATGATCATATGGACATGAGTAATATCATAATATAAAGAACATGAATCGTAACATTGAATTGTGTTTACAACATAAAAATGACACATTCATAATAATATCACCAAATTTTATCACCATAGTGTCATAAATCATAATTATCAATTTTATTCACCAAGGTATCGTAAAACATGTATTTTATAGAGATTAATTTTTTAGTCAATACATTGGAGCACTATCAAAGAACAGCCTTCATATGTATTAATTATTGGGAGCCATATTGATCATAATAAATCAATTTGTCAATAACTCAAGGTGAATAAAGAACATGTTACATATAAAATCATTGTGTGAATAAGTGATAAAAAACATGAACAATGCTTAATTTTTTACCCAAGAGATGGATATGTGATTTTAATACATTTAAATACCCAATATATAAGTTATTTTTTCATCTATTTGAATACCCATGGGAAATTATGTTTTTTTGGTATTCACAATATTATAATTTCTCCTGTAAAAGACAGAAATTCATGAAATGAATTTCACATCATGAATTTACACAACAAGGACTTTAGGGAGGTAATAATGATAGGGAAATAAGGTATCACACTGATAAAACACTATTTTGGTAGTAAAGTAATAATCATAACTGTTGAGAAAGAATGAAATTCAACATTTAGAAGACAAACCACAAACTATGTTCTTGAATGGAAAAGCGGAATCAGATAATTACATTACCATGAATATTTTCTTCCTAAAACTTGAGGATGACATATTGAGAGCTTTAGGGAACCTTGGAGGGAATTTTTGGGAGGTAAAATGACCATAAATTCATGCTTAATGGATTTTTATTAGAGATTAAAGATAGGATGGGTGGTATTTATACTTTATGAGGGGTCGTTTTTAACGTACTAAATATTTGTTATTTTTGTATATAAGTCCACCACTTGTGGGTGAAATAAATTATAAAAAAAAATTAGACTATTAATTAGTGAGAGTGGATGAGTTGACATTAAAATACTTCCAAAACTGAAGCTTACCTTCCAACCAACTCATTTAATGCACAAAAACTTAAAATAATTTTTATCTTTAAAAATCAAATTTTTGGTTCTCAAAGGTAATGTGTTAATTTCTAAATTAAATTTAATATTTTTAATTTATTTTTACACTTATTAAATGAAATTTATATTGAATAAAATTTTCCATAAATTTTTGAATCATTTTGACATAATAATTATTTCATAAATTCAAAGTGCTTGAAAAATAGTAATTTTCAATTTTTACAAAAAAAAAATACATTTTTTCGGAAAATTAAAAAAGAATCACCCTATGAGAATTTTGATAATGTGAGTAAAAAATGAAATTTAAATTATCATAATAATTATATAAATATAATAATTTTATCTTTTAAGTAAAAATCATAATTAATTGAAGATTAACCATTTTTATTGCGTATTAAACATTCTGACCATTATAAACATTATTTAGGTATTTTTCAAAATATCCAATCACTTAAAAAGTGTTTTATAATATTATTTCATGAAGTAATTTTTATTTAAAACTTATACATTTATTTTAAAACATGTTATTAATTTAATATATTTATTTTACCAAATAATAAAATTTTAATTATATTATAAAATAATATCAATGGTCACTTAAATGGGTCTAAAAAACTGATAATAATATTTATCAACTATTTTATTAACTAATGGTTAAAATTATCATCAACCATATTGTATGGTAATCATAATGATAACTACTATATTTTCCTATAAATACACTATAATTATCACTTTATCATACACTACTTTTCTTACGAAGGTTCTTACACATCCTTTGATAATATTAACAATTTTATTAATTATTATCTTTATTTTTATGATCATTGTGATAGGGGCGATATAAATATATGAATTCAAACCAATGGAGTTTTATTTAGTGAATGTACTATTATTCCAAGTGTATATCCCTTTACTGTTCCTCATTATATTAGTCTATATCTACGTGTGATTTTTAATGTGTCTATGAAATATAAAATCCTTTTTATGTTTGTTATATTGTAAAACATGATAAAAAAAATTTAGAGGATGGAGTTCCTTTTTTTAAAGAGGAAAATTATTTGGGTCATTATAGGTGTTGAGGTGTAATGGGATTATAAATTTTTTAAAGGTGAATATGAGGAATGGTATGCCAAAGTACTCAATTATACTTTTGGGAAAAAGTTTCATCTAGGATACAAGTTTTTGAAAAGGTGATTCAAATTAATTCCAAAGAAGTGTGTGAAACCATGTAAAGAAGAAGAAGAATGAACTGAAATATGTAAAGAAAAAATAGAGAGGTTATAAAACTCAGTGAGGATTTTTGGGAGATGAATATGAATGAAACTAAGGTTAGTGTAAATCAGAAGGAGAAGGTAAAGGGATCTAAATACATGTTATTATAAGGAAGAATTTATATAATAGTGATATTGTCATTGATTGATAGGGGTGATAGTCATAATTTCCTTTCTAAACAACTACTGGTATAGATTCATGAATATTCATTGATACCAAGCCATTAAGTATATTTTTGGGAGATATGTTCCAGGTTTAATCATGAGGGATGTGTAAATTTTTAGTGTATGTCTTGGGGAAGTATAATTTTTTTGTTGATGCATACATATTTAATTCTACTGGTCCTAATTTGGTGCTCATAATTTCATGGGTGGAGACTTTTTGGTATTTAACCACCCATTGGAGGGACATGATGATGAAATTTTAGTGGAAGGAGAAAACTGATACTTTACATGGGGCCAAATAGAAACAGTGATTACTTGAGGCACTACAGACATATTTAGGGGGAATTGGACTCCGGGTATAGAGGTTGTGATGGGAAGTGGAAGAGGGTGGAATTTAGAAAGAAACTGGGTTAGCATCAAAATAGATGGGGCATCTACAATAGATTTTAGGATAGTAAAAGACAGTGTTTAAAACTCCTAGTAGTTTACCACTTTTCAGGGAAACTGATCACTCTATCAGACTAAAGAATGGGCTGGAGCCATTGAATATTCATCCTTATAAGATTTCTTACCACTAAAAGAATGAATTGTAAAATATGGTACAGTAGATCCTAACATTGGGGTTTATTCATCACAACTCAATCCCATATTCCAATCAAATTTTATTGGGGAAGAAAAAGGATGGGGGCTGGAGGATGTGTGTAGACTATCTCTAAATCAGCTAACAATTTATGACTGATATTCTATACCTGACATAGAAGCACTCATGGATGAATTAGGTAGCACAACATAATTCGCCAAGATATATTTGAAATCATGGATTTATTAGGTGCATATGATATAGGAATATGTTGAGAAAACAACATTTATATCTCATGAAGGAAATTATGAGTATCTTGTTATGCCATTTGGTTTGATGAATGTGCCTATGATATTTCAATTGAAAATTAATTCTATTTCTTGAATCATGTTGTGGAAAATATTAATGGTTTTATTTAATGATATACTTGTTTAAAGTTTCAATTGTGAGGAACATTTTGTAACAATGTGACCAATTTTACAAACAATGCAAGAAAATACATTGTTTTTTAATTAGAAAATTGTATGTTTAGAATGAAAATATTAGATTATTTGTGTCATATTATTTTGTATAATAGAGTATATATGGACCCTAAAAATTTAATATAGTACACTCATGGCCTCAACCTTGTAATGTGAGATAAATTTTTAGAATCCAAGGCTTAATAGGGTGTTAATGGAAGTATTTTAAGGGATATAGGAAAATAGTGTGTCCATTAACGTAATTCACAAAAAAAATGGATTCCCATGGGAACTAGAAGCATCAGGGGAAGTTGAAAGACTAAAAAAATGTATGTTTTATACACCCCTTCATGGGATGTTAAACTTTTATCAAAAATTTATTGTTGAGAGTGATGCTTCAAGGGTTGTATTATGAGTTCTTTTGATGCAGAAAGGAATCCCACTAGCTTAATACAATAAAGCATTGTCTGAATCGAATTTGGAAAAATCAATATGTGAAAATGAGCTTATGTAACTATTATTTGAAATATATAATTGAAAAGAATATTTAATGGTCCAATGTTTTGTTATATACACCAACCACCAGAGTCTTAATTATCCTCTCTATCAACATGTGATATCGATGGACCAACAATGTTTATATACCAAACATCTATGTTTTTTTTCAAGTACAGTATAAGTCATGGAGATAAAATAGTATGAAAAATTCATTATCTTGTGTACATAGAGAGAAATAGCTACAAATGTTAGCTGTCAGAGGCCCCACATGGATGGATTTTTAAATTGTAAAGGATGAGGTATGGTGGGACCCAAAAATGCAAGCGTTAGTTTTGTTGGTACAAGGGAACATAGTGGAACCTAGTGGGCTTGGGATTTATAATTTTTCATCTCTAGAGTGATGAAACTTCATCTGATATAGTTATCCAAGATCCAATAAAGGTTTTAGGATCTCAGGTGAATTATATAAGCATAAGAATAAATATAAATGATTACCTCATTCAAATTAGTGGTGCGTTCGACTGTAGCTCATCAGCGGAAATTATTGATCATAGTATCTGAGTCCGAAACCTGCTAGATCATCCATAAATTCTTCAAGATCCTACATGAAGTTATGTTATCAAATTCATGGTGTTGGCATGAATCACTGATGAACCATCAACGTCACAAGAGTCACCACTACTTTGTTCCTTAAATCTGTGAAGGTGTTCTTGGATCAAACAATTGAAAGGAGGTTTTCTCTCTCTTGGATGTGGGAAGGATAGAGGAGTTCTGAAATTCATGTGTTTTTATATTACAATGAAAACAAGATCTTATTTTCTTATATATAGAAGGTTAAACACCAGGAAAGGGTTCTTAACCCCCATATATAAAATGATCTCTAAATAAGAAATAAAGGAAATGTTATGAAGAACAAAATATGTCATAATGTCATCTATATTTTTATCAATTACTTATAATATATAATAAATATATTGCATGATAAAATTGAGTCATTAAATTGACTCGTAATTCCTACAAATATTAAACAACCATTGAATATTAAAATAATTTTCATTCATATATTATTTTCCCATGTATTCACTTAATAACTTGTGAATACTTTTAATAAATAAATTCAACATCAATTATTATATACTCTAATAATAAAGAATTAATTTATTCATTAGTGGTCATTTATTCTCAGAAACATCTCGGACCCCATAGTGGGTCCCATAATGTCATATATTCTTATTCATCGGAATAGGGAAGACTATTAAATACATTATAGTGTGTGACCCTATAGGCCCTTATTTCGATAGTAGTAAATACTATTCACAAACCAATAGTAGATTCTATAAACCATTAAGGCTCCCAAGGAGAAAAGAAATAGTCATAGCAATGTAAATCTTCTTATGAATACACTCCGTGTAATATAATCTTTTTTCTTGTAATATTTCATAAAGTAGGATGCACACTTCATTTTGTTATTCTTTCTTACTTTATTATTCATTGATCTAACTAGATGGGATTTCTTTCTTCTACCATGGTCATGGATTTAGTTAAGGTGCTACCATCCTAGCCAACTAGGTCTAAGATATCACTTCCACAACTTAGAAGTGAAAAATTCTATCTTAATCATTAAACCAATGTCATACCACCAAAGACATACCCAATACAAGAATGCAATATGGTTTTTTTCGTTTCATCAAAGTACATGATCAAATGGTACATATTAATACTGATTTCAAGTCTGGATATTAATACATAGGTTTATAGATATAAAAAATTAATTAAACCTAAAACTTGTGGTGTTTTTATTGACGGGTTAGTCCTAAAAATCTAATCTACTTGAGATCATCAAGTGAAAACTTTATGAGAAGAAGACTCAATGATTATAAGTTCTAAACACCTGAAAGTTACACATAATTGGTTTCCTGACAGAATAATTAATATAGACCATAGGAAATTACTTGTCATGATATCTCTAGGTTCTCATTATATCCTGTGAATCTATATACACTTTTGATATGACATACAATCTAAGGACATTACCATAAATATAGTAGATATAGAATTATCAACACTATTATGGTATGATAAACACATGTATATGTCAAACTGTATAAATGTAATGGTGATAAAATTATATACATTAGATGGGTCTAGGGAACATGCTTATGAAAATCACTTATACTAGAGGTAATTGGTAATAAGTCGCAAACCACTAGCTCTCACATGAGAATCATTTTTCTATTGAGATATGTCTTTAGTTAGGGGTCTACCATGTTATCATTTGTGGATACTCTACTAACTATGAATTCAACTCTTTGAGTAAAATCCCTCAAGAGATGAAACTTTTGAAGTATATGTATTTTCCCCTAGTGTGACCTAGGCTCCGAGAATGTACCACCACTACAGTACTATCACAATAAATTGGAACAAGGTACTCACTTATAGGCACAACACTAATGTTTGAGACAATTCTTTGTATTCAAACCACCTACTTAGTTTCATTAGAAGCTATGATATACTCAAGATCTATTTTTGAGTCAGTGGCCACTCGTTTCTTCGATCTTCTTCGATACAATAACCACCATTTAGGTAAAATACAAATCATAACTCCAATTCCATATCATCATGAAATGTTTAGAAACTAACATCAGTGTATCCACTCACTACCAGTTCCTCATCTCCTCCATACACTTGGAATATATCCTTTGTATGCATCAAGTGCTTCAGGATAATTTAAGATTTGTCCAATGCATCTCTCTTGGATCGTCATGATATCTTTCCCTCATTATTAATGAAAACAAAACATTAAAACTTATACATATCATGGAATACATGATGGATCCCACTATTGGGGAATAAGGAATTACACTAATTTAATCAATCTCATCCTATGTTTCTGGACACATTTTCTTAAAGATATTGATATCGTGTGACATTCATAACAAAAAGCTCTTTGATTTTTCCATATTGTACATTTTGAGTACCTTATCAGTATATGTACATTGATTTATCTTATGTAGACAGTGAGATTTGTCTCGATAGATCTTGATCCCTAAGATGTAGGCTACTTCATCTAAGTCTTTCATGGAAAAGAGTTTATTTAACCAAGTCTTAACTAACTGTACGACTTATACTTAGTTTCCCATAATTAATATTTTATCAAAATATAATGAAAGGTAAATGATGAATTTACCACAAAAATTATTACACACACATGGATCACTTTCATTCTTAATGAAACAAAATTCTTTTAAGGGCTTATCAAAACATACATTCCTTGATTGTGATGTCTACTTCAACCCATAAATGGATTTCTGCATATTTTATATGTTATTTGAATTATTTAACATAATAAACTCTTCAGGTAGATTCATATAGAATTATTCAACCAACTTCCCATTTATAAAATCATTTTTGACATCCATTTTTAAAATTTTATAATCATGGAATGTTGCTATTGCAAGTAATATTCTGATGAATTTCAGCACTACTAATGGCGAGAAGGTTGTTTCATAGTCTATACGATGAGGTTAGTTGAAACCTTATGATACCAATAATTATTTATAGGTATTCACTTTACCATCCATATCTAGATATTTCTTGAATACTCATTTCCTCCCAATGAGTTTTACACCATCAAGAGGGTCTACCAAAATCCAAACATGATTTTGGTACATGGACTCTATCTCAGAATGCATGGAATCTTTCCATTTAGAATAATATTTTTCTTATACTACTTTAATGTAGGTTATATGTTCATCATTCTCTTGGATTAGTGTGTCACTTGACTCAGTGAAAAGAAAACCATATCACTCTAGTTCTCTAACCTATCGAGTTTTCATATATAGTACTTGTGTATCAGGAACATATTTGTCTCCCACTATCTCTTGTTGATATTGCTACTACACTAAATCCTATGAATATGAATCATAAACTTCATCGAAGTCAATATTTCTCCCACTATTTTCATTTTAAATGTGTTCCCTTTATGGAAATATGGAATATCATTCCACAATCACTTTTTTATCAGCAGGGTTATATTGGTAATATCCTTTAGTTTCTTTTGGATCACCCTTAAAGAAGCATTGTATGATTCAGGATGATAATTTTTCATTAGGTATTAGTCTTGAAAAAATCCTCACATCCCCATAAATTTATGTGTGATAGATTGGTTTTCTTTCCATACCACAACTCATATGGAATCTCATATGTTGTTTTAGTTGGTATTTGTTTAAGGGTATATGTTATTGTCTATAATGTGTATCCCCAAAAGTATAATAGAAGAGTTGTCTGACTCATTGTTGATCTGATCATGTCAAGCAAGGTTTGATTCCTCTTTTCACTAACACCATTCCACTGAGTTGTATAAGGAGTATTAAGTTTGGATACTATCCCACACTCCTTTATGTGATCAATGAATGTTTGGTTAAGATACCACCCACCTCAGTATGAAAAGAGTGTTTTAATCTTCTTAACTAGTTGGTTTTCTATTTCATGTTGGTGTTCCTTAAACATCTGAAATAAATCTAACTTATACCTCATTAAGTAGATTTATTCATACCTACTATAGTCATCAGTTAAAGTAATGAAGTATGAAAACTCAACCCTTTCCTCTACTGGAGATGGTCCATATACGTCAGTACGAATCAATTCTAGTAATTTAGTGGCTCTTACTCCTTTACCTAAGAATGGTGGTTTATTCATTTTCCCTTGTAAACTAGCATTACATATATGTAGCTATTTTAAATCAGTTGAGTCTAAAAAACCTACATGATGTAATATCTTTAAATGCTTCTTATTTACATGAACAAGCCTGAAGTTCCATAGGAGAGTGTTATATGATCTATATTCATTGGTTTTTTCATTGATTCGCATTACTAGGTTTTTAATTCAATTATATACAAGATATTATTAAGATGTGTCATACCATAACATATGTTATCTTTTTAGAAGAGACCACATTTATTTTCCAACGTGAAATAAAATCACATAATTTTCAAAATTGACACTGTGATTATGTTTTTGGTAACTAAAGGAACATAATAAAAATTATTAAATACAAAAAAACAAACCACAGGGAAAAGTTGGATGAAAATATCAAAGTTACAAGGATAATAGCCTCTCATTATTCAATTCTCAGAGATCCACTTCACCCTTAACAATATTTTGGAATCTACATGGTTCCTATACAAGAGTACAAATGTCTGAGCCACATGTTATATCCAATAACCAACTTGTTGATAAAGAAATATTTAATTCAATGAAAAATATACCTAAAGTAGAATTGTTTCCTTGCTTATATTTTCTAGAACTACAATTCGTATTATAGTAACCTTTCTTGCCACGTGAAAATAAGACAAAATCCTACTCATTTTCCTCCCTCTATATCTTTGGATTTTTTGAAGGATAGTCTATTGGTTTTATTAGCTTGGACTTAGCCTTAAACCACTTAGCCTTTCTCCTCCTACTCTTTTTCACCATGAGGACTCAAGAATTAATATTATTTATATCCTTATTATCTTGGTGAACTAATTCCAATTGATATGGGAGAGACTTTTTCATGTTATTAATATTGTAATTATCAAAAATAGTCAAAAAAACATGGCATTAAAGAGGCGAGAATGAAATCAGTTTCTAGTTATTGATTTAGCATGAACCCAAGGGATTCAAGTCTCTCAATATACCTAATCATCTTAGAGTACATGAGGTCCTACTTTATTCCCTTCTATAATCCAACACCTATATAGTGCATTGCATATCTCATATATTTCTTATCTTGTTCTATCAAAGTATAACTTCTAGAGATGAGTTGGCATCTTTTAGGCACCATCATCCATTTTCTGCAGGTGATTAGACATAGATGATAACATGAATAATTTTACATCTAGTGAATTGTTAATATACTTTTTTAATTTTCTTTATCAATCTTAATTTCTCCTTGAAGAGGCTCAACGGGAAGTGAAGACTCTAACACATAAAGTTTCATCTCTTGGTGTAGTACTATGTGCAGGCACATGTACCACTCCTGAAAGTTATGGTCGGTCAGGATATTTTCTGTATCTAGTACAGATCATAGTGATAATGAACTGGTGGTATTTGTTATTTCCATTTTTATCTACAAAAAATAAATTAAGCAGTTAGTGCTTTATTTTGATTACTTTCTAGACAATATTGATTGATTAATTAAGTCATTAAATGACTAACAATGTTTTATTGAACCCTGGTATCCCTTGATACTAGAATCATAATACTCTTTTTCTTGAGTATTCTAGTGGAATTTATCCTTGAATACTCTCCCTATAGTCCAATATATGGTTGCGCTACTGCTCAGAGAGTTCCAAGGTTAGCACTAGACTGGCCAACTGCATTGACTCGTGGCTCCTTGAACTATTGAGTGAAGTCTCATCTTCTCATAATTGTAACCATGATTATGTCAACATTTTTTCCTCCAAAGTGGTTGAAATATAACTATGGTTACTTATTCTTTATAAGATTTAGTATATTCAATGTATCGTTTACATAATAACTCCTCGGTAGTAGGAGACACCCTCAACTAGGGTTGACTATCACTATGTACAACCAATTTTTTAAAAATGTAAATGTCGAAAGAAGTTCATGACATACCATTACTTTGAGGGTTTTTAATATTTCTTGAATAATTTAATAATTTTCTATTAAATATGTTCATACTATTTAGTCGTGATCACAACTGAACACACATTAATATAAAACATTTATCGCATCTTTATGTATTTTTCTGTTTATTATTTTATATGTTCCCACAAACATGCACATGCATAAAATTATATACAATGAATAAATGAAATAAACTAACAGACTATTCTTGAGCATGTAATATTGGTTGATTCATTTAATCTCAATGGATCAACCATGACCTGAGGGTATAATACCTGAGTTGGGTCTTGACTTGTATCACAGCTTGCCCATGGGCCGGTGTTTTCACTTCTCTTATGTGATACCACCTAATCTAAGTGTGGTCCACGTATTATAGTGTCATCATCAATAGTTAAAACATACTATCATGCGGTAGAGGGGGTCTCAGGAACTACAATATACATATAGATAAATTGATTGGTGTGCAGACCCTAATACATATTAAAATGATAAAGATGATGCATAGACCATCGAAAAATTAATTAAATATTACAATCACTGCACGTAGTTGTAATAATAAATTAAATAATATAAAATTAGAAAAACAATGTTCATTCAATGCCTTAGACCAGTCTATAGGTAAAATATCTGTGCGATAAAAATTAAAATGCAATAAATTAAGTTAGAGAACATTTAAATAAATTAAATGAATTATTTTAATTCAAATAATTTAATTCAGTACCACAATTGATTTAATTTTATTCCAAAAGTAAACTAATTTTTTTGTATATTAAAATTATTATTTTTAAATTCCAAAAAAATAATAAATTAATATTTTATATATTTAAATTTTTTTCGAGACCCGAGAACCTTGACCAGGTTTTTGGATCCATGAGTGGTCGAACAGTGTGTAACGTCGATAAGATCTGGCGCCTTTGATGGACGTCTACACCAGTCCGGATGGTTCTGATCAAAGGGGTGGCCAATGGAATCTGGCGCCCACAATAAAGGTCAAAGGCGGTCTGAGGCCTACAGTGAGTAGCTAGTAGAGATAGTGACACATTGAGGCCACGATAACTTCGAGGTGGTCGACCATGAGCGGGGCAGCAACGATCAACAGGAGGCAGCATCTTGAAGGCTTCCCCGGAAATCTTTGTTAGATTCCTTTTTTTAATAGAAGTTTTATTAAAACATTTCATTATCATCAATGGACCCCCCCCTCATTTTTTTTATTTCTTCATATTTTTTTCATTTTGTTGACCCAATTTTTTTTCAAAAACCTATGTGTTATAGTCTTTTAGAAAAAAATGTTCATCTATGAGATCAACACTCTGATCGGAACTATTCTGGTGATCTGAATCCAAATGGATCCAAGCTAGAAAAATCACATTCATCGTAAATCACCAGAAAAACATGATATATATATAGACACACACACGCAAATATATATATACACATACACACACATATGCATTTTCTTCAAATTAAAACTTGTGTTTCGAATCAAATTAATTTCTTCAGATGGTCGTAACTTTGATATCTAAGATCGCATTGATGTAAAGTCAGAACTATTGGGACTAAATTAAAAACCCTATACTTAAATTTAAGGCAATTTAATTTTCTTGACTCATACAATTAATGGGGTACCAATTATCGGTACTAGGGCATACATAAGAAGGCAGTGAACTGGTAATTTAAATTTTTCATTGCCGAAGTGGAAAAACCTCATCATCTTCAGCAATCTAAGACCTGATAAAGATCTGAGGATCTTGCATGAATTAATTAAGCACAAAAATAAACATTGCCTATTACCTCATTTGAATCGGCAGCGCGTTCGACTACAGCTAGTCATTGGTGATCGTTGCTTGAAGGATCTGAGACTGAACCCCTCTAGATCATCCACACATGCTTGAAAAGCCTGCACGAATCCTGATCATCTAATTTCATGTGATAGCACAAAGATATGATGAATCTGTCGAGGTCATGATGATCACCAATTCTTCGTTCCTTCGATCCATGAAGGTGTTCTTGGATCAAACACTTGGAAAGAGGATTTATCTCTCCTAGATGTGGGAATAACTATAGAGGATGTATCAAATTTGTGGGTATGAATAGTACCATGAAAATGAGATCCTCTTTTCATAGATAATAGATGTTAAACAAAAGGAAAGGGTTTTATAGCCCCAATATATAAAAAACACACTAAATAGGCAATAAATGACACATTACGAAGAACTATATGCGTCATAATGTTGTTTATATTTTTATCACATTCATTTAATATATAATAAATATATTACATAATAAAAATGAGTTATTAATGTAACGACTCGGACCCGAACAGCCACCCGAATAGTGCTAAACGGGTCAGGTGTTACTACCTTAGGCGCATCTCCCCAAACGCCAAAGGATGCCGACTTGCAGCGAGGGTCTTATTGGTATAGTGAGGAGGCTATACCCTCTCAGAGGATAATAATGGTTCTTGCTCGAGTATGAAATAAGATGCAGCAGAACAAATGACTCAGCAAAATCGAACCAGACCCGCAGAGTGGAAGCACATTCAATATCAACAAACAATGGAAGCAACAAATATAAACAATAGCAGCAGAAAGTAAACACAAAGCATTCTGATCACTTGTAACTACTACAGAACAATGAACATGCATCAAAAGGGGTGCCAATGGCTAACCAACTATAGCTACAACCAAGTAAGCATGTTGATACAGGAAGGAAAGAAAAACAAAGTAACCCCAACTAGGCAAGACCTCTAGGTCCCTACAATCTTCATGCAACAGCTAATGCAGTCCAGCTCTTGAAGCTGACCTCTTTCCTGCACGGAAATTCATAAAGTCTACACGCGTCCCGAAGGGACTGTGCTGGGTGTGAGACGAATCTCAGTAGGATACCACCCAATAGTGCATACCTAATATAAGTGTTTAAGCATGCATGAATTTATAAGGAAAATAGTAAACAGTACGATGCATACAACCAAACACAAACTCCACTGGTGCTCTATAGCCACCATGGAGTATCACCTGCTTCAGCCAATGCTGAAATATTTTTCCTGTAACCCGGCACCACGTGCCCCCTGACGCTATGTGTCTCAAGTATCGACATCCCAAAGGCACGCCTAGGAAAAAGTATTTCGAAGGAACAATGATGCCTGTCCTCAAATAAATAGTCGGAGGTACAGTGATGTCTGCCCTCAAATAAAGTAACCGGAGGTACAACGATGTCTTCTCTCAAATAAGGTAACCAGAGGGACATCGATTTCTGCCCTCAAATAATGACGAGCCTCTGCCCCCAACCCGATAGCCTTAATGATATCCCTTAAAGGCTCTTCCCCTTCCACGTGGCTTCCTATGGCAAGCACCCTCAAACCAATTGTACCTAAACCGCACCAACGGGGGCCTCTACCCACAGGAGTTGTCAAAACCACCTCATCATGAAATCTCTCTGTGTGCACACTACTCATAGTTTTCGGGTGAGCGGTAATCACCAAAATAAGATACCAAGCCACAACATCTCTGAAACCTCGTGCCCCTGCGACCATGCCACTCACGTTCGATGGCATCGCCATCCAAGTAACCCGGGACATGCCCAACCTGACAGTCATCCTGCCTCTCAAGCCGACGTCCATGACGCCCAATCCCGTGGTCAGAACCACCCAATGTAACCCGGGCCAAGCCCAACACAACTAAGAGGTTCCAGTATATGTAATTCAGAAATTACATATATATAACACATTTAAACAAAACACATAAACAGAAAAAACAATCTAAATAGTTGAATTTCACTAGCCCAACGGTTATCAAACAACAGTACTGAGGTCTTGAATGCCTCAAAGAATTCATATCAAAACTTAAAGAATTAAACTCAGTAGTTTAATCAAACAAAAACAATTCATACCATTTTGGCACCCCGACCAAAATGCCCCATATGAGCGACGACCCCTCGCCTAGCCCCGCTCAAGAAAAACAGGAAACAAGGCATATCCAAAGGCATCCCATAGGTCAATCATCAATTTAACAGGTAATAACAGGTAAAACAGGGTCACGCTCAAAGTACCCAAAAATGCGCCATAGGTTGTGCCACCCAAAAGTCTACGAAAACACAAAAAGAGGTAAACACCACCTACCTGAGACTCATACAATGTTACTCCTCTGATAAAAGCCTCTAATTAGGTCTAAAACGCAGTAGATATACAAAAGAATCAAAACTGATCAAGCCCATATAACTCGTTCTAGAACAGAAATCAAGAAGAATGGCCCAGAATAATCAAGGACTTACCGAGGGGGGTTCTAACGTATCTTTCGGCGATCAAAATGGAGTTCTGATGGATGATCGGGAGAAGAAACAAGGTCCGGTCGGCTCTCCCCACTCAACCCGACGAAGGTTTTGAGGTTCTGCCTCAAAACGAGGTTACTGCCTATTTTAACGGAAAAAAAGAAAGTACACGGCGTGTACATAATGACTACACATCGTGTATCATTTTACTATTCATATGACGACTGAACAATAGTCGAGAACTTGCCGACTGAATACACGACATGTACCTAGGGGTACACGACATGTACTTCTCTACCTAGCAAACATCCCCAACACGCCATGTATATTCCCATACACAGCTAGACTACACGACATGTCCAAGTAGTACACGATGTGTACCTGGTAAAACGATTCCACCCGGCCAACACACCCACACGCCATGTATGGCCTCCACGCGGTCAAGGGTACACGGCGTGTCAAGTAACACTACACGCCGTGTAGTAGGAAATTCCTACACGGTCACCACATGGCATGTACTCGGCGAGCACATGGTCGACACTCACCTAACCCATATATGGCGTGTACTTTAGAGTACATGGCGTGTAGTCTGAAAATTTCTAGAACGTCCTAGATTTTCCCAGTTTTTCTCAAAAACAAGTCAAAAATTCAAATAGGGTCAGGATTTTGACCCGTTCTAAAAACTCGGGTTCTTAAAAACTCCCCACCTTAACATAGCTCGTCCCTAAGCTATCAACCAAAACCCAGAGATGGAACAAAACATACCACCCAGCTCAAAGTAACCCGGACTTCCCCGGTCAAAAAGTTTCTGGCTAAATTCCTCAAGGGGCCCCCCACCTTAGGTGTTGCCTAACTCGGTATTAACCCTACACAACTCAACAAAGAAAGGGTTTACTAACCTATTTCTAGACTCATGGTCCTCTCGTGACGCATCGTCACCCCTGTGCCTTATTGGTGCTCTTGTGTCACTCTTGACACCCAACGTATCCCACACCGCATCGGTGTCCGCCTCCATGAGGTCCTGCATCACATGGATGCTCAAAATGAACATGGTGCCTAACACCTCAAGTAACCCGCATCCTAGATGCCCTGATGCCCAAGACACCTCATGTATCCTGCATCCTCGATGCCCCGATGCCCACAGTACCTCATGTAACCCGCATCCTAGATGCACCTGATGCTACACATCTCATGCATATATATAAATATATCACTCACCCGATATGGAACCAACCCACCAACAAACATCTAGTCAACCCACAAGAATCCTATACACCTCGTGCACTCAAAACAGACATGCCTCAACAGTTCATGCCAAAAGAAATCTAGAAAGTCACGACCACACTCGCGGTGTACCTCTAACCGTCGTCAGCTCACCAGCCTGCTCAGCCTCTGGTAGCTCCATGGTGTGCACCTGGCCTGAAGTACAGCTACCTGATGCCTGACCTCCCTATAGTGCTGCTCCATTCACCGGCCACTAACCCCTCATCTGGGTCCCGTTGTCTCTGTCACATCCTCCACATGCAGCTGAACCTTGACTAACCTCCCCTGGTACTAAACCAGAACCAACTCCAGATGCCACAGTCTTTCCTAGTCCCTTTCTACCAACTGTCTGAGAAGGATGCCTACATAACCTCTCCAGATGCCCGACCTGTCCACATGCTCATCACTCCTTTGGGGGCCTATCACACTGAGTCCGAACATGTCCTAGATATCCACACTAAAAGCAAAACACTGTTTAACTGCTATGTGGTGGTCTAGCTGAGTCCTTGGCCTGGCTGCCCTGCTGGAACTCGTCTCGTCCTCGCTTCCTGCTATTTAAACCATCTCATAAAGCTGTCACTCGACCAGCCGGGGGTCTATCCCTCTAGTTTTCCTCTGTTATGAGCACCTGATTCACCACCTCTGAAAAGGAACCCAGCCTGAAGATGTTCACATGGATCTGAATGGCGTGTCGTAAGCCATCCTCGAAGCGCCTCACCCATGTCGCATCATCACTTACCATACCAGATGAAAAGCGAGACATCTCAGGGAAAGTAGCTGCATAGTCCATGACGGACATGTCTACCTACTGAAGGCTCAAGAACTCCCGATCTCTCTCTGCCCTCAGTGTCTCTGGGTAAAATTGTTTGAAGAACCTGTCCTCGAAGTCTTTCCATACTAGTCCCTCATGCCCGCGGGCCTAGACCTGCACATCCCACCAGCGCTTTGCCGGTCCTCTCAGCATGTACGTTTCCAGCTTAACCCCCCTCCCTAGAGGCATCTCTAGCTACTCAAAAATCATCGGAATACTCTCTATCCATTTCTCAGCTTCCTATAGACCACCCTCACCCTGAAAAAGTTGTGGGTGCTATGATTGGAACTCCCGCGTCAGGTATGCCATAGATGGATCTGCAGCTTGTGCACCTCTGTCAATCCCTTGAAAAACACGTACCAGGATAGCTCGGAGCTGCTTGTCGAGCCATGGTCCGAACGCTACCAAACCTGGCTGTTGTCCTGCCTACACTGGATCCTAATCCTCATCCTGTCTCTGAGCCTGTACATGCGGCTCATGTTTTTCCTGCACTGAATCCTAAACTTGATCCTGCACCTGCAGCACTGTATCCTCACTCTCCTGACACTCCATCTGAGTCGGCTAAAAGAAACCCAATGAATACCATAAATGGCCAGACAGACGATATATATATATATATATATATATATATATATATATATAACAATATACATGAAACATGGATAAGGAAAGCAGTAAAGAGGCATCATAAAACAACTAACCTTACTCTCCCCTACCGCAACCCATGCTCATGGCATCCCGACCTCATGGCCTCCTTACCCGCCCTTAATAGAGACAAGTATCAAAAGTACCTCGGGCAATGCCCATCCTAACAACTAACGTTTCCTCTAACCGACGACCGAGTCGCCCAATCCTAGTGATCAAAATCACCTCAACCATAGTACCTGCCTGCTGGTACAAGAGCCTGACTCAAATACCCTTCCACATGAAATTTTATAAATATATAAAGCATGGAATATCACATTTAAATAAACAAGAAATTCTATCAGGAATTTCACCTATTTACATTTCAAAAGAATACAAAGCATGGAAATTGATATTACTCACATGGAATTATCACTTCACAAAGAATTCACACATTTATGAAATTGAAATACCCTAAAATGTGCCTATCAAAAGCCAAACAATCACGCCTTTCCATAATGGGCCAAGGTTTACACATCACAATCAATAACATCACACACCAAGTGAGCCACCGAGGTGGAAATAATATAAACTGTAATATGAGAAAAAGCAAAACAACAATTCCCACCCAAGGAAACTTGGTCCATCCCTCGTACCTGGGGCTACAGGCACCCAAGTACAAGCTAGAAACCCAGTTCCAAGAACAACCTATCTCCAATCTACCATATCCAAAATAGTAAAACCAACAGAAATAAAAAGATAAGTCTCAATCTCATTAGTATCTAGAAAAATACTACTACTAAATCCCTGACAAAAACTCCTTTGATACCACTTTGTAACGACCCAGACCCGAATAGCCACCCGAATAGTGCTAAATGGGTCGAGTGTTACTACCTTAGGTGCACCTCCCAGAATGCCAAAGGTTGCCGACTAGAAGCGAGGATCTTATAGGTATAGTGGGGAGGCTATACCCTCTCGAGGGATACTAATGGTACTGGTCCGAGTATAAAATAAGATGCAGCGGAACAAATGAATCAGCAGACTCAAACCATACCTGCAGAGCAGAAGCACATTCAATATTGACAAACAGTGGAAGCAACAAATATAAAAAACAGCAGCAGAAAGTAAACACAACAGCATTTTGATCACTTGTAACTAATATAGAACAACAAACATGCATCAAAAGGGGCGCCAATGGCTAACCAAATGTAGCTACAACCAAGTAAGCATGATGATACAGGAAGGAAAGAAAAACAAAGTAACCCCTGCTAGGAAAGACCTCTAGGTCCCTACCATCTCCATGAAATAGCTAATGTAGTCCAGCTCTTGAAGATGACCTTTTTCCTGCACGTAAGTTCATAAAGTCTGCACACGTCCCGAAGGACCCATGCAGGGTGTGAGACGAATCTCAGTAGGATACCACCCAATGGTGCGTACCTAATATAAGTGTTTAAGAAGGCATTAATTTATAAGGAAAACAGTAAACAATATGATGCACACAACCAAACGCAAACTCCATTAGTGCTCTACATCCACCATGGAGTATCACCTGCTTCAGCCAACGCCGGAATCTTTGTCCTGTAACCTGGCACCACATTCCCCCAGACACTGCGTATCTCAAGTACCAACTTCCCAAAGGCATTCCCAGGAAATAGTAACTCAGAGGAACAGCGATGCCTGTCCTCAAATAAATAGCCAAAGGGACAGTAATGTCTACCCCCAAATAAAGTAACCAGAGGAACAACGATGTCTACCCTCAAATAAGGTAACCAGAGAGACAATGATGTCTGCCCTCAAATAACGGCGAGCCTCTTCCCCCAACCCGATAACCTTAATTCTATCCCTTGAAGGCTCCTCACCTTCCACATGGCTTCCTATAGCAAGCACCCCAAAACCAATTGTACCTAAACCGCAACTAACAAGGGCCTCTACCCACACGAGTGGTCAAAACCGCCTCATCAAGGAGTCTCTATGTGTGCACACTACTCATAGTTTTCAGGTGAGCAGTAATCACCAAAATAATTTCCCAAGCCACAACGTCTCTGACACCTCATGTCCCTGAGACCATGCCGCTCATGTCTGAAGGCATGGCCATCCAAGTAACCCAGGCCATACCCAACCTGACAGTCATCCTACATCTCAAGCCGACGTCCATAACGCCCAATCCCATGGTCAGAACCACCAAATGTAACCTGGTCCAAGCCCAACACAACCAAGAAGTTCCGGTATATGATATTTAGTAATTACATATATATAACACATTTAAACAAAACACATAAATAGGAAAAACAATCTAAAAATTTGAATTGAACTAGCCCAACAGTTATCAAACAAAAATACTGAGGTCTTGAATGCCTCAAACAATTCATATCAAAATATAAATAATTAAACTCAGCAGTTTAATCAAACAAAAACAATTCATACCATTTTGGCACCCTGACCAAAGTGCCCCATATGAGTGACAACACCTCGCCCAGCCTCTCTCAAGAAAAACTAGTAACAAGGCATACCCAAAGGCATCCCATATGTCAATTATCAATTTAATAGGCAATAACAGGTAAAAAGGGTCACACTCAAAATACTTGAAAATGCGCCATAGGTCACACCACTCAAAAGTCTATGAAAACACAAAAAGAGGTATGCACCACCTACCTGAGACTCATATAATGTTACTCCTCCGATAACAACCTCTAATTGGGTCTAAAACGCGGTAGATCTATAAAAGAATCAAAACCACTCAGACCCCTATAACTCATTCTAGAACAAAAATCAAGAAGAACAGATCAAGAGGAATCAAGGCCTTACTGAGGGGGATTATGACGCATCATTTGACGATCAAAACAGAGTTTAGATGGACGATCAAGAGAAGAAACAAGGTCCGAACGGCTCTCCCCGCTCAACCCGACGAAGGTTTTGATGTTCTGCCTCAAAACGAGGCTACTTCCTGTTTTAACGAAGAAAAAAAAAGAAATTACGCGATGTGTACTTCATGACTACACGCCGCGTATCATTTTACTGTTCATATGATGGCTGAAAAATAGCCAAGAACTTGCCGACTGACTACATGGCGTGTACCTAGGGGTACGTGGCATGTACTTCTCTACCCAGGTAACGTCCCCAATATTCCATGTATATTCCCATACACAGCTAGACTACCCAGTGTGTCCAAGTAGGATACATCGTGTACTTGTTAAAACGATTCCACCTGACCAACATGCCCACATGCCATGTATGGCCTCCACGCGGTCAAGGGTACACGGCGTGTCAAGTAACACTATACGCCATGTAGTAGGGAATTCCTACATGGTCACCACATGGCATGTACTCAGAGAAGACATGGCCAACACTCACCTAACCCATACATGGTGTGTGCTTTAGAGTATATGATGTGTAGTATGGAAATTTCCAGAACTTCCCAGATTTTCCCAGTTTTTCTCAAAAACAAGTCAAAAATTCAAACCAGGTCAGGATTTGGACCCATTCTAAAAACATTAGTTCTTACAATTAACTTGACTTTTAATTCCCTAAAATATTAAATGAACCTTGAATATTAAAATAATATTTTTTCATATAATATTTTCTCATGTATTCACTTAATCCCTTATGAATACTTGTAATAAATAAAGTCAACTCAAATTATTCTATACTAGAATAATAATGAATTTATTTATTCATAGATGGTCATTTATTCTCGAACACATCTCGATCCCCATGGTGGGGCCCACTAGGTCCTGTATTCATATTCATTAGGATAGGGAACACCTTTGAATATGTTATAGTGTGTCACCCTCTAGGTCTTTATCTCAATAGTAGTGATTACTCTTCACAAACCAAGAGCAGAGTATAGAAACCCATCAAGGCCCCTAAGGACATAAGGAATAGTCATAACAATAAAATATTCCTATGAACACACTCCTTTTAATATGATCTATATCTCTTGATATCTCATAATATAGGATGCACACTTCATGTCATGATCTTTATTGGATTTTTTATTTGTTAATCTATCTGGACTGGCATACCTTCTTCTACCTTGGTTATGGATTAAGTGAAGGCACTACCATCCAGATCAACTAAGTCCAAGATACGACTTTCTCAACTCAAAAGCATAAAATTCTATCTTGATCATTCAACCAATGTCATACCACTAATGACGCACCCAACAAAAGCTAGCTCGACATGAATTCAATGTCATGGTATTTGTCTTGCATCAAAGTGCATGATTACATGGTACAAATTGATAACGATCTCAAGTCTATAGCTCAATACATTTCCTTATAAATAGGAACAACCAATGACACCTAAAATATGTGGTGTCCTTATTGGAAGGTCCGTCATCATGATCTCGTCTACTTGAGGTTATCAAGTGTGAATTTCATAGGAAGAAGTCTGAATGCTTATGAGCCTCCAACACCTGATGGTCACACATCATCCATGGTCTATTAGTATGATGAATATGGATCATAGGAAATTAATTTATGATTAATATCATGGTATCTATAGGTTCTCATCATAGCCTGGGAACTGATATAACCTTTTGATATGACATTTAACATATGTACATTATTATAAATAGATTGGATCAAAAAGTATCAATACTATTATGGTAATATAAACACATGTATATATCAAAATATATTAATGTATTGGTAATAAAAGTACATACATAAGTTTGGTCTAGGGAAGCCACTTATAACATGTTTGGGTTGTACTGGATGGGTCAGTTACTAGAAAGAATTATTCTCTAAAAGGCGGCATGTTGTATTACAAGAACCTAATAAAATTAACAAAGCAGTCAGAACTGATTCTCAAATATTTACATTGTTATAATTTCTCTCCATTTGGGAGGAATTAAAGGTATTTTATGACATATAAGTGGCTTTCTAATGATGTTTATTAGTCAGTAATGACATGAGAAATAAATAAGTATGTTCAGAACTACAATGTGTGTTAGCGACATAAATACAAATCCATGTGTCCTGCAGGTTTATTACAATTATTACGCTGCCCAAAATGGTGTGGGAGGATGTATTGATGGAATTAATTTTTGAACTCCATAAATCAAAGGGATATGACATAGTATCAGCAGTGTTATAACTATTGAGTAAGTATGCATAATTCATTTTCCTTAAATATCCATTCACAACCAAGACTATCACAGAAATATTTTTGAAATAAGTGGTACGAATGCACCATATTTCTTCTTCTATTGTCAGTGACTGAGAACCCTTTTTTAATAGCCAATTTTGGCATGAATTATTCAAATTATAAGGGAAAATAATGAAAATGAGTTCTTCATACCATTCATAAAGTGATGAAAGAATGAGGTGGCCAAATGATGTTTAGAAGTTTATTTATGATGTATTTATTTAGAATGACCTAAACACTGTGCAAAATGGTTACCTTGGGTGGTATATCACTAAAACACGGCTTATCATTCCTCGATTAGACATACACCATTTGAAGTTTTGTAGGGAAATACTGCTAACTATCCTACATCATGTGAAGGGGGAATAAATAGTTGAATTAGTGGCTACGAAATTCAATGATAAGGATGTGGCCCTGAAGAAACTATGAATAAATTTGCACCAGGATCTGAAAATCATGGGAAAATATGAAAACCAGTGACGTAGACTGGTGTCTCTTATGTTCGGGGACTTGGCATGGGTTAAGTTACAGACTAATAAACCTATATTGGTTTCTAGAATAAATCATAAACTCACAGTTATGTATTTTGGTCAATCTGTGGTGGAAAGAATGGGACCTGTTACATATCATATGAAAATGGTTGGCTAATAGCAGAATACACCCTGTATTTCATGTCTCGCAATTGAAAAAAGCTATGAATAGAGAGACCTGCTTGAATAATTATTATATGAATAAGAATATCTTGTTGTGATTCATAAATATAGAACTCCAGGTGTGCAATCTAAGGTGTCTTATTCAGTTGAATGTCCAACCAAAAGAGTGAGAACCCTGGTAGGTAGCTGATCAATTCAAAAGTCAGTGCCAAAATTTTTACCTTGAATAAAATGTGTCTTTTCATGGGAGATGAATTGATAGACCACCAGTGTTATAATCATTCCAAAAGTTGGAAGGGAAATGTGTTAGGGGGCATGAATGTTTAGTGACTGGTGGGGGTATTATTGTATATGGACAATTAAGTCAAATAGGTGTCAGTAGTTTCTTTTTGAGGACGGTGCCACCCCCTTTTTTGTCAAAGGGGGATGGCAGTGGTTGATATGGTTGGTGGCCAACCCCACCTATGGGGATGCAGTGGAGAAAGGAAGAGTAGGAGGGGGGAGAGGTAGTGCATAAATTGAGATCCTCCCATATGTTTCTGGTATAAGCATCACCTTCAGCATGTCACCACCAAATCAGATCCCATATTTGAGTGGTTTTTGTGAGGTGGTTTCCCCTCTTATTCTAGATAGAATATTACATGGCTTTTCTCCTTGTAATAAGCGAGGGATTGTGCACCCACTTTTTCCCCCATAGTGATCCTTCTATTTGACCGTGGTTTTTTACCCCTTTCATTTTGGAGTTTATTTCACATTATATCTGGTGTCCTTTTTTCCTTCATTTTCAATTTATTTTTATCTCATAATTATCACTTCACTGGTGGAACAATCATTTTACAGTCCCAACAAGTGGTATTAGAGGGTAGGTTTTGGCGTAGTGTCGTTCACATTTTAGGGTATTAATAATTCTCTTAAATTTTAGTATTCTCTGTGATTGCTGTAAGAGTTGGTGTCCTAGAACCAACTGGTTGTACTTTGATTACATGGATCTTTAATGTATTTAAATATTAAACATCTTATTACATATTTTTCATTGTTCTGCATGACTATGATGTAATAATGACCTAGAGTATTTGTTGCATTGATAAGGTCATGGCAGTCCCCCGCTATGATGAGAACCTTGAAATGCTATAACAATATTATTAAATATAGTTCTATGGTTGGATGACATAGTATGATGAGACACATAGCATGCAAACCGTCAGGTGTGAGTACTCGTAAACAGACGAGACTTCCTCTCATTAAGTTTGCACTTGGTAATCTCCAAGAAAGAAGATTATGAGAACTGACCCGCTAGTAGGAATTTTGCATGTTTTGGTGTCATCATATATTTCTATATGTGAGCATGTGTAATGATCCTTAGATATTAATATTATCATTAATATATGTCATGACTCACGCACTTTGATTTACTGACGAAAATCGTCACACAAACAGTTGGTGGGAAGTATGGTATGTTGGGTGCATCATGAGTGGCATGTTATTAATAGATAAGTCTAGGAAGGATTTGTCCCTTCCATTTATGAAAGTTGATATCTTATACCTTTGATTGAAATAGAACCATCACATGAAATTCCATGACCATAGTGTAACGATGAGTTTATTTCAGGTAGTCAAAAAATGACATACTAAGCATAAAAGTTGTGGACACTAGCATGAAATCTTCTTGATGAGATATTGAGACGAAGGGATTATATTACACAGTGAGCATTCATTTGTGGATGTTGGTTTTGTGACTTTACGTTCTTTCTCTTGGGTTACTTGATCCATTTATAGACAGTACTCTTGGACTTTAGGCAAGCCAACCTAATGCCAATGAGAAAGAATCCTAGAAGATCACACACTAAGTGCTTTTGGTGGTCTTGGTTAAATTCTATTTGAATTTAATTAATGAAATAAATATCATTCTCAAGACCATGGAATAATTTTATTCAAGATAAAATGATCACATAAATTAAATAAAATTTATTTATTTATTTTATTGAACATTTAATAAATATTTATTTACTAGTTTTTAAATAAAATATTTATTTAAGATAATAAATTATTCATTTATTTATTCAAGTGTTCAATTAATGGAAGTGGAGTTCGAGTAGACCAAGGCCGGTCCAGTAGTAAAATAATTATTTATAAGATGGTAAATAATTATTTAACTAGTTAGCACAAGTTAAAATAATAATGGTGCTACTATTATTTTGTGATGTGAAATTTTATTCATAATTCCATTTTGTGCAAGTTGGCACACCATAAATAATGACGTGGTATTATTATTATGAGAATAGGATTTCTCTAAGTTCATGAATGTATTTAATTGTTGTTATGTAATTAAATATTGTAACTGAAGTTCCATGCATATAAATAGACATGTACATCTATTGTGCCATACAGAACACACCACACGCTTGGTGAATCGAGAATTATTGAGCTAAACAATTTCTCTCTCAAATCCTCTCCCCACTCCTCTCAAGAATGAGAGATATTCTTCAAGGCCAAATAACAAGCAACCAAGAAATACCGACACAAGACACTCGCTTCGCCGCGCTAGCACCCGGAAAAGGAGTGGTGTCGATCAGAGGCCATCGAAGCATGTGTGAATCACTGCTAGAGGGATTCTAGTTTGGATCCTCAAAAGTGAAACCAGATAATCTGTGAGGGTCATTTCGAATGATTGACATCATCAACGAATAAAATACCAAAGATCCAGGTATTCTTTTTTTATGAAATTAATTAAATTAATTATAAATATGATGTGAAATATCTTCTCTAAAGGTTTCAAGTCTCTTCCTTATTTATCTAAATCTTTGATTATATTTCGTGGAGGATGACGTTTATCATCATGTTGATCCCAGAATAATAATTGATCATGGTAAAAATTAATGTTGGGTGCCTGACCAACCACGCTTCCACTGCGCCCGAAACCTTCAAGTGGTATCAGAGCGGTTACATCATAGTTTATAATTATTTAAATATTTCGTTGATGATTTAAGAATTTAATAATTTAGTTGTTTCAATTCAAGTTAATCGTTCTGCAAATCTAAATCTCGAGATTTGTTCCTATTTCGTTTCTCGTTCACCTTACTGAAACAATATTTTCTTTTAATTTTGATTAAAATAAAATAGAGGATCTCATCCGGAGGTGCCAAAGGTTCCTAGACGCACAACACCAGAACACACGACGTGTATTCAATAGTATATGTAGTGTAGCCAAGGTTCAATGCATATAGTCTGGTCGAACAAACCAAGTTGTGTCATTGGAGTTTTTCTAAGTCTTAATGACTCAGTCTGTTGACCAGGAATAGGTGGCACACAGTTTTTAGATTACATGCCATGTGGACCACTAGACATGAAAAGTAGTCTCTTTTGAGTTAGGGTTAGACTGTGTACCCTGTACACAGCTTGGCCAGCTAGAGACTGTGTAACGAGGAACTACACGGCGTGTGACCCACTGGACATGACGTGTACTCTGAAGATTTCCAAAGTACACTCACACACCATTTCCCCAGGTGTGTACTTCGAATAGATGGTGAAAAATAGTACACACTATTTTGTTGGAACTACATGTCGTGTACTCATCCAAATTACACAGATTTATTAAAATTTATTATTATATTATAAAAACTCTTGAGATGTGTACCATCATGCGAGTGTAAAGCTGAGGCACAACATGTGATAGGTGTTTTATATGTATGTGTTTCATTTAACATCTGTGTAATGTTCATTTCTACTCATTGGGTAGTTATGAATAGGAATTCACTGGGTTTCCTCCAAGGTACAAGTTACATACAAAGATAATTTTAAATGAATTTATTTGTTTAAAATTATGATGGATGAGAATCTCAAGGAAATTCAGAAAAGGGTTTAAGATAAAAGGATTGATTAATTAAATATAATTAATTGATTTGAACAGGATTTATCTTAAACAAGAACTATTAACAAATTGAATACTAGTTTTATCTATGCATAAATATCATTGCATGTCTAGATGATCATGAGCTAGACTAAGAACTTTTTATGTGGATGGTTTCTTTTAATTTATTTATTTAAATTAAATTTGTTGGTCGGTGAGCCTTCACCTCATTAATATGTAGGACATGCGTTCCCAAGGTTTCTTTTATGTAAAACCCCTTTTACCCCTCACTTGTGTACGAGTTTAAAAAAGGAATATGTCATAGTGGAGTCGGTTAAAGTTGGAGCCAAGACGAAATCAATCCGAGGAGATACAAAGTCGGACAGATGGAAAGTTGTAAACACGAAACCAAAAATGATCAAGGTGTTTCTCCCCTAGGTCAGGGTTAGTTTATCAACCTCCAAATAAACTAACCATTAGAAAATCTCATGATCATTCCCTTTTCTTTATTTTATTTCTGTGAGATGCATGGTATATCATTATGGATGTGTTTTCACAATCACATAATTAATGAATTAAACAAGAATACAAGATGGAACTAAAATAAACCAGGCTTATGCGTAAATATTATCAAGATATGGTTAATCACTTAAGTAAGTTCTACTTAATATTAACAAGAATGTGATAATGATAATAATAAATTCACACATAAGAGATAAAAATCCCTAAAATAAAATATTAAGTCATAACAATCCTTCTGTTACTTGATTAAGGGGAAAACTCAATAAAACTATGTGTTTAACCAACCCTTGTTGGGACACATACTTTTATACAGGAATCCCTTATGAAAGGTTTCAGGTTGACTTAACCATATTACATCAAGAGGAGTATCCCTTGCTAGAATTGGTGTAATATTGGAGGTAAGAGTTGAGGAAATCCAAAGTCGGGATTTCAGGATTGGGGAGTCCACTCAACAGATCAAGGAGCTACAAGCCTGCAGTTGGAAAAGACCTGCCTACCTAAATACCTTCAAATAGCTTGACCAACCCTTTTGGGGTTATGCGAAGGGGAATATGGATCCTTTCCACTAGAATTTCATGGAAACTGGACATTCCATGTTCAATGGTGAGGGCCATTGGTATTTGATAAAATAGTGGGAGACTTAATTTGTTATTTATCATAAAAATATAATCAAGAAAGTACTAATGATATTCTCTTTTAATTGTAGAAAAAAATGACAAGCTTGTCAGCCACACTATCCCTATGATCAAATCTGGATAAATACAACCTCCTCACTGGTAGTAACTTCCAGGAATGGTTTAGATGCCTTCGGGTTATCCTACGCCATGAACAGAAATCTTACGTGTTGGAGTCAGTATTACCTGATCTACCTCCCAAAGAGATGAGTGATGAGGATTTCCTGGTCTATGAGAATCATAAGAATGACACAATCGATGTTGAATGTTTGATGCTATCATTTCCCCAACTAGGCCTCATGTAGTCCAACTCATTGGCTATATTGAGTGCCTAGAGGTTCTAGGGTTTAATCTCCCAGAAGAACTGGGAATCGATCTCATTCTCGCATCACTCCCTCAGAGCTTCTCCAACTTTGTTTTTAATTTTAACATGAAAAACATTGAGATGTCTGTATCTGATGTTATTATCCTCATTCGCCAAGTGGGAATAGATATGAAGCGCGAAAATTCTTCTTTCCTTATGGTGAATAAGAGGAAAGGGAAGGCGAAGAGTTTTAAGCCTAAAGTTTCTTCACAGCCTTATAGTAAAAGGAAAATCAAAGTGGAGGCAAGGGAAAAAAGAGGCTATTTGTTTCGCATGTGTCAAGAAAGGCCATTGGAAGAAGAACTACACCAAACCTAAGAAGCAAGGGGAAGCTTGAGGTGTGTTTGTTATTTAATGGAATCTATCTATTTCTACAAATTGGGTATTAGATATATCTTGTGGTGCTTACATATGTATCCAAATATAGGAACCTAGTAGATTCAGGAAGATTGACTAAGGGGAGGTAAATCTGCGAGCATCCAATGGATCCAGACTTGCTGCTTTAGCTATCTGGGACTACCACCTCATGTTTGCAACTGGGATGATCTTGGTGTTAAAGGGTTGTTATTATGTGTCGTCTGTTACTAAAACCATTATTTATGTATCCGAATTAGATACAGATGGTTTTGTTTTCATGTTTGGAAATGAATGTTACTTCTTTTAAAAATATAGAATTTTATTTGGTAGAGAACATTTATACAATGGTCTTTACGTGTTGGATTACACAAACCAAGTAATGGAAATCGATAACAAAGATACTTCACATGAATCATACCACACCCAACATTGGCATCACCGACTATGTCATGTAAATGAGAAACACTTGAAAAAGTTATATCAAGATGGATATTTAGATTCTTTCAAACTAAAACCACTTGGTGTATGTCATGCATGTTTACAAGGCAAAATGACCAAATCCCCATTTAGTGGGAAAGGTGAAAGGGCTAAAGAACTTCTTGAATTGGTTCATACTGATGTGTGTGGACCATTTCCAATTGAAGCAAGGGTAGAGTACTCATACTTCATAACTTTTAATAATGATTTTAGTAGATATGGATATATCTACTTAATGAAGTATAACTCGGATTCTTTTGATAAGTTCAAAGAATACAAGAATGAAGGTGAGAACCATCTTTGTAAGAAGATTAAGAAACTCTAATCAGACTGAGGTGGAGAATATATTAATCAAGACTTTATTGATTACTTAAGGGAGTTTGGGATCCTATCCCAACTCACTACTCCATACATGCCCCAGTGGAATGGTGTGAGCGAAAGGAGGAACCACACCCTATTGGACATAGTGAGATCAATGATGAGTCATTCGAGTATTCCACTATCCTTTTGGGGATATGTGTTACAAAAAGTGGTGCACATACTAAACCAAGTACCAACTAAATCGATAAATGGTATTTAATATGAGTTCTAGAGTGAAAATAAATCCATGTTATTGAATTTACATGTGTGGTGAAGCGATGTGTTTGTTAAGGCCTTTTCAAATAAAAAACTTGCACCCCGAGGCACAAAGTGTACCTTTATAGGATACCCCAAGGAAACAAGGGGATATTACCTATACAAAACCTCATACAAAAAGGTTATAGTGGAAAGACATGCCATATTCTATGAGAGGGAGCACATCTCTAATAGATATAGTGGGAGGGAGATAGACTTCAATGAGGTTGAGGCTCAAGGTACACAAGATTTGGTATATGAGAATATTCCGCAAAGCCCCATGGAAGAAAGAACAATTCCAGAGACACAAGAACTGCGTAGGAGTACTAGAGAGGTTAGATAACCAGAAGGGTAAAGTTTTCTAGTTACTGAGGATGGTGAATCATTATTAGTTGATAATAATTATCCTCTAACCTACAAGGAAGCAGTAAGTGGCACATATGTTTCCAAGTGGTAAGAAGCCATGAATTCTGAAATGGATTCCATATACCAAAACCAAGTTTGGATTTTGGTAGATCCTCTAGTTGATGTAAAGCCTGTTGGTTGAGAATGGGTATTCAAGAAGAAACAGGGCATGGAAGGACAAGTCAGTACCTATAAGGCACAACTGGTTGCAAAATGGTTCAAACAACATCAAGGCATTGACTATGATGAAACCATTTCACAAGTTTCAATATTGAAATCCATCATAATTATATTGGCCATTCTCGCTCACCATGACTATGAGATTTGGAAAATGGATGTCATAACAACCTTCCTTAAAGAGAACCTTCAGGAAGATGTCTACATGACAAAACCAAAATGATTTATGATTCCAAAGGATTCGAATAATGTATGCAAGTTGCAGAAATCCATTTATGGATTAAAGAAAGAATCCAGGTCATGGAACATTCATTTTGATGAATCCATAACAAAATTTGGTTTTATCAAGACCAAATGTGAGCCTTGTGTCTACAATTGGTTTAGTGGGAGTGCAATCATTTTCCTAATGGTATATGTTGATGACATATTACTTATTAAAAATGAGATACCAATCTTACAGTATATTAAGGCATGGTTAAATCAATGCTTCTCCATGATGCAATTGATTGAGGAAACATATATTTTTGGGATCAATATCCATCATGATAGATCCAAGAGACTTCTGGGCCTAGGTAAAAGTACATATATTGATAAGATACTGAATAGATTCAATTTGGAACAATCCAAGAGGGGATTTTTTCCAGTGTCACATGGAATTCATCTTTCCAACAAAATGTGTCCTCAAACACATGAGGAAAGAATGATAATGGCAAGAACTCCATACGCATCAGCGATTGGGTCAATCATGTATGCCATGCTATGTACTAGGATGCATGTTGCCTATGAATTGAGTGCAGTAGGTAGATATCAAGCTGATCTAGGTGACCATCATTGGATGGATGTCAAGACAATCCAAAAGTATCTAAGGTGTACTAAGGATATGTTCCTGGTTTATGAAGGACATGAGGAACTAGTCATTAGAGGATATGCAGATGCTAGTTTCCAGACTGATCAAGATGACATGAAGTTGAAAAAGGGACACATCTTCACTTTGAATGGAGGTGTAGTGAGTTAGAAGAGATCAAAGTAGAGTGTGGTCATAGATTCTAGAGAAGAGTCTGAGTATATCATAGCTTCTGAGGCAGATAAAGAAGAAGTTTGGATGCGAAGCTTAATCTAGGAGATGGATGTGATACATAGTAGTAAAGATCCCACCATACTGTACTGTGATAATAATGCAGCGGTGGATCTCGAAAAAGAGCCAAGGTCACATCAGTGGATGAAGAACATACTTCAGAAGTATCATCTCTTGAGGTATTTTTATCAAATAGGTGAAGTTTTAGTGAGCAATATTTCCACGAAAGACAACGTGGCAGACCCCTTGACTAAAGCCTTGACTCAACAGAAACATGATCACCATGTGAGTTCTAGTGGACTGAAATTCGTAGGCAGTTGGCTCTAGTCCAAGTAGAAGTTTGTAAGAGTTGGTGTCCTAGAACCAACTGGTTGTACTTTGATTATATGGATATTTAATGTATTTAAATATTAAACATCTTATTACATATTGTTCATTGTTCTGCATGACTATGATGTAATAATGTCCTAGAGTATTTGTTGCATTGATAAGGTCATGGAAGTTCCCCGCTATGATGAGATCCTTGAAATGGTATAACAATATTCTTAAATATAGTTCTTTGGTTGGATGACATACTAAGATGGGAAATATAGCATGCAGACCGTCAGGTGCGAGTACTCATAAGAAGATGATACTTCCTCTCATGAAGTTCGTACTTGGTAATCTCTAAGATAAAAGATTATTAGAACTGACCCACCAGTAGAAATTATGCATGCTTTGGTGTCATCTGATATTTCTATTTGAGAGCATGTATAATGATCCTTAGACTTTAATATTATCATTAATAAGTGTCCTGACTCATGCGCTTTGATTTACTGACGAAATCATCACACAAATAGTTGTCAGGAAGTAGGGTATGTTGGGTGCGTCACGAGTGAAGTGTTATTAATGGATAAGTCGAGAAAGGATTTGTCCCTTTAATTTATGGAAGTTGATATCTTAGACCTTTGATTGAAATAGAGCCATCGTGGGAAATTCCATGACTATGGTGTAACAAAGAGTTTATTTCAGGTAGTCAAAGAATGACGTATCAAGAATAAAGGTTGATGACACTATCATGTAACCCGCTTGATGAGATATTGAGACGAAGGGATTATATTACACAGTTAGTGTTCGTATGTGGATGTCATTGTTGCAACTTTATGTTCTTTCTCTTGGGTGCCTTGACCCGTTGCTAGATAGTACTCTTAGACTTTAGGCAATCCCACCAATGGCATTGAGAAAGAATCCTAGAGGGTCACACACTAAGTGTTTTTGGTGGTCTCAGTTAAATTATATTTGAATTTAATTATTGAAATAAATATTATTCTCAAGACTGTGGAATAATTTTATTCAAGTTAAAATGATCACATAAATTAAATATAATATAATTATTTATTTTATTGAAAATTTAATAAATATTTATTTACTAGTTTGTAAATAAAATATTTATTTAAGAGAATAATTTATATATTTATTTATTTGGGTGTTCAATAAATGGATGTGGAGTTCAAGCGGATCAAGGCCGGTTTGGTAGTAAAATAATTATTTTCAAGACGGTAAATAATGACTTAACTAGTTTCCACAAGTTAAAATAATAATGACGCTAGTATTATTTTTTGACGTGGAATTTTATTCATAATTCCGTTTTTCGCAAGTTGGTGCACCATAAATAATGGCGCGGTATTATTATTATGGGCATGAGTTTTCTTTATGTTTATGAATTTATTTAATTGATTTTATACAATTAAATATTGTAACTGATGTTACATACATATAAATAGACAAGTATGTCAATTGTGCCATACAGAACACACCACATTCTTGGTGAATTGAGAATTGTTGAGAAAAATAATTTCTCTCTCAAATCCTCTTCCCACTCCTCTCAAGAATGAGAGGCATTCTTCAAGGCCAAAAAACAAACAATCAATAAATACCGACACAACACACTCGCTTCGCCGCGCTAGCACCCGAAGAACGAGTGTTCTCGATTAGAGGCCAACAGAGCACGTTTGGATCACCGCTAGAGGGATTCTAGTTTGGGTCCTCTAAAGCACAACCAGATAATTCAAAAGGGTCATTCCGAATGATCAACATCATCAATGAAGAGAATACTAAAGATCCAGATATTATTTTCTTTATGAAATTAATTAAATTAATTATAAACATGATGCGCAAGACCATCTCTAAAGGTTTCATGCCTTCTCCTTCTTTATCTGAATCTTTGATTCTATTTCGTGGAGACTGACATTCATCATCGTATTGATCCTGGAATAATCATTGATCACAGTAAAAATTAATGTTGGGTACCAGACCAATCATGCTTCCACTGCGCTCGGAACCTTCAATTGCGACACTGGTTGATATTTTATATCAGAAAAAATTTATTGAGATTATTAAATACACCATTGTGAAACAGAATAGGTTCTGGACTGATGGTGTGTCTAGATGGTGGCAAAATTTGAGATCGAAAAAATCAGTGGGAATAATTTTTCATTGTGGAAAATGAAGATGCAGGGAGTGCTGTGGAAAGAAAATTGTCGACCGAAAATTGAAGAAAGACCGGCAGATGTGACGATGGAGTGTGGTTCCAATGGGAACCAAAATCATGACATGGGCAGAAATGTGGAAAGTACTTCGGGAGATATACTAGTCAGTGAAGTGGCGACGACTGCTAGAAGCATGCAACATCTCGATGATGCATGGATTATTGACTCAGGAGCAACATGGCACATGATGTCTTGACAGGAATGGTTTTCCCAATATGAAACCATCCCAGAATGACTTATATATATGAGTAATGATCAAACACTGAAGATCGTTGGAGTCAGTACTATCAAACTGAATATGCATGATGGTATTGTTTGAACCATCCCAGGAGTATGTCATGTGAAGGGACTGAAGAAGAACATATTGTCTTTGGAACAATTTGATGACATCAGATGCAAGACTCACACTGAAAATGGAGTGATGAGAATTTTGAAGGGTACGTTTGTGGTAGTCAAGGTGGAGAAGATCTCAAAGAACTTGTATGTTCTTATGGGTGAAACGTATAAGGAGGCATAGATAGTTACTACATAAACTACCTATATGGAAGCATTGATGATGTTATGGCATCTAAAGCTTGTCCATATGTCAAAATGAGGCCTGAAGATTCTTACAGATCAAAAGTTGTTGCCTGGGATGACAAAGGTATCCTTACCATTTTGTGAGCATTGTGTTTTGTGAAAACAACACAGGTTAATGATCATGATGTTAACAACAAGAAGTCAAGAGATCTTAGAGTTGATCCATTCCGATGTTTGGAAAGCACCAGTTATATCCATGGGAGGAGCAAGGTACGTTGTATTGTCCATTGATGATTATTACAAGAGATTTTGGGTGTACCCAATCAATAGAAAATAGGATTTTTTTGAAGTCTTCAAAACATTCAAAGTGTGGAAGGAGCTTGAATATAGAAATAAGATCAAGTGTATGAGGATTGACAATGGTGGAGAATATACAAATGAGGAGTTTGATACTTTTTTTCAACAAGAAGGAATCAAGAGATAGTTCATGGTGGCATACACTCCAAAGAAGAATGGAGTGGTAGAGTGGATGAACAAAACCCTATTGGATAGAATAAGGGTGATGCTAAAGACTGCAGAACTTCCCAAAACATTTTGGGCAGAATCTGTGAATACCGCATGTTATGTGATCAACCAATCTACTTTAATGACAATTGAGTTGAAGACACCGATAGAGATGTGGACTGGTAAACCCACTGACTATTCTTGGTTACATACTTTTGGAAGTCCTGTATATTCATTGTTTAATGACCAGGAAAGATCGAAGTTGGATTCGAGATCTAGGAAATATATCTTCTTGGGGTATTCCGATGGTGTGAAGGGGTATCATTTGTGGGACCCTACTTCCCACAAATTTATCATCAGCAGAGATGTCATTTTTGTAGAAGACAAGGTGCAAATGACAACTGATCAAGACATAGAGAAGGAGAATACAAAAACTAAAAAAGTTGAAGTAGAGGGAAAATCCAAGGAAGAATCAGTTTCCTCTGAGAATTACCAGAGCACGATGATAAAGTATTGGTTGATTCTGGACCACGACGGTCAACACGGGAGAAAAGAGCACCATTATGGCACTCATACAATGTCACTGAGAGCAATATTACATATTCCTTATTGACGGAGGATGGAGAGCCATCTTCTTTTTGTGGAGGTGACCTAGAGTCCATATGTATCCTCATGGATGGTGGTGATGCAGGAGGAACTTGAAGCCCTACACAAGAACAAGACTTGGGATCTTGTTCCATTCCCACATGGAAGGAATGATATCGAAAACAAATGGGTCTTTAAGATCAAGAAATATGGAAATGACCAGGTGGAAAGATATCAAGCATGATTGGTGGTCAAAGGATTTTCTCAAAAGGAAGTTCTGGAGATGTGTTAAACATACAACTCACATCTAGAGTAGTTGCATGTGAAGACTATTTTTCTCCATGGTGATCTTGATGAAGAGATCTATATGCTCTAGCTAGAAGGTTTTGCAGAAGAAGGTAAAGAGAACTTGGTTTGCAGGTTGAAAAAAATCTCTGTACGGTCTCAAGAAGGTGCCAAGGTGTTGGTACAAGAGATTTGATTCCTATATCATGAGCTTTAGATACAACAGACTTCATTTAGATCCTTGTGAATATTTTAGGGGTTTGGATGGTAATTATTTAATCATTCTTCATATGTGGATGAAATTTTGGTTGCAGGCCCCAACAATGATCATATTTAAGAGACTAAGACATAGTTGTCTAGGGAGTTTGATATGAAGGACTTGGGACCAACAAACAATATTCTTGGGATGCAGATTTACCGAGACAAAAATAATGGGAATATTTGGATAACAAAGAATAGTTACATACAAAGATTTTTGAAATGATTCAACATTCAAGACTGTAATCCAATATCTAACCCTCTTTCCATTAATTTCAAGTTATCCCCCATGATGGGTCCTAGAAGTGAAGCAGAGAGGATAAAAATATCTTGAGTATTGTATGCATCCACTGTGGGTAGTCTAATTTTAATTGTGGTTTATACTAGACCAGACATTGCACATGTAGTGGGAGAAGTTATTCGATACATGGTGAATCCAAGATGGGAGCATTGGAACATAGTGAAGAGGATCCTGAGATACATCAAGGATACCTCAAATGCTGCATTATTCTATGGAGGATCGGATTTCACCATCAGAGGATATATTGATTTAGATTTTGTAAGTGATTCTGACCAGAGGAAATCCACTACTGGTTATGTGTTTACTCTTACAGGAGGAGTTGTGAGATGGATTTCAAAGTTATAGTAAGCTGTGGATTTATCCATGACAGAGGCAGAGCATATGGTAGCTAAATAGGGTTGCAAATAAGCAATTTGGATTAGAAGGTTGTTGGAGGAGCTCAGGCACAGACAAGAGAATATTCCTTTGTTTTTTAATAGTCAGAGCACCTTTCACATTTCAAGGAATCCATATTTTCATTCTAGGAAAAAGAAAATTGGGGTGCAATATCACTTTGTACGAGATGTGGTGGAGGAAGGAAGTGTGGACATGCAGATAATTCATACTAAAGAAAATATGACATTTTTCCTGACAAAGGCAGTTGACTCTGATAAGTTCAGATGGTACAGATACTCGAGTGGCCTCGTTGATACATGAGAAACATGGTTTTGCATATAAAAAGGATGTGTGTAGATGTGATTGGTTCTCAATCAAATATTCAAGTGGGAGATGTGTCAGAAGTTTCTTTCTCCAGGGCATTTTCGACCTTTGTTTTGTCAAAGGGGGGTGGCAATGGTTGATATGGTGGGTGGCCAACTCCACCTACTGGGCTGCAATGGAGAAAGGAAGAGTGGGAGGGCGGAGAAGCAGTCAATAAATTGAGATCCTCCCCTATGTTTCCGGTATAAGAATCACCTTCAACATCTCACCACCAAAATAGATCCCATATTTGATTGGTTTTTGTGTGGCAGTTTCCCTACTTATTCTAGAGAGAATATTATGAGGGTTTTCTCCTTATAATAAGTGAGGGATTGTGTACCTTATTTTTTTTCTACATAGTGATCCTTCTATTTGTCGATGGTTTTTTTACCCCTTTCATTTTTGGGGTTTTTCCACATTACATCTGGTGTCCATTTTTTCCACATTTTTCACTTTATTTTTATCTCATAATTATCACTGCACTGGTGTTCCAATCATTGTACAGTCCCAAAAATACGATGTTAGTATAAATAATATGAATCATGTTAAGGGTGGGGTATCAGGAGTTTATAGGTGTTGTTCTGGAAATATGGGGCCTATAAAGTAGGGACTCTCAGGAGAACGATATTCTCGAGTGTTTGATTCACATCAATTGTACCGATTCTTGCTTCTAATATAGTGTCTCTCTAGTTTGAATATGTTTTCCCTAACATGCAAAGTTTGTAACATCTCCCTCTGTCCTTGAGAAAAAAGTGTAAGTAATACTTAACTTCTAACATGCATCCTTCAAGGTTTTGATGAATCTTTATTTGAAAAAGTGCATTGGCTATTAGTCTTTCCACTTTATCTTCATTGTATTCTCCCATTCATTCTAGTAGAATCCACCTAGCATAGGAAAGGTGGATATGGAATAGTTTACAAGGTTTTTCTTCCTGACGAGAGAGATATTTCTATTAAGATACTATTTTTTAATAATGCACACCATGCTAAATATTTCTACAATGAAGTAAACATTATATGCAGCATGAAACAGAAGAATATTAGTCTTTTTTTGGGAAGAATTTATTCTAGACTAGAAAGAATCCTCGTTTTTTAAATCTTCCCAAACAAAAATCTTGATCAGTTCATCTTTGATCCGAATAGAAGCCACATACTAGACTTGGAGTAGTGATTTGAGATAACTGTTGGGATGACCAAAGTATTGTCCTGTGGAAATTATAGAATCAAAGGCATACACAGGGATATTAAAGTAAGAAAAATCTGGTTGGATTCGAAGCTTGGGGAAAAAATAGCATACATTGAGCTGAAAAGGTCCATCCAAAAAGATAAGAGTTATATTAGCACTTTCATTACTGGAAAACTGGGATATATGGATCTTGGGTACTTGGCCCATGGGTAGCTCACTGAGAAGGAAAACTTGTCTATAGTTTTGGTGTGATTGTATTAGAAATTTTATTTGGAAGAAGGTAGTCCCATGTTTTCCACACCCTTTGAACCTCTATAATGGTAGTTTCATTGTCTACCTAGAATGCCACTATGGAATTAGAATAGTTTTCTAAAAAAATAAAGGTTGGGTTTTTGAAAAATATGTGTGATAGAAATGTGGTTCTATGGGTTATGATTGCATAAGGGTTTCCTGGGGCTAGGATGTGGATTATTCTAGTCTTCTTGAGTGTAGATGGGGGATAGAAAATGAATATTTGGCTATGTTAAATAATTTTTGGGAGTAGAGTTATAATTTTCTTAAGAAAATTAATGGATATTTTTGGGAGTTTTTGGGGGAATATTAAATTTGGGAGGTTGTAGAGTGAGGGGCATGGATTAGTTTTCATGTTAGGCTTCTAGCAGAAGCAATGAGAGTGCTAGGCCTCACCCAAAGGTTCATTTTTTCTATGAAGATTCTTCATACTCATAAGAAAATTTTTATGGGAAAGGTGTAAGTTTTTTTTCAATCTAGGATGAAACCTTCTTGGTGCATGCATGGTTGTTAAAGTCGGGGCCAAAGCCACCACCATGGGATTGAGTTATTATCTCCCTCCAGGATATTCCTTTAATATCCCTATTAGTTTATCTAGTTTTTTCCACCTTGGAAACAAGGTGTTTTTTTAGAAAGGAGTAATTGATAGGAACATGTGTTTATGGAAAATTCTAGCATAAGGGATTCCTAAGGATGGGTTGTGGGTTCGGCTGGTGCGCCATGGGGTAATTAGAAGGGATCCAACTAATGGATATTTGGGGGTGTTAAATAATTTCTAGGGGATGAGATGTAATAAGTTTTAGGAAATAATTGAATGAGGGGTTGTAGTTTTGGGGGGAATATTAAATCATAAAGGTTGTAGAGTGGGGTGTGAATTAGTTTTGGAGTTAGAATTCCAGAGGAAGCAACATGATAGACCACAACCTAGAATGTAACGTCTCCCAAAGTTTTTTCTTCTTCATTTCTTTTTCTTCTTATATTCTTATTATCCCCTTATACTACTATTCAATTGTAATTATTATATGTAATGTTGTTAGAAGAAAAATAAAATGGTGAATGAGGTAAAGAAGGAGAAGAAGAATTATTTGAGTCATGTCACCTTGAGTCGAGGCCTAACCCTCTCGAACAGTTTTAACTAGAAGTTAACTAAAAATATATATAATTCCCTCACCAACTATTACAAACCCTCTTTAGTATGACCCAACCACTCAAACACTCAGAAAACAACTATGAAATACTATTTACAACACTTCCCCTAGAAGTTATCAAAGCCTTATAACCTACTATTGTGCGCAGTAGTAAGGTAGTACCCCTATACAGAAGTAATTGGGGTTGTACCCTTATGTAGTAACACCCTAGTCCATGTACCTTTATTCAACCCCTATTATATTTTCACAACACTCACCAGGAATTCTTATGCAACCAGTATCAGGACCCTTACACAATACAACACCCCAGCTCCCAAGGACCCTTACCTAGAGCTCCCATATTCGTATCAATTCCCCCTCCTTGAACAACCACCTTGTCCTCAAGGTGAGGCTAAGCTCCAAGATACATAATTATAGAAACCCAAATTTATTCTATAGAATTTTTTTTAGGAATATAATTCATCTTCTTCTGATGATATGGTCTATGATCCTCAATATCTTCCATGTGATTACTAGAAGTGACATCAACCACAAAAGAGACCAGAACGTCCCCTATGGTATTTGAAACAATATCGTTTTTCTGGATTAGTAATTCCAACATGTTCATGTTCCCCACAAGTGTTTCTTGGTTTATTGGTTATGTGATGGACCAAGGAATCTGTCTCTGTCAATGTAAAATGCATCTAGTGGACCCAAAAAAGGAAATTCCCACTCAATAATATTCATCGGAAAGTCATATTCCAATGCTAAAGTCCCCTTTTATTCAGATTGAGACCTCTCAATACTTCAAATTAGAAACTATGTCTATGAATTTAATTTTTTTTTCCACTTGAATGAACTAAAGATGGGATCATAAATTCACTCAACTAGCCAAACAAGTTCATAATTGATCTACTCCTTTCCAAACCACTATGTTACACACCTATAAATATACACATTGACATTTTTTTCTTCTACCTCCTCCTCCACTAGCTTCAATTCCACCAATAAGACCTTCAGATATAGTGTTTTAGAAGTAATAGAAGATCATTTTCATGTAGATAACTCAATATGATATGAAGTTAGTGTAAAAACAACCTGCTTCAATAAATTTTCCACCACATGTTGTTGCTTTACTATAAAAATGTCTTATATGTGTTTTGGAAAATCATAAATAGATTATCAAACAGAAATATCGACAACATATCTTGTTTTTTACTTCATATATTGCATCATGTATCGCTATGTTGGTTCGGTCACCTCATGTTGTTGGGGAAGCATAGTTTCATGGCGACAAAAACAAACACAAAATAGAAGAATAACAGATCAACACAAGATATTTACGTGGTTCCGCAGTATTCCTACGTCCACGGGTGAATGGAGAAAAATCATTATTCCTTTCTGGATAAAGCGTCAGAGGATTAAAGAGTTACAATAGATTTTTCTCTTTTTTTATTACAAACTCATCAGACTGATTATCGATTTATAGATGAACGAAAAACCAAAAATATATCTAGATGTTGGGTAGTTCATCTACCCTTGGATACTTCCTCACCGCTGGCTTCTTACCCACCAAGTTGGTTGCTTCAACGGTCCAAGGAGGCACCTTGGTTGGTTGCCTCCCAAGAAGACCCAGCTACCGACATAAGACGTCCGCAATCTCTCCCCTTATTGGGAGTGACTTACTCAAATCTCCCCCTCACGACCAATTTGAGGTGGAAGTTAGACCTGTAGTATCTTTGCAGACTTATAGCTTCTCTTTCGGTAGTACCTTCGTCATCATGTCTGCCTCATTATCATTGGTGTGAATTTTCTCATCTTTCAACAATTTTTCTTCCAACACATTATGAATTCAGTGATATCACACATCGATATGTTTGGACATGGAATGAAATGTCGGGTTATTGCTGAGATAAATAAGACTTTGAGTATTTAAATAGAGAATATAATTTTCCTAACTCTATCTCATCTCCTGTGAAAACTTCTTCATCCACAATATCTCCATGAAGCCCTCAGTGGCTGCGATATATTCTGCTTCTCTGGTGGATAAGGAAACACACTTCTAAAGTCTTGATTGCAATGAGACTGCTCCACATGCAAATTATATCAGGTACCCGGATATGGATTTCATCATGTCTACATCTCTTTCCATATCTGCATATGTGTATCCTACTAAAATAAGTTTGTCAATTCCAAAACATAGACAATGACTAGATGTAACTCAACGATACCTCAATATCCATTTGAAAATTTTCCAATCCCCCTTTCTTGGATCTGATAAGAATCTTCTCACAATGCCAACAATGTGAGCAATATCTAGTCTGATGCACACCATGACATGCATAAGACTGCCAAATGCTGACTGATATGGAAATTTTTCCATTTCTCATTTATCATCTTGAGTCAAAGGACTCTAACCTATCATGAGCCTTAAATGAATCTCAAATGGAGTACTAACTAGTTTTTCCTTGATCATGTTGAATATTTTAAGAACCTTTTCAATATACCGCTCCTGAGATAGCCAAATCTTGTGATTCCTCCTACCACGAGTAATCACCATAACAAGAATATGAGTTGTGTCTCCCATGTCTTTCATTTCAAAAGACTTGTTCAAATCCTTCTTCAACCTTTCAATATTCGTGATATCTCTACTAATAATCAGCACACCATCAACATAAAACAACAAAATAATGAAATCATCATCTGAAAACTGTTTGATGAAAATGAAGTGATCAGTGGTCATCCTCCTGTACTCATTTCCCCCCATGAATGAGTCGAATTTCTTGTACCATTGTCTCAATGCCTATTTAAAACCATATAAACTTTTCATTATCTTACATACCAAGTTTTCTTTTCATTTCACCTAAAATCCCTATGGTTTCTCCATGTATATCTCCTCCTCAAGATCATCATGTAAGAATGAAGTCTTTACATCAAGTTATTGAACCTCCAGGTTCAAAATAGCCGCCAATCCAAGAACAATTCTGATAGAAAACATTTTAACCACAGGGGAAAAAATTTCATCAAAGTAAATACCTTTATTCTGACAGAATCCTTTCACAACCATTTTGGATGTGTAGCGCAACTATGAGTTATCATCTTCTCCTTTGATTTTGTACAACCACTTGTTCTTGAGTGCCTTATTTCCTTGTGGTAACTCTACCAAATAAAATGTATGATTCTTGTGAAAATATCTTATCTCTACTTGAATTACCTTCTTCCATTCCATATTTTACTACTCTTGATCACATCATCATAAATTTTCATCTCTCCCCCATTATTGAGCATCACATACTCATGTGATGAGTATCTATGACTTCGTTTTCATTCTCTGGTGGATCTCCTCAACTGTGCTTCAGGGGGAATCTTCATTGGAATATCATAAGATATATACATATCAACAGATAGAGACATATTACCTGGTAGTGATGTATCATCAATGTCATGTATCTCTCTCATTCTAGATGGTACTAATGTTGGTGAGACTGGTACCAAACATACAAGAATTTTCTCAGATTGTGACTTCTCTACATTTTCCAGCTTCTCAAAATCTTCAATCATCAGATCCTCAAGAAACACCACATCTCTACTTCTGACGATCCTCCTGATAATAGGACCCCAAAGGCAGTATTCAAACACCTCATTAGAATATTCCAAAAATATAAACTATTTTCCTTTTCCATCTATCTTTTCCATCTCATCGTTAAGGATGTGAACAAATGCCCTGCATCCAAATACTCTCAAGTGTTTGTATAAAACATCTTTACCTATCCAGGAAACTTTCTCTAACATCATAGTTCAGTGGAACTAATGGATAATGGTTGATAAGATTAACTTCAATCTTTATTACCTCCCCCAAAAATGTGTTTGGAAGATTTGCATTTGAGAGCATACATTTTACTATTTCCCAAATTGTTTTATTCATCCTCTCAACTAGACTGTTATGATGAGGCATCTTTCGTGCTAATTTTTTCATCCTAATTCCAAAACTCCTAGATTAATCCTAAAATGGACCACGATACTCTCTTCTATTATCTTCCCGTACACACTTTAACCTTCTACATTTTTCTCTTTCTACCTTCACATGAACCTTCTTGAAAACATCCTTTACATCATATTTAATTTTCAAAGAAAAAGTCCAGACATTCCTAGAATGATCATATATGAAGGTAAAAAAAATAACACCTCCCATTGACTTGATGCTCATCATGCAGATATCAATGTGAATGAAATCTAAAACAATTTCTTTTATGTGCAATATATAACTTCTAAATGATACTCTATGTTTTTTCCCATGACACAACCGACACAAGTATCTAAATTTGAATATTTTATTCCTTAAAAGAGATCCTTCTTGGAGAGCACATAGATTCCCCATTCGCTCATGTGACCAAGCCGCCTGTTCCAAACTTCCGTAGGAACATATTTTCTTGATGAATTTATTTCTCCTCCACATGGGTTTTTAGCTCTGAGATAAAGAGAAGTATCTTTATTTCCTTTAGCAATTACCAGGTTACCTTTGGTAAGCTTCCATTTTCCATCACTGAAGGAGCTGACATATCCCTCATCATCAAGAATCCTAGTGGATATCAGATTGAGGTGAATATCGGGAACATGCCTCACATACTTCAACAATAACCTACATCCAATATTAGTCTCTAAAAAAATATTATCAATACCAGTAAATTTGGATGCACTATCATTTCCCATATTCACATGTAAGAAACTCCCTAAATAGTAAGATGAGAATAAATCTCTTCTGGAAGTGACATGGTAGGAGGTGTCAGAATCAATCACCCATGTCGAGTCTTGGTTTGCAAGACCGACCTAATTACCTTCCAAAAAAATAACAATTTCTTCATTAACAACTGTAGCATCATTTTTTTTTTCATACCTTCCTCATTCCTCTGATCTTTTTTCAACTTTCTACACTCCTAGATGAAGTTTTTGGGCTTACCACAGTGGTTTCACTTCATGTCATATCTTGATAGAGATTTTAATCACTTCCTCCTTTGAAGAATTTGGGTATGGGGTTCTCTTTCACTGCTTCTTCCATTCCATTTTTTATCCCCTTGTCTTTTAGTGATAAGAACCTATGATTCAGGTGTATGTCCCTCATCCTTCCTTTAGGAATCTTCATTTAGCATTATATCTTTAACCATTTCCACAGTGAGAGTTACATCCAGATTTGAATTGCTGACTGACACAACTAATTTTTCCCACGTCTTTAGTAAAGAACACAACATCAATAGTTCCTACAACTCATAATTAATCATCATCTTCATGGAATTTATCTGATCAACAGAACCTTGTAACTCGCTAATGTTCTCTGATAAATTGGTCACATCTTTGTACTTCAAGTTTACTAGATGGCTTATTAGGATTTCTTTGTTCTGTGTGGTTTTCCTCACATACATCTTTTCCAGTTTTCTCCACATAACAAAAGAATCGTGTTCATTGGAAAAATGATGGAAGATACTCTTTTCGATCCACTATCTAATTTGGGAAGTGCACTTCTTATTGCATATGACCCACTCTACATCAACTGGTAGGGTACTGGATGATGTCTTCTTACCGGGTTTATTGTTTGTTGATTATTCCTCCTCTTGCACTGTAACGAGATTAGTGTTATTCAATATTGGTTTCCAAAAATCGTTAATATATAAAATATCATCCATTTTCGGTTTCCTGATGGAATAATTAAACAAGGTAGGCTTAATCATATTACCGGTATTTTCATCCATTTATGGAGTGAAATTTTCGAAAATATAACCATACAGATGTGTCCATAACAATTGAAATGGCTATAATTGACTCATGTATTGCTGCAAACAGGCACTGATTGACCAAGATATAAAAAAAACAATTTTAATGGTCCAGATTGAATGATGAGGTGGCACTAATGTGGCTCACCGGAACAGTCATTGGAAAACTCTCCGGAAAGTCACCACTGGAATAAATAGTGTCTTCTTCTCCGACACCGAGGTGTTGTAGCACTATTGGTTTGACGAGAACTTTGACCAAGCCTACCAGGTTCATTTAAACTATGTTTTTAATGCTTCTTAAACCATTAGAATCATCTCACCATGCTCTTTGCATATGTGGGATCAAAAAAATTATAAACACTTTCAATTTTCCAGTTGCAGGAAAACTTGACTGCCGCTTTGATGTTTTGAACCCGAACCCTTTGATTCCACTCTGTTGGGGAATTGGAGTTATGTGGCTATGAAAACATACAAAAAACATAATAATAACCAATAAACAAAAGATATTTACGTGGTTCGACATTATACCTACTTCCAGGGGAGAAGGGGGGGAAATATTTATTCTTCTCCGAATGATTTGTTGGAGGATTACAGAGTTATAGCATGGTTTTAACTTTTTTATAACAAATTCATGGGATTGATTTTTGATTTAGAGATAAAAGAAAAACTAGAAATTTCTCTAGTTGTTGGGTATTTTATCTACCCTTGGAGACTTCCTCATCACCGACTGCTCACCCACCAAGTTGGTTACTTCAATGATCCAAGGAGTCACCTGGGTTGGTTTCCACCCAAGAAGACACATCTACTGATAGAAGACTCCCGTGATCTCTCCCCTGATTGGGAGTGGCCCCCACACATGTAGAGGTTTGAACAAACAATAAGAAGGTGGAAGAGATATTCAATCAACACATGAATTTGTACATGCATGGAAAGTTTTGATTCATGAGGCTTCCCCATGTACTAATCTTTCTCGTCAGAATGAATAAGATTTAACTCCATTTTCTCGATGCTATTTTGGTCCTTCTCAAACCATAATTTCCTCAAACCGTGTGTTCTATCTCCAATAAAACCAAATATACCTTTTCTAGAATATATGTCAAACTCAACATTTGTTCCTTACACAACATAATTATGATCGCCTTTATCTCTTACAAAAGGATCTCCTGTTGTTGAAATTTGGCCCTTATTTAAATGGTCATCAATTTTCATTCCTCTAGTCGACTCTCCATTCATATAGATGTAGTGTCACCTTCCAAATTCTTTTGATCAAGAACTTATTTCTGGATCTTATACCTAGAACCACTCAATGAAAGAATCAACTGATATGTATCTAAATGAGAGAGAAAGGGAATGGGTTTCAATTGATTTATGATAGAAACCATAGAGAGGAATTTTAGAAGAAAATATAATTAAAATAAGAAGAAAAAGAAGAAATAAGATAATATGGAGAAGTAGAACTCTCCTAGGAAATATGCTTCCTAATGCTGGGTTGTAGTCTCTTCTGTCTAAGCTGAAATCCATGTTCCAAAAAAGAATCTATAATTCTCCCACCCAATACTGCATACCATCATTAATATTCCTCATCCACCTAGCCACTCAGCCATAAACTGTCTAATATTATTGACAACACTTCCCCTCTCCATTATCAAACACTTCTAAACTACTCCCTTACACAGTCGCAAGGCATTACCCCCATTCAACCACAGATGTGGCTATACACATATGCAACAACACCCCAACCCCTGTACCATTACGCATCCCACCACATAGGCCTAGGACCCTTACACTAGTCTTATCATGTATCCTTATGCAACCAAAAGCTGGAACCTTACACATAGAAGCACCCCAATTCCCCATGACCTTTATATAGAACTACCACATTACTATCATTGTCTCATAGAAAGAATCCATTCAATAACTACTTTTTTATTTGAAAAGTAATTTTTTCATTTTCTACACCAGCTTGTAGCTAGTGTTTTCTGTGTTGAATACATGGATTCCACTAGTGTTGGAATATCTCAAGTAGTACTGATATTGATGGAATCTATAGAGAGCCAAGGTGATAGTATACGATCACTTGTTCTTGTCCTGAGAAAGAGAGGGGATGTTGATGTCTATTCGGGAGCTAGAACTATGAAAGATCTGGTCCTACATGAGGTAGATATTGGTTTTGTAATGTGTAACCAAGAAATTTTTGGGACTTAAAATGATTGGTACACCAGTGAAACAATAATCACGAGATAAAACAAAGTGAAAGATGCAGAAATAAATGAACACTAGATGTAATGTGGAAAAACCAAAAAAAATGAAAGGGCTAAAAACCCATGGGAAAATTTAAGGATCTCTATATCTAAAAGTGGGTACACACTCCCTCACTATTATAAGGAGAATCTCTCAGAAATATATATCTTGAATAAGTGGAGAAACCGACTCACAAAATACCACTCAAAATGATGAACTGGTGATGAGATTATCGATTGCTTATGAGAAAACCACTTGGAGAGAGCCCCATTTATACATTGCCTCTCTCCATAGCTTCTCTTCCCCACAAGTGGGTTTGTTGGGGATGGTCTCCCACCTCATCCTCCACCGCCATCCCCCTATTTGACAATGAACAGGGAAATGATGACTGTGGAAAAAAACTATCGACACATCTCCCACTTGGAAATTTTATTGAGAACCAATCACATCTCTACACATTCTTTATATCTACCAAATCATGCTGCTCATGTCTCTACAAGGCCACTTAAGGATCTTCACCATCTGAGTAAATTAGATTCAACTACCTTCATCATTAAACCTTCATGATTTTCTTTAGTTTTAATTTTTTACATGTCTATACTTCATTCATCCACCACATTTCATAAAAAGTGTCATTTTACCCCAATGTGGTTCATCCTGGAATGAAAATATAGATTCCTTACAATGTTGAAGGTGCTATGACTATCACAAAAAAATGGAATATTCCCTATTTATGTTCATGAGCTCCTCCAACAACCTTCATATCCAAATTACCTCTTTGCAAGCCCATGTAGCTTCCATGTACTCTCCCTCCATCATGGATAAAGCCAAAAATTACTGTAACTTTGAAATCCAACTCACAACTAATTCCACAAGAGTAAACACGTAAACTATAGTGTATTTCCTCTAGTCATAATCAACTGCAAAATATGAATCAACATAGACTATGATAGTGAAATCTTTTCTGCCATAGCATAATGCATCATTTAAGGTCTTCATGACATATCTTAGGATCCTCTTCACTATGCTCCAATGCTCCAATCTAGGATTCACTATGTACCGACTAAATACTCTCACTACATGTGAAATGTATAAAATAGTACAAAACATAGACAACATCAGACTCCCCACTATTTATGCATATGGTACTTGAGACATCTCTATCCTCTCGGCTTCACTTCTAGGACTCATCGTAGATGCTAACTTAAAATTACAAGGATTTGGGTTAGAGATTGGATTGTAGTCTTCCATGTTAAATAATTTCAAGACTCTCCAAATTTAATTCTTCTATGATTGTCAAATATTACCATTATTTTGTTCATGATAAATCTACATCCCAAAAATATTTTTTTCTGGTCCCAAGTCCTTCATAATAAGCTCCCAAACCAAATCTGCCTTCATCTCAAATATATGATCTTTATTGGGGCCTACAACCAACATTTCATCCACATAAAATTGAAGAAAGATGAAATCATTATTATGTGATCCCCTAAAATATGCACAAGGATTTGAAATAAGTATTTTGTATGAAAGGATCACGATATTGGAATAAAATCTCTTATACCAATACCTCAGTGTCTTCTTGATACTGTATAGATATTTTTTCAACCTAAAAGCCATGTTCTATTTTCATTATTATGCAAAACCTTTCAGTTGGATTGTATAGATAACTCCATCAAGATCAATATGTATAAAGGTTGGATTCACATACATCATCTCTAGACATAAACTATATGTAGCACACAACACCATAAATATCTAAACAACCATCAATCTAACAAACATAAAAAATATTTCATTGAAATCAATACCTTCCTTTTGAGCATATCCTTTGACCACCAATCTTGCATGATATCATTAAAACTGGTCCTTTCCATCCCTCTTGATCTTAAAGACCCATTTCTTGTCGATATCCTTCCTTCCATGTGGTAATAGAATAAGATCCCAAGTCTTGTTCTTATACATGGATTCAAGTTCCTCCATCATCACTGTCATCCATGATGATACATATGGTCCCTAGGTCAACTCCACAAAAAAATATGGATTTGCATCCTCCGTCAATAAGAAGTATGCAATATTTCTCTTTGTGACATAGTCTGAGTTTTGTACTGGTTCTCTTTTCTCCTGGGTTGACCGTCGTGGTCTAGACAAAACCGGTACATGATATTCGTGCTCTGGTAATGCCTTGGGGGAAACTGGTTCTTCCATGGATTTGTTCTCCTCCAACATCCCGAAGGCCTTCAAATTTTATTATTTATTAAAATCAAGAACCCCCTTTTAAGGGATGAAGGGGGAAACCCAAACAGACTTCAAGACTTAAGACATTTCATGACCAAAGGTCGGGAGAGACAAAACAGACTGACAACACGGAGTGCTCCTCCCCAGCATGTGAGCATGAGAAAGCTATCCACCAATGCAAGGCTAAATGGAAAAGTGTCATGTGTCAAGCACATGCCCGATCCGATGGCTAACGCCATACCCTCTCAACATAAAAATCCATACAGCTCTGCAAATGAAGACTACTAGCTCTGAACCTCCATGGAGTTCCATTTGATTGAGTCCAGAAGCGCCTCCACTCCAACAGCCCACACCTCAACCGTATCACCAAACCAACCAAAACCACTGAATTTCCAAATCAACAACTCAGTCATCAGTACAAAACCTTCACAGAAAACCTTCAAAGCAACTCAATCCTTGTTAACCGCATCACAGGACCCGACGCCTCCCTCGAACCCGCACATAGAGACATCTGCAAACCCACCAAGGAACCCCTGCCGGAACACAATGCAGCAGACATAACTCCACCCCTTCACCAAGAAGCAGGAACACGCCCTTGCGTTGAAAAATACCGGATCTAACTCCTCGCCGCAGAAGAAGAGATCTCAACCCACACCGTGGAAAGAGAGCAGCTCGCCGCCCCAACGTCGCACAACAACCCCACGCTGCCCGGATCGCAACCCCAGATCCACACCAGAGCACGCCCCCAGCACCGCGGAAACCAGATCTTGCCCTTGCATGCCGGATCAAAACCCCTTCGCCGCCTGACCCCGACGCCGCACCGGATCTCAACCCTGATATACCAGAACCAGAGCCCTCGCCACAGAGAAGGACCACCACCCCGAAGTTGCACCTGATCTCGGCTTCGTGCCGCGGAAGAGCATAAAACGACCCCACGCCACAGAAAGGGAGCAGGTCGCCACCCTGACGTCACACATCAACCCCATGCTGCTCGGATCGCAACCCCAGAGCCACACCAGAGCATGCCCCCAGCACTGCGGAAACCAGATCTCGCCCCAGCACGCCGGATTGAAACCCCTTCATCGCCTGACCCCAACGCTGCATCGGATCTCAACCCTGATACACCAGAACCAGATCCCTCACTGTAGATAAGGACCGCTGCCCCGAAGTCGCACCAGATCTCGGCTCCGTACCGTGGAAGAGTAGAAAATGACCCCGAGCCCACCGGAGACCTGACCACCCTCTTCATAGAAGAATGAACCCCGATCTAGAGAGGCCTCCCTCCACTAGTAAGAAGCCTCCGCACCATGAGATGTCGGGAAGACTGAGGGAGAGCCGTCGTCCCAACGAGGCGAAGCAGAAGACAATGCTGGGGAGAAAACCTAAACGTTATGCCCTCTACGGGCGCATGTTATTAATCCATATTCCATCAATCAACCCCACCATGGATTTTTTCTCCTCTTCGAAAATTGTATTTTATGCATTCTCTTTCTCCATGTATCAAATAGTTTTCATTTGTACCTTGTATTTTATAAAATTGACATCTCTTTTGGGGATAAGTATGTGGGTAGTGGGGTCCAGCAAAGGATACCCCTTCGCACCATCAGTGTGCCCTAATAAGATGCATTTCCTGGATCTCGAATCCAACATCGATCATTCCTAGTCATTAAACATTTCATATATAGGATATACAAAAGTATATAATCAATAATAGTAAGCAGTTTTACCATTCCACATATCCATTGGTGTCTTTAGATCAATCACCATCAAAGGAGATCTGTTGACCACAAAACATGTTGTATTCACTGCTTCTACCCAAAATCTTTTTGGAAATTCCTAAAGTCTTCAACATTACCCTTTTTCTATCCAACAAGATTATTTTCATCCGCTCTGCCACACCATTATGTTGAAGAGTGTATGAAACCATGAACTTTCTCTTAACTCCATCTTGTTGACAAGAAGTATCAAACTCTTCACTTGTATATTCTCCACCATTTTCAGTCCTCAGAGACTTCATCTTATTTACAGATTCAAGTTTCTTCTGCACTTTTAATGTTTTGAAGACTTTAAAAAACATTTGTCTTCCACTTGATTGGGTACACCCCAAACTTATAGGAATAATCATCAATCAATGATATAATTTAAATTGATCCTTCCATAGATATAACAAGTAATTCCCAAATGTCATAACAGATCAATTTTATGATATCTTTGATTCTTGTTGTCGACATCTTGAACATTAACTTGTGTTGTTTACTCAAAACACAATGCTCACAAAATGGTAAGGATTCCTTTGTAAGCCCAAACTACAAATTCGGATCTGATTGAATCTCCAGACGTCGTTCTGACATATGGACAAGCTTTCTATGCCATAACACCTCAAACTCTTTCTCCAAGTTAGTTGATGAGACAACTATCTCCGCCTCCTTATGAATTTCACCCATAAGCATGTATAGGTTGTTTGAGATATTTTATTCATACACCACTAAAAGCAAGCCCTTTACAATTATCATCACTCCATTTTTTGGTACAAGTCTTGTATATGATTTCATCAAATTGTCCCAAAGTCAATATGTTCTTTTTTAATCCCTTCACATGGAATACTCCTTGGATGGTTCGAAATTTTCCATCACACATATTCAATTTGATAGAACCGACTCCAATGTTCTTCAGGGTGTTTTCATTCCCCATGTATAAAAATGTTTTCAGGATAGTTTCATACTGTTCCAACCATTCCCGTCGAGATTTCATGTTCCATGTTTCTCCTAAGTCAATTATCCATGATTCATTGAGATGCTTCATATTTCCATTAGTTTTCTCTACTTCACTGATAAGAATGTCTCCATTTTTAGAAGTACTCTCCACATTCATCTGAGATCCCTTTTCACTGTTATCCTTATTCCATGAACCCTTCTTGATGTACCCCTTCTTTCCACAACTGAAACATGTGACATTATTCTACTTACTCCTTGATTTGGACCTTCCATGATTTGGGATCCCACTGGAACCACGGTCCATCATTCTTCCTTTATCCATTGATAGAGCCTCTGTTTGGTGTGGAGTTTCTTGTCTATCCTCCTTGTTCTTGCACGAAAATTCTTCTTTATGAAACGCGGTTTTAACTTCACTAAATAGAAGAACATCAATTAGGATATTATAAGTGAGGTTGATAAAGATTTGGTCACACAAATATTGAAAAATATGGAATAAAATATCTGCATGTTCAGTATCCATAATTTTATAGTGCAATGTAGTGAGTTGAGCGAATAGAGTATTGAGGTTGTTTATGTGGTTGGTCACCATTGATGGCTCTATCATTCGAAGAGTGTAAAATTTTATATTCACAAAAATTTTGTTGTGAAGTGACTTGGCCTCATATAGCTTCATCAAAGTATCTCATATTTCATTCACCATCTTTTTATCCACAATGCTCGATAAGACCCCATCTGGAAAAGCCAAATGGATGTTGGAAATAGAATTCCCATCCATGTCATTACATATCTCATATATTGCCCCCACCGGATTTTCCTTAATTTTTATTAGGAAATTATCCTTCTGCAACACTACTTGCATCTTAATTTTCCACAATGAAAAATTATTCCTGTTGAATTTTTCAATCTCAAATTTCACCACTATCTAGACATGCCATCAGTCCAGAACATCCTCTATTTCACAATGATGTATTTAATAATTTCAATAATTTTTTTCTAATGTGACAGATCAACCAGAGTTTCAATCACAGAGCATACTCAAATTTATCGGAATTTTCAATTCCAAAAAAATTTAATAGAATCAAGCTAGAAACTTTCTCTGATAACACATGTTGGGACTGAAAATGTTTGTCCCACTGATGAAACAATAATCACAAGATAAAATAGAGTGAAAATGCGGAAACAAATGTACACCGGATGTAATGTGGAAAACCCCCAAAATTAAAGGGGTAATAAACTACAAAAAAAATAGAATGTTGACTATGGGTAAATGTGGGAACACACTCTCTCACTATTAGAAGAATAATCCCTTGGTAATATCTCCCTTAAATAATTGGGGAAACCACCTCACAAAATACCACTCAAACTGATAAAATTGTGATGATATTTCTAATTGCTAATGAGAAAACCACTGGAAGAGATCCCCATTTATAGGATGCCTCTCCCCTACCTACTCTTCCCTATTGGTGGGTTTTGTGGGGTTGGCCTCCCACCTCATTCTCCACCTCCAAACCCCCATTTGATAAATAAGGGGGTGGTGATGCCTATGGAAGACAATTGTCGATAGAAACAAAGTTTTCCAAGGGAGGTATTGGGGTTTTCTATGAAAACATTCAGACGTTCAAAATGTTATTCACCTTGAGGAAAAGTTTGTTTTCCAAGAAGGTGATAGTGATAGGAAATGTTTCTTGGAGGCTTGGGGAGGGGGCAGTTCTTATGTTTGAGGTGGTTTCTGTGCTATTACTGGTACGCAAAGGTACCCGGTAAGGGATTCGTATAGGTGTTGGGTTGTTCTACATAAGGGTACTCCTAGGGGATGTTTTTTAATTACATAGTTAGTAGGTTGGGGTTTTTGAGTCATAGTTTTGGGATATTAAATAGGGGATATAGTAATAGGTTGAGAAGGATGAGTAATATTTTATCTTTTAGCTGTAACTGATTGGGAGACCTGACATTGGCCCCCGGGAGAGGATCCCAAGAGAGTGTTCTGTTTCTTCTCCTTCTACATTTTTTTCCTTATTCTACTATTATTCTATAATATTCTTTAGATTTTTACTACCGGTAGGCTATCATCAATTGAATCTTCCCATGTTCCTTAATCAATAACTCCACAATCTTATATGTTTCATAATTTGAATGGGGAATTAATTAGGGTTTTACAGTCCCAAAAACAAATTTATATGAATCTAATGAAAATTGAAGAGATTTAGGATGGATTAAACCTTTTACCACTCTGTTTCATTACAATTCTACCACTCCCTTTAAACACTCCAAGTTTTCATTCTTCATATATGCTAATAGAATGAACTAAGTAACACTAATGTTAGCATAATTTTTTTTAAAATAAAAATGAAAAAAATATTAAGTCCAATTATTCCCCTCTTTTATGATATAGGAATACTTTTATTACAAAAAAAATAGGGTGGACCACACTAGAATACTCATCTATGAGTAAATTCAAGTGTTCGTAAAAAGAGAAGGTCCACTAGGAGACAATATATACAAGAATCAATGCAGGGACTAAAAAGATGACTAATTTAATAAAAAATGTAGGGAGAGAGAATAGAATCACACATCACTTTAGTAAGAACAGATATATCTAAAGAAGAATCAATGGTGGAAGGCTACAACAGAAATCATCCAAAAGGGAAACATAGAAAGTTATCAAAGCACATAGGTAAAGAAACCATGAATAAGGAATCATTTCAACAAATAAAAACCATGAGAAGCATTAAAAAATAACAATAGAGCAACGTAATGATATTTGATGCATAAAGAATAGAAATGAACAAAAATTTGGCATGCTAAAATAAGTCGTAGGGAGGAAAAACAAAAACATGTGAAATAGGAAAATGAAGCGCATAACATCACAACAAAGGAACATGAAAAAAAATGAAACTAGATAGAATATACAAGGTAAAATGATAATGAACAAGATGAGGGGAACATTGATCTGGTAAAATCCAAAGCGCATGATTTTCATAAAGACAAATAATGGAAAATCATCCCGCTTTTCATAACAGGGACTAAAAAAGTTAACAAAATGAGTCAAATGCCTTTCATTGAAGATAATGATAGATCCACATAAATATAAAACAAATCATAAATCACCTAATGTTTTCAAATTTTAAAAATTTAGCTATTTGATATTACGAATCAAAATCAACTGTGCTAAAAATATTAAATGGTATTATAATGCTAAAAGTGTAAATGAACATATAGATATTCAAATTGGGGAAATCATGTAATACTCAAAAACTGATGATTTCAAATGTATCTAGAAAATAAATCACATTAATATAATGTTATGTTTTAAATAATGTGAATATAAATTTTATGATCAAATAGAAGATGAAAATATGACAATTAGGGATGATATGATATTCCTTAATTATATAAAATCCATGAAAAAAAGGACCAAATGATAGAAAAAAAATTCTTAAATTGCATTCTCTCTCTGCCTCTCAATTACAAAAGATTTTAAAATGGATCATTGGTTCAAAATTTAAATATTTATCTAAAAATAATTTCTTTCTATACTAAAAAAATATTAATAATTAAGATTCTATATATTTAGGTAAAGTGGTATATCCCAATTCATGCATGGTAAGGTTCTCAAAAATCAATTATCAAATACTAAGCATTGACTATACATCTATAAATGGATATAACCATTTATTTAATTATATTTATTCCTCAATTTAATCTTTTTTATTCAAAAATACATAAAAAAAACTTACTATAGAAGTTTGAAAAAATAAATATTGTTTTTCTAATCATGAAAAACATTTACACTTGCATTATAGAAGAAACCCTCTTAAGAGGCAAAAATACGTCCCAATAAAAAATAAAAAACACTTATGTCATCAATGATATGTTCTATAAAGTTGAATACAATGAAATTATAAAATAAATCCATTTAAGTGGTAAAAAAACACTTTCAAAAAGAAATTTGGGAAACATATTTTAAATATCTTATTATTAGAAAATTTATATTTACATTGTTCAAGCTTGTGTTCGCACGAACACATTATAAAGACATGAATCATTGTCAACATATTCATTAATTTAATAAATCTAATATCTATTCATCATTGAAATTAAATTATATGGTATTTTTAAACCAACCTAACCATTGTTTTTGGGTGAAAAATTTATTAGAAAATAGAATTGTATAAAAAAACATTTCACATATATACTACAATGTTAATAGATATAGAAACTAAAAATGTGAATACACCTTATGAATATTTTTGTTTTTATGAAGGGAGTATCTATGATGATATTGACTCTATATATTATAACGGTGAATAAACCATACCAATTTATGTTGATAGAAGAGAAGAATCACAATTTATAAATGAAAATCATTCTAAACATTCAAAACATCAAAATAGTCTGTTGTTTCTAAACAAACCAGAATTTTCTAAAATAGGTTTTCCATAATAATTTATTATTCACTAAAATAAAATAAATGAGATCGTTTTTATAAAGAATTGAATTTCTAATCTCACACATATTAATTTGTTAATGACTTATCAATAGTTTCCAATTTACCTAGTTCTAATAATTAAAAATAAATATAATTTATTCAATCATCCATTCTTAAAATAATGAGAATAATTGCTAGAAATCATTTTTCTCTATGTTATAACTTCACAGTAGTCTCCTCTTTATAATTAATTATCAATCATCAAAGAAAAAGATCTTATGAAAATAAGTTAAAAAATTAAAATTAAATTATTTTCCTAGATTTAATTTAAAATAATCATTTAACGATAATAAAAACATTCCCATTTAGTATCTTTTATCTTCAAATAAGAATTCCTAAAAATTTCTAGATTTGGTATTCTGTTCAGTTCTATCACTTCATGTAATCGTTTCATTTTGGGAACATAAATTCTTAAGTTTCTATGAAAATGAAAAATATTACGTTGAGTTCAAAAAGGATGAAACCCCAACAGGAATATCATAAAGAATACTCTTAGTTTGAGAAGCACTAGGACTCAACCCTCTACGATTCACTAGTTTCAATTAAAGAATCATTGTAATATTTAACTTTCCAGACCTGATTTTTAAATTTAAGTTGACGTGGATAGTTATCCATGCCATGACAAATAACTGTATAACTCCTGATTTATAAATTTAAGTTGACGTGGATAGTTATCCATGCCATGAAAAAAACTATTTAACTAAAAAAATACTCTAGGAACCATTCATAATAAAATATTTTTTTAAATGTATAATCCTTAGCCACTTTCATAAAAATAGTACCAGGATACGAATAATCAGATGAAACCTCCCCACAAATATGTGCATGTGCACAATAATATCCCCCCCTACGTATCCATCTCTATGCTGGGATTTAGCCACCATACTTCCTATTTTACATAAAATATTTCACGACTAGAGATGCAATTTAAGCGAAGGGAGATGGATAAAAATAGGTAATTTAAAGAGAGGGGTCCATTATTGAAAAAACATGGACTATTGGTTAGAACCATAACTTCATGATTGAAGAAAAAATGAAAAATAACTCTTTCCATGATTGAGATACAGATAATGTCTTCTTCACCACATATCACTTGGATAGATCTCAGTATCATTCCTTGGCATGGTTTGAATCCAAACCCCTACCCAATAAATGTGTTTTCCCAATATTTTTTTCCCACTTTATGTATGCTACAAAAATATCTACATGCCAGTGTTTGTGACTACCATAGGTCATCATAACGTAGGTGTTCCTCCTATCCATCCCGACACCACCTACCTGAGACATGAATTTCAAATCCCAACATCACATGAATGGGGTGTGAAATTAAACTAGAAGAGAAAGAATACACTTATATTGGAATTTAAATAAATAATGTAGATTTTAAATATAACAAGATATAAGATTTATGTGTTATTCTTATAAAAAATGAAATTATTAACAACTTTTCAGTTTTAAATTTTGTTAAATATTATGTTCAAAAACATGTAATTAAAATGTTATGTTTAACAAAATGTAATTATAATTAAGTTATGATATGAAACATATAAAAAATTAAACTAAAAATATGTCTAAAATTTATATTATAGGAAGTGGGAAATAGATATAGATGAATTTCATGATTAGGAGATGCAAATCTATTAGTTTGTATTCCCCCATAAGTAACATATATAAACTAGTCACTATAAATAGAAAGAAAAATATTAGTAATTAGATATACATTTTTTAAAATAAATCTATAACCTTGAGAGAAAATTTAAAAAAAATTAATGGTGTGGTTTTGAGTATAGAATTTGGGGGAATTTATAAAAAGGATATTGGGAAAGGTATTTGTTACATTTTTATTGAAAGGTTGTAGGGTAGTAGTCAAGGAAGTCATTATGTAATTGCTAGATAAATTTTCAAAGTAAAAACCATGTAAAATACAAGATAACCATTGAAAATAAACTATAATAGAATCATGTATATTCAATGCTACCCTTTATCAATGATAAAAACAATGCACTACTAAAAACATGTCCTTTAACAGTGTGCAGAATGGATTTTAATAGCACTAAAAAGTGTTGTTAATTGCAGTTATGATAGGGGGTCACTTTTGTCAGTTCTTTAAATAGCACTGATAAATGGGGCCCTTTATTAGTTCTCGAAACAGCATTGATAAAGGCCTAGCTGGCTGTAATGTTCTATTAATATAAACTCACACCCAACAAAAACCTATAATTTTGAACAATGTTATATACATTTAATATGACACCATGAATACAAAAAATATCTACCCACGGTATATACAAAAATCCTACTATATACATTCCAAACAATGATTTATATAATAACATTTACAATTATCCAACAAACATTTAAAAACATTAATGTTTCATCTTTTTATGCTTGTGATCCCCTCTCAAAAATGTCATCCCATGGTATCAGTTGCCGAATAAATCATATCATCCTGAGAAAACTATTACACCAAAACAAGATAACGTATATTATGTCAGTAATACTATAAAGAAATAAATTAAACATTAATATTAAATAATACATTAACAAAATGTCAATATTTAATAAAAAAGACACATTTTATATTATATCGGTCACACCATGCATTAGATTGAGGTGGGTTTGATTCCTACATGTCAAAAATGACTCATGGATCATTGTCCTAATGTATCAAAACAATATGAATGCATTTGGTTGGTTTTGGGTATGCAAGTTGTGTTTTTTTACTAAAATTTCATTTCAAACTAAAAACACGGATTTTGAGTCATACTGATAACATCATGCATCAATTTGATGTGAGACTTCTTCATACATTTCATAAAGGAATTATGATTTGATTTCATAAATCATCATGATAATCAGAGCTTGTTTCCTTTTTTTCACTATGTGACATATTTTGAACTAAAATGTCAATTTTAAACTGATAACGGACACTTTTCATCATTCTGGTCACACTGTGCATCAGATTGAGGTTCCATTGATTCCTTCATGCCACAAATGACTCATGGATCATTGTACTAAATTATCAAAACAATATGAATGCGTTTTCTCAGTTTCCAGCATGTCACTTGATCTTTTTTACTTAAATTAATGTAAAATTTAAATAAAAAGACACACTTGGAGTCATACCTATCACACCATGCATCATAGTGAGATGTTGTTGACTCCTACACATCAAAAATGTCTCATGAATTATTTTCATAATGTATCAAAACAATAAAAAAAAATAGTCAGTTTTTAATATGCCAGTTGTGTTTTTTTACCAAAATGTCATTTCAAACTGGAAACACACATTTTTAGTCATATTGGTCACATCGTGTGTAGGTTTGATGTGATACCAAATCATACACATCACAAAGGACTTAGAAACTGATTTCCTAAATTATCAAGACAACCAGAGCACATTTTATTGGTTTTGTGTGAGTGATATGTTTTGAACTAAAATGTCAATTTTAAATTGATAACAAACTCTTTTAGTCATATCGGTCACATCATGTGTCAGATTGAGGTGTGGTTGATTCCTACACATCACAAATGACTCATGGAACGTTTTACTAAAGTATCTAAACATTCTAAATACATTTTCTTGATTTTCAGTATGTCACTTGTTCTTTTAACTAATATTAATGTCAATTTTATATAAAAAGAAACATTTAGAGTCATACCTATCACACCGTGAGTCATATTGAGGTTTGGTTGACTCCTACACATCACAAATGACTCATGTATCATTTTCTTAAAGTATCAAAACAATCCAAATGTGTTTGATTGGTTTTCAGTATTCCATTTTTTATTTTTTACAAAAAATGTCATTTTAAAATGGAATCATGTATTTTGATCCATACCAATCACATCGTGCATCGGTTTGATGTTATAATTCTTCATACACGTCACAAAGGAATTATGAATAGATTCCCTAAACTATCAATACAATCAGAGTGTGTTTTCTTAGTTTTTAGTGAGTGACACATTTTGAACTAAAATTTAAATTTTAAACTGATAACAGATACTTTTAGTCATACCAGTCACATAGTGCATCCGATTGAGGCGTGGTTGATTCCTACATGTCAAAAATGACTCATGGATTGTTTTCTGAAAGTATAAAAGAAATCCAAATTATTTTTCATTGTTTTCCAATATGTCACTTTTCTTTTTAAATTAAATTAATGTCGATTTTAAATTAAAATAAATACTTGGAGTCATGAATGTCACATCATGAATCGTATTGATAAGAAGTTGAATACTACATGTCAAAAATGACTCATGGATAATTTTCCTAATGTATCAAAACTATCCAAATGCATTTGGTCAGTTTTTAGTATACCGATTTTTCTTTTCTACTAAAATATCATTTCAAATTGGAAACATGAATTTTTAATCATATTGTTCACATCATGGATTAGTTTGATGTGAGACTATGTTATTCACCTCACAAAGAACATATGAATTATTGTACTAAATAATCAAGAAAATCGGAGCACGTTTTCTTGGTTTTCAGTGAGTGACACATTTTGAACTAAAATTTCAATTTTAAACTGATAATGGAATATTTTAGTCATACCGGTCACACCATGCATCAGATTCAGGTGTGGTTGGTTCTTACATTTGAAAAATGACTCATGGGTCATTGTCCTAAAGTATCAAAACAATTCGAATGTGTTTTTTTAGTTTTCAGTAAGCTACTTAATCTCTTCACTTAAATTAAATCCAATTTTAAATAAAAAGACACACTTGGATTCATACCCATCACATCATGCATCATATTGAGGTGCGGTTTAATCCTACAAATAAAAAATTACTCATGGATAATTTTCCTAACGTATCAAAACAATACAAATGCATTTTTTTTGTTTCAGTATGCCAGTTGTGTTTTTCTACTAAAATGTCATTTCAATATGGAAACACACATTTTGAGTAATAATCACCACATCGTGCATCGGTTTGACATTATACTTCTACATACATGTTCCAAATGACTTACGAATATATGTACTAAATTATCAAGATAATAATAGCACATTTTTTTGGTTTCCAGTGAGTGACATGTTTCGAACTAAAATTTCAATTTTAAACTAATAACGGACACTTTTAGTCATACTAGTCACACCGTGCTTCGGATTGAGGTGTTGTTGATTTCTACACAACACAAATGAATCATGGAATGTTTTCCTAAAGTATCCAAACAAACCAAATGCGTGTTCTCCTTTTTAAGTATGTAACTTGTTGGTTACTTAAATTAATGTCAATTTTAAATAAAAATACACACATGGAGTCATACCTATCACAAAGTGCATCGTATTGAGGTGAGGTTGACTCTTACATGGCATAAACAACTCATGGATATTTTTTTACCAAAGTATAAAAACATTCCAAATGTGTTTTTTTGATTTTTAGTATGCCGATTATTTTTTTCTACAAAAATGTCATTTCAAAATGGAAACATGCATTTTGAGTCTTACCGGTCGCATCGAGCATCGGTTTGATGTGAGAATACTTCATACATGTCAAAAAAATACTTATGAATCACTATCATAAATTATCAAGACAATCAGAGTCTGTTTTCTTGGTTTTCAGTAAATGACACTTTTTGAAGTAAAATGTCAATTTTAAACTGATAATAGAAACTTTTAGTCATACCGATTACACCATGTATTAGATTGAGGCGTGGTTGATTCATAAATGTCACATATGATCATGGATCATTTTCCTGATGTATAAAATCAATCTAAGCATGTTTTATGGTTTTCAGTATGTCACTTGTTCTTTTTATTTAAATTAATGACAATTTTAAATAAAGAGACGCACATGGAGTCATATCTGTCACACTGTGCATCGTATTAAGGCGAGGTTGACTTCTACATGTCGAAAATGACTCATGGATCATTGTACTAAAGTATCAAAAACAAACTGAATGTGTTTGGTCAATTTTCAGTATATCAGTTGTGTTTTTTACAAAAATGTCCTTTCAAACTAGAAACACATTTTGAGTCATACCGGTCGCATAGTGCATGAATTTGACATGAGACTACTTCATACACGTCACAAAATACTTATGAATCAATTTAATAAATTATAAAGATATTATGAGCATGTTTTCTTGGTTTTCAATGAGTGACATGTTTTGAACTAAAATGCCAATTTTAAACTGATAACATGCACTTTTAGTCATACCGGTCACACCGTGTGTTAGATTGAGGTGTGTTTGAATCCTACACATAAATATGACTCATGGAACATTTTCCAAATGTATTAAAACAATCTGAATGTGTTTGATCAGTTTTCATTATGTCAGTTGTTATTTTTACTTAAATTAATGTCAATTTTAAATAAAAAGACACACTTAGAGTCATAACTATCACACCATGCATCGTATTGAGGTGTGGTTGACTCCTACATGAAAAAATGACTCATGGATCATTTTATTAATTAATCAAAATAATAGGAATGTGTATGATCAGTTTTCAGAATGCATTTTTAGTTTTTTTACAAAAATTAATGTCAAATTAAAATAAAAAGAGACTCTTTGGGTTATACCAGGAACATAATATATCATATTGAGTTATGGATGATTATTACATGTGAAAAATGAATTATGGACCATTTTATTAATGTATCAAAACAATATGAATAGTTTTTCTCAGTTTTAATTATGTCAGTTATATTTGCTATTATAATTTATGTCAATTTTAAATAAAAAGAATCACTTGGAGTCTACCTGTCACACCTTATGTCATATAGAAGTGTGGATGAATGATAAATGTCCCAATGTCTTGAAACAAACCTTAAATACAAATGTTATCATGATTTCCATTTCCTTTATTTATCGAACTGTCAATGCATCATATTGACTTGATGTTCTTAGTGGAAAAACCTATCTTGTTTTTGAAATCCAAGAGAGTGAAGGAAGATCATGTTCTCATTCTATCATGATAATTCACCGAAATTCACATATGAGTTTCATCCACTCTTTTGAAATTCAATTATAATGGGTTTTCTAACAAATAACATCGAATCTATACAATTTTGGCAGCTTGACAAAGAGAAGAAATGGAAAGCATAATGATCCGTGAAAAAAAACTAAATAAGTATCAGATAAAAATTAAAATGAAGTTAACTTACAACTTTTAAATAAAAAGATGAAAATTTTAAATAAAAAAATCACTTGGATTATATTAATGAATTATAGAACATATAATATTATGAGGATGCATAGTATATTAATAAAAATATTACTTTATCATTGAATTATGAGTTTCTACCTTGAATTCCTATCTCTAATGATCATGAGAATCTTCGAACAAACCACCCCGACTCGAAAAAATGAATCAACATATATATGAAAAAAATTATTATGTGGGTAATACAAAAAATAAGAAAATTAAATAGAAATATGAAACATTCCACTACTTCTATGGAAGTCACTTCTTCATGGTATGTGTGTACATACTTCCATCAGGTATGCTACCCATTTGTTTTTAAGAAAATCTATATTAACTTTTGAATATTAACCTTTTATACCATCATAATAGTATTGAAAAAAAATAAAGACACAAAGGATTGATAAATATTTTAAATGAAATAGTCATTATATTCAAAAACACCTCTTCCGAGATGCTAGTTTGTTGATGGAATATGATCTCTCCTATAAATTTACAAACAAAATAACCACAATATTTTTATTTTGTTTGTTTTATAAAATGTAGAAGCATTGAGGAGAATAATTAATTTGTTTTATCTTTTTTTGGATAGTTAAATCTTATATATACCATGATACTTGTCCAGTCACATTACTTGTAATGTTTCTCATGCTTAGTCCCTGGCCTCATTCCTTGTTTTTCATGATATTGATACACTGCCCTATCATAATATAATCCTCATTATAACTTAATAAAAAATTTTATGACTTGATGTTTAGTTCTAAAATGATGAATATACATTATTAAAAATTGACAAAATCCATCATGATTGGTCATTTTTTTGGATATCCATTCATTGAATCCAAGAAATAAATCATTAGAGTCTCTAAATTGACCACAATGAGAATCCAATGTTGCATAAAAATAGAAAAAGGAATAATTAATGAAAGAAATGAAAATATATTTAATATGATTAAAGTATAGATTTTTACCCCCACATCATTGGTATTAAGAATATTCTTTCATCCGTAAGATTTCATTCAAGAAATTTGACCATGCCTGCAACTATTTCATCCTCTTTTTTTGGAATCTATTATTGGATGTTCTATAAAGAGGATGTGAGGACTAGAAAATCCAAATTATTTTTCATTTAGAAATCCCTTCAATTTTATTTGATATATAATCCTACCTAAAATGTGAAATGTATTTAGTCATAATTAACATAACATATCTTCATTTGGAAAATCCAATAATGATAACATACCTTATATATACATTTACAACTGAGCCACCTAGAAAATCATAGTCAATGATTTTACATAGATTATCAACACTAATGAAGTATTGAACTTTCAATCCACACATAATTTTTTTCAAAATAAATTTTTTGGGTATGACCCTTTTTTATCTTTCAATCCACATGAACCTTCAATGACATTAAATATGGATATAGAATGAGTAGGGTAAAGGTTATTTCAATATATCTTTTCAACCGATTGGTTGATCTATTAGATGGTTTTGAGCATGTCTTTCATTTCACCTCATTCCCTTTGTACAGGAAAGGTATCAATGTCTATCTAATTCACATTTCATAGAAACAGTTATTAGAACATTGACTAACTTGGATAAGATAGATTTTTTAGGGGAATGAATTGCCTCAAAGATGGTGGGGGTGGGGTGATATCTTTACGCGATATTTTTTCTTGAGTTTTATCTTCTCTTTGCTTCACCCCATAAATGTTTCTAGAAACTATCTCTTCCATTTGAATTATTCTTCAAGGGTATCTATTCTTTCTCTCATCTATTTCATTTCTTCACTTTGACCATCCACTTGTTTTTTTCTCAAAATATGTTCCGGGTGTCAGCCCAAAACCCACACCTCTAAGTTGAACATATTGTTCTAGCCACTTCAAGGCCACTGATAGTAGGTGTTCATCCGTTACAGGTGTTGCTGATTCCTATTACTATGTCAGATAGAAAATATAGGAAAATAATTAATCATTATTATGTAATAGAGATTTAAAGAAAAACAATATTTTAGTATTTCATTGTATCACATGTTTCCCATACATTTTATGTGTTTTTATCTATTATTGTCCCACATTTATTTACACGTGCCTCCTTACATAGAATATGGAATGGGACAGAAGTGGATTTGGATTTGGAGTCTTCAATCTTCATATAAATATAGGAAAATAGTTATATTGTTTCATGTCACATAAAAGTATTACAATATATTTAAAATATATACCATTTTTTTCAAGTTAAGCGTACCCCATACAAGCTTTACGTTAGGGGTACATTAGTTTTTCTTCCTGTTCCTTATTTCCATCACTCAGTTTTTTTTCATAAATAAAAAATTTCCAATCAATGTGATGAATCCATGTATCGTCAAACAACATATTTGAGGTACCAGGAACGCAACAGAAGCCCAAAAAATGGGATTTCAAAATTTTTCACTGATGAACGACATGAACTTATCAACATCAGAGAACCACTGCCTAATGACCTCCTCAAGATCATGTGTGAATGATGTTAAGAACAAAATTATACAATAAAATAACTGGTTTAAATATAAATCTGTGCATAATGTATAGTCATCATTGGTTATCACTGGTCAATGAATCTAAATTCAAATTCCTCTAAATTGTCCATAAATTCTTCAACAATCTATGGGAGTGTCGATCGTCAAAATCCGGGTTCTAGCGAGGAGTTCCTATGATGCCTTCGACACTCCTATGATCACTGCATCACTCTACTTGCAATTCCTGAGAGAGAGCTCAATCTTAGATCCTTGTATCCAGTGCCTCTGTCTATAGATCATGGGAGAGAGAATAGGATAGAGAAATCCCATGAATAGTCCCTGGTGGGAGGCTCTCCTCTTCTATATATAGTTTGTAATTAAAATACCCGGTATTTCCTCTCTAGCCCCCGAATACTTAACGCACTATAAACAACATGTAATGACTACTAAACTGAGTCATTAATATTATTATCACATTCTTGTAATATATTAAATATATTATGTGATAATAAATGAGTCATTAACTCAGCTCATTGTTCCCATAAATATTAATTTAACCTTGAATAGTTTAATATTGGTTCAAATAATATTTTGCATGTATTTACTTAAAAATTATAAATACATTAAATAAATAGATTCAACTCCCATTATTCTTAACTTGAATAATATGAATTTATTTATTGCATTAGTGATTGTATCTCCTTTGAAAAATCACAGACCCTAGTGGTGGGCCCCACAAATTTCAATATACCTATTAAACTAAATAGAGAATATTCTTGAATATTCTCTTGTGTGTGACCCTTTAGGCCCTTATATCGATAGTAGTGAATAGTATTCACATACCAAGAGTAGAATATAGAAACCCATAATGGCCCATAAATAGATAAGTATTGTCACAGTAGTGACAACCAACCTACGAACACACACTGTGTTATATAATATCTTTGTCTTTAATATCTCCTAAATCAAGACGCACACATGTGTCATCACTCTTTACATACTTTATTGATTATTGATCCAACTGGATAGATTTACCATCGACTACCATGCCCATTGTCTTATGAATGTACTATTTTCCTTCTCAACATGGCTTGAGATATATTACTTCCATAACCCTAAAGAGATAAATCCTTTCTTGACCATTCAACCGATGTCATGCCACCAATGACGCATCCAACAAAAACTACCTCACCATGATTTCAATATCATGGTTTTCATCTTGCATTAAAGTACCCAATAAAATGGCATACATTGGGAATGATATCATGTCAGGAGACCTTTACACATGACCGTAGATAGGGACCTCCAATGACACCCGAAACATATGGGGTTACTATTTTTTGGTTTGTCATCATGATCTCCCTACTCAAGATCACAAAGTGTGAACTTCGTGAGAAGAAGTCTCAATGCCTATGAGTTTATAACACCGGATAGTAAAACATATACTATGTCTAATCAGTAAGATGTATCTAGACCATATGACCTTTATTTAAGATTGATGTCATGGTATCTCAAGGTTCTCATTATAGCCTAGGATCTACTATAAACTTTTGATATGAAAATTAATCTATGGATATTACCATTTCAATATTGGATCCAGAGAAGTCTACACTATAATGGTAATAAAACATCATGAATAGCTAACTATATACATGATATGGTAATCAAAATCACTATATAGTTGGGTTTAGGGAACCCACTATTTCAACACTCCCACATTCACTAGATCCAACTTGCTAACCAAACTTGTTAGCTACTCACATGATAAATATCATGTTTTTGCTGAGTAATTACTTTAGCTACTGTGTCTTCCATGGTTCCATCACATGGAAATTATGCTATAGAGAACTTATATCCTAGAGTAAAACTTCTCAAGACATGGAATCCTTGTGTATATTCCTTTTTTCCACTTTCATAACTTGACATCTTGGCTATTAAGAATTTCATAATTTTCATTATGATAATTCTATACTTACTAGGTAAGATTCCATGAACTGGATCAAATCATTGTGTTTTCCCGTTTCTAAGGTGCCTTAGAAGCTGCAACGTACTCGGTATTTGTAGGTATGGATACCACTAGAGTATATGAGCTTGTCTCACTCATCCCCTTAGCCTAACTATGATAATATATTACATTTACCTTTGGAAGACTAGTTTGTGTCCCCGGATAAACTAGTATCCTTTCTTCTCCGCTTACCAGGTACATATATTTTGTACATTCCAAAGTACACTTAGAAACTTCTAACTTCTTGATTTGTAGTACTCCTGGGTATAACTAATATTTGCCTACTATAATGAATATTCTAGAAATATAATTTCTTGTACATATCATGGCATGCATCATTGATCCATCACTTCGAAGTATGGATTTCAACTCACCACGTTTTTATCCTCCCATGTCATGGACATGTCAAACTAGATAGTTAATTCCATGTGACATTGGTAACAATTCTTCTCTTGAATTGTTCCAGTTTTTATTTTTCAATACCATGTCACTATATGTATGATTGACTAGGTCCAAGTATCCTTTAGATCTACCTCAGTTTATCATGTTCCCTAGAACATTGGTTGCTACATTAAGTCAATCATTGGAGAATAAATTTCATCCCGATCTTAACTAACTTGAAGACCTATCTGTTTTCTATATGTTTCCGAAAATAGTATTCTTGGAAAACCTTGATGCTCCCACTAACTTTTGGTAGACACGTGGTAAATATTTCTTGTAAATTTATATTCTATGATCTCGTTACTTACTTCAATCCTAAACCCAATTTCAGTAACTTTCAACCTTTATTAGCATTTTGTTATGTGACCATCCCATTCAGGTTGCCTCGTATAGACACCTTCCATGATTGGTGGTCATGAAATCAATGCTTAATATAATGATCATAAAAATTAGCTATGACAGGTAAAATTCTAATGGAATTAGGCACAACAACTTTGTACAACCAATCGAGCCTTATTGGTACTACACATGTACCATCCATGTAGCAACTCACTTGAATACCCACCACAATATTAAAAATAATAAGCCCCTTTGAATTTTGATACATAAAATATATTATTTAATTTTAATTGATCTTTTCAATATTACCTAATTTCCATATACTTATCACTTGTAGGAATTATTATTCACAAAGAATAATGTATCAAGGGACATGATGAACTGAAAACCATCACCATAGGTTTTAAACTTCCTACATAGTCTGTGTCTCTTGAATTTTTTATTACACATGCACTGGTTAAACTAGTTCCTATGGAAACTATTTTTGCATCTCAGGCGTTAACTAAAATTGAGTCAATTTTTCTCCCACTATCTAAAAAGATATGAGCATGCTTTTATTGAAATGTAGTCTATCACTTAACTACCACTTTTCTATATTAGGGATTTCTGTAATATCCTAAGCAATTGTTAGGATAATTACAATAGATTAACATTGTGTTTATTCATGATACAAGTTTGTTTATGTCCTAACAAACTCTTTGCATCTAAACACATGTATTTATGACATAATAGATTTCCATCATACTGTGACTTGTATGATATCCATTTTTCATTATAGTTTCTATATAGTTATGTGTTATCACTGTTATTTTCAAATTATGTCAAAAAATATAATGAATGTTTCTACAAGTTGCAACATTGATACTCCTTACATCATGACTATGATGTAAAAAATGTGCATTTAGGAATCTCTCCACGCTATATTTTTGTTGTTAAATGTTGACATGTAAGACTTCTTCATTGATCCTCTATATGAACATAAATTCCCTGATGTATATAAGGTAATGTGCATTTAGGAATTACTCCATGCTACATTAACATGATTTCAAATTGGATAGTCAAGATTATATTCATCATGCCATCTTGAAGAAAATCATATATTCTAACCATGAACTTACTTCACTTCACCATTCCTTAATTAATTAAATTAATCTTACTAATTAAATATAAACCTCTAGCTTTTACTTGAAACAGTTCATACTAACTTGTTGAACTAATTTCAAAAACATTGTGACATGACTTTATTTCTAAAGGTTTCTTTATCCAAACTAAAGACAGTGATAATACCAAATGTGTTTAGCTGTGTTGTGCCTAAATACCATACTTGGTATATTCTTGACATCCACTATTGGTTTTACTTGAAAAATAATTATCTTACCACAAATGGGTATAAGTCTTACATTTTTATATTCATCACTCATTGCCTATGATTCATGTATCACTGAACTAGTGATTGAGTATTAAATACAAAAAACAACATTCATTCCAGAACCTGTAGCAAGGCCTCCTTGTGCCAAAAAGGACATGTGAGAATAAAGTTTGTTGTTATACTCAATAATAGTTCTACATGAATCTTAGACTTGGCAATAAAGAATTCATGTAATTATCACCATTGGCCTAGTCAGCCACTTGTAGAACAAAATTGAATTCCCATTAATATTTATATACTATATTGGTTACTATATATCAATACACATCTATGATAATCATATTTTATTGAATACCCAATAAGTAAAATAGAATCATTACATAGATGAATATTCCTAAAGGAGAAGCGGTAACTTGCTTCTTTAATTTAGTTGATTGCATTTAAACATCCATTGTTTTATTTTATGATATGAAAAAAATAACCTTTGTTAATACCTTATTCATTGATGGATGTTTGAAAATGTGCCCTTGGCATTGCATGACATTGGCCTTTTCGCCTTGTCCTTTAATTTATTTTCCACAAGAATTGAAGATGAAACTTCCATTGAAATTATTTTTCCCTTAGAGAACCTTACCTAAAAGATAATTAAGCATTTACTCAATAATAGTTCATTTTATAACTTAAAATTTTACTTGAGTAAAGGGTTGAAAATGATATTAGAATAATATATATTGAAAGATCATAACTCACCTTTCAATTTACACAGATCCAGTGTAACCATTACCTATTCATATCATTTCTTCGCTTTCTCCTTGTAAACACCTCGAAGATAAGACTTTATGTTATAACATAAATGTCCTAATGTAGCGACTGAAGCTAACAATAGACATTGATGAAAGAATAATTACATAACCATCATATGTTAAATACATTTTTCTACTATATGCAATTTCACCCTTGCTTCCTGAGGTAACTTAACAGGTGTTTGGGAGATTGGAACCTTGAGTTTCCAATAGTGTTGTGCGCAAGTGCCTATACTATTCTTGGATACTTGTACCGGTGAGGAAATTTACCATATATATTACTTATCATAGTTTATATTGTTGTATTTCATTCAATTTTACTACAAATTTTTTTTTAGAAGATTAATACTTTTGTTGGGATAACCGATTTATACATTTTGATTAATTAATTAAATCATTAAATGTCTCCCACTATTTTGTCAAATTCTAGGAACCCTCTATGCTAGATTTGCAATACTCCATCACTTTAATATTATAGTGGAAATGATCCTTAAACCACCCCTCTTAGTCTACAAGCTTTGACAACACCACAACCTGAAGGGTTCAAGGTAGGCTTTTGGCTAGCCAATCGCAGGAAATCACGGTTTCTTGATCTGTTGAGTGAAGTCTCAGCTTCTTAAATCATTATACGATTTAATCAAAAATTTACTCTAAAATTACAACAAGATTGATTTGCCTATTTCATTACGACAATTTTATTTAAGTGAACCCACCACTCTAATAAGAACACTCATGTAGTAAGAGGCACCCTCAACTTTGGCATAACCGACACCCAAAACAGCCAGTTTTGTCCAAATTTGAATGATTGAAAGTGGTTCAGATTTAATATTTCTTTGAGTTTTTTAATGTGATGAAAGAAATCATTTTCTATTTTATTAGAAAATACTATGTGATTGCACTCACAACTTATCATGCATGGAATAGAAAAATTTATTGTGTCACATGTTCATTTTATCATACATGATTGCTTATTATTATTGTAAGTGATCGCACATTAACTACACATTCACAAAATAATAAACCATGTGACAATAAAATGATGACTTGATCATGAGTCAGTACTTAAGGTTGATCCGTTGAGTGAATAACAGACTAACCTAGACCCTATAGGACATACCTTGGGTTGCTTCACTTGTAATTCAGATTGTAGAAATTGTGCATCCAATTCATCAAGGTTTTGTATGGTTCATCTCCATAAATCGACAAGAAGTGTGTCAATGGTCATCTCATCATTATACAAAAATATTTGCTCGTAGGTGAGGGGAACTGGGGAGTAAATATAAATCTCAAAAGTGGATGCGCAAACCCTTATACAGATAATGACTCTGAGGCAATAAACATATCATCATTTATTAATTAAACTAATTATTACAACACCATGAAAAAATTAAATAAAAAAATTAAATAAATAAACAATCGCCAGACATGCATTGGTCGGTGCATGGCTCATGATGAGACAATACGCATTAACTTGCGTATTGTAATAAATGTAGAATGAAAATTAAACTTACATTAAATAAATTCAAGGGCATTGAATTGAATTACAATTTCACTCTTAATTTTAATTCAATAATAACATCATTCGGTCCTGAATAAATAATTAAATTTTAAAACTAAAAATTAAACTAATTAATTAATTTAATTATCGTCAAATTAAATTAACTAAGCCGCAATAATTTTAAAACCAAAAATTAATATTTACATAATTTTATTTTCATCTAAAATTAAATTAATTAAATTAATTAATTTTTGATTAAATTAAAAACACCCCAGACACTAAGAAAACGGGCAGGGCCTGTATAGATCGGGGCGAATCCTAACAGTATGTACCCCGTGTAGGGGTGATCGGGGCCGGGAAGATCCGCGCAAACATGTTTTTGGATGGGCAGAACCGCAAATGACCATTTCCGGGCCAATCTAGTATGTATGGAGCAACAATGGAGTACCTCGATGGAGGGGTCATCGCGGTGAAGCAGTGCACGAGCTAGGAGGTGGGTCGTGGGGGATGTGTGAGGTGACTAAGGAGGGTCGCGGATCACTAGATCTGATAGGGGGTGTCCACGCGATGGTCCGGCACTGGAGGAGGCAAAGTGAGGTGGTGGTCTGCGTGGCCGGTGCAGATATCTCAAGGACGGTCCGGGATCGGGATCGACGGTTTCCAACCAATGAGGCGATAGGGCGACGCCATGTAGGAGGGGATCGACGCACTTGGGAGAGCCGACTCGAAGAGGCGACGATCGGACCTGCTGAGAGGAGGAGGCCGGATGGACTGGTATGGTAGCCCTTGACGGCTCGCCGGCCTCGCATTGGTACTGGGCGGCTGGGGTCGATGCGCTTGGGTAGGGAGGAGACACTGAGGTAGAGGTGACCAGTTCTGCAAGTGGAAGGCATGGTCCAGGGTGGTTTGGAGGTGAGACCGACTAGGGTTCCTCCATGGGGGATTTTTTTTTTGTTTACGTTTTTAAAAAATTTTTTTTTCCAGAAAACGCTTCCGGTAAAACAAATTTTAAAACTGCACCTCAAAGGCGGCATCCGGGATGCCGCCTTTGCATTTCGGGGCAAGGCGGCATCTGCGATGCCGCCTTTGCGCTGCGGGTGAAAGGCGGCATCGCGGATGCCGCCTTTCTCTTAAAAATATATATTTTTATTTTTTAATTACATTTATTCATTATAATTTTTAATTACATTTATTCATTATAATTTTTAATTATTAATTAGTAATTATTAATAATTAAATATGTCATAATTAATTAGTTAATTAGTAATATTATCATTAATTATATAATAATTAATTATTACATATATAATAAATATTTAGTTAATTAGAAATACAATTAATAATTATAACTAATTAATTAGTAATTATTAATTATTAATTAGCTAATTATTAATATAAATATTTATTATAATTATTCATTATAATTAGTAATTAGTAATTAATAATTATTAATAAGTAATTAGTAATTATTAATTAGTAAATTAGTAATATAAATATTAATTATAGCTATTCATTAAATTATTAATTATTAATTATTACTCATTAATTATTACTTATATAATAAATAATTAGTTAATTATTAATATAACTATTAATTATATAATAATTAATTAGTTAATTAGTAATATAATTATAATCTTTCAAAGTCACGTACTTGAAACAATTTTAAGTTTCAAGTAGGCGGTTTTGAAAGCTTATAAATTATTTTTCATTAACATTTTTTTGTAAATTGCTTTTGTTTTAAACTATTTTTTATATGTTTAATCCATGTTTTAAGTTTCATTTATATTGGTCTTCTATTTTATGTTTTATGGTCTTTCAAAGTCACGTACTTGAAAAATTTTAAGTTTCAAGTATGCGGTTTTGAAAGCTTATAAATTTCTTTTCATCAACTTTTTTTTGGAAATTTCTTTTGTTTTCAACTATTTATTATATGTTTAATCAATGTTTAAAGTTTCAATTATATTCGTTTTATAGTTTATATTTTACAGTCTTTCAAAGTCACGTACTTGAAACATTTTTAAGTTTCAAGTAGGCGGTTTTGAAAGCTTATAAATTATTTTTCATTAACATTTTTTTGTAAATTGCTTTTGTTTTAAACTATTTTTTATATGTTTAATCCATGTTTTAAGTTTCATTTATGTTGGTCTTATAGTTTATCTTTTATTGTATTTCAAAGTGACGTACTTGAAAAATTTTAAGTGTCAAGTATGCGGTTTTGAAAGTTTATAAATTACTTTTCATCAACTTTTTTTTGGAAATTTCTTTTGTTTTCAACTATTTATTATATGTTTAATCAATGTTTAAAGTTTCAATTATATTCGTTTTATAGTTTATATTTTACAGTCTTTCAAAGTCACGTACTTGAAACATTTTTAAGTTTCAAGTAGGCGGTTTTGAAAGCTTATAAATTATTTTTCATTAACATTTTTTTGTAAATTGCTTTTGTTTTAAACTATTTTTTATATGTTTAATCCATGTTTTAAGTTTCATTTATGTTGGTCTTATAGTTTATCTTTTATTGTATTTCAAAGTGACGTACTTGAAACAGAATCCCACATCGGAAATGCAGAATCTACTGCACAGTAAAGATAGAACCTGAATTCCACATCGAAAATGCAGAATGATTTTCAGGGCAAACCCTCTTATAATGAATAATTATAATAAATATTTATATTACTGGTTAACTAATTAATAATTACTAATTACTAATTAATTAGTTATAATTATTAATTATATTTCTAATTAACTAAGTATTTATTATATATGTAATAATTAAGTATTATATAATTGATAATTTTATTACTAATTAACTAATTAGTTATTATATAATTAACGATTAATAAACACTAATTACCAAATTACAAATTATATACTAATTAATTAGTTATTTCGTAATATAAATATTAATTATATACTAATTAAATAGTTAATTAGTAATAGAATTATTAATTATATAATCTGTAATTAGGTAATTCGTAATTATTAATGTTTTATTATTATGTTCGTATGGTTATATAAATATATATAAATAAAACCTAATTTACCCCCTCCTGAGATTCCACTCTGACCAACAAGTAAAAATAGTATTTTGATTTCAGTACACATAAAACATGTAAACAATAATGTACAATCAATGCATATTTCTGTGGCGAGGAGATTCTGTCCCACATGGTGGTCTGCGAATAGGACGTCCGCGTCGAGTGCGCAGTGGAGTCTGATGACCTGGAGAAGGCTGATCCTCGGGCACTGAAACGTCGACTGTCGCATCCTCCATCTGTGTGTCAGTTGGAGGAGCTGTCAACTGCATCTCGTACTGCCATTCAGATCCTTCTCCCACTAGGGTGGTAGAAGGACCTGCCTCCATCGCAGAGGGGAACGAAGCCTGTGATGGAGCTATACCCCAAGACGACGACGGCTCTAGAATCCAAGGCTGGGAAGGATCTGGAACCCAAGATGGAGAGAACTGCGGATATCCTGTCAGGAAAGACGGATCCCATGCCACCTGAGGCACATCCTGAATAGGCTGATCCTGGACTACTAGAGGCCCGACCTCTGCCTGTAGAACAGGCGATGCCTCACGTACAGCACGACGTTGTCTACGTTGCCGTGGTCGTGGCTCCTCAGCACCAGCAGCAGCTGGAGGATGTTCCTCTGGGGCAGGAACCTCCTGTCTCCGAGCCAGACGCGTGAAGATGCTCTCGGAAAGTGCATGAAAAGATGCCCTCGCCTCCAGCGCTGTAGCATGGACGGCTGCCCAGCTAAAGACCCCCTCCTCCTCTTCATCGCTCATGCGAACAAGCTGCTATGTGTGACTTCCCTGTAAATAGATTCAAATGGAATTAGAAAATAATTCAATAAACAAAGTAATAGGAATTTATTAACTTACCATCCTCTGCATCTCTATGCCAGCTTGGGTAAGATACAGTATAGATTTTAGTCTATACCAGGGCGCATAATCAACCTGCTCTGAAAGAGAGAATCGATTTGTAGGAACACCTTGAATACGTAACTCTGCACGTCTGTGCCAGCAGTCGATAAAACTCGCATGTACTTGGGACCAGTCATCATCCTGCCTCCCTGTCAGCTTCATCCCATGAAGCTTGTCTGTCTGTCTAGATGGTAATGGAATTGGCTGAGTACGAAAAAATTGGCGCATGACCCTATCAGGCTGCTGCCACTCAATAATATGAAAGTGAATGAGGGGCACTACAGCCATAGCATCCTCAAGACCAACAGTGCAGTATGCTGGCAACTGGTCCATAATACTCCAGTATGGAAGCCATGAAATCTGAAATGACAAGTGATTTTGTCAAAAAAACACCCAACTAAAAACCAAAATTGATGTTATTATTAAAAATGTTAGACAGTGATAGATTGTATATACATACCTGATCAGGTAAGAGACAGTCCAACTGTAGCCGATATACGCCCAAATGCTGTCTCGGAACCACGTCGAAATTGTGTCGCTGACACCACCTGTAAAATACAACGATAATGACAAATAATGAGAAATTATAGTCAATAACTCATAGTAGAATAAAAAACCAATAGAAATGACTTATCATACCAGCGTCCACGCGGAGCGTCATGCAGCACCTCCATCTCGACCGGTGGACCAGCAAGGTCAGGGCGGAATGATGGGATGCGCTCCCATGCCCACATCTGAATAAGGATGACGCATCCTCCAAGACCTGTACGGTCCCTATGGGATAGTCTGCATAATGATCTGTACGTGTATGCCAAGCAGGCTGATCCCCAACTGTACGTCCCAGCCCGATCAAAGTCCTCTAGTAGGGGTAGATACATCATATGCACGTGCATCCCCGAGTGATCAGTACACATGGTCCCACCAATGAGTCGTAAGATATATGCACGGGCGTAACGCATGACGGTCTGCTCATCATCATCATCCTGTAAATGTGGAATCTGCGACTCCAACCAACGCATAGATATGGACGATCCATCTGTAGCCCTACAGTCGGACAAAATATCAACGCCTAACAAGCGTTGAGCAAGGTCTGGCCAAGCTGCACGAGTGGGTCCAATAACGGGTCTCCCCTGGATAGGAAGACCGAGAAGAACTGCGACATCCTCGAGGGTGATGGTCATCTCCCCCTCAGGCAAGTGGAATGTGTGTGTCTCTGGTCTCCATCTCTCAACGAGGGCAGCAAGTAGGTAATGATCTACAAATGTGAAATCTGATACGGCAAGGCCATAGAAGCCAGCACGGCGCAAGTAAGGTCTAATGGCATGTGGAGGCTCCATGTGATGAAAATGGTGCGCTCGACGCACCTTCACAAATCGATCTGGATGACCCTCTAACACGGCCTGCGAAATATGGGTAGGCTGCTGAGTGAGTAGTATGGTATCATCCATCTGCATATAAACAAAGAAAATGAGTCGTAAGTGTAAAATGTAAATATAACATTAATGGGTTAACTGACATACACATTTCAATATGGGTTAAGTGTTCCGCTTTCGGAGTTTTGAAATAAATTCTATTATTTCATATTCAAAGTTATTTCTTGAAAGCATGAATATTAATATTAAATAAGTTATGTTATCTAAAATATTGAGTCTTGAATTTGGTTACACATATTTTGGGGGAGCTTTGTGATTAACTACTTATGGATTGGATTAAGATAAACCATGTCAATTAGTAATGATGTTTTTAGAATTTATCTAATTGTATGTATTCAATATCTTATGCTAATTATTATGATACTATAAATTTGTTATAGAACAGTTTTCTAAAATATCCTGCATGTTTAGATTGGAGTTTAGGTTGGAGGGTTTAGGGTTAAAATTTTTAATATTAACGTCCGGGAAACATGTTAATGGGTTAACTGACATACACATTTCAATATGGGTTAAGTGTTCCGCTTTCGGAGTTTTGAAATAAATTCTATTATTTCATATTCAAAGTTATTTCTTGAAAGCATGAATATTAATATGAAATAAGTTATGTTATCTAAAATATTGAGTCTTGAATTTGGTTACACATATTTTGGGGGAGCTTTGTGATTAACTACTTATGGATTGGATTAAGATAAACCATGTCAATTAGTAATGATGTTTTTAGAATTTATCTAATTGTATGTATTCAATATCTTATGCTAATTATTATGATACTATAAATTTGTTATAGAACAGTTTTCTAAAAAAGAGATAACAACATTTAGTTCACAATATGGGAATGTCACAATGAAGACAATACATCATTATGAATGAGACTGTGAAGTCGACCCAACAACGTTAGGGCATCGCTTCCGGTTATGACCTTCTTTATGACATATTGTGCATCGCAAACTCTGCCCTTGTTCTTGAGGCCAGTCCATCTCATTACGCATCCTACTCGCCTTTGGTCTCCCACGAGGACGTAACCGATTCATGTCAGGTATCACTATCGGCTGGCCTTCAGGCATTGGGAAATAACGATACTCCCCAATAGGTGTCCATGGTGCAGCATAACAGTTGGCAATGATATCCATCTGGTACACTGGATCAACATATGCTTCCCATGAGATGTTCACAGAGGCACATGCTGCGATGACGTGTGTACATGGAAACCGTAAGGCCTGAAATTTTCCACATTGACATTGCCTTGTTTCCAGTAATACCACCATTTTTTCACCAACGTGATTTGTGATGGGGTCTGAACGCTCTTGAACTTCAAATCGGGAGTCTTCTCTTCGAAATAGACATACGTGATAACCAGAAGCTTCTTAAATATTTTTTTCAATCTCTCGTTGAAAGTGTATTCCATATCTTATCCCTTGATGTATTCTGTCTGATGCTAGTTTTTGTCTATCCACAAAGTACTTCACGCATCGATATAATGTCTCCTGAACTAATGCAGTTATAGGTAGCTTGCGAAGTCCTTTGAAGATACCATTGATGCACTCCACAATGTTTGTCGTCATGTGTCCGTACCTCTTTCCCCCGTCGTATGCCAATGTCCATTTCTCTTTTGGAATCCGCATCATATAATCATAAACTTCTTGATTAGCCTGACGAATTTGTTCAAAACGTTCTTTAAATCGTCGTTGGTCCGACTCATATGCTACAAAACGTAGATGATATTTCACATAAATTGATTTTATATTTATATTGAAACAGTAAAACAGAATGAATAAAATACGTACCAAGCCTCGTGATTTCCTTCTTCATCGGTTCGTTGTGGAATTTTTTATGTACATTGCTAGCAATGTGTCTAATGCAGAACTGATGATGTGCATTTGGGTATCTCCATGTATCAGGATCTGCATTGATTGCCTCATTAATTGCTCGATGACGATCAGATATCAAACAAACTCCCTGAATGTTGGTGAAATGGTTGCTGATACATGCCAGAAACCAACTCCATGATTCATAGTTTTCTTTCTCTACAATGGCAAAGGCAAGCGAAAGAGGTGAACGGTTTCCATCTTGGGTTGCCGCAATCAACAATACGCCCTTGTATTTTCCATACAGAAATGTTCCATCAATCTGAATAAATTGTTTGCAAAAACGAAATGCAGAGATACAAGGAAGGAATGCCCAGAACAACCGATGAAATTGAACACGAGATGGATCAAGTCGATTATCAGGAGACACATGTTCGTTTGTATCCATATGGAAGACAACTTGGTTATGATGCCTCAGTATGGCTAGCAATTGCGGCAATACTCGATATGAGTCATCCCAATCACCATATACCTTCACAATTGCCTTCTGTTTCGCCATCCATGCCTTATTATAGGAAATCTTATAACCGAATGTCTGTAGAATCCTCTCTTGCACAAGGGATATTGGAACATCTTGGCATGTCCTAATCATCTCAACAACAATAGATGACACAAATTCTGCATCCAATGAAGTATGATCTTGTGTGAGACTTGGCTGAACGCAACTATGAGCCGCCTCAATCCTTGAGATTCTCCAACCTCCAAAGGTAATGTCTGGAATAGCCCTTAAGCGAAATCTACAATCATCCCCATACTTCACGCACCGTATAACATATTTACTACGGCATGATTCGTGAACTACATAGTTGAAGTTTCTCTCAATATGAAATCTCTTTAACGTGCTTTTTAAGGCATCTTTACTGGGAAAATTCCTTCCAATATATAAGGTTTTGTCCACCTCACTAAACCTATCTGGTACAACTCCAGGGAACTCAGTTGCCGGTGTGAGAACAGTATTATCGAATTCAGGCACACGTGTCATTGCTTCTGACCAAGATGAAAATAATGGTGGATGATTTATTGACCGAGGTTGATGTACAACAACTGCATTTCTCAAAACCTCCTCTCTATCTTTTGTTGGTCCCTCCTCATCAGCACTGTTGTCGCCATCCGATCCATCATTACGAAACTCCTCATCAGAAGTCGGATTGACATGTATATCCGGAAGATCATTTAGGTTGTCCTCTTCTGCTACATCATTTGGAATAGGCTCAATGTCATGAGGTAGACTGTCTTCAACCACTCTTGTATTTCTACGTCTTTGTACAAGTGGACGTTGTTGTTGTACAGTAGCAACAACAATGTATAACTCCATCATGGTACCATCTAACCGTTGAGAAAATAAATTAACTGCTTGGACCCACTGCGCATCAGCAACCAATGGACAAGCTATATGCCACATTGTTGTTGGAAATTGCAAATGTCTATAGCTCATAGACATTATCTCTTGATCGGGTCCCAAATTTAAGGAAACATGAATTCTCTCTTGAAGGTCACTTATGGTAACACAATCCACTGTACTAACCACCGTAATTGGTTGTGTACTGTAAGAAGCTCCTTGCTCAGTTTGAATAATCTCCCCATAACAGTACACACAGGCATACATGGCTCTCTACGTCAAAAATGTGTTCTTTCATCAAAATTATGATAGTGTAACAAAATATTAACAATTATGTTTGACGATATGATGTTTATTATAATGTAATTTTATTGCGCCTTTCTATACCATAAACTATGCTACTGATGTTTCACCATATGATATTTATTAGAATGTAATTTTAGAGCGCCTTTTTATTTAGTTTGTTTGTTCTTCTTCATTTCACTTTATATGTTCATTAGTATCGTTAGCTAATCATTATATGAATTCATGTTTTAATCCTATGTTATTTATTAATTATTCTAAAATTAACTAATAATAACTAATCGTTAATTATTCTATTATTCTATAATTAACTAATAATAACTTTAATTTGTTAATTCTTATGTCCTTATTTGATTCTATAACATTATACTTATCATTTATCATTGATAAATATACTGATCATTAGTATCGTTAGCTAATCATTATATGAATTCATGTTTTAATCCTATGTTATTTATTAATTATTCTAAAATTAACTAATAACAACTAATCATTAATTATTCTATTATTTTATAATTAACTAATAATAACTTTAATTCGTTAATTCTTATATCCTTATTTCATTCTATAAAATTATATTTATCATTTATCATTGATAAATATACTGATTTGCTTTTTCTTCTCTTAGAAATTTTAGTAGTTTATAAAGAAAATATGAATCATCTTAAGCATATTCCCCGGGAGTGTCAAACCAGGATGCAGCAAGGCCCGTTATCGTGCACCAGTTCCCGTTCGAGTCTAGCTCAAAGCGGTGTTTTCGGGTTTTACCCCTATGTACATCTGTGCCAGAGCCACATCCACTTGTTTGTATCCAGACAGGAATTTAATTGCGTAGATAACCACATAATCTTTAAGCTACCAAAATTTCTAAATACTTAATCTTAAGTTAATCTTAAGTTAATCTATACTACCTAACAGTAATTATTTAAAACTATATATAACTAATTACAAAAACTAAATAACCAAATATTAAGAACTACCTAAACTGCTTAACAAATGAAAGATTTAAAACTAAACAAAATTAAATTAATTAAATAAAAACATTAAATTAAATAAAGAAACATACCTCTAAATGAAGCTTCATAAAAGCTCGCACAACAAAAAAAAAATTAGAGAGAGAGAGAGAGCAAATTGGAGAGATAAGTTGCAATGAAGAAGTGAGGAGAGGGGGGGGGGGTGGCCGCCCTTTTATAGGGACTTCAGGCAAAGGAGGCATCGCGGAAGCCGCCTTTCGCCTCTGCGTATGGCCAAAGGCGGCTTCCGCGATGCCGCCTTTCGCCTTACCCTGAGCCGAAAGGCGGCCTCCTCCCGGCCTCCTTTGCCATGTCATCGATCCGGGCCAAAGGCGGAGCGGGGGAGCAAAGGCGGCATCGAAGATGCCGCCTTTGTGCGCTAATACAAAGGCGGCATCGCAGATGCCCCCTTTGTAGCGTATTTTTAAATTTTTTTTTGACCTAGGCCGTTTTTCAGAATTTTTTTTTAAGAAAAACGTAAAAAAAAAAAAAATCCTCCATGGGGAGAGCAAGCCACGGGAATATGATAATGTAGGTTATAAATAATAAAAATATAATAATAATAATTATTATACCTCACCTGAAAAAACTATTCTGATAATAAACTTGGTCGGAACATTTTTGGTTAACCAGAATTCATTGGAAAATAATTTTTTCACTACCTTTGGGTTTATAAAAAAAATACACGTTCAACTTGAAAACCTCATATTACTACCAAATCAAATCATCTCTAGTACTTCGGATGACCAAAGAATGGTCATCCGATGTCAGATTAAATCACGGTCTGTGACATTGGGACTATGACGACGCCCTCTACAGAGTTTAACACAAATTTAATTTTTAATGGATTAAAATTTTCACAAATTCCTATGATACCAATTGAGGGCACCGAGAACGTAATGGAAGCCCCAAAAATGGGATTTTAAAAATTTTCACCGACGAACGACATAAACTTGTCGACATTGGAGAATCGCTACCCGATGAACTCCTTAGGATCACAAACAAAAGATGTTAAGTAAAAAAATTCAACTGTAAAATACCTGGTTTAAATCTGAATCCATGCACGATGTCTTCTTGTCATTGGAGATCACTGCTCAAATAATCCAAGTTCTAATTCATCTAGATCATCCACACACACTTCATAAACCATTGAGAGTTCCTATCGTCGAAATCTAGGTGCTAGGGTGGAGTTATGACGATGTCTTCGACACTACAATGATCATCGCATCACTCTGCTTGCGATGCCTGAGAGAGATCTCGATCCGAGCTCCTCGGATCTAGAGCCTCTATCTCTAAATCATGGGAGAGAGAAGAGGAGATAGAAATCCCATGAATAGTGCCTAGTTGGAGGCTCTCTTCTTCTATATATAGTGTTCAATTAAAATACATGGTATTTCCTCTCCATCCCCCAAATACTTAATGCACTATAAACATCATGTTATGACTACTCAACTAAATCATAAATATTATTATCACTTTATTGTAATATATTAAATATATTATGTGATAATAAATGAGCGATTAACTTGACTCGTCATTCCCATAAATATTAATTAAACCTTGAATACACTACTGGAAATCAGATCTTTCCCAACACTTATATACACCCTTTCCCAACGGTTTGGGAGAACCGTTGGGAAAGACCCCCTTTCCCACCCCTTTCCCAACGGTTCTCCCAAACCGTTGGGAAAGACCCCCCCTTTCCCAACGGTTTGGGAGAACCGTTGGGAAAGGTCACTCTTTCCCAACGGTTCTCAAGAACCGTTGGGAAAAAGCATCAAAAAAATTCAACACTATCCCAACGGTTTTCAAAACCGTTGGGATATGTTCTTTACTTTTTCCAGATCCACTAACCGAGAACATTATATAAATAAAAATTTAATATAATTATGATAATACATATATATATTTATGAAATTATGTTTACAAAAGTGATGTTAGTTTAGTGGTTAAGTCGTTGAATTATAAACGAGGGGTCCTGGGATCAAATCCCAGCGGATGTTTTATTTTTGGAATTTATATACCAACGGTTCCATTACCGTTGGTATAGATTTCATATTACCTATACCAACGGTTCCCAAAACCGTTGGTATAGGTCTATACCAACGGTTTTTGGAAAACCGTTGGTATAGACCTATCCCAACGGCTTACTTGGCTACGGTTCTCTAAACCGTTGGTATAGGCTATACCAACGGTTTGGAGGCCTATACCAACGGTTCCAAACCGTTGGTAAAGGTTAGTTTTCCAGTAGTGATAGTTTAATATTCATTCAAATAATATTTTTCATGTATTTACTTAAAAATTGTAAATACATTAAATAAATAAATTCAATTCCCATTTTTCTTAACTTGAATAATATGAATTTATTTATTTCATTAGTGATCATATCTCCATAGAAAAATCTCAGAACCCAGTGGTGGGGACCACCATGTCTAATATACTTATTCAACTAAATATGGAAGATTCTTGAATACACTCTTATGTGTGGACCTCTAGTCCCTTATCTCGATAACAATTACTACTATTCACAGACCAAGAGTGGGATATAACAACCCATCATGGCTCCAAAAGTGATAAGGATTGTCACAGCAATGACAACGGACCTACAAACACACATTGTGTAACATAATCTATTTGTATTTAATATCTCATAAAGTAGGACGCACACATGGGTCATCGCCCTTTACTTGCTTTATTTTTTGTTGATCTAACGGGACAGATTTACCCTTGACTGCCATGTCGATGGTCTTATGAATGCCCTACCATCCTTATAAACATGGCTTGAGATATATTACTTCCATAACATGGAAGTGACAAATCCTTTCTTGAACAATCAACCAATGTCATGCCACCAACGATGCACCCAACATAAACTGCCTCCCATTGATTTCAATATCATGGATTTATTATTGCATAAAAGTACACAATCAAATGGAATACACTGGTAACGATCTCAAGTCAAGATACCATTACATGTGATCATATATAGGAACATCCGATGACACATGAAACATGTGGTGTTCCTATTGGAAGGTCTGTACTCATGATCTCACTACTTGAGATCACCATGCGAGAAATTCATGAGAAGAAGTATCAATGCTTATGAGTCCCCAACAGCAGATAGTCAAACATATAATTTTTCCAATTAGTAAGATGTTTCTAGACCATTAGAACTTTATTTATGATTAATGTCATGGTATCTCAAGGTTCACATTAAATCCTGGGATATACTATAACCTTTTGATTTGATAATTAATATAAAGACATTTTCATTTCAATAGTGGACACAAATACATTTACACTTCAATGGTAAGAAAACATCACGTATATCTAACTTTATACATGATATGGTAATCAAAAGCATTGCATAGTTGGGTATAAGGAACCCACTAATTCAACAGTACTACTAACCAAAATTTACTTGAAAATAAACATAAACATGAAAAGTAATAAATTCATCCCATACTTCTTGGGTTTTCAGGTGTTCATAGATAAGCGGAGGGTTTTGGTTTATTTTCCCTTCAGCATCTTAAAAGAAATGTCTTGTTAGAATTGTGCGAAAGACTTTGTGAATCATTCCAACAGGAATTAGTACATATTTCTTGTGGAAGTCATCTATAATAAATTCAATCTTCAAGGAATTATGAATAGTAAGTCAATGATTCATTATTTTATTTTTTAGTAAAATAAATAAATGATATCATAATGTCTTCCCGTATAATTATCTTAAACCCAACCACAACATGGTGCCACAAATCTACATAAATCAGAACTCGTTGCTGAGTGATGATTTCAATTTAAGTAATGAACATGGCCCTATTAAGGTTAACATGATATCCCCATGCATTTCGTCTGACCTAAAATTTTATTCCTTTGATTTCCACCTTTATTATTTTTTCTAACACCATCAAACTATGGCGCTCTTGTTTTTTCGGCATCGTAAGTCCTTCATCTCCTACCATATCCTCAGATTCAACATCATCAATATCTTCCTATAGAGTGGTAGAATCAATATGTGCATATGGTTATGGTAACTATGCACTAGGAGTACAAACAGGTTGAGAAACATGTTATTCCTCATGATTGGGAGCACCAACATGTGAAAAGGGTCCTTATTCCTATTCACAACAAGTAACAGAAGGTTTAGAGACCTGTTGTTCTTCTAGATTGGGAGAACCAACACATTAATAAGTCATTATCTATAGAAGTGGTTCAACATTTAATTTAGAATACATAAATGCAGAAAAGAATAGATAATAACCTGAGGTAACACGATGTATATTACAAAAAAAATATAACCTGATTATTGAACTCTCTTTTTTTTAATGGATGAAGGGATTTGACCCCTCTATAAACTATCAAAATACCATCACCATGTTCTCCTCTGACATAAAAAAATCTATCTACATTAGGAAAACTACAAAATGATTGCGACGCCCCAATGAAAGGGTCATCCTCATTTGAATTTTTATCTGACCCTTCAGTGGTTTTGGTCGATAAAAGAAAAATTGACCACCTTTGGTGTTTGAGATCTGAAACATAAAATACATGTGCTGCCTACAATTCCATTATAAATGGTTCCTATTTGTACTTGTCCTTACTTAAATAAACTTTCATGGATCCCAATTCATCTATTCTAATATAACTCCTTTTATAAATCAACTTTCATTCAAAACAGTTAATAGGTTTAGTGTGTAATCAAAATCCCATATTTTATTGATGATTCCAAAGTATGACATATTCACTCAAATTGGATTTTTGTCCTTAGTACCAAAAAAATGCATCGCTTTAGACACAAGTGTAACTCCACTATTTTTCATTGTACTGTCTTCATCATGTTCTTTTATATAGAATGTATAACCATTAATTAATTAGTCATTTTAAGACAATATGTACACACTTGGTCCTCTATCTAGCCATCAAAGTCGTTTTGAAATTGAATATGGATTTTCATCACACTTTTTAAAAATATGGTCCTGAAGCCATCCTATAAAATATTGATTATGTGTATTTGATATTTATGTTTTATCCATTGATGGATTCACATGCCTAAGAATTTCTTTGTGGGTTTCAACATATGGGGAAGCCTCCACACTGTTATAAAAAGAGTAAAGGTGGTCCTACTCTTAATCTTTAATATTGATTGTAACAACATCTCTTCCAGAAATTCCTTCTCCCACAATCCACCCAGTGTGATGAGATTTTGGTAGAAAAATGATTTCCACACAACAAAGGTATTTAGTACAAAATTCAATGACTTCCTAAATAATATATCACTATGTAATACAAACCACCGACTAATAAGGATTTTTGACATACCCTTTCAAAATCATCATATATCATTCAATGGGGTACATCCATATATAGTTTACAAGGCCACATAGTCAAATATATCTTACCAAGTGAACCATAAAATGAACCATCATATCAATGAATGTTGGGGGTAATAACATTTCCAATTCACATTATAAAATGAAAAATTATCTTTCCATAATTAGCAATTTTTTCAGGTCTATAACTTTGCTGCATATAGCTCTGAAGAAGAAATAAATCTTGGTTAATGTAGGATGAAAATTCTGGAAAAAATGAAACATAAAGCTATACGAATTAGATATTTCATAAAAACATTACATTCAAGTGATTTAATACCCTTTAACAGTAAATCATTCTTTTACATGATTCTCTTTATATTCGATGAATACCCCTCTGGAACCTTTACACCATTAAAGATGTTGAAATGTTGATATCTCTCCTGTTTGGAAAGAGTGTAAGAATCCAGAGGAAGAAAAGATCATTTTCACCCTTCACTCGAGCCAACTCTTCTCATTTTCCAGTTTCAATCATGACCAACCTAGACTTAATTCCATTCTTTGTTTTGTTGGGTGCATTTAACATCATGTCGATGACACTATCACATAAATTTTTTTCAACCTTCATAACATCCCTAAAATGTATGACGTACATAAAATTCCAGTATGGTAATTAAAAAAACTAATATCTTGTTCCGAATGTTTTTCATATGGTTTTTCAAAAACAGTTTACTAAAAGCAGTGTCCATATAATTTACTTTCATAAATAGTTGATCACCTATTAGTGGAGATGGTGTTGTACGTTCTTTTAAACTTCCATCGAATGATTTCATCCAAGATCAATACTTATGTTATCAAGGTAGATATATTCAATGTACTGGAAACATAGTTTTCAAAGAATGTTTCATCCTAATTGAAATTTTACCCTGTTCACAAATGGGACATCCTTTAGTTCTTTTAATGTGATATCCCAAAAAATTTCCATAAGAATAAATGTCATTTTTCATCCTATACAACTTGTCTCTCAATGTGAAATCTTCATTTCTATAAGCTCTGAATAATTTAACACCTAAATCCCAAAATAATTTCAAATCTTTGATAAATGGATCTAAATAATCACCAACATCATTACCCGATTGTTTTGGTCCTGATATAAGCATAGATAACATGACACATTTTTATTTCATGAATAACCATGGTGGAAAGTAATAATTTACCAACAAAACTGACCATGTATTGTGAGTGTTTCTTTGAAAACCAAAAGGATTCACTCCATCTATAGATAATGCGAGACAAATGTTTCTTGGATCATTTCCAAATTCAGGATACTCATGATCAATTATCTTTTATGGAGGAGAGTCTATCAGGTGATGTAGTTTCCCATATTTATTTCCTGTATCTGCATTCCATGTTAATTTCCTTACAATCACCTCATTTCAATATAGGAGGCTAAACCTTGTAATGATTGGAAGGTATCATACAACTTTTGTAGGACCGTATTCATCTTTCTTTTATCGATAAGTTCCACACTTTAGGTATTATGTATGTGATATGTTTTCCTTAAGAAATAGTATAAAATAATTCAGGTTGGAATTTATTCTTTTAGAGACCATACCCATAAAGTGTATAATTATTTTGGGGTCGTGTGTTCGGCTCATGATCTTATCATCTTCAAGGTGCATGTAATTTAAGAGAGAAAGTAGTTCCATAAAACTGGTGTCACTCCATCTATTTACTACTTTCAAATTATATAGCTTTACTATAACTGAAAATGATGTATATTTAGTGAAACTAGCATTCAATGGTGACTATACACAACTTTTTATCTTCTCAAACAATGTTGGGAAATCATGAAGATCATCTCCAACTGTACTAGTCATTTACTCAGTAAGACTTTCATCATCATTCATATCTATAATCACATCCTCGATACAGACTTCAACATTTTCCACACTTTTAATCAGATCAGATGATCCATGAAACGCAGTGCTAACCCAACCACAAGCTACATTATCTTTTTACCCATGTTTATTCCAAAATTTATATCTTTTATCTATTATGTGAAAGATAAAGTGTTCTTCCAACTCCTCTAGACTAACTAGTCTTGAATATTAACAGTGTAAACACAAAAAAAGGATTTGAGAAGGACCAGATGCATGATATTTTGGAAACATGATGATCTATTTAACTCCATCTTCATACTATTTTGTTAGATGATTGGAATCCCTCCATTATTTTTTTATATCCATCCTATATGATTTGTTAATATCAATATTTATCAAAATAAATACACAAAAGGGGCCTTTCAAATAAGGGAAAATCAACATTTGAATGATAGTTATTATTGAATTTTGTTTCTTGACACTCATTCCCTTAGAAGTTAACACCAAACAAGAAATAAGATGTAATTATAAAAGAATCCCCTAATATAAACCATGCATGTGATATTGGATGCAAGGTAGGTTTAGGAGTTGTAATGGGGTTAAAAATTAATTCAACTTTTGTTGGAGTGATGTCATGATGGATATCCTATGAGTTGGATAGATTTAGTGACATTCCCTTTCCATGGTGCTATTATCAATATAATTTTCTTCCCTATATAATGAAATGGTTTTTCTAATTCTATAAAAATATAATCATAAAATATAATGGAAAAACTACATTTTAGATGTCCTTTGAAAACTATTTATAAAACCACTCTTGAAATTTCATTAAAAAAAACCAACCATTTACACAAATTCATTTTAAAATAAAACACCCTTTTTAAAATAAACCAATCACTCCCAATCACTCTTTCACAAAACCACAATTTCATTTTTAAATAATTTAAGGAAACTTCATGAACCAACAGTATTAAGAATTTAAAATGAGCAACAACCCTCTATATTTTACAATCTATCATTTAAAACATCACAGACCCCTTGTTATAATGAAACCAGCGTTAAAAACGCTTTTAAAAAATTCACACCCCTTTATGAAATCCAATTGGGTAAGTGAAAAAACACTTTGTAGGAAACCTATGTCTATTAAAAGTGTTTAAATCATTTTAAATCTATATAAAACCAAAAAGGGCATGTTGAACACATATAATTTTTTAATAAAACATTTCAAAACACTTGAATCATTTTAAAAGATCCACCTATGCATTTTCACAAAGAAATAAATCCCAAGAGATGCACTTTATAAAAGATATGTGAATAAAAAATAAACAACATTTTATGAAATATAAAGCCATAAAATGTTTACACATGATCCAAAATATATTGGTAAGCCAAAAATAAATTTATACAAATCAAAATTAAATTCCAATTTAATTTCATTTAATATAATTCCTTAATTCATTATTGGGTCTTATCACTATACTTGAACCATGACCAAATGAAAATGGGAGGTCTAATACACAATCTCGGTATCATCCTATTCAAGTTCCATAACCAATGATATTAAAAAAAACCTCAAATTGAATCATTTTTTGTAAAAATTTGAAAGATCACTACATTGACATATATCACTGAAATGGTATTTGACAACATGTAAATGATGTCTTGGGATTTATTCTAGCTTGAATTAGTAAGATACTCATGATAATCATCTGATTCCATCATGATATGATGTAACCATCTTAAAAACCCTAACTAAATAGAAGGAAAATTATAATGAAAGGAGGGTGAGAACAAAAGAGAATAATTTAGGTTGAATCATACCATTGATGAATAATAAAATCTACTCAAAAACACCCCCTTGGATTAAAGAGGAGAAGAGGGGGAAATAAACTCATAGATAAAAAAGGTAGAAAAGGGGGGATAATATGGGATTCCCCCTCTAAAAATTTGAGTGGGTAAAATTTTATTTTACCCTTTAAACACCCCCATCGACTTTTTATTGGATGACCAATGACTAGCTGGTGGTGTCAAGCTACTGGATACCAGTAGCCCGACCACCAAAGGCCTGATCTAGTGCCCTATCAAGTATTCCCAATATCCAATGGACCTTTTCCTAGTCCCTTAACATTTTTTTAAGAGTTACCCCCCTTTGGAATCATATTTTGAAGTAAAATTAAAAATTATACCATCCAAAGAGATGAAAATTCAAATTTTCAGTAAAATTTAAGACTTGTATAGACATGGGTTCTTAAAACCTACCTACAATAACACTATTTATCCTAAAGTATCATTTGTTTTCATCCAACCAAAACTAATGGCATTATATTGTTATTAATTCTAAGACAAAGGACTACATTCCATTCTTGAATGATAGAAATGGTTCTAGAGCGTATATTTTAATTAAAGGTTCTTAAACTACCAAAACACAGTCCATATATCAAATCCTTTATCAAAACCTTGATATTACAGTCACCCACACCAATCTATCCCAAGACACTCAAGGGTTTTCATCCAAATAATCTTTTATCCCATGGTGCACATCACCATTGGTCCTAGCTAAAAGAATCCAACTATGAGATATGGTACCCTCAACTATTAGAATTTCCTATAAAAACACATTCTTAGAAGTCCAATGACATGATCAATGTAGTTTTGATATTCTAAACCTCCATAAATGCGAGAAAACTCATTCCCATTCTCAATTAATAGTTCCATGTCAAAATTAATGAATACCCACCATTCAAAAAATAAGCACGAATACACTGAATTTTCCATAAAAATACTTCCATAACCACCAATACATAATTGTGATGTCCAAAAAGACATACTTGGCATTGGTCTTATCCCACCACATCCAAGTCCACTTGAGAGTATAAGTCAACCCTCATGAAATTATACCCGCCCATTTTCACAATTCACATTGGTCCTCGTACCACACACAACCTCCCACCAATTTAATATTCAATAGGAATGACATTCAACCATGCACATTATCTCAGTTTTGATCAGCATAATGGGTTACACTATCATACCACTATATCATACAACCTGACTCACAATCCTAGAAGTCATGTAATACCAAAACTTGTCTTGTACACCAAAAAAGAACATACCTTAGATTTAAAAGTCTGGTGGCAGAAGTAGGGTTTGGTGGCGGCGACGGTAGCAGTAGTGGAGGTCGTGGAGGGGTTCCTGGAGGAGGTGGGGTTTGCAGTAGAGGTGGGTTCATGGAAAAGGAGGGGTTCATGATGGAGTTGGGGTTCGCGGTAGAGGAGGTATTCATAGTGGCGAAGGATGGGTCGGGGTAGAGGAGGGTTCAATATGAGAGGAGGGGTTGATGCAAAGGAGTGGTCAACGATGACAGAGGAGGGGTCAATGACGATTGAGGATGGGTAGGCGGTGATAGAGGTCAACTTCTGTGAGAGCATGAGGCGTGCGAGTGAAGAAGATGACTGTTAGGGTTCATTTATAATGTCAGGTACTTCTTTTATTAGCACTAAAACAGAAAGCGCCGATTAAACATGCCTTTATCAGTGCTTTTTTTTTGCGCTTATAGAGATAGACCCTTATTAGTGCTAAAAAAGGTCTGCTAAAAAGTTTCTTTATCATCACTATTATTAGAGAGCTGATAAAGACACAGTTTATCAGTACTTTTTGAGTGCTGATAGAGGTGTATCTTTATCAGTGCAAAAAAAAAAACGATGATAAAGCTATGATGTTATTAATTTATTTATATTATTGTATATATTTATAAAATTATAATATATATATATATATATAATTATAACTACAAATAAGTATATATTTTTTATAATTATAAAATTATAATAAATATATTTATTATTTTTATAATTATATATAACTATAAATTTATATATATTTATTTAAATAATAATAAAACAATAATAAAAATATTTATTATATTTATAATGTCTCAAATATATAGAAATAAATAAATATATTTAATATATACAGAAATATTTATAAATAAATAAAAATATTTATAATTATATGTCTAAATAAATATAGATGTATTTAAATAATTATAAAAGTAAAAGAAATATATTAATTATATATATTTATAAAATTATAAGTATAAGAAATATAGTTCTTATAATTTTATAATTATATATATATATATATATATAGAAATAGTTATTATTATAAATAAATACATATTTATAAAATTTTGTTAAAAAATTATAAAATATATTTATTGTTATAATTATAAATTTATCAAAATAATTATAAAATTATAAGAATTGTATTTCTTATACTTATAATTTTATAAGAGCTGTATTATAAATACATATAAGTAATATATTTCTTATAATTTAATAATTGTTTAAATATATTTATATTTATTTAGAATTATAATTATAAATATTTTTATATATTTATAAATATAGTTATTTAAATATAAATATTTTTAACATTAGAAAAGTTATAAATATATGTATATATATGTATTAAAATAATGATAAAATTATAAAAAAATATATTCATTATATTTTTAATTCTATAAATATATATAATTAATATATTTATTATAGTTTTATAATCATTTAAATATATCTAAACTTATTTAGAATTTTTTTTAATAAATATATTTATTTATTCATAAATATTGGTATATATTTATAAATAAATTTATTTAATTATATATATTTTTAACTTTATAAGTATAAAAAATATATTTATTTTAATCTTATAATTAATTACACACACACATATATATTTATAATTATAACTACACGTAAATATATTTATAAATATTTGTATATAATTATATATATATATATATTTAAAAAATTGTAATACATGTATCTATTGTAATTTTATAACTATTTAAATATATATATATATAGTTATAATTATAATTATAAATAAAGATGTTTAATTTTTTTTAGGTAATTATAAATTTATGATTATAAATATAGTAAATATATTTATTATTTAAATATATTAATTATAATTTTATAAGTATTTATGAGAACGGATTCGTGGGTATAACATGAATTAATCATATCCCTAATAGAGTATATAGATAATAAAAAAGGACTCACCACATATGGACAACATTAATAATAATAAGGGTAATGTATAAATAAAAATTAATTCATGATGAATACATAATATATCAACATCAATTATACTCACCCACCAATATATTTATTGACCAAATTCATTGGAAACATATATATTTTTTAAATATTTATATATATATATTTATAATTATATTTATAAATATGTATATTTAATAAGAATTTATATAATCATAATAAATATACAATTATAAATATATAATTATAAATATAATAAATATATTTAATATTTAATAAAATTTATTATAATCTTACAACTATTTAAATATATATTTATAATCTTATAAATACTTCTTTTAAAACATTACATACATATATTTGAATTATTAAAAAAATTATATTAATTATAAACATGCATTTTTTATTTAATGTGTATAAATAAAAATTATATTTGAAAATAAATATAATAATTATATAAAAATTAAAAAACATTTATTAGAAACTTTTATCATCGATAATAATAGAGCAGATAAAGTGTATATTTATCGACGCTTTTAGTTAGCATTGATAAAGACCCCTCTTTTTATCATTACATTTTTCTTAGCATTGCTAAAGGTCGGTGCTTCCCTTGCCCCAATCTATGGTAGTGAATGCACCAATAAATGGGTTTCTTTTATCAATGTTACTTAATAGTGGTGATAAAATCACCTTTTTATCAGTGTTTTTTCATCACTCATATAGTCCTCCTTTTGTTAGTGTTTTTAGGCCTCATAAAAGGTCATCCTTAATCAATGTTTTGCAGAATATTGATAAAGGGGTGTTATTTATTGGTGCTAAAAAACATATTTTTAGTTTTTATAAAAGGTTTTCATCATAGAAAAAATTATAAACTATTAAATATAATTTTCTAATATATATATATATATTTACATGGAAATAAATATAATATATTTGATTAAATGTGATTTTTATAATACTAAATGTGTATCTAGACTTAATATATCATATATTTAGTGAAAATTGGTTTTTAAAATAAATTGAAATTAACATTAATTAATATATGACTCATTAGTATTGGGTAATAAACATTTCATTACATTTTTATGATATAAAAAATTAGTAAATAAATTAATATCTTAAGATAGTTCGAAAACATGACATGAACTTCAATGATCATAAATTTTTATCTAGGCATCTGTTTGGGCTCCATGAAATTTTAAATCGAACCTAGCGAAAAGATATACCCCATTCGTGGGACCTTATCTTGTTTCCTAGAAAAAAATGACCCATAAGGCCTCAAAAAATGTGTTTTTAGTTGGGATGCCATGTCACGAACTAGGCCGGGTCGCCATCCGACCCGGAGCCCGACCCGGTCTGCGGTAAGGCTCGAAGGGCGTTCCCGATCCCCACGGGCTGGCACAAGTGCCAGAGTATCGTAAGTAACAAGTGGGAACAGTTTTACCCGAAATAAAAGACAGAAAAACAACCAACCAGAAAAATAACCGAAACTGAAAATAGACTACAAAACACACTTCTAAACTATAAACATGTTTAGGTCTACAATTCAGCTAAAAACCCAAAATGAACAACAATAGGAATAGAGAACTAAGCTTCAAAACCAACCTCATGCGACACGAGAAGTTGCATCCCCAAGCTACCAACACCAACCTGCACACGAAGACCAACGACAACCAGAACCACCATCGCTGAGCACGACACACAACCTACAATACACAAGAAACAAGAATCTACATACACCCAAGGGTGTATGTAGGGTGTGAGCTAAAAGCCCAGTAGGATGCCACTAAGGAAAAGTTCCATGCCACAACATCAAAAGAAAATTTAAAGTGCTTATTCAAAATTATACTTTCAAAATGCTTTTAAAGAAAACATTTACAAACCAAATGCTAAAGGAAAACACTAAAAAGAACTCATTTCACAAACACGATTTTAAAGAGGAAGAGGAAAGTTCATTATGGGCACACACACACACACACATACTCACACACACACATACACACACACACACACACACACACACACACACAAGTGGTCCTCCATATGCCGACGGAAGGCACCATGCCATCGATGGTAGAGCACTATGGGTAAATCCCCTAAGGATCATCTAGCTCGAGTGGGACCCTAGAACCTCGTGTCTCGGTGAAACGTGGCTTAGAAGGCCACGACCCTCAGAAAACATGGCTTAGAAGGCCACGACCCTCAGAACACGTGGATTAGAAGGCCATAACCCTCAGATATCATATGTTTAGTTAGTGTTGCAATTGTCAATCCAGCTAAGTGAAACAGGGACGATACCCATCCGGTTCACTAGCGCACTAGTTCTAGTCTTCCCACCTAGATACCCAGGGTTTTCCCATGTGCTCAAACAAGTTTCATATTCACATAGTATATTTCTTTCTCATTTCACAAACCAAACAAGATATTGCATGCAAAAGTCACCATTTGCATACCAAAGCACTATTTTAAAGACACACGCACACGACATGTCTCATTTTATAAAAATACACAACTTTAAAAATGAACGCGTATTCAACTCCTACAAATCACCATTTTAGCGTCATATAAATGTACCAATAAATCATTTGAGTTATTATTGAAATCATTTCAAGAAAAACCAAGAATACTTTACACTGAAAACAACTTGATTTTATATAGAGGCGTCACTTTAAAACTTGATACACGAGGTAACCATGTCAAAAATTGTTTTCCATTATTCAAACAATTTTGCATTTCAACTTCAAAAGTACACAACAAGGAAAACACACCAAAAGTGATTCATATACTTTGAAAATGACTATTAACAGAAAACAAAAACACCTAAAGTGACTTGAAAACACCTTTCGCACCTGGGGAACAAACCTCAAAAACCATTCACCCATGTTTCGCACTCAAAACTCCACCTAAATAAACAATTCCTCAATTTATAAAACATATCGCATGCAAAAGAAACCATTACAAAATCAATTTCACAAATCAACCCTTTCAAAATCTCTTTGGCACTCTATAAAAAATTATTAAACACTTATAAAATTTACCACAACCGGATTGAACGGAAAAACATGACAATTTCTAAAGACAAGTGCAATTTTCATCACACACGCATGTTACACCATTTTTAAAATGCATTTTGCAAAACCTCTACAGCACTACAAAAACATTATAAACATAGTTATCATCATGAAACTAAACCATAGAACATATTAAGTTAAACTAAAAAAACAAATTAAATTATCTAAATGATGTAAAGACATGGAACCACCTACCTCAATGCAAGAACAAAAGAAAAAAGATACGGCACAATACTCCCGCTGTGCAAAGGTCGCACTGCATGGAACCGTCAAAAAGGTCCTAAAACAGTAGACCAAAAATTCTCATCGCCAACCCATCACAACATCAGCAATTTAATAATTTTACTAACAATAAAAAAATTCAATAATAATTAATCAAATTGAATAATGAATAAGCAAATTTAATAGTAATTAAACAAATAGATTAACAATTAAACAAATTCAATTAACTAAATTGATAAACAATTAAATAAATTAAATAAAATGATTAACCAACCTAATAATAATCAAATAATTTGGTTAACAATTTTAAACACATGCGATAATAACTGAATATATTAATTAACAACTAAACAAATCAATAATAATTAAATAAAATAAATCTAACCATTATCGCGGAAATGTCGGGATCCAACCGAGGGGCACGCAGCAGCTGTCCGGCGAATGCGAGCCAGGTTGCGGGGGCTGTCCAGCAGTGCGAGCGAGAGTGTGGGATTGCGAGACCAGAAGAGGGTGGGGCTGGTCGGATTTTTGGGAGGAAGAAGGGTGAGGAGAGAAAAGAAAATAAAAGAAAATAAAATAAAATAAAAAGGGGGGGAAGATGGGTGTGCTGGGTGTGGAAGGGAGGAGAAGGAGAGAGTGAGGTGCGCTGGAAGGGAGAGGGGAGAGGGGAAGTAGAGAATGAGAAGAAAGAAAAAAAAGAAAGGAAGAAAATAAAATAAAATAAAAAGAGATAAAAGGGGAGGGGGGTCCGCGGGAGGAGAAGGAGATTGGGGTGGGGTGCGCTGGGCAATTGGGGTGGGGTGAGGCGCGCCGTGGGAGAAGAGAGAAAAGAGAGGGAGGAGAGAAGGAGAAGGGAGGAGAGAAGAAGAGGGGAGGAGGGAAGGGGAAGAAAACGTGGGGTAGAGGAAAGAAAAAAAATAAGGGGGGGGGGTGGCGGCTAGGGTAGGATTAGGTGGGTTAAAATAATGATTAAATAAAATAAAAAAAGGAAATGAAATAATAAAAATAAAAAAAATTGGAGAGATATAAATACATATATATATATATATATGTGTGTGTGTATATGTATACACACACAATAATAATAATTAAACTATTCTAAAATAGAAAATGATAAAGGATTTAATAATATAAGTTAAAAATTGAAAAGTAATAAAAATACTAATAATATCTATAATAATAAGGAAATAAGAATAAAATAAAAGAAATACTTGCTTAAAAAGTTAATATTAATAATACCAAGTAAGACCACCTGTGTACCGGGCAGGCCACAGGGCTTCACCCGTGTCATGCCCATGCGTCGGGCAACGTCAAGCCCACGTCCATTTATCAGCGCAAGTGCGTACCACTAAAATCGCGCTCAGCTCGAACTCCAACAAAACAATTTACAAAAAGGCAATAAAACTTATGTGATTAAAATTAAAATTAAATACATACCTCAAAGTGAAGACCAGATGTGACAATTCTCCCCATCATGAAAACTTTTCGTCCCCGGAAAGCCACAGCTAGGGTTGAGGCACAAAGAAGAAACTGATACCCCACTAAAGTTCAAAGGGGATCTCTACAACCAACAAGTGAAAAGCAGCAAAAGCAACGTGCTCAGAAAAAGTGACTCAAATGACAACCTCAAGAAGCATGTAAAAAGACTTTCTGATATGTGGTGCCCACCCCAAAGAGCTAGAATGCCTCCAGCTGATTGATTCAGGAAAGCAACCCTCGTACCTGCGGAAACCAACCTCACAAACCAAAACACCTCAAGCATAATTGAACGAAAAACACACCATTTTACTGGAACGAAGATACAAGACCAACCCACATCCAAAGAATACTTCAATGACCTACCACTAAACCATCTCTAGGAACAAAACTGAATGGCCCACCACGGGAAAGCCTGATGGGGCTCTCCACTGTTAAAAAAAACTTTCTGACGCCTGAGACGAGACTAGAAAATCAACACGAGGAGGCCCGGGAAGACTCCCCACCATTAAGAACCTACTATCGCCCAAAATGGGTTTGGGAGATTGACATCGGGAGGTCCGAATGGACTCCCCACCATTTAAGAAGAGTCCAACATCGATTCATTCTAGATATATTTGTACGAGATCCGATGCGGGTCTCCCCTCCATTAGAACTAACAGCAGGTACAAAACTTTAGAAAAAAAAGATTCTCGATGGTGACCAAACACCCCACCACAAGGGGCGGGGATGGGGGGGGGGAGACTACCGGGGCGTCAAAATCATGACCCAAGACAAACCAGCATTTCCACATTCCTGGATGAGAATTATTCAGATTTGAGACATATTTACTCAACAAACCCCATATGGCCACTAAAGCAATTACATCCAGTGGGACGCGACCCACAAGACTTTAATGCAGGAGACAAACACTCCTCCACATGGTCATGAAAACCTTATGAAACCAGACGGCTCATACGAACAGAACAACCATAGAAAACAATTTAAGCTGCTTTCACTTTCAACACCGATGATAGAAATGAAATCGGGGTTTTATACAATCCTGGGGTTCCTGACCATGCCCCAGCTTCACTCCGAGGCCTATGGATGGAGCCCTGATGTTTGAAGCATCTCCTGCCTCGCAGTCAGGAATTGAAGACTTCAGAACGGAGCTTCTCCTTTTGGTGTCACACGCAATCATATTGCACCCGAGGCAACACCATCAAACACAACACATTACAACATCTGACTAATCATATGCGGAACATTCACCAACACCGGAGTTGAAATGGTGCATGCGCATCACCCTTTGTCACACTGAGTGAGAACACGACACCACCAATCGTTACCTGAACATGACCGTTGCTGTTGAGAGGAATTTTTCACTGAGAAAGACCTCAAACCGCATCTTGAACAACACGTGATTCCTGCGAATGACCATAGCAGCCTCATACGACTGGGTCTGCCAAACTAGTAGCCTAACACAAACCTTTACTTAAACGAAACAAACCAAAGACCAGAGGTCATTTTGAACAATAGACCACACCAACAACTTAGGGTTGCTTCCACCTTTTTCTCACTGGAGTTTCCTTTACCCCTTTTAAACCGCCGTTGACTATCAAAGGGACCTCACGCTGCAAGATGTCACCGAACATGACCCTTGCAGCCGATTTAAACACTACAAAGACCTTCAAGACACTGGTTAACACTGAAAATTATGAACTGCCTTCACCCTTCCCCGCTATATTTCCTTTGGCCGTTTCCAGGGGGAACCTTCAAACATGACGACGTCAAACTTCATATATGACAGGTCGAGACACTAAATGAGACCGAAACTCCCCTCAGTTCCCCTCGCATATTCTATCCCGCTGCGAGAGGATCAACTTAACCTAAAGGAGAGAGGAGAAGACTTAACACTATCTCCCAAAAGGGAGAGCCCTTACTTTAATAAACTGGTGGGTTGGCCAATGGTGATTTGCATTTGGCCGCAATTCAATCACATTTCAACACTTTATGGGGGGGGAATACACTAGTCAAGAAGGAAAACCATGGACCCAACCAAACTGGGCCGATGGTCAAGACATACCACTAGCGAACACCAAAAGTGCAGGGGGAACCACTGCAAGGGATCCCCGATGTACTTTTTTTAAAGAGACCATTAACCACATGCTTTCACACCAACTGACCAACAAAAATTCAAACTCAAGACACAAATTAGTGAAAAAGGATCCTCATCTCAAAACTCCTCACAACCAACATTTCCAAAACACAAGGACATGCCACAAAAACGCTGGTTATCAATACACCGAATTTTCATTTAACAAAACTTTTTGAAAATAAGCAAAGCAGGTGGGTTACACAAACACCAATGGTGTCCCATGGGCCTCGCACATGCATGTTCTCATGCTGCACTGGCACCCACCTCATATCCATCCAAGCACTCATCCACTCATGTCATTAACCATTTCTTTTTCCCATATACACTAATGCTTGTGGTTTCCCACGAAAACACCAAGGGTAAAAAACAAACCATTTTATTTTTCAAAACCAAAACATCCAACCCACACTTTTCAAACCTCACACACCATTTCATTTTCAAAGCGCTTCATTTGAAAATATTTTCCAAGACCAAAACATTTTTACTTAAAAACCAAATTTCCACGAATCCAAAACAAAAAGACGAGAAACAATACAAGAGGAAACTAGTGCCAGCGGGTGATTGGAGCATATGGTTGCCAGCCATACGCCAGTCACACCATTGGCCACTGAGAGTATTTTAGGACAGTGTCCTCGGCTCCACAAGGCTTTCCAGACCCTGCGAGCTCACTAAGACCACTGACCTTACTCCCTTTTCATTTCCCTTAGACACGACTAACCACAAGGACCAAAGACTCAGACAAACCTCAACTTACTTTGGTAACTCGAGTCCCACCACAGGGTGTGCTGGCTGGGCACCTTACTCGTAGTCAGGACGTCAGATTCCAACAACCTTAACTCCAATCTACTATGACTCTATCTCAAAAGGAAACGACCCAAGAGAGCAAACCGACTCTGATACCATTTTGTCACGAACCAGGCCGGGTCGCCATCCGACCCGGCGCCCGACCCGGTCCGCAGCAAGGCCCTAAGGGCGTTCCCGATCCCCACGGGCTGGCACAAGTGCCCGGGTATCGTAAGTAACAAGTGGGAACAGTTTTACCCGAAATACAAGACAGAAAAACAACCAACCAGATAAATAACTGAAACTGAAAACAGACTACAAAACACACTTCTAAACTATAAACAGGTTTAGGTCTACAATTCAGCTAAAAACCCAAAATGAACAACAATAGGAATAGAGAACTAAGCTCCAAAACCAACCTCATGCGACACGAGAAGTTTCATCCCCAAGCTACCAACACCAACCTGCACACGAAGACCAACGGCAACCAGAACCACCATCGCTGAGCACAACACACAACCTGGAATACACAAGAAACAAGAATCTACATACACCCAAGGGTGTATGTAGGGTGTGAGCTAAAAGCCCAGTAGGATTCCACCGAGGAAAAGTTCCATGCCACAACATCAAAAGACAATTTAAAGTGCTTATTCAAAATTATACTTTCAAAATGCTTTTAAAGAAAACATTTACAAACCAAATGCTAAATGAAAACACTAAAAAGAACTCATTTCACAAACATGATTTTAAAGAGGAAGAGGAAAGTTCATTATGGGAACACACACACACACATACTCACACACACACACAGACACAGACACACACACACAGACACACACACACAGACACACACACACACAAGTGGTACTCCATATTCCGACGGAAGGCACCATGACATCGATGGTAGAGAATTATGGGTAAATCCCATAAGGATCATCTAGCTCGAGTGGGACCCTAGAACCTCGTGTCTCGGTAAAACGTGGCTTAGAAGGCCACGAGCCTCAGAAAACATGGCTTAGAAGGCCACGACCCTCAGAACACGTGGCTTAGAAGGCCACAACCCTCAGATATCATATGTTTAGTTAGTGTTGCAATCGTCAATCCAGCTAAGGGAAACAGGGACGATACCCATCCGGTTCACTAGCGCACTAGTTCTAGTCCTCCCACCTAGATACCCAGGGTTTTCCCATGTGCTCAAACAAGTTTCATATTCACATAGTATATTTCTTTCTCATTTCGCAAACCAAACAAGATATTGCATGCAAAAGTCACCATTTGCATACCAAAGCACTATTTCAAAGACACACACACACACGACATGACTCATTTTATAAAAATACACCACTTTAAAAATGAACGCATATTCAACTCCTACAAAGCACCATTTTAGCATCATATAAATGTACCAATAAATCATTTGAGTTATTATTGAAATCATTTCTAGAAAAAACAAGAAGACTTTACACTGAAAACAGCTTGATTTTATATAGAGTCGTCACTTTAAAACTTGATACATGAGGTAACCATGTCAAAACTTGTTTTCCATTATTCAAAAAATTTTTCATTTCAACTTCAAAAGTACACAACAAGGAATACACACCAAAAGTGATTCATATACTTTGAAAATGACTATTAACAGAAAACAAAAACACCTAAAGTGACTTGAAAACACATTTCGCACCTGCCGAACAACCCTCAAAAACCATTCAACCATGTTTCGCACTGAAAACGCCACCTAAATAAACAATTCCTCAATTTATAAAACATATTGCATGCAAAAGAAACAATTACAAAATCAATTTCACAAATCAACCCTTTCAAAACCTCTTTGGCACTCTATAAACAATTATTAAACACTTCTAAAATTTACCACAACCAGATTTAAAGGAAAGACATGACAATTTCTAAAGACAAGTGCAATTTTCATCACACACGCATGTTACACCATTTTTAAAACGCATTTCGCAAAACCTCTACAGCACTACCAAAACATTATAAACATAATTCGCATCATGAAACTAAAACATAGAACATATTAAGTTAAACTAAACAAACAAATTAAATTATCTAAATGATGTAAAGACATGGAACCACCTACCTCAATGCAGGACCAAAAGAAAAAAGATATGGCGCAATACTCTCGCTGCGCAAAGGTCACACTGCACGGAACCGTCAAAAAGGTCCTAAAACAGTAGACCAAAAATTATCATCGCCAACCCATCACAACATCATCAATTTAATAATTTAACTAAAAATAAAACAAATTCAATAATAATTAATCAAATTGAATAATGAATAAGCAAATTTAATAGTAATTAAACAAATAGATTAACAATTAAACAAATTCAATTAACTAAATTGATAAACAATTAAACAAATTAAATAAAATGATTAACCAACCTAATAATAATCAAATAATTTGGTTAAAAATTTTAAACACATGCGATAATAACTGAATATATTAATTAACAACTAAACAAATCAATAATAATTATATAAAATAAATCCAACCATTATCACGGAAATGTCAGGATCCAACCAAGGGGCGTGCAGCGGCTGTCCGGTGAATGCGAGCCGGGTTGCGGGGGCTGTCAAGAAGTGCGAGCGAGAGTGCGAGATGGCGAGACCGGAAGAGGGTGGGGCTGGTCGGATTTTTGGGAGGAAGAAGGGTGAGGAGAGAAAAGAAAAGAAAATAAAATAAAATAAAATAAAAAGGGGGGAAGATGGGTGTGCTGGGCGTGGAAGGGAGGAGAATGGGAGAGTGAGGCGTGCTGGAAGGGAGAGGGGAGAGGGGAAGGAGAGAATGAAAAGGAAGAAAAAAAAGGAAGAAAAAAAAGAGATAAAAGGGGAGGGGGGTCCGTGGGAGGAGAAGGAGATTGGGGTGGGGTGCACTGGGCAATTGAGGTGGGGTGAGGCGCGCCGTGGGATAAGAGAGAAAATAGAGGGAGGAGAGAAGGAGAAGGGAAGAGAGAAGAAGAAGGGAGGAGAGAAGGAGAAGAAAATGTGGGGGAGAGGAAAGAAAAAAAGAAGGGGGGGGGTGGTGGCGGCTAGGGTAGGATTAGGTGGGTTAAAAAAAAGGATTAAATAACATAAAAAAAAGGAAATTAAATAATAAAGACAAAAAAAATGGAGAGATATAAATACATATATATATATAAATACATATATATATATATACATACATATATATATATATATGTATATGTATACACACACAATAATAATAATTAAACTATTCTAAAATAGAAAATGATAAAGGATTTAATAATATAAGTTAAAAATTGAAAAGTAATAAAAATACTAATAATATCTATAATAATAAGGAAATAAGAATAAAATAAAAGAAATACTCGCTTAAAACGTTAATATTAATAGTACCAAGTAAGACCACCTGTGTACCGGGTAGGCCACAAGGCTTCACCCATGTCGTGCCCGTGCGTCGGGCAACGTCAAGCCCACGTCCATTTATCAGCGCAAGTGCATACCACTAAAATCGCGCTCAGCTCGAACTCCAACAAAAAAATTTACAAAAAGGCAATAAAACTTATGTGATTAAAATGAAAATTAAATACATACCTCAAAGTGAAGACCAGATGTGACATGCCATAAATTTTGAACACTCGATGAAAATTCAAATTTTCTTAAGAAGGCCTTCTTATATTGTTTTGGTGGATATTAAATTTATTATCAGTTCTTACATTGATATATATAAATATCATGGTGTTCAAATTTTAATGTTTTTTAAATTTACGTGTTATTTATAATTAAATACATAATATTTATATATACATATTAGTATATATTTTCTTAAAAAAATATAATTATACAAAAAAATATTTTCATATAAAATATATTTTTAAATATATATAGCATATGTAAACATAAAATAATTATCCATTTTATTTATACTAAAATTTCACAAATTTGTATAAACCTATATAGATGTATATATAATTTTTATATATAAATATATGTGTGTGTATCTTTATAAAAAAATATATATTTATGCCTATATTCTAATACATGTAATGAAATATTAATGTATAATATATGTAAATAAGTAAATAAATTAATATATATATATATATATATATATACACATATAAACACACACACACACACAAACATATCTTATAAAGGTATTTTAAAGTAATTGTGTAAATTTTTATAGATATATTAATAAATATAAGGATAAAAAAGATATATTATAAAATATATATAGAAGAAAATGACATGAAAGAGTGGTAAGGGAACATGGGTGCAGAGGTGAAGGCCATGGGTTTAAATCTGGACATGCGTAAAAAGGTGGAAGGGCTGGGGTGAGCACTGAAAAAGAAAGGGGTGGACAAAGGTGGTGGGTGAGCATTGATAAAAGGTTTATGTGAGCATTGATAAAGGTGGTGGGGTGGGAGTGGAATGTTTTAAGAAAATATTTTTAGTAATAATAAACTCTAGTTTTATCAATGTTTTTTAGTGTTGATAAAGCGGGCGTTTTTCAACATTAAAAAAAGTACCAATTAAAATATCAATAATAAAGTTCAATTTTACCAGCACTAATAAAAGAAATAGACTTTTAAAATCACTTATTATGTCAGTTATTTTTTGGAACTAATATTCTTTTTACATGCTGATAAATATTGAATTTTTAGTACTGATAATAGATTATATATATATATATATAACAAGGTTCATGAATCCTAGAATCATAATGAATTTTCATGTCTATTCATCAAAATAATAATTATTTATTTAGATAGTTTTATATATTTATCTCTTAAAATAAATTATTTTCAATGTGCATGGATTTTTCATTTAATAATCAAATTTATAATATATAGAAGTTTATTTTCAAAAACATTATTATAAATTTGGAATTTAGGCATCAAAATTCATTATGATTGATATTTTGAAATTTTTCATAACTTATAAAATATGCAGTTGAATAGTAAAATATGATAAAATACATTATACATAAAATATGGTAATCATGTGATTAAATTATGTCACATAGCATATATTCATGATATAATGAAGATAAAAAGACTTGTACAATATTCCCAATCATAATAATAATTACCATTATGAGTATTCGATATTTTTTTCAATTTTAGTAAATTTCATATTAAAAAATATAACCCATCAAACTATAAATGCATACATATCGACCTCATTCCCATCACACCTAATATATATTATATTATTAATATTTAAATAAATGTCACATTTTCTAATTTATATGGAATTTTAGAAGCCATGAACATTTTATTTTTAAGTTAGGAAGTGAAACAAGGCCAAATTTCTCTTTCTTCTCTATTTTAGGTTTTCTTACAAGATATTTTATTTCAAAATAATTCATATTTATTATTTTCAATCCCAAAATATAGAGTATTGACTACTGAGAGGGGGTGTGATTCAATGGTCGATGTCTAATACGAACTCTAATTTTTTTTCTCCCTATCTAAACTCATTTCCCCAAATTTTCAATTAGTGTAGGAATAATGTGATAATCAGTAAAATAACGATATCGACAATGATAGGTATGATAGATCTAGAATTTAAAGAACAAGATGTGAGGATTACAATGTTTACAACACTTTTGTTATCAAATATTTTTATCTTTTGTGCTCAATAATTATAATCTCATCGTGCACATCAATGTCTTATTACAAAGATTAATGAAGTGAAAAATAGAGTAGGAAGATAGTCCCAAACTCCTACACGAATTTCAAAGACAATTATAAGGGAAATAAATCATTGGAAAGAATATCCTTGACATGTGTGATTATTCCTTCACCTTCCTTAGGTTCTTCAATGTTAATAGATGTTGTGTTCACTACTCTTCTTTCAAGAAAACCTTGGTTAGGTGGCCCTGCCTTTTTTGAAGATCTAATAATAAGTATCTCATCACTTTGGCCTCATGGGATGAATAGATTAAATCATAATGCATACATAGTATCATAAATGATTCTTTTGTTGATATATTTTTTATTTCTATATCTTCATCAATGATCCTGAATGATCCATGAGTTCTAGATTACCTTATCTTTTTCCATATGTTATATCCATTAAATCATAAGTAAAATTCATCTATTACACTATTGTGGTGTCCCAATTTAATTATTCATTTCTTCCATAAAAATTATGGCATATTGTATTTAGATATTCTGGAATTAACCATGTCATGACATGGGCATTTTTATAATGACACAACATAAAATATGTTGTTGTGGTATGTCCTTCCATGGAATAAATTTCATTTAAATTCAATTCCAAATTTACAAGATTATAACTATACTCAGATCCATAAAATCTTCACCTCTATTTCACCATGACCTCCAATATCTACAGCATGGCCTAATGGTTCTAGGATGAGGGGAATAACTTATTGTGGCCAATCAATGCAAAAAAAATTTCAGATTCAATGGATAATTTTCATATTGTATAATATGTAAACATCATCACTGATGATCTTTTTCAAAATAATACCGATGAAGAAGTTCACTGGAACCAAGAGAAGATATTTCCATGACAAATTTATAATTAATTTAAATAGATTGAAAGAAATAATACCTTATTCTTGAGATATTTCTTCGACAATGTTATTGATCATCTGAATCCATTCTCAAGCAATCATAATTTTTCTTGAAGGATACAAGTGTAAAATCCATCTAGTGGTGATCCACACATGATTATATGATCTTTGAACAATGAAAATATATTTTTGGGTGCTAAAACATCATACCAACCATCTTATGGTATTCATCTTGACCACTACAATGATTCCTTCAGGCTTGAAGAAATGTCCTTATACTCTTTTTCTTAATATGATAGAGGAGGAAGGAGAATCAATATAGTGTTCCTATATCTTGAGGGCGAGCTCTAGATTTCATTTTTCACAATGATACTTAATATCGATTATCCTCTACAGAATAAACATAATCATCTATTTATAGAGATAGGGTAAAGGTTAAAATATTATTTAATTGTACAATGACTATTAAATAATATATTAAACCTTATAAGATACCATTCCATGTGATAGTAATATTATAATTATTTCATCATGGAATGCACTAACTAGCATAATGATAAATATTATTTTACCATATTTAAAAATCATATCTATTGCTAGACATAATATTTGTCAGTTATTCCTCCTCATTACTTATCAAATACCCAAATTATTATTTATTCACTCAATAAATAAATAAATATCATATGTCCATGTAATTAAATAATTACCTTGCAAATAAATATTTATTTACTTTATATGATCAATAAATCCTGAATAAATTTATTCCTCGATCTTGAGAATAATATTAATTCCAATAATATAAATTCAAATAGAATTTAATTTTGATTAATGGAGACACCTAGTGTGTGACCCTATAAGTTTCTTTCTCATTGTAATTAAGAGGGAATGCTTAAATTCCATGATTACTGTCTTGCAATGGGTCAAGGAATCCAAGAGAAAAACGTTTATATCACAACATTAACAACCAAACATGAGAACTCATTGTGTAATATAATTACTTTATCATGATATATCATTAATAAAAGTTACACACCCATGTTATAAACCAATATTCTTGATAGATATTTCTTTGACTATCTGAAATAAACTCATCATTACAATATGGTCATGGAATTTAGTGTGATGGTTTAATTTAAATCAAAGGGTTGAGATATCTACCTCTATAAATATAGAACTTTAAAATCACTCCTCAAATTATTCATTAATAACATTTCATTCATGATGCACCCAATGTACCCAAATTTTCCCTGAACTATTTCTGTCATGGTTTATGACAATTCATATAAATATTTGAGTCATGACATGCATTAATTTTAATATTGAAGTATATGAACCATTACATATTTTCACATATAGGAATATATAATGACAAATAAACATGTGTAACTCCCAATGACGAGTCTGTTCTCATAATCTCCCATCTTGGAGACTACAAAGTTGGAACTTCAAGTGATAAAGTTTTAAATATTTATGAGAACTCACACCTGAAGATTAACATATTATATGACCCATTATATAATGATATCGAATCATAGAAAAAGGTTTTAATAATATCTTCATTGAATTTTATGGTTCTCATCATAGAATGAAACCACTATTCCTTTTTCAATGAGAACATAACTCTGGAACATTATTACATTAATTCCATATAGAACTATGAACGATATATAAAAATATATTTCAATTAATATTAACTTATTTGAATAAATATATGAAATTAAAGTATACATATTTGGTTTTAAGGCACAAAGTCCAAAAAACTCTCACTCAGACTAGAGATAACTGCCCACTACATTTAGTTTGCTTAATATCACATGATGATATGTTTCAATTGAGTTAAGGCTTTAGTCAAGGGTTCCACCATGGTCTATTCTATGGAGAATATACTTAATGTGACTTCACATATAAGATAAAAATACATCATGCGATGATATTTATAAATTATTTGCTTTTTCTATTGATGTGATATAAGATCCTTTGTGAGATACATTTACTGTAGTATTATCAAAATAGACTGTGATTGGATATTTACTGTTAAAAATCACATTAATCACATTGAAAAAGTTTTGTATCCAAACTACTTCTTTAGATACCATATAATCTGCAATATACTTGAGCTCTGCTATAAAATATATTACCATGACCCACATTGATATCTTCCATCTCACAAAACCTCCATTGAGAGTGAAGATGTATCCCAACTATGATTTCAGAATGTCTTGATTATTTTGGAAAATATCATATACATATCTTCTGATGACTCACTTATCATCTCCTCTATAGACCAAAAACAAATCCTCAGTTCACCTTAGACACTTAATGATATTCTTGATTACAATCCAATTATGGTCACCTGGGTCAGGTTAATATAGTTCTAACATGCTTAAGGCATATGTAACATCTAACCTAGTTCATATCATAACATGCATGGCTAAAACAATCATTGATGCATATGGAATCCTTTCCATAATATGTCCCTCATCATGTGTCTGAGGAAAATTTTCCTTATAAAGGTTAATTCCACATGACAATGGAAAAAATACCATACTGGATTATTCTATACTGAATATTTCAGTATTTTTTTAATATATGTACTTTTACATAGACCAATCAGTCTCTTGGATCTATCATGATGGTTCATGATCCTAATAATATACGCCGCTTCACCTAATTACTTCATGGAGAAACTTGTGTTTACCAAGGATTTGACAGTCTATAATAATATTTTTTATTTCCAATATGTAGGATGTCATCGACATAAAATATTAATAAAATGATTGCACTCCCACTAAACCGTTTATAGACACAAGACTCACATTAATTCTTTATGAAACCAAATTTCCTTATAGATTATTAAAAATGATTTTTTAATGACCTGTATTCTTGATTTAATACATAAATGGATCTCTATTACTTTCACACCTTGTTAGCATCTTTTGGAGTAAAAAACCCTCTGGGTTGTGTCATATCGATATCATATTGAAGGTTCCCATTAAGTAAGAATGTTTTGAAATCCATCTTCCAAATATCATAGTCATGGAAAGATACTTTGAAAAATAAAATTATGATGGATTTCATCATAGACACTGGTGAAAAGGTTTCATTTTAGTCTATTCCTTGATGATGTTTGAACCATATTGAAACCCTTCCTACCTTATAAGTATTGAATTATCCATTTACATCTAGTTTTATCCTAAATACCCATTTTAACCATTTGGATTTACATCCACTGGGGGATCTACCAAAATCCGAACTTGACTCTCACACATGGAATCCATTTAATAATTTATAGATTCTTTCCATTTGGAAGATTCTATACCACATAATTCTTCCTTATAGGTTATGGTTCATTATTATAAACTCATAATGAGTCACTATCTTTGGTTATCTTAATCCCATATATTTCCGGTTATCTAACCACTCTTGTACTCTTATGTAGTACTCGTGTCTATGGAACATTCACTTCCATTGGGATTTGTGGAATTTGTTCTAGTGCTAACTATTGTATATATTTATACTAAATCTCATCAAATTATTTCTCATTACCACTGTCTCTTTTGGAGATATGATCCCAATAAAGGAATGTTTGAATTCAATCAACCAAAACCTTTTTATATGAAGGGTCATATATATAATATTCCTTTGTTTCCTTGGGATATCATATGAAAATAAACTTAGTGCCTAGTGGTAACATTTTCTTCCAAAAAATATCCTTAACATATGATTCATATCCCCACACATGTACACACGAAATCATGGGTTTATTTCCATACCAAAGTTCATATGGGTTACCGTTTGTCACTTTTGTTGGAAATTGCTTTATAATGAGTGATGTTTGTAATGCATATCCCCCAAAGGATAATGGAAGACTCATATGACTGAACATTGATCTCACTCTGTCTAAAGAGGTGCAGTTCCTCTAGTCACTTTCACCGTTCGATGATGGTGTATAAGGAGGAGTGAGTTGCGATAGAATACCAAACTCCTATAAACAATCAATGAAGACTTGGTTAAGATATTCCCCACCATGGTATAAGTAGTCTTTTCTAATCTTCTTTGCAAGATAATTCTCAATATTATATTTATATTCATTTAAAGGAATCTGACTTATAGCCCATTAATTATATATATCCATATCTACTAAATTCATTAATAAAAGTTATGAAGCATGAGTACCCATCACATAAATCAACTAGAAATGGTAGACATATATTGGTAGGAACCAACTCAAAAAACCTCAACAACCCTTTAACCTTTTCCAATAAATATATCTTTGGTAAATTTTCCTTGTAAACATGCATGATATACACTAAGTGGTTTTAGTTCAAAAGATTATAAATATCTTCCTTGTTGTAATATGGTCAAATGCTTTTCATTTACATGACCATTCCAATTCTGCAATATTTGGGTATAGTATGAATCATGAGAATTATTTTCATTATTGATTTACATTACTTAGTTTGTGTAGTCCAACACGTAAAGACCATTATTTAAATATTCCATACCATAAAAATAATTTCTTAATAAAAGAAGGAATATTTATTACCAAAATTTGAAAATAAATCCATCTATATCAATTCTGGATAAAGAATATTTTTTTGGTGACTAAAGGCACATAATAACAATATTTTTAAACTAATATCATTCCCATTAGAAATTTAAGGTGGTATACCAAAAAATCCACACCAATATGTATGGCTCCAATGGATACTCATAGATCTACCACACCTAGGTAAAAATTTCAGAATCTACTTTGTTCTTGTATTTGAATACATATGAGAACACCACATATAATATCTAATACTCAATTAGTATAAATTGAGAATTTGAACCTGATAATAGATGCACCATAAGATTCCTATTTCTTCATTTTATGGGTATAATTTTTCTTCTAGTGGCCCGTATTACCACATGAAAGAAGATATTGTCATGTTCTATTACTTTTCCATTTATTATTCTATTCTTTTAAGGGACTCTTGAAGAATATTTAGACCTGGTGTTACTCTTTGATCTTTTTTCCTCACCATTCCTTTTATCCCCCATGGGGAAAATAGGTTTTTCATGCTTTATATCCTTTTCAACATGGAGAAGAAGACTTATAAGACCTAAGATAGTCTTATCTATTTTTTTATATTTAAATTTATAGAAAAGATAGATAATCTATAAGGGAGTGATAAAAGAGTGACATTTGTGCATAATTCATCAGGTAGTTTAAACCCTATAACCCCTAGGTGATCAATTTTTCCAATGATTTTGAATACATGATTCCCAAATGGAACACATACATCATTTTTTCTAATGAATAGAACCTTTTATATCTTAAATTGTTCATATATTTATCTCTCCTAATGATGATCACAAAGATACTAGATAATGCTACAAACATCCATGATTTCATGAAAATTCATGAGTTCACTAGACATGGATTAAATAATTAATCACTAAACAACAACCAGATCACTCAGGTGTTTATCATAGATAGATAACTCATCACCACTCACCTCATTTTCAAGAAGATCAGGCATTGATGATTCTAAAATTTATGCCTTATGTTTATTGCACAATACTACCTGCAGGTGCCTAAACTATTCCTAGATGTTATATCCAATTAGAAGATAGTATTTATCCAAAATTTATCATAGGTATAATGTGGTTGGAGAAAATTTCATTATTATATAATAATAAAATATTATATTTTTAGTACTTTCTTGAATACAAATTATTTGAGATATGATAATTTTAATTTTATTAAGTATCTCAGTATATATTAAATCTCAATAACCCACATAATTTAATTAGAATGTCCCATCATATGGAAAGTCTACTAAAAATTAACCATATATCCCTTAATATAATCCAAATAGAGTCCATGATAATTATAAGAAAGTGTTCAGAAATGTGGTCTTTCCAACGTCCAACTAGAAACTCCTTGAACCATTGAGTGGACTACCCAATCCATAAATCCCAACTCATACTTCCTCAAAACTTGGCTACAATTTTCTATTATACAGACAAAGTCTATTATAAACCAATACAGATTCAGTTAAGTAAACCCACTATCTTAGTTAAGACTTGTTGGTAATTAAAATTTCCCATGATGGAGGACTAAGAGACACTTTACCTATGGGTTCATATTTATTTATATTTTATAAGGGTTAACAAATTAATATTAACATGAGGTATTTTTATTATTATGTATAAGTAATTATCGTTTTATCCATTACATATATCATTAATATAAAGTTGATTTGAATTTAAGAATTAACCATGTTCTAATAAAGCATTTATGAATGGACCATTTATTTTAATTCCACTTTTCATATTAAAACATTTATTTATGTGATAGTGATATTTCATCCCTAAAATAAATCATTCATAAAAAAAATTAAATAAATGAATAAATGATATGATCATGAGTTTATATAATGGTTGATTTATTGAGCAACCAAAAAATCAAAATATTACCCTATAATTAAAATCCCTATACTATTTTTTGCACGATTTGTAGAATTACAAGTATCCACCTATACAACAATCATGTTGGTTTCATCTTGGTTCTGTCTTAAATCACCCACACCTCAAATTCACCTAGAACCGACACTGTGAATATTTAGAAAATCCATTAATTAACTATGTTTTATAACTCACATGTAGTTTAGGGGAACCAAAGGATTGGTTATGGGAAATTACATAAAACATCCTTGGACACAAAGGTTCAAAATAATAAAGGAAGGATGTATGAAATACAAGTCATCATATTTAATTTAATAATAAATAATTAAATACACATTTAATAAAATAAAATTTAATAAAATGAACAAATAAATAGGTCTTTCCAAGTATCATGATTGGTCATAAACATGCATGGATTATGCATTTAAAACAATTATCTAACATTTATTTCAATTTATTATTCGATAAGATAAAACATTCCCAAATTAAATTGATTAATTATCTTGTTAATAAATTTATTTATTTTAACTTATTCCATCCAACCATATAGAAATTCTCATCCACTTTTATTTTAAAAAAATTAATAATTTTATTTTATTTAAATTATAATAAAATAGCTTAAAACTTTGTACATGGAAAAAACCCAATGAGTACCTATCTAAACTACTTAGTATAGTTCTAATTGAATACAATACACTCAGATGAAACATTATATACATGAAATGTTTCATAATTTCATGAAGTGTACATACAAATTAATTCCACATAAAACGTACATGAATATTATATTTCATGTGAAATATAATGTGTTGAATATTTATTATTTAATGACCATACAATAATTTTTGTTTTTAATATTATGTGGAATAAATTAAGATTTTAGCATAATATAAAACTGAATGAACAACATGTACTATTAATTTAATTATCCATTGAACTCAAGTCGATGAGGTATAATATAGTAACTAATTAAATATAATATTTTTTGAATAAATAGTTAATGTACACATCTTGTGAAAAATGTCCACACAATGTTTATATTGCATAACTGGATATCCACAATATATGCCTAGAGACTTAGAATAAACTTATTTGTGGAAAATTATGTTCCATAAAACATGTATAAAGGATACAAAATGTTCACTTAATGTTACATGGATACCATCATATAGATATCTTGTATTAAATACACAATGTGTATTAATATGACATATAATGACCCCACATTTTCTTCCTTGAAACCCACATGGACTACATGACTTTTATGCAACCTACAGATCATGAAGTCTGGGAAATCCTTGTTTGAACCTAGCTAGTTAACACATGGTGGATTTAATGAACACGTTGTGCATTCAATACATGAAAACTCGGAGTCCACATAGGTGTCCTGGTGCAATGAACAAGGATATATGACATGTGAAATAAATGTACATGTCAGGTAACCATGTGTTATACGACCAAAATTATTTTCACCTATGAATGGGTTATTCAGATTCATTCGTCATTAATTATTAATTGAGTTGGGTTATGTGAGTGTGAAATGAAGATGAGGAATAATAGAATTTTATGACTGATATAGAATGAATTAAAACATGAAATGAATTTAAATTTTAATTTCATAATGAACAACAATAAAATAAATTATTATAAATATGAGTGTGACCTCTATGATGCCACTTGTTTGTTCTGGTCATAGTAGAAGCACTTATCAGGGCTTATCCTAACTTAGAAATTGATGTATTTTATGGATCATTCCCATATTGTACTAGATGTAAATATCAAAACCAATGAAATTTTTACAAAGGATATTGAAAAAGAAGGTCTCTATGACCAAGATTATAAATTATTATGTTAAATTTATAATTAATTTAAATATATCAAAATAAACATTATCTCACTCTTGATATATTTCATCAATAAAGTTGTTTATAATCTAAAACCATTTTTTGTCAATTGTCGTTACTCTTGTAGGATCCAAGTGTAGAATCTTTCTACTGTTTATCCAAATGCTCCAATGATATTCAAGCAATGCTGATAGATTGTTGGGTGCTAGTGTAACAAATCTATCATCTTGAGGTTCTCATCTTGATTGATTTAATGATTACATTGGGATTGATGAAACGTTCTTGTTCTCTCTTTCTTGAGATGATGAAGGATGAAGGAGAATATTTAGATCATTCCTCAATCTTTATAGAGAGATCTAGATTTAATTGTGCACAACAATTATAAATTTCAACCAAAATCTACACAATATACATAATCATCTATTTTTAGAGATGGGGTTGGAGTTATAATATTATTTAATTACACATCGAACCTTAAATAATATATTAAAAATTATATGACCCCATTCCATATAATAATGTTATTATTATTATATTCTCATGGCGTACGCTAATTGGTGCAATAAAAATTATTATTTTACCAACTTTAAACTTAATATTTATCACAAGACACATTCTTGGTCCACTTTTCCAACTTGATATTTATTAAATACCCAAATAAATATTTATTTATTCAATAAATAAATAAATATCACATATATATGTAATTAAATAATTTCCTTATGAATAAATTTTTATTTAATTTATGTGATCAATAAATACTAAATAAAATTATTCCACGGTTTGGAGAATAATATTTATTCAAATAATTAAATTAAAATAAAATTTAATTGAGACCAATAGAAACACTTAGTGTGTGACCCTTTGGGGTTATTTATCATTTTCATAAGATAGAATTGTGTAAAGTTTAAGATTATTGTCTAATAATTGGTAAAGGAACCTAAGGGAAAGAAGTTAATGCCACTACATCAACAACCACACCTGATAACATGCTATGTAATATAACCCCTTTGTTATAATATCTTGTCAACTTGGTTTCACAACAGTGTCATTGACCTATATGCTTGATACGTCTTTATTTGACTATCTAAAATAAACTCATCATTATACCATGGATAATTTAATATGATAGTTTTATTTCAATCAAAGGTTATAGATAATTACCTCCATAAATATGGAAGGGAAAAATCCTCCCTCAACTTATTCATTAATACCATATCATTCATGATGAACCCAACATACCCCATTTCCACATGAACTATTTTCATCATGATTTATGGAAATAAATCTAAGTGAAAAAGTCATGAAATAAATTAAGAATAATCTTATTGTCTAAGGGATATTAAATATGCTTGTATACAAGTATATCCAATGAAACATAAGTATGTAGAATTCATACTGATGGGTCTACGCTCATAATATCTTGGCAACTACCAAGTGGGAACTTCATGAGATAAAGTCTCATCTTCATACAAGTAATTTCACATGATGGTCAACATATATGTGTGCCATCATAGAATTTTATCCATCCATATAATATGGTATTAATTATATAATCATTGTATTTTAATGTTCTCGTCATATTAGATAACTACTATTCCCTTTTCAATGCGATAGAAACCTTGGGGGATTATTACATTAAACTCATATAGAACTATGAATGATATATAAAAAGGTATTTTAATTAATATTCACTTAAAAGAATATATATATATATATATATATGTATGTATTCAAAAGTACACACAATTGGTTCTAGGACACCAACTCCAACATGGCCTCTGTATGCTCTCAAATTTTCAATAAGAATGTTTCCATGTAACCATATATGTTGTGGCCTGTGGTTTATTAACTCTAATATATTTTAGTACAAAATTATTGTGTCTCAGTGCTTTATAGTGTTAAATCTCTAATGAAAACACAGTTCATCTACTTACAAAGTGATGGTCATAAACTCCCATGGAAAACCCGACAAAAAAAAAATCATTTCTTTTTTTTACGACATAAGGATGACCCGATAATCCTTAGAGAAAACTATTAAATGTGAAACACTTATGTCAGTGGTTTGACTTTTTATGAAATTGTAAAATATTATTTTTCCCGACTCCTTTGCGATGGAAGGGGAACCTCATTACGACATGAAGAATAAGTGATAGTATTCAATGAACTCACTTAGAATCAAATCACAGTGTGATAGAAATCTATTTCACAAGTATATATTCTAATAGGTGTATCTGTAATGACCCAAACTTATTGAATAGTATATCAACTTACTCTTAACGATTTAATAGAGATGTTAATGGTTAATGCAGAAAGAGGAGTTGATGGCTTCATTTAGTAGAATCGAACCTTATGAAGCCCACTTATCAGAGCTTGGGAAGGAGGTGGCATCTTTGGGCTTCGCTTTGGACCAAGCCCAAGCCGAACTCCAGCGTGTCAAGCTTGAACGGAAACGCCTGCGGGAGAAGTTCAAGTTAGTAGAGATTACTACTAGGGCAATGTTATCTGAGCCTCCCTCAGATTCTCTCACCATAGCACACCTTACACTTAGGTCATATGCTGGTGTTATAAGGGGCTATGTGACGAGACCATATCTTCTTTGTGTAATCCTTTGGGATAAATAAATTGAGATTTATTACTTTAGTGAATTTTGTGAAATTTCAAATTTCCAAATAATTTTAGGATGTATTTTATTGATGAATTTTAAAAAAAAAGGATATTTTAAAATATTTATGTAAACCTTAAATAATTAATGATGTGTAATTATTTTCAAAAAATGGTCTTCTGTAAAAGTGTTCAGTGAAGAATTTGTAGTCTAATAAGATCCACTTAATTTTTGAGGAATAGTAAATTATGAATAGTGATTTTATGCTTAGGATTAGTAATGTGACCAAATGGATTAGTAATCTCACTTAAAGAAAGTTTTAATATAATTTAGACACCTAGATTAAGTAATGTGATTCAATAAAATGGGTAAATAACGGTTTCATAAATTATTAGTCAAGTATTAGTTTTTTCGGGTGAATTGTGTTTTTTAATTAAAAATTAAATTTAAAATATTTAGAAAATCATTTTTATAAAATGGACTTTATTTTTGAACTCAGAGCATCGATATTATGTTATGGTAATTTTTGGGGATTTTTCTGAAAAAATGAATTTTCGGTGAATAGTGTTTTTATTTAAAAATTAAATTAAAAATATTTAGAAAATTATTTTTATAAAACAGAGTTCATATTTGTAATCATAGCATCGATATTTGGTTAAGGTGAAATTTTGGGATTTTTCTGAGAAAGATGAATTTTCAGTGAATAGTAAAAATGCAGTTTTAGGGTTTCAGTATGTTTAATGACATCATAACTGTGTCTTGATGATGTCATGAGATATTTTAAGGGTTTTCCGACCAAATGTGATAAATTATTCTATTGGGGGCCCCATGTTTCCTAACTCCCTGGGAAATACCATGGGAGAGCCCATGGTTTTGAGAAAACCACTTGTGAGGTGTCCCTTGAAATTATTAAAATATCACCACACTTTCCCTATAAATACCAAGAAATTATCTCATACTTTCAACTCCAAAATCATTCTAAATGAATTTCTTGTCTCCTTACCTTCCAAGTATTTCTCCCAAGGTTCCCTCAAGCCTCTCAAGGTCCCAACCTTTGAGTTTTAAGAGTTACGTTTAAGGTAAGGGATCCGACCTCTCTCTTTCTTTTCAAGTAATCTATTTTATGTCATTTCATTAATGCTCCATGTTATTATGTTGGAGGATGTTCTTTTATATTCATATTAATTCCCTTTTCTTGTTCATATTATGAGAGACCCCCTCTTACTCTCATCAATTCGTTTTAAGAATGTTTAAGTGGCGCCGTTAGGCTGCCGAATTTTTAAGGGATTCTTTCACCTTTCTCAATTTTCAAAGTTCTACTTTCATGTCAAGTATTTCAAGTTCATTTTTATTATTTTGGGGTATGATATCTATATCTATAATACTTAAATTTTATTTTCATATGATTAGAGACCCTATTTTATCTCGTCAATTCATTTTTGTTGAAGTTTAAGTGACGCCGTTAGGCTGCCGAATTTTCATAAGAGAAATCTAGTTTTTGTCTTCCTTCCATGTTTTTCATTTCAAATGGTATTTCCTTCAAATTTCATTACCATGTTCATATATCCTTCATAATATATCCCTCTACTGCATTATGGGTCATTTATGAATGTTTTACCCATGTCCCCTCTCTTTTCAATGTTTTCTAAAACCCCGAAACATAGCCGTTATGCTGCCGAATTTCCGTCTCAAAATGTCTCTCTCTTTTTCTAAATTTCTTTTATTTTATTAAGTTAATACTCAAAGATCTCTATTCTATAGGGGTATTCACATATATAACAAGTTGTTCTATTTTAAATTCTGGTATTTACATACATGAGACCCACTTTCCCATTCCGTGGGTTTAAAGTGACATAAAGATCATGTCTTTAAAGCAGTTTTTAAAACATTATGATTATGAAATGAAACCCATTTATTTTATGAAATATGGGTTGTTTATGAAATGATTGATGATGATATACGTGGCTCACATGATGATAAATAAAAATTTAAGGGTGCGCCCTGATAGCACTCCAATGCATTGGGTAAAGACTTAATCTCTAGAGATGACCATTTTTAACGACGCCTTGGTGAATAACCTTGGTAATTTTAATGACACCTTGGGGATGGACCTTGGTGAAACAGAAATTATTGTCTATGTTAAATGTTGTAGCCACATCTTAAAGTTATGAAAAACATTATTTTTATTATGATATGCCTCATGATTTCTTTCTCAAGCCTTAAGGTTCTTTTCATGACCTCAATGAAGTATCTCAAGTTCACATGTAAAATGTTTCTCTTGTTTCCCTTACTGGGCCTTCTGCTCACCCTTTCTTTAGATCTTTTACTTTATCAAACAGCTGATCACCTGTTAGTGGAGATGGTGTTGCACGTTTTTCTGAAATTCCATTGAATGATGTCGTCCAAGATCGGTACTTATGCTGACGAGGTAGAAATCTATGATGTCCTAGAAACACAGACTTTGATGAATGTTTCAGCCTAATTGATTCTGTATCTTTTTCGCACCCGGGACACCCTTGAGTTCCTTTAATGATATAGCCTGAAAATTTTCCATAAGCAGGGAAATCATTTATTGTCCCATACAACATCGCTCTCAATGTGAAGTATTCACTTTTATAAGCATCATACAACATTACTCCTGAGTCCCACAATAACTTCAAATCCTCGATCAAAGGAGCAAGATAAACATCAATATCGTTACTTGGTTGTTTTGGTCCTAATATAAGCATAGATAACATGATGAATTTCCGCTTCATGCATAACCAGGGTGGCAAGTTATAATTTACCAACATAACATGCCATGAACTATGAGTGCTGGTTTGAAAACCAAAAGGATTCACTCCATCTGTAGATAACGCAAGACGAAGGATTCTCGGCTCTTTTCCAAATTCAGGATACTCATGATCAATTTTCTTCCATTGAGGAGAGTCATCCGGATGATGTAATAACCCATCTTTATTTCGTTTATCTGCATGCCACGACAATTGTTTCGAAGTTTCTTCACTTCCATATTGACGCCTAAACCTTGGAATGATTGAAAAGTACCATAAAACTTTCATAGGATTGGATTTATCTTTCTTGTATCGAGAAGCACCAAACTTTGGGCATTTTGTAAGTGATTTTTTCTCTTTGCGAAACAATATACAATCTTTCAGGCAGACATGTATTCTTTCATAAATCATTCTCATCGAGCATAACATTTGTCTAGCTTCATATGTACGGCTTGGGAGATCATTATCTTCCAGGATCATGTCATTCAAGAGAGAAAGTAGTTCCATAAAACTGACATCACTCCATCCATTGGATACTTTCAATTTATACAACTTTCGTACAGCTGACAATGTTGTATACTTAGTGCAAACAGCATACAATGGCATCTTTGCACAACTCTTTAACTTCTCAAACAATTTTGGGCAATCACAGAGTTCATCTTGAATTGTCTTTGTCATTTATTCAATACGATCTTCATCATCATTGAAATTTGTAATCACATCCTCCATATGGTCTTCTTTATTATCCATATTTGTATTCATATCTGACGATCCATGAAACGCAGTTTTATCCCAGCCAGTAGCTACATTTTCTTTTTCTCCATGTTTATTCCAACATTTATAACTCCAATCTATTCTGTGACATATCAAATGTTCTTCCAACTCCTCTGGAGTAAGTAGTCTAGAATAACAACAACGTAAACATGGACAAAGGATTTTTGAATGATCCTTTGCGTGATCCTTTGCAAACTTGATGAACTCTTTCACTCCATTCTCGTACTCTATTTTTAAATGATTAGCATCCATCCAATCTTTATTCATCTTCATCCTATTTGAATATAAAATATTAGTATTTATGGTTCAAGTACACAAAACAAGACTTCCAAATACAGTAGAAGAGAACCACTTCCTTATAAGGAGATCAAGTAGTCTAACCTATAATCATGATTCATAAAAAAGAATATTAGATTCACTAAAAAGATGACGATCTATCACTCTATAAATAGGATATAAGAGGAGATAGAGGATTTCCAATCGATGAGAGATCCCCTTATCAGAGAGAAACCAAACACATCCACTAGAGCTATCTAAGAAGAAGAGAGTTTGGAGGAGTTAAAATGACTCTTGTAATCCTTAAAGAATCAATGAGAGATCCCCTTATCAGAGAGAAACCAAACGCATCCACTGGAGGTATCTAAGAAGAAGGGAGTTTGGAGGAGTTAAAATGACTCTTGTAATCCTTAAAGAATCAAGATTTCAAATGAGAGTTGTGTAGGAGAAAAAATAATATAAAATGGGGCTCATGGAATTTAAGACTATAAAAAAAGATACCATGTTACAACCTCCCATGGACATGGTACATAAAGGATTTAGACAACCATACTATGGTGTAGACTTCTTGTCATGAACTTGGCCAGGTTGCCATCCCACTTGACACCTGACCCAACTCATGGGAAGGTCCAAATGGAATTACCAATCCCCATGGGTTGTAACTAGTGCCTAGGTATTGAGTAACACCTTTGGGAATGGTTTTTTCATGTAAAAAACCATAAATATTACATAATAATCAAACACCATATCATAACCAAATTTCAAAATATAATAGACCAAAAGATAACACTGCAATATGGGATAAGCATTTAACAATTTCAACCAAAACCAAAATAACAAAAAAAAGGTAAGGGAACCAACAATACAACCAAGCCTCCATTAAACATGAGGGTCAACATCCCCATTCCATAACCAATAACAGTCACCAAAAGGGGAACTACTAGCACATATATCCACCATCACCACCAAGGGAACCTTGGTTTTCTTTTTCTCACTAAATACTAACAACTATGGCCGTAAAAACATGTGTTTTGACTAGTTCATTATAGTTTATTTGTCCGTCTAGTGATTTTATAGGTCATAATTTTGATTAATTTGTCTTTTAACATTTATGGAATTTGGTTTCAACAAATATTGAGTTAAAAAATTTACTTAAATTCATTTCACGAACTATTAGGGAGTTTATGAGTTTCTAAAATTTATAACTTATCAAAATATTCCAATGTTTGATATTAATGAGAGGTTTTATAATTTTTTTTAAATTATATCCAAACATGAAACAATGAGATTACAATATTTTTCATGTTTTTTGATTCAATAATAAATAAAATTCATAAGTTAGTTGTTCTCGTAAAATCTAATTGGAGATCTAAATATGAGTTTTATGATTTTTCCAAATTATTAAATAATTACATGAATAAATCATTCAAAGTAAAAATGTTTTTATTATTTTCAACTCTTTTTATAGTACAATTTTCATAATTTCAAAAGAATATATTAGATTTCTTGATGAGGAATATGTGATTTAAAAATGTTTTAAAAGGAATGATTTCAAATATTATTTTTCAAAGGATGGTAAATAATAAGGATTCCAATGTTTTTTCAAATTACTTTTTGGGATTTTTATCAAATATTTTTACATTACGCTTCTGACATCCTTAACTGTAGATCATTGGAATAATTATGTCATATATTGACTTGTACCCATTAATGGGATGAATTTATATTCTGTGTGAGGCATGGATGTATAGGAGAAATTGATTATTTATTAGGATGGTTTTGGATGTTAGTTGAGATTTATTTGTTATGTTTTATTAATAATACCTATAGTTTTTTAGTGACATACTTTTTTATTATCTCTATATAATTTATGGTAAGGGAAACATAGGTAACTATGTGAGACATCATGTTATATGATAAACTAGATTAAACTACTACACTGACTAGTGTTCCCTAGTGTAGATTAAAATCATATTGTTGGAGTTCCCCAATAAGATAAAGATAATAACTTAATTTCTTATAATTTATGGATTTAAATATATTTTGGTTGGTGATTCCACAAGTTTATAATATTAGAATGTCTCATGTTTTGACAAAGTATTTTTCCAATGATGATGTTTCGATTTATAATAATATAATATGGTCTATTAATGAAATATTCATTATAATTATCCCCTTTTTATAACCATTATTTGTAACACCATTCATATAGTCAATGTAACATCCTATTATCTACATTCATTTAATTATATTCTAATTACTTGTTTTCCTCTTAAATTAGGTGTGTCACAGTACTCCTAAGGGTGGAGAGAATTTGTTTGGGAAGGTTTACTAAATTTTGGTGATGTATTATTGTTTGAATTAATGTATTCTAGGTATAAATGAGTTTATGGGGTTGGGTTATTCTCCATCAATAGGATTCCATTGTGCTCAATTCCACCCCCTATATAAAATTATATCTATTTTATTCAATCACACTTCCAATAATAGAAACACACATGACAAAAAACAATTTACAATAGTCAAGTCATTATCAAACCCTTACGCACAACACAAAAATTAGAAAACATGTTTCCCATAACCCAGACAATTTATAAAACCATTTTAGAACCAAATAAATCATATTAAACACCTAAAACAATGTCAAATAATGGAACAACCTACCTATTTCTTGATATCTTCACAAAAACAGAATGAAACCACCAACTGAACTAAGGAAAGGCCCTAATGATGCAATTAAACACCATAACCATAAAGATTTAACCCAAATAAATGATTCAACCAACAAAAAGAACAATATTGAAAAAATATTTGGAAAACATGCCTTGGGTGGTCCGGCAAACCAAAGAGGGCGTTGCGGGCGGTGGAGGTCCACCAAATAGAAGAGGGCGTTGCGGGCGGCGGAGGTCTGGCAACGTGAAGCGAGGGCGGCGGAGGTTCGGTAACAAGAAGCCGGGTGTTTCGGGCGGCGGAGGTCCGGCAAACTGAAGGGGCATTACGGGCGGCGGATGTCCGGAAAACCGAAGGGGCATTGCGGGCGGCGGAGGTCAGACAAAGAGGAGCGAGTGCGGCGGAGGTCCGGAAAGGGAAGCGCGAGCGGTAGAGGGGAGTGGCAGGGTTCCACTACTGTGAGAGCTTTAGGTCATGATAAAAAGAGGGCACTGTCTGACCGAATTTATAAAAAAATATACTAAGGTTTTATCAGTGCTAAAAAAGCGCTGATAAAGACTACCATTATTAGAGATAACATTTTAGCACTGATAAAGGTATCCTTTATCATCGTTTTTTTAGCGCTGATAATGGTACTCTTTATCAGCACTAAAAAAGCGCTCATAAATCATACCTATATCAGCGCTAAAATTTTAGAGCTCATACAGAGTGTCTTTATCAGCGCTTTTCTAGCGCTGATAAATGATCGTTTTATCAACGCTTCTTTAGCGCTGATAAAGGTTACCCTGTATCAGTGCTAAAATTTTAGTGCTGATACATGGTCTCTTTATCAGTTCTTTTCTAGCGCTGATAGAGGCCCTCTTTATCAGCGCTAAAAAAGCGCTGATAAAGAAGCCCTGTATCAGTGCTAAAATTTTAGTGCTGATACAGGATTTATTTATCAGCGCTTTTATAGCGCTCATAAAGATGCCCTCTATGAGCGCTAGAAAAGCGCTGATAAAGAGACCCTGTATCAGTGCTAAAATTTTAGCACTGATACATGGTAACCTTTATCAGTGGTTTTTCTAGGGCTGATATAAGGGGGTGCTTCCCTTGCTCGTTTTTGTAGTAGTTTTTGTCATTTTTAAAACCTATTTTAAATAAATGAATTAATTTAATATTTTAAAGGGTGATGATTTCTTTATGAAATTAAACTATTTTGGGATGCTATAATCCCAACATTACTATCACGTCATGTTTTTTTTCTTATTGTAATGACATTGATTATACCTCAAATTTTCTATGATGAAAATAAATTTGTTTCCATGTTTATTCCTTATAATGATATTTTCCTTGTTGTGAATTGTTATGGAACCTAGTATGGTTGGTATAATAGGTGAGCAATAACCTGGTTTCCTTAGTTATGGTAGTGGTATGATGTGGATGGTATAGAGGTAGATGGAATCAGTTGAGAGTTGGGATTGGATGTTGTTGGATGGTTGTGTTGAGGGTATTAATTAGATGACTTGTACAGGTTGATAGATATTATTTCTCATATTTCTTTATTTTTTTAGTGGTTAGTTTTCTTTAGAACTGAATTATGTTATTTTAAACTGCCTATTGTAGTTGACATATTCAATGAAAGTGTATCTTCATTAGGGATTTTAGGATGAGTCCCAAAAAAACTAGATTATGGAATAGAAAATGCGTTTATAAATGTAATTATTGGATGGGTGTTTATGGAAAAAAATATATCTAAATTTAAAACCGTAGAATTGGTTTAGATAAATACACTAAGGGAATGGAGTGGAAATTTGGAATTTAAATAATGAATTGTAAACACAACTTTGGTAACTGATGGCATAAAATGATTCAACAAGTATTTATAATGAGGAAAATAAATTATTAGTAATTTATATTTACTAAATGAATTTGGTTAATGCTAAACCTTGATGAACATGTGCTTATATGAGGTCTAGTCTTCTTGTCCTTGGTGATGGTAGTTGAGTTTCATGTGGTATGATAACTATATTTTGAGTCCAAGGCTAGGTAGTTTCCCCTAGTGTCACAAGTAGATAACCAACCTATATCCATGGGAAATTACCATGGCTATATCATAAAATTTCATAGCTATAGATTATAGCAATATAAATAAGGTCTATGGCTCGTATTGGTGTGGATATATCCTAAAAGGTATAAGCACATAAACCCTTAGCTATAGCCATGAGAACTACCCATGGATATATGGTGGTTCCACTTGGAACCCTATCCACATAGCGACCCAAGTCTATGGATAACAATTGTGGCTACAGGTCAAAAAATATTATCATCCATAGGCTGCTGAACCCACACTACTACTGTAGGAGACATCAAACACTAAAACTACTCTAGGCCGTGTATTATTAGTATATAAGAACGTAAATAAATAAATAAATAAATATTCATTTATAGATTTTTTTTGATATTGACAGATCTATATCCATGGGCCACCTCTTCCCCTGTATATACATAATTTAAAGGGGGCTATAGCCATAAAATCATTTTCCCATGGTTATAGGGGTTCTTGGTGATGGAATATAGCAATAAGAACCTATTCCCATAACAACAGGGTTTTTTGGAGGTGGTTATATCTATAGGAATTCATACCCATGGCTATAGGCCTCATCCCACACTCCTCTTGCGGGGAAATAATTTCCTACCTCCTTGGTGCTAATAAAATTTACCAATAGACATGGAAATACAAAAAATTGGAATTTAGTGATGTTTTTGAGAATACATTCCTAATTTATAAAGGTTTCATAAAAAACATTGATAGTTTGGTGATGATTGTTAGAAACATCACTAAATTTAAAATTAGAGATGTTTTTTAGGAAACATCACTAATTTAGAGACATTTTTAAGAAACATCGCTAATTTAACCAAGTCTTTAAAGAAAAATTGCTAATTTAGCTATGTTTTCCAAAAATATCTATAATTTAATGATGTTTTTCTAAAAACATGGCTAAATTAACTTTGTTTTTTGAAAAACGTTTCTAATTTAGAGATATTTTCCTGAAAAATCACTAATTTAGAGTCATTTTCATGAAAAATTTCTATTTTAGCCATGTTTTTCAAGAAACATCACAAATTTGGAGATATTTTTCAGGAAAAGTTTTCTAAATTAGTGTTTTTTTTTTCAGTAAACTTCACTAAAAATATAAATATTTATATAAACCATTTTCCAACATCGATGTAAATATATAAATAAATAAATAAATAAATATATATATATAAACACAAACACACACACACACACACACACACATATATATATATATATATATATATATATATATATATATATATATATATGAACACACAAACACATATAAATATATAAATATAGACACACAAACACACACAAATATATTTATATATAAAAACATAGATATATTTTAAATTTAGTCATGTTTTTAAGAAAATGTCTCTATTTTAGTGACATTTTTACCAGAGTTTTAAAAGGTGTCTAATTATATATATATATATATATATATATTTATAATTATAATTATATATATGTACATGTATACATATATATATTTATACACATACACACACACATATATAAACACACACATGTATATATAGTACAAACATATATATCTATATAATATAAAATGAAAACATAAAACATAAACATATATATATAGTATAAACAGACACACACACACACACACAACATAAAATATAGACGTATATATATACAATATAAACACACATATTATATATATTTTTAAATATAAAATATATCTAAAATAAAAACATATATATAATATAATATAAACATATATAAATATATAATCATAAAATATAAAATATAAAATATAAATATATATATATATGTTAATTCATGTATATTAATATATATATATGTATATATATATAATATTAAATTTTAAATACTGAAATTCATATATATAAATAAATATAACATAATACAATTAAATAATTTAAATTTAGTCACATTATTTAGAAAACATGATTATTTTAGACACATTTTTGCCAACATTTTTAAACATTCTAATTATATATGTGTGTGTGTGTTCATGTGTGTGTACATAAAAATACATACTAATACACACATACAGACATATATAAAGATATACATATATAATATAAAATATATACATATATACATATAATATAAATATAAAAATAAAATAAAATATAATCATACAATAGAAAATATTTATTAACATAAAATATAAACATATATATATATATAATAAAATGTAGACATATATGAAAAATATAATCACACACATATATATATATATAATATAATATAAAAATATTTATTAATATATGTATAATAAAAATATATATAATATATTATTTTTTTAAATAATGATATATATATATATATATATATATATATATATTACAAAATACATTTATACAATAAAAATTATAATATTTGAGTTGGTCAACCTCTATTGTGATGCTAGAGGTGTAGGGATCAACTTACAGTGTAGGCGGTTTTCTTCAGGATGAGGTGTGGGGGGAATGAGGTGAGGTACCATAGGTGGGATACTGGATAGGGGAGGGGTGGGGTGGGAGAATGGGTTTGGGGGTGGGGGTGAGTTGAGGTAGCATACAGTTGTGGGATGGGTGCAACGAAAAAGAGGTGGTAGTGTGAGCACAACTAGTATGTATAATGGAAGGGGGTGGGGTGGGAGAATGGGGTGTGGGGGTGCGAGGTGAGGCAACATACATGGGTGGCGTTGGCGAAACGAACTGTAGGTTGAAGTGTGAAGACACCCAGTGCATACATATGTAGGGTGGGTGAACTGAATAATTGTAGATTGACATGTGAGCAGCTAGCGCGCATGGGGGTGCATTGGGAAAACTAGAGAACTGGAGACCAGTGTGTGAGAAATCACGTAAAGAGGCTCAAGAGTCAGCCATTCTAAGACCAAAATGAGTGTGGATCATGATAGTGAAGGTACAGGTCATTCATGAGTGAATAAAGGCACTATAGGATTTTAAGAAGTCATATGATGATTATAGGAGGATTCCTATGGAGTTCAATATGAGATATCGTATGTTATTGAAAGGTATCTCCTCATCATGGGTAATGATGGTTCAATTTGGTAGTAATCTTCTCCACAATTTTTTAGAAATTTCTTGGAGTTTTGATGTGTTGGAGCTATTATATATCATTTATAACTTATCCCTAATATATGAGAAATATTAATTGAATATTCCATGTATCAAAACATCATTGGTATCTTCTTGATGATTCCCATGTCATCAATTGGGGTGAGATGGGTGTTAAAGAAAATGAAATCTTTTTGGGATGGACTTTTGATATCCTAGAATATTAGGATAAGGTATTGTGCATGCATTTTATTCCTTTAGTTCCTGTCCTATGGTGACAAAATGGCTTAGAGGGAGGTACTTCGGAATGTGAGTCATAGATCATCGCTCAATATTTTGAGTTTTCTAATGTTTTATTCTATCGATGATATATTTGATCTTGCTTGATTTATGAGGTGGTGGATGCTGTTTTGTACTTATTCACCTTAATCCTCTAGTGCATTAGTTGTGCTTCTTTTAATGAAACATCCTTTAAATATATCTCATGAGGATATTTTTTGGTCTAATTTTATTTCCATACTATGTTTTAGATTAATTATTGAGAATGATAATTGTTTTATAGGTATTTGATGCAAGGTATCACTCATTATCTATCCATTATTTTGAGATATATGGGGATTGGAGCTATTCGAGAATGGATGAGGGGTATAGAAGTGTTATTTGAGTTTAAATTTCATCAAGAGGAGGCGCATTGTGGAATGGTTAGTTAGAATATGATGCATAGTAGTTTCTTAGATTTCATTAAATACTATGAATATAATATTTGTGGAATAGTCGTGGTCCTTGTGGAATGTATCCCTAAGTGGATGGTTGTGGTGGTTGTTGTTTTAGAGACCCATATTATGGGCTGCTTTGGGTTTTGTTGTGGGGTTTAGGGAATGAGTTTCATGTCATGGTTTTCTTGGATACCCATACATTGTAGTGATTTAGATTTCACTACAAATGTTGAGAGTTAGGTTCTTTGTATTAGTCTTATTATGGGTACCTAAAATATGGTTAATGTGTCATGAACTGTCCCTCGAGGCCCATCCCGTGAGTACCCCAAGCCCACCTCTAATAGGCTAGGGGCTGGTGATTAACACCGGGTAGGCATATCCCACAAATGTGAGGCATTTTCCTAAGTACCTACACACACACACCCATATCCAATCCCAAAATGATGAAACTCAAAACACTATGTAAACAAACCTTCATACCATTAAGATTCCAATAACAGTGTATGACAATACAAAAAATGTAAATGGGGCCAAAATATAAGACCATCCAAAAGGGAAAGTACAAGCTCCTCTAACTCGTTCGCAAAAAACCCTTCTTAAAGGGTAGGTACAAAAATAGGTTCCTAAAGTTGCTGAATCACACCTTGTCTATTAGGACTCTCTATAAGCATCATCTGAACCTAGTCCACCAAGTATTACTTCAAGGCTTCGATCATCTGCACAATATATAACACATTTGGGCATAGCCTGTGTAGGGGTGAGTAGAACAATACTAAGTAAGGACCCCAAACCATGAAGGAAAATACCACCAACAAGTACATTATGTATACCGCAAAGGAAACACATGAATTATTCCACAAAAGAAACACATGAAGTACACCACAATGGAAACACACAAAGTACACCACAAAGTAAACACACGAAGTACAATCAACATGGTCATCTTATATAAGTATAAGTCTAAAGCATAATGTGAAGGATTTCCAGTAGTAGTCCACATACCTCTGCGTCTCTATGAAACTAGAATTTTCAGTGGTGAACATAGCTTTGATGGTGCACAGAACGTCGATGGCGCATGGAGAGTCAATGGAACACAAAGTGTCGATGAGATACAAAGTGTTAGGGGCACACCGATCATAGGTGGCGCCCAAAGCGATGATGGAATCTAGGATGTCGATGGAGCACAGAGCATCGATGGGTTATGAAGCATCTGTGGCAGATGATGCATTGATGTCATATAGAGCATCTATGGTGCACAGATCGTCGGTGGGTCATGTAGCCCCCAAGTCACATAGTCACCATGATTACTTAGTCACAGTCAACCTTAGGATTCTGTTCATAGCATACTCATTCTAGGAGAACCTACTCCTCAATCTATTAGGTCGTATTGAAACTTCCACAAAACAAATTTAGAGTATATCAAAAGTACCTTCTCGTCACAGGGGTCCCAATTCCACAAACAGATCATCAAATAGACACATAGTTTGAATGATAAGGTCCATTTAGTAAGAAGGGGATGGTCTGACTGACCTGACCCAGTTCGGCCGACCCAAATCAACTCGGCCGATTTGGTCTATCCTGATGGGCTGCTGGACCATGACCCACTAGGCCGTGTGGTGAAGCTTGATGGGCAGCTAAAGCGGCCTGATTCTCCAGTCCGACCCGCATCACATGGGCCAGTTCTTCTTCACTGGAAATGGCCCACCCTGGCCGCGTCCCACTGGTTCACATAGTCACCTGAACACGTGACCATCTGGATCCACCATTCAATGCGGCCAGAAAACATTTTATTCATTCAGTTCACATTCCATGCCGTATCCCACATCCTCCCCATCATCACGGCCTCTTGTCCATGGCCTGTGTCCTACACCACTGCGAGATCCTCCTCTAGTATGGTCCCACTGAATTGCGGCTCTACGCCCCGCCAAAACTCAGCCTCCCAATGGGGCATGCATTTCCATCCCCAATATTCGTCGTGTCCACCACCACGAGACTCCTTCTAATTTTTATGATCCCTTCACACCTCGATGATTTCCTCATGAATTATAACCTTCGGTCTCGAATCTTTACACCATGGATCATGGGCGCAACGATCGATCACTCGCGTAGGGTTTCATAGGGAGAAGAATGCATAAAGAATTTTGAAGATTTCGGGGGGATATATTAAGAACATTAACAACACATAAATAGAAATTCCCCTTTTTCTTCAATCCTTTATCCATTCATGTTAGTGAGATCAAGAAGAAACCAACAACAGAATAATCACTACGATCTATTCTCTTTAATGCTCCAATAATTATCTATTCTGTAAGAACTATAGAACCCCGTATCAAATAGTTATTTGGTTGTTACATGTTTTTCTTTTGATAATAATAAGGGGAAAAGAAATCAAGAAGAGATCAACACCCTACCTAGATGATTGGATTAGTCATTGATGAAGAACAGAGGTCTGTGTCATCGTCGATCCTCGATCTGCCAACGTTCATTGTCAGGAGAGAGATTCCTTCTCCTTGCCTTTGGGGAATTATAGGGATATGATGATAACCCTAAACTCCTATAACATGGATTATAAAAAAAATGAAACCACTTCCGAATCAACATGTAATGTTAAAATAAAATATTTTTATTAAATATTTTAATGACGTTAACATCCAAAAACTAACTTATACTCCCGACCCGCACCGTTCTATGTTAGGCCTAGCCTAAGGAAAACACCCTCTTATAAACCCTAAAGTGGTCTCAAATTTCCAATCTAAGTTATCGTTTATGAGTAATTATGATTTCAAAATAATTTTTTTTGAATTTTATTATTTTATTTATGATTACGCCACTCGTGAATTTTTCTACAGATGAACTACACCGACCAATGTTAGGTCACAGTTAGGGTAAATCCACTACTCTGAGCTTAATAGTTCCCTAATATTTCTGATACGACCAACCATTTAAGAGTCATTTAATTTTTTTTATAAAATTCATTCTAGTGTGCTATTAAAAACATAATGTTTTTTAAACAAATATTCCAGGCACCTGAGGTCTCGGAATCATAGGTCATATCAGCGCCAGGTCTTGGAATTTTCCCAATTAATTTATCAAAATAAAACTAGAGAAAATAAAAGTCATTACATTCTTCCCTCCTTAGAGATTTACATCCCCGAAATCCAAAACAAGGGCTACATAATAAAAAGGTGAGGGTAATGATCACAAATATGAGCCTCCTGCTCCCAAGTGATCTCCTGGAGATTCCCGTGCTGACACTGAATTTTCACTAGAGGAATCAACCTCCCAAGAAGGATCCACTCATATTGATCCTCTCTCTCTATCAGGTACTATAAAAAATTCACCCCATCATCAATGTTTATCTCTTCCTAGTCAATGTAATGAGATAGATCATGCACGTACCTCTTCATCTGTGACACGTGGAAGACATCATTCTCCTGGTGAAACTGCGTTGTTAGAGTTAGGTGGTACACCACCTCTCCAAATCTCCCCTGAATTTAAAATGGTCCGATGTATCTCGAGTATAACTTGCCACTCTAACTAAATCTATGCAATCCCCATCAAGGTGAGACCCAAAGGAACACATGGTCTCCCTCCTCAAACTCCCTAGGCATCCGCCTCTTTTCATGACGTGACTTCTTCTGGCTCTGTGTATTTATCATACATTATTGGATGATATACACCTTCTAGGTGGTAGATCGTACCAACTCTAGACCCATGATTGCTGAATCCCTTAGGTCTTTCCAAAAAAGGTGCAACCTTGGAGGGTCTCCCATACAAGGCTTCGAATGGTGCCATACCAGTGGTGGAGTGGTAGCTGTTGTTATACGCTAACTCCATTAGAGGTATGTGGTTCTCCCACCTGTCACCAAGGTCTAGGATGCAAGAATGTAGCATTTTCTCTAGAACCTAGATGGTCCGCTCCATCTGGCCATCTATATAGGTATGAAACACCGTGCTCAAGTGAATCTAAGTCCCAAATGCCTCCTGAAATCCCTTCCACAATCAGGATGTAAAGTGAGCATCACAATCTTAGAATACCATCGATGGAACTCTATGAATCTGAATTATCTATTTCACATTGATGCATCCCAAGATATCTACAAAACTATGCTCATATATCGGTAGGAAGTGGACCGACTTGGTGAGTTGGTCAACGATCATCTAGATTGTATCATTTACCTTGTATGTGTGGGGTAAAATTGTCCCAAAGTCCATTGATATCCCATCCCACTTCCACTCAGGAACCTCAAGGGGTAGATTCAAACCCACTGAAAGATGGTACGCTACCTTCACTTGTAGGAAAGTGAGGCACCAAGAAATGAACTCTACCATTGTCTTCTTCATCCCCATCCACCAAAACTAACATCAAAGGCCCTGATACATCTTTTCTAATCTTATATGTACTGAAAAAAGGGAAGTATGGAACTCCCTCAAAGCCTCCTACCACAACGTCACTATAACTACTATGTTCCCTCTGAAGAGAACGACGTTCTCCCCACCTTTCAAATTTCAATTAGTGGCATGCCCTATGGACATCTAAACACATAAAGTCTTGCAGTAGGTATCTCTGAGCTATGCCTCCCTAAATCACTGCAAGAGTAGAAGGGTAACTACCATCGAATAGAGATAATTTTCTCCATCTCTATCCATAAAGGATATCTATAACATGTACAACATCTACGAAGACTCACTCAATAAATGAAATATGGATCTCATGCTCAGAGCATATTTCAGTACGTTTCCCTTCCTAGGAGTATAAATAATCTCAAATTCATTATCCTGGAGGAACTACTTCCATCATTACTATCTCGAGTTAAGATCCTTTTTAAAGAATATATACTTGAGAATCTTTTGGTCAGATTAGACGGTAAACCGCTTGCCCATCAGGTAGTGTCGCCATATCTTCAATGTGAAGACTACCACTGCCATCTCAAGATCATGGGTTGTGTATTTATTTTCTTACTACCTCAAATAGTGAAAAACATAAGCAATCACCTCTTTATACTGTATCAAGAAACAACTATGATCGTCCCCTGATGCATCAAAGAACACCATGTACTCAACACCCTCCTCCTATAATCTCATGATGGGAGTGCTCTTCAATCTGTGCCTCATCTCCTGAAAGTGTTGTTGGAACTTCTCTATCCACACAAAAGGTTTCCCATTATATGTAAATGAAATCAAGGGTTCTCTTACCCTAGACATGTAAAGTACAAACCTTTAATAGTACCCAAACAATCCAAGTAAACTCCACACACCAGAAACACTCTTGGGTGTCTCCCAAGAAATTACAAGTTCAATATTCACCAGATCTACAGAAACTCCATCCTATGAAATGATGTGTCCCAGAATGTGGACCTCTCGTATCCAAAACTGATACATCGAGAGCTTCCCATAAAGCTGGTTCTCTCAAAATTTTTCCATTACCATCCTCCAATGTATTTCTTGCTCCTTCTCAGACACTGATTACACTAGGACGTCATCAATAAAGACCATACCGAATTAGTCTAAGAAAGGTTGGAAGATCCTTTTCATGAGTCCCATGAACAGTTATGGTGCATTAATCATTCCTAATAGCATAACTAAGTACTCATAGTGGCCATAACAACATCTGAAGGAAGTCTTAGAGATTTCATCATCCCGTACTCGAAGCTAGTGATAGCCATATCTGAGGACTATCTTCAAAAACCACATCTCTTCCTTCAGCTAATTGAAGAGGTTATCAATCCTCAACAGTGGATACATTTTCATCATGGTCACCTGGTTTAGGAATCATACATCCACACATAATCTCAAACTCCCATCTGTCTTCTTGGAAAACAAAACTAGGGCCGCCCCTGGTGAAACACTGGGTCTCATGAAGCCCTTCTTCTGCAATTCCTCCAGTTGTACCCTTAACTCAGGAAGCTCCATGAGAGCCATCAAATATACAGGTGTAGATATAGGTGTCGTCCCGAGGGTATAGATTAATGTAGAAATCCACATCCCTGTGAGGAAGTAATCTTGGAACATCATCTGGAAAGACGTCCTCGTACTTGTACACAACTACAGGAAACCACATAATCATCTCATCCAGTTCACCAAGGGTCATTCTAGCCAACTAGTGTGTGATCGACTACTACCTACTATGTGTGATTCCAACCTATGATAATTGGGATGCCTTTTCACTGACAAAGTAAAACTTGGTCCCGTCTCTACAGACACACCACATTATGTGCCTAAAACAGTCAATATGGGCATGAACTGTGAATAACCAGTCCATACCAAGAATGAATTCGTAAGGACTCGATGCTTCCACCAAGAGATCCCAAATGAAACTATTTCCCCCAAGTGTAAGGGCACAATATCAACACTAGTGTTTTATCATAGAATCTCCTTCCATAGAAGTCTCTATGTGTAGGGATAAAGTCAATGGTTCCACTGGAATATCCATGTCCCGAACAAGGGTCATGGTGAGAAAATAGTGATTGGAACTTGTGTCTATAAAAACTACATCTAGGGTGGAAAATACATAGATCATACCTTTAATCATTTGTAGATAACTGTGGTCATAGGCCTCCATCGCCTGAATCTAGCCTCTTCCATGGCCACCAGTTCCCTAAGCCCATGGTGGACCACCTTGGGGTGATGGTGGTTGTACCTCATACCTTTTCCCACCTCCTACTACCTGTATCTCTCCCATTACACATCATCCTATTGGAGTAAGACACTCTTATTGCCTTCACCTCTACTTTGGAGGTCCCTTAGCTTTCTCCTGACCAGTCGTATGATGGGTTGGACAATCTCTAACCAGATGTCCACAATCACCACATGAGTAACACAAACGATCCTTCAGATGACTCGCTCTACCTTGGTAACTTCAAATTACTAACCACATGTCATAGGGTCATCCCCTAAATTATTTGATATGCTTTTATCCCTTCATCATCTATCAAATACATACTGCAAAAAGCTACATGATTCCCGGTTCTAGCTCCCACAGCCAGTGTCTGCTCTGCCATAAAATCTCTATGAGAAGGGATCAGTCTAGTATCCTAGAATATGTAGGGATGATAAAGGATATCATGTATGCCTTGATCTCCCATCACTATCCCTGGTCGATGGTACGTGCCTTGAATAATGGGACCTAAAACATATCTGTGGAGTAGAGATAAGGATTCATAAATCTCACTGAGTACTCTGCTACTATCTGGATACCCTACTACAGGTGCAGTATATCCTGTATATGAAAAGAGCATAACATTTATGGAATAAAATCATCTATAAAGTGAGGTTAGAAGTCTGTCCAAGTGAGTGTCATCTCCTCATGTGTCTGGATCACTACGCTCCACCATATCCCAACTAATCCATGTATAAGGCTCGTGGTGAAGACTTCCATCTGATCGAGAGGCTTCCTTACTAGGAGGAAGTCACATGTAACCACCTCCAGAAAATTCTCAACTATCTGGGGGTACAAATAACTCCTAAACCTGGGATTTCACTGCCTCTGGGACTCATGCAACACACTCATCCTATGTGTATCCTCTACCGATAACACTGGTAGTAACTACTTCTCTCCGGGGTGGTGGTATCACGAGTAAACCACATAGGGGTACTTTCTCTGGTACTGGTCTCTGTACCAATGCCTTATCTCTAGGTTGATCATCATCATGATCACACATCAGAATCCTTAGTTTATGTCTGTGTGGAGTCATCTTGAAATAAATAAAAATGTTCCACTATCCATAGATTATACCTGGTGAGATGACACTGACTCAAGAAGGATATGAGAACACACTCAATAATATATGATTCTTGTACCATTTATTCTCACTTAAACTAGTTTTTTGATGTACTGAGTCATAATTCATAATTCAGAGTCCTAGTATATGTATTTGTTGGCAGCCACACCAATACTAGAGTCCCTAGTCTGAAAGCCAAACTCGCAACACTTAACACTGTTTCCCCAAACCAATGTTACAGACTCTTGGTTCATCAGGTAGGACCGACCATCCGTCTAATACCACTCTGTAATAACCTATCCCCTAGGGTCTGTGCTGTGACTACCCAAAGTCTGCCTCCAATTGTCCAGGGGCTTGTGACTAGCACTGAGTAGGAATATCCCACAAATGGGAGGAATTTTCCTACGTACCTGTACACACACTCCAATCTCTAGGCCCAAAATGATGACACTGAAAACACTAAGTAAACAATAATTCCTACCACTAAGATACCAAAAATGGATTACAATAGTAAAAAAAAGTAAATGGGGCCATAATATAAGCCCAACTAAAAGGGAACGTACAAGCTCCTGAAACTCTTCCATAGAAAACCCTACTTGAAGGGTAGATACAGAAACAACTATCTCGAGTTTCTGAAGTACACCTCATCTGTACGGCCTATATCTAAGCACCATCTAATCCTGGTCCACTATGGATTCCTTCAAGGCAATGATATTTTACATATGATATGAAACATATGGGCATAGACCATTCATGGGTGAGTAAAAAAATACTCAGTAGGGACCCCATAACCATGAAGTAAAATACCACTAAGAAGTACATGAAGTATACCATAAAGGAAACACACAAAGTATGAAACAAAGGAAACACACAAAGTATTCCAAAAAGGAAACACATTAAGTACACCATAAAGGAAAAAAGAAAAAGTACACCACAAAGTAAACAGATGAAGTACAATCAATATGACCAGCTCACACAAGTATATGTCTAAAGCATGAAGAGAAGGATTTTCATTTGTAGTCTATAAATCTCAGAGTCTTTATGAAAATAGAAGTATTTTAGGAACACGAAGCATTGATGGAACATAAAATGTTGAGGGCACAAAAAGTGTCGATGGAACATGAAATTTCAATGGAGCACAGACCATTAGTGGCACTCGGAGCAGTGATGGCATCCAGGATGTTGATGGCGCACCGAGAGTCGATGGAGCACAAAGTGTCAGTGGGACATAGAGCGTTGATGGTGCATGAAGAATCAATGGAGTATGGAGTGTCAATAGTGCATAGAGCATCAATGGGTCATTCATCCCCCAAGTCACATAGTCACCAAGATCATGTAGTCACAACCAGCTACAAGATTCCACTCATTGAACGCTTGTTCCAAGAGAACCTACTCCTCAAGCCATTAGGTCTTATTTAAAATTCTAAAAAAACTCAATTAGAGTATCTCCGGTGTACTGTCTCTTCAAAAGGGTCCCAACACCGCAAAAAACTCATCGAATGGACCCAAGTTTTGAAAGATAAGGCTAATTTAGTAAAAAGGGGTTGTTTCAGGTCTGACCTAACCCAATTCGGCCGACCCAACCCGAACCATTCAGTATGGGTCGGCCCGATAGGCCGCTGGAACAAGGCCTGCTAGGCCATGTGGTATAGCCTTCTTGGCCGCTGGAGTAGCCCAGTTCTATAGCCCAGCCCGCGTCATGCATGCTAGTTATTCTCTATTAGATACAACCCACCTTGGTTGCGTCCCACGGGTCCACCTTGTCACCCGACAGAATGGCTAGACATCTCTCCCATTAAACATGGCCAAATCATGTTTCATGAGGCTAGTCCACGTTCACCGCTTGGTCCTGCAGCCTCCCCATCACTATGGGATTCAGCCGATGCGGCCTCCGGGCTGCATCCTTCCACTGTGACCTCCTCCTGTGGCTCTTATCCACTACAACCTCCTGTCACATCTTCTGTCTACCACCCACAACTAGAGCCACCATGGGCTCTTCCTTCAGTGTGGTCCCACTAAACCAAAAATGTGCACCCTGCTGTAACCCAACCTCCCACAAGTTTGTTTTCTACCCTCACCATTGTTCGTCATTCCCTCCACTATGAGTCTCCGCCTGCTTGTTGCGCTCCCGTTGCACCTCCTCAATGGCATTTTGGTTCACAACCTTCATTTTCATATCTTTGCACCATGGATCATGGTCACAATGATCAATCGTTCATGTAGGGTTTCAAATGGAGAAGAACGTACAATGAACATGATAGATTTTGGTGGGGGGGGGGGTATTAAGCACATGACCACCCAAAGAATGGATTTTGACCTTGTTCATTTGGCCATGATACATTCATGTTAGTGGGAACCTGAAGAAAACAATAGCAGAAAAATAACCAAGGTATATTCCCTTTAATCCCATACTAATTATCCAACCTGCAAGAATGATCAAATCACATATCAACATGTTAGTGGGTTGGTCTATGTTTTTCTTTTTATCATAATAAGGGGAAAATAAATCATGATGAGATCGACACCCTACCTAAATGATTGGATCAGTCCTTGAAGAAGAATAAAGGTCCATGTCATCGTTGATCCTCTATCCGCTGACTTTCGTCACCAGGAGAGAGCTTCCTTCTCCTTGCCTTAGGAGAATTATAGGGTTATGCTAAAAACCCTAAATTCCTCAGACATGGATTATTAAATTAGGAAACCTCTACTGCATGAACATGTGTTGTCCAAATAAAATATTTTTATTAAATATTTTAATGACATTCACGTCCAAAAACTAACCTTTTCAACTGACCTGCACCGATTGATGTTAGGCCCCACCTATAGAAAAAACCCCTTAAAAACTCAACGATGGTCTTATTTTTCCAATAAAAGTTACCTTTTATGAGTTATTAGGATTTAAAAATAATTTTTTTATTTAATTTTTTTATTTATGGTTACACCCCTCGTGACTTTTTCTATAGATTACCCACGTAGACCAATGTTAGGTCTCACCTACGGTAAAGCCACTTCTTTGAGCTTGATAGTGCCCTCATATTTTTAATCTAGGAAACCATTAAATAGTTTTTTCACTTTTTAAAAAATGTCATGCCTGGGGGTTATTAAAAATGTAACATTTTTCAAAAAATATTTTGGGTACCCCAGGACTCAGAATCACATTCCATCTCAGCGCCTGGTATCAAAATTTTCCCACTTAATTTATAAATATAAAATTGGATAAAATCAAAATCATTAAAAAATGGGCTACACTATGGTGTTCCATAGGTCAGGACACTTGGTTCATCTGGTTGGGGGACTATTGTGGCATGATACTTTGATTTTGTCGCAATATTACATTGGGTTTCTAGGGTAATGTGTTTTACTGAGTTTTGTAAACGGGGGATACCGAGGTATTTTCATCATGATTTTGAAATGGATGATTTTATAGAAACCCTAAACATTGAAACATATTATTATATGATTTTTACCATAATTAACCATCAAATACAAACCAAGATTTATAAATTATAGCGTCTTAGAAGGACTAGGAATTTTTTTTTCAAAAACATGAAATCAAAATAAAAAAATATTTTATATAATATACACAATAATATCCTAACTTCTTTTGAGCTCTTATATCTATGCATAATTACCTACAGAATACATGAACAAAGGGATGGGATAAAATTCCAATACGATAATAATATTTGGGATAAAGAATAACACATGAGTTAGAAGGAATTACATGATAACATAAGAAACATGGAACATGAATAATATTATGGAAGAATAGAACATAGAACATGGAATAATATGATAATGTAAACCTAAGAATGTGTAAGGAACATATAACTTGATATAAACACGAGTTAAGGCTAATTTCCAAGGCTACATCACATGGTGGACAAATTCCCATAAAGAAATTTGGTTTACTTCCTATCCCAACATGGAATATCATGAGACTAAAAATTACCCAATGCATTGGATTTCTATCCAGTAACACCCATAAAATCATGTTCTTATATTTTGTTCCACATTAATAATCAAACATATGTAATAAAAATATAGGTTACCCATGGAAATAAATAAGCATCATAACCATGCCATAAAGCATAACCAAACAGAATATCATAATGGTGTCCATGAAAGAATGTATTTTAATCATAAATAGACATTAATTTGGTAAAATAAGAATATATAATGAAAATGATGTCCAAATAAATTTAAAACATCTAAAAATAGTGTTTAAGAAACTATAGAATTGAGCTACTTTAGTACTGTTTAAGGGAAAATATTATAGAGTATTTAAAACTAAAAAAAGAATAATTCTTTTTATAAAACCAGAAATGAAGAAAGATAATTTTTCATGAAAAAATGAATGATTTTAGAAAATTTATGGTTACTTAAAAATTATTAAGGAGTGTACATTAAATAGGTAAGAAATTGGGAAGTTCCCTTTAAATCGAGTTTTTTTATTAGAAGGAATTTATAAGGGAACCCTGTAAAACACATATTTACCTATAAAATAAGGTTGAATGGATCTAGATACATATTTTTGGAACATATACATAGAATATGGAATAATTATATAATAATAATTAAGAATTATATTGGTTTAAAGAGGGAGATAGAATAACCCAAATGTTTTTTGGGGTTTCGGAGAGGTCCCTTACCTTATGTCCGAAAGTGTTAAGCACTTGAAATTAAAATCATAAATAATAAAATTAGACCCATTACTTAATTAATTAATAGACTCTTATACATGTTTTTTTTATTTATTATAATTTTATTAAGTTTATTTATGGCTTGTTTTATTAGTTATAATATTCAATGTTGTTGTTTCGAGAGCGTTCGTTTCATGGTTTTATGATCTGTTCCCACAAGCTTAATTAGAAATGTTGTTGTCAAATAGAAGAAAAACTCCAGAAGTGGAATGAAATTGTATTAATATAATTAAAATATATTAAATTTTCCCATATATCATTTTTTATATATTATAATGATTCACTAGATAAAATTTTAATGAAAAAATTATTAGATTATTTTGGCAGTTTTTCGATCAACACGAACTAGTTTTGTTTTATTACTTAATATTATGTATATATATTAGTTAAAAAAATGAAAATTATATAATATACATGTTTAAATATTCTTTAAACATAATAATGGTTTTATTACCAACCTTTATTGTGGTAATGGTAAACAAAACTCATCATCCATGAAGGCATTGATTCGACACCTAACGAACAATGTTTTCATTTTTAGAATAAAAGGAAAAGAGAAGAGAATTTATGATGGAAACTACACTAACATAATAAAATTATTATGTATATATTATAACATAGTTATTATGATATTTTTTATTGGGTAGGTGAGGGGAGTATATGAAATAAAAATAAAATAAAAGATAATGAATGCGGATTTTACCTCTTGAATGTCGTCTCCTTGAGAACCTACTTATGGAACTTGAGTTTGGTATTTTGTTGATTCCAGAAATACTAGGATGTGGGGAAGTGGTTTTGGAGAGGAATTGGGTATAATATTAGGTCACTACAAATCATAAAAGGTGTAAGGAGAGAAGGTGGTATTTAAAGTGGGAGGAATGGGGTGTTTTTTGATTATTTTATTCATTTTTTTATTATTTCCACTCAAGACTATCAATAGTGATGATTATTAGGAATAAGTATTATAAATAGTGGATATGAGTTCAAAATATTGTGTTATTACATCAATCATGACTAATAAATTCCTATATTTTCCTTAAAATGTTAAATACTGTAAATTACTATATTTCACTACTCCCCAAGAAAGAAACTATTTTAGAAAAATAAAAAAAATTCACTCAAAATTTTTTTAACATGTGGATTTCAAAAAAAAACTCCATTTTATGAAAATAATTATCTAAATATGAGAAATTTAATTTTTAATTAAAGTTATTATTTATTCTAAAAATACCGATTTTAATATTATAATCGATTTTACGACACTTTGAAAAAGTAATTATTGTCTCATAAATTTATTTTGTAATCATAAGATAAAAAAATATTAATTATTGAATCTATTTATGAATTTTTTTTCTTATAATTCATTATATTAATTATCAAATTGTAAATAAACATTTAAGTTTCATAAAAATACCAACCCTTAATTTATCATTTTTTAAAAAACATTTATTATTTTTTCCTAGATATAAATATGTCATATTTTAATTTATGGGTTGAATAAATTTTATTTATACTTCCATAGGTGAGGAATCTATTTTTTCGTTTGGGGTACTATTCTTAATGGCCATATTACTATTCAAATAGCGATGTTACTATTCCACCAGTTTAGGTTATTTAATTTCTATAAATACTTCTCATCTCATTATTAATTTATGAGAATAATGTTTTTATTGGGTTCTATAGGTGATGTATGTGTTTTATAGTATATAAAATGATTATAAGAAGTTAAATTTCATTGATAGAATTTTGGGTTGCCATATTCACCACCCTTTTATAACTTTTCCTTCAAAATATTGTTTTATCTACTAAGGTAAAAACATGTGAGGGTATATCTCCATCATTTCTTTCTCTAGTTCCCATGTCACATCTGCATACTTTTGATTCTTACACAATACTCTGACAAGATAAGCCTTTTTTGTGTGTAAGAATTTGTCTCTATTGTCCAAGATCATCATTAGATTCACTTCATACGAGAGGTTGTTCTGCAGTTGTACCACCTCTAGATCCTATATATGTGAGGGGTAAGGTATGTACATCCCTCAGGAGAGATAAATGGAACACATCAGGAACCTGAGCCATATTTTATAGAAGTGAAAGACGATTGACCACTTCTCCTATGGTATCAAGGATCTCAAAGGGGACAATGTACCTTGGGATTATTTTCCAATTCTTTTGAAATAGTATGACTCTATTCCATGGTTATATTTAAAGGAAGAAGTTGTCTCAAACACCAAACTCTATGTCCCTTTGATGGTTTTTAGAATATATCTTTTGTTAACTATGAGCATATTTGATATTTTTTTGGATGGATTGAACATTATATATCATCTCTTGCACAAGATCAGGTATAATTAGTTTTCATTCACCTACATCATTCCAACAAGTTGGAGTTCTACATCACTTCCCATACATAACATCATATAGAGACATTCAAATACTTGAGTGGAAGCTATTGTTGCATGAAAACTCAACCAGTGGGATATGTTGATCCCATAATAATTTGAATTAAATTTATTAGGATCTTATCATGCCCCCAAATTTATGAATAGTCCTTTCAGATTGGCCACCGGTTTGGGGGTGATATGGAATGCTGAAATTCAATTCAGTACTCAAATCATATTGAAGGATTCTCTAGAACTTTTATGTGAACTGATCATAATCAAAGATGAATGAGTGTGGAACCCCATGCAACCTAAAAAATTCCTTCACATATATCTTTTCAAGTTTTTCAATTGATAAATCTTTTGAAATAATGATAAGGTGGGTAGTATTGGTGAGTCAATCCATCAAAACCCATATCGCATTATTTCATTTGGAGGTTTTTAGGAGTCCAATAACAATGTCCATAGTGACATTATCGCATTTCCATGTGGGTGTAGGTAATGGTTGGATCAACCCTTTGGGATTATGTTTCTCTACATTAACTTTCTGACATATGAAACACATTGAGATATACGCTATAATATCCTTATTCATATTGTCCCCCAAGAAGTGCTCTCGAAGATCACAATACATCTTGGTATTTATAGGATGGATGGAGATAGATGATCTATATGTATTATTCAATAACTCCTTCTTTATCTTATGTGATGAAGGAATACAAATCCTTGAGCCAAAACGAATTATACCATCATCATTGATATGGAACTATTGTATCTTCCCTTCCTTTATAACATTTTCCTTCTTTTGTAGCTCCAAATCATCCCTTGGTGCATCCTTTATCTTCTCAGGGATATATGGTTGGGAAATAATTTGGGAAATATATGATGTATTCCCTACTGTTATGATTTAAAAATCCATCCTTTACATATCCATGAAGATGGGTTCTTTTTAAATACACTTCATGTATAATGTAATAGGATATTTTATATTAAGAGAATCAAGTACCTTTTTTACCTTTCATGGATGGTAGTGAATAGAGAAATTATAGTCCTTAATTATTTCATACCATATTCTTTGAAACGTATTGAGTTACATCAATTTGAAAATATACTTTAGACTCTTTTGATTATTATATTTGTCATACTTCTCACCATATATGTTGTGAAACCATATTTTCAAGAAAAAAATAACAGTCACCAGCTCCATATCATGTATCGAGTAGTTTTACTCATGGATATTCACAAGATGTGAGGCATAGACTATAACTTTATCATTCTTCATGAGTAAACACCCCCAGACATTATATCAAGCAAAATTATATATCAAAAAAACCTTCTCCACCTGTTGGTAGTGTGAGTATAGGTGCATTTATTAGACTCTTCTTGAGCTCCTTGAAGAATTCCTAAAATTCTTCCATCTAGACATATGTTACCCATTTCTTTGTCAACTTAGATAGTGGGTTAGAAAATCATGATAAATTCTACACAAAACGGCAGTAGTACCCATTTTAGATAAGAACACTATGAATATCCATTACAGATGTTGGCCTAGGCCTCCCTTCGATTGCCTTTGTCTTGGTAGGGTCTGTATATATTTGATTTTTGGTGATATCATACCCCAAGAATGACAATTCCTCCATCCATAGCTCACATTTTCTATAAATTGCATAAATTTTCTCCTTTCACAATGTCTTCCACACTGTATTCAAATTATTGTCATGTTCCTACTTGAACTTAGATTAAACTAGAATATAATATATAAAGACTACCAAAAAATTCTAAAGCTAACATCTAAAGGTTATATTAACTAATTACATGAATATTTATGGAGAATTAGTGAGTCTGAAGGGAATCACTATGAACTCATAGTGTCCAGACATCGTTAGAATGGAATTCTTGGGAATATCTTCCACACAAACCTTAAATTGGTTACATATTGACTGAAGGTCCACCTTAGAGAAATAATTGTCCCCACATAGCTGACCAAACAATTAATCTATTTATGGAAAAGGATAATTGTTCTTTATCATAATTTTTTTGAGATCACAATAATCAATTCAGAGTCACATTGATCTATCTTTATTCATGAAGAAAAGGATAGGCACACCCACGGTGAAGCACTTAAGTATATAAAACCATTGTCTAAATTCTCTTTTAAATGATTCTTTAGTTCTTATAAATCAGTGGATTCCATTATACAAGGATTATTTGATATAGTTAGAGATCCAAGAATAAGTTCAATTGAGAACTCAACCTCTCATCCAAGAGTAATACCATACAATTATTTAGGGAACACATTAGTGTAGTCCCTCTTAATGGACGTGTCTTTAAGCACGATTCTATAATTTTGTCAATAATTTGATATAGATATGGTTTCTCATGAGTAAATAATATCAAAAGTTTATACAAATACTCTAAAGGATATTCACCCTCATTCTAAGACTTATACAAAACTGGAGGATGCCTTAATATGTGAAGAGTGACCTCTCATTCTTGAAGGTTGATGTTCGATTTGTATAAAGATATCCAATCCATGACCAATATAGAGTAAAAATTGAAAAAAGGAAGTAATATGATATTTTCTGGGAGTTTCATCTCAAAAACATTAAACAAGGAGGCAATATATACTTTGGATAAAATAATTTTACCATTTTATGTTCTCATAGATAAGTCGACCTCCAAATTTTGAGGTGGTGTTTGAATAGTTATAATAAACATTCAAGATAAAAAATAATGATGAGAACAAAAATAAAATACTATGTTAACTATTATTGAATGAATAACCAAGGTACCAATCACCACATCATTGTTGGGATCCATGAAAATAGTAGTGATAGAATATTCCCTTCCTTACTACCTTTGAGGTTGCTGTTGTTTATTACCTTTGAAAACCCTTGGCATATGGAATTGGATCACATAATGCCAATGTTCGTTGTAGTTGAAACACTATAGTACATGCTGAGTGTTGATCTAATAATTCATTTTTTCTTCCACATTTTTGGGCTTCTTCATATCACTTCAGCAATAACTATCCTTATTCCCCTCTCTTCCATATTTGAAGCATGTCCTAGCACCCCGTAGGTGGTTTCTAGGATGCTTATTACCATACTTTTGAAAATTGGTTTATTGGGGATTCATTTCCTCATAGTATTTATCTGTTGATCCTCCCATATTAAACTACATTATCATCTTTTATATCTGGGCCCACTAGAGCTCTGAGAGTCTCCGATATCCATTCCAAACATAAGCACAAAATAAAAAATATAATCATATATATCAAAGTCTCGAATCAATAATGACTATTGTAGACTAGGATTTAGTATGATAATGATTTGGTTCACCTTTCTTTAGGAGTTTATGACAAAGACCAAGGCATTTTGTGCAAGTCTGGTGAAGTTTTCTTTATATTCTCCAAAATACTAGTCCTCCTTTTTCAGTAGTCTGAAGGAATCCCTCTCCATCTTAAGATATTTATTTTGAGGGAAATATTTATTGAAAAATATTATCTTAAATCCTTCTAAATAAATGAAATCAATTTCCACCCTAGACAAGGTGTTTTTATCAGTTTCCACCACTGATAAACTTCCCCATCAAAATGATAAACCACCTGTATGACTTTCTCCTCTTCTGAGTATTTAAGGATAGATAATACCTTCTTAATGGAGATAATCCATTATTCCTTGATAAGTGGATCATAAGATCCACTAAAGATAGGTGTCCTTTTTCACATAAATTATTCGAATAAAACTTTATCTTTATTAGGATAAGGGGAAGTTCCACATGATAAAAGTTATTACTCAAAGCTTGATCCAATTGTCCATGTTCTATTATGATATTTTAAGATCCTATTCCCATCAGATTCTGAATTTTATTAGGGAAATAACCAGATTTACTGTCCCATTGATTGTAGGAACACGTTATTCTATTTCTATACATTAAATAAGAATGGAAATTACAAATAGTTGGATTTAAAAATTAGATAATAATACCATAAAAATAAAATTTTAAACATTAAATGATAAACATGTAAATGAAAATTCTATCCTAACATGTGATTCCCTATGTTCCAATATTGGTTATACATGGTGATATAATTATTCCTATGGTTCTTAATAATGTTTTCTAATAATAATACCCAAAAATAAAAAGACCACACTCTGATACAAACTATAGCTACTCTATCCTTTTACACATATTATCACTTTATTTTAACTATAATTAGCCTTAAAATACAAACCAAGGATCATAAAGTCTAGTGTCTTTGTAGGATGAGGTACATAATTATAAAACATGAAACAAGAATAAAAACAAAATTTATTTAATCTCCATTATGAGATACTAAATTTATATGAGATCTTATATGTTGATAGGATATCTTGGGGAATAAGTGAAAATATTGATGAGCTAAAAACCCCAGTAAGGGAAAAGACATGGTCATAAAGCATAACACATATGTTATAAGGAATAACATGATAACATAAAAGGCATGGAACATGAAAAATAACATGTAAGGATAGAGCATAGAATATGGGAGCATATGATCATGGTAAAAAAGGAGTGTGAAAGAAACATATAACATGATATAGACATGAGTCAAGGCTAAATACCAAGACTATATCCAATAGTATACACTGTCTCAAAAAGAAATTAGGTTTACTCCTTATCCCAACATGAAATCTCATGATCCCACCATTAACCAATGAATTGGAGAACTATATAGGAACATCCTTCATAACATGTGAATGAATTTTCATGCCACATGAAATATCAAACATAAGGAATAAACATAAGGGTTACCCATGGAAAGAAATGGGTATCATAACCATGTCATAAAGAATTACCAACGAAAATATCATAATGGTTTCAATGAAATAATTCATTTAAACCATAAATGGAAATTCAGTGTTAAATAGTAATCGATCAATATAAATTATGTCAACTGAATTGAAAACATATAGAAAGAGTGTTTAGGAAATATTATATATAAGAAACCTTAGTGCCGTTTAAGGGAAATTATTCAATATTTTTTAAAATAGAAAAAGGTATAATTGTTTGTATAATACAAAAAATGAAGAAGTATAGTTTTTCATGAAAAAATTAGTGATTTCATAAATTAAATGGTGTTTTAAAACATATTATGGAGTGTACATGATAATATATAAGAAATGTGGAAGTTCCCTTTAAATAGGGTTTGCTTATAGGAAGGAATTGAGAAGTGAACCTTTTTAAATGTGTATTTACCCATAAAATTAGGATGAATGGATTTGGATAACTAATTTTGAAAAATATACATATAATATTGAATAAATATTTAAAATTAATTAATAATTACATTTGTGTAATGAGAGAGAAATCATAACCTAAAATGTAATTGGGAGTTTCAGAGATATCCATTATGTTATGTCTGAAAGTGTTCTAAACTTGAACTTAATGAAATGAATAATAATAATAATTAATTAATTAATTAATTAATTAATTAAGAAACTAGTATACATTAATTTTATTTATTATATTTTTATTATGTTCATTTATGTCCATTTTGATGAGTTATATGATTAAATTTTTTCATTCTGGGAGCATTCGTTTAATGATTTTATAACCAGTTCCATTAAGTTTAATTATTGGAGTTAATGTCAAATGGAATAAAAACAACAAAAGTGGAATTATATGATATTAATATACATGAATAATTTTAAATGGTTCAATATATAATTTCTTTTTCATATATGATAGTGATTCATTAGAATAAATGTTAACGAATTCATGATTAGTTTAATTTTACGGTTTTTCGATAATCACAAATTATATTTCTTTTATTATCTAATATTATGTATATTTATTAGATCCATAACATTAAAAAAGACATTATATACATTTTTTAATCTATTTTAACCATAATAATGGTTTTACGACAATCCTTTAAGGCAGTAATGGAAAATGAAAACTCGTCGTCCATGAAGGTAGTGAATCGACACCTCACAGTCGATGTTTTCATTTTTATAATAAATGGAGAATATAAGATTATTAAAGATGGATATTACATAAAAATAATTAAATTATAGTATAGATATTATAATTTAATTATTATGATATTTTGGATAGTGGAGGTGAGGGGAGGATAAGAAATAAAAATAAAAGAAAAGAGTAAGAAGGAGGATTTTCCCCTTGATTATCATCTCCTTGAGAACCTCCTTAAGGATCCTAGGTTTTGTATTTTGGTGAGATTGAAAAGAACAAGATGTGGGTATGATGTTTTGGAGTAGAATTGGGAAGAATATAATCATTCTCCAAATATTATAATGTGTGGGTAGAATAGGTGGTGATGGGTGGTATTTATAGTGGGAGGAGAGGGGCATTTTTGATTATTTTATTTGTTTGTATATTATTTTGGATCAAGATTAAAAACAATTTTTATTATTATCACTAGGCATAATAACTAGTACATGAGAGTTTGAACTAATGGGTCCTTACATCATCCATGGCTTAAAAATTTAAGTATTTGACTTAAAATGCTAAATACCATAAATTACCATATTCCATTATTCACAAAAAATTCATCTATTTTAGAAAAAATACCAAAAAAAATCCCTGTAACAATTTTTTGATGTGTATATTTAAATAAAAGACTTCATTTTATGAAAATAGTTTTTTAAATATGAGAAATTTAATTTTTATTTAAATTATCATTTTTTCCAAAAAATCAATTTTTGCATTATAACTGATTTTATGACACTTTGAAAAATTAACTAAGGTATCATAAAAACATCTTATAATCATAAGACAAAAAAATATTAATTTATGAATCTATTTATAGAAATCATTTTTTTAAATCACTATATTAATTAATAAATTATAAATCAATATTTACATTTGACAAAAACACCAACACTTAATTTATCATTTTAAAAAATTTATTTACTTATTACAATATATAAATATATATTATTTTCAATTATAATATGCAAAAAATTTATTTATACTTTAATAGGTAATGTTACTAATTTTTTTGCTGGTTTACTTTTCTTAATGGTCATATTACTATTCCAACGGTCAGGTTACTATTCAATCCCTACAGGTTCCATAATTTATATAAATACCACTTATTTAATTATTAATTTCTATGAAAAATGTTTTTATTGGGTTCTATATATTATGTATGTGTTTTATACTATATTACATAATTATAAAAAGGGAAATTCTATTACTAAATTTTCGGGTCGTTACAGATTTTACATGGAAAATTGTATCATGGATACCCTTATTGTGTCCAGATTTTAGTGTAAAATCTATCTTTTGTGGCATGGTAAGAGGAATTTTTTTCATTTCTATTAAATGAAATTCTTATATAATTTCATAATTTCCATTTAAATCCTCTTATTTCTTCCATATTCCTTCAAAAGCATGATGATTTAAGATCTATGCTTGATCTTCTCTTATTTCTCAGGGAATAATGAAGGATTTGTATTGAATAATGGGATTTATGACCATTCTTTATTTATGTGTAATTGTGAGATTAAAATGATTTAGCTTATTTGAGAAAGTAGTGGGGTTGACCTTGTAACATTTCGACCAGGGATCCTCTTAACTCGTGCCCCGTGTTAGAGGGTCACATAACCTCAATCACACATCCCTGTAGGCCAGAGGCTTATGACTAGCAGTGAGGCTCTGAGGTGGAACAATGCGGATACTATACCATCATATCAGAGCGGTAAAGGAGATATAATAAAAAACAAATAACAACAGAAGCATATGAATAAATAAAAGTATAATAGAAATAGAGTCTTTAATAACAGGAGTAGTAACCCACCACAGGTGAAGCATGATATAATAGAATGCATAGCGAAATGTAAACAATGATAAAATACAACAGAAACATAAGTAACAAATAAACTATAATAATATAAAAATTCAATAAGCTTTTTCATATACAATGATTTCATGGAAAGATAATATACTAAAAAAGAGAAATAGAGGACAAGCATATACAACATTCTATAAAAAAGTAAAGGAAAAAAATACTTCTCCAATAGAATTTAAAAATATTCTAATCTCTATTCTCCTATAATTCACAATATAAGATAAAAAAATCCAGCATCTGTAGTAGGGAACTTTCCCTTATCCATACCTATAGACAAGTAATCTACTCAGGTACCAAAGGCGACCCAGATTGGGCGTGAGATAAAATCCCAGTATCTACCACCAATGATGTCGAGAAATAATATAGAAAATATACATAGGAATATGAGTGTGGAGGTAAAATAATAATAATAAATTCTGGGTAAATAAGTACCAACCGGGTCAAGTCCCTACAAGACACCTGGCTGGCTATACCTGCTTCGACATAGGCTGGTGTAAGAGTATGATTAGTAACCATACATATATATAGTAATTATATATGTAGTATAGTTATATACCCTATCAACCTATATAAACTAACTACATGAAGATGTTAGTAGGCATATACCTGGATACTAAGTGATGGATGGCCTTGGGGAATAACTCAAGCATCCATAACCAGTCTGAAAAGCTCTATGGTCACGAAAAGGGAACATTCCCCAAATCTCTTAATGAATGTTTGATTTCATTATCAAAACTAGAGATAGGTGGGGGTGATTCATCATGCCCAACAACCTATACAGAGGAACATGGAATAACATTCCCATCACCTAAATAATAGTATAACAGTGAGAGACATCATGCACAACACACTATGTAAGGGAGAGTGAAATTTCATGCCCAATAGGTCCCTTAACCACTGTTCACCATCTAATATTAATGGAATAATCATACTAATGGTAATAAATTGAGTGGTTACCTCTAATTCATCAACATCAACAAGAAAAATACAACAAAGGGTGTCACATATCATACACTTGAACTTTTATAATTATATAACATGGGACATGGCCATCCCACCAATTTTCATTCAATATGAACCATAAAATTAATTAATCAAGGCATTAACAATTCGTTTTCATTAATTATAATCAACCAGTTTAATTAATTAATCATGGAGAAACCATTTCATGATAATCCAAGAACATAGGATGTGATTTGGGTCAATTAAAAAATTATTTAAAGAGATATTATAGAAGACACACCTAAAGGGGCGATGATCAAGAGGTCGGAATCCTCTAATCACTTAGAAATGGTCCTCACTAGTAAAAAAATGTGTATAAATATTTTAAAATCTATAACACCTTTTATGTGTATGCATGAAAATGGCCGACATGCGGCATAATGGTGGAGCTGTGAAAAAACACAACATTTAGGGAAAACAACTAGACCACCTTCCTTAGGGCTACAGACGAATCCTCATCCAATAGAAGCTTTATATTTTAAGTAGATTGGATGAAAAATGAATGATGAAACAACACCATGAAAATATTGAGAATGATCTCACACTATAATTGAACAAGAGATGGAAAGATAAAAAAATAATGGAAGCAAGAGGATTTGAGTGCTTACTGATGTGGATCCAATGTGACTGAAAGAATTTTATTTGGAGTCTGTATAATAAAGAGACATCAAAGCATTACTATGGAGGGGATGAGAGATATAATGGGTGGGGGGAGGGGTGTTCATCCACTGGAAATGAGAAGTAGGAAAAGAAACCTAAGTGAAATATATTTTGAGGCTAGAAATGTAATATCACCGAAAAAATGGGGGCAAACAGTTTGGATGCACAGTTTGGCCAATCCCTATACAAACCATGATTCATCTACTATTTAAGGAGGGAACCCGCATAGGCTAGGCACACAGTTTTCTTAATCACGTGAAAGATATGTGAATATCACTATCCCAACACCCTTAGAAACCTAAAAGGGAACGAAACTAATCTTGTATGGTTTTAGAAAAATCGTGCAACCACCTATAAGACATTGAGATACCCACATGGTTATCCCAGACAATTAGTACTAACCATGTGCTAACTATGAGGCCTACCCTATTTGACCAATTCTCAGATCTCTGAGGTCCAAATAAGCTCTAGACTCTACTAAAATATTTCTTAGTCTACATTTCATGTTTACCAAGATTAAATTATGGTTTCAAGGTGAAAATAATGGGATATAACTTTTAGAGAAGATGTTTTGTTATAGACTCCCCTCAATAAATAAATTAATCATAGAGTTATCCATCAGAGGGTAAAGAGAGATCATCAATGAATAGTTCTCAAAACTGGGATTTTATATCAGCTTCCCACTCCTAGGTCTCATCATGTAATTGATAATGCTTCTATAACACCCATACTAAAGGAACTGACCTTCCCCAGAGACTCTTTATGCTCCGATCAACAATACACACTATATACACCTCCAAAAAGCATCTATATCCAAATCAACCACAGAAGGCTATAAAACATGTGATAGGTATGGGTAATATTCATAGAGGTGAGATACATGGAAAACATCATGCATATACCGGTGTCTCTGAGGAAGTGCTAAAAGGCAATCCACTATTATGATTCGCATCACCACCTCATAGGGTCCAATGAATTGAGGCGAAATCTTACCTTGCCTTCAGATAAATCATTGGACCATCTCATAAAAAACGTTCAAGAAAACCCAATATATGATCTCTAACTCAAGAGTTCATCAACATCTATTGGCATATGGTAACGTTCTTGACTGATCTTTGAACATGTTCATTCTAATCTACTAGACCAACTCTATAGTCTTCAGAATGAGACATGGTCAAGAAAATCTTCCTACCCTACCTATAACCAGCATAGAGGTGATAAAAAAGGTCTACCATATAAGGCTTCATAAGTATCCACCTGAATGGTATCCTGAGTACTATTATTATAAGATAACTCAACAAGGGGTATTTTATAATGAACAAAACTTTTGAATAATATTTTTTTTCCTAAAAATGTATGTTTTACTGGGTCACATTCATGAAAAATATACAAGTATAAATTGAAATGTAACTGTTAGTTTTTGACTATTATGTTACCATTGGTCAATTATGACCAATGATCCATATGACTGTTGGAAAAAATAAAAACATTAACGTTATAATAATTTTTTAAAAATATAAATGACAATGGAAAAATATATTTAGAATAAAGAGTCTATGGACTCAAATAGTAGGATTGTACACTATGATGCCCATTTAGCAGAGCTTGGGAAGGAGGTAGCATCACTAGGATTTTCTCTAGACCAATCCCAAGTCAAGCTTCAACATGTTAATTTTGAATAAAATCTCATAGGGGAGATGTTCAATTTGGTGGAAATCACTCCTCGAGCTATGTTATCAGAGCCTCCCCTAGAGTCTATCACCATCGCACACCTTATAATTAGGTCATATATGGGTGTTATAAGGGGTTATTTAACAAGGTATTAGTTACTTATTTTTTAATCCCATTTTATAAATAAAAGTCTTATTCTATCAATTCCGTTCTGATAGTAGTCATTCTTAAAAATATGATGAATTTGATAAATTTTTTTTTTGGGTAAAATGGTACTTTTCAGAAATATATAAATTATTATATTAAACTAAGGCTTTTTTAATAATGTTTTTATAATTAAATAGTTTTATAAAAATATTCATTTTCATTATAAATGATTATTTTATATATTTCTTATTATTTTTACTCTGTAAATGATTAAGTAATCAGTTTTATATGAATTATATTTTTATACGAAAAAATAGAAATAATAATTTTATTTTCAATTAATTTTTTTTATGAATTAATGGTTTTTTTGAAATAAATAATATTATAATAAAATATTATTATTAAACTATGATTTATAAATATAAATAATTTTTATGATGTAAAAAATAATATTTATTAAGGTTTGAAAACTATTTTTATCAAAACCTGTCAAATTTCAGTAAATGTTTTCTTAAAGTGAAAATTCACATATTTAGATAATTATTTAGATAAAATGAATATTATCTTTCATATCAGGTTGTTGAAATTATCCAATGGTGAATTTTTCATAATTTTCTAAGATAATCAAATTTTTGGGTAAAAATTAAATACCGTATTAATATATAATGTGTTTTATGACATCATAATAACCCAATAGTGATGTAATAAAATAATATAGAAGGTATATTCAGACAAATATATGTTTTTAATTTAAAATAATTAAATTTTTGGTTTATTTGATTTACTTTATAAAGCATTAGTAAATCCTCCAAGACATGTAAAATATTTTAAGATTTTTAAATCATTTCCTTGAAAGTGCAACTCACCTCCACATAAGAACAAACAATATTTTAATATATTAAGCCCTTAGACTTATAAAATAATTTATACCACTTTAATTTTCTATAAACCATATGAAAAAACCATGGGATGGTTTGTGTTTTTGAATATTTTAATTTGTAGTGTCCAAAACCAAAATAATAAAGAATTCTCCCACCTATCCTATATAAACCCACCTGAGATCCCATTTCTATTAACCCAAAATCATTGAATCTAGGAAACCCTCTACACCATACCCCCTAGATTCCTCCCAAGGCACCCTAATCTCCTAATAAGCCTCTCCCAAGCCTTTGGGATCACACATCCAAGTAAGGGATTCTCACCTACCTCTCCTCCTTTCAATTCAAGAACACGTTTGAAAATTTTCTTTTTAATTTAAATTGGTTATATTTTAATCCTTTTATAATAAATTATATATTTTCCATTTTATTTCATTTTAATCAGGGATCATTTATCATCCTCTATTTGGACCCTTGCCTAAGCCGTTACTATGATGAAATTCCATAAGGGTTCCTTCCTTTCTCATTTTTATCCATGTTTCCTTATATTGTTATGCCATTTTACTTAAAATTACAAATGATTGGGTATGTTTTCTTGCCTCACCCATACTTTCATTTTTATGTTTTAATGATGATATACCCCTTTATATCTCATTAATCCCTCGCTTGTACACACCTATTACCATGGAAATATTTCGTAAGGGATTTATCTTTTCTCATTTCCATGCAAGAATTTATTTTAAATTATTCATATAAATTCCATTTAATAAGTTTGGATATTATGTTACATGATCCCCTTACTATAAATTTCATGTATAAATGATGAGAAACACCTTATTCTTTGATCAACCTATTTTACGAATTCTTATTTGGCGTCATTATGATGTAGAAATTGTACCATGATCTTCTATGCCAAAATCATCATGTAGTGAATACCATACCCATTTCTCTATCAAGGGTATTCAATTTTATGCTCAAGTACTTATTTATTGGGGACCTACATGTATTTATTCCACATTCCTTATGTGTAGAATAAATTATTATGTTTAATGAATCCATGTTGTATGATATATGTGGCACAGTTATACAAGAAAACGAAATGAGTATGAAGGGTGTGCCCTGATAACACTCCAATGAATTAGGTAATGTTTAGTATCATGATAAAAAATGTTAAATATGGGTTTACTCATGATAATTCATGGGAAATTAGGTTTTAGTCATGCTAATCCATGTTCAATTATCCTTGTCTTATGATAATATCATGTTGTATTTTGTTTCCACATTTCCATGTTATGAATATCATGATATATCATGCCTTTATGTTCATGTTTCTTTTATGATACCTTGATATGCCTATTGACTAATGTGTATTGTATTACCCATGTTATTACATGTTTATTCCCTTATTTTGATTTATACCTAACCCTTTTCTTATGTATTTCTTTAGGTTATCCCATGAAATGCTAAGCATGAAGGAATGATGTGGTCTTGTAAAAGAAGTTTTCAATAAAGATGTGTATTTAATGTTTTATGTTGTTATGTAATGTTACTATGCCCCAAGGAATCTGGACCTATTAATATGATGAGTTTTATTAAGTGCATGTTTATGTAATAAATCAAATTTAAAAATGAAATAAAGTGTAGGGTTAGTATAGTTGGTATTAAAGGATAGGTTTAGCTATTTTTGGGATTCATATTAGAAAACTCTAGTGAAAGACTTAGGGATAAGACTAAGTATAAGAAAATAATTCCTAAATTTTTGTGAGTATTTATTAAGTGGTTTATCAAGAAAATACATCCTTTTTTGGACATGAACAAGTAGAGGTGGATCTGGCACAAATGTATCTAGGGGTAAAACCTGAAAACAGCTCTTTAAGCTAGACTCAAATTGGAACTGGTGCACAACAATAGGCCTTGCTGCATTCTTGGTTTGACACTCCTAAGGGATATTCTTTTGTAATTTTATTAAATCATTACAAACAATTATTAAGGGAACAAAGAAAAAAATCCCATAGGAATATATGTTATGATATAGACCATGGATAACCAAGATTGAAACATAGGGTATCACAAGTTAGGATATACTATTCATATAGAAGTTTATCCTAATATGTTCAACTTTCCCATTTCAAATTATTATTAGATAAGTATTAAAAATCCAAAATTTTATTTTATTTTTCTTAGTTAAAATATGGAAGGAGGAAGATCACGAACAACTATACACTATCTTCTTGAATAACTACTTGGAAAGATTATCCGGTAGTCATGCTCATATGACTTTGAAAAATTTTCAAATATCCATTTTATATGAAAAAACTTTATGAGGAATCCAATACCTATAGCACTGTATGATTATTTCAAAAATCAAGTACCGTCTATTGGAGAATCTTGCACTCTTAACTATCTTACCAAGATAAGTGTGGGATGTACCATCATGGTCATTTAAAATTCTTCTCTTTATTTAAAAATAATGAAGCACTAAATGATTTTATAGATGCTACAAAAGAGGGATACCTATGAGTAGACTATATGTAAAAAATTATATATTTTTTCCTTTGGAGAAATACCAAAACTGATATACCAAAACCATATTTTGGAATATTTTAAGATGAATATGTAAGATTAAAAAAAACATTTTCAAGAAGATATTTCAAAATTTTATATAATAAATACCTTTTTAATAAATTATTGGTGCTTCCATTGATATAATCCAATACACTTGAGGTGTTTTTGGGTAAAGGAAGTAGATGATTTTGAAAATATCATGAGGTACCATTATGACACATGAACCCTTTATACTTAAAGGAAATACTAATAGAAAAGACTAAAGTCCTAATTGAAATGATTAAGGAGAAGTACCCGCACCAATTTTCACCATAGTATGTCAAAAAAATTGGGATGAAATATTTTTAGATGAGAAGAATGTAATAATCCAGAAATTTGAATAATACTTTGTTTCCTGAAAATTTATGTTTTACTATGTCACATTCATTAAAAATCTACGAGTATAAATTAAAATGTAACTATCAGTTTTCAACCATTATGTGAATGTTGGTCAATTATGACCAATGATCAATATTATTGATGGAAAAAATAATAAATTTAACATTACAATTATTGTTTATTAATATAAATGACAAAAGAAAAATTAATTCAGAAAGAAGGGTCGATGGTTTCAACCAGAAGGATTTTACCCTAAAAATCCCATTTGTCAGAGATCAAAAAGGAGGTAGCATCATTGGGACTTACTATGGACCAATACCAAGCTAAGATTAAACATGTTAATCTTGAATGAAATCAGATACAAGAGGAGTTGAAGTTGGTGGAAATCACCACTCAGGCGATGTTATCAGAGCCACCCCAAGAATTTATCACCATCACACACCTTAACCTTAGGTCATATGTAGGTGTTATAAGGGGTTATATTACTAGATACTTGTTACTTATTATGTAATACCTTTAATAAATAAATGTCTTATTTTATCAATTCTATTCTAAGAATAGTCTTTCCTAAAAATATAATGAATTTGATAAATTAATTTTTCTGTAAAAATGGTACTTTTCAGAAATAAATAAATTTTTATATTAAACTAAGGTATTATTAATATTGATATTATAATTAAATATTTTCATAAAAACATTAATTTTTATTATAAATGATTATTATATGTATTCCTTATTTTTTTACTATATAAATGATTATGTTATAAGTTTTATAAGAAATATATTTTTATACGAGAAAATAGAAATTTTATTTTTTATTTCAATTAAAGATTTTATTTTCATGAATTAATGGTTTTTTTGAAATAAATAATATTCTAACAAAATATTATTATTAAATTACTATTAATAAATATAAATAATGTTTATGAAGTCAGAAGTAAATTTTAATAAGGTTTAAAAACTGTTTTTTTCAAAACCCGTCAATTTTCAATAAATGTTTTTTTATTTTAAAAGTTAAAACTCACATATTTAGGAAATTATTTAGATAAAATGAATATTATTTTTGGAATCAGGATGTCAAAATTACCCAATAGTGAATTTTTTATAATTTTCTGAGAGTAGATTTTTTGGGTAAAAATTAAATACTATATAAATATATAATTTGTTTTATGACATCATAATGACCCAATAGTGATGTAATAAAATAATATAAAAGGTATATTCAGTAAAATTAATTTTTTAATTAAAAAAAATATAATTTTAGTTTTATTTTATTTATTTTATATGCCTTAGTGAATTCTCCAAGACATAAAATATTTTACTATTTGAAAATCATTTCCTTGAAAGTGTGACTCACCTCAACATAAGAAATGAAAATATTTTAATATCTTAGGCCCTTATAATTATAAAATAATTTATTCCACTCTCCTATTATAGAAACCATGGAAAAGAACCATGTGATGGTTTGTGGTTTTGAATATTTTAGTGTGCAATGTCCAAAACCAAAATAAAAAATAGTTCCCCCACCTTTCCTATATAAACACACCCCGAATCCCATTTATCTTCACTCAAACACTTTGAATCTCAGACACCATCTACCCCTTACACCATAGATTCCTCCCAAGGCACCTAAAATCTCTCAAAAATCCTCTTCCAAGCCTTTGGGATCACACATCCAAGTAAGAGATTCTCACATACCTCTCATCTTTTCAATCCAAGAACCATGTTTGAAATTTGACTCTTTAATTTCAATTGGTTATATTTCATCTATTTATAAAAAATTTCATACTTTCCATTTTATGTTATTTCAATGAGGTATTATTTATCCTCCCCCATTTTTACCATTACCTAATCCATTACTATGCCGAAATTCCATAAGGGTTCCTTCCTTTCTCATTTTTATCAAAATTCCCTTATATTGTTACACCCTTTTAATTTAAATTAAAAATACCGGGGGTATGTTTTCACACCTCCCCCATTATACGATTATTATATTTGACCGAAATTCTGTAGGGGACTTCTTTCTTCTCATTTCCATGCAACCATTTCTTTTATATTATGCATCTAAATTCAATTTTATATGTTGGAATATTATGTTCCATGATCCCATTACTATCAATTTTATGTATAAATGATGAAAGCCCCATTTATATCTCATCAACGTATTTTATGAATTCATATTTGACATCGTTATGCTGCTGAAATTGCACCATGATTTTCCATAGGAAAATCATCATGTAGTGAATACCATACCCATTTCTCTATCAAGGGTTTTAAAATTCATGACCATGTACTTATTTATTGGGGACATACATGTATGTATTCCATATTACTTGTTCATGGAATAAATTACGATGTTTAATGAATCTTTATTGTATGATACATTTGGAAAACTCATACATGAAAATGAAATGATTGTGAAGGGTGCACCCTGATAGCGCTCTAATTCATTTTGTAATTTTTGTATCCTAAAAATTCATGTGAAAAAGGGTTTAATCATGTCAACTCATGTGTAATGAGAGTTTAATCTTTCTAATCCATGTGCAATGAGACCTGGATCATGCTAATATCATGTTGTATGTTGTTTTCATATTTCCATGTTATGAATATCATGATATATCATGCCTTTATGTTCTTGTTTATTTTGATCTCCATTGATATGCCTATTGACTAACATGTATTGTCTTCCTCATGTAATTCCATGTTTATTCCCTTATAGGGATTTATAGCTCACCCTTCTCTTATGTATGTCCTCAGGTTATCCCATGCAATGCTAAGTATGAAGGAATGTTGTGGAATTGTAGAATAAGTTTTCAATAAAGATGTGTATTTCATGTTTTAAGTTGTTATGTAATGTTACAAATCCCCAAAGACACTATACATATTAATCTTATGAGTTTTTTAGGTGAATGTTTATGTAATAAATCATGTTTAAATATGAAATAAAGATAAGTGTTGTTATATATGTGTTTCTCCCAAGAACCACAAAAGTCAAGGAAACATGCACAAGGCATGTATAATAACACCTAAAACAGATGGTTTGTCTTCCTACCTATATGAGGGTGAAAAGATGTTCTTAAGAAGCACTCCTTTACCGAATGCCATTTGAAACCCTTTCTATAACTGATATGTGAAGAGAGTGTCCCTATCAGATACGATTGATCATGGAGTTACATGAAGATGTATGACCTTCTAGACATATAGATTCCCAATCTCATCTACCAAAATGGTCTTTAGAAAAGGTAAAAAGTGTGTGACCTTCATCAAATGATCAATGAAGACCCAAAATATATCATTTTCGTGAGGTGATCTGGGTAAAAAATTCATTACATCCTTAGAAACATTATTCCATTTCCATTAGGGATTAGAAAATGGATGTAAAATTTCATCCAGTCACAAATTTTCCACATTCACCTACTGAGTTGTGGAACAATGAGTGATAAAAGCTGATATCTACCATTTCATAGCAGGCCACCAATACTAGTGACATATATCATGATAAAACATGGAGACACTGGGATGTACCTCCCAAAACGAGGTATGAAATTCCTGTATCAGCTTCTATTTAATGTCATATGGGACCTATAAACTCTTTAAAATACATATAGTATCATATCCATCCCTGGTCCATCCAAAATATGATTCTTCATACGAGACACTCTAACTTAGGACTAGGCATTTGGGATCTAAATGTTTCCTCATTCTCAAATATTCTAGAAGGGTAGAGGTCACTACTAAGGTAGATAGTATAGACTAATCATGATCCTCCTAAACCTCAACATGAATATATGAAAATATTGCCATGATTTGGTAGTGGCCATTAGATTCTTGGACAAACCATATTTGAGTCTTCTAGCTCAGTGAATCCTCTATAACATTTCCCTTTCTCTATATATAAGAAAGTTCAAAATCAAAGGTTTTTAGGTACTCTACCCATCCGCATAGCTTGAGATTCATATATCTCTATGTAAATATGTACTTGAGGCTTTTTTAATCAGTGAATACCAAAAAGTGATCTACAAGTAAATATGTATCCAACAATGTAGAGAATGAAGAATGACTGTTAGGTTGAGGTCGTGCGTTGTGTAATTATGCCCATGAGGCCTCAAATGAAGAGACCCATATATAATGAATCTCTCATAATAAATTATAATTTCTCCAAGACTGATGATTGATACATCACAATAGACTATATAACTCTTTCCTGGCTTCGATAGAGTCAGGATCACATACTTCACCATCTCATAAAAGGCCGCTTCTCCAGCTTCTAACCATACAAAGTTCACATGCTTCACCATATTCTGACCATAAAATGGTCACATTATTCTTTTCTAGACTAGTAGAAGGTGATTCAATGTGTGAGAAATTATGAATGATGCATCTGTACTACCCTTCTAGCCCCATGAACTATCATATTTCAAATATGTTCTTTCGATGTTCCTAGGAAACCATAACTCTCATTTCTCTTGGACCACTAAAACTCCTAAATATAAGATTATATGACCCTAGAAGTGGACTTGTTTGATCCAAAATTTGAATTTATTGATCTTAATATAAAGTAGGATCTCTATTAGTGAATTCATCACAATCTCAAGTTGTCTTTCATGGTCATGTTTATAGCATTAATATACTAATATATCATCCAAAAATACTATAACAAATAAATCCATATATTTGTGATTTTTTTTTCAATTAGAGCCATAACCAGCTACATGTGCATTCGTGATTATGAATGAAATAACCAGGCACTTGTAAAGACCATACATTCTCCTTAAAGATGTGTAAGTTATTTATGATGAACTGGTATGAACATGATGATATACTGATCTCAAATCAATCTTTTAAACCACCTGTTCTCCTTAGTGATGATAAAAGAGATCAACTATTTGAGGCCATGGACACTGATTCTTAACCATAATCTACTTAAACCATCGATAATCCACTCAACTCCTGAGGGAACTGTCCACCTTCTTGGGAAAAAGGACTAGTGAACCCCATGGAGTAGTGTTGTGTCTTCTAATACCTTTTTCTTACATATCCTCCAGCTATTTATTGAGATCCAAAAGATCTATAGGTTCTATTCTATATGGTGGAATGGACAATCATGTTTCTCCTGGAACTAGCTCAATAGTGAATTCTACATCTCTCATTTGAGGTATCCTAAAACTTTTATCAGGGATGGAGTCCCGGAAATTGATAAACTACAGTAGAAAATATAGTGGGTGATAACTCTTTATCATTCTAGAAGAGACTGGGAATCTAGGTTTTCACACTTCCCATCCCTTGGTTCTTAGGTCTTGATCACATAGCTTGGTCATCCTATTTTCCCTTATAATCATACCAACCACTATCTAGTGATGTAAAAGTCAACATATGATGATATAAGTTAATATGGAATCAATAAGGAACCATCCAGTCCATTTTGATAATTCAATCAAACCCAATCATGTTAAGTATGAAATGAATCCACTTGAAGAGATATCTGCCTTCCTCAAGGGAACAATTATTAAAATGATTAATTCTCTTTTATTAGATACCCAATAGGGTATCATATGTCATAAATACATATTAAAAATATATCTCAAGGCCTTGAATTTCCATGATTTCCTCTGATATAATACAATGTGATTCACTTATAAAAAATAAAGTAAACACTATGGTAGAGGATACTAGAATAGTAATTTGTACAATAGATGGTCCGGTTCTATACTCTAGCATAGGCTAAACTGCATGTAACTAGCTTGAACAATGGCCCTATTTCACAACCTGACTGAACTGAGCAATCCCATTTTGATAGAGCTATAAATCATGAGTTTGACTACCTCTTCCTTGACCACTACTGCAACCTATGCAGCTGGTGGTATTCCAGCTATGTGCGCAAAAAGATAATACTAGACCTTCTCTAGAACATGGAGTATTTTTATATCCCATCTCACTAATAATGTATGAAAAAAACCCATAGAAGTGCTAGATAAGGCCCATCCCACTAAAACCATTGCATTACACTATATTCCATAAATACTAATATTTCGTATGTCTTAGATTCTCGCATTGGTGACACATGAGGAAGCTGTTAATATGAGATGGATGACTATTGATACCCCAAATAGAAACTTCAATGTGATACTTCTAACCACTAGAAGACATAATGATTGGTCTAGTTTCTGAACTACCCTGGTTCCCACTGTTAGCTTCCCTCAGATTCCATTATGTGTTAATGGCTTGGATGAAGATCTTAGAAATAGTCTTCCTATGAAGAACATTGAAGTGAGATCAGATGGCATCTACCAGACCATCCAAAAATATAATTATGGTCATAAGATCATTTGTAGATAAGGTGGGAGAGGAATTCCAAAACTTTTTGAAATGACTAGAATATTCTTTGATAGACATGGCTCCACAGTAGAGGTTGATAAAATATTTTTCCCAATCAGTCATTAGAGTCTATAGAAATAAGTAGTCAAATAATATTTCCTATAAATATACCAAAACCATGTATCACTATCAATTTAACTAGGTAATAACATCCCACCATTACTTGGTTGAATCTTGGAGCATATGAACTGCATGTTTGAACCGCTATTATGGAGTCATATTTAGATACTCAAAGATAGAAAGAATGGTATCTATTCATGAAACTGTAGCATGTGGTCTTCCATTCCATGAAATGGTGGAAGGATACTACTTCTAAAATACCCATGTCCACTCTTCCATAGTCAGGGTAGGTCGGCAAACACCTTTCATAGATTTTATCATGATTAAGATAAAATCTCAGAACTGGCTATTAGTGCCTATATCAGGAATAGAAGGTGGTTCCATAGGTGGCACAACCAAAGGGATCACTGGAATCTCAAGGCCCATAACCTCTAATTCATGGTCATCACTTCCTTTCGGGTGTATGGATTGAGGATTTCATCATGTCATGATTCTATAAATCCAAATGCATTCCTAAGAATATAATTTTACTATCAAAAGGATCATAGATAGATAACAAGATAGGTACAAACCTTCCTATAGAAAATATCACACATCACCACCTACTCCAAAATCTTGGTCAAGGTAGTAACAAGAGGGCATAACATGATGTACAAACATAAGAGACTCCCAGTTACCCACAACTAAGGTAGGGGTCAAGTCTATGACTCATATCATCTAATAGGGGTTATGGTATACAGACAATAAGTTGCAAGGTATAAAGGAAAACATTATTTCTTTTACTATTGGAATACCATTTAATATTAACCTTATTATTTTAAATATTAAATTTCATTGAGTTCATAATATATGTATAAATATACATATATAACATGGTCCAAACTCAGTAGGTACAGAACCCACAATATGGTATAATTAACTAATTAAGGTTGAATCAGGAATCTATACGAGGAAAACTGTTTGTATTGATATTATAACTTTAATTAATCCAATAATATTCACCCTCCAAGAAATTTCAGCACTTTTCAATATATATATATATATATACATATAATAATCAGGCACTATCTCTATGCATTTAAAAAATGACCACATAAATTAGTCATGGAATGAAAAAATGAATGGCATATTAGTCTTAATGTGGCTATAATAATGCATGTGATGAACACCCACATTTCATCAGGATATGTTAAAAGAAATATTAGTGAAAATACACTAATAATAATGACATCGTTAAGCATGTGGATCACCCAACAGTGAAGTTGTATCAGTTGTATGAGGAAAAATCCAAAAAATAAATATCCATTCGAGGAAATTTGGATTTTTCCTATACGTTGGTCAGCTACTCCAAGAAACAAATCATTACCAATTTAAAAAACATACTAATCCCAATATATTTTCTCAAAATAGTAAGGCATGAAAAGAAATGCTTTGATACCACTTTATAACATCTTGACCCAGGATCCACATAACATGTTCCCCGAGGGAGTGGGCCACATGGCCTCAAGTGAACCTTCCCATATTCCAGAGCCTGCTGAATAGAAACAATGTTCTTAGGTGTTACGATTGGGAGAATATACCATTATACCAGAGTGGAACATTGGATATAATAAATAAAAAACAACAATGGATCCATTTGAATAACTAGTAGAAAAATTGGAACAAAATTTTATAACAGCAGGACCAATAACCCACCACAGTGGAATAATGATATAATAAAAGGCTTAGTAGAAACTCAAAAATAATAAACTTCTATGGAAAAATAAATAACCAACATATAGTATAATAATTTCAAAATAAAACAAGATGATTCATATACAATTATGTATTGACATGCTAATTTACAGAAAATGGAAATAGGGTAAAGGAATATAAAACAAGACATACCAAAGAAAAAAAGGCCAAAGTTCTATTCAAATAGAATCTCCAGTATATGATTATCCCTTTACTCCCATGCTCCATAATATAAGTAAAGAAAATCAATCATCTACAATAGGGTTCTATTCCTTATCCATACATGTAGATGAGTAAGCTTATCAGGTTCCAAAGGCGGCTTGAGTAGGGTGTGAGATAAAATTCCAGTAGGCCACCACCAACAATGTCTAAAAATAATCAAGTCTATGTAAATATAAATATTAGTTTTTTGTTATATGAATAATAAAAAACTTTGAGTAAATAAATACAAGTTAGCTCAGGTTCTTAAAGGACACATGGGTGGCTCTACCTACTTCAGCATAGTCCAGCGTAAGAGTTTGATTAGTAATCATAATATATATATATATATATATATATATATTAATAGTATAGTTATATACTGTATCCAACTATATAACCTAAGTACGTGAGTACATAAATAGGCATATTCCTGGATAGTAGGTGCTGGATAGACCATTGGCATAACTCAAACATCCATAAGCAGTCTAATGAGATATAGGCTCAAGAAAAGGGTATATTCCTAGAATTTCATAATGAATGCGAGACATCATGATCAACAGTGAAGATAGGTTGGGTGATTTGTCATTCCCAACACCCTATACAGAGGAAGATGAAATGTCTTTCCCATCCACCAGATGGCAGTATAACGGTGAATGACTTAATTATCAACACCCAATGTAAGGTAGAGTGAAATGTCATGCCTAACATGTCCCTTAACCATCATTCACCCACCAATATCAATGGAATAATCACACTTATAGTAATAAATTTAGGGACTACCTATAATACATCAATATTAATAATCCCAATACAACCAAGGGACTTACATATTATACAATTCACCTTTTATAATTACGTAACAAGAGATGTGTCCTTGCCACCCATTTCTATTCAATATAAACAATCTAATTAATTAATCAAGGAATTCAAAATTTATTATCATTTATTAGAATTATTTTGTTTAATTAATTAAGTATGCAAAATATATTTCAGCATTATCTAAACACTTAGGAGGAACGTTGGTTCATCTAAAAAATTATTTAATGGGTACTTAAGGCCGAAACAACCAAAGAGGTGGCGATCAAGAGGTTGAAATCCAATAATAATTTAACAAGGGTCCCCAAGAGTACAAATACATTTATATAAATATTTATAAATGCAGAACACATTTTAATCTGATGCGTGATAAAGTCCGGAATGTGGCACAATGTCATAGCTATGAAAAAAACAACTTTTAGGGGAAACAAGTATACCACCTACCTTAGTGTTGTAGATGAATCCTCATCCAATATCGACTTTTGATTTAAATCATATTGGAAATAAAAAACGAATTTAATAATGATATGAAAATATAGAGAATGATCTTGCACAAAACATCATAAGATATGGAAAGATCAATGAAAAATGGAATCAAGAGGATTTGAGATCATACCAATACATATAAAATGTGACTGATGGTGTTTGAATTAGAGTTTGGATGAGAAAATGACATAAAATCCTAAAAATGGAGGAGATGAGAGATATCACGAGTGAGAGGAGGGGTGTTTGTTAGCTGGAAATGAGAAGGAGGAAAGGAAACATAAGTTAATAAAAATTCAAGGGTAGAAATCTAATTTCAACCATAAAATTGGGGGTGCATGGTTTGGTTACATGGTTTGACCAAAATGTGTGCAAAGCATACAACCTCTACTATCTAAGGAGGTACCTCAAAGTGGCTAGGTGCATAGTTTTCATAACTATGCATAAGAAATGCACATATCAGTATCCCAATATCCTCTACAACTCACATGGTCATGATTTTGGGATCACATGGATGCTGAAAAACCATGCGGCCTTCGATAGTCCAGGAGTAATCTTCACAGTTACCCTACATGGTTGGTATTAACTATGTGATAACCATCTAGCCTACCATATTTTCCCAATTCCTAGATCTAAAGTATTCCAAAAAATCCAAAATGCTCCCAAAACTTTCCTCATACCATAATAAACATTTACCAAGATTCAAAAAGGTTACAAGATGAAAAAACTTTAGCCATACCTTTAAGAGAAGTTAGATCATTACAGACTTAAATAAAGAAAATAATCAAGAAATTAATAATAGAATAAATATGAAAGGGGTGTTATGATCGTAGAAAATTTATTCTATGTTTGGTGGATTCCTATTTTTTTTTTTTTTGATTTTCTCCAATTACTTATTGTTGTTCCATTTCATATTTGACACAAATTGATTTGGTTAAACAAAGTAAAGATGGTATTATGAAGTGAATAATTGATAAGGCATTTGAATTTAATTATTTTTCTTCCTTGAAATATAATAATCATGAAATTATTACTGGAAACATTTTTATAGATGATTATTAGTTTCTATTAAATGCCAAAATTGAAAGGTTTATCATTATGTAATCCTATTCATAATGAATCAATTAATTGATGAAATTAAGGATTAATGATTTCTTGTTGAAATTAAAGTGTTTGGGGGCTTCTATAAGGTGAAACATATTTGATATTCTATGTTTTCATGATTTTTTGGATGGCCTTAGTTTACCCTTTAGTTTTCTATAGAGGATAAACAATTATTTCCATTTTTATTCCTTATAATGGTAGATCCCTTTATGTATATTTGTTTGAAACCTAGAATGGTTAGTATAATAGGTGAGGGATGGATTAGTAGCCTTGGTTATGGAAATGGGTCAATATGTATGGTGTTATTGTTGATGGAATATGTTGAAATATGAATATATTATTGTAGGATGGTTATGTTGGGTATTTTAATTATATTATTGGTAAAGGTTGAGATATGAGATTTCTCAATTTTCTTGGTGGATGAGTTTTTTTATTTCTAATTGCCTACTCCAGTTGGCCTATGAACTATGAGTGTGACTTCCTTGGGTTATGTTTAGGTTGATTCATAGAGTTACCAAATTTTGGATTGGTAAATAAATTTATAAATGTAATTATGTTATGATTTGTAATGGTTTAGACCTTATATGCATTTCTTTTATTCTTTTATTCCATTCAATGGTGTCGTGATGATGTTTGGAGGTGTTTCAAATCCTAGAGAGGTGTTTTGTCCTTTAAAAGGGTCACCACATCTTGGTTGTGGGTGTGGTGGAGGCTTTTTTGGGATGGTCAGGTGGTGTTGGTTCACCATAGCTAGCAACATGTATTTTCAATCCATTTTGGAGGTTTTGTTGGATAATTTGTCCTCATATTCAAAATTTACCACAAAAAATGCCAAGGATGGGTGTGGTATAGGTCATGTCACCATGGTGGAGGTCTTATAAGGAATGTGAAAGAAGGCCTCTCCATATTATGGACTTGGGTGTGGTGAAGAAAAATATGAATGGGATGAGAATAATACCCTATATTAATCCATTTCAGGTTGTAGTGTTCAAGAATACCATGTCCATGTCTAGGATGTGGTGGAGGCCATATTGGAAGTCATTCTGGTTTTTAAATATAAGAAACATTTTCTATATTTTTTGGTCTTCTTAGATTCGATAAGGGGAAACATTTGAGATGATATCAACATTTTAAATGAACTTTTAATTCATTATTTTCCACTAATAGTAGATTCACACCCATCTCTTTGAGTGTTCTTTCAAATTCCAATTGTCCAGAGAAACACAGGGAATGATTGGTTGTTCTCTCACATTGAGGATCTGTTGATAGAAATTGTCACAAGTAGAGTGTTGCACTACTAGAAAAGCAGGTATTTGCGACGGGCTATTTGCGATGGGATCCCGTCGCAAATAGCCATTTGCGACGGGGTCCCGTCGCAAATAGCCCGTTGCTGAAAACGCCGTCGCAACTAAACTTATTTGCGACGGGACCGTCGCTAAAGCCTTTTTTTTGCGACGGGAATTCTCCCCGTCGCAAATAGTATTCCGTATTTTTGTAAAAAACTTTTTAAACAGTTATTGCGACGGGCCCGTCGCAAATACCTTTTGCGACGGGCCCGTCGCAAAAACTCTTTTTTAAAAAAATAAAAAAAATTTAATAATACTAGTATTTGCGACGGGAACCGGGACCCGTCGCAAATACTCTTTTAAAAAAAAATAAAAAAACTATTAATAATACTAGTATTTGCGACGGGCATAGTATCCCGTCGCAAATACTATAAAAAAAATAAAAAAATAAATTATTAATAAATTATTTTAATTAATATAATAATAGAATTATAATTTACAAATGAAAATAATAAATTATTTTAATTACTATAATAATAGTTGAATTATAATTCAAAAATAAAAATAATAGAATATTAATAAATAATTTAATTAATATAATAATATTATAATTATAATTCATAAATAAAAAAAATATTAATAAGTTATTTTAATTAATATAAAAATAATAGAATTATTTTACATTCAAATATTAAAATAATTCAAGTATTACAAAAAAATAATTAAATTATAATATTATAAAATTTTAATATATATATAAAATTTTATTATATAAATAAAATTTTAATATATATATAAAATTTAATATTATAAAATATAAATATTATTATTATTCATATTAATATTGTTATTTAAAAATATAATATTATTAATATTTTATAATGAGACAGAAACTACGAATAGAAAAAAAAAATTTTGATTTCACAAATTTTATAACAGAAATACAAACTCTAATCTGTAGGAGGGGGGGGGGAGGGGGGGGGGGAGGTGGGGGATCTGCAGATGGTGGTGGAGGAAACTCCATCCCTAAAGCATGAGTGAGTCGGCGCATGTACTCCATCTGCTCCTGATGCTGCTGCTGCCACCGACTCGTCTGCTCCTCGTACAGCTGCTGCTGGCGTCGACGCTCCTCCTCATGCTGCTGACGCATCTGCTTATTCTCCTGTCGGAGACTCTCTATCTGTGCAGTCTGAGATCGCAACTGCTCCTCATACTGTGTAGAAGAAGATGCACGAGCTCCTCTCGAGCTGGACGCCGACATCGCAGCACTGCCATAATAATCTCCGGGAGTCAGTCGAGAGCCGATACCAACTACCCAGCCCTTCTCGAAGGCATACTGGGTGGCCTGCATCCATGCCGCCTCATCAAACTGACGGGCAGTGGTCTGATATGATGCCTCGGCCTGACTCTCAGGCCGGGCCTGTGCCGCTGCAGCCTCATATGACTCCTATAGTTGCAATTTAAAATTAAAATTGTGAATATATTATATGCAGTTAATTTTTAAACTTGAAAACAAATAATACTGACCACGATGTGATGCTGACGATCACCTCTGAGCTCCCCAGTAGCAGGATCACTATACATCCTCCGATATACGTCGTACTCTGTAATATCGGGGTGCTCGACAGCCTATAAGAATAAAAAATAAATTGTTAATATTTATAGTTATATAAAATATTTATAAATAATGTACGTACCAGATGCTGTCTATGAGTACTGAAAGAACGACTCCCAGCTCGATGAGTCACCTCCTTCCTCCCCCGATTCTGCCTCCCCACCGATGATCTCCTCTGAAAGGCACCACTCAACCAGTGCGCACATAATCCATCCCATACATGGGATGAAATGTACTCTGGTCGGTGTGCTCTACATGACTCATCAAAATCTGACACTCCTGCTTTCTTCATCGCAGCTTTTCTTAAATTGTGCAAAAACTGACGAAGGCGATCACGCATGGCCACCTCCCATGCCTCGTGGATGGCGTCACGCATGGTATCCTCGATCGGATACCATAAACCCTACAAATAAATCAAAATATCAAGTTAGAAATGAAATAATTTTCAAAATAAAAATTATTTATTTACGTACGTACCAACCAATGGCCGAACATGGCCTGCTGCACATCAATGGGAATCTGCTCCCATGTGGTCCACGGCTGAGAGAAATAGTTGCGCAAAATAGCGCTGCCCTGTCCGACTGCTATATGCGAAAAACTGAAAAAATAATAAACATTTATTATGTGAATAGATTAATGAAATCTTAGTCAAATTCACAGGTTATTACACAGGTTATCACACCTCCGGGTGCGCGGATCAAACCCAAGACGTGGACGTCGCTCGGGGACGGGGTCAGGAATCATCAATCGTGCAAGACCGTGCCCCCTCCGCATACTCCCTGGAGCGCCTGCAGGCTGAGGGTCATCTGCCAGCAACTCATCCGCATCGAAAGGCAGGTCAGCCTCCGCCAACTCACGAAATGTGGCCTCGTCCATCTGAAACAGAAAATGTTAATATTAGCAAATAATTGATAATTACTATTATATATACATATATACATATTATGATTGTATATAAATACCATGGAATTCTATAAGTGTTCATCTTCATCATCATCTTCATATATGTCAATGTCATCTTCATATTCCTCCTCAACATCATCGATATCCATTCGAGTTGCAGTTGCTTCATCTCTTACCATTTCAAATTCATGTGTGACATCATTAACATCATCGTCATCACCGACTCTTAAATGTGGGGTGTCGTCATCGATACTCATATCTCTTTGTAAAAAAGATTGATTTTGAGTACTCTCTTGAAAAACTTCAATTCTTTGCACATCAGTGAAAGCACATTCACTTTGACTAAACTGATTGTCTCGAATTTTGATTTTTATTACACTCCACCAATCAGTCAAGTCTCTTGATGTTGCACAGTACTTTGCATAATAAAATTGATATGCCTGTTGAGCCAATAAGAATGGTTCATTTACTGCGAGAACACTTTTACATTTAATATCGATGATTCCATGAGTCGGATGAACACGCACGCCTCTCTCTGTATCCAACCACCGACATTTGAACATGGTTATGTAATGTTGTCCAAGATAACAGAGTTCAATGATTTCATCAAGTATGCCATAAAAGTCAACTTCATTTTCTCGATGATGAGATCCTCTCAAGCTAACTCCACTGTTCATTGTTTTTTTCGATTCCCCATATGCATGTGTGTGGAATCGAAATCCATTCACCACATATGCATTATAAGTTTTAACAAGTTTGGAAGGTGGGTTACTCAATACACACAGCCGTTTGTCAATTTTATCAGCATGTCGAGACACCTGAAGATTTGTGAAATAATTATCAATATAGTAAACTATACATTGAATGAGTTGCTAAATGATAAAGAATTTATGTTACCAGTTTTTGAAACCACTGAGAGAAATTTTTCAGTCGACGTTCTTCGAGAGCAGCTGCTGTAATTTGTGGAATTTGTTTCTTGATATGATTATCATACAACCTATAAAAACCAAAGTTATTTACTGTATCATAAATGATAGAATAAGTGATATAAACACTTACAGTACAACTGATGTCATCTCTTCACAGTTGAGCAGAACATACGTATGAGCTCTATGATGTTCATCATCTGAAAGCCAGCGTTCAGAAACTCCACCAAAACCAAGATCTGACTGGTTGAAAACAGATAATTGATTGTCGATTTCATCAATATTCCTCTCATTCCGTCCCATTAGGTTGTGTTTTGAAGGATACTCAGATTCAAAATAATGGGAGCAGAAAAAAGATATTTCCTCTTGCAAATAAGCTTCTGCAATAGATCCTTCAACAGATGCTTTGTTGCGTACTTTTCTTTTCAATTTTTGCATGCATCTTTCAAATGGGTACATCCATAGAAACTGTACCGGACCTCCACATTTGGCTTCATATGGAAAATGTAACATCAAATGTTCCATTGAGTCGAAGAAAGACGGCGGAAATATTTTTTCCAGTTTACATATAATTACAACAACATCTTTTTCAAGTTTTCCTAGAGCATCATAATCTGCCGTAGCCGCACAAATTTCCCGAAAAAAATGAGACATGTCTGTTATGGAATCCCAAATCACAGAATTCAACAGACCTCTTAATCCAATGGGTAGAAGTCTCTCCATTATAACATGACAATCATGACTTTTCAATCCAGTAATATGACCATTCTTTATACATCTACCCAAATTGGAAGCACAGCCATCTGAAAGTCTCAAATCTGCAATCCACTGACAAAATAATAAACGGTTTTCTTTAGACAGTGTATAAGCTGCTTTTGGTTTCAGCAACCTTTCTGTTCTGACATTCTCAAATAGTTCCAATTCTGGACGCCTGCAAATTTGGGCAAGATCTAAACGTGCATTTACATTGTCTTTGCTCTTTCCAGGCGTATCCAAAACTGTATGAAACAAATTATCAAAACAGTTCTTCTCAATATGCATGACATCTAACATGTGTCGGAACAACAAATCAGACCAATATGGCAAATCCCAAAATATGCTACGTTTAATCCAATTGTGTTCTTTCCCAAAACCAGAAATTTTCTGTTGGTTTATTGTGGGACCAAAAGTGATGGGAGGTAATGAAAATACAACCGATTTTAACTCCGAACCTGATAGCATTTTTGGAGGTCCATCCCTTTCAGCTGTTCCTTTTCTGAAATGAGATCTGTTTCTGCGAAAAGGATGATCAGCTGGAAGAAATCTGCGATGACAGTCAAAATAACAAGGTTTCTTTCCATGAATGAGCATAAATGCTTTGTTCTCTCCCATACAGTAAGGACATGATTTCTGACCATGTGTACTCCAGCCAGATAACATCCCATAAGCCGAGAAGTCACTTATTGTCCACATCAATGCTGCTATCAGTATGAAATTCTGTTTCGTTGCAACATCATATATACTGACACCAGTACTCCACAATAAATTTAATTCATCAATCAATGGATTCAAATAAACATCAATATTTTTCTTCGGATGTCCTGGAATTAGTAAAGTCAAAAAGATATATGGATCCTTCATCAACATCCATGGAGGTAAATTATACGGAGTTAAAAAAACAGGCCAACATGAATATTGACTACCATAAGATCCAAACGGACAGAAACCATCAGTGGAAAGGCCCAGTCGAACATTTCTAGCTTCTAAAGCAAATGATGGATGCACTCTATCAAAATGTTTCCATGAATCACCATCGGCTGGATGATTCAAGCTTTTATCGGTTGAAATATTCTCTTTATGCCATGACATCATTGTCGCTATATTCTTAGACATGAATAAACGCCGAAGTCTGGATGTAAGCGGAAAATATCTCAACTGTTTTACAGGAATCAAACCAGACTTCCCGTGTTGTCCTTCTTTATATCTCAGTTGCCCACATGTGGGACAACTATCCAACGACTCATTTTCCCCTGAATATAAAATGCAGTCATTTGAACATGCATGAATCTTCTGACAAGTAAGTCCCAAATTTCGAACCAACCTCTTACTTTCATAGTAATTTGCAGGTAAAACATTTCCTTCGGGTAACAGTGTTTTCAGCAATGAAAATATCTGGTCAAAACATGTGTTTGACATTCCGTTATCTGATTTGATAGCCATAAATTTTGCAACTGCTTCTAATTTTCTCATCTTGCAGCCAGGATATAATGCATCCTCAGCAGACTTCAACAAATCATAAAATTCAGACGGTCCCAACTCAGGATTTGAAGCTATATCAGCCGGAGTATCTGTATGTTGAACAGATGAACCTGCAACATCATGTACTAAATCTTGAAACCGGGATGGATCTGGAATCAAGTTGGTATCACCTGCTCTGGAACTGCGTTCACCATGTTGATACCAAAAAACATAATCTGCTTGAAAACCAAAACGCAAGAGATGTTCCCCCACTTTGTCAAACGTGTCAAACGTTCTCAATGCACATTTTCTACAAGGGCATTTTATCTTTCCTTCTGAAACAAATTCTGAATTTGATGCCGCAAATGATAAAAAAATCTCCACACCCTCTATATATACTGGATTTAAACCAGAACCATTTGGATTTCTACATTGATTTATCCATATGCGATCATCTAATAATGACTGTTGACGACCTCGTTGTTCCATATTTTTCTATAAAATATAAAAGCATTACTGGTTTAGAATAATTTGTTAGAAAAAACACTCAAGCAAGGATTGAATATATTGAGAATAAAGCAAAACCTGTTACAAATATTGATAATTTTAATATTATATTGATTTTTTATTTTTTTTAATAATACTAATATAATTTTTTTTATAAATATTAATTATATAATAATAACATCATTACATTATTAGTATATTTTATTATTAATATTAAAATAATATAATTTTTTATATTATATACAATTCTCCTTTCATCTGTGTGTTTCACATTCTGTCTCCACATGTAATAAGGTAAATATTCCTAATTATTCCTAATTATTCCTAATTATTACAATCTATTATAATTTATTACTAATTGTTACTAATTATTACAATTTATTACTAATTATTACAATTTATTGCTAATTATTACTATTTATTACTAATTTAGCAATACTTAGCAATACTTAGCAAAAGGAAAACTGCTTGAATAATGAAAGAAAATTTGGTAATCATCGTTGTGGAGATGATTATAAATTTTCCCTTCATTATCCAAGCAGATTTCGTTTACTAATTATTAGTAATAAAAAAAATATTATCAATATTTACGAAAAAACAATATTAATATTATTAAAATAATAACAAAAATTAAAAAATATTAAAATTATCAATATTCATAACAGACTTTATTCTATTATTAACATGTTCAAATCTTAAAGGGTCGCCAATTGTCAGGTCATGCGCAATAAAAAGTTTGTGTCAGCCATGTCTAATGTAAACTCTATAATTGTCCTTACATGGTTGATCACTTCGCAAGTAATGTTGCAATCAGACAAACCAAGTCATTCCCTTCTTATCTATAAGAATTATCTCACATGAACCTTTACATAGATCATTCTTCCTTAAAAATTTGAGGGGATATCATTATTTTTCCCTTAAATTTTCAAGGAAGAATGGTCTATGTAAAGGTTCATGTGAGATGATTCTTATAGATAAGAAGGGAATGACTTGGTTTGTCTGATTGCAACATTACTTTTGAGGTGATCGACCATGCAAGGACAATTATAGAGTTTACATTGGACATGGCTGACACAAACTTTTTATTGCGCATGACCTGACAATTAGCGACCCTTTAAGATTTGAACATGTTAAGAATAGAGCAAAATATGTTGTGAAAATTGATAATTTTAATATTTTATAAATTTTTATTATTTTAATAATATTAATATTTTTTTCATAAATATTGATAATATAATTTTTTTTGCTAAGTATTCTTGAGTATTCCTGAGTATTTCTGAGTATTCGTGATTATTCGTGAGTATTCGTGAGTATTCATGAGTATTCGTGAGTATTCGTGAGTATTCGTGAGTATTCCTGAGTATTTTTGAGTATTCCTAATTATTACTAATTATTCCTAATTATTCCTAATTATTCCTAATTATTTGCAATTATTGGTAATTATTGGCAATTATTGGTCATTATTACTAATTATTACAAATTATTGGTAATTATTACTAATTATTGGTAATTATTCCTAATTATTACTAATTATTCCTAATTATTACTAATTATTCCTAATTATTACTAATTATTCCTAATTATTCCTAATTATTTCTAATTATTACTAATTATTCCTAATTATTACTAATTATTACTAATTATTACTAATTATTACTAATTATTCCTAATTATTCCTAATTATTTGCAATTATTGGTAATTATTGGCAATTATTGGTAATTATTACTAATTATTACAAATTATTGGTAATTATTGGTAATTATTCCTAATTATTCCTAATTATTCCTATTTATTACTAATTATTCCTAATTATTCCTAATTATTAGTAATTATTCCTAATTATTACTAATTATTCCTAATTATTACTAATTATTCCTAATTATTACAAATTATTCCTAATTTTTACTAATTATTCCTAATTATTTGTAATTATTTGCAATTATTGGTAATTATTTGCAATTATTAGTAATTATTGGTAATTATTGGTAATTATTGGTAATTATTCCTAATTATTACTAATTATTACTAATTATTACTAATTATTCCTAATTATTCCTAATTATTACTAATTATTCCTAATTATTTGCAATTATTCCTAATTATTTGCAATTATTGATAATTATTACTAATTATTGGCAATTATTGGCAATTATTGGTAATTATTGGTAATTATTACTAATTATTACAAATTATTGGTAATTATTGGTAATTATTCCTAATTATTACTAATTATTCCTAATTATTACTAATTATTCCTAATTATTCCTAATTATTACAAATTATTGGTAATTATTACAAATTATTGGTAATTATTACAAATTATTACTAATTATTGCTAATTATTGGTAATTATTCCAAATTATTGGTAATTATTCCAAATTATTGGTAATTATTCCAAATTATAGGTAATTATTCCTAATTATTGGTAATTATTCCTAATTATTGCTAATTATTACTAATTATTGCTAATTATTACTAATTATTGCTAATTATTGCTAATTATTGGTAATTATTACTAATTATTGGTAATTATTGCTAATTATTGATAATTATTACTAATTATTCCTAATTATTACTAATTATTGATAATTATTGCTAATTATTCCTAATTATTACTAATTATTCCTAATTATTACTAATTATTCCTAATTATTACTAATTATTCCTAATTATTACTAATTATTCCTAATTATTACTAATTATTACTAATTATTACTAATTATTACTAATTATTCCTAATTATTTGCAATTATTTGCAATTAGTGGTAATTATTACCAATTATTGGTAATTATTGGTAATTATTGGTAATTATTCCTAATTATTCCTAATTATTACTAATTATTACTAATTATTACTAATTATTCCTAATTATTACTAATTATTACTAATTATTTGCAATTATTCCTAATTATTTGCAATTATTGATAATTATTACTAATTATTGGCAATTATTGGCAATTATTGGTAATTATTGGTAATTATTACAAATTATTGGTAATTATTGGTAATTATTCCTAATTATTACTAATTATTACTAATTATTACTAATTATTCCTAATTATTACAAATTATTGGTAATTATTACAAATTATTACTAATTATTGTTAATTATTGGTAATTATTCCAAATTATTGGTAATTATTCCAAATTATTGGTAATTATTCCTAATTATTGGTAATTATTCCTAATTATTGGTAATTATTCCTAATTATTGCTAATTATTCCTAATTATTGCTAATTATTACTAATTATTGCTAATTATTGCTAATTATTGGTAATTATTTCTAATTATTGGTAATTATTACTAATTATTGATAATTATTACTAATTATTCCTAATTATTCCTAATTATTACTAATTATTACTAATTATTCCTAATTATTACTAATTATTCCTAATTATTCCTAATTATTCCTAATTATTCCTAATTATTCCTAATTATTCCTAATTATTTGCAATTATTGGTAATTATTGGCAATTATTGGTAATTATTGGCAATTATTGGCAATTATTACTAATTATTACTAATTATTGTTAATTATTGGTAATTATTCCAAATTATAGGTAATTATTACTATTTATTGTTAATTATTACTAATTATTACTATTTATTGTTAATTATTCCTAATTATTACTAATTATTCCTAATTTTTACTAATTATTGGTAATTATTACTAATTATTACTAATTATTACTAATTATTACTAATTATTGGTAATTATTACTAATTATTAATATTTATTTTTAATTATTAAAAATTATTACAAATTATTCCTAATTACCATTAACTATGAACAATACTAATAATTTAAATTTATTAAGTAAGAAAACAATATAAACATAATTAAATTACAACTAATCAAAAATAATTGAAATTAATACAAAATTAAGAATAAATATTAAATTAAAATGAACATAAATACCTTGAAAATTGATGAGCTCTGATCGTTCTTCAAAACTTTAATAACAGCTCCGAAGAAAAAAATTAAACTGAACAAAAACTCAAATTTAGAAATAGAAATTTTAGAGCAGAAGAAGGTGGAGAATGAGAATGATTTGAGAAAAACGGATGAGGGTATTTATAGGTTAGATTAATAGCGATGGGTCCATTTGCGACGGGAATCCCGTCGCAAATAGTATTATTTGCGATGGGCACCGTCGCAAATACCTTCGCCCGCATTTATTACGGTCAACCGGTAAATAGTTATTTGCGACGGGTCCCGTCGCAAATAACATACTATTTGCGACGGGAATACTTTCCCGTCGCAAATACCTTTTACCGCCGCCGGTTATTTGCGACGGGGAAAGGCTTCCCCGTCGCAAATAGTTTTCCCCGGATTTGGCGCCAAAGCCCGGGAAAACTATTTGCGACGGGATAGGCTTCCCCGTCGCAAAAGACTACTTATTTGCGACGGGTAAAGACCCCCGTCGCAAATAAGTTTTTAACCGGACTATTTGCGACGGGATTTATTCCCGTCGCAAATAACCCGTCGCAAATACCCTTTTTTCCCGTAGTGTTGGTTCTATATCCCTTGGAAACTAGTGACCTAATACTTATGGATTCTAACCCCATGTTCAAGGATAATCTATTTATTTTTGTTTGATGTACCCTTTTCCTCCTCTTTTTCATCCTTCCTTTATCTTCCTTTTATTTGAATGTCATCGTGGAAATCCTCTCTATTTGGACTGATTTATGAGTGTAGATTGTTGGTGAATTACCATTGATAGGTTTCAAAGAATATTTTTTTATGTGGGGGTTGATCCTTATTTTCAAATTGTCGTGTTAAGAATGTTGAACACCTAAATCGTGGTAGGTGATTAACTAATTTTCTGATTTTTACAAGAAATCGTAATGTTATCATGGTTTATCTATTTTTTAAAAATATTATTTAAACTTAATGAATTTAAAACTAGATTAAATAAAATAATTTGGTTTTGGTTGTAGTGATCATATGTGTTTTTACCATGATAGTGAGTTTTCCATTATTTTTCTATATAATGTGCTATTTATATCTATGTAATAATTAGACATGTTTTTATTCTTGGAAATGCATAAAGAATGTAATATTGGTAATTATTGTATTTTTTAATTTATTGTTTGATAATAATAAATTGGAACGTCTAATTTGAAACTATTATTCCTTATAAATTAATGGAAAGCAAGTGATTATAAAGGAAAGTTTAATTTGAATTGTTCTTCCTTATAGTTTGATCAAATTAGAAGTTATAATTGAAATAAAAATTAAATATCTTGAAGTTATATATATGATATTCATTTTGTTTCTTGTGCTTGTGACCTATTATAAATGAGTCAATTAATTCAAGATGGTAATGAATTGGGTCTTCAAAAAAATAATCTTTTTGTGGCTGAGTGAGCCTATATGCTTGTAAAGGCTGGATTCCATGGTTTTAGGGTGTTGTTGTTATGTTGAAAATTTTTACTTTCATCCTTTCATGTTTTCTCTAGATGTGGACCTTAAGATGCATCACAATGCGATTTTGTGATGGATAATGGGTTGGTGAGAAATGGTTGGGGAGCCCAGGGTTTTGGTAGCTATTTTTGCCTAAAATGAGAAATTATATGGTAATATACACAATTTAGTTGGAGATGGAACTAGTACTGATGGAATAAGATGAATTTGGGATTTTCTATATATTTTGTGTTGAATTTTGGGACTTTTTATTGATTTAAATTTTTTTAAAAGGATGTATGGATGGGTTACATGTTTATGCTTTCCAATCCCCATTAAATGTGTCATATAGTAGTGAATTGTTATATATTTTTAAAGAAGATTAGGATGAGTCACAGAGTACCTAGAATTATGGATTTTTTATAATGATTTTGAGTAATTTAACCCATGGGGTAGGTTGTTTAATGGAATTAAAAATTATGATAACTCTTGAGGAACCTTGTTTGGGATTAGATTATGATTTGAGTCCAGGGGAATCAGTTGATAATTAATGAAATTGATAGATATTTAATGAAGTAATTAATTAGATGAAATTATTGTTTGAATTCTATGTGTGCTTATAGGATATCTATTACTTAACATTGACATCTAGGTGTACAAGGGATATTAGCTGATGTAGAGCCTAAGTCCAGGTTGTTTCCCATAACATGGTTGTGAGATATATTAACTTCATATGTTATCTATTTTCATATGGTACCCCACCCATGTAGGATGCATGACTAACACCTAGTGAACTATAGGAGAATGTTTTCCCTAACATCCAAGATTGCAAGGAATGGATAGTTAACTACCCCAACTATCCCTGTTATATTATATTGGATGTATTATGGGATGGTATCCATAGTGATTACCTTTCCCATATATATGTTTATAGAGTGATTTAACCTTTTGTGGTTATTTCACACAGATGTTTCTCCATATATAGTATCCAATTCACTTTTATAGGTATGATGGGTATTGTATGTGGTGGATTGAGGTGTAATACATGATGTACGAGCTGTGGTGGCTCCCAGAATCTGCTCAATTATTATTTGGTTATTTGGTTTATGATAATGAGATGATGTCATGCATGGGGTGTATAGTATATATAGTTGTGATGTGATTCATGGGGGGGTGATATGTTTTATGTGTCCATGTGTTTTTGGGTAGGCTACATATATTTAGATAGATATGGGTCAGGATGCTTGACATTATGGAAGAGTGGAAAACCATTGGGGAAGTAGTAGTGGGGTACCTTCTTTGATATATGTTGTATATTATATGATTACTTGTATGTAATACATGGTGAGAGATCCATTCTATGTCAAAGAACATAGAATTCCTATTTAGGTGATGAGTTATATTTACATGTTTATTCATTAGGATTTAGTATGCTTTCATTGAATTTTACAAGATAGGATCAGTAGAGGATGCTAATGATCATACCTATCATTCCCACCCTATGTATATAAAAAATATATTTTGGTCCATAAGATATGGTTCGATATCAGGTTAGACGTTATTAGATAATGAAATTGTTCAAAATATTTTTAGAATTCATAGTTAATAGTGAGTTTAACTTTTGGTACTTGTAGTTCATTTTTTAGTTGTAAGAAATTAAAAGCATGTTTTGAGATGTCATTACTGTTGTTATGTGAAGGAGTAGTTTGTTGTTTTTATCTTATCTCTCATTCATTATGATCTTATATGAGGGTAATTCCCCCTATTGTGTGTATGATATAACATCAGTTCTTGTCACCAACCCATACCCAATTAGAGGTGATATTTGAGAATCATTATCTCCCTTATCTCATTATTTGAGTAGGAGGGGAACCTTTTGAGGAATTGGTTCATGATAGACTGGTATCAAAAGTCTATGTTGAGGGATATGAGGGTGTTTGGAGGTAGTCATTGGTGTAGAATGTATCGGTTGGTATGGAAACATTGTCAGATGATCCTTTTATGTGATGTAAACAAGGTATACTAACTAGGAAACATGTTTTTAGGTCCCCCTATTATCTAATGTGAGGAACTTATGTTTATTAAGCCCATTAAGTGATGTGATTTTGGTTCTGAGTTAGATATCCATAAAATGATCACACATCATTCTTGTTTTCACCTATGATTAAAATTAGTAGGCCTTTGAATTAGGTTAAATCTTAAATAATAAATAATAAATAATTAATAATAAGATGTCCATATTATTGGTTTGAATTCTCTTAAATTTTTTTCAATGGTAGGAATGGATCTAGGTTGACGTCCTCATTAGGTTCATACTGAATATGTTAAGTAGGATGTTCCAGAAGATCACTTCAGATTTGAGGTTGACAACAACAACACTTGGAGGAGGACACTCTAGAAGTTTCTGTACTAGAGTCTACAGAAGTATGATGGATCTATTTTGAACTCAGTGACTGAAGAATGGTTGGAGGAGGTAGAGATATCCTTCAGTTATATATGTGCTTATAAGTACAACTAGGTTTCATTATTGGTGGCGATTTTATGTGATATAGCTAGGCAGTTGTTATTTCTATTCCTCAGGGATTGTGTGGAGTCATATGTCTCAAGGGAGAAGTTATAAGAACATTTTTAGATATGTTTATTTCTTCAGCCATGAATTATTCCAGTATTGTAATGTTAATAACCTTCCAAAAGTGGAGTTCCAAGGTGTGAGAGTTTGGGATCCATTTAAGGGACCCTCTTTGATATTCACAATATTTTTTTCTAGATGAACATGCTAGATTGTGGAATTTTGAGGAGGAATTATTTACAAATATCTAGTGTTAGTTCACCCCATTTATATTGCTAGAATATCTTGAGTTATTGTAAAGAAATAAGGTCATTTATAGGACACTAGTTAGGACTAAGTCATAATGAGAGGATAGTCAACATGATTCTACACATAGTAGAGGTATGGACTGAGGTTTCCAATTTATTGGAAAGAAGAGTTCTTTGATAGTTGGGGGTAAGTTCCTACCCTCATCATATAGATTCTATGGAGGTGGAAGATATTAGGCACAAACAAAGGGATCAAATACATATTTTTCTTATGTATGTCATAGTCATTAGTGGAGTGAGTTCCCGACCATTCTGATTAGGAATCATTCCATTGGTGTTCCACTTCTGGTTCCACCATTATGGTAGTTTCAGCTGAGATAATAGTAGTAAGGCACTATAGTTTTCAATCAGAAGTTGTGAGATGGGTAAGACATAATACAACACAATGATCTTACCCATCCTTATAAAGTATAGCACAACCATAGAGGTGGTCCTCAATAGTGTTGGATAGGTATTGTGGGAGGTCGTGGTCAACTGCATTATTTAGAGTTACTAGTTCTAGGTGAGAGAGACATCATTAAATTCTCCCTTTTCATATTTTCTACTTGGGTGCATGATATTTTTGACCCAGGAACAATATACTCATTTATATCACCCACATGAATCCTTCTATTGAGACTTGAGGTAGAGAGGCTTCTATTAAATTTTTCATTGACTGCATCAGTTAGAGGTCCAATATATGTATATGAATAATGTAGGGACTATAATATAGTTCTTTGGTAACACCACTCTGGTGGAGAATTCATACATTTGTAGATAAATCCATATGGGATGACCACTGATATGGGGTGGCTATATTTTATGTAGTATATCATGGATTGCTTCAGGAGGTATATCATCCACTATGATGATAGAGAGAATGTGTTTTTTAGTGTGATAGACCCTCAAATAGTTTGGAATCATGTTCCATCCTTGTCTTTATTGATGGCCAATTTGATACTGAGTTTTTTAGAGGGTCGACCAATGGTGTTTCCCAATGTTATGGAAGATTACCCTAATGTTTTTGTTGATGGGGTTGTGGAATTACCCCCTAAATGAAAGATTGAATTTGGGATAGAGCTACAACCATACATTTCTCCAATCTTGAGGTCTCCATATAGGATGTAGCTTTCTGAGTTATATGAGCTATAGATACAAATCAATGATCTTTTGTAGTGAGGTTTTGTTTCTAGTTTTTTTAAAAGCAGGTTGATGGTAGTATTTTATTATGTATCGATTATCATTACATGAATCTGGTGATAGTAAAGTACCAATACCCTCTTAACTTGATTGATATTTTATTGGATCAATAAAAGGGGGTTATTTGGTTCTTGAAGATTGATCTTGGATCATTATATAACTAGAATCATGTAAAGGATGGGGATATATAGAAGTCTACTTTATGATGTCATTATGGGAATTATGAGTTTTGTGTAATGTTTCTCAATGTGAAAAATTGTCCAACCATGTTCATAATCTTGATTAATTCAGTGTTTTGAGATTTTATGGACCAGTTCATAGTGGTTTTCATCAATGGTATCCTTGTGTACTTCATGTATGAGGAGGATCATGAAGAGTATATATTTGAAGTTTTCAGATTTATTCATCCTCATTAGTTGTTCATGAAATGATCATACAATTAAATCAGGGCTCATAAGGTTCATTTCCTAGGGAATTTCATATCAAAATGTGGTGTAGTCATGGATCCCTAAAAGACCAATGTAGATGTTTCCTAGGAAGACCCCAGTAATGTTTTAGGTGTGAGATTCTCCTTGGTTTTGCAGGTTATTATATGAGGTTCATACCAAAATTTTCTTAGGCTTTGAATCCTCTAACATCCTTGACTAGAAAGGATAATAAATTCAGTTGGACAGACCAGTGTGAGGAATCTTTCACGTACCTAGAAGAGAAGTTTTTCAATGCTCTAGTTATTCATTTTCTAGAAGAATGAGTTTAGTTTATGGTTTTTGGTGTTCCTTCGTGTTTTGGATTGGGTGGTGTCTTGATAAAAAATATAAAATTTGATTCTTATGGGTCTTAGTAGTTATGACCCAATGAGCATAACTATCCCACCCATGATCTTGAGTCGAAAACTGTCATTTTTTGAAGGTGTAGTGAAATTACCTCCTTAATGTGAATTTATTTCTTTTCACCTACTATAAGATCCCGATGTATGTCTTCTCATAGTGTGACCAAAACATGTAATAGTGATGGTGTATAATATTTTTGAAAGATTATTAATTTGAGATTTCATATACACTAGGATATGGTGATATTATAGATGACCCACAAAGTAGGAAGCCAAATAGTTATGATGCACATGAATATGGTGATAATTTGAGAGTGATCAAACAGATCTACCTGATGCATCTTGATTTGAGATATGTTTTTGGTAGAGTATCCCTTTATCAGATGATAGTTCATTCATATTTGGTGTAGCAGGTGGAGGTTTCCCAGTAAGGGGATTCTGAGGTGGAGTTCTAGAGATACCAAGTTATATGTGGTGATGCCCATGATGGTTGGTCTACAGATGAATATTATTTGGTGTTCTTGAGAAGGATTTTTATTTTTTTAGTGATGAATGAGGTGGTTCTATTTGAGTTCCACATATCACCTTTCATGGTATATCCTAGAATGAAAAATACTCACTATGCTATAAGAGGTTAGTTTTGGTGGCCTAGGTAAAATTATTCTATTGTAGAGTCTCTATCCAGATGTTTGGACTACCAAAATCTGATGGCTAAACACCATGTTCTTGATGGTTTTATCCAGCTACTAGATTTTCCTCAGTGGACATGGGAGGAAATTTTTATGGAATTAATTTTTGGGTTACCTTTATATAAGAGACACTTCGATGTTTTAGGAATGATAATGGACCATTTAATGAAATCAACTCTCTTCTTAGTGATCAAAGAGTTGATATTAGTAGTGGTTTTGTTGATGTTGTAACTAGAGGAGGTGGTGAGACTCTAAGGATTCATAGGGGTGATTATCTCTGATCACGATTCTCATTTTACAACCTGAGTATGTAAGGGTCTCCAAAATTATTTTTGATCTCATTTTTTTCTTAACACTAATTTTCACCAATATATGGATGTCGAGATAGAGTGGACCATCTAGACTCTAGATATATTTTTTGTGCTTAAACCATGGATTTTAGAGGTTCATGGGTGAGGAACATACATTTAGTTGATTTTTTTTATAATAATAATAATTTTCATCCCACCATTTTTATGAAACCAACTAAATACTTATAATACCGACCCCCATTCTATGTTCTTCTATAATGGGATCGAATAGTCAAGAATTTTTAGGCCCAAACTAGTGTAGAGAATTAAAAAGTTGGTTTGAGTGATTTATAAGAGGATAAAGGAGAAAAAGATCATCGAAATTCATATGTCGACAAAAATACGAGACCTATGGTGTTTTATATAGGAAATCATGTTTTCTTGAAGGTGAATCCTTATTGTGGTCAATAAAGGATTGATTGGTCCTTTGAATTGAAGATGTTCCAATGAACCTGGGGTTTGTTTTTTTCTCCCAATTTGGAATTCTATTGATAGAAATTTTCAATAGGTGATTATTGGTTCTATATACATTGGTGACCAATGATCAAATACTTGTGGAATTTAACCCCTAGTTTGAGAGAATTGAAAAAATTTTGGTTTACGACACACTTTTCCTTTTATTTTCACACTTCCTTTATTATTAATTTTCTTTTCCAATTTCATTATGTAAATACTATCTATTTTAGGACATAATTCTAGAGTGGATTGATGGTGTCTTTCTGTTGATATGTTCTCATGGATCTTCTTTCAGTTTTGATAGTGGTTTATCATTTTTCATCTGTTCTTTTTTGGAGAACATTGAACTAATAAATAGTGGTAGACAGTTCATTTATTATCCCATTTTTACATGCAATCAGGAATTTATCATGCTTTCAATTTTTGGGTAATGGAGGAATTAACCTCAATTAAGATTAAAATAGATTAAATAAATGAATTTTGTTCTAGTTAGAGAGATCTCATTTTTTTTATCATGATAATGGTTTTCCTCCTGTTTTAATTGATAGTGTGATATGTATGTATATGTTATAATTTATCATGCTATTATTCTTAGAGTTGGATAAAGAATGTAAATCTAGTAATGATTTTATGTTGTTCATAATTATTTGATAATAATAAAGAGGTATGTGTTATTTGAAATAGTTCAATGTCATAATTTGATGGAAATAAATTGATACTAAAGGCATGTTTAATTTGAAAATGTTATTTCTTATACTTTGACAAAACTTTAAGTTATCATTGAAATAATATTTAAATATCTTGAATGTATTTATATCTTATGCCTTAGGTATCATGTGATTGTGACCTATGATAAATTAACCATTTAGTTTAAGATGGTAAAGAATTGGTTATTCAAGAAAGATATTTTTTTAGGTTTGAGTGAGCCTGTATTCTTATGAAGGCTAGATGCCTTGGTTTTAAGTCCTATATGACCTATTGATAGTTTTTTTACTTTTTTTCTTATGTTTTTTCTTTTGACATGAGACTTGTGATATGATGCAATGTGAGCCTGTGATGGATGATGGTTTGGTGAGACATGGGTTGGGAGGCCTAGTTTTATTGTAGTAGTTGATGGGATACATGGTAATATGCATGATGGCATTAGGGATGGCATTGAGACTGATATAATGGGTTACATTTTGGATCTACTATTAATTTTGTGATGAAACATGTGATTCATTATTAGTTTTAATCTCTTTTATAGTATGGATGACTGATTTTCTTGTTTTTTCTTTCTTTTCCCCACTACTTGATTCAAATGGTAGTGCATCATTTTGGCATATTTTAGTGGTAGATTAGTTTTAGTCCTTGATTACATGGATTTATGGAAGGTTTTTGATAATGAAATTGAATAATTAAACCCATGGGGTAGGTGGTTTAATGGAATGAAAAATGATGATAAATCATGAGGAACCAAGGAAGAGGTTTTATTATGTTTGATGGGTATATGATTCAGTTGATAATTAATGTAATTTAGAAATGTTAAAATATGGAATTAATTTAATGAAAGTCCATTTGAAATTCTATTGTTTTTGTAGGATATATTTTCCTTTGTGGTGGGAACCGAGTGTCATAGTGATGATAGTTTTAGTTCTATATAAGTCTAGGTTGTTTACCATAGCATGGTTGTGATATAAAATATATTCTTATGTTATGTGTTTTCATACAATACCCCATCCACATTGGTAAGGTGAAAGAGACATAGTGGAATTTATGAGGGTGTTTTCTCCAATATTTAGGATGGTGATGAAATGATAGCTGACATACCCTCTTTCCTAAATTTCTTAATCATGTATTATTTTATGATGTTATTCATGATGGTTTCCTTTCGCATATATATATATATATATATATATATATATATATATATATATATATGTCTGTGTGTAGAGGGATGTAATTAATTGTGGCAATTTCAAACACATTAATCTCTAGATATAGTATCCTAAGGATTATTATATGCTTTTTGCGTATGATCTATGATGGCTTGATGTATACTACACAATATAAGATCAGTGGTGGCTCTCATAAATAGATCGGTTGTTATTTGGAGATGTAGTTGAGGATGAAGATATTATGATATTCATGAGATGCATGGTATGTAAAATTGTGATGTGATTCATGGGAAGCATGATATATTTTAGATTACTAAGTGTTATTGGATAGGTTTCTTATATTTTAATAGAGATGGATCTGGATGTATGATGTTGGGGATGAGTAGAAAACCAGTTGAGAAGTGGTAGTAGCATACATTCTTTATTATATTTTGGATATTATATGATTAAATGTGTGTGATACTTAGTGAGAGAGCCATGGTGAGGGTGAGAACAAAGTATACCGGTTTTGGTGATGAGTTAGATCAAATTGTTTAGTCACTTGGATTTAGTGTGTTATCTTTATCATTTTCATTAGAGAATCCAAGGAGGTTCCTACAAAGTATACATGTTATTATCACCCTATATATATATATATTGTTTTTTAGGTCCAAGGGAGATGGTGGGTTATCTAGATATACATTACTATATCAAAAACGTATTTAGATTCTCTTTGGGATTCATGGTTTCTGTTGAGTTTATTTTTGGTCCATGTATTTTTTATAGTTGTTTCAGTTGTATAAAATTACAGGAATGTTTTAGGATATATTTACATTTCAATGTGCAGGGGTAGTTTGGTTGGTTTTTCTTGTCTATTGTTCCTCATATTCTCCATGGAGGGTAAGACGTCCCATTTGTGTGTATAATATACCCTTAGTTATTATTGTTAACCTATGTCTTATTGGATAAATTATTTATGAATCATTATATACCTTCTCTCATTGTTGGCTTAGGAGGGGACCTTTGGGGGCAGGGGGTTGTGACTTGGGTGTGGAAAGAAGTAATTATATCTACATTAAAAACCCTAGAATTGATTAGGATAAATTCACTTAGGGTAGGAAAAGTAAATATTGAATTTATTCTATGATTTATAATAAGCACATTAGCTTTATATGACATGAAATGATGAAACTTGAATTTATAATGGGATAAATAAATGATCAATAATTGATAATTACTAATTTTTTTTGTTAATGATGAACCATGATTATTGTGGGATTATATGTGATCTACTCTTTTAGACCATACTGATGAAATTCAGTTGGCAAGTAGGGTTCAAATTTAAGGTTAAGTAGTTACCCCTAGTTTGGTTGTGTGTTCTACTATCATTATGTTTTATGATTTCATACACCCCACCACCCATGTTGGGAAGTTAGATAATTACCAAATGTTTTGGGTTCCTTTTGTTTTCCCCAACATCCAATTCTTTTTAGGGAACCAATGGATGAATACTCCATTTTCCCTACACTATATTTATATGTACTATAGTATATAAGAATATCCAAGATATAATGGCTCAGGTAAAGAGTATTTTCTCATACGGGTTATGATGGATCTTAGTTTCACCATTCTTGTATGTGTGGGATGTAGTGGATTGGGGTTATTTAATGTACATGTATTCAGGCTATAGTGAATAATATTACCAAAGGTGTACATTCCTGGGATATGATGGATTGTGGTATAACGCATGATGGATGGGTTATGATAGAATTCAGAAATACTTCTTGGTTATGGATGTGATGATACATGGAGGAGATATGTGTGCAAGGGGTGCTGGATGAGCTGATGATATGTTTCCCTAGTCGAGTAGGATGACTTATAGAAGGGATTTAAGTATAGGACATTTTTTTGGGGGGTGAGATTGGAAAAATAACAGGGAAGTAGATTATAGGTACCTTTCATATAAATCGATTCTTTTTCATATAGAATTAATTAATTCTATGTGTTACTTGGTGAGTGAGCCTTGGTGAGGATGATATATTAATCTACCTTCTTTGATAATGAGTTTGTTAACTCTATTTATTTACTAGGAATTAGTTTACTTTTTTCACATGTTCACGAGAGGTTTTAAGGAGGATCCTATTGATTGAAATTATATGATCACCACACACACACACACACACACATATATATATATAAATGAGTTTTTAGATATTTAAGAGCTAGTTAGTGACTATGATGTCTGTTACTTTCTTGTAGAATTTTTTAGAAGCTGATGGAGTTTATGGTCACTTCTTAGGAATTTTTTGTGGAATTTTTATTTTTTCCCAATTTGTATGGTATTCTATTCCTATATTGGGATGGTTTATTTATTTTTTATGTGATTTATTTTATTTTAGGATCATATATTTTGTCTTAATTTAATTTATTGAGGGTAATAACTCCCATTTATTAATTTTATACTCATAGCGATAGTTACCAACCTGTGCCCTATTGGAACAAGGTTTAGGGGTCGTCATCATCTTCACTACCATCGTTAGTGTGTTACCAATGGGGGGTGTAATGTGACATAAATCCACTAGAAATAAATCTTAATTACCTTTTAAGGTGAATTGATCATGATTAATAAAAAGGAAATTCTAATAACTCCTTGATTGAACAATAATATGTCAAATGTTTGGTGATAACGTCTTTATTTTTCTTAGCTACATGTTCAATAATTACATTATGATTCCACTCACTGTAAGAATCTTAATGATAAAGTAACTCTAATTTATTATGTATCCATGAGGGACAATTAAAGGTGCCTGTTAATATTTGTTTACATCATCCATGAGCCTCCTTAAGTGGAAAAATATTGTTAAGAACTTTATCAACTTATTTGAACTATTATGCTTACTTTTTCTCCATGAATTTAACCACTATAATTTTACACCAGTTGTTTCTTAAATTATATCTAAAGAAACCACACCATGAGAAACATCTTAATGAATTTATATTCTCTATAAAATAAGTGTTTCCATTGAATTTAATGAATTTATTTCCTTTTATATGATTCTCCTTGACAACAACATAGTAAATCCTCAATGAGGATTGATATTTAGATAATTGTAACCGATCATCTGTTAAATGTTCTAGTTCTTCTCTATAACGTGTATAGAGGCACTCAGATTGAATGCTTGATGATGGTATTATTTTTATCATCATTTTTTTGTTTTATCTTTTTAATTGGGGTGGGGGTTGTTTTCATAGAATAATTAAATTGATTGAATGATGAAGTTAGATTTACCATTTTGAAAAATATTGGGTTGAGTTTATTATTAGTGATATAATATTATGAAATAATTTATATTTGAAAAACAATTCATTAAATCAAAAATACAATTCACAATATGATTTTGATCAGAATTCATACTTTTAGATTAAATCCTAGCCTTAATTAGGGATCTAATCATTATTAATTATCATTTATGGAATATTCAACATTTCCTAAACCCATGTGTATTTATTGTTCTAATAATCCATGGAATCCTTATGTCAAACAATATGTGTCAATAATCAATGACATATGCTGTTCCATATACAAAATATTATGTTATAGAATGCCAATCGAGCAAAATATCTCAATCACTTAACATACCCAAATTATGAATCACCTCATTGGATTATTTACTGATCAATTGATATGGATAGTAATCTGGTTTGGATGATTATGATGATTTTGTAATTGAAGAAAATAAAGGAATGACATTAGAAAAATAATTTTTCACTGAAAATGTACAAATTAATGGAGGTAAATGTATGATGATAGAATAAGAATGAGAAATATGGTATTTTTTTCTACATTATTTGAAAAAATTTAAGAACATTAAAATTACACAACATAGGGTGTGTGATTATAAGAGATGAAAATGATGAAATATTAATTAAAATTCAAATGAAATTATAATCACATTCACATAATTAAAATTAAAAACACTTGAAGTACTTGAAAAGAATGAATGTAAGAATGGTATATCAAGTAGAAAAATGAGTTTTGAAGGTCCTAATAGGACTTTGTAAAGGCTATGGTCATTAAAATATATACTACTAAGTGCTGAAGTGCCAACCTCTTGTGAGGAGAATAAGGGAGTGTATTTATAGCCCAAAGTGGTTAACCGTTTCCCTTCCAAAATTTCCCAAATTATTGATCAACCTTTTAACCATGATTAGAATAAAATATCAAGAAATAATTATCTTAAAAGTTTCATATATGGATTTTTGTAATTCAACCTCCCAATCTTGAAGTCCACTGACTTTTATAGCTAATATTATTTCTGTTTCCTTAAAACATGTGTCGCTCTCTAGTTTTATCCAAATTTTATCAAAGTATACAATATGCAGGGGTTTTAGACCATAAATATTTCCTATATTATAAACTATTTATTTTAAAAAAATGTGATCCTATATATTGAATTTATTAACGAAAAATTATTAATTAATTTGATTTCTAGATTGGGAGAAAAGTTAATAATTGTGGGAAGTTTTTAAATCAAAAATAGAATTATTGGATGGAATTTTATACATAAATTGGTGGAATTATTAGATGTGTTGGGCCATAAAATTTTTATCAAAGATTTATTTGTATATACTAAAACATATTATAAGGTTTCATTATATTTAGGCTTCTAGATTGATACCATAAAATCAATTATCATGTCTTGTACAATTTACATCATAGATTCAGTGGGCCCTTTTTTGTGGCCCATAAGAACCATAAAATAGTAAAATTATCCAATTATATAGTTTAATGATTTTTAGAAATTTGAATAAGTTATACCTAAAAAATTAACAAATTTTTTGACAAGTAGGGTGATAACTATGACTAAAAAAGTAAACTAACTTGAATCTAGATTACTTCCAATAATGCAAAAAAATTAAATTTAATATTAAAATATTGTTATGTCACACCAAATATGAAATTTTCCTTAAAAATAAGTAAATTTAGTAGAAAAACGGTTATTAATAAATGAATAACACAAACTCACCACACTCAGTCTTGTTCATTTCCTCAGGTACAGGAAATAGAAAAACATAACCAAAACATTTTTTTTCTCAAAAAAAAATATTTAAATTTTAATTTCAATAATAAGGGGAGTAAAAAAATAGTTTTCTCATTCATAAAAATATCCACAAATTTTTTTTATTGTAATAATATTTCAATTGAAATCATTTTTCGTGTTTCAAATTTTAATTAGAAAATGTGGGAACTCAAAACATACTCCTCCCAAGATGATTTAAATTTATTCAAGTAAGTTTACTTGTTCCCCTAACAAAAGAAAAAAATAATATTTTTTTATGATATCTAAAATTAAATTACCCATTATAAATTGTATAAATAAAAAGGTATGTTTTAGGTTTTTTCACTGGTTATGGTATGGTAGGAATATAATGCCCAAATGAAAGGAAAATATGGCGAAACATTGGCATAAAAAATGAAAATTTTTTAAATAAGAAATGGAATGTTATGCAAGAAAATTCTTAAAATGGAATTAATGTGTGAAGAAAGACACGGAATAGATAAAAAATTGGAATATAATGAAAACAGGTAATGTGTACAAAACACATAACTTCTCCCAATGACACAAGAAAATATGATTCACATATTACTTTTCATTTTGTTTATTTTTTTGGAAGTTAAACTTGGAAAAAATCTCACAATCCTCTCTTAAATTATGTTTGATATCATCATGACAATGATTGTAAATGTTATAACAAGTTTAAAGGTTGATGAAGAGTTATTTTTGACCATCCCAAGACACAACCCATTATTTTCTTCATAAGTTTTTTTTTCACTTTTTTACTTTTTATCAAAATATATTGAATATTTTTTTTAAAAATAACATAAACTTATATACATACCCAGTCATCATTGAATGAAAATGTCTCCCCACACTTAAATGGATTCTTTCCCTCAAGAATATGATAGTTCATTGAGAATCAAGGAATGTATTCCCAAAATGAAATAAAACTCCCACACATTTAAATTTCATTAAATCATACAATGAAAATACTTGTATATATTGTGTGGGAAAAAGTTTTTAGCTTATAATGTGGATATTATGAAAATGGTTTTTATAGGCTCAAAGGGGATATCAAAAGGAGGACCTGTTTATGAGTACTGGGAGTCTGTTTTGATATTTGCATTCTCCCGTGGTTCATAAAATGACTATATCATATCAATTCACACTAAATAAGGATGTTAAACTCAAAGTTAAAAAAATACATGAATCAAAATCAAGGGTGAAAAGGAACAAAAAATGAAAAGACGAGCATATGTGACCTTGGCATGAATTCTGATGTTGTTCTTCATGGTATGAGAAGAATAATTTTCTAATAAACAATTTGGAATTCAAAACATATTGGTCATTACATAATTTTATTATCAGTGTTTTTTATTAAAATACAAGATAATTGAGATGAAAAGAAATCATTATAATCCCTAGATTGGTTGGAAATAATTTTAAACTTTAATGGTGTGTAATTTTGACTCTTTATGTTTTTTTTGTTTTTATAAATACACACCCACAAAAAGGAGAACTCGTAAAAAAGGGTTGATGAATAAGGTGGTAAAAAGGAGGGAGAATGTGATAATGAAGTAGGAATATGAATAAATAGTTGTAAGTATAGAGAGATATATGGGGAGAGGGACTTAGAGAGAAAGAGGTTCCCCTTGTTTCAATTTTTTTGGGTCTCTATCTCCATCTAGTGGTGAGTCTACTTGGGTAGTTGGGGTTCTAGTTAAATTTGATGTGATTCCTTAGGTATGTTTCATGTCATCTTGATGATTTAACATATTTACATTAACCATGAATATACATGTATAATAGTGGACTTGGACATACACTTCACCATATGGCTAAAAATTGGCAATAATAAAAGGGAATTCCCAATGGGAATTAAGATTACATAGGGGAAGTTGAAATTGAGAATTAAAGAGCATTATATTTTCAAACTCTTGAATTATGTTTAAAATGAGGTGTTTTTCATGGAGAGACGTAGCATTTTATTTGTAGAGATTTGAATTCTCATAGGAATCAAGTCGAATCTCCTATAGTTCAATCAACTACAACAATCTATCTTGGCCAGATTTTACACATTGAAAATTACATGTTTTCATAGCCCAAAATGAATTATGATAGATTTATATTATTTAATAACATGATTTACCAAAAACTATCCTTAACTAGGACATACCAATGGGTGTTTTATAGGATGTTTGATAATCAAAAGGAACTTCCCCAAGTATTATAGACTAATATTGGAAATTTCGTCCATGCTAGTTAATTGGGGGTTTTATGTAGTTGATGTCTTATATAAAACCTGGTAGTTTTTAAAAATATATTCCATGGTTTGATTATAGAAATGGGTTCTTAAGTCACTTATCGAGGCATGCTGTGTTCTACATCTAATGATTATATGGGTTTTAAGGAACTCACTCACAATTCATGCATCATCCTTCCTAGTGTGTTTGGATTTTACCCACCTCAAAACATAGTAAACTACCAGAATAATGTAAGATAATTCCTTGTGTGCGGAAAGTGTTCCCTGAAATCAATGCCCAAACATTGAATACCTCACAAATGATTAGGTTATTTTTGGGTATTTCATTTATTTTGTAATTGTTTTCAAAATTTTGAAAGTTGTACATGATTAATAGAACTCATGTGAGTCCTTGAAGAGTAAAGACTAAAAGAATCCAAAGTTACAGACCTTTTGGGAGGTCCTTTGTGTTCCAAAGTGTCCACCACCAAGTATTGAGTGGATGAAATATAAGATGGAGGAATTTTCATCTTCATCAACAAATCTCCTAATCACCATGTTATCCCTAGTTCTCCAAAGTTTGTCATCTTTCCAAAAATATTTTTTTGATTCAATTTTGCTTACTTTTAAAAATTTTCTAAATAAACACCAATAACAACGAAATTTGAAATTGATTCATACCATGGATACATTGGAGCGATTAAGGAGAGGAATTCAGTGGGAAATTATAGAGGAATGATTTTAGAATAATAATAATTATAAATTCTTCTTAGGTGATCATCTACATAGTTTTCTTTTCTTGTTATATCTTTGATGTCAAGGTAAAAATCTTAGAGTATTTGGATCTGTAATATTAGCCTCTGTTTGGAATCAATTTTCTTAAGTAATAAATTTAAAGATGAATGATCTATAAATATATTCAGTTTGGAACATAATATATAGGGATACAATTTATTCAAGGAAAAAATTACAACTATAGTTTCCTTTTTAGTGATAGTGTAATGAAATCAAGTCTCACCCAATTAGAGGAATAATAGATTAGATGTGGAATTTTTTTCCATCTTTGAAAAAAAGGCCTCAATAGGCTTAAAAGAATAATAACACATCAATTCGAAGGGTAAGGACAAATATGGGGGATGAATTATTGGATAATATGTACAAAATAATTGATTTCAAAGAGTTATGTCTTTCAAGATGCATCAAAATGGAGTTTAAAATTGGTATGGAGTATAAGTGTGAGTGGGAGAGAAATCACACTAAAGTTATGGATGAATCTCCAATAGAATATAACATGTCCAAAGAATAAATGGATGTAAAAAAACCATCTAGGTTCAGGGAGTCATTGAATTACCTAAATTTTGGAAGGATAGAATTCAATACCCTCTTGTGAAATTATGTTCCCTCGAACAATCCCATTAGTTACCATGAAGTGACGTCTCTAAAATTCCAACACAATGTTATATTTGATACACTTTGGAGGACCATAGAGAGTGAATGAAGTAATAATTTAAATGAATATCCATAAATTGTAAAGTAATCTAGGAATACCTCTATGAAATTCTCAATGAAGTTTGAAAATATACTCATCATACACCTCTATAATGTTGCAAGGGCATTGCAAAGGCCATAGGTATTTCTCCTAAAAACCAATTTACCAGGGGAAACCTTAAAGATAAGGGTTAAAAATGACATAAAATATTCCAAAACCCATTTGATGGCCATATTTTGACCCTAAATTCTATAAGGTTCTTGAATGATCCAGTTTTCAAGACAGTGCCTTTATCAAAATGTGGTTTCAATTAATTTTTTTTTAAAAAATTACTTGTGTATCCTCTACCCCAGTTATAAAAGGCAACCATCTTTCCTTCCATATTCACACTTCCACAGAAATTTTGTTTATCTAGGCCCCAAAAAAATTAATTACATACTCCCATAAATAAAATCCTAGATCCATGTTTTTATTATAAATCCATCCAATGAAGGTTTTTTTGCACAGTCCTAAATAAGTTCCCTAAGGAAGAGGTAACATTCTTAAATGAGAGTTTTCATTTTATTTCTTATTCCACCTCCTTATAATATTATTTAATCCCAATAATGTAGTGAAAGTAGTACCTCACATATAATTATATGATATTATTTAATTGGAACAAACTATATCCATCTCCACTTCCATCAAATGGGAAACAGAATCGTCGAATGTGTGTCCGGTGGGTACGACCTCCTGAACCGATGCAACTCATTTTCCATTAACACCTCTCTTGGTTGATTATAATGATGTATTTAATGTTTATATATAATATTTATGATAAAATTATACATTTAATTATTATATCACATATTATTTTTAAATTTAAATTTTATTTAAAACAAGATAACATCTCTTATGCGTAAGGCATACTACCATCTCACAAAGCGATGTGATTCGTTTTTCACTTAAATTTTAAATAGAAGGTAATAAAGATAAAATTATTGAATAAATTTGTTAAATTTAATATGATATAAATTATTTTAAATTAATATATCATACAATTCCTTACCCTTACACTCATCAAGGGAATGATATTGTCAGACGTGCGTACATACGACCTACCATCTCCATGAAATGATGTGATTCATTTTCCATGCCCAAATTTTATGTATGGTTATAAAAAAAGTTTATATTGAGTAAATATTATATTTATAACATTATTATAATTCTATAGATGAGGTTTTAAAACCTATCTACAAGAACTGAAACTTTCCTTACAAAACACGAGTGGGAAAACAAGGAAATTAACTCCTAAAATAATGAAAACAATGAAATTTTTTTAAACAATGGTTGTAAAAAGTTATAACATGATCATATATGATATTATAAATATGACTAAGGTTATAGTATAAATTAATTAAATTATTAGAATCAATATATAAGAGGTCAAATCACATTTAACTAAAGGAAAGATTGAGGTGAGGGACTTTATCTCAATTTCCATTCATTGAGGTATGTTGTAATGTTATGAACCTAATTTATTTTATATGGTCTATATACCAACAATTTTAAATTTAATATAATGAATATTTCACAAATAAAATTATTTTATGTTTTAATTTTAATTAATTCATCCAATTAGATTTGACATGAAAATTACCAAGTGGGAAAGAATATCATAAATATGTTTATTTTTATTGGGTTATATCATAACTTCATTGTATTTGATATTATTATATTATGTACTTAATGAATTTTGAATATATTATTTTATATCTAAAATTATTTTAATTTTTGTTACATTTGATACACATAATTATTCCATGATTAATTCTCACATTAACATTATGATCGTTGTAAGGGATTTCATCACAATTTCTATTTAATTGAGATATTTTTTAGTATGATCCTATTCAATTTTTTGTGGTGTATATAATACAAAATTTATGTATTTAACATGAATTCCTAATTATTAATGATGATTAAATTTTATTTTCAATTTTATTCTTCAATGGGTTAAAATTTAAATGTTACCAAATGGGTAAAAAATAATGTGCATTCTTACTTTCTTTTGTGATTGTTAACGTTATCCAGAAATAATCATGTTCTTGTGAACATTTTTGATTGGAAATTAAATTTATATTACATATCCATATTATTTGTAGAATGTATATGATTATTGACTAAACTTTATACAATTTTTACATACAATGTTTACTTTTAATGTTATTTGATCAATTAGGGAAATATTGGTAAGTATGTCCTCATCAATCAATAAAAATATTTATTTATAAGTTATATTAATACATAAATTAAATTTATTATTAGATATATGAGTAATGTGTTTCACATGATGTTATAGGTTTTTTCAGGTTATAGATATCCCATCTATGCATTGATAGGTCTTGTGAGACAAATCTGTTGGCAAAAGTAGATGGGGGTTTACCCAGTAGTTTAAAAAAGTATTGATAAAGGTCTTAACAGTAGTGGTATTCATGATTCCTAATATCATGATGTCCAGTAATTAAGAATTTCATTCATTGGTAATATATATTATTATTATCCGTGATATTTTTTTCAATTATATTATCTCTTGATGAATTTTATTCTCAATTTATTGATTTCATGGAATTTATTTTTAGTCATTTACAATGGAATATTGATTATGCCTTATCCAAATATGACAGTCACGTTATTAATTATATGGAATTATTTTTTAGTTATTTAAAATTACATATTGATTATGATTTATTAATTCATTATATATTCCTCTATATGTAACACTTACTAAGAATTAGACCTATTTCTTTTTCCCTTAGATATGATGAAGTACTCTTAGAATGAGTTTAAGGATTATGAATTTTTTCCATTACTATATATTTTATTTTATTTCCCCTATGTAAAGTGGGTATCATGAATGTATATAGTTCTCCAAAACTGATTTACTAATCAGGTATTTGGGTTTTAAACCCTTGTATCTAAGCTAATCTAATAAAGTAGGCATAAACTCCACATTGCTAGAGTCAGGGTTGTTACAGTTGGTATTAGAGGATGTTTAGTGGAAACCATGGGAACTACATTAATGAAAAAAATATATAATTAAACAAAACCCTATGATAGACTTTTAGTAGAAGTATATATGAACATTATAAAGTTATGGTATGGAATATATTATATGGGTTTTCATAGAAATACATCCTTATCTGGATACAACAAGTGGAAATGGTTCTTGAACATATATAACTTGGGGTAATAACTATAAAAAAGGATCATTAGGACTAACCCAATCATATTTTGGTGCATTAAAACATGATTTACTATGTACATGGTTTAGAACTCTAGAGGAATATGCTTAGGAAAATTCATATTTTCTTTTCAATCCATTATGAAGGATTTGAAAATAATTATATCCCCAAGGAAACAACGTTTATGATTCTAATATCAATAATTCATAATCTTTTTAATTTATGTTAAGTGATACACCATATTTATATTTATAAATCAGGATTTAAAATTCAAAATTTTATGAGCTAATCTAACATATTACATTGTTTAGAAATGAAACCTAGAAGGAAGAAGAGTATTAGAACTCATGTCCAATGTATGGACTACCTAGGTGAGCAAGGAAATATACTTGGTACTAAAATTAGAAAAATCATGGATATATAAGGTGAGATTAATAAATTTATGAAAAATAACCTTTCTAAGATGAAGAAACCTATTACATGATATTATTCTCATATTTTAGATCACTTCATGGAACAAAATCCCCCATCATATTTTAGAAATACTAATCCAATGGTAGATGAGAAATTTATTATGTCAATTGAGAATATATTTGTGGTTGTGGGATGTAATTAAATGGAAATTTATACCCTTAAATTTTATTTTCTAAAACTCAATGCTAATCAATGTTGGTTGTTGATATAGAATACTAGAGAGGAAGAGGAAACAAAAATAATGGAATGAATTTTTTTTAAGGAGACATTAATTTATAAATATTTCCCCATGAGAAAATAACTAAAATGAAGATAAATTTACTCATATTAATGTAAAAGGAAGAATATTGTGTAGTAGAGAATGTGGATACCTTTATAAGGTTATACATGTATGATGCATATTATATACACAAAACAGAGTAAAATATTAACCATTATTTTGAAGGTATTTATCCATGTCTCTAAATGGCATTGGTCTCTCTAAATTTTCCATCATATAATGGTATTGTTCTATGTTTAATAATAAAAAATAATTAATTCAATTGATCATACATGTTGAAGTGAAATAAAAAAAATCAATGGTATAATGAGAAAGAATGAACACTTTAAAAGAATAAGAAGAGATGAAGTAATTTTAACCTTATGAGAAATATAGAAAGAATCATCCTGGTAAAATATTGAAGTTATTAAGTGTTTGGTATAAGTGTGTTGATAGGGGTCATTAGAAAAAATAATGTAATGGGAAGAAAGAAAATTCTGTTATTAAATGTTTCAAATGTAGGTAGAAGAAGAAATATGAAAATTAATTCTCTAATCATCAAGGGAATATAAAACAGAAGAGAATAAGTGGAGGAGGCTATGATTTTGAGATCACTAACATTTAGGTGGAAGTACACAACGATGTGATGGAAGGTACATTAATAATAACTTAAAATTTATCTAATTCGTTATTTGATTCTACATCCTCACAATCTATTATATCTTCTATATTTTCTATCAAAATTATATATTTACCTATCACTTTAAGAGGAGAGATGTTAGTCACAAATCATAGTAGAAGTTTCATTACAACAAGGATATGATAGTATTTCCACATTATGACACAAAAACATACTTTATTTTCTAGAATTATTATCATACCGATGTTTGAATTCTATATAATCATTAGTAGGGAATGGATTTCAATATATAATTAAAACATTTAACTCAAGAAGATGGATGTTATGATTTTTGGTAATGATTTAGAATTCGTTATCTTTATAGCAGATAAATCTTCATATGAGACATTCCTAGATCCACCCTAATAGCTATACAAAATTAGATTCTTAGGGAAGAATATAAAAATTAATCTAGGTATAGAGAAGATAATATGAAAATTTAAGATGTACATATTTTATTGAAATGAATTATTTTATTTATTGAGGAATTACCTAGATATACCCCCATAATCTGAATATGAATTTTCCATTGATTTAATCCTAGATGAGAGAAAAAATATCAAAGAAACACTATAGAATGAACACTATATTTCCCGAGGAATTACTTGGAAATCCCCCATAATGGGAAGTTCAGTTTTACATTTTTTACTTCCCTGATGCATGAAAAATAATAAAGAATACCTATAGAATGTACAATGTGGAATTAGTGGAGTTAAACAAAAAACTAGAGGATTTGCGTGATAATAGATTAATTTTCTCTAGTGCTTTACCATGGGGAACCATATTTTTTTCTCTAAGAAGAAAGATGAACCCATGAGGTAGTTCATTGATTATAGGAAATATGTTCTATTATTATAGTGAATAGGTATCCGATGCCTCTCATTGATTTCTTATTCAATAAGTTTTATACCGCCCAATATTTTTCAATGATTGACCTTTATTTTGGGTATCATCAATTGAGAGTAATGAAGGATTAAATTCTAAAGATATCTTTTCAAATGAGGTATGGAAATTATGAGTTTAAATTAATTCCATTTGGATTGACTAATACACCTTCTATTTTTATGTGCCAAATTAATAGAGTATTCAAGGAAGGTCTAGATAATTTATTTGTGGTCTTTATTAGGGATATCTCGGTGTATTCTAAAATAAATAATGACTTAGAGAATCACTTTTGGATTATTATTGATACTCTTAGAAGGACAAAGTTATATAATAAATTTAGTACATGTTATTTGTATATTCATAAATATTGTATTCCTTTAAATATTATCTCCATGGATGGAATCTTAGTTGATCCTATGAAAAAGGAGTCATTGAATATCCCACAACAATGAACATAACAAAGATTCATAGTTTCATTGGTTTGACAAGTTACTCTAGATGATTCATTCAAAAATTTTCCTAATTGGCTAGCCCATTAACCAAGATTACACATAAAGGGGTTATGTTTTTTTGGATAAAGTAATGTGTTGAATGTTTTGATAAACTAAAGAGGATATTGGTCAATGTTTTTATTTTTACTCAACCATATAGAAATTAGGAGTTTTTAAAATATAGTGACTCATCAAATAAGGGACTTGGTTATCTAATGTTGAAAAATGATAATGTTATTGCATATGCATTAAGGAAATTGAAGAATTGTGAACACAAAAATCCAAACGATGACCTTGAGTTGGCAACTGTAATCTTTTCTTTGAAGATAAGGAGATAATTTTAATATAATGAAGGATGTGTGATATAAATGGATAATAAAAGAATAAAATCCATCTTATCACAAAAAGAACTGAGTATGATACAAATGTGATGTCTTGATCTACTCAAGGATTATGATTTCTTGATACACTACCACCCTGAAAATGAAAATAAGGTAGTTGATACATTGAGTAGAAAAGGTCATGGAGTTAAAACCCAAAGGAGGATCGAGAGGGATTATATGTTCATTTATCTAATAAAGATAGATATGGGAATAATTAATTAATGAGATACATCACACCTTTTTGAAATGATTGAGAGACCATATGTAATATAGAAAATAAAAAGTTTTCAATATGAATATGATAACTTTTAGAAGAATATTAATGACGTGAATGTTGGGAAATTACCAGACATCATTTATTAAGACTGTATTATGAAATGTATAAAGAGAGTACATATTCCATGTATACCTAAGATAAAAAGTTAATTTTTGGATGACACTTATAGCTCAAACTTCTCAATACACCATGGTAACCCAAAGATGTATATGGATTTGGGGGAATATTTTTGGTGGGATAACCTGAAGTGGGTAATTACTTATTATGTGTTTAGATTTTTGGGTTTTTAAAAATTTAATGTTTTAAGACAAAATAATATAGAATTAATAAAACCTATTCATATACATATGTGGAAATGGTATGAAATTTCTATGGATTTTTTCATAATGATACAAAGACCTCCTAGGAAGAATGATTCAATATGTGTTATCATTGATCATTTAACCAAATATGCATATTTCCTCACTATAAGAAAAGATTTACTTCTATAGAACATCACAAGGATCCATATTAATGAATTTTTATGACTTCATGATGCATGTATTTCAATTTTATCTTATAATGATCTTCATTTTTTATCAAAATTCTTGAAGATTATTTAGAAGGATCTTGATATTCAACTTCATTTGAGAATTTCCTACCATCCTCAATGTAATGAAAAAGAAAAAAATACTATTAAAACAATGTAATACATGTTTAGTGAATGATCACTTGACCATAATGGTATGTGGTATCATTATATACCTTTGGTAGAGTTTTCTTATAACAAAAATTTACATTCAATTATTCAAATGGTGCCATATAAAGAATTATATGACAAGAGATGTCATACTCTAACATAATGGGGTGAAGTTAGTGAAATGAAACTTATAGGTCCATAAATTTTTGAACAGATTATAATAATTATAAATAATATTGAGGCTCATATTAATTCATCTCAAATTATGCAAAATATTTATGTCGAAAATCGGAAGAAGGATTTGGAATTCCAAGTGCAAGATCATGTTTTCTTGAATGTAAATCTTTGGAAGGGTGTTATGATGTTTGGAAATAAAGGTAAATTGAGCCCAATATACATCCCAAACTAGGAAATAATTTAAATAATTTTGTGTTTTTTATTACCATTTATAAATTCTACCATGTCTCTCAAAAGTAAATGATGCGTTCCTTATATCATTATTAAGAAGTACATGATAGAACCAATGCATGAGATCACCTCAGATAAAATAGAATTGTAACCTATAAATCTTAACATGAAGAGAATATATATATTTCTGATACTAGGGATAGATTATTAAATAATAGTGTGAATCATTTGGTAAAGGTACTTTGGATAAGTCACAAAATGGAGGAAGAGACATGGGAACCAGATGATGTTATAAATAATTACTACCTAAATTTGTTTGTATCATAATATCCATGAAATTTTCTGGATTGAAATTTTTAGGAAGGAATAATGTAACACCTCAAGACACTATGATTTATTTTCTTTTAAATAAATTCAATCTCCTCGATATCTTTCGATGCACGTAATACCAGGTTTTAACAAAACACAATATTCTATTCAAATATTATTTAAACATAACCATTATAACATAGCTTCTAAATTAGAGGGTATGAATATGAATAACTAAATTATAAAAAATATATTGTTTAAAAACATTAATTGGTTATAATTTTATTATAAATATAAATAAAAATTATTTGAATGTAAAAGAAATGTTTTCAAAAAAATTGTATTTTCTTTAAAGAAAATTGTTATGTTACTACTTCCTAAATGAAGATTAAATTAATTTATGACACCTTTATAAAATTTATTTTAAAAAATAAACTTCATTTTTTATATAATACTATTCAAATTATCTTAGGTTGATATTTTTTCTATTTTTTGGAAATGTTTTATTTTTTTAATGAATAGTAAAATATAGATATTTATTGAAAACTACTTTTTCGTTTAAATTATTTTCGAAGTAAAGTAATATTTAAAATTTGAATTAATGTAAAATTAGTTCAATTATACAATATTAAATACTATTTAGGTTATTGTAATCAATTTAATATTAATTTTTTATATTAAAACCTTCTATACATATGATAATTTTCTATTTGGAACTCAATTTTTCATCATGCCTGCATGGATAATATTAAATTAGGTTCTTCCACTTCTATGAATTGAATTTGAAAAAATGGATTCCATATTTTAATTAGAAAAATTTATATTTTACAATAATTTTAAATTATTTTTTTGACTGTTATGAATATTAAAAGCAGTAAAAATTAATTTCATCGGTTAAGGTAAAAATTTAATTACCAAGGGGTTAAAATAAGATGATATTGTCTAAATTGAATTAAAAAATATCTAAATAAAATTTTACAGAAATATATTGACCCAATATTATATAATTTTAAATAATTATCCACTTTGGAATCTTTTTTACAAGAAAAATACGTGGGTAAAATTGTATCCTTTCGAAACATCACTGTGTATCCTCTCCCCCACTCATACTAGGCCACCCCTCTTATACCATATTAACACTTACAAAGATTTTTTTTTCAGATAATACCTACCCAAAATCACTTCGTTAGAACTATATAAATATCCTAGATAACCTGGTTTGACCATAAATCCATCCTAGGAAGGATTTTAGTGAAAACCTAAATAAATTCATCGAAGAAGAGGCAACATTCTTAAATGAGAATTTTCATTTTTTTCTCCTTCCACATAAATAAAATATTATTCCATAATTATAATATAATAAACAAACTATTTAACATATAATTTTTTTAAATATAATTTGGTAACTTATATCTTTCCCCACTTCTATCAAATGGAAAAAAACTGTCAGTTGTATGTACGACAGACTACCTCCTCCCAAACCGATGTAACTCGTTTTCCATTAACACATATCACGGTAGGATATAATGATAGTGTAAATGTTTATATATATAATATTTATAATATAATTATACTTAGGGAATTATTATTTTATATATACCTTCTTACATTCCATTTTGTTTAAAATATGATAATGTCGCTCGTGTGTATGACATACTACCACCTTGCGATGCAATGCGATTTTTTTTCACTTAAAATTTACATGAAAGGTAATAAAGATCAATTTAACGAATATATTTGATATATATTAAATGATATAAATTATTTCAAATTAATATATCATACACATATTTACCGTTTCACTCGTTAAAGGAATGATATCGTCAATCATGCGTACATTCGACCCACTGTCTCCAAGAAGCGATGTGATTCATTTTCTAGGCCCAAATTTTAAGAATGGTTATAAAAATGTTTATAATAAGTAATTATGATATTTATAAAATTATCATAATTCTGTAGATTATTTATTTATATCCTTTGTACAAGAACCACAACTTTCATTACAAAACACACTTGAGAAAACAAGGTAATTAACACCCAAAATAATGAAAATAATGAAATATTACTAACAAATGTATAGTAAAATATTATAAGAGGATCGTATATGATATTATAAATATTATTATGTTTCTTTTATAAATTAATAGCATGCTTAAAATCACTATATATGTTGTTAGATCATGTTCAACTGAAGTAAAGAGTGAGGTAAGGGGCTTTGTCTCAATTTCCCTTCATTGAATCATATTTTAATGTTATGGACATAATTTATTTTATATGGTTTATATACTTACAACTTTACATGTAATATCATGAATAATTAACATGTCAAGGTATTTTAATTTTAAATGTTAATTATATCATCAAAGGGGATTTGGAATAAAAATTACTAAGGGCTAAATAATTTCATAACTCATTTTCTTTTCATTGGGTTATATTACTTCTTCACTATATTTGATATTATTATATTTTGTGTGTAATGAATGTTTAATATATTATTTTTTATTATTAATTATTTTATGTGTATTTAAATTTGAAACAAATAATCTGTTTTTTGATTAATTCTCACACCAACATTATGATATTTGAAAGGGATTTCATCTCAATTCCCATTTCATTGAGATATTTTTTAATATAAACCTATTAACTTGTACTTCTTGTATATAATTCCCTTTTGATATATTTAATATGAATAAATATTTATTTTTTATTATTAATTTTTTGTTTCATGTTTATTTTTTATGGGATTAAAATTTAAAGGTTACCAAATATGTAAAAATTATTGTGCACTCTCACTCTCTTTTATGATTGTTCATTTTCTATGGAAACAATAACATTATTTTGATCATTTTAATTTTCAATTACATTTATGTTAAATATAAGTATAATTTTTTTATTGTAAAGGATTATTTCTAAAATCATATACCATTTTTATATATGGTTCCTATATTGAATGTTATTGGAATAATTGAGGAAACGTTGAAAAATGAATATTATTTACTCAATATAAATATTCGTTGATAAGAAATATTGATTAATTAATTAAAGTTATTATTAAATATACATGGAATCATTTAGACATGAATTTACGGGTGGGGAATCATTGTAGATATCCCATTTATGTATCGACTGGTCTCATGAGAAAAATCTTTTGGACAAATTAGATGGGTTTTTACCTAGAATTTTTAAAATATCCCGAGAAAGGTCATAAAAGTAGAAGTATTAATGATTCTGGAGACCATTATGTCCAATAATTATGTTTTTTATTCATTTATAATTCATTTATTATTATTATCTATGATATTTTTACAATGATATTTTCTGTGGTTTCATTTCATTCTTAGTTTATAGATTAGATGGATTATGTTGTTAGTTATTAACCTTACCATATTGATAATGTCTTATTCAATTATGATAGTCCAACTATTAGTTAAATTAAATGTGGGTTTAATAATTTAACATTCCTTATTGATTATTATTTATTGATTCATTATAGATTCTAATGTTTGTAACCCTTACTTAGCAGTTGAACTCACCCATATTTTGTTTATTTTCCCCATGATATGAACAATAATTATTGGAATGAGTTTATGGATACCAAATTTTAACCATTATTATTCTTTTTTATTCCCCTATGTAAAATGGGTATCATGTTTGTTTCAATTTGTACAAAACTACTAAACTAATTGGTCCTTTGAGATTTTATCCCTTATATATAAGCCACTGTAATAATGTAGGAACTTGATCTAGGTTACTGGAGTAAGGTTCCTTAAAAATTGATGGATAAATATTGAGTTAATTTTTGTAAGCATATATAATTTTGTTAATGTACTATATCATGGATTTTTTTATTCTTATAAAATATTTCTTTATTTTGAAAGAATATATGATTAGGGTATATGTGTATTTGGTATGTAACATTATGAGTGAATTTAAGTTATTTAGGGATAAAATTAATGTTTATTATAGAAGAATATGTGATCAAGAAGTTATTATTTTTATGTTTCTAATCTGGTCATGAATATTTTTAAGAGTTTTATGGCTTAGTTAATTTTTTAATTATTTTAGTGAAAAATGAGTTTTTATTGTTTATATATAGTTTTTTGGAGAGTAAAAGTATTACTTATTCATATTATGTTTTAAATAAATTTATGTAGGTACTACCTCACTCATTCTAACCATTTTGGATTTTTTTAATTTTTAAGGAATATGATGAATAAATTTTGATCAAAATACATAAAAAATGGAGGAAAATTATCTTTTAGTGGATATCATGATCCACTAAGAGTTTGTTTTCATGATGCAAGATTGAAAAATTCATCTACGATCTTTGTCATTTGGAATGCAAGATGAACCGGAGGTGTAAAATGATCAACAAATACAATTAAATGATGAAATTGAATTTATGGAATAGAAATAAATCATGTAAGTATTTCTTCTAATATAATTTATCTCAAATTAATTCCAAAATATTAAAAAAAGGAAGATAAATCCATCCAGAATTATGTGAAAAACAACACCCAAATATCAAGGTACACCTTAGAAAATCATTAACATGTATGAATATTATAAAATAAAAAACATGGTGAAAAAAACAAAAAAAAATAATTTTTTTAAATTTCTCTGTCATAACATAGAAATTAAAGTTACTTCTATTTAGGTTCACTTTTCAAGATCTATATTATTTTCATGTATTACTATTATATTTCAATTTCTTCCCTAAAATATCTTGGAATAAATACATTTCTAATTTACATATTAATTTATAATTAATTAATTCTCTCTTTTCCTCTATTATAAACTAATAGTTCAGAAATCATGTATTTCATTTGGGTTTTATTAAATTAATTTACATTATTTGATTTATAATCTTTCATTTTGAAATTCATCCTTCTATGCGGGGTACATTCTACCTTATGATTATACTATACTTTCATTTATTTTAATGGGTATTTTTATATCTATATCATAATACTATTTTTAATTGATTCTTACATTATAAAATAAGACACTTTAATGGATTTTCATGACCCAATATAGTTTTGTTGAATAAAAATATTTCTTCTTTGATCATTTTCTTCTATGATTGATGTATTCTACCATTCTATTTCTCCAATAGTTTTTCATTCTTCTATTGGGAAATAAAATTTACTAGAAATATTATTCTTATTTTTTTAATTTTTATTACATTTTTAAGAATAATTCCCCTAATCTATGTTTACTATTTTTCTTCTCTATGTGCATGTTCTATTTTATCATATATTTTTTCTTCTTTCAAAAGATAAATATGTATTCTATTATGAATAATTCATATTTGAAAACTTCTTTATTTATGAGGGAATTATATATTGTTCATGTGGGTTTTATTAAAAACCATTTAATAATACTAAAAGTTATTTATTACAACTTATATATATTTATTTTATCTTTAACTCCAAATTTCTTCAAAAAGCTCCCTTATGGGGGATTCTTATAAGAATTACAGCTTTTTAATTCCTTCTTCACCCTCTAGAATGGATTTTGAAAATTTATTAAAGTATTTCTTCAATTTATAAACCCTTAATCATTGAATTTGAGATAAAATTGTGAGGACACAATTTCTTTAGGGGTTGGGGAGAATATGATAACCCATGTATTTTTAATCAGATATAACCTTTATAGTTTATTAAAATTAATTATTATAAGTTCATATATATGATTTATACATTTATATATGTTAATATATTGACTCAAATAATATTTTAAAATGAATTATATACCAATTATTCATTTAAAATAATTATTATTTACTTTGTGATAAAAAAATATTTTTTAAAGGTTAAATATATTTTCTAAAAATTATTTTTAATTATGATATATTTAATGAATACTTGAGTATTTAATAAATATATATTTATATTAAAAATATAAATTAATATATATATGTATTAATATAATAATTCAACAAATAATTCTATAAATGTATGTGGTGAAAAAGTGACTTTTCATTTGAAAAATAAATTGTTTTATTCTAATAAAATTATTTTCCTACGTACTATATGGTTTTATTTTAAAAATAAATTTATCAATTTATAAACTTTGAAAATTTAATTTAATGAAATTTTCTTAATTTTTTGGCGTTATAATTTTTAAATTATAATAGGCTATTTGTTAGCATTATTCCATGAAAGCTATTTCTTGGTAAATAGTAAAAAACAACATTTTAATAAATGCCATAAAATTTATGAAATAATTAAAATATAAATATGTATTAAAAGTTTATAAAACATTATTAACAACATTAATAGTTTAATATAATTATTTTACTCAAAATATCATTCAATTAATATAAATTAAATTTTATGTCAAGATAAATCTGAAAACATTTGTAAGTGCTGATGCCATTCCTGCATAGAATTGGTAATGTAAAAATGGGTGAAATTATGTTCATATTTAGAAGGTTAAAAGTCTATGGTAGAATTTATATATTAATATTATGAATAACAAATAATTCATATGAATTTTTGAGAATTTTATAGTTATATGAAAAGATATTTATCCAAATTCTTACCTAGTGCTTGTTTAGGTAAGAAACGTAAAAGTAACGTCTTAAAAATGTTTTTATGATAAAAATGAGAGTAAATATACATTATTAATGATTAAATATAAAAATAAATATGTATAATAAATTTTATTTATTTTATTAATTTATTTTTTTATTTTAAATAATAGGATAATTATCCACAATTCTTAGGCAGTATTCACACAACTTGTGTGTAAGAAAGAGAAAAGGAAATGTAATGCTTGTAAAATATTAATGGTTATAATTTTGGAAACATTATAATATTTAACTATTTTTATTTATTAATATTAAATATATTTCATGATTTAAAATTTTAAAATCTAATTTCATAGCTATCTAGGTATTTTTTAAAGTCAATTTATAAAAATAACCTTAAAATGTACTTTTAAAGGGTATTTAATACTAACAATGATTTATTCATTGATAAAAAACTAATACAAATATTATATTGATTAATTTTTTATATTTTATTTTTTATTATATAATCCATTATCCATTATTAGATAATTTAACATTTTAAAATGTTATTCTTGACCCTTAAAGACTTAACATTTTGAAAAATCCTTTCTCAAAAGGATTTAGACTTAATCTGAAGTAGGTGATTCAAAGAACACGTTAAGAGTTTCCAGACCACTTTCACATTTCTTATTTAGGATTATTTATATTAAAAATATTTTTAAAAATATATTATTTATTATATTTTATTATATTCAAATTTTATTTGAATATTTTTAATCCATAAATAATGCAATATGATTAATTACTTCTCACCACGTTCTTTTTATAAGCCATTACTATGCTAAAATATGGGTTTTTTCTAAAATTGCGTATTTTCTTTTCAACTCCCCCCTTACTCATTGAAAAAACATAATTAATATTTAAAACTAACCCTATAATTTTTATTTTATTATAATATAATATTTTTTAAAAACAAAAATGTTTATTGGATTTTCTATATTTTAAACTATTTCGATAAAACATCACTCATCATAACAATGTAATTTAAATTGAATAATCAAGGCTGTTTTTAACTGTAAAAATAGTATTATCAAGGAATATTCACAAAAAATTAACTATTTCATGTCCTATAAAACTTCTTTTTCTTGTAGAATAATATTGAAAAAATACCTTGATACTTATAGATCTTATATAACCATTTTAGAATTAATTTTTTTTTATGAAAAAATATCAACTCCATTTTGGATATTATTAGTCGAATGACACCAAAACGACTAAAGTGAACAATAAAAATTTAGTGAAGGAATAAAATATGACAATAAATGATTGAAAATGGATAATAACAAGGAAGTTATCATGAAAAAATTTCTAAATAATTTATATAATTAACATAATTTTACTAATAAGGATGTTAGAGGATATACAAGGAAAGTGAGGACTCGAGGTAACGGGTTTTCTTTTATATATTTACTTTACAGGTTTTGGGGAATTTTTTTCAACAATTATCATATATTTTGGTTCAATAATGTTATTATTTAAACATAAATGATTTTTTATGGTCATTTTCCACTATCTTTGACTTATATTAAAAATAATTATAATGAATCATTTTAATGTTTTATATTAGGTTCATTTTTCCACTTTCTATACAAAAGTGTGAAAATAATATCATTTTTAACATTTTTCCACGTGAATTACTTTTCTTTATTATATATCTATTTTAACAAATGAATATTTCTCTTCATTTTTTCATAGTTTTCCAATGTTATTTTTATCTTCATTTTTTTAATTTTTTAATTTTAAGCATATCAAAAGAAAATGTAAATCCATATTTTTTTACAGATAATTTTTTTATTGAACATACAATTTTATATGTTTAATACTTATTTTACCCTAAATGGGCAACTTTTTAAATAATTTTTTAAATCATAATATTTTTATAATTTATCTTATGTGTTTTTTATTATGGGGAAAAAGTAATATTTTATCAGTATTATGGTAAATAGAATTATCTGATTTGTTTTATTCGTATTATAGTTCTTGGATATTATATATAATAATTATTGTGTCTTATATATCCCTTATTTGAATTGGGTGATGATTTTTTATCTAGGTAAATGATGTTACAAATAACTAAGGAAGTTATTTCACAATAATGGTGATTGAAAAGGTGATTTGTAAGAGTGATATGAATATAATATCCCAAGATGTATTTATTGTTTTTCTATTCTTATAATGAGTTTTAATGGAAATATTTATAATTCATACAACAAAAATTGAATTTATTTGTAATGTTAAGTTATAATCTTTTCAATGAAAAAGGGTTTTTTTCAAGTAATGGTTATGATCTTATCAATATTTAATTATTTCATATATTTTTTGTTTTCTCAAGGGACATTCAAAGTATTCCCATTTTATATGCTTGATTATGAGGTTTATTTACTAAATTGTTTTGAGAAAAGAAGTTGATTTCATTTCTGAATGTGGTTTTATATGAGTTTATGGTTTTATGTTTAATGGAAAAAATTTTAAATTTTTGTCTGGAATTTTAATGTCCTAATGGGTTTTATAATTATTTTATTCCCTGTAGTAAGGTTTATTATCAACCTTTATTTTATGAAAAATCACAAGTATTAAGGACGAGTATGAATATTGATTATGTATAGATCTGAATATGAGATTTTGGTCTTAAATAATGAAACTGTAACATCTAATGAGTTTTTAGTGTAAAAGTTTATCATATACAGGATCATTATGGGTTTTTTATGTAATGTATTTCTTAATTCTATAAAGAATTAATCCTAAAATTTTATGGGAATATATGTTCTGAAATATTTTTTAAATCATGTAATTATAGTGTGATTATTCTAGTGTTATTACAACCTATTTTTTAATAGATTTTTTATATGATTCTTCTCTGAATCATGACCTAGTTAGGGGACTATCTCTTTCTCAATGATTAGACAATGAGTATAAAATCAATTTGGCTCATAGGGAAACACCCAAAATGATTAATGTCTATAAAATATTATAAATTATCATTTTAGAGAGACATTTCATGTCTCTATTTTTTCACCAGTGATCCCCATTAATCCATGGATCCTAGATTACCTTATCCTTATCCATGTGTTATATCCATTAAATCTTCAGTCAAAAACATTCAGTATACTACAATAGTGTCTAATTTTATTCCATGTTTTATACCTAAAAATAGTGAATATGATATTTAGGTATTAAAAGATTAACAAGTTCACTATGTGTGTATGTGTGTGTGTGTGTGTGTGGGGGGGGGGGGGTGGCACCACAATAAATTATAGAATATATAAATGTTATATTTCCCTTCGTGGAAAAATATACCAGTCAAACTTATATCCCAAAATCAACAAATTACATCTTTTTAAAGATCTTTAAAATACACTCTATTATTATAGAAAAACCTCTAGTATTTGTGGTTTATAATGTTTATCCTATCTTATCTTCAATAGGTATGTTATGAAATGACTATAGAACCTTTCTCATAATTTATCTGAAATCTCAAATAGACACACAAGATTTTTTTTAATTTTATCTTTTGTAGGATAAAAAATTTATGTTTTGTGTGCTATATATTCTTTTTATGTGATGATAATAAACCATAGTGAACATTCCTAGAACATGAATTCATGGATTACTATAGTGGTCTACATATAACTCTGTAATCTTTAAATAAAACTATTCATGACTCAAAACATAAGTCTGCAGTGTGGTCCCTTGAATAAGAGAAAACACCTCTTTTACTAGACACTTTTATAGAAAAAGGGGAACCCCATTATGATGTGTTAAATTAGTGATAATATTCAATTAAAACATCTATAAACAAATCATAGTATAACACAAAGATATTTCATGGTAATAGATAAAAACATTTTCTACACTGACAAATTTTATGTCTAAGCCTCTTATTTCTCTCCATTTTTCTCTAGAATCCATATTATGTATCAATATTCATTCTGATTTCATTAAAACAACTCAAACTCATCTTCTAAACATGATCCTCATTCATCATTCGTTTACTAGTAAAGCATGATGACTTAATTCACCATTATTACCAATGTATCTATTTCCATAACAAGGATATATTCTCAAGAGTACCTAAAAGACACAACTACAAGTCATATACACATGAAATATATTACTGTTTCATGGAATCCTTCTTAATGGTGGAATCCATATCATTATCCATTCCGAGGATCATTATTTATTCCATTGGTATAAATAGTGTTTGTGAGGAATATCAATCCCTTGGAAATCACTCAATATTGTAGACAATGGAATCTTCCTTGATCATCCCAAGGAGTCAAAATATCCATCTTTTTCTACATACTCTATGAGATATTTTATCATCATGGATTTCTCAATAATCCAGTTGAGGCATGTGTTCTTCATTGGATTACATCCAAAATAACTCCTTATATTTCTTTTCATGAGTTAACCATGACGTATAGTGAATATATAAACCTTATTTGATCACCATAAAAATATTATAATATAATTTGATGTTAATCTCATTGATGACGCTAGAATATTCAATGATATTAGTTTTTAGATAGCTCCATGAATTTCTTCTCGTATTCATTATTATATTTTTAAGATTCATTTTTCATGTCGGCTGCATATCAACTTTGCACCTACAAAAAAATCTCCCTTTCTGATTAGAAAATCCAATATGTCATTTATTCTTCATAAAATATAAGAGAACATCAATATCCCTATGAAAATTAATATACTTAATTTATTATTAGACCAAAATTCTTGATCATTGATAATATTTTTTAACATTGAAATCAAATCCTACATGACATTAATAAAATTCATTTATGATATTTATGTGCACATAACATTATTTTTATTATCAATCCAATTATCTACTTTATAATATTTAATATATATGAACAATAAATCATATATCATGGGAAGTGATATGGGTTATATCGCTTTATACATTATAGATAACATTTACAAGTGATATGGGATAACACATCTAGTTATATTTTATGTCACAAACCTTTTTAATCTCATTTTCCATGAAATATATCACGTATGGGTTTTTAATACATTATTTAATGATGTAAAAATAATAATAACATATATAATAAGTTTTTTAAATGCTAAATAATCAATTATTTTTATATTATATATACATTATATAAATTTTAATGAACTATGATTTAATGGGGGGCGGGTCTATAATATTCATAACTCCGGATTACTCCTTATAGATTACTTCATTTTTTTGTAGAATTTATATATAAAAGGATAAATCATTTTAGTGGTGTGATATCAAAAATTGATACTCCTTAGTTAAGGATCTATTATTTTTTAAACCAAATGTGATAACTAATAGAGATATAATTCATATCATATACCATGGTCTTGGACATATCATATGATATAACACAATCTCAAACCATGTATTCCAATGTTCGTATCATCTGTTCAGATTTTCAATCCATATGAGGATGATATGCTGTACTCATGGTCAACTATTTCCCAAAGGCTTGCTATATAGATTTCTAGAAACAATATTTAAAAATTATATCTTGATCTAAAACTATCAAAACTGGTACTCCATGTCACTTTATCACTTATCATATATAGATTTCAACAATCCCTCCATCATATGAGATTCATGAATAGGGATTAAATGTTCCTACATAACGATCTGATCCACTATCACTAATATGGATTCATGTTTCCAAAACATTCTTGGGAAAACTATTACAAAAAACATGGCTATCTGCTCCCATTTCTAAACAGGAATAGATAATGACTGTAACATACCCCATGACCGATGATGCTTTACCTTAACCTATTGACAAGTTATGCATCTCAAAAAAACTTAGCCACTATCCTTTTCAAATCGACCCAAAAAAAACCGTTCATTCAACAACTTATACATATTATATATTATATGATGAATATCCCATATCAAATGGTGGTAATAATGGAGAATTGTTCCTAGAAATACAAAGATACAACCACCCAACCTCAAAACAAAAATAATGAACTCATATCTAGTTTTCACCCCTCAATCATATCCCGACCATTAAGTTTTGACCTTATTGAAACACATTCTAAATCTGATATCTTTACCTATTTGACTTTTTAAAATAAATCAATAAAAAAACCAATAAGAAATAATACAACTACACTACTTCATTCTTCATAATCCAATTGTATTTTAGCTATCAATGATAATAACTTCCATTGATCTGAAGCCTCTTTTTACAAATAATGATAATTTTTTTCTTAATTCATTTTCCACTAAATTTTCTTTACCTAATATATACATCAAGTCAAATTTGAACATCTAGAGATACTCCATCATTATTCTTTGTCTCAGATTAAAATCACTTTGTGAGAAAATATGTTTTATGATCTTATGTTCTATAAACACTATAAATTTATCACCAAAGTGGTGATGATTCCAAATCATCAAAGAATGGAATTTGATAACTATTTATAAATCACGTTCTAGGTTTTTTCTCATGAAACCTTAATTTACATGATCCATAACAAACAACATGATATTCTAGAATTAGAACACATCCCAACCCAAATCTTAAAGTATCACAATACACCATTTACCCTTGTCATGATTCAAGATATATGAAGACCAGTGGTAATGTGAGGAGAAAATTAATCTGCTGAAAAATATTCTGAAAATCCTACTCCCATTGGAATGGAAAATTTTTCCTTATAAAAGGCATCATAGGTGAACCTAATCATGATAAATGATGAAAACATATCAGTAATAACCAGCTTGAAGAAGGAAACTATGTATCTTGAAGGCATAATTTGGAGGTTTCAAAGAGATGGCAACCTCTATATTTTTTGGATCCTCATAAAAACCTAGTTCAGAGATAACATGGATAAGGAAACTTACCTCTTGTATCCAAACATCAAATTATGATTATTTGGAATAAAAATGATGTTCCCAAAAGATACCCAACACTATTTCCAAGTGATTATTTTTCTATTCCCTTATCCTTGAATAAACCAATATTTCATCCAGAAACACCACTAAAAATGAATCAAGATATCTTTTAAATATCTGATTAATTAATTATATAAAGACTTATAGTGCATTCATAAGATCCAAATTCATAACCACATACTCATAATGGATATATCTACTTCTAAAAGTTGTATTTATAATATCCTCCTTCCCAACCCGAAATTAATGTTATCGCATTCAAACGTTAATATTAGAGAACCATTGAGATCCCCTAAATCGATTGAATAGATCAACAATGTGTGGATGTGGATACCAATTCATTATCATAACTTTGTTATGATTACTATAATCCACACACAATTGACAAGTTCCATATGCATTTTTCATAAACAAGATCGGTGCTTCCCATAGAGACGTACTCGGTTGAATGAAACCTTTTCTTCAAAGTATTCCTACAACAAATTAATTACCTCAATTATATTAGTGAACTTCAATAAGAGTGATGTGGGATATGACTCATCCACAGAAAGAGATCAATAATAATCTCCACTTCTATTGTGGATGGAAACCCTAAGAAAATTTATGGAAAAAACTAGAAACTTATCAAAAACTATTAGAAAACCTTAATCCTTAATCTCTTACTCTTATGAAAAAATCAATAATGCCACCTAGTAAGAGAAATATCCAACCACTGGTGCTAACAATCCTATTACACCATGCTTTTCATTTCGGTCTCCATTAAAGAGATGCTCGATGCTATCACCATTTATAAGACTAAATCGTTTGGTATAACAATTGATTTGATATTTGAACACAGTCAACCAATACATACATAGTATTATGTCATATACAACCATATCAAGCATAGAGAAATGAAATAGAGACTCATATCCATTAATCATTATAGAAAATTATTTTCACACAATGGTTTTACATTCTCTTTGAAAAAGTCGAGTTTGATGTTTCAAAATGAAATACATCATCTCAGTATGAAATCCCAAATGATCAAAAAAATTATATGGAATAAACAAATGGGATGTATCCATATCAAAATTCTTTTCATAAGGGTAGAATTCCAAGGAATCATACTTCTCACCAACGATGGTCCATATTGATCATCTAGAATTACCTATTCATCTGTATACAATCACTTACTTGCCTAACTTTGTTCTTTATTTCCCTATTGTGATTGCATGACATGAGAAGTGATGGTATTCCAATAATAACCATGTCTAGAATAGTTCTTATAATAAGAATTATTCTTATGTACTCAACACATTGAATCATATGACATCCTTGAAACATGACATGTGTCCCAAACACCAGACCTTAGAGAACTATGAAAATAGCACTGCAGATGCCCCATATAGTTACAATTATGGTATGATCTAGGTGGTTCCATACAATCTCTCTTGATGTGATCAAAATACCCATATTGGAAACATTGATTTTTTCTCTTGGGTTTTGGAGGAAGATTCACTTATCTAACCATCTAATTCTGAGTCATGATAACACTTTGGAAATAGGTGTCCATCTTCCTCTTATTTCCAACATTTGAGTTCCCACAATTTCCGACATGTATCAACATGATCCCTTACCTATAGCTCCTAAGATATCCATTTCTTCCACCATCACTCTATTGAACATATCCATATAATATGTTATAAAATAGAGATAATATTCGAGAAAATCCCTTGCCTCAGCCCCAATTAAAAAAATGGATTCTTTCAAGGAAACACTTGAAAAAACTTCTGGTGAAAGGTGGACTAAATTAATAAATTTATCCACATACCATGTCACTAAGATGCTCTCCAGATTCATGTTAAAAAGTATTCCATTCTAGGAATCCTGAATTTTTTAGGATAAAATTACTTTTTAAACAATTCTTAAAAATCCTCTCATGCAATACCTTGGTCTTATTTAGCCTATACTAATAAATCACACCACTAGAATGCAAGTTCCTACAGCATATAAGTGGCCAACATTACTTTATGCTCCGCTGGTGTGCCAAGGAAATTTAAGATTTGATTCATCCTATTCAGTCACACCACCACCTTCTCTTGTTCTGAATCAGATTGATAGATGAGTTGATTCTACTTTGGGAACTAAATGAAATAATCCACATTCCTTGGTTTATATCTTTGGGTTCTTATATCCATAGTTCTAAAAGCTTTAATTATACTCTAAAGAATCCATTAGTGGGACTGTGGCTTAGGTGAAACCACATTCTCAGTAGCCTCTTATAATTGGTTCTATGACCCCTACTGTGTTCTATTTATTATAAACACAAAGAAATGAATAATTCTTAATCTCTAGTTGCTGAATACTTAACAATTTCAAATTTACCACATCACAACCATCATAATAATGAATTCCAAAAATCAATACTTTCCTTTTTCATTACATTTTGTAAAATTAAACACTTCTTTTGAAAATCTAAAAAATTTCAAAATACCACAACCATTCCCTTCTCAAAATCTCACATTTGAAATTAATGTCAATTTTTTTTTAAAATTTACATTTTTTCACTAAATCATAAATCCATACTCAAAATGAAATATACACTCCTAGTGGGAAGTCATTTCATTCGATGTATGTCATGCTCTTATCATTAGATAATCTTAGGAAAATGTAATTACAACTCTAATAAGTGTCTCTAAAATAATTATGTACCCAAATACCTTATAACATGATATTTAACATAAAAATAATATCTATGAATTTTTATGCTATAAATTTAAAGTCTTGAAAATCCTACTCCCTGATACCATCCCAACTCAATGACTAATCATGATTGATCTTCAAATCTAATACTATCACAACAGATACCACTTTTCCAAAATGATTTGGTCCAACCAAGAAATATTCCATTTTTGATATAACACCCATCCTCATTGGATTTAGTCAAGGCATGATTTCTACTTGGCCTTACCTGACATCCCCAAGATTCCAAATCCTCAGAATAAATTCCAAGGGATTCAATATAGTAAGGGGATGATTATTTATTTTTAAATAAAAAAACCAAAACCAAGTGTACCATAAAAAATAAAAAACTATATGATTAGTGATATTAATGTAATACTACTCAATTTATAGAAAACCAACCAAACTATATTAGAGTACCAAGTGGAAACCAATACCAAAATGAAAATACAAAGCATAAGACAAAACCCAAAAAACTAAAAAAATTCTAAAGCCAAAAATAGAAAAACTCCCAACATACTATAAGATCAAACTAAAAAATCTGTACCCATGTATCAAGAAGAATCACTAAAGAAATGATATAACTTTCCTTTACATGTGTCCTGATAAATAATATCTGAAAAATCACGGAAGTTCCAAAGTAGGGGTGAGTAATGAAACTCAGTATGATTTCCCCAAATGATATCCCTACCCACACCACTAGGATAGAAAATGTTATCAGATTAATATAAAAATATTTATATAAAATACTTTAAAACATTTTTTACAGTTTATATCCAATACAAGTAGTTTCTGAATAGAACCATTTTAATCAAAAACAACCAAACAGTTCTTTCAATCCATTTAAAATACCCATTTAACATAACCCATTCTAGTACACAAATCCACAATTTAATTCCCAAGTGATTATTCCATCCTCATGAGTGATCTATTGTTGATCTACCAAGTCACCACCAGGTAACCACATACATGTTCCCCAATGGAACACGTAGCATCCACAAGGTCAGGTCAATGAAAATGAACACACACTGACCAATTCTTCCAAATCCATGAAAAACTAATTTTCCAAAACCATTTAAATAATATAATATTTTTTATTGAAAAACATTTCAAAATTTTTTTTCCCACAAATTAAACCAAACAAGAAATCTAAAGTCATCATTTTATATTTATTCAAAAATGAACATTTCAAAAAAATACCAAAATTTCACAAACCATCACTAAAGAAGTTTTCTACCAATAGTTTCACAAACATTTGACAATCAATTACATGAAACTCACAAAAAATGTATGAAATAAATCCTTTAAGTTCTAATAATAGGAGTTGAGAGTGAATCCACCTACCTCAAAAGATATGGTAAAAATGATGAATGACATGAATTCTTCAACAAAACCGAGTTGAATCTCAAAACATTCACCTTAGATATTGTTCCCTAACATCAATGTATCCATATAGAATCATGAATATCATAAATTATCATTTATATATCCATAAAAGACTATATCTATGAATTTAAGAGAGGGATGAATAATAAATTTACGGATAACCACAAAGAACATAGGATTAATAAGTAATCCATCATTTAATGCACCATTATTTTAAAACAGATCACTCCATGATTGAAGGTAAGAGTCTCGACAGCCTTTTAGAAGATTTAGAACCAAGTTCAGGTCATAATAGAGAAAAAACCGGGGTTATGTTGATAAACCAAGTGATATCCATAAATTATGGATCTTATTTTTCTCCCTACATAGTTAGAATGCAATTTTAGGAGAACCAGGCACTTACCAGGAACATTCCATTGTCTCAAGTCAAACTTGACATGGTTGGTCTTTATTATTAGAAAAACCATGCTCCAAACATTGAAAATACATCTATCCAAAAATAATATTTTATCCTAGGTGGCTGCACGGTTTGGAAAAACCATGCACCTAACCTTTCACCTAGCTATAATCCTCTATTTCACTTTTCACAATTTCCTTGAGTTGTTGTACAGTTTCTACTAAACATGATCAAACCATACCTGACCAAAAAATCCACAATAAATTCCAAAATTCCGTTAAAACTTACCAAACTAAACCCAAAAACATTAAATACATAAAAAGAATACAAAAAGGGATACTTACTTGAAATTGAGGGTGCTACAAGTTACCTCTAGTAAAGTGTCAGTGCTACTCAAGCTATAAAGGGTTCTAGAATGATCTCCATAAATATACCCATATCTCATATGCAGATTTCCACCATGAGATGTATAATATAAATCATCTGTATACATATATAATATATTTTCCCATGACATCTAGTGACCACTAGACATGGAATAATGTCAATCTAGGATGGTCATTCTCATCTTTTCCTGATTTCATACAAAATACTAACTATGTTAATTAACACATCACATGCCATTCATTTTGTTAATGAGCACACGACCTACCCCTCAACATATTATCTAAAAAAATATCTTGTGACATAAATATGAATGAGTTATAAATGGAAAATTATTTTTAATATAACAATATGATACATTATGAAACCATTACATCAGTATATTGAGTATCATATACCAAGAGACTCTATATGAACCTCATGATTTATCTATGAAAATGATTTCTTCAATGGATCCACTACATTTTCATATGTATCCACCTAAAAAATCATAAAACTTCCCATCACAATGAAATCATATATAAGATGATATTTTTGAAGGATGTGTTTGGTTATTTTTTGAGATTGGTGTTATTTTTCTTGACCAATAACTCCATTATTATCATAATAAATGTTGATCACTCCCTTAATTCTAAGAACCACCGATAGATTAAATATGAACTTCCAAATACAAATAATTTCCATTACATAATTTTATGTAGTGATGTACTCTATATCTATTCTCAAAATGACTATGGTGTATTATTTTGTACTCTATCAACTAATAGCTTCACTATTATGAAAACACAAAACCATATTTATATTTCATATCATCTCTTTAGAATTGGAAATTTACAACTCTATAACCCTTTAAATGAATCTTTTCCTCTCCTCTAAAGACCAATATAAAATCCTTATTCCTTCTCAAGAACATAAGAATGTTTTTTAATGTAATTAAGTAACCCTTATTAATATTTTATTTGTATCAACTTGTAATTATATGTCTATATGAGACATCGCTTCAAGTACACAATAGAACATACGTGATAAAACTTGTAGTTGATGGATATAGAATTATATCTATCATTACTTACTCCTTATGAGGTTCCTGAATCTTCTTAAAATATATTGCATGTATCTCTATTAACAAACCATTCATGGATTTATCTTTACTAAAAATATTCATTTAATAGTTTTATGAATGATGCATGATGCATTTAATGATATATCTCATTGATTTGTAACTGATAAATTTTGTGGGATATAGTAGCTTGGTGCATGAATCTACATTAAATTCATGTCATAATTCCTATCATATAATATGAAAGAGTTAATAGAATCAAATTATGATTCCTTTAAAATACCAACATATAGTATGGTTTGATATTCATATCATGCATATCACCCTATATGGTTCTAGTGAGTCGTAAAATATGAATCACTATTTCAGTGCATATACATTAGTATAACCTATTTGTATATTGATATATTTTAAATAATAATGTATAATTTATGTTATTTTATATTAATTCTTCATTTATCATTGTTTTCTATATTGTATAGACCTACCCTTTTCATCCATTGACATATATTTGGGTAAAGAACTACTATCATAGTCATGTTTCCGATGATTTATTCTTCCTTTTAGAAGTAAAAAACCTATATTGGTCATTAAATCAAGGTGATACCACCAATGATGGACATAAAACAAGATATCTCACCACAAACATAAATTTCTTGATTTTCATCTTCCATAAAAGTACATGATTAAATGATATATATTTATAATGATCTCAAGTTGTGATACCAGTAAACCTATTCATATATAGGAATATCCAGCGATACCCAAAACCTATGGTGTTCATATTGGTGTGATAATCCACACGATATACTCTGCTCAGGATCACAAAGTGGGAATATAATGAGAAAATTTCTGAATACTATCAATACCCCAACATCTGATAGGTACACTTCATCTATTTCTCATCAATATGATTAATTTAGACCATAATTCATATATTTATGATTACTATCACAATATATTGAGCTTATCATTATTTTTAGGAGATATTTTATCCTTTTTATATGATGATAAATCCAATTACAACACAATGAAAATAGATTTTATAGATTAAATAACAGTATAAATTTTGAATATATGATGAATAACTCTTTAAAAACATTATCTGGCAATCAAAATGTAATTCACGAGTTGGTTATAAGGATCCCACTTTTATAAGAATCCAACTTGCACTGATCCCAATTATTAACCATTAACCAATTATCACTCACATTGTAATATTTTTCTTTATCATAGTAATGAATTTCATCATATGGACTTCCATAATTTTTAACATGGCTACACTGATTTCTTTAACACCACCTCCTTGAGTGAATATCCCTCAAGAAATGATATTCCTAGGTATATACCTTTTTCCCCTATAATAACCATAACATATTTGCTAGTAAAATTATTTAAAGATTATTATAATTCATATTATGATAATAATTTACTTTCTATGTATAATTACAATAATCAGAATAAATCATTATGTATTTTATACTTCTTATTTACCTACATAAGAAACTATAACACACTCAGTATTTCTAAATATGGAAGAACAATATTTAATGAGCTACTCTATCTCATCTTCTTATACTAACTATGATATTATATCAATTTTCCCATTTCAATACTAATTTTATATTCCCTTGATAATTAGTGTTCCTTCCTCTATAAGTACTAGGTACACATCCCTTCCCATTATCAAGTACTATTGGATAATTCTAATTGCTACCTATATAGTTCTCCATGATTTTTTTGATATTTTCCTATAATAATAAATGTATTAGAAATATAAAATTTAGTAAATAACATTGAATATGTGTTTGTACCATCATAGAAGAATACATAGTTATATTCACCATTTCAACTTCCTTCAATGTAATATAAATTTATTCCTTGAGAGAATTATTTCATGTGACATTGGAAATAGTTCTCCTTGATTTTTTTCATTCGGTATGTATTTTTACTTTGTCAATATATGTACCTTGATTTTAATTCATAATCCTTATTGTAGTAGTATATTTTCCATTGAACTTATTTTGTTTCTTTGAGTCATTCTATAGAGAGTTTCATTCATCCTAGTGTTAACCAAATGCAAAACTAATAAAAAATTTCTATATGTTATAAAAAATTTATACATGGATCATAATGGTGCTTCTGCTGGAATTTATAGAAAAAGAAAATAAAACCAGTCCATGATTCAATATATACCTTGATCCATAAATGGATCCTTGTAGTATTAATGTAATAATCGTTGTATCTACCTTGATAATTTTAATTCAAATAGATTTCAACATATCTATTGGTGGGAAGGTTTCAACATAGTCAACAATTTGACTAATATTAAGCCTTAAAAAGCAAAACTTTTTTTATTGGAAATATAATTAAATTCCATTTCATGACTCCCTTGAATACTCATTCTATCCCAATGGTAGTTTCATAAAATGGAAAATTACAAAAAATATATGATTTTTTTAGCATATGGAATTATTTTTTTCTGAATTCATATCCACTTTCCACGTTACCATATTCCCATTTAATATTTCCTTTTAAAATATATATTTCTTATCCTCAATGAATAATATATCATCAAACTAGTGATTAAAAAACCATCTCAATATGGTTTTATATATCCTATACAATATGTGTCTTTAGAACATTAGTTTTCCAGGATCTATTATGGAACCAGTTCCTATGAAGACTACATTTTCATCTCGAGCCTGACTTTACCAACTTAAATATCAACATCACTATATAAAATATATATGTACGCCCAATTATATAAATAAATAGTTTTCATTTAATTATAAAATTTTTTATCTTAGGGATTTATCTAATATTTTTAGAAACCTTTACGATAATTTACTAACATATTCTTTTTTCCTTTATTCAAGTTTTTTTATTGAATTAGATTTAATAAATAATTATAATATTAACACATAGATTTGTGTAATAATGGAAATTATACAGATTATATATTATATAATACCCAATTTTCATAATATTTGGCTTATAAGGGTTCTAAAACTATAATACGAGTCAAGTATCAAAAGATATAATAGAATACCTTCAAGACATCATCATCAATCCTCATTTTATTAACATCATGGATCTGATTTGTACAAGTAAATGCGAGTTTAGGAATTAGTCCACCATATTTTAATGATATATTAATGATTGGTTAAGATATTCTTCTGATTACCAACTCGATCCCTCTCATGTCTTATAACCAATCATATTACTTTCTTCACCTTTACATCCTTTAAATTTATTAATGTAATATCATGAGGTATATGAATTTACCTATATCTTCTTCTTGGAATATTTCACATATATCTTTTTGATTTTTTTGAATCATTATATATTTTTACCCATAACATCAATAGGTGTCTTGTTCACTTTAATCATTATTGGAAATCATGTAAAACACCAAATGTCTTTTTCTCAAAAAGTGTCTAAACACAATTTCATAGTTTTTCCATGACATTTTCTTCTCGATTTACTTGAAAATAATTTAACATTACACAAATATGTATTTTTTATGTATTAAGTTTTATATTCTCAATTAATTATTAATGTAGAATATATATGATTCATGTATAATTAAACTATAAATTAAGAATGGTATACCATTAAAAGATTATTTTAAACATGAAATAAAATACCATTGTGTTTAAACATGATATGATATAATTTCATTGGTAAAATACATTACATAATAATATATTTCAAATACAATAGTATTTTTACTTGGAATTATGATGTTATGACCTTATCTAGATGATATTAGAGTCAAGATCTATTTGAAACATGAAGATTCACTTTACTCTTATAATCTTATTTAACTTCCTTGGTTCTTTTATTTGGATAAAAATATATAAGTTGCAAATTTTATCTAATAGCCAAGTAGTAAAAAAAATATTATATGCAATTATTAATATACCTAAATTGTATTATTTTTATTGATTATTCTTCAATTTAGACTAATTTCTATCCAATTACCTTTCCTTCCACAAGATAATCAAATAGAATCATGTTTGATGCTTTCCCTCTTTATATTTGGTTTCTTATATGGATGTTGTGAATGATACATTGGCATCATACATTCCACCCTCCTTCGTCACCTTGTATTTCTCGTTATTAACCCTATGAATGAAATATTTAACTTTATTTATTTTCTAATATTCTTATAGAACCTTACCCAAAATATTTTTAAGAAATTTCTCTATGAGTTTCAATTAATAGTTTTCAATGAAAATAGAGTAACTAGGTGATAAATATGAGATAATGATATGTATTTAAAGAATGCGATTCAACTTGAATCTCTACTATTATAATAAATGAATGTAATCATTCATATTTCCTATATGAGGAAAATAATAAATTATACATTCGGTGTAATTATAATCTTATAGATTATTTTCATCACTTTATCCTCATAAAATTCATGCAGATAAGATAACTTCATATAACCATCCATGTCCTCATGTTACGTTCATAACTAATTGGGAATTAATGATAAAATTATTATTTAAACATTAAATGAATCATCCATGACTATTCTATGAGATTACTTTTCACCCTAACTTGATTCCATAGGTTGATCATCAGGTATTGGGGTCTCCAACACACATAATTTCCATTCATATTGAACTACTATGCATAAACACTAGTACCGCTCTTGAAAATTTATACTGATAAGGATGTATTCATTACATAATGTTGATCCTACTTTTTTTATGAAATTAATAGAAATTTTTATTTTAAAATACACATAGAGGATTATTACATTTATCTTGGTTACTGTAGAGAATAGATAGACCATTTAGGGACACTAATATTGGGTGTGAACCTGTGTACCCAACTTTTACCGAGTTTTACATTATTTTATACTCTCCACTATTGCACTTGAACCTCTAACCCAATTAAGAGTAATTGACTTATTATGTTCTCTCAACAATCACATAAACATATAATGTTGATAATAAAATAAATAGAAGAAAACATTTATTATTAAAACTTATAGTTTCTATGTGATAACCTACATATTTTTTTGTGATCAAACTATGGTTATTTCATGGAATTTCTTATCACTATAACCTTATAGTGATTAAAACACCTAGAATTGGTGCTCAATTTTTGGACACGAAATTATCAACATTACAAAGTGAGTGGATATATTTATACTAGTACTAACAGTTCTTCAATGGTGTTGTTTGTAATGGCCCTACTTGCCCCTCAAATAATTTTGACACACTTTCTAAACAATATCTCTCTACAAAACTAGATGTTTTTGTATCAAATAAATAACATTGTTCCTCAATTGAAGGTCTTAAACTAATAATATATATAAAATATCATTTTCACATCATCCCATTACTCTTCAATAGTTGGAAGACACAACTTCCACTTTCACTCACTACTTTCTAAAAATGATCAACTAAATAATCCACCCACACACCAAAAGTTGTCTTCTTACTTGATTATTAAATTATTTGGTAGATACTCATTATATTAATGATGTTATTGGCCTCAGTTATTGTATTTATGTCGTTCCCACAAATTCTTCAATATCTTATGAAAGAAAGATATTGTATAATATCAATTAAATTTATTGTTGACTTCTTAATCCTCATGCATGTGTGATAGAATGAATGTTATTCTCATTTTTGTAAACCATATAATACAACAATTTATTAACCTATTACATTATATGAAATTATTATAAGTACACCTTTTTATATATCACTGTCTTCTCCACATAATGTATGTAAGTGAATACATGATATATTATATATAATTCAAAGTGTTTCACATTTATTCATATTTATGAGATCATTCAGGTATTATTATTCACATTCATGTGACTATGTACAAATAGTATTGTGCATCTAGTTATCTTCACACAAGTACCATCAAGACTCATGTTTAATGCAAGTATGTTTTTCACTGGATCTCAAGTGTGTGTGTTGTCTTATTCATGAATGAATCTCGTGCACACCTAAATGCATTCACATGATGGTGTCATGAAAACCCATAATTATTTTTAGTATCTTAGTTTCCTTTTCATAAGGATGGATATAAAAAAACAATGTAGTATATGTCTGATATTCTTCATCATGTAATTGTGCCAATTGTGAGATCTCCTCTTTTTCACAATGCCATCTTAGAATCGTGGGAGATTATCTTCACACATACATAAATATTTTGAAGTTTTATTCTTCATGAAACACATTCCTCTAATGCGATGATTTTCTCTAAAAAATAAGATCTCTATCTATTAATCAACAACCACCTATGTTGTATTAGAAGATCGGTATTTATAGGCAAGAACTACTTCCTTGCACTCACTTACCCTCCAAAAACAATGTTGTTTAAATCAACACTTGAATTCTAGAAGAGCCCAATATTCATATTTATAAAAATGGAAAACTTTTTAAACATCATGACACTAAAAATAATGATCCATTTTATTATGTGAAAAAAACTCATGTGATTGAAATAATAATCTCATTCTCTTTATATGTTTCAGAAGATAGTATGCATCCTTGTATTAAGGAAGATAAAAACGGCCTCTGTAACATCATTTGAATTTAGTCAAGGAATATTCTTCATGTAATGACATGCATCCAATATGATGTTTCATGGAAGGAATATGGATGTCGAGTATGTTTTATTTTTATCATATTTATTAGTAGAGGATGACTATAACATAAACTATCAAGCATTGGTATTCCATCAATGAAAAATGCATGCAAACGACCATGTAAACACAGATGATAAGTAGTAGATATTGCACTAGGATGATCAGATGGATGAGGTGCATTGGATCAGATGGAATAAATTATGGGTATATGTTTTTAAAAATGTGAATAATACCCATTACGCTACTATCCCACATAAAATTTTAAATAAATTTTCATCCAATAAATAAATTATTTTTTCCCACCAATAGATTGATCCATGAAACTCTGTTCGTGACATAGATATAGTATGAACACACTTATATGGGGTGGTCCCACAAACTTATCCCCTTTCCCACCACTTCATCCACACTACAAGAACTAAGTGCACCAACCATAGATATGATCTGCCACTTCCTACAATATTTGAGCTGGCTCCCCCATGTGGTTGAGGACTCCAACACATGCCGGGTTATTCTCTCCCTTTTCTTGTGGGTGGTTGACCAATTTTTTATAAGTCAACCAAATAAAATGACTTCATGAAAAATATATTATATTTTTCATTGTATTATTTAAATACTTTTTCTTTATCATAACAAGTTCATCATCCAAAACATTATTCTTCAGGGTATTCAAAATCCTTATGAAAATGAATTTTAAATGGCCTTCAATTCTTCACCTATGAAAATATTCATTTTAATGGTATTTATAAAAAACCATAAAAATAATCTAATCAGAAACAAATTTTAATGGATCACCTTCATTATTGAATGAAGTAGACAATGTTCTTCCATAAAAAAATATTAGAAAATGTACTTTAACTTTATGAAGAGTATTACAATCATCAGACTAACAAACAAAATTTATCATGAACGCAATCCAATGCCAGTAAATTGATCTATAAAAATTATCCAAGCATAATCACCCACCCATTCGAGGAATTAATAATGGTTTATCAAACATCATATTTACATAGATAATTACTCAATCTTGACATCCAATTCATTAAATTAATCCATAAAAATTCTATAAGAATCCGCACCAATATTCTTCAACATTTATATTTCCATGATTAATGACTAATCATAGAGGACATAAGAATTCATTCAATTTGATTAATTATTATGTATACTGAAAAAAATATATAAATCAAATATCCATTTTTTTTTCAATCTCCCCCTTTGGCATTGTCGTCAATATTGTTTCCTTAAATAAAGTCAATGTTTCTTCTCCACCTTATTGGGAATAAAATAAAATGATTAATGCATGGATATATTATTTATTATAATACCAGTGATAGAATTTGAATATCACTTATCCTTATTCTAAAATAAAGATGGTACAACATGGTTCTATTGGAAAAGATCATTTTTTTGGTCTAATCTACATCTACATGGGATAACCTGATTTAGAAAACAAGGGAGCTATAAACAAGGCTTTTAATGCTATCCACTAAAAACCATGAATTTGAACCATTCCTAGAGCATACTTATTTCCAAAAGTGGGGTCTGTATAAAATAAATTTATCAAGAAACATGTTCTCATTTACATGTCATCAAACACATCATAAATTTCTTGTAGAATAATAATTTTCTTCACATTTCAATGAGATTACTTATTAACTAAAAATCTCCCCGTATTCAAAAATTTTATATAATCAAGGAAAAGGGAAAGAAGTGTAGTTGGGTTACCTCTATTTTATTATTTAATAGAGATTATATTATCTTCTAGATATTAATGGAATAATCCATGATAACATCTCCTTTATGTTTTCTCCCACTCAAGGGGTTCAATCCCTTCATTTTACCTAGTAGTTCATTTTATCAGATACTATTCATGATATTCCTGTTGATAATCCACCATTGTGGAAAAAATAAAGTTTTTATTAGATGTTGAATAATAATTTCATATTATTTAATTACATCCTTTTATCTCATTTATCCTCTTGAGAATGAATATCACCTTCAATTACCTAGAATGTAAGCTTACAAATACTATACAATAAGTAAGGTAATTTGGTGGAACACTTATGATCATCTTAATAAGTGAAATATGGTTGAATATTTTATCTCAACCCAAAGGCTCTTTTATAATATATATGTAAAGTTTAATGTACTATTCACACTGGTGTCAGCTCGAAATTTCTCATTTAGTGTTTTCTTTGATAGCCTGTACTCATTACATTCATTCACTTTCATGTTTTTTTCATTATTAACTTCACATGTTGCATTAGTGAAATAGATTCTACTAGTTCTTTTTTTAGTAGCATATATTTTTGAGAAGGTATATGAGTCATACAATTATTTTCATTCTATCCACACTTTCTTCACCACCCAAACAATCATTGTGAAACACTTGAGCTATTATTTGTTGATGACCTATCATGAAATTCTAGATCTTCAACTGTAATTTTTTTCCCTTTTTACTTTCATCCAGCTAGTTCTTTATATTCATCTTATTGTAATTCTTTAATAGATTTCTCTTGACCAGGAAAAATAATTAGGAATTCTTTCATAAAATATTCTAATTTAGATCTTACACAAGACATATTCAATGTTTTTCAGTGATATTTCTTGGATAAATTATCTAAATATGCATTAGGAATGTCTTCAATCAATCATAACTTCTTAGTTATATATTGGTTTGATTATCTTATTGATTTCAGATTACTTCCATTCATTTCCATGGGCTGTTTTAAATTATTCATTGTATGGACTCTATATCAATAGCAGAATAATAATTTATTGGCAGATATGAAATTCTTGGCATCTATATTTTAAATCATTTTAAGAGTTGGTTTTCTAGGTCTTTTAATTTTGTGAACATCTATTATCACCTATTTATCTATCAAGGAATTTAGTTATATTTTATTTCTGACCTTATTATATTTAGGTTGTGGTCTTATATTCAAAATAGAATAGGATCTGTACCTAGTAATTTAATTATATAACTCTTATTTTATGCGACCCCATTTTTTGTAGGATTCATATAAATATTTAATGCATTTGAATATGTTTTTGGTGCATAGATTCAATTTCTTCTATAAAATCTGCTTGTTTTTAGCATGTTTCTTCATTTATTAACCTTTAATACCCCTAAATATAGGCCATATGTAGTATTAATACAATCTCATTTGGTTTGAAAATTCATCAACATGATGTATAAACTTCCAACAACATGAAAATTAGCAAATGAATCTCTTTTTTTCTTGTAGTACCAGCCTGGTTATATTTAGTACATTACAATTTCTAGGTTTTTCTTTCCTTATTTGATTCATTATTTTGGTAATAAATTTTATTGATATTTATAATATCCAATCTTTTGGATTTGGTGTATTTTTTGGAATTTTTGTCTAGCCACATCTTTTAATATTTTAGCATTGAACATGCACTAGCAGACGAGGCTATATTAGAAAAAGTAGAATTAACTTGTTTATGGGTTACTTTATTTCAATAGAATATAGAAGGTTTATAAATATATAATTTAGAGCTCTTATTTCCATAAATATGAGGCGCTTTAGAGACATGATCCTCATCAATATTTTTTTAACAACATCCATTTTGGGTGCTTAACTATCTTCAACATTTTGGGTGGTATAATTATTCTTCTATACAAGATGGAAAATTTTAGCATGCATATCCTTTAAATTTATCAATTTATCCTCTATTTGAAGACATTTGATAATGAAGAAAAACCTCTCATTTTCAATTTATGTCATCCTTACTTCCTATTCACTATTCATTCTATTAATATGATGTTCATGTTATTTTCTACCTTCATTAAAAGAGTTTTCAAGGTCTTTGATTATTCTTTCTTTAAATTCTAATTTGGATTCCTTGACACTGAAAGCAACTTTATGATATTATTATAGAGTATGGATCTTTTTAATATACTATTCATGAAAATTTTCATTTTATTCCACTAATATATTAATATATTTAACCTTAAAAGTTTTGTCTTCAAGTTGAGCATCTATGAAATTCATGAAAACATAGACTAATGTTTCAAGTGTATGGATTACATCACTAAAACATGTTTAATCCTGATTCCCATACAGACATTACAATGTAATTATTCTTCTATTATTTGAATATTTTCATTAAAAAGTGGAAAAAATTCTTCATTTTCTTGAATATGGTCTGTCAGAACATTGAACCCTTTGAATTTATTACCAAGGTCATCAACATGTAAATTAATTTCCTGTTCATTATGTGTTTTTTCATCAAGAAACTCTTTTATAAAACAAATAATAGATGTAACCACTCCATCATGAACATTCTTCAAATATCAATCAAATTGATAGTATAAGTCTTCAATAGTTTTGATAGACTCATCTTCATCATATGTCCATAACTCAATATAGTATCTCCAAAAGGATCATTGTTAAATAATTTTATATTAGAGCATTGAACCCTCTTTTATTTATTTTATATTTTCCTATTTCTATTTTAATCTCACTTCTTTATTTTATTTATATTATCGGTAGACACTTTAAAGTCTTCTTTAATATGACTGGAGACTAAGTATTCAACCTAAGGTACATCTGAATCAAATTTATATCTTTACATTATATACACCCTATAAAAACATTTATCTAATCAAAGTTAGAAATTTCCACTAATATCACTTTTTGATCCCATATAGATTGTGCAGAGACAGTGAGAGGGGGGGGGGGGGGGGTTAATAAGTGTATCCAACTTTTAATGAGTTTTAATTTAATTTTCAATTAACCCCTATTACTCTTGAAGCACTTTCCTAGTTAAGAGGTATGAATATGTTGTGTGATCTCAACGATTACATACTCATACAGTGAATAAAATTAATAAAACAAAAATACACAAATATTTTTATAAGATATGATCCTAATGTGAGAACATACTCCTTTACTTGATAAATCTATGGTTGTTTCATGTATTTTCACATAACTATATCATTTTTTATTATAAATGACTATAATTGGATCACAATGTTTAGGATGAAAATTATCAATATCCCTAGGTGAGTGACACTCTTTATACTGGTAAAAAAAGTTATTCAATGGTGTTTTTTGTACCAAAACCACCAGTTCCTCAACTATTTTGATCAAACATTATCAACAAGAACTCTCTACCCGACTTGATTTCTTTGCATCATCTAAATAACCTTGTTCCTAAACTACAGGTCTTCAAATTATATTTTATCAGAAATATTATATCCACATCAGCCCATTACTCTATAATAAGTGGAAGAACCAACTTCCAATTCATCTCATTTATTTCAAAGAATGATCAACTAAATAATACCACAATAGACCAATTATTTTTCTTCATAGAATATAAAATAATAAAGTGAATAACCATTCTATTAATGACGTTCCTAGACTCAATTAATGTTTGAAAGTAGTGAACAAAAATTCATCAATATTTTATGAAAGAAAAATCTTGTACAATCTCAAATAAATTTCTATTGAATTTTCAATACTCATGCATATGTGATACACTTTTCCTTTTTTAAACCCTAGTACACAACCATTTAATAAAAAATTATTTTATATGGTATTGTTAAAGTTAATATGGTGTATATATCAATATCTTCTCAATCTCATGTATGTATGTGAATATATGATCTCTTATTTATTATTAAATTTGTTTCAAATATATTCATATTCATGAGGTCATGAATGTTTTCATATTCATGTTTGTGCGAGTGTTCCCAAATAGTACTGTGAATCTAGTTCTCTCATCTATGAAATGCCACAACTCAGGTTTCATGAAAGAATGTTCAATGTAGGACGTGACAACCCACATCGTCATGGGTTATAGAAAATATGGTAAATTTGAAATATTATTTTCTGGGAAAATGGTAAATTATCTTATAATATCATGTCAAATAATTTCTTTGACCACAATTTTTATCCTACAATAAGGTGTTACCATAATAATGGAGTTTGGTGGAAATATGAGATGTTCAAATTTTCATGACATTTTTAATTAATTAAATATTAATTTAATCACCTTTTTTCATTTAGTAATATTATTTAAATGGTGAATTAGATTGATATTATGACTATGGTTGTGTATATAATGGGGGGTTTTCCCAAGGAAAGGAATAAATTTGTGTCAGGTACTGAGACCAAGACCCTTTTAATTTTCTTTTTCTTTTCTTTCTTTGCATTTTGTATATTCCATTTATTTTCACCTTTCTATCATTTGGATTACCATGAATGAGCCTTATGTTATTTTTCATCATGTGAAAAAATATGGATATACAGAGTGCGAGAAGAGGTAGTGGGAGGAGGCACTATAATGGGGTTCATCCTATATATGGATCAGAGTGTATCGGCCTTGGGTGGTAGTTTCAGCGTGAAGCTTTGGCAGTTTCCATCTAGTGGTAGGCCCATTTTATGTTTTTTCCATAATTCCCCATCGAATAGTTTTTAAAGGTTTTACATCCATTTATTCATTTTTGTGGACCCCTAGTGGGTTGATCAAGGATTAATTATGGTGAAATAAGGGTTTTATATTATTTTGGGTTTTTTTGTTCTGGAAAACACATATACACGACATGTGGTTCAAGGAACACATGTAGTGTGTTCTTCCTATTTGGGGGAGTTGATGATTTTTGGACTATATGTCATTTATATGAGGTATACTTCACATAGTGGTAACTCAGGGTGTTCTAGAGAAACATGGACTTGTAGGGTACCTCACTAGAACCGTTGTGAGGTACACAACCAGTGGACATGTACTATACAAGTCCAAAACCTATGTGGGGGTACATGGATGGGGACCCCATTTCGGGTAAACACACTAGTGCAGAAAACGTTTTTAATGTCACCATTTTTGACGTCGGTTATATATAACCGACGTGAAAATATGTTATACGTGGTTTTTTACGTCGGTTATTTGATAACCAATGTAAAAAACGAGGTATCTATGAATTTTTAACATCGGTTATAAAATAACTGACGTAAAAAACCATGGCATCTGAGGCCTTTGTGAGGTCAGTTATCAAATAACCGACATAAAAACCCAACCTGCTGAGTTTTTTACATCGGTTATATTATAACCGATGTAAAAAATCAACACCCGGCAGTTTTTACGTCGATTATAAAATATCCGCCGTAAAAACTGTGGTTTTTTCTTTGTTTTTTACATCAGTTATATAATAACCGATGTAAAAAACCAACACGCGGCTTTTTTTACGTCAGTTATAAAATAACCGACGTAAAAAATGTGTTTTCTGATACATTTATAACGTCAGTTATTATAATAATCGATGTTATAAATGTAATAAAAAAGTTTATAACTTCTGTTATTAAATAAATGATGTTATAAAACATTTAAAAAATTAACACACCCCGTGGCTTGTCATTTATGATTTTTCGATCGACAGCCTAGTGACTCGTATCTCTAGCCTAGAAAACCCTAATCGACTCTTCGATATCGTTTTGTTAAACTCATTTTTCAACCATCGTTTATCATCTTTACTCTCCTTGGATCTATCATCTCCACTCGCAACACTCAGGTAAGCCTCCCACAACTTTATTTCATTCATTTTTGTTTCCTAGATAGTCTATATTTACGTTGTGCGATTTTATTATTTAAACTAGGTAAGATTCTACAATTTCGAACCCTATTACCTCGTTTTTCCATCATCATATTATTTATTATAACCAGATCTATTAGATCGACTGTCAATATTCAGATAAGCCTCACCTACTTCTATTTTGTTTGTTTTTGTTTCGCAGATGCACGACATTGATGGTAATTTTTGATGTCATTGAAAACTAAAGATCTCATTCACCTATATTGCTGCAATTTATAGGTAAATCATTGTGATACACCCATTCCATGTACCAGTGTGATTTATTTTATAAGTATATATGTTTTTTCATGGTGTAATTTTTTTTTGGATCCTTGGTTTTTTTTATTTTGGTTATCACTATTTGTAGTTCCATAATCTGTTTACGTCGCTTATTTTTGTGGACTACTATAAGTCTTCATATGCTATTAAAAACTGATTCATTGCACAATAGAGAATTTTAGACTAGTAGGAGATACAGTTCATGGTTCTCATTTTGAATAATGGCATGATACCAAAACTAGTAGCTTGAGGTTAAATCCCTAGATATGCCAAAACTAGTAGCTTGAGGTTAAAATTCCATGGTTTTGGGGGGCTGTCAAGAGGGTTAGTGGCTGTCCAGGGGGTTGAGGGCTGTCTAGAGGGTTGGGGGCTATCCAGGGTGTCCATGGAGGTGTGGGGGGCCAGTCTAGGGGTGTGTGTGTGGGGGGGGGGGGAGGGGGGTCCAAGGGGGTGGTTGGTGTCGAAGGGCGTGGGGGGGGGGGCTGTCCAAGGGGGTGGGTGGGTGGGTGGGGTGGAGGGCTTTCCAAGGGGTGGGGTCTTGTCCAGAGAGTTTGGGGGGGGGGGGGGGGGGGTTGTCCAAGGGGGTGGTGGGATGTACAGAGGGTTGGGGGTGTCCAGGGGGGTGTCCAAGGGGGTAGGGGTGGGGGGTGGTATCTAGGAGGGGTGGGGGGGGGGTGCTGTCAAGAGGGGGGGGGGGCTGTCCAGGGGGTGGGGGGCTATTCAGAGGGGTGGGGGGCTGTCCAATGGGTTGGTGGTGTCCAGGGGGTGTCCAAGGGGGCGGGGGAAGGGTTGGAGGGTGTCCAGGGTGTCCATGGAGGTGTGTGTGTGTGTGGGGGGGGGGGGGCGTCCAGGCGTGTGTGTGTGTGTGGGGGGGGGGGGGGGGTCCAAGGGGGTGGGGTGGGGGTGGGGGGTGTCGAAGGGGGGGGGGGGGTGTCTAAGGGGGTGGGTGGGTGGGGGGGGTGATTTCCAAGGGGGTGTGGGCCTGTCCAGAGGTTTTGGGGGGTGTCTGGGGGGTGAGGGGCTGTCCAGAGGGTTGGCGGTGTCCAGGGGGGTGTCCAAGAGGGTAGGGGGTGGGGGGTGGTGTCCAAGAGGGGTGGGGGGGGGGGGGGGGGGTGCTATCTAGAGGTGTGGGGGGCTGTCCAAGGGGTGGGGTGGGGGCTGTCCAGAGGGTTGGGGGCCTGTCCAGACAGTTTGGGGGGTTTTCCGGGGGTGGGGGGGGGGTGGGGGATGTCCTGAGGGTTGGGGGTGTCCAAGGGGGTAGGGGGTGGTGTCCAGGAGGGGTGGGGTGGGGGGGGGGGGGTGCTGTCTAGAGGGGTGGGGGCATTCCAGGGGTGGGGGGGGGGGGGTGTCCAGAGGGTTGGGGGGCTGTCCAGAGGGTTGGGGGTTGTCCAGGGGGGTGTCCAAGGGAGTAGGGGTGGGGGTGGTGTCCAGGAGGGGTGGGGGGTGCTGTCTAGAGGGGTGGGGGCACTCTATGAGGTGGGGTGGGTGGGTGGGGGGGGGGGGCTATCCAGAGGGTTGAGGGTTGTCCAAGGGGGTGTCCAAGGGGTAGAGGGTGGGGGGTGTTGTCCAGGAGGGGTGGGGGGTGCCGTCTAGAGGGGTGGGGGTGCTGTCTAGAGGGGTGGGGGCTGTCCAGGTGGTTGGGGGGATGTCCAGAGGGGTGGGGGGATGTTCAAGGGGGTGGTGGTGTCCAGGGGGTGTCCAATGGGGTGGGGGTGGTGTTCAGAGGGTTTGGGGGGCTGTCCAGAGGGTTGGGGGGTGTCCATTGGAGGCCCCATGTTTTTCTTTGCTTCAATGGAATTTAAAACTGTTATATACAACTATATTTTCTTTTTAAAATCATATTCAAGCATATTTTTTTAAATACACATAGATTTTTTATATATTTCAAAATTATTTTACATTCAAATTATGAATTTTTTTCATATAAACATATATTTGTCTTATCTTAAAAAGATGTATAATTTTGATATTTTTTATAGGTAATAATGAGTCGACATTGGATTATGGCACATCGAATGAGAAATGAATATAAGGAAGGTGTTGATTCCTTTTTGGGATTTTCTAAATGAAATGTTTCAAGTAGTGGCATTTTTTTCTGTCCATGCGTGAAATGTTTGAATATCAAGAAGTTGAAAAGTAGAGAGATAAAAGATCATCTGATTTGTCATGGTTTTAATCCGACTTACAGACCTTGGATTTGGCATGGTGAAACTGGACAAAATGTCACTAATGATGATGATTCGTAAGATGGTAACTCCGATTGAATTGGAGAAATGATTCGTGATATTGCAGTAGAACAAATTGAGATAGAACCGACAGTTACACGTCTATATGGTGATGCTGAAAAACCACTATATATTGGTTGTAAAGATTTTACAGTTTTTCAGTGGTGTTAAGATTGATTAACCTGATGGTGAAACATGGATAGAGTGACAAAAGTTTTACAGAGCTACTACAATTGTTGAAATACATTCTTCCAAAAGATAACAATCTTCCAGATTTACATTATAAGGCCAAGAAAATATTATTCCCAATGGGATTGGGATACAAGAAAATACATGCCTGTCCGAATGACTGTATTATATATAGGAAAGAATATGAATTTATCTCAGAGTGTCCTAAATGTGGGACATCACGGTATAAGGTGAAAGAAAAATCACAGGCTGATGTAGAGATTACAAAGATCCCTTCAAAGGTATTTTGGTATCTTCCTATAATTCATTGTTTCAAACATTTATTTGCTAATTCACATGATTCAAAAAGGTTAATATGGCATGCATATGAGCAGTTATGTGATGGAAAAATACTTCATCCAAATGATTGTCCACAATGGAAGAAAATTGATGAGGAGTATTCTACATTTGGAAATTAAATTAGAAATCTCAGACTAGGGTTGTGCACAGATGGAATGAATCCATACCGAGCCCTCAGTAGCACACATAGTTTATGGCCTATTTTACTGGTAATTTACAACCTCTCTTCTGAAGTTTGTATGAAGCGAAAATATGTCATGTTGAGTATAATGATCTCTGGTCCGAAGCAACCCGACAATGATATTGATGTTTACTTTTCACTGTTGATTGATGATTTGAAACTTTTATGGGCTGATGGTATTAGGGTGTATGATTCTTATAAAATGGAATATTTTCAACTGCATGTAGTGCTTTTTTTCACTTTAAATGACTTCCCAGCATATGGAAATTTTTCTGGATACAATGTTAAAGGGCATAAATCATGTCCAATTTTCCAACAATAGACGTCATATTGTCAATTGTATCATGGGAGGAAAATAGTGTACATGGGTCATCAAAAGTTTTTGCCTATGGATCACCCTTGTAGAAGACTAAAAAATGCATTCAATAGATTACAAGAATTTGATATTGCTCCAAAACCTTTATCCCCTAATCTATATTTTTAGAGGGTGAAAACCTTGATCTAACATTGGGAAAGGCACCGAAATCTAGTAATGATAGAAATATTTGGAAGAAAAGGTGAATATTTTTTGAGCTACCATATTGGAGATATCATGAAGTTAAACATAATATTGATGTCATGCACGTGGAGAAGAATATCTATGATTGTTTGATTGGAGCATTGTTAGATATTAAAGGAAATAAAAAAGATGGGTTGAATGCAAGATTAGACTTACTATCAATGGGAATACGTTTGGAGTTAGATCCCACTCCTAAAGGAAGACGGACATTTCTTCCCCCGTCTTGTCATACATTATCGAAGAGGGAGAAAATTAGATTTTTTCAGTGTCTTCATGATATCAAAGTGCCTCAAGGTTATTCTTTAAATGTAAAAAATTTTGTCTCCTTGAAGGACTTGAAGTTGATAGGTATGAAATCACATGATTGTCACGTCATGATGCAACAAATTCTACCAGTTGTATTGCATGGAATATTTCCCATCTGTGTCAGAAAGACTATAATGAAGTTGTACTATTTTTTCAATTGAATTTGTAATAAGGAAATTGATGTGAATTCTTTGAACATTTTGGAAAAGGTTGCAATTTTTATACTTTGTCAATTGGAAGTGTATTTTCCACCAACTTTTTTTGATATAATGGTGCATTTAATGATTCATTTGGTTCTAGAAATAAAGCTTTGTGGACCTGTATATCTTCTTTGGATGTATCCTTTTGAAAGGTATATGAAAATATTGAAGGGTTATGTTAAGAATCCATATCTACCTGAAGCCTCCATTATTGAAAAGTATATTTCTGAGGAGGTTGCAGAGTTTTGTAAGATCTACATGGATGCGGCACAACATATAGGTTTGCCTCCATCTCTCCATGAATGAGTTAATAATGAGGGAAAGGGGATTCATGGATTTAAAGTCAAATCATTTTCAGCTGAACAAATGAAGAAGTTATAATCATACATCTTGAATAACATAGATGATGCTCAACTGTATATCACATTGCATATTAATGTGTTGAAACAATATCATCCAAAGGAGAAAGAAATGTGGATTTTGAATGATCACAACAAAACATTTTTGTCATGGTTTAAAAATACCTTTCTTGGTCGAGTAGATGTATCAGAGACATTAAAATGGATAGTGGGTGGTCCATGTTTAAATGTGATAACATGGTCCAGTTATGACATTAATGGCCATACATTTCATAAGAAAGCTCAGGACCACAGAAGTGAAGTTCAGAATAGTGGTGTATTGGTGTTTGCAGAAGCAATGCATTTTTCGAGTGCTAAGGAAAAAAACCCAATTTCTGCATCAAGTTGATATTATGGAGTGATTGAAGACATATGGGAGGTTTATTAATATAAAATGAAAGTTGTTGTTTTTAACTATAAATAGTTTATCAGTAACAACAGTGTCAGACACGATGAATTTGGAATGACACTTGTTAATCTGAATAGATTGGAAGACACAACTGATTCTTTTATAATAGAAACACATGAAAAACAAATTTTCTATTTAGTAGATCAATCAGATATGTAGTGGGATGTTGTTTTACAAGGGAAAAACAATATGTTGGTAAGGATGAACTTGATGAAGATTCTGATTTATGTGAGATCCCTACTTCCATGGAAAGATTAACAGAACATAATGATGAGCATGTGGAAGACATGGTTTGTGCTGTAAGGAACGATCACGATGAAGGAATTTGGGAAAACAATCCATTTGTACCTTACTAAAATTATAGGTAACGTATGTTTATTTCTTGTTTACATTTATTTTTTTCATAAAATGTTAGATATTGTAAGTTTTTTCTTTACTAAAACATGTATTAAAACAAAATAAGTATAAGTTCTTGTTTTTTTAAGTTTGTTTAGTTTACTTTATCATGTTTACCATAACATGAATTATATATCTATTATTTTTGTTCAGTGACAATTACTTTACCATGTTTACCAGGTTTACCATGTGTACCATGTTTACCATCTTGACCATCTTGACTATCTTTACCATTGTTCAACACGCTTACCATATTAACAATGTTTACTATTACGCAACTTAGCACAATTTTATATTTTCTGATTACAGTAGTATTAAAATATTTGAATTTGTATATTTGTGAAATAATGTTTGTTTTTTTGATATGAAGGATAATGATAGATCATTCAGTTGATCAACCACATGATTCTGGAGATGAGCATATTGGTCATACCTCTTGGGAGGAACATTCACATGCTCCTCTTAATGTTCCCCAAACTTCCTCATGTGATCCTATTACGACAAAGAGTTCAAGATTTGGTAAATGTGGGTGCACACATTTACCAAAATCAGCACTTGCCCGTATGTAGGATCAGAGGATAGTCGTTGAGTTTGATGATTATTATATTCCTAGAGGTCCAAATGTAAAAGATTTAAAGAGTTTTGTATCAACTTAGGCTAAGAGAAAAATAAGAATTTTGTATGATGTCTGGAGAAGTGTGGATAAATAGATAATCTCTCAATTGTGGGAGATGATTTTGGTAAGATCTTTTGCAATTGTTTGACTATTCTTTAAATTCTTCTAGTATATATAATATGTTTAACCTCTTCTTCATCAGATGACATTTGATATTCCTGACACTGGAGGAGTTAGGAAGAAATTGTTATCGATGGCTGCCAGGAGATGGAGGGATTTCAAATCAACCCTCTCATCTGATTTCATTTTTGGTCATAGGAGTCATGACAATTCATGTTATATATATCCTTTTATAGATTAATACACATGGAGACAGTTTGTTGAAATTAGAAGAAAAGATTCATTTTTGGTAAGGACAATGTAAACATTTATAAGATTTCTTATATAAATGATCTTATTAATGTTTTGTTAATGATTTCTTATTCTTAATTTACAGCAAACAAGGAAAGATTATTAGGATATCCAATCTAAAATTGTTTACCCTCCTAGTTTATCTCAGAGAGGGTATGCATTTTTGGAAGAATAAATGATGGCGGAAAAATTTCAAAAACTAAATGCTGAGACTTCAAGCTCTAGAGAGGTGGCCCCTCCATCCCCTCCATTTAGACATGAAAATTGGAAGAGAGCTCAGATGGACAAAAAAGGGCAATATCTTTCGGAAGAATCAAGAATCGTAGCTGAGAGGATTGGAAGATATCTATTTTATTTATTTAAGTTAACTATTTTCTTGATATAATTTCAATCATTACAGAAATGTTCAATTAATTAATACAGGACTCTCTTGAGGAGTAGAGCTCATAGGGGGCATTTATAGCTACTGGGAGGCAAGATATTTTATCTGTAGCATTGGGATAGCCTGAACACCCTAGTCGTGTAAGAGGATATATGACAGGTGTATCGGTAAGAAAAGTGTTGCCACGTTCTTCAACTTCAAACATTGAGGGTGTTTATAAAAAAAAATAGAATCCTTGGAGGCTGAAGTTAATAATTTAAATGAGACGATGTAGGAAAAGATTAGAGTGTCGGTACAGTCTACGTTTGGAGACATGCAAAGGAAATTTTAGACTACAACTCCCACTCCTCCACCTCCCCTTTCAGACCCCATTATTTATCCTCCACCTTCTCCAGTAGCTCGCACTCCCCCACCTCAGCCTACAGACCCCATTTGTTATCCTACTCCTCCGCCGTAGCTTCCTACTTATTACGAGTTTTATGTTGATGATCCTCAACATCATATAGTTTCATATGGGTTTGTATATTGTATAGAAGATACATATCATCATCAACAATTAGAGGTAGAGAATCAGAGGGTCACAGTAGATGATATTATAGATAGATCAACTCGAGTACCATTACCTATAGATGAGGTGACGACAGTTGGACATAGTATCATCCATTTTTTAATTTGGCCATCTAGACTTGTTTGACTCATTACCATAGAGGTATGAATGTTATATCTTTTATTTTATTTTATTATTAAAGTTGTGTTATCATTTGAAAACTAATATATTTTTCTATTTATTTTTACAAGAATACTTTATAGGTAAAGAAATACTGTATAGACAACAACAAAGACAAATGGATATGACATCAGATACATATTCTAGTAGTCTTGACAGACTGTCAAGATATTCAAATATTTTGGTGGGTCATTATGAGTTTCCAATGGAAGCTCATGTTTGTTGACGTGCAATAACTGTGGGGATTATGAAAACTGATATCATGGAGCTTGTTACTAGAGATAAGTTGGGCATCAACATGGTGAAATGTTTTTCCATGTAAGTCTTAACACCTTTTACCTGCGTTATATTTATTAAAAATGTATACTTATGTATACTTTGTATTAGGTATCTTTATAACATTTGTGAGAAGAATGAGATGACAGATGTATATGGATTCATGGACCCACAATTGATTTCCCTTGAAGCATGTGCATTGGATGAGGAACAAAGAATGCTTTATATTGCTGAAAGACATGAATAGAATATAGTCACACAATGTTAGATGATGCCTTTTTGTGAGAGGTATGAAACACATCTATCTTAAAGAGTTCATTATCTTTTAACATAAAAACCCACTAACCGTAAATTTTATTTTATTAGTGATCATTGGATGTTAGGGGTTTTTACCCAAGGGAGAAAACACTTTATTGGATATTCTCTGTCCATGATGATGTGCAGGAAAGTTTTATGAATATATTGGAAAAGTAAGTTTCAATTTCTCAATAGTTTAATATAATATAATGAATTTTAAATTTACCCCATTCATATTATTTTCTAACAGGGCATGGGTCTACTTTCAAAAAAACACAAAGAAAAGAAGTGCAAAGATCAAATATGTAAAAGCGAAGGTAAATATCCATTTATAATTTGCACTTTTTGATTTATTACATAAAAATAATATATTGATTTTACACTCATTCAAACAAAATTGTCATTAAAAACAAGGCGTCATCGAATGCAGATATTATATGTTAAGATTTATGTATGAAATAATAACAACTGGGACAGTTGTGAACTTTGACCTGGTAAGATTTCCTTTTAAAATTTGCCATAATATTTAAATTTGATTTATTAATTATACACGTTAACTACTATCCTTTTCATTTGTAGTTATTTGATGATCCTCAACCCTACACTGCTGAAGACATCAAACTCTTATAAGAGGAGTGGTCAAATTATTTTACATGTTTGATTTAATTTTAGTGGTTTGTACTGTAAAATGAAATTTTGAATATTGTCATTGTAATTGTGTATATGGTAGTCGTTTAGGTTGGATTTAGTATTTTTTGAAGTTGAAAGTGTAAGTTTTAAATGTTATAAATGTGAATGTTTAATTTTTCTCTACTTCTTGTTTTGGTCTACTTATGATGGTTTTTTTGGTATGGATTCTAGTCTGGGGGGGAGGGGTTCCAAGGGTGTGGGGGTGGGGGGTGTTCAGTGGGGTGTGGGGTGTCCAAGGGTGTGGGAGGGCTATCCGGTGGGGTTGGGGGTGTCCAGGAGGGTGGGGGGGTGTCCAAGGGTGTGGGTGGGTGTCTAGGAGGGTTGGGGGGGGGGGGGGGTCATCCAAGGGTGGGGGTGGGGGGGTGTTTAGGGGGTGGGGGATGTCCAGGGGTGTGGGAGGGCTGTTTGGTGGGGTGGGGGGAGGTGTCTTGGAGGGTGGGGGGGGGGGTGTCCAAGGGTGTGCGTGTGGGGGGGGGGGTGTCCAGGAGGGTGGGGGGTGTCTAGGGGTGTGGGGGCTGTCCAGGGGGTGGGGGGCTGTCTAGGGGTGTGGGAGGGCTGTCCGGTGGGGTGTGTGTGTGTGCGCGGGGGGGGGGGGGGGGGGGGGGGTTGTCCAGGGGTGTTTGGGGCTTTCCACGTGTGTGGGGGACTATCCAGGGGTGTGAGAGTGCTGTCCAGGGTTTGGGGGGGTATACATGAGGGTTGAGGGGTTGTCCCAGGGTGTTTGGGGCTGTTCAGGGGGTCAGGGGGTAGTCAAGGGGTGTGGTGGGGGCTGTCCAGTGGGGGTAAATGCTTAATTTTTCTTTGGTCTACTTATGTTTTTGTGGTACAAATTCTTGATTTTGTTTCTGGTTGTTTCTGGGGAGAGTAGAGGACTACATTCCATTTAAAAAAAATTGGTCTTTCACATCGGTTATTTTATAACCGACGTGATAAAAATGGGGAAGGGTTTATCACGTCAGTTATTTGAATAACCGATGTGATAAACACTAGTGGAATGGTTTATCAGGTCAGTTATTTAATAACCGACGTGATAAAAGGCCCTTGGACTGGTTTATGAAATCTGTTATATAATAACCGACATGATAAAACATTTCCTAGGCCTATTATCACATCCGTTATTTAATATCCGACGTGATAAAAGGCCCCCAGACAGGTTTATCTTGTCAGTTATATAATAACCAATGTGATAAACCATTTCCCATGCCTTTTATCACGTCAGTTATTAAATAACCGACGTGATAAAAGGCCGCCAGACTAGTTTATCACGTCAGTTATATAACAACCCATGTGATAAACCCCCCCCCACCGGTTTATCACATCAGATATGTAATAACCGATGTGATAATGGTCGGGGAAATGGTTTATCACATCGGTTCTTAAATAACCGACATGATAAACACCCCCACACTATTTTATGATGTCGGTTATATAATAACCGACGTGATAAACCCTCACCCCCTGGTTTTTTCATGTCAGTTAATTAATAACCGATGTTATAAACACTACGATGTTATGTTTTTTACGTCGGTTTGTAAAGAACCGACGTAAAAAAAATATTTATAACATCATCCGTATTAACGTTGGCTAAAAACTAACGTAAAAAATGAAAAATAACCGATGTTAAAAATGTTTTTTGCTGTAGTGACACTATTTAGGGAAGTAGAGGCCATGTATTCTGTTGGTGTACACGCTGAGTGGGGGATGGGATAAATGGGTAGGTGCCCTTCTGTGGGTACACACCACGTAATGGGAATACACACAATGAACATTATAAAAGTATATGTTGATTGGATTGAGGCACACAACCATGGAGGACCATTGTAGGTACATTCTATATACCTGAAGCACATGCAGTGTATGTTTTCTTCCTTTGACATGTTTTTCCAAATTTTCTCCATGGTGTTATAATTGGACTTGTGAGTAGTTCATTATAAGAGTTTTTATCCATATACCATGATAGTGGGATCCTATTGGAATTTATAATCTAGTTAGGTGATGTTTTAGATGAGAGAGAATTTTGAGGAGGATTTCCTTCAATTATAGTTTTAGAATCCTCATGGGAGTTGGGTTGTGAGCTTTGAGACTCAATTGAGAGTTGGGATCTTAGTGACTGACCATTTTCAAGTGTGTCATGGTGATATATTTGAGGTTATTTTTCACAAATTCCGAAAGATGATACCATATAGTATCTATAAGGAGATCATGGTTTTTCACCTCATTTTATGATTAGTTTCTTAAAGTTATAGTAGTAGAGGTTTTGATTCTATTTTTGAGGATTGGAGAAGAAGGAGCCTTTGGGATTTGTTGACACTGTGAGAATACAATAATGACTAGGTTTCATTGAGCTATTACGATGATTCTGAGGGACTCTTGAGGATGACCTTGTTGGATGGTTCCTAATCTAGTGATTATTGTTCACCATAGTTGGTAGTTGAGGATTCTTGTGTGGCATGGTGATGCATGGGATACCCTTATGAGTGAGATGGTACCCGTGGAAGGGATATTTTTCGGGAAGGCCAATTGAAGATTTACTCTAAGGGATTTCCCCAATTGTTTCATTATTCATGAGGTTCCCTTTTAGGGTCCTGATTTTAGGTATTTTCAAGGACTACTGAGATTTAACAAGATGGAAGTCTTGTGATTTTCACTACCCCTTTTTTGGTGTGTTGAAGATCAAGGATCAGTTGGAGACCAATGAGGTCCATTAGGGGTGCTTCCATATTGGGCATGACCAATGCTTGTGGATGATCTAGAGGAAAACCTCGTAGGTTTTTCTTCCCTTTCCATGGACTTTGGTCCATTTATGGATTTTTTTGAAGTCATGGCTTGAGATACTGGGTATATAAGGTGAATCCATGGTCAGATGTTGCTTTTTTTTCTCTGACCTCAGGGACCATGGGGGCCCTAATGTTTGTATTGGCCCTAAGTGGGTTCATTAAGAGCCCATGGTGGCTATTTTTTTTTCATGATATGATCCAATTTTTGGAGAGAGGCCATATGTGTTATTGTATGGGATTGGACATTACTTCTAGTTTATCTATTTATATGGTTGGTTAAATGTTGAATCATCTCGTGTTTGGTTGACCTTTGTCCATGAGGGTTGTTGATTTTTCTACTCAGGAAATTAGTTTGAGGAGGAGACCATTGGGATACCATGGATTGGGAGTTGGCACTAAGTTTTGATATGTTCTCTTCTCCATTTCCGATTGTTGTTAGAAATTCTTAGGTAGTTAATGGATGATTGAGCTGTGTACACCCCTATTGTTAATTGTTATACCCAAGCAAGAGTTTTTATGTAATGGATGTGATGGGAACCCAATTTTTTGGGTGGGTCTCATGGGACAATGTTTATATTAGGATAGTTGGATAGAAAATATCCCATGGGTAAGGTCATGTGTCGAGATCACAAATAGGTGATCCCCTGGGATGCATTTTTATCATCAAAGCCTCATTTAGGGAATGATTTGTTCCATTGGAAATTCATGACAGAAATTTTATAATATGCATGGAGTGGAGATCTATCACCAGTTCGACCATTCCATTAGATTCCTAGTGTCTAGTAGATGTGTTTTTGTGTTTAAATTCCCAAGATGATATCCTGGGTTCTAAAATTCATATATTTCTATGAAATAGACTTTGAAGATCCTTTTCGATTATACATACAAACATGATGTTGTGTATGTGTGAGTGATGTTTTGGAATTCCTCTACGTGTTGCTAATGTAGGGGTAGATTTACCCATATTATTATACTAGGACCTATAATTGGATACTTTATTTATTACAGGCCTTTTTTCTATGCTTTTACTTTTACTCTAGTTTGTGTTAGTCCTCGGTTAGTATGGGAATATCATTTGTGCATGAACATGTTATGATATCATATTATAGGTTTATTGTTGGGGGGTGGCCTAATGATATTTTTTCTCACCCCTATATTTTCACCTTGGTTTTTGTGTTGAACTAATTTCTACATTTAGGTTAGAGAAGAAGTTTCACAATAGATGAGGTTAAGCAGTGGTGTGGCTTAATCAAGCGGAGCTACTTGTGTGGAGTCTCAGGATCAGGATTTTCCTACTGAAGTTTTTTGGAGATTGGGAATTCAGTTTGGCTTATTGTTAGCAGTAGAGAACAATGTATTTTTTTATATGCGGTCGACCCCACATGAGAACTACTATTATATGTTTTTCATTATTGAGAATATGCATAACTGTTTGTTTCATTTAATTTATAAAAACAAGATGTTAATTTAGTTTATTTGTTATTCATACTATTATATTTATCCTTGTTTATGTTATAGTTATTATATGTTTTAATTGCACTATGAAAAAAGGGTATAGTCTTCCCACTATTTCCATTAGATCCTCAACTCAAGTCAAAATCTTCTTATGTTTTGGAAGACACACATGAGGAACAGTGGAGATCAATACTAATTGAATTGTTATGTCAACCCAATATGGTATTTTTTATAAAATGATATTAGTTCCATATATTTGTATGATTTAGGGAGTTGGTATATAGGTGGTATAGTAATATATCAAAACGTGTGATTGATATTAAACTAGTGTTTCATAAACACCTTTTCCAATAGGTAGTCAATGATTCTAGGGATGATATTGATATTCTTGATTTTTGTTTTTACATAAGTGTGAGTTCACCTTGTGTGATGCACTTGAGTTTGTGGATTTATGATTTATTATGGTTTTTAGATCTTACCTGTGGGGAACAATCCAATGTTCATGAATCATTCTAGGCATATAGGACTCACATGGCATATGATCCTCTATGGTGTTTTATTTTATTAATGCATCTCTAACTTATCATATAGTGTTTTCTTATACAAGTACTTGGTGGAATTATACTCAAATGAATCATAGGTATATATTTTATTTTGATGACATGTTATGTTGATCATGTGGGGATATGTTCACTAGTTATGGAGATGTAGTACCTTTTTTGATGGATGCATGGAAACCCTTATGGGTTATTGTGGGCTATGAGTTCCCTGTTGGATGTGTGATGTAGGAAAGGATGCATGAGGGATATTTGGTTAGGGATTGAGTTTCCTTAAGGTGGTGGTTCTCTGTGATGTACTATATTCTTGTTTATTTTGAGGGAGATATTCTCACCACATGTTGTATTTTAGGCCTTGAGGTGTCATGCCTGCTATCACTAATGGATTGGGTGGTCTTGGTTGGTCTTCTTGGGTGGTTCTATTGAGTTCTACTATCACTATGATGTGTTTAGGAATGATTATTACTTATTTTTATTAAGTTAAGTGCTAGTATTTCTCATATTCACATAGATACATTTAGGTGGAAGGCTTGGTTGGACCCATGGACCTAGTCATTGTGGTTGTACCTTGGGAAGCACAGTAAAATCATGGTAGGTCAATTTTGACTTTGGATCAATGATATTATGGAGGGTGGTCATATGGTTTGACTTGGAATGAGGGAGATTCCAAGATGTTGAATATGACTTTATAGGGTGATCTATTTTATTTGTACTAACCTGTTTGAGGATAATGGTCAGTGGTTTTTAGAACTATACCTTATTTTTGTTAGGTCTTGGCCCACATGATATTGTTCCCTATTTATATTTTGAAAGAATTTTATTGAAATCATTCTGATGGGGAGTCCACTATAGGATATCAGAGTTATTAATCCTCATTTTGTGTCGGTTTTTGGTTATGTAGTTTATTGTTCCAGGTGGGTCTAGAACAAGTAGATTTGTTTTCATGATGGCTCTCAAGTGTGAGTATTTTTTCCATGTCTATTAATTTCATTTAGTTATGGATGTTTCATGGTATATGTGGTGTGTTTTTTTATCTATGGGGTGATGATAAGGATACTCCAATGGTGGGGAGTATCAGATTGGTCATGGTTGAACATATCTTGTGTAGGGACAGAGTTGTTCACAATGTAAGACTCATCATTGGATGGTTGAGATAACATTGTCTATTCTAGTGAGTTGGTGAGGGAATGACTATTTTTTAACAACCAAGGATTCTTTGTGATAAGAAGAATATGTGGTGGGGAGTTTATCATAAACCACAATATAACGAGTTGTGAAACTAGAGGAAGTTTTAACTTTTTTTTCCAGGAAGTGTTTCAGGGGTAAAAAAGGTGAATTATATTTTAAGACGATTTCAAATAATTTTTTCAATCAATTTCTTGGCCCTAAAATAGGGTGTTTCTCATAGGATAGTAGTCTTGGGAAAATATTATTGGTTTTTATTTTGATGACATATTTAATGTTTAATTAATTAAATATCAATTTATTTTTCAGGTTCATTTAGTTGTATCTATTAAATAGAGATTTATATTGATATTTCAATTCCACCAGTGAGTCTATAATGTGTTTTCTTTCCATGGTGAGGCATAACCTTACGTTGGGCACTAGGTCTTGGCTAATACTGCTTTCCTTTTTTTTATTTAATTTTTTCCTTCCCCTTTTCTTTTTGTCTTTTCTTTTATCATTTTCACCCTATTAATTCAAATGAATTAATCTTTGTGGACTTGTATTGATATATCCAGGATATGGATGTAGAGAGGGAGGGAATATGGATAGGTGGGTGGTGAAACAGAGGGTTTGTTCGAGGCTATGATCAGAGCGTAGTGGATGTGGGTGGCAGATTTGACATGAAGCTTCAGTGGGTTCCACATAGAGGTATGTCTAAATTATATTTTCCCCATAAATCCTCGTAGAAGAGTTTTTTGTTATTTTTCAATTCTTTTTATGGATTTATGGGTACCCCTAGTTGTTCGATAGAGGAATAATCAGAGAGAAATAGGTGTTTCAGGCCATTTTGGTGGGTTTCCATTTAAGAAAACCCATGTACACTGTGTGTGGTTCAAAGAACACACACCGTGAATTATTATATTTTGGGTTGGATGCTGTTTTTGTGGGAAAATTCAATTTATTGGGGTGTACACACCATATTTTGGTGACTCAGGTTGTGCCAGGGGCACATTACTATGTAGGGTACATGACAAGAACCTGTATGAGGTACACCAAAAATGGTAATGAACTATGATTAGAATGACCCTGTGTGGTGGTTCATGCCTAGGTACAGAGTATGGGACCCAATGTGGGGTACATTCCATGTAATGGACATACACCATATGTAGTCTGGTGATGTATACGAGGGATGAGGTAAATGGGAAAGTATCTATGTGTAGGTTCACACCATGTACCAAAAATACAGGCCAAGTAATTTTGAAATATACATGTTAAGTGTTTTAAGGCACAAAACTAGGGAGTTAATCTATTTGTGTATGTTGTGTACTTTAAGTACATGTCTCATATCCAAAGTAAACATCTTGTACTATTTCTTCCATATCTTGTTTTGATTTTTTCCACCCATGTGTCAAAATTGGTCTTGTAAGTAGTTTATTATGAGAATATTTTTGTGTATATCATGATTATTGGATCATTTTGGTGTTGATAGGAAATCTAGATAGTGTTTTGGATGGTTAAGAATTTGAATAAGGATTTCCTTGAGTTTGGTTTAAGAATCCTCCTGGGGGTTGGGTTGTGAGATGTGAGGCCTTTGTGAGGGTTGTGAGCTCGATGATCGGCCTGAATAATGTTTTTCAAGGAGATATATTTGATTATATTTTCTAAATACTATAGAATAAAAGATCATGTAGTATTACGGAGGACATATTGGTTTGTACCTACGTTTTAGGACAATTTTCCAATGGTTAGAGAATTTTATGTCTAACTCATGTGTTTGAGGATTAGAGTTGCTGGAGCATTTGGGAAATGTTGATACCATGGGATGGTAGTTATTTCTATGTGTTGTTGAGATGTTGAGATGATTTATAGCTATTATTGAGTATGACCATGTGGGTTGGGTTCAGATCAAGTGACCAAAGGTCGTCGTAGATGGTTTGTTTGCTGGGAAGGTCGACCATGGTTTTCTAATGTTATATTTTCCCTGATGTTTCATTGGTGTTGAGGAGCCCTTATGGTATCTTTATTTGTGGTGGTCATGAGGACCATTTTGAATACCCATATTAGTGTAAATTTTCTTTGGATTCCCCCTTTGGGTGTGCTATTTATTGAGGATAATTTAGAAGACACTAAGGGCTGTTTACATTGGGCATGACCTACGATTTTAGATGATCCGAAATAACCCATCATAGGGTGGAATTATATTGTCATGGACTTTTGGAAATTTGAGTATGTTTCTTTTGATATTTCTTAATGGATTGGGTGTAGGAGTGGAGTCCCTAGTTGGATGTTTCTTTACACTTTGACCTCAGGGACTGTGGGAGACCTTAGTTTTGGTTTGTGCGTAAGGTGGGTCTTTAAGATCATGCAATGGCTATTTTGTAGGATGTGAGATCCACGGTGCTGAGAGAGGCCCCATGATTTATTGGATGAGATTAGATCTATAATTATAGTTTAAATGTTTGAATTGTGGTTTAGAAGTTAGATTCTCCCATTTTTGGCTGGACTTTGGTCATGAGGTTTGAGGGAGTTTCTACTATGTACTTTGGTTTGAAGAGGAGACCCCTGGGATATCATGGATCAGGTGTTGCCCCTAATTTTTGATATGATTATCTACTCTATTGGATAGCTATTTATAGACAGTCATAGAGATATAATGGATAATCTAGAAAGTTATCCCCTCTAGTAGATTTTTACGCCCTGGATAGAGGTTATATTTCATGGATGAGATTGGATCCATGTTTACTGAGTGGGTACAATTGGATAATTTATCTTTTGGTATAGTGGTATGGATGAGATCCCCAAAGATAGTGAACATACCAGGCCCATAGTGAGGTGTTCCCCAAGGACAACGTTTTCAATTAGTCCCCCATTTAGATCCAATTTTTTTCTTCATGAATTTTAATATATGAGAGTTTGTTAGATGAGTGGAGTGGTGATTTTTCACTTGTTTGATAATGTGATTTGATTCCTAGTTCTTAGTAGATTCATTTCAATGTTTATATGCAAAGGATAAAATCCTAGTGTCTAATATCCATGACTAACCTTGTGATGGACTTTTGGGTTCCACTTTGATATGGAGTATGTGCTTGATGTTGTAGCTTTTTGAGCCACATTTTAGAATTCTTTTTATAGGGGCCAAATCAGGGGTTTATTTACCTCAGGTGTCAGACTAGAACCTGTAGTTGGTTATTTTATTCTTGTTTTGGGTTTTCCACATTTTTTATACTATGGTTTCTTTTATGATCGCATTTATAAGCCTTTTATAGGGTTGGGAATATCACATGTGAATTCACACGTTATGATAGCACATTATAGGTTCACCATTTGTGGGTGGGGGGGGGGGATGATATTTATTTCTCCCACTGTACTGCACATTAGTGTGAATTCATAACTAATATATAGTTTTATTTTGGTGAACATGTTTCACAATAGATAGGGTAATGGACCAATGTTGCATGATTGATAAAAGCCACTCATTTGGTGTCTCATGTTTAGAATGGTGTAGCTGATGCATTGTGGAAACAAGGTATGTGGTTTGGTAATGTGGTAGAAGAGAGCCTTAAGTATTTATTTTCATTTTGTTATTTTTGTACATGTGGTCTACCTAGTGGGTGATCGCATGTTATAAGTATTTTCATGATTTAGAGTATGTATGAATGTATGTAGAATTTCATTTATTACATAATGTTGTTGCTTTATTTTATATTTTATGCATAGTAAGATGTTTATAAATGTTTATGTTTTAGTTATTTTTTGTTGTTATTTCACTCTTATCAGAGGGTATAATTTTACCATTATATCTTTTAGACCATTACAATTAGTCAACATCCTCTAGAATATGAGTATGCATTCTAGAGGCCCTGTGGAAACCCAAATCAAGTTACAAGTTAGGTCGACCATGGCTAGTTTGTTACACAAGATTTCAAGGGTGTGGGTTATCACTTTAACAGAAAAATATCAAACAAAATTAAATGGATTTGCATATGTTTGTCACAAAAACTCATAAGGCTTCATGGTATCTTATTTTACTTTGCATAATATAGGATGTAAAAAATATAGGTATTTTATGTGATATCAACGTCTTTACATGTCTTTTTCAAGCGCAAGATCTCCTCTTCTTCATGTTGATAACTTGGGTTCATGAAAGGTCCCCTTTACGAAAATAGAAGGCTTCATGGGTTCTCTTCCTTGTGGAACTAGTTTCATTTATGTTATGATTTTATATAAAAAACAGGATATTTATATATTAATTGATATCCACATCTATTAGTTTAGAAGATCTGTATTTATAGGCAAGAACTACTTCCTTGAATTGACTTCACCTCAAAAAATAATGCCATTTCAATCAAAACACGAGTGCCTAAAGATTTCAAAATTTATATTTTCAGTTTCAAATTACCTTTTAAACATTGTAAATCTAAAAATAATTCATTTTATTATATGAAAAAACCTCAATTTCATATGATAATAATCTCATGAAACTTATCCTTTTAGGAATGTAATACAAGTCCATGTGTCATAAAATATCAAAATGGACTTTTTAACTTCGTTTTCATTCATCGAAGGTATATTATTTGAGTTATGAAATGCATTAAAGATGAATTTTCATGAATGTATTCAAGAAGTTGATCTGGTTTTCTTTTTCTAGAATTTATTGTAGAGGATGGATAGAACTTTAACCATTAAGTGTTGTTATTCCTTCATTGGACACTACATGTGAACGATGAAGAAAACCTAGTCATGGGTTAGGGGAAACATGCTAGTATTATTGGATGAATGTGGTACACAAGATTATATGAAATAAATTATATAGATATGTTTTTAAATGTGGTAAAAGTACATTTTACACTTTTATACCATATCAATTTTCAATTTTTCTTCCCTCCTCTTAGTAAATGATTCTATTCCAACAATAGCTCAAGACAAAACACCAAGGTTGGCACCCAGATACACTATGCACACACTTACATTGGATAAGCCAGCACACCTATCCCCTTGAAAACTAGTACACCAACAATTTGGGAATGATGAGTTCCCACCATAGTTATGAACTTCCTCTCAATGCCAAATTTACGCTGGCTCCCCAGTGTGATTTAGGCTCTTCCTCCCACACGTGTGAGGTTGAGCGGGTCCTTTGATTATGGGTAGTTGGCTAATTTTTTTAATACCAAAAAAATGTCTTCATGAATAATAAATTATAATTTTCTTGGGTTTCTTTAAAATATTTTCTTCATGTTCATATGATCATAATCTAAAGAATGAATATTCAAATTCTTCAAATTCTTCACGCAAATGAATTTTTCATTGTCTTTAATTATTCACATTGGAAAATAAAAATTTCCATGGTCTTTAGAAAAACATACCCAAACATCATCGCACTAGAAACACAATTAGATGGATCAAATTCACCATTCTTTAAATCAGACAATGTGTTCACATCAATCACTATTAGTAGAAGTCCTTGAAAATTAATAATTGCATAAAAATCATCATATTAACAAGGATAACTTCTTAACCATGACATCCAATACCATTAAAGGAATCCATAAAAATTCTATAAGAATCATCACCAACCTATCTCATGCATTGATAGGAGTTTATCAAATATAAAATTTACAATGATAATTACTCAAGTATGAAATCAAATGCCATTAAATGAATCCATGAAAATTATCTAGGAATCATCACCAACCTTCTTCAATATTTAAATATTTGAAATATTACTCACTAATCAATGATAAATTCAAAATTCAATGAATTTGGTTTCTTATTATAGTCATTTAAAAAAAATATAACCATACTCATCAACCATCAAAATTGGATTTTTTGTTACAGATTTATTGACATTATAGATTTATCATTCTTAAATTTATGCCAATATTTTATTCATATACTAGTATCCCTCAACTAAAAGATTAATAATACTCAGTCTCTTGATTATTATAGCACACAAGGATCCTTAAACCAATATTCATCTTGACTAATCCAATTGGTAGGATTTTGGTTGACCATCTACATTATTTCATAGTTCGTTGATTGGTTGAGTGATGTGTCATCTCTTATAAATCATTACCATGGATTAAATAAATTATTAATTATAAAATTTCACTAAAATACATATGGTTATATCTTAAATTAAAATTATATTTAAGTTGAACCATAAATATTGTTATAACTCTTTGATGGAAGGAATCACCCGATGTTGGGTGTGCACAAAAATAAGGGAATAACATTTTATGGTTCCCTTGAATCATAAAGCATTATTTTAATGGGATTTAATTAATTATTTATGAATGACCTAAATAGCACCCTATGATCTGAATATAATTAACATCGTAGGATACAATCTACATATATAGAACATTGTAGGATATAATATGATGATATGATTTGGAATTCTAAGATAATTCATCTGGATTATATCATAGAGTATTATTATCATTACGATATTCATTACTTGCTTGTGAATGCATATATATGCAACCTATGACATAGTTTTTTAGGTTCCAAATCCATGAGATGGATCATTTAAGGCTTAAAAACTATTCAATAATGTTTTCATTAAAGAATAAAGAAATGTAAGTGGAACTTATGTTCCCTAAGATGAACCTCAATGGATGAAACTCTTCATTCAATGAAGACCATTGATGAGTGCCTATATATGGGAAATGTTCATCACTATTGGTGTTACCTCAGTTACTACATGCCTAAAAAATCTCTCTCTACTTCCTGAAACATATTTTGTCACTATGTGAATATGCTAGAACCCTTTCCGTGTTTTTAGTTCGTTATGTTATGAAGTGGGACCCTAAGGCCAACGGATTACTTATAAAGGTAGGAAAATTTTTGTTTCTTCTTTGTTCATCATCATCAAACTTTTTCCACCAAGATAAATGCTTCTATAACTACTATACATGTACACTATTCTTTTCAAATTCCATGCATTTCGATTATTGAATGTATATTGGGAACTATACAGACTTTTTGTATTAAATCTTCAGATGATACCCTAAAACCCATAAATGGTATCATATACTAATTCATCAAGGGTTAATTGTGTTAATATGAATGGATTTTCAAGTAATTTCATGTCATAATGTGTTATTATGATATTATAATATTTGATATAAAGAAAATATTTTTCCCTTATTTATAGTGTACAAATAAATTATATCATATGTCATGATATATAGGAAACCCAATGATTTTAACTATTCTATATGATATGATATGTGATATCATAAAATACAACTCAAGTCAATTTATATGAAACAAATATCGTAAATGAAAAAAATATGATATCAGATATATGATTAAATACGAATGGACATTACAATTTAGCCAGAAATATTTGATGATTCAATCATAACATGAGATTGATGGTATATCGTAGAATACTATTAATTTACAAAACTTCCTCCTTCAAATATTAATTATATTGTATGATTGAAAATATGATTATATGTTTTCAAATATTTCATGCACTAAATGCATTAAAAAATTATATTTTTCGATATTTTTATTTGTGGTTTATAAATTTCATGTAAATTATAAGTTTTAGGCCATGTAAAATAGGATTTCTTGTGCCTATATAAAATATGATAATTTCATATTTATTTCCCATGTTTTTAATAATAAATATTTTATTTATTTATATGTTTATTCCATTATTAATATTCATGTTTTTAAAATTTTTGTAGACCGTGAATATTGTGTTTGACAAGTTTATGTGATAAATTTACTCTAGGAGATAAATACCACATTACATTCTAGTATAACTATCATAAGATTTAGTTTTCATCTACCATGACCTCAATTTTTTAGAGTTATGATCTTAATAATAGTAGTTGAATATATATTTTTTATATTATGTCTTATAGATATCATGAATTTTATTCCCTTTTGAGTAGAGTCTCTCTATAGAGAGAGACTTGAGGTCAGACTACCCCCCGATTTGGTGTCCTATTCCATGTTTTATATAGGCGAGTGGTTGGGAATTTATCACTCATGGATTAATCATATGTGGATTATTAATCTCATATAAATCTATACATTTACTTGAAGCATTCATGTACATTATGCATGATATGAATTCATATATGAATGAATATATTTGGGTTCTATTTTTGTGTTAGTAACACTAAATTGTGGGTTTTTAATGAGTTACACATTATTGTGGCATGAACACATTTTTTTGGAATATGATTCTAAAACTAAATCATTAGAATAATGAATAATCCTAGTAATAAAATATCAATATATAAATATTTAATGAGTTGAAATATATTTAATATTCATGTGATGTGTATTGAACTAGTGATACTTTTTAAAAGAAAATGCTTTAAAATACTTAGTTTGCTATTCTTTTCAAAGAATCACTTATCAAGACATCGATCATGTTACCGGTTAGGTCATGCTAATGTAGGGTTACCATGGATTATATTTAACAATTAATTCAAATAAATTTTGGTTCTTATATGATTAAGCATATATTCTTAGTGTTTTCATTGGGTTATATAAGAAAAGAGACCATAATTAGATTATGTAACAAAAGTAATGGAATTGAGTGCATCCATATGATGGATTTGGATAAGAAGTTATCTTCTCAACTATCCAAGAATCCAATGTTTTATTATTATAATGTTTTCATACTTAAATAGTTATGTGATGGGAGAAATTATAAAGTAACCAATAACATAGTAAAATATGGATATTTTCTCTCTAAATAGATATGATTTATGGGGTCATAATTTTTAGTTTGATTATATTTGTTATAAGTCCTTAATAAAATGATATAAAACACGATACTCAACAATAGATATGTCATTGTTATGGATTATGGATTATTTCATGATAGTCATATTTATATCACTTATAGGTATGACTTACTGAACATCTATAAATTGATATCTATGTAGGAGAAGTTCTCTCAAAGAAAAACATCATTCTAATAATTTGAATGTGAATGTTATAGAGGAAAATCTCACAAACTCTAAATCATGGGTATTGTATATTATGTGTCTATAAAATAGTTGTTCTAACAAACATATACCTATAGATAATAGAGAATTGAAAAATATTGAATTAGTTGTTCAAGTGGTAATGGAATAAGAGTTGTGACATTAGAGGTTTATAATTATGACCTAAATTTGAAAGGTGTATTAGTCCTATAAATAGAGAACTATTATTATGTACCCACCATAAATAGAAATTTGAATTATGGTGAATATGGTGGAAGAATTGCATGATTACTTCAGAGGAAGAGGGATTAACAAGGTAGTGTGTGCCTTTATGGTGGTCCGTTGACCAATGATCAAGGAACCTACTACTCAAAAATAAATACATACCTATTTACATGTGCAATTTTTCTGATGAAATTATTTCTTGACTAATATATAAAAGTCTTAACCATGGAATTACATGATTGATTTCAGAGGGACAACATTTTTTTTTCGCAAGGGAAGAACATTCAAGGGGTAGTATGAATTGAAAAAGAGATGGTGGATGATATTAATAAGAAAACTCTCAGATCAAATATCATGATCAATGTTTATATTGATAAGGAATATGAATATTTATAATGGAGATTCATTGTTGATGTCATGAGGGTGTTTGGTTTTAGGGAGTGGGATTACAATATTGGCTTTAGATACTGTGCTTCCATGTGCCAATCCATTTCTTTGATGGGAAGGGGTTCAGATTTTTTCAAATGTGATAGATAAATAATACAAGGAGAGAATATGCTGCCTTAACTTTTTATTCTCTCATAGGAGGCCCCTATAAGTAACATATTGTGTGTATTGAATGATGGGAATATATTTCTGTTAATATACATGTTTAAGGATGGAATGGTATCTCACATTATGTTTTCTGATGATATGATTTTATTCATTAATGATAAGAATAATTTTGTCACCAATTTCATAAAAATTATAGAAGCCTATGATGAATGGAGCATCCAATAGATCAATAAATGGAAGATAAATGTGTTTATTTATAACAAATTTACAAGTGGGTGCAGTTGAATCATCTAACATAAGTTAGGAATGTAGTGACAATTATTTATAATGACTAATCACATAGATCCAGTCTCAGATGAAGGGATAAATAAGGTTCTCTTTGAAGACATCATTACCCAAATTATAGGGAGTATATGAAACTTTAAGAATTTATTTCTTTCATTTGGTGGCCGAATAACACTGATAAATACTTTTCGCACAAATATTCCAATGCATGTGATAACAGTTCTTAAATACCTGAAAGGAACAATCAAGAGGCTACTGAAATTTTTTAAATCCATTATATGGGATGTGAACTAGTATAGGAAGTTACATTGGGAATACTAGAATAGAATGGCTAGTCCATTTGATGAAGTATAAATCAATTTATGTAGCATTGAGGATACCATGTATGAAATGTAGGAAAGGTTGGCATGTGATATCATTGAAGGTAAGTCTTTGTGGGATAAATACATACAGAATGGTTATGATAAGAACTAAAGAAAGTTATACTAATGAAAAATATGAGAAATTGAAGACTTGAGAAATACATGGTCAAAAATTTGGAGGTTTTTAAGGATGATGTTTGATGGGTGGTGGGGTGTGGAGATATTAGTTATTATGGGGATAACTTGGAAGGAGAATTTATTTATTTTTTAGGGTGTATAGTACCTAAAAGTTTTTTCATGGATTCATTTTGTTTCCCTATTTTTATAAAAATCACTCTTAAATATAAGCATAAAATTATTCAAAGTAATTTTGGTTTTAATGGGGATCCAAAAAGATGTGTTTTTTTTCAAATCATTAACCGATCACTTCAGCAGTCGAGTATTTGAAACTATGGTGCATACAATCACAAAATGTGACAAATGGTAATTTAATACATGGCGTAAGGAGATTCCAATAAAGATGAATTTATTAGATTATAGGTTGATATAGCATGAATTCCCCATAAATGATAATTTTTAGGGGAATAGAGTCCTAATTTCTTTTCATTTTTGATGTTATGATCATACATGTTTGGAGAAAACATGTAACCTTTTCATCAAGAGTGGCTGGGTGATCAATATATGGAAACATACAGTTTAAGAACTGAGTTTTCATGTGGGTATGGAATTAGTTTAATAGTTCCTGGAATACTTGTTTTATTATTATGATCCTTAGGGGGGTGTATATGAAGTTAAGTTCTATGATCTATGTCATGATTATTTTTGACCAATGGGATGTGAGGACCAACACAAGGGATGGGATAAATTTTTTTTAATCATTTTTTTAGTTTTAATGATATCATGGATGGTGGATTTTAGAAATAAAATTAAGGTATTGGGTTATATACACGTCTTAGAAGGTGGTTTCTTGGATGTCTCCTAGATACAGGTGATAAGGATCAAAGGATTCAAGGGAAATGGGTGAAATGGTTATGGTTATGCTCAAGAAAAAATCTAAATGCGGATCACTCGTGCGTAGCTGGGGAAACAAGAGGTGGATTATTTGTGAGAGATAATAGTGGCTTGATGATTATGGGTTACATCAACTATCATTACATTGGTAATTCCATGGGTGTGGAGTTTAGGATGACATACATGGGACTTTCTCTTTGTAGGGTGTATAAAATCAATATAGGGGAGGTGGAGTTAAACTCTAGTATACTAGTCGAACTTCTTTAGGGAAAGAGCAATGTCCCATGGGAACTGATTTATATGGTTATAAAATGTAGACTGGTTATCAATACTGGTATAGGTATAAGGCATACTTATATAGAAATTATTTTCTCTGCTCACACACTAGAAATAAAAGGGAGTCCGGGAGATGGTATTTCTATATACTATTGTATAGGGTCGTTTCCAAACGACTCCCATCTCTTTATTAGGGAAGATGATCAAGGCCTTTATCAGTTCCATCACCCATATTCTGGGGATATTTTTTTAATAATAACATTGAAAGAATAATTTGAATTGAAGTATCCTTTTTGGGAAATAGAGGTTTCTCATTCACTATTATGAATTATAATTGTCATATATATATACATATGAATGAAATGTTTCATGGCCTTAGCAATATGGTAAACAGAGTATATATTCTAGATAAGGAAAATACTATTCATAACATTTTAATTAATATGGTCATGGTTGATTCTAGTCCTACCTACTTTGGGAATTTTCCCCTTAGATACATAAATTTGAAATAGATCCAAGGACACCATAGAGATATATTATTGGATCGATTCGGATAGAAATTATTTGAGAATTTAGAATATTATTTATTGGGAAAGATATCCATATGAACTTTTAGTGGAAAATGAGAAAGGGATAATGGGCCATTGGATCTCATATATAATTTTATAGATAGGCCAATGAGTACTCAAGAATGTTGTGGAATTAGGTAATTAATTATTTTTATCGATGAATTTAGTTCTAATAGATTTATTCTTATTATGAGACACATATATGATTATTTTAAAAAGATCAACGAGTTTTATAAAAATATAAAGAATAAATTGGGAATTAATATTAAGATCTTATGATCAAATTAGGGTTGTGAATACTTAATATTGAAATTTAATAATCATATGAGAGTTTATCGAATAGTTCCAAAACTCACTCCTCATAGAACACCATAGTGGATTGGTGTGTTTGAAAGGAGGAATCATACTTTTTCAAACATTGTTTTATTAGTGATGAGTTAGTGTGACCTTCATATTTGATTATGAGGTTATTCTTTGGAAACCAATGTATTTTCTATATTCCATATAATGTAGTCATAAAGACACAATATGATATATGAAATGGTAAATTTTTAAAAATTTATTTTATATAGATTTGGGGTTGCGAAGAACTCATATGATGATTGGATTCCAATAAGATATTTCCCAAGTCATATAAAATCATATTTTTTTATTATCTCAAGGAAACTATGGGATGTTATTTCTATAATCCTACTAAAAATACATTTTTATGGCCTAAATTGGTATATTTCTTAAGAAGGAATACATAAATTGAGGTGTTAGTGGTAGAAAAACTGAACATAGATAATTTCATAACTAAAAAAATATGATGTTCTCTTGAGATGGAGATTATAATGACCTAACTTGACCCATTAGAGTTGGAAGGATGGAATCGCTACTAACCTTTTATGAAATCCCATGGATACCAAAGGATAGAAATAAATTCCCATGGAATAACACAATCATGGTGGGGAGGATTTAACATTTCAAGCATTACAACCTACAATAGACAAACCCAACATAATAAGATAACCATGATTCATGATATAAACCAAAAAAAATCCATTGAAATAGTAAAAATTGAACCCTTATTAGATTCACAATTATATAAAAGACACTAACAAGTCTATACCAAAACAACCTAAAGATTCTAATGGAAACCAGGGCATTGAAGTGGTTCCATTACAAACTCTACTACAATACAACTAAGAACATGAAATACAAAATGATAATATTGAAACATAATTATACTTATCTAGTAAATTTTTAAACTTTCCCCTTGATTGTATCATAGTAAAACAAAAAATTATATAAACCATGGTGCACATATAGTGGGTCAGTATACAAACCTAGTAGGGAAACCCCCAGACATCCCCACATGCCACTAATATAATAAAATTTAAGAATTTTTTTATATAAAACTAGAATAATAAATATATTATAGTTGTTAAAAATGTAAATATATATATGAAATGGAAAAAATCAATATGTGAAGATCTCCCATGTCATGAATTCACGCTCAAGTAACTTACACATCCAATGCATGTCTTTTCAAAGTAGTCCCACTAAAAACTACATACATGCATGTAGTACTCATCCCTCCAGACCCAAGTTATTGCTTGGTTGTAAATTTCCTTTAGTATAAATTGAACCATCGACCTTGTATAACATGACGAGGTCCTTTCTAGGGGTATCATGAACTCACACTAATACATTATAATATTTTGACACCCACAATAGTTTTATAATTCAATTTATCCTTTTATAAATTTATCAACCACATTACGGGAAAATCCCAAAACCATTGTTTTAAAAAGATATAAAACAAGGTTAAAAAAATATTTTTTGGAAATCAATTTCATATAACAACATTTGGTTTTGAAAATAAAATCCATATAGTTTTATTTTTAGTGCGGAGGGTGATAAGACACTGACCTCAAAATTTTTCAACATGAAAAATCATTCCACAATTTGTTGATATGACATCCCCTTTGAGTTCTTTCAAAGAATACCAAAAAGGTTATATAAAAATGATACCTAGACCATAGGTATAGTCATTACAATCCTAATATAGGGTTTATTCCACAATAAAGAAAGGAGGTTTCAAAAGGAAAGATGAACCAAAATTCTTACCTTTGATACCCTAGGTCCAACACTCATAGACTAAAGTTAAACAGTCCTTGAAAGGAATAGGATCACTAAAATAAGCTAGAGAGGGATTTTGGTTTGGGGGAAATGAAGAAGAATTGTGAGAGTCAAAAATGAAACTTGAATTAATAACATAGCTAGACCTTAAATCATTCAAAATATAAAATAAGAATTTACATATTGAAATAGTTGATTCCAACATACACCAAAATTCTAGTCACCTCACATTTAGAAGTCACAAAACCTGATCAGTCTACGAATATAATCTTTAGGGAATGAATGTGCTCAAATGGATCTCCATAAAAATATTACTTGAAACTATATACACAGTGAATAGTAATTCATACCATGAATTTTCTCCTATAGAAGGATCTTTGATCTCATTTTACTTAATCGTCTGACCAATTCTCGTGATCCATCCTATTCAATTCAACACATCAATGAAATAACATAGAATATGGACACACCAAAAATTGGGGGTGTCATAGAGATTGGGTTGGTTCTAAAATGATGTTTGGAAGAATAACTGAATGAATATACATATGAAATACAAAGGCCTAGATGGATTTACCATGATCTCATGAGATATGGATTCTTTATAGATAATGTTGATAAGGTAATTTTCATTTATGATAAACCAAACACATTCTGGGAGTCTATTAACAGTTTGAATTTTGTGAAATTGTTAAAATAAATGGAATCTGAAATGGAATCCATGTAGGCTAACCAATTTTGAAGCGTGGTGGATTCACCTAAATGAGTGAGACCCATAGAGTGCATAGAAGTTTTCTACAAGAAAACTGATATGGATAGTAGAGTGTATACCTATAAATAATTCCTATTTAAGAATGGTTATTAGAGAATTCATGGTATTTAGTCTGAAGAAACTTGTTCACATATATCAATGATAAAGTCTATTCACATATTCCTATCTATAAAATCTCACTTTGATTATAAGATATATCAATTGGATGTCATAAATTCTTTTCTTAAATATGAATTTAGGTGAGGTTGTTTATATGATACATTTCAATGTTTTTAAAGTTCCAAATGAGTTTGTTAAGGTATAAAAGATTAAATGGTCCAATTAGTGATGGAATGAAGCTTCTCTGAGTTGGATTATCTAGTTTTATGATGTTATCAAAGAGTTTAGTTTCATTTAAAATGTCAATAATTCTTGTGTATATTTGATATTAGTGGGAGTGTAGCAGGGTTTCAAACATTTTATGTTAACGAAATATTTCTTATCATTAATGACATCCCAAAACTAAAATGTATGAATATTTTTTTAGGAAAATGATTCATAATAGATGAAATAAGTTAAGTAGCCTATATACTAGGTATGAATATATATAGAGATATATCTAAGAGTTTTCGTGATATTTTTCAGAACACTTACATTTATAAAGTGATAAAAAGGCTTATCATCGAGAACTATAAAAGGGTAATTTACTAGCGATTCATGAAACAAATCGTAGAAAAATTTAGGATAATTTTAAAGAGTTATAAATGATGGATATAATTCCTCACATTCCCTCCATAGGGTCAATCTTGTATACCTTATTGTGCACTCAACCTGATGTTTCCAATTCTCTACGAATTACTTCTAAATACCAATCTAATCCTAATGAGTGACACTTGATTGCTATGAAGAATATTCATAAGTACATGGGAATGAATAAGGATATTTTCCTAATCTATAGAGTAGAATATGGATCCATGTAAATGGTTACAAATATGAATATTTCTAATCCGAGAGAGATGATATGAAATATAAATCTAGTTTCATGTTTTTTTTGAATGGTATAGATTTTAGTAGGAAGATTTCTAAACAAACCACCATAGTAGACTCAATAAGAGGGGAATAGTACATATCTACATCAGATATTATGAAGGAAGGTATTTTGGATCAATTAGTTCATTTATAAAGTAGAGGTGGTTCCCAACATCATCGGAGAAATCGAGATTTATTGTGATAACAATATAGTTAGGAATCATGAAAAAAACCAGGTTCTAAAGAATGTATCGTACACATCCTTTGACAATATCATCTTATAAAATAGTTTTTTGAGAGGGGTGGTTTTATGATTACCTGGGTGTCTATAGATGATAAAATAGTATATCCCTTTATGAAAACGTTATCATAGGAAAATAAAAAGGTCCATGTAGATTCTCCTGTTATATTATTCATAATAGATTGGTGTGATGGTTGAATAATACGTCATGTATTTACAATAAATCCAATATATTTTTACCATTCATTAATCTATGAAAAAATTTACCTTACATGAATTGTGTTAAGATAATTTCCCACCAATTTACGACATTGAGTTATCCATAATCGAATATTTTCATAGTGTAGTATGGGTTATGCTGATATGTTAATATTGTATTCAGTAGTGGACTATTGAGATAATAAGTGGAGAAATATTAATTAGACTAAATCACAAAGTATATCCCATGGAATTTTATATAGTTATAAATATAATTTGGGGTTTATTCTTATTTTAAATCATCCATACCTAAGGATTGATATATACCTAACATGTGAAACTTCATACTTTGATACCTTTCTTATGAAACCCATTATGTCTTTGCTAATCATGGGTCATTGGGTATGTTTCTGATTATTTCATTGGTTGGATCATGACAAAGATGTGATTTACCACTCATATAATAGGAAAATACATTTATCCATTTATTTAATTAAACAATGGAATTTCATGGCCATGTTTATTTGAGTTACATGAGATTTTTTCAAATAATCAGGTAAGGGCCATGTAATGTGCTCACCCACTAGATGAATGACATGTGATTTACTCATCGACCATATCAATATTTTTCAATGAATAAAAAAATGATGAAATGGTATATACTATACTGACACTATTCTTATCAAGAGGTTGTTCAATGCTTTGGGATAATGGATTAAATTCGTATACATACGATGTATATGATACATATTATGGTAGAAATTTTCATATGAAATTTGAGAATATTTAATGTAGATCATTATAGAAACCTTAATAGCTTGAGTAAAAATGATGTTTTCTATAGGAAAATATTTGAATATATCTATGAAATGTGGATTTAATTTTAATTGTCAAATATATTATGTTTTTCAGGGTCACATAGTTTTGAATCTTGACAATGAATAGTTTTTGGATTTTTTTTCAAAATTACTTGACATTGATATATCATATAAAAAATAGTTTTGGATAGATTCAAAATGTGTTATAATTTTTTTTCAAAAATTCATTGAGACACCCTAGACTTGCAATTCTGAATTTGGCGCTAAACATACATACGTTTTATTACATCATATGAATTAAAAAATCCCAATATCAGATGTTTTGTTTATTTGGGAAATAAGTACATCTAGAAATAAAAAAATTATACAACACACATTTATTCTACAAGGATTATCCACATATGTAATTTCCTTATACAAATAACTTTCATTGTAATTCCTAGGGAAAAGTTGAAACATATGAAAAGGGTGATCTATGAAGTCCAGTATGGGATGAATAATGAAAATGAAGCCTAATTGAACATCTTTGGTAAAACATTGGGAATGATATAATAGCATAAAAACATGGAAAATATTCATAGCATGATCATAATAAAATATACACAAGGGTGATAGTTTTAAGATAAAATATTCATGATCCATGTGATATAAACATTGATAAAAATAACCCTAAAAAGTCATAGACATTACAAAAAAAACATGTTTGTTTCTTGAAAAGTCAAACATTCCTAATGGAATTATCTATCAAGGTTACTTGAAAATCTCTTTGGAGTAATCTATATCATGTAAAACAAATCATCTATTAAGAGTAACTTATATCCAGTTAACTCTATCTCATCACCTAATGAACTGGAGGTCTATCAAGGAACACCCTTTATATGTCATAATTTATGTGTTCCACATAAGGAAAACATTCATAAAATAATCAAATCATGATAAACCCATTATAAATTAAATGGGTATCCAATGAAATTTTATGAATTTATTGGTAAATACCAATCAATCAATATTATTATATATATAAGGTATTTACACTATATATATAAAAGGGTATGAATTTTAGTCAATAATCTCACCATTAAATTTAAGTATGTGTTTATATGTGAATACCCTTAAATTATAAGAATAATTCAAGGGTATTAGCATGGATATCTATTGGAATAAAATATTAGATTATGCATTTCTAATGATAAGTCAAGACAAAGGAAGTGATAAATCATTCTCTATATATAGAATAATTCCACCAAAAATTGTATATATATGAACATATAAATATAGGACAATGTTATGAGGAATATTGAGAGTAAGAGAGAACATGATCACTGGTTCGAAATTGGGAGTTAAATAAACCCTTTGAATAGATTAATGTGGTTATCTTGGTGAATAACCAATAGTCAAATTATGAACAAATGACTATTAACAGTGAAAAAGGTAGTAATCCACTAGATGGAATGATAACAAGAAGTATTTAAGGATAAATTCATGGAATATAGATATCAATTGAATGTAAATATATATATATATAATTTGACCCATTATTATGGATCATAAAATGCATAAGAATTATTCAAAGAAAATATATCAAAAGTGTCAAAATAGGTGTGAAGAAAGGCCCATTGTTGGGCAGCTTGTGATGAAAAATTCAAATCCCAATTCACAATTTCATGGTTATCACCCATTTGTATAACTATACCAGATAAAAATCCTCATGAAGTATCCACATAGAGATTTCATTGTGAGGAAAAAGACATACAATTTTCATGACCAAATTTAGGATTCTTTTTTGTTTATGGGAATCCTTGAGAATTATAATGACTTATAAAGTATATTGAGAGGTAATTGTTATATCTAATTAATAACATAATAAGTATATTATAACAATGATGCATATCAAAATTTTACATTTAAATAAGAATAAACTAAAAAGGCTAACAAAATAATTGGAAATGAGGGATGAGGAGCCCTTGGTTTGGCATAATAAATGCATATAAAGAGGATATAATGACAGGGAAGAAATAAAATATCATTTTAAAAAATTAAAATTGAAGATAATACCATGAAATAAAACTAATTAAAGTATGCGAGAATAAATTTAAAAAGACAGCATAATGAAAGTAATGAACTTAGAATGGAAAAAAGATAATTGAGGAAAACCTTACATTGGGAGGATTATATTCAAATATATAGAGGGAATCCATATAACATTATAAATTGCAGATACACTTAATATGATAATTAAGTGACATATCATTTTCAAAGGATATGGTGTAGAAATTGGGGATGGAATGGGAGGGGGTATTTATACATGAGGAGGGGTTGATATAAGTGTTAAAATATAAGTTATTTTTTTTGTATAAGCTGACCACCTATGATTGAAATCAATTATATATTTTTTGGGATTACTAATGAGTGATAAAAAGGCGTATGGATTTACAATGCATATCAAAACCGAAACACACCTACCAACCATCTAATTTAATTCACATAATCCAAAAATAATTTTTATCTTAAAATTACAATTTTCAGTTGCAAAATATAAGGTATACATATCTAAAATTTAATAAATATATTTTAATTAATTATTTTACTAATTAATTATAATTTTAGTTAAATAAAATGTATGATAAAATTTTAATCATTCTCACATAATAATGATGTCCAAAATTCACAGTTCTTTGTAAATTAATAATTTTTACTTTTTCACCAAAGAAACAAAATTTCCATTAAATTACAAATAAAAATTACCCTAAGATAATTTGTATGTGATAAGTATGAAATGAGATTTTATTTAATCAAAATAATTCTCTAAATGTGTTAAATTTATAATTTAAATAAAAATAAAAATTTATTACGAATTAAAAATCAGTATATATTAATAAAACTTATGGCCATTAAAAAATTACTTAGGGATTAATTATAATATATTATTAATTAACAAGTGTTTTATGATATTATTTCATGAAAATTACTTTCTTGTAAAAGTCATACAATTATCATAAAACATACTTTTAATATAATATGTTTTTAGACTCCAAAAAATAATAAAATGTTGACTATACCATTAAGTAATCCTGACAATCACATAAATGCCTCTATATAACCAAGAAAAATAATCACAATTATTTTACTAACTATTGTAGATAATTTTTTACAAATATAGTTTTTGATAATCATAAAGGAAAATAATCATATTTCCTTTTATGTACACCATCATTCTAATTTTATCACTTACTTCTTTTCAAAAAAACGTCCTTATACATTCAATTATAATGTCGATTGTTTCCTAAAGATCTTATTTGTTTTCATAGTTATTATGGTAGGAGTGATATTATTGGGGTATTAAAGCATATGGAGTTTGTTTTAGTGAATGAAATATTCTTCGATGTGCATGTCCCTATATTGTTCCTATTTTTTCTAGTATATATTTACGCATGAAGTGTAATGTTCTTATGAAATATAAAAAACTTCATATATGATTCTATTGAAAAATATAATAATGTTTTGGAGGGGAATTAGTTTATTTATTAAAAGAAGAATATTTTTAGGTTGCTACATTCATATACCCTTATAGAAATTTCTTCCTCACAATTTCATCTTGTTGATGAATAATATATAATTAATACTTTTAATAAAAATATGAGGTTATTTGTAATGAACTCATCCCAGATACCCTCTCAAACTAGAAGCCGATCTAATTCACCACATACCTAAAGGGCGTTACTTATCCCCATAGGAGGGTGACTAGCACTCGGGCATCAAACAATAATTAGATGTAATTGTTTCACCCAATCAGAAGTAACAAAATGGAAACTATAAATTCAATATAGATAAAAATGGAAGATATAAATATATTCTATAATAGATAAAGAATAAAAACAAGAAAAAATTGAAAGGATAGAAAAATATCACCAAGTTCCAATTCAAACTACAAAACACTACAAACCAAAAATCTAATCCAATATCTCTATGTGATAATGTGGGAAACCTCCCACTATATTACCAACAAATACACAAAATACATCTGGCATAAAACCTATCATACTCACCATGGAACCATGACTTTCCCTACATCAAAGGATATAACCTGTTCTATGAACCACCAATGGGGTTTGTAAGGTGTAAGCTAAAATTATTTATAGGCTCTCACCCATGTGTTCTATATCATGTCTCTAAACAAAAATATAATAATAATCAAATTAAAATATGGAAATTCATGATAATAGTTTAATAGTTATTATATCAAAAGAATGGGAATTTTTTTTAACTTCCCCTTTTTAAACATTTACAAATATATTCGTTAAATTAGTTTCAAAGAATCTCATATCAATATATTACAAAAGATATATCATGTCAAAATAAATCAGGCATCAAATATCATATTATATTTATTGAAGTATAATCAAACAGTACAATCAAAAAGTAGAATCACATATAACATCACGCCAGCGGTCATAGTTGGTTGGGAGATCTAGGGAACTTATACATAACATAGACAATTGTGTGCATATCATGACTCTAGATATATACATTGAGACCGGAGGGAAGAGGAACACCCACTAATGTGATCCCCCAATAACGTTCAGTAACTCCTTAAAACACAATGACTAGGGAGAAGAGGAAAGATCATTGAGGAAACCCCCATAGCGGATGATTAATATTAATATACCTTCCACCTGGGTACCTAAGTCTTCCCATGTTCTATATTTTCTAAAAAAATCATCAAACTATTTCATCATTTCTTGCATTGAAAACCATTTCATGAAACCATTTCTCAATGCTTTAAAAAACCAATTTCATTTACCAAATCTCGGGGAAATACTATTTTTTAAAAAATGAGTTACAACTACACAAAAAAAAATTATTTATGTCCTCCATTTAATTTAGTAATTTTTTTATAAAAAATAGGATAAATTAATCACACCAACATAGGATAAAGGCTAAACCACCAATCTCAAAACTGGGGCTGGACATTCCTTTAATGGAATCCACCATAATGAAAACCCGAAAATGAAAATAGAGGACCAAGAATAAATATACACATCTCATAATTGATTCAATTTAATAATGGGTTAGAAGAGAATATGAAACTACACCTACTTAAAGAACACACACTCTGCGCACCACAACCAATAAGGAAACTACCCTTGGAATTAGTTCACATGATGGATCTAGAGAGAATCAAGAAGAAACAACACCATGTGTATAATGTTACTATAATATAAATAAATGAAACATCTATGATAAAAAAAGAGGAAGAAGAAAGGATTACTCACCTATAGAAATGCAACCCAACTACAATGGTGATTAATCACCCAATGAATCAATCTGGATCAAATGGAGGATCCTAAAATCAAAAGAGAACTCTAGGTCTAGAGTAAGTAGGAATGATGATGAATGAGAAAATATATCACCCATATGGCACCCAAAAATATTTTTTCCCATGAAATTTACATGATGTGTAAACCCTTTTCACATTGTGTAATCCTTGGGACTCAAGATATATGGGAAAACCTATCATATTTTTTTAAAAAAAATGATCTATTTACAATAAAAGGTGGGTAACCTATAGAAATCATGAGTACCCTTCACACTGGGTTCCAGGTTCACAAAAAATTCTCTACATAGAATACATTTCATTTATTTCTATTATATGTCATGTATTTCCCACAAACACTAAGGAAACTAGTTATAGTAGAAAATCCAAGACATCCTCAATCATTTTATAGAGTTAAAGAGAACCCTACAAATCCATTATCACATTTTTTCCTATAATCTATTAGTTATAAAAAACATACATCATCAAACATTAAGTCATTTTACTTTGAAAATGTTCTACATCCTCGAGAGTACCAAAAATGGACAATTACATAGGGAGACAAGAAAAGTGGTAGAAAATACATGTTTGAAGGTAATGAGATATTTCAAACTCCCCAACATAAGGATTTCTGTACACATGAAGTCAAGTGGAAGAATGATGTCTGGTAAAGTGGTGAGTACACTTATCCCTTGTCAATGAATCATGCTCCCATGTATCATGAGAATCTAAAACATGATTCCATAACACTCTTACAAACCGAATCAAATTCTTATGCAAGAATTTCACATGGGAGTCAATTATCTCTACTAACTACTCAACAATAAAACATCTAGCTCTAACTCGATATCTTCCCATCCCAGAACATGATAGGGATCACAATGGTGTTTTCAGAGCTATGATATATAAAAAAAATTATGAATACCCATCAAATGGACAAGAAATTTCGACCTATCAGAACCCCGACCAAGTGGATCAGTGACCTAAAACAGTATAACATATCACTGAGAAACATTCCCTATTTTTCAAGATGAAAATTTCCCAAAAGAGGAGAAATTTTCAAGAAAACCTATTCACCTAAAGAAATATCCGAAGGATGATGCCACTAATCCACATTGTATTCTATCGACTCCTCAATATAACCAGACACCAAAATATATCCTAAAGCCCTATATATGTCTCCTGAACAAAAATATGTCCTACCAAAGAATATTTACCCACCTCTTCCAAAAAATATGTGATCTACATGGAAGACTATACAGATCCTGAAAAGAAGAAATTGTGATCAACAAATAATAAATTTTTTTATAAGAAAACTCACCTAGTCCTAGATGGTTATCCAATGATCTATCAAAATAAAAGACACATGTAAGGAGAATATCCTCTAGAATTTAGATAACACACTCTATTTGATGATCTGTTTATGGATAATAAGTTTTTCCCAATTTGACCTAAGTCCCCATTTTCTCAAAAAGACTCATCTAGAACCTCTAAGTAAACCTAGGATCTATTTCTTAAAAAATCGTAGAAGGGACCCCATATAGCCTCACAATTTTCTACATATACAACATACCTAGATACTCAACTTTAGCAGTGTCCCTGATTGGAATGAAATGAGATGAATTTTTCAACTTATCAATCACAACCCATATGAATTTATTTTCTTAGGTAATATATGGTAATCTAATAAAAAATACATGTATACCTTGTCCCATTTAGAAATTAGTAGTAGAATATGATGATGTTAACCCAATGGTTACAAATTTCTTTCCTTTATTTATTAGTAGGTGTATTAATGGGAAACATAATTAGAAACATCACTATTTGTACCCGATCAATAGAACCAAAATATCATTTCATAATACATCTTTATAGTTACTAGATGAATGAACCAAAAATAATGATCTCCTCACAATTTCTTGGATGAATAACCCATCCCCAAAACTAAGAATACCATCTAAAGAGAGAGATCAAACAGAAATGGTCTCCCTACTATATAGGGTTTCTCAAATTCTTCTTAACTCATAATCATATTGCTGACTCTAAATAATAAACTAAATGAGAAATGATGATAACTGAACACTAATCAGAATCATACCTGAAACATATTTCTATGAATCCAAATACAACTGAGAAAATATTCCAATAAGGATCCACTCTTTCTTTGATTACACAATAACTTGCGATGGTACTTTTCTACTAAGAGTGCCTATGACAATAGTTCCCTTCTTCCAGGGTGTATGTGATATAAATGTCAAACGTCTAATGGTATTATACCCACCACCAATATCTAATATTTAAGTCATTATGAGAAATGATACAAATTAAACTCTTATGATAAAAAAATAATATTAATTTTTCTCCAAAAAGATAATGCCTCCAACACTTAAGTGCATGAATAACTGCGGAAATATCAAAATCATGAGTGGGGTAATTATTCTCATGCTATAATAGTAGACAAGTGACATAAACTACCACATGATCATCCTTCAGGAGAAAAAAACTAAACTAGTGACAATAGCATAATAGAAAACCACATACCCCTTACAGGGCTCAGCTAAGTTCATAATATACGAAGATTTGATAATTCATTACAACTCATTGAATGAAGAATGAAACTCTTCATTACATGAAAATTTCACCCCTTTACTAGTAAGAGCAGTTACTCGTTATGTGAACATAGATAAATCCTTAAGGGACAGTTGATAGTATATAAATAGACCATTGAAGCCCTAAATTTCAAATACATTCCATGCCTCTTCCCACGTTAAGATAACTTTCACCCTGTGAAGATTAACTAAGAATCCATGCTCAGAAAACACATGCACAAAGGACTTCACATCATGAATCCTAAAATTTCATTTTGATATGTTTCAATAAAAATAGTTACTCCTTTAGATTTACAATACCAAAATAAGATTGTTCTTATGATCATACCTAGATCTTAAATAGACTAAAATATTATAAATGGACACTACCAAAAAAGTGATGAGATTCTGATGGAATATCTGATTCATCAAATCCAATAAAATTGAATGATTTTTTGTAAGACCAAAAAACATCAAAAGATATTCATAATGGCCACACATGCTCCTAAAATCTGTCTTTTTTATATGAAACTATCCGACTCTTAGCATATGATAACATGACCAAAGATCAATATTTGAAAACTTTTTTCCAGTTTTAATTAACAAATAAATCACCAGCATGAGAAAAATGGTACTTATTCATAACCATTACCTAGTTCAACTTTTAAGAATCTACACACAATCAGAGAGAATCAACTTTCTTCTTGGAAAAGTGAACCATGTATACCAAAGGTGAAGAAATAATGAGAACAAAACCATTATCCACAATATCATCTAATTGAATCTTGAGGTCATTCAACTCCACTAGTTCCTTACGAAAAGAAGGTATTGAAATTGGATTTGTACCTAGATCCAAGAAAATCATAAACTCCTCCTCCATATATAGAGGAAGACCATAAAAATAAACATGTAAATGTTTTGGTAAATCCTTAATAATATTGGGAATATAAAAAATAGAGGCATTATTAGGAAAAATGTTTACAACAAACAAAAAACTCCTAGTATCTGGGTGGGAAGGTCCTGCAATACTAGACTTGAGAACCCACTCTCCTTGAATCACCCATGAGCTACCATTAATAATAATAAACAAGACTTACTGGAGAAAACAATAAACCTCATCATGATAAGTAATAAGATTATCCATCTCGATGATGACATCAGAAACATATATATCAAGAATAAAAAAAATCCCATACTAGCTCTGCATCAGCTGTAAATAGTGAAAGAATCGGACATCAAAAACCATGGCCTTTAATCTTACTACTATGTTTATCAAACTCCATAAAAATTCACATGAGTTGCATTGTAAGGTTAATAATATCAACAAAAGGGTCAGATATAAACAAGTGGGATGCACTGTTATCAAATAAATCAATCATTATAGAAGATGCAATAACTGTGGTACCTATCACAATTACTGGACCCGCATCTACCTCTTCCAGAAAAAAATCTACTACATGAAGGTTATTCACTCCTGATGAATTTTGTTTTATCCCTATATCATTGAATCATATCACATTACAACAATAGCCTTTGGAGTTGATGATCCTTGACTATTTCGAGTTATAGACATATAATGAATGAAATTTTATATATGACCACATAATCCAAAACCATTACACATATTTATAAGTGAAGGAATAAAATTTCATGTGTGTACAAACTATCTACATCGATTCAAAGTTATAAGAACACCACTAGCTACAACTGGTGGTTTCAATGAGGCCTACGATTAAGAACCACTTTCCACCACTCCTGATATGATCTTTTCACTTCCTCTTTTTCAATAGAGTGAAACTAAATATTACACTAGGTGGAAGAGAAGGGGAAGAATATCCAAATTTTATTTTCATATTAACTTATGAAATCATATCTCTATCAACTATGTAATCATAAGATGAAGCCTTAAAAAACCCTATGATATGATTTCTAGTTACAGACAATATTGGAACATCTAAGCTTATTGCTGGTCATTCCTCATAACCCTTTGTCAAAAATGAACCAGCTCAGCAAACTGATTAGTGTACCATAACAATGAACTCCCTTCTAGTTGTAAAGAGAGGAACTCTAAAGCCTTCACAATTATTAGTGACTTTGGAAAAAAACTGAAGGAAGAAGAGAGTATTGAAGCCCTTCTAGTACAATGCCACGTGCATATCCACATTTACCATGGAATCCCACCAAGTCTTGTTAGGGCCATCAAGTATGAATGCTTCACATATTAACTTGGGTATATGCAGTGTATCCAAGAAGTTGAATATGAGATCACTCATTTCAAGCCATTCATACACCTCTTGAAGATAATTTGTACCTCAATGGATGGTTGGTTCTCATGAATGAAATATCATGAGTGATATCTTTCTCCTATAGCTCTTGGATATACCTTAACAACTATGTTTTGAGATTGTGGTACATTATGATACATAGCCCGAACTAGACACATGATTGATTTGATAAAGTTATTATCAATCATGGGATTACCTTGAGGATAATCAGCTGCACCCTCCTAATGAACTCATATGACATTTGTAGGAGGCATACAACTGCACAAAAAAATTAAGTAAATGATTAAAAAAAATAGAAAAATCCTAGTTAAACTAGAAACACATAAGAAAAAAATGATTTTAATTGTAATAACTAAAAATAAGAGGCACACATAACAACATCGCATGGTAACATAAGTCTAAACACAATAAGAGTTAGATATGAACTCACAGAAATATACCTTTAATGACCCAAAAATCTGATCTCTAGTCTACCAAATGTCCTAAGATAAGGAATATTGAAGAAAATATCCCTCCGAAAATATTTTTTAATGAACCTAACTTGGGTAACCTCTTAAACTAGTAACCAGAACAATCCGTCACATACCCAAAGGGTGTTTCTGATCACCATCGGCTGGAAACTAGCATATGCTCATCAAAAAAAAATAGACATAATGAATTATCCTAACCTGAATAAAAAATATGTCATATATACATGTAATAGAGAGAAAATATGGAAGATATAAATATATTCCATAGGAGACAATGAACAAAAAAAATTACACAATGAGAAAGGTAGAAAAAATATCTAAGTGACAAGTACAACTACATAGGACTAAAAAACCAAAAATCTACTCGAATTGTTCTACGTGATAATGTGGGAATCCTCATACAATTTCACCACCATCTACCCAAACCCAAGATAATAGAAAAGCCCATCGCTCTACTGCGATTCCTTTCCTTTCCATACATATAATGACATAACTGGGTCTACACACTACCAAAGGGGTACACAATGCATGAGTTAACAGAATCATTAAGGTACCAAATATGTGTTCCATATAATTTATATACAAATTAATCCAATCACTCTAAACCTTAAATATAAATGAAATGATAAAATCTTAATGGTTTTTGTATCAAAAGAATGGGAAAAAGTTAATTTCCCATTTTTCTCATTTCCAAATAAATAAGGTAGATAAATTTCAAAGAATAAACTATCCGTATATCACTACTAATATATCATGAGAAAAAAATATTTCATCACATATCATATCAAATTCCAGATAATATAGTAAAATAGTACAATACAAAAGGAAAATCAAAGGTAACATCTTCTCAGGGACCACACTAGGTCAGGATATTTAGGATACTCATACATAAACTTGAACATCGCATGTGCATCTTTACTCTAGACATATTCATCGGGAATTGAGTGAAATGTAACACCCCAAAATGTAAACACCCAATAGGTCTAACAAGTCCCTAAAACAACATGTCTAGGGAATGATAGAAAGTTCTATGAGAGAACCCCAAGATAGTGGATGAAAAATATTAATATACCTTATACCTAATACTCAGGGCTTCCTAATTGATCTATTTTCCATATAATTTCATCATTTCATTCTTTTAAAACCATTTCAAAAAACTAATTCAAATTGCATTGAAAAACCCTTTAAATCTACCAATATTAGATGAAAATCGTATTCTATAAAAACCCAGTTCCACACACATGGAAAAAATCAATAATATCTCTTAATTTCATTTAATAATATAATTTAACAAAAAATGGATCAATGTATGTCACCAAAATAGGCAAAATATGTCACCACCTACATCAAAACATTGGTCACACACTCTTGCAACAACATCCTCAACAAGGAAGAAACAAGCAATGAAAATGGAGTTCCTAGAATAAATATGCTCAAATCATAATTGATTCAACTTAACAATGGTTAGGAATATGAGTGGAAAAAACACATACCTCCAGAATTCACACCTTCTATACTAAAACTAACAAGGAAACCACCCCTAGAATGAGATCACATAATTTATATTGAGAGATTCAAGACAAAACCTTACTATGAGTCAAAAACTATAATAAGATTACACAATAACATTACAATGATAAATGTAACAAATAATATAAAAGTATTACTCATCTGGAGAGACTCAATCCAACCAAAATGGTGATTAATCATTGAATTAATCAATACAGACCAAATAGAGGCTCCAAAAAACTGAGGAAGAGAGCTCTATGTATAGAGCAAGAAAGACAACAGACGAATGAGAAAACATATCACTCGTATGATTCCATATAATCCCTTTACATGAAATTTAAAATGTGTGTAAAACTCTATACAATGTCATTTAATCCTTGGGACTCAGATACACTTAAAATCCATCATCTTTTTATTAAAAGACAATATTTTGAAATTACACAACATGTAACCTATACATTGCTTATAATCCCTTCGCACTGTGTAACATGTTGACAAAATATAACCTATAGAGAATACATGTTATGTATTCCCATTACACAAAATTTATTTCTCTATCTGACTGAAATCCACCAGTTATAGAAGAAAATCCCAAACCACCTTGTACATTCTCCAAAGTCAAGGAGAATTCTATATGTCCATTAACATATTTATACCTGGATTCCATTAATTCAATAAAAAATACATACTAAAACATTTTTTCATTTTAATATGAAAATTTTCTCTATATATGAGAGTCTAAAAACACACTTGATGAAAGATTAAAATAATAAAATCGAAGGAAAATACCTTGAAGTGTGTAATGGGAAGTTACAGTCTTCTTCTCTTGACAGTTGATGTTGAATTTATACGAGGATGCAAATAAAATCCCAATAATGAATCAAATTGCACTAAAGGATGTATAATATGATTCTTATGACTTATATTACTATAAAATTAATCATGTGATATCATAATAATATATATTTTTCCTCAAAGAAATCAATTCATTTCAGGCCATGAATCACAAATTTTAGAAAACATCCCATGTAAAATAGAATCACAATGAGACAAAAATAACTGTAGAGTGGTGGATCATAATTTCCATAATATTTCCCTACATAGTTCCCTTAGTTTTGAGATTATGTTTTCTTATAATCCTTATTTTCCTTTGGATTAGAGAATTGACTTGGATAATTACCATGTTCTCCACATCAATGGCATTGAACTATTAGTGATGCTTTAGGTCAAACCTTTTCCCCCTCCACTGAGTCATCCAAACTCATAATTTTTATTCAGAAACTAACTTCAATGTGTTCCACTTTTAAAAAAATAAACCATATTCTAGTACCTTAATGACATTTGTTGTGGTACCTCTTTCCAAATTTTAGACATGTTGGAAATTGAATCTTCTTTCCATTGTCATCTTTATATATTGAAATTATCTGATATTAAATCATTATCTTGTTTTTTATGTTTGGAAACTCAACTATATTATATTTGGTTTGTAATAAACACATGATGCATTAATACATCACCCATAAGATTTGGTATCTTATTAGGGATATCATCGAATTCCCTACCACATTGGTTATTGTAATGGTTTCTTTTATTTCCCACCATTAACTAAAAAGGAAAAAGGGATGAGAATACTTTAAAAAATGTATGATTGGAAAACAATGAACTTGTAATGGAAAAATTATAAATGAAAATTATAACCTATCCAAGGATTCTATTGGTTTCAATAAAGGTTATCCATATAAATTTTCCGATTAGGATTTATGACCAAATAATCTATTCATGTTCTTCATAATGTCTTGTAATGAGTTTATGAACATTACAAAGCATACCCCCTTAATGAAATGCATCCCAATAATTTTACTCATTGAATAAAATTTACTAAACCAATGTCTTCCCTAAAAAATTATATATATAAAGGAAAAATTATGAACACCTAGAAGATGTTGATCCTATGTGGTAATTATATTCATACTTAACCTAGACTTCTAGAGAATTTTTTTCTATATAAGGATCCATACCCAGCTATTTTTAATCATAATTGCAAAAAATAACCATACACTACTCTGATACAAACTGAGATGCCCCAAACCTACACTTCTGAGTCTGGTGATAAACATACATACTTTTAATACATCACATGAATTATAAAAAAAATCCACAGATTGAATGTTTAGTAACTTTGGTAACTATGTACATTCTAAACTAAACACTAGTTAAAAATATATTTATTCCACAAGGATTATCCACACACATAATTTCCTTAATCAAATCAATTTAATTTAACTTATTGGGAAAAAAGGGAGACATAAGAAAAGCCTGATCTATAAAGACTAGTAAAGGATAAATAGAGAAAATAGAGAATAATTGAACATAATGGGTAAATCATTATTCATTTTATAAGAACATAAACATGAGTTAAAGGGCCATATAATTATCATAAGAACATAGAAATAGGGTAAATAGTTGTAAGATAAAACCTTCATAATCCATGTGTTATAAATATTGATCAAAATAACCATTAAAAAGTCTAGGAAATTATAAATAAAACAAGTTGGTGTCTTGGAACATAAAAACATGATAATGGAAATACATATCTAGGTAATTACCATATCTTTAAGGAGTAACCTAAAATTGGTAAACTCCACCATCTCTTAAGAGTAACGTATATCTAATTAACTTCACCCCATTACCCAATTCATTATAGTGATATTAGGGTACTCATGTAATATGTCTTGATATATGTGTGCCACATATGGAAAAAATATGTAAAATAATCATAGCATGATAAACCCATTTTAAAATAAATGGGTATCTAATTTATTTTGATGACATTCTATGTAAATACCCCTTAGTCAACATTATGAAGTCTATGGTATGTACACTATAAAGATAAAAGGGTACAAGGTCTAGTGAATAATCTTCCAAGTCAATTAATGCATAGGTATCTAGGAGAACAACCTTCAATAAGAAGAAGAATGAAAGTTTATTCACATGGAAAGGTATTAGAATACAAGATTCGATTACACATTGCTGATTATAAGTAAAGACAAAGGCATAGATTAATTATTATTTATAGAGATCATAATTCCACCATAAATTAAATACATAAGAAAATGGATATATATGAGAATGGTGTGAGGAATATAGAGAGTAAAAGAGAAAATGTTCATTTTTTATAAATCAGGCTGTAAAGAAACCCTTTCTGTGGATTAATGCAGTTCTCTTAGTGATGATACATCAATTAACTTAAGAATAATACGATGATCACACTGAAAAAGGAAGTACCCCACTTGAGGTAGTGATAAAAAGAAGTATTTCAAGGACACGATCATGGAATAGGGATATCAATTAAATGTTAATATCTATCAATATAATTTGATTTTTTATTAAGGATCATAAATTGAATGTAAGTTATTCCATGAAAATTCATTAGGAGTGTCAATCCTGGTGTGAAGTATGGCCAATATTTATATACAAGGTGATGATCAAGTAAAAAAATGTTCTATTTTTTAGGTTATTACCTCTAGGTAAAATTGTTATAGAGACATGTCCAACTATATTATTTAGATAGGGATGTTGTTTCTAGGAAAACCACACACTTTTCCTTACAAAATTTTGTATGGTTTTATGGCTATGAGAAACCATGTGTATTACAATAGATGATAACTGTTTTATAATGAGTGGGAATGCTGATATATTGTTAAAAATATAGTATGGAAATTATTACAATGATTCATATTAATATAATAAATAATTAATAATGATCACAAAATAATGGGAAATGGGGGGTGATGAACACTTGTTTCGACAAAGTAATGACATAAGAGAATGATATTTTGGGATGGAATAAATAAAATCCCATTTACAAAAATATAAAATGGAATACAATTCCATGGAATAGAAGGAATGTAATTATATGAAAATAAATTTCAAAAGAAAACAAAAAAATTAATGAACTTGAAAAAGGAATGTGGGGTATTGAGGAAACCCTTACATTGGGAGGGATATTCTTAAATCAAGCGAAAGACTCATTAGAACATTGAAACCACATTCTAGATACTCTTGTGTGGGGAATTAATAGATAAATCTTGGCCAATGGATTTTTTGGGGAATGTGAGGGGGGAATGTGGGTATTTATACTTGAGAATGGGTTGTTTTAAAGATTAACATATAGGATACTCTATTATATAAGCTAACTACTTCTGGGTGAAACCAATTTTAACTAATTTTGTGGATTCATAATGATTGGGAGGAACTAGGTGGACTTTTAAGGCATGCATAAATTGAAACTTTCCACCCACCCAACCTATTTAATCCACAAAATCCAAAAAACAATTTTTATCATAAAATTAATATTTTTGGTTCCAAAATATAATATATAAATTTATATTTTAGAATTAAAATTTTTAAATTCATTTTTAAATTTATTAAATTCTTTATTGATTAAATAAAAATTTTCATAATTTTTTTAATTAGGCTCAATTAATAATTATGTCATGAATTCATATAGCTTTGTAAAGCCTCTACTTCAAACCATGAAATATACAGCGCTAGCCTTTATTAGTGCAAGAAAAAATCACTAATAAAGGGTACCTTGTATTAGATTTTAAAAATTACTGATAAATGGTACCCATTATCAATTATTTTTTTTTATGGATGAAAAATGCACCCTTTATGAGTTCTTCATTTTTAGCACTAATAAAGGGATCGATCACACAGTGAGTCCAACATCAAAATAGTGCATGAGGGACCGCTTCTTTATATATCATTCTTCTGCATTCAGATATCACAAGCCTGTTAGGTGGATGGGCTCCTGTATACACTACATATACATATATAGTCCCTACATCGACTCACATAGGTCGTAGTCCACCATCTGCTTTCTGCCGGCCATACCCCGTATTTATATACCCATTCGGGTCCGACATGACCTGAACTTTCCCGTTTCATACCCCAAATTTTTATACAAACCAAAAAATATAAGTATTAAAAATAATAAAAATTAAAATAAGTAAACAAATAATAATTAAAAATGAATAAATTTATAAAAAATTAAATGTTTTTAATTAAATAATTATTAATAAATTTAATATATATATATATATTATAAATATTAATAAATATTATATATTAAATATATATATATAAGACTGAATAAAATTATATAATTACAATAGTAAAAATAAAAAATTAGTAAATTAAAGAAATATGTTAAATTTTTTGTTAATGAAATAATTATTAACAAAAATGAATAAATTTATTTTACATATATATTATAAATATTAATAAACTATAAACTGTAAATTTAAATATATGAAATAAATAAATTGTAATAATTAAATAAAAAATAAAAAATGAATAAATAATATTAAATAGATAAATTTAAAATGAATAAATTAAATAAAACTAAAAAAATTATTGTATAAAAAATTATTAATAAAAATTATTAAATTTAATATATATATATATATATATATATAAATTATTAATAAATAGTAATAAATAATATATATTATATATAAATATTGAATATTAATAATATGAAATAATTAAAAAACATATTAATTTCTAATTCAATTTAATGGTTTTTATAGATAATTATTCATTAATAAATTTAATAGAGAAATATATTCGTATATATTACTATATATATATATATCAATATATATAATATTTCAAAAAAAAAAAAGATTTATATAACAGAAAGTATTTATTCTTACATTAATAATGTTATATATTTAGAAAACAATGGGTTATAATTAATTACATATATTAATTAAAAATACTGACTAATTAGATCATATAATAGACATTAATTGACAGTTGTTTGATTTTTCATATTTACATACATCAAACATGTGTTACATTGATTTCAAAAACACATATATGAAATTAATTCATTTTCATATGCGACACACACAAAAAAATATTTACATAATTAATGAAATCTTATATAAAAACACAGACACGTAAAATTTATATAATTTTTTCAAATTTAATTATTAATCTTAGAATATCATTAAGGGTATCTACTTTTTCTCATTCATGTATTATTGATTTCACTAGCCTAGTTGATCAAAACCACACCCTTCAAGTTCAACGAGTCCCCTACAATTCCTTTGGGTTCTTTCCATAGGAATTTTATGCTTGGAATCATATCATCCTTTTCTTTTTCAGTACCCATGAATTGATTTGTGGAATCTCCACCTCGAGTTAGGTGGTTCAAGAATACACTTTTACTTTATGGAAATTGTGGGATTATAATTATACTACTTTCATTGGTTAAAAGGTATGAATTAATCTAAGATATAAATTTCTGGGATGATCAAATTAAAAAGGGGAAGTGTATATTATGAATTTACATATTCTTTCTATGTGAAATTATGTGATAAGTGGTTATTTTTGGTATGATGCTATAAATTTTCTCACTACTATGAAATACGAATTTTCTACTTCGATTAATTGCAATGATTCCCTTCCATATCAGGTTATATATTTAATGCTAGTAATAAAATGACTCCAAAAATTTTGACTGTGAAAATGGTGTTTATACTGGAAAAGAATGAATTGTATTCAAATAATAATTTAATGGTGATGATTTATTATTTTATATTGTCACTTATTTTATGATTCTCAATTATTTTTATCTATATTACTCAAAACCATATCTTTCTTCATATTCATTGAGATCTCTATAATTCTCTCCATACTCACACACCTACAACACTGACATACACATTTAACTTATCCATATTTTGTCTAAATAAAATCTTGACATTTTAGTAATGAAAGATACCTTTTCTTTTTTATAGAGTAATCTCAAATTTCCATAAATGGAAATATTTTATTATATAATTCCTATTCTAAATAAGATAATTCCATGTCAACATGTTATCTATTTACGATCTTCATATTCATGAGATCTTCCAAGTCAACTGAATCACATGGAACTATCCCCGTGATCTCCATTATATTTCATTCTTCTTGTCTTGGCCTAATGGTTCATCTTGATTTTATATAAGAATCTCAGGTTTCTTTACTCTCAAAATATTCCACTAATATTAAAAACTAATTTACTCTTTATGTCTTTATAAAATGTGCATCGTTGATATCATGTAGCGTGGAGAATCCTCATCGTGGTGTGAGAGATTCCCTTAAAACTTGTATAAATTCATCTTGAATCTATACACAATAGCAGAAACTCCGTAAAAAATTTATTATTATTATTTTTGAAAATAAAATATTCTATTTTTTTAAAATATGGAATATCATATTGATAATTAAATATACTTAATTTTCATTTGATCACTAATATTAAATCTCAAATATCCTCATTTTAAATTCAAATTATGATGAATATTAATCTCTTCATCATCCATATCATTCCATCTTCAGAAAATCATTTTTGAAAAAGGATTAGAAAATCCCCATTTTGGTTTGGACATGAAAGAATGAATTTTGATTCATCTTAATTAATTGCCTTAATCAATTTTTAGAACTGTAGTCTCTCTTTATAGTTAGTATAATTCTCTAGTTTTTTATGTTCTTATGATTACATAGCTAAGGGAATGATACATATGAACTGATGATTAATTATTATTAAGTAAATAATTCATTCATGAACAGGAATTTATGTTTACATAAATTAGGGATGATCCTAGCATAGATTTCTATTTATATAGATAATTATTACACGACCTTATCAATCCTTATGTAGAACAAAATTCATCCTTACATGGTTCCAAGTCATGTTTACGCAAATAATGAATGATGTTTATGTAGAGTGAATCTATTCTTTAAAATATTAATTCATCCTTACACATATAATATTTTCTTACGACATCACCCTGGATCTTTTTTACATAGCTCATGACTTTTCCATTTTATACACTTCTAGATCAGAAACCTCATAACTCATTACATTAATTTGGATATACAACAAATCATTATTAACTCATATCAAGATCTTTAATTGAAATTTAATTATCTTAAAAAAATATCATGAATTATCCAAATAATTCCAACCCCATATTATCTAATTTCAATTCCCGTTATAACAATGAAAATATGCAAGATAGAGTATTTAAATATCCTTCACTACCTTAACTCATTACATCCTTCAGTAACCTTCATCTGGGAGATAATGATATCTAATTTTAGTATCTAATATTCTAAGTAACTCATAAAAGTTTCCCTTAATACTATAGCTAGATTCTACGAATCATTAACCGTTTTCAAATACAGCTTATAGAAGATATCGATAATAGTTTAATGACCATATCATATTCCAAATTATTTTTAGAATTAAAGATAGTTCTACAACCATAAACACATTTATTTAGTATATAAACTATCTCATCAGTCATCCTATGTGAAGGACTTCTTACCATTTAGCTTACAATTCCAAATTCCTTTTCCAACATAGGAAAATTACTCCATTTCATTTCCAAGGACTGATAAATTCAACTTTATTATTCCTTAAAAAACAATGAAAATCTTTTACATTAACATTAAATTCATATAAATTATTATTTTATCCCATGGGAACATCACCGATTCATTTAAATTATTTTGTTTCAAATTACCAATAATATAGATTTTTTTTTAAAATAAAATATTTAAAATATTTATTAATTTTAACCACCTCCTCCAAAATTTAATTTTTCATATTGAAACCATTTTATAATTTTTTACAAAATATTTGTTAGTGATGATTAGATTAATATATGTTGGTATGTGATTTAGTTGAGTAAGAAATATATTTTATTAAGATTGTTAATAAGATATTTTATAATTATATATGAAATAATGATTTAATGTCCTTATTTGAATGTTGATACTACAATGGTTGTCTCATCATGACTATTTTTAGGGTCATCCAATAGAAGCATATCACGATCACACTAATCAAGGAGCCCCTTGTAGGGATAAAAATAATAATTTTGATTTTTTAGTTTTCGGAACCAATATAAGAATGTTTTTCCATTGCTTCACCAACTCCCAGTACAAGAACATTTAGATTTTTGGAGGCAAATATCATCCTCTTTAAATTAAATCCTAAATAGTTTTATTTCATTTTTTTGATTAAGACTCATCCACCATATCTTATGGACATTCACCTATATTGGTTGAACTACTATGAGTAGAAGAAAATCCATACTTGGTATCAATGATCATTTTGGATGAATTCAGAGGATAACAGTTACAACTAATGGAGGAATTCTTTTCTTAAACTTAATTACCCATTTCCTTTAGATCATACTGAAATTATTTGAAACAATCAAATTCTGGTTTCCCCTTACTATAATTATCTATTACTTTCACCATCAATAAATAATATCTTATGTGTGTTTATATATAGTTTTTTTAAAAAGGAATATTTTATGAATTTAATATAATTTATATGAATCAAAAATGGATTCAATCTAATCATATGAAATAATTGTACGAATACGGAGTTAAATAAGACATTATGTTTTCAATAAAAAATGAATAATACACTTATAAAATCCTTTTTTCATGTTTATATAGTTTTTATTCAATGAAAATTAGTCCAAAATAATTAGAAGAACATTTGATTTTTCCAGAAATAGATCAGAGCTATAAATTTTGTACTAAATATAAGAAAAACGAATCCTTAACAATGATGGGGATGATACTTCGATTTTTGGATCATTTGATATGAATACTAGTGTAAATGACGATGAAGATCATATGAAAGAAATGGAAATATAAATTTATGATGAACTTAATAATTTTAAACAGTTGTTTGAGAAGTGAAATAAATATGATACTAGACCATTATATATTGGTTATACCAAATACACAACATTTTTTGCTGTATTGAGGTTATATAATTTGAAAGCTATCAATATATGGAGAGACTCTTGATTTACAGAACAACTTGGTCTCTTGAATGACATACTACCAAAAGAAAATGAACATCCTTGTTAATTATAGGATGTTAAATGAATTCAATTTTCATTGGTTATGATTTCAAAAAAAAATATTCTTTTACAAATGATTTTAAATTGTTTCTAAAAGCCCATAAATCAAACAAAAAATTCCCTATGTGTGGAATATATTGTTATAAGAAATATGAATCAAGTAATTTGAATGATGTATGAAACTCTACTATAATTAAAAAATTTTAAAAACTATGTGGATGGCATTAAATCATAAGACAACTTTCATGGAATTAATATACAATAATTAAAGATGAAAAACAATATCATCCATTATACTATCATTATTGGAAGAAAATTGATTATGAGTATCATAAATTGGGAAATAAGAAAAGAAACTTTGATATTGTGTTATCTATAGATGAAATAAATTATTTTTGTTTACAGAGTAGTAATCATAGTACATGAAAATCATGTTGGAAAATTATAACTTCAATCCATGGTTATGCATGAAACAAAAAAACATTATACTATTTATACTTATATCAAAACCAAAAAAACCTAGTAATGATAATGATATCTATTTGGAAACATTGATTGAAGATATAAAATTGATGTGGGATACATGTGTTATAATGTATGATGCTCATAGAAGTGAAGAATTCAAATTGAGGTCCATATTGTATGGGATGATAAATGACTTTACTGCATATAGAAATTTTTTAGTCTATAGCATTAATGGAATGTTGGGGAGAACCATTCATGATGAATTCATAGAATCAATATCGATGAAACATTTCTCGAGGACTATGTTTTTAGGAAATATGAAATTTGTACCTCAAAAACATACATACCACACCTAGATGACATAATTAAATGGGAATAATGAACAAAGTACACCACTATATTCAATAACAGGTGATAAACTGCTGGATAAAGTAAAATATATTGACACAATTTTCAGTAAACCATTTTTGAAAAACCATAAGAAATCTGGTTGGAATGAGATCAATTTTCATTGAATTACCATATTGGAATTATTATTACTTCATACATTTTCAAGATGTCATGGATGCATAAAAATGTATTTGATAGGGTTTTTGTAACATTACTAAATGTTCATAGAAAAACAAAATATTGAATCAAGGATAGGTGTAACATGATTGAAAAGGGGATAAGGGAAGAGAAGGAAATGATGAAGGGTAATGGGTGGAATTTTTTCCTCCAGTATCATACAATCAATCCATATAGAAAAAATTTAAAATTTTTTTTTCCTTAACTGTGTAAAATTTCCAGAGGTTTATTCATCAAATATGAACAATTTCATGTTAGTTACTAATTTTAAGTTATAAAGAATAAAATCACCCAACTATATTTTTGTTATGCAATATTTTATGCTCATCATGTTATGTTTCAATTTTCGGGACCAAGTTGGATAGAGAAGTGGATTGTTGTCTATTGTTGTCAAAAGGGGATAAATTAATTCACTTTGTAAAAGCCTTGATAAATTAGATGATGATTTGTTGATTTTTATTTCCAAAATATCATAATTTTTGAGAACTTTTGTTGCAAGCCTTATGAATGAAAGGGGGTGAAAAGGTGATGCAAATCATATTTAGTTTAGATTGGAAAAGAAGATGTTTTTAGAAGATAGAGAAGTTTTAATACATTCCATGGAATATAATAAGATGCTTAATGTGTTTGATCAAAGAACATATATCATGGTAGATATGATTTGTGATGAAATAAATTGTTTGTTGAATAAGCTAGATGACAATGATGCTTCATTGGTGCTCTTTCCGAAGCAGATTTTATAGTGGACCCATTTTCTAGTGTTTAACATACTTTTTGGATAATAATTGGGAGATGAAGAAATGTTCTATTTTCAAATAATGCTGCATCCAGGTTTGAAGATGTCCTGGAATGTTGTGTGCATGACATTATTCAAGGTCAAAACTTCAAAAAATGGAAATTTTTTGAAATGAGTGAAATATTCAAAAAGTACATGAAATATGAGGTTGGCGTGAAAGAGACTTACACATGCCCAATGCAATATCAAATGGGGGTTTTGCATGATATGTTCGGGTTTTTGCACATGGGGGTCTATGAGGCCAATAAATAAGAGGTGGCCCCCACTCATTTGAGAAGCTCGAAACATAGAGAAATACCAAGCTCTGAAGTGTGGAATAATTTATGTAAAGGTAGTAGCACTAAATAAATAGAGTTTCACATAATAAGGAGAATTTTTTCAAAAGAATTGAGTTGTGTGCAAGATTGAAGTTGCACATAAGAGGCGTTTCATGAAAAAACTAAAATCTTGCGTATGAGGAATAAAATTTGCAGGAACGATACTGAAAATGGTTCGCAAAAGATTTGGGTTTAGCACAAGTAGTATGTTGTGTGCAAGGTAGTTATTTCCAGCTTCTGGGTAGGAAAGGGAAGAATTATTTTCAAAGATCAAACTGTGAAAGCTGATTAAGAAGCAAATAAACATTGTTTCTGACCTATTTGTGCTAATAGGGTTCACACGCACTTTATAATTATTCTCCAAGTGATACAAAAGTGTAATGGTATATCCTACTCATTGTATTTCACATAAAAGTATTTTTTTCTAGTGGAGTGTGTGGTACTGGATTACATCCATAACATACCAAGGGCGTAGCTACTTTTTTCGAGTAGTGAACCGTGTACATCTTGTGTTCCTGTGGTTGTGCGCGTTCCACAAGGAAATACCTCTTCGACAAGAGGTGAAGGTTATTTCAAAAAGAAAGGAAACATAAAAGAAAAATATATCACTGATTCACCCCTCATCCTCTTAGTGATACTTGGATACTTCCTAGGTAACATCATCATTCTTCATAAAAATGTACAATATAAATTAATCATATTATACTTATTTTTTCTATTGATATATAGTAATGTTATAGACCTAAATAAGTTTCTAATCATGAATAATAAGGTTTTAATAATATTATGTGAAGTAGGGAAGTTCTTCCCTCTATATTTATTTGATATAATGGTTCACCTAGTTAGAGAGGTTCAACTATGTGGTTTTTTCAATTAAATATGGTTTACCCCATTGAACTATATATGAATATTTTGAGAGGGTATGACAAGAATCAAATTCATCTAGAAGGTTGTATTAAAAAATGACATATTGTGGAAGAGGCTAATGAATTCAATATCAAATACCTATCAAATATTGATAGCACCAATCTCCAAAAGTCTCATCCTAATAGATGCCTTATGGGTGAATATATTTCTAGAAGAGATGTTGTTACAATAAATATCATAGAGACAAAGCAAAAAAAATACATATTATAAAATGGTGAGGATATTGATCTATACATTGAATCCCACAAATCAAATATTTGATATTTGAATCCATCAATGGATGAAGGATGGATATTAAATACAAATAATAAAAAGTTTATAGAGGGTTCTAAGACAATATTTAATAAGAGTTATATGAAAATATGAATTCAATTTCTGAATGACATTGATGGATATATTGGGGACTAAATGTAAATGTTTTATCTTACACTAGTTTTGTAATAAATGGTTATATTTTATATATAAAAGGTCACATTGAATGTAGTGTGATGGATCACAATAGACATACAATTTTAGTTTAGGTGATACAAATATATATTTATAAGGATAGAACCCCAATTTATGATAACATTCCATATTTTCTCATTATCAAACATACACTTGAGATGGATTATAAAATATTTCAAGTTCCTATTTTCCATTTGAAATGGGATGACAATAGGAATGTAGTGGAAGTTAATGAAATTTTCATTGTGATGTTTAATTTTATTTTGGAAAGGGAAAATGATTATACTTTCATAATAGACTCACAAGAAGATAAAGTATTTTATGTACTAGACCCAACAAACATGAATTGGTCAATTTTTCTCCTAGTAACTAAAAAAACTGTAAGGTCAGATGAAAATTCAATCGAGGATGACCCTTTCATATGGAGAAAAAAACGAGTTCATGGATTTTTTGATATATACAATGTCTTGTACATTATTTGGTGACCAAAAAGAGGGGGTTAAATTCTTGATAGACTAGGAAAATACACTCATCCTTTAAAAAAAGAAAGAGAGTTGAATTTAAGGTTAAATTTATTTTTAATATATTATGATTTTTATTATGATATTATGTGTTCCATACCATGTTAATATAATATAAATTCAATGTTTGACTACTCAGGAAGTTAATTTTCTCTACACATGTTGATGTTACCAATCTCGGGGAAGAATAGGTTGTTGTTTCTGAAATTATTGAATTATTAGGTGATCAACAACATGTTCTTTAAAAAAACAATAATGATTCAACATCATAGTTTTGAATAAAATTATCATGCTATAAAGTAAGGGTATAATGTATTAGGTTGGATGGAATCAATGCAGCCAACCTGTTGACCCCAAGATGTCAAAGTTCATTAGTTATATTGGGGTCTCAATGAGAATGAATGTTACTATTGATATAGGGTTATGGAACCATGTCAAACCTATAATGAATGAAAGTGTTCGGGATGATATAAATATAGTTTGACGACAACCTTTATTTATTTTACCTATAATATATATAATGAAATATTGATTTATTTTTCATTAATCATTATAGAGTTCATTTATTTTATATTATCTTCATAAGAAATACACCTTAATAGATGCTAGAAAATACCACAGAGGCTTATAGACTCTTCTTGAAATATTTTCTTTAAGATAAATGGAGGAGAAATTAAATTCCCACCCACCAATTACTTATGAACACATTATAAAATATAAAACATGAAATGATTTTATCAATAGTTGCGATATGAAATCATTCTGGTATATTGCAGTCGATACTATATACTTTTAAATTATTTATTTTATCTAATTTTATTCAAAAATTTTAATTTATGAAATATAAAATCATATACAAAAAATAAAGAACATGCACGAAAACCATTGTACCCCTATCACCAAGAAAGGATGAGGCACACTTCACTAGAGAAGAAATTGAAATGTATTTTAAATAATGAATAAATTTTTATTTGATATCAAACTACATATATTCATTTTTTTATATATAGATTGATGGATCAAAATCCAAATCCACTTAAATACCACATCATGTGCGATGAAAGGAGGCTCACCTAAATTAGGAGGGTAAAATAGTCGATGAAAAATCAAAATAAGGATGAGAAAAATGTGTAAGAATAAAATAATAGTAATTTTTTACGATTTATAACAATATTTCATAAAAATATCTATTTATTTTCATATGTTTTTATATATTATAGAAACAAGAATTAGTAATTACCGTAATATAAGAAAAACTACTTTCAATATATTTAACGAAGCTAGAAAAATATAGTTTCTTTAGAGACGAATGTTTCGTAGTGTCTCATAGTAATTTTTTTGAGCAGAAAAAACAAAAGGAATATACATATATGATGATGAAAGGATTTCAGGAACAAATAGATGATTTTCCAGATATTATTTTCTAGTCTTGTTTGGTAGACCAATATATGGGAAAGGATTAAAGTGAACTGATAATTGAATAATTACCCATACATGAAAAACCAAATGACCCTACTATATTTGAGGCCAGCCATTCCCCTAAAAATCATAACTTACCCTATATAATCAATTTTTTCATTACCATTTCACCTAAATGTGAATCAAATAACTTACAATAACATTATATTACTAGAATTCTATAAGATAATGTTTTATGGGATTTTTATGTAAGAACACCCACACACCACTATGTAGTGATGTGAAAGGTGTATAATATCCTAGGAGAAATGATACAAAATAACGAAATCTCAAAATATCACATGAGATTGAGGATTTAGGTAGATCAAGAGAATACCTTTGAGTTTCTTATTCCACATGATGATCCTAATAATACAATGGTCAATAATGCTATTTGAAATTTCATAACATGGGATTATAGTATTTATATGATACATGCGGTATGCGTTTATCATGCGTTTTCAAATAAAAAACCAATAATAGTTTATGAAAAAGTTATGAAGTGAGATATTTTATTATATACAAAAAAAGAGATGGGGAAACAGACTATCGGATCAATATAATCTAGTGAAACAACTAATAAATTTAAAAGATATTCTGGGAGTACCTTCTCCATTCCAGTTTGACTACAACATTTACTATCATAACAACTTCATGTATGGACCACATTTAAATATGGAAATATTTCATACATTAAATATGAAGAAGAAAAATGTGTAACTTTCATTATAGAAATAGTTGGTCTCAAGACTATCAATGAGATATCATGTTTTAATGGATGGGAGTCTCAATTGTGAATATATACATAATGTACTATTTTAGATTATTCCTGTCTAAATTTTTTTCTAATATGTTCATTAAAGTTAATAAATATTAATAATTTCTAAATTCTTCTATATAACTACCTCATAACGGGGAAACCCAACAAATAATGATTCAGATTCATTAATCCCTGTATCATTTCTATGGAAGAAAATAAATTAGAGTAAAAATAAACTGATATGAAAAAATATAATCTAAAGAAATGTTTGAAAAGAAAATATTGAATGAAATATTATTTTTGATTCCAAAAATATAGGGTTTAAAATCTATAATCCAATCATATAAAATATATATATTTTTTTATTACTCATTTGTTTTTTGGAAGTACAGGATAAAAGTCACAATAAACCCAGATACACTAAATATATTTTTTGGATCCATTTCACGAATATCCATTAAACCAAAAACATATTCTGTGTATTGTAAAATTTTAATGCACATCAATAAACATTTTATAGATAAACTTCAAATCATATGTTTTATTCTATGTTTTAATATGAATTTTGCAGTGATAGGGTGGTCACTAAATATAGGATGGATCATGAAATATTGTTGGGGACTGAATATAATAATCTAATGGACTACATCAAAAGAAAACATTTTACAGTATATATAGAATGATTTAACTATAAAAAAAGTTTGAAAAACAATTTAATTTTTTTCGTCAATGATTTTATAGTGTCTGATGTAATATAATTGGAACGATTTTGGATATTATGTTTTCATATTTATGAGAGAAATTATAAATCAAGGAAATACCAACATCTTAGAAATGGTAATTTCTTATGGTAATTAAAATTTCATTATAAATATTTATTAATCATTTGTTTGTATATATTTTCATAGTAGTACCAAGATTGGAAACAAAATTCATACTGAAGAGTAGAAGTACCTTTTTAGAGATGAGTGAGCGGAATGAGGGGTGTCAAAATGTTTTTCAATATAAATTTTATGTGATTAGATGCTATATTAGAGATCTTGTACAATCTTTCAAATTAATAATTTATTTGGGGTGTGAATCATTAGTATCAAAATGGTTATATATTATTTTTGAATTGTTTCTCAATGAGAAGTATATTGAAGGAAATAAATTTTTTAGAAATGAAAAGAAGAATACATGGTGTCATAATGTATACATATATCACAAAGTGGTGACTTCCTAATAATTATTTAGTTAATTTTATCATCATTTTATCTACTATTTTTAGTTAATTTCATTATCATTTTTATCTGAAAATTATTTTAATAAATTTACACATTAGTTCAAAACACATGAAATATTCCCAAAACCGAGTAAATGAGATTTTATTGTTTTTAATATTTATGGAAATAATCAATATGACATTTTTTACATATAGGAATTGACCATATGCCAATCCAAAACTGATATACTTGGTATGACTGGATGTAAGTGTTTTCAATACAAAAGTGTCATTTTCATTAAAATATAAATCAAATAATAAAAACCTAGAAAAGTATATAGGATTATTTTAAAAATTTAGTAAAATGATCCATAATTTAATTTCAACATGAAATAAGTGACTACATGTCAATCCAACACTTGATGTTTTCAATTTGAATCGAAGCATGCATTCTCCATAAAAAGTGTCATTTTAGTTTGAAACAATCATCAAATAGTAAAAACTATGAAACTGAGATTGAATTATTTTTACACCTTAGGAAAATGATCCAGAATTTGTTTTTAAAATATTTGAAATGACTATATATCAGTCTGAGACACGATGTGATCAATATGACTAGAAGTATTTTTTTTCAACCAAAATGAACCAGTTTTGTATAAAACTCATGCCAAAATAGCCAAAACCAATAAAATGATCTTGAATTGTTTTCAAACCATAAAAAAATGATGCATAATTCATTTCTCATCTGTAGGAATTTACCTCACACATCCAATGTATGGTGTGATTGGCATTACTCAAACTGTGTGTTTTGAGTTTAAAATTTACATTTTATGAAAAATGAAAGGTAACAAACTCAAAACCAGGAAAACCCATTAATATTATTTTTATGATTTAGGAAAATGATCCCTCAGTCGTTAGTGATATGTGGGAATCAACCATACCTCAAAATGATACACAATGTACCCATTATGACTAAAATTGCGTGGTTTTAGTTTAAAATTTATATTTTATTAATGTATTATTTTATATTTATGTTTAGTTTTTTTATTTATAGTGTTTCTAAAAAAATTGTTTTCTTATATAGGTTGATTGTTTTTCTTATGTTGGGTTCAAAGCTTCTTGTGCTCATGAGAGATATGATTTTGAGGCAGAAACTAAGTTAATAGAAATAACGAAATGGTTCAAGAATATATACACACATCATGAAAAGGTGATTTTCCTGTATTAATTTAGTTAATTTTGATACAATTTTATTTACCATTTTTAATTAAATTTCCTCAACATTTTTATCTAATAATTATTTTATTTTTTTGAGATCCTTAGGGAAGCCATATTTTTTGTTCAACTGTATACAACTAGCTAAAAAGAGATAACATGATGCTTTTGGATGGGTTGTTTTAGGAAGCAAGTGGTTTTCTCTTTCATCCAAATGGAACATGTTCTCTATTTTTTAGCTGGTTATAGATATTTTATTTGAAAACAAACATCACATACTCAATCAGTTGACCTCAATATGATACATAGAGTGCTCGGTATGACTCTAACTATTTTTAGTTTATAATTTACATTTTAGTTCAAAACACTGATCACATACTCAAAAATGAGAAAACAATTTCAAATGGGTTTCGTACTTTATTATGATGATCCATAGTTGATATTAAACACATATGAATCATCTAAAACACAATATGTCACATGGAGTGACTGTTATGAATATTATTGTGTTTTTATGTAAAATTGACAATAATTTTAGTAAAAAAAGTGGCATACTAAAAACCTAGAAAAAAATATTTTACTGTTTTGAAAATTTTGGAATATGATCCATAAGTCATTTTGATGAGTAGTTTTTATCCACACCTCAATATGACTCACGATGTGACCAGTAGGACTCCAAGTTTATCTTTTTATTTTATATTGAGATAAATATTAGTAAAAATGAAAACTGACATATTGAAAACTTATAAAACACATTTATATTGTTTTTATATTTAAGAAAATGATCTATAGGTAAATTTTTTATTTGTAGGAATCAACTGTAACTCAATCCAATACACTGCGTGACATGTATGAATCAAAGTGTGTCTTTTTATTTGAAATTGATATTAATTTTAGTAAAAAAGAAAAGTGACATACTCAAAACCGAGAAAACACATTTAATATTTTTTGATAATTTAGGAAAATGATCCATATGTCAATTTTGATGTATAATAATTATCCACACTTTAATATAATACAATATGTACCTAGTATAGCTTAAGGTGTCCGTTATCAGTTTAAATATGATATTGTAGTTTAAGCAATGTTTCACTCATTGAAAATTGAGAAAAACACTCATATTATCATGATAATTTTGAAAAATGATTAATGAGTAATTTTTTACAAGTAGGAATCAGTCTCACATCAATTCAACAAAAAATGTGACTAATATGACTCAAAGTGAACGTTTCTACTTAAAAATGTCTTTTTAGTAAAAAAAGTGACATACTTAAAAATATGAAAAAACAGTCATATTATTTTCATAAATTAGTATAATGGTCTACAAGTCATTTGTGACATATAGGAATTAATTTCACCTTAATCTGATGCACGGTGTTACTTGTATGACTCCAACTATGTTTCTTATTTAAAAATTGACATTATTTTTAGTAAGAAATACAAGTGACATACTCAAAACTGGGAAAAAGTTTTTTTATTGTTTTAATACAATAGGAAAAAAATATGTAGGAATCTGTCTCAAGTCAAACTGATACACAATGTGACCTATATGACTCAAAGTGCATGTTTCAAATCTAAAATTATATTTTTGTAAAAAACAAAAGTGATATACTCAAAACCAAGATAAAATTTGATTTTTTTTATTTTGGAAAAATATCCATAATTCATTTGTGATGTTTATGAATTAACCAAACCTCAATTCGATGCATAGTGTGACCTATATTACTCATTTTGTGTCTTTTTATTTAAAACTAACATTAATTTAAGTAAAATGGACATGTGACATTATCAATATAAGGAAAAAACATTAGTATTGTTTTGATAATTTATGAAAACCATCCATTAGAAATCTGTGATGTGTAAAAAACCTAAGAACCACAACCAGATACACTTTGTGCCGGCTATACCTCAAAGTACTACCAGTTTAAAATTGAAAATTTAATTCAAATTGACTTTCACTCTCTAAAATCCATGAAAACATGCCCGTAATGTCTTGATAATTTAGGGAAATAATTCATAATTCATGTTTTTTGAGAAGGAATCAGTCCCACATCAAACCAATACATAATTTTACCTGCATCAATCAAAGTGTGTGTTTCAAATTTAAAATGACATTTATTAAATAATACAAGTGACATGCTTAAAACTGAACAATATAATTCTGATTTTTTTTATAATTTATGAAAATGATCTATATGTTTGTTTTGATGTCTAGAAATTAGCCTCGACTAAATTCTATCTATAGTGTGACCAGTATGACTCCAGCAATGCCTTTTTACTTAAAATTGGCATCAAATTTAGAAAAAAAGAAAAGTGACATAGTCAAAACTGATCAAAATAATTAATATTGTTTTGATACTTTAGGAAAGTGATTCATATGTCATTTTTGATGCTTGGGAATAATCTATTCCTCAATTTAATACACAGTATACTTTTTATGACTGAAATTTTCTCTTATTAGTTTAAAATCGACATTTTAGTTCAAAAAGTGCGTCACTAAATGAAAACTGAGAAAAAACACTTATATTATCTTCATAATTTAGGCAAAAAATTAATTAGTAATTTTTTACATGTAGTAATTACTCTCATGTCAAAACGATACATGATGTGAACAATATGACTGAATGTGTTTTTTTTCCAATTTAAAGTTACATTTTTGTACATACCAAAAGTGACAACCTCGTAACCAAGAAAAATGATTAAGATTATTTTTATACTTTATTAAAATGGAAAATAAGTCATTTATGGAATATATATGTTAATGTAATGTTAATCTGATACATAATGTGTCCAGTATGACTCAATGTGAATGTTTTCAATAAATAAGGTCCATTTTAGTTTAAAACTCATAACACATCTCCGAAAATGAAAAAATGAGCTCAAATTTTTTTCTCAACATTTTATCTTCTATTAAATAATTAATTTCAATATTTTTTTTATCTTACACTAATTTTGTTCATTTTTAAAGTGATACATATTGATGATGAATAAGAAATGGCGTGACATGCAAGAATCATCCGCTACTCAATCCGATACATGGTGTTCCTGGTATGAATAAAAGTATATGTTTTTAATTAAAAATTCAAACATTGTGTTTAATTTATTTATTTATAGTATTACAAACATAGGAATTTTTTTCTCATTCAGGTGCATCATTTTTATCTAGACTCAGTGGTTTGTTAGAAAATATCAGGAGAATAGGTTGGGGGCTAAAGACAATGGAACATTGATATTTTTAAATGACTATGATAATTTTTAAATACTCATATAATTTTATAGACCAATGTTTGAAATGTATATAATATAGTTTTTTTCTTTAATTTGTTTTTTAAATTTCATTTCATTTAAATTTTGTATTTAAAACCTATATTTTTAACCTGTATTTGTTATTTTTTATACAGTGTCTACTGCTACAATGTGATGTAATTTGAACAGCACACTCCAGGAGTATTCACCTTTATCAGTGCTATTAAAATCACTAATAAAGGACACCCTTTATCAGTTTTATTGAAAGTGTTGATAAAGGGGTTACTTTATCATCTATTAAAAAAGTGCTGATAAAAGGGAATTTTATCCATTATTTTTCAGTGGTGATAAAAGCCCAGTACTTTCAAAAGTACTTCAATAATTAGCATTTTTTTTACTAAAAATGGCCAATTTTAGCATAATAAGCATTCTGTAAATTATAAAATTTAATTAGGGATTCATTAAAATATATTATCATTTAAAACGTGTTTTATAGTATTATTTCATAAAAAACATTCCATTAAAACTTGTACATTTAGAATAAAACAGATTCTTAATAAAAAATGCTTATAGTCACAAAAAATAAAAACATTTTAATAATATCAATAAATAATCCCAAGAATCACTTTAATGAATTTATGTTTCCAAAATAGTAATGAATTACTATTTAATTGACTATTTTTCATAATGTTAATATACTATATTGGATGATAATCATAAAGGAAAGCGATCCCATTTCCATACTTTTTACTTAGTTGACGAATGATCATACACATTCATTGATAATTTAAATCATTTTCCAAATGCAACACTTTTTTCCACACTAATTATGTCATGAGTGATCTTCTTGGGATAATTCAATCCTGTGGAGTTTATTTTAGAGAATATACTATTCTTCAATTTTTGTATCCTTTCACTCTTCCTAGTTGTACTAGTCTATATTTATGCGTGATGTGTAAAGTACTTATGAAATATAAAATTATTTAATGTGATTTTATTACAAAATATAACAAAAATTTATTGAGGGGAAGGATTTCCTTCATTAAGATAATATTTTTTTTAGGTTATTACATTCCTTATGATATTTCAGCATAAGTTGGATATTGTCAGGTGCGTACTAAAAGAAGGGAATCATATTTTATGATTCTCTTGAATTGTAAAATAGGATATTCATGGGATGTAATCAAAATTTCATGATTGTCCTAAATCATAACCTATAATATTCATATAATAGGATACAGTATGATGATATCACATAGAAGTAGATAATGTTGTACATAGAATATATCATCTCGTACGATTAACATTACAATTTGAATTTCATGTGAGTAAATGTATCTGGACACCACATCCTTCATGGTTTTTTCATCTTCTAATCCATTCTATGGATAATTAAAGGATTTCACACTATTTAGTTGATGTGTTCAATTAAGAACACACCAATAGGCTGTAACACTAAGATTCCATGATATGGTACCTGATGGCTGATTCTCTTCATTCAATGAAGAGAATCGGGGGTGCCTATATTAGGGATGAGTTTCCTACTATTGGTGTTACAATAGTTATTGTGTAACTATCATTCTCTCTCTTTTCTTCTTGAATCATAGTTTTTCCCTTGTTGAAGGAGCTAAAACCTCATCTGTGTTTCAAGGTCCTTGTGTTATAAACTGGTATCCTAAGGCTGGTGGATTACCTATATAGATGGGAAACATTTTGTAATGGTTTGATTATCTAAATCAATCTTTCTTCATCGATATTGTAGCTAATACATCATTTATACAATCACACTCTTCTTTAAAAACACCATTCATATTAATTATTGAAGACATATTGGGACATATATGGGTTCATTTTATCTACCATTGATCCTCAGATGATCCCTTAAAACGAATCACCCTCAAATATTGACTATGATCACCATGAACTATGGTTACAATCTAATTTGAAGGTGGAATTATTTTATGAATTAACATTTCATCTATAGGTTTTTATGTTTTTTCTTGAGAGATGAAATCATTTTGTATTTTTTAAACTTGTCACTTTGTAAAAGAACTCACTAATTAACAATTCATAAGTAGATTAAATCCTCATAATATAATAACATCAAATTTTTTTGCCTTATACTTCATTATATAAATAGGCAGTGAACACGACCACATCCGTTGGGTTACATGTGCTAGAAGTTCCATTGACACTCGCTCAGGAAGTGATGTGAACCCTCACCGATGTAATATATATATATATATATATATATATATATATATATATCTGAGTGTGTGTGTAACACCTCAAGATTTCATAGTGTGTTATTTTTTCAAAATAATTCAATAACTTGCACTACACGCAACACCGAGTTCAAGCGCACCATGACTTACTAAAAAATCCGTTCAAAAGAGATTATGAATAGTATTAACTAAATTTTAAACTTTATATAATCCTTAGAATCCATATTATGAGTTTCTTAGACATAATGTAAGAACAAATTCATTTTCAGCATTGCACTTTTACAAACTTTTAATAGTGAACCCTTTTTAAATCCAATATTTTAAACTTTTATATATTAAATTTGACTAAATAAATTTACTTTTTAGAATGGGGACATCAAAAATTTACAATGAAACATCCCAAGCTTCTATGGTACACTTCTCTTTGAATAATGTGATAGCGTGTGTTGTACGCAACATCGAGTTCTAACACAGCACAACCAATCAAACAAGCCGTTATGAATAGTAATACCTACTTTTTGGAATTATATATATTTTATATATAACGACCCATACTTTACATACATTGTTAATACTTCGAAATTGAAGCACACTTATTACAACATATGACAAAACCACAAAGGATCGTATAGGTATAGTGTCTTTAGAAACTGGGAAACATAAACAACTGGTTCATAAATCTTCTACAGTGTCTCCCGTTTATTTCATCATATCTAGGGTCCCTTTTAGCATATTCTATTTAATATCCATCTTCCTGACCTGGGGAAAAGAAAACATAAAAGGGTGAGCTCAAATGCTCAGCAAGGGCAAATAAAGGAAATAAAAATCATATCATATCTTTTTGAAAATCATAACCTGCAAAAGAGATCATAAAATCTTAACATGGAATAAATCATAGAAGTGAAAATGAGATCCCCATAATCATAACATAAAACATAAAACTTTGTGGCATGCACACATAATCATGGAAAATCATTTATTTTTAGTCATGACTCATTGCCAAGACTATCTTAGTGGACAAAGTCCCTTTCTGAACCGAGTTCACTCCTCGTTTCAGTCCTGTATCACTGAACCGAAATAACCTTCCGTTCCAGCCATGTCTATCTCATGAGATATAAAATCATTACCCAATGCATTGGAGGGAGATATAGGTCCCACCCATCTCATAATGAATCCTTTCTTATGTGTTCCACATAATCATAAAACATACATCATCGCATAACACATGTAACAAAAATGGGATTCTTGAAATATCATGACATCATAAATCAATTCATATAAGATAAAGGAATTCATAAAAATAATTCCATCACAACATGATCAAATCAATGTAATAATAGGGATAAAAACAGAAACCTTTATTATCTTAGATGGAAAATAATTTTGATAAAACACTTGAACTCCATTCTTGAGGAAAATATCCTTTCTTCTTCAAAAACACTTTTCTTTTCTTAATATGTCATACAATTATAAACTAAAAGAAGTTGATTAAAAATAAACTTGAAAACTTTTAAAGTAAGCTTCTTGGAAATAATGTTTTAAAAATCCATTCATGCCGTATAAGTTAAAAAAAACATTCTTCGTACTTTTTTCGGAAAAGTCAAAAACTACCTTGTACGAAAAACGACAAAAGATTCCTTTCATACATATTACTAAAACTCACCGAAGGGTAAAAATGGATTTAAACAATTGTAGGTGGATGGAAATAATATTACATATTGATGAAACATGCATGTGGATGATAAAATACACCCCAGTAAATACTTACGAATAAACAATCTCGGATAAAAATGAGATTGTAATATTTCCCTTACCTTAGGTCCAATTTGCCTTGTATGTGTCCGAAGCTCCTGTATAATGGTTTAAATAATGTTATTGACTTATTCCAGAATCATACATATTGATATGATATCATATATGGTCATATTATTAGCTTCTTGTTAGTAATATTTCATTGTTACTTGTTACTCGGGTCTTTATAACTTTTTGTTCTTATGCGTGTTTTGTCGAATAAATTCTTATTCTTATCTTTAGGTTATAGATAATTCATTTCCAGAATTGTATTAGTGTAGTATATACCATATTAATTCATTCAATTCATTTATATAATCATTATGAAATGAAGATCATGTAGAACGAGTCGCATCACATCGTGGAGACGGTATTCCGTACGTACGCACGAGTGATGATATCGTTCCTATGATCGTGGAATTGTATTGGAGTATATATATATATTATTTCAGTATCAATATTACTTAATAATAATCATATATAGTTACTCATTACACCATTATACCCATCCTTGTAAGGTGATGGTGGAAAATAGATTACACCACGGCGTGGAGACGGTATTCCGTACGTACGCACGCGCGGTGATTTCATTTTTCCATAGGATGGATAGAAGGTGAATTAGGGTTGTTTCATATTTATAATAACATATCAGTATGTAAGTAATACTGATGTTATTACTTTATCATGAAACAACTAAAGAAGAAGAAGTTGAAGAAGAAAGAAATTGAAAAGATCGGTAATGGATATTACCTCTTCTTTGGAACGCCTCTTTGAATCCTCCACTTAAGGAACTAAGAGTGGTCTTTGGAGAAGACCAGGACCTCTAGGACTATTCTAGGGAAGTGGAGAGGAGAAAAGGGCAGGGGTTGGAAGAGCTTGAGTGCTCAAATTGGTGTGAGGAGGAGGGGGAGGAGGTGCCCTTTTATAAGGGAGGAGAGGGGCACCTTAGGAATATCTCAAAATATTATTATATATTAAAGTCAAAATCGGTTTATAATGGTTCCAAAGGGTCTTATTTCGAAGCTAAAGTGGGGATGGGTCGAAATACTATCAACCAATAGGATTTATACAAGTTTAGGGTATTATTTTAACCTTATCAATTAGATTTAACTCTAAGTTAATTAATTTAACTTTTACCGTGTCTTTTTGTTTTCTTTCACTATATGGTTAATACACTTACTATAACATGACAAACGAACCCCAAATTGTTTATTATTAATATATATATCCTTATCTAAGTCATTTGGCCGAACCTTAGATTTTTAGGAATAAAATAACAATTAATAATATAATATTTGATTTAAAAACTATTTTGTGTCAATTTTGACACTATTTGATATATGATTTTTGTGAAAGTCATAACAGAATTATATGTTCCAACCAAGTTAATTAAATCATTACTAAATATCATAGTAACCTAGAAAATTAGTGGAATTCATAAAAAGTCTCAAATTACATTTATTTTGGTATTTATATTATCAATTTTGTCAATATTTCATTAATAAGATAATTACTGCATCATCTTTGTGTCATAATTAAATTAAATTATTTGATGTCTAAAAATTACAAATAAAATACCATCATGTAGGAAATCTTTTTAGCTTTCTAATGAATATTTACAATCGAATTTATCTTATGTATAACCCTATATTAAAAATGATTTACTTATTAAACTTTGATTTTACCTATTTTAACCCTTCTTTAAATAAATTAATAATAAATGTCCTAATCTAATCCAAGTGGGCCTAAATGGTCATATTTTATTCCTAAGTTTGTTTTTGGTCGAATTAAACTTGTCCAATAGAATTAGGACATGTGTTAGGGTAATATTAATATCATATTTACCCTTAGTTACCCTATTTACTATTAACCGCGGTAAAAATAGTAAAAAGTTACTATTCACCAAAAAATTATTTTCATCTCATTGAACCACATTTTAGTCCTTGATATTAACCGTGTCTCTCGGATTTTTGAAATTCCATTCACAGAAGCGGTAAAATTAAGTTTTATGCAAAATTCAGTTTTTAACCTACCACTTAGTGGTTTCACTATTCATCAAAAATTGAAAGTTTTCAGAAAAATACCAAAATTTCACCCTAGGCTAATTTCGATATTCTGAGTCCAAAAATGAAGTCCATTTTGAAAAATAAAATTTATAAAATTTTAAAAAGTGGTTATTACTATTCATAACGGCTAGTTTTAATAGCATATTGTTGTTTAGTGAAACTCGGTATTGCGTACGACGCAAGCTATCGAGGAAGGTCGCGATTGCGTGCAAAGCAAGCCAAGCAAGTGTTGTGTAGAAAAAGATTCCTTTGATAACATAAAAGTCTCGGGTGTTACATTCTACCCCCCTTAAAAAGAATTTCGCCCTCGAAATTCGTCACTTTGTAACAAACAAATGAGGATACTTCTCCCTCATCATATCCTCAAGCTCCCATGTAGCTTCTTCAAGTTGGTGGTTCCTCCATAAAACTTTCACCAAGCGAGTGGTCTTGTTTCGTAGGACTTTTTCGCTACGATCCAGAATCTCTATCGGCTGTTCTTCATAAGAAAGATCTTGCTCCAGCGGTACAACTTCTGAGCTGAGTACATGTGAAGGATCTGGTATGTACTTTCTCAGGAGAGATACATGGAACACATCGTGAACTTGAGAGAGATTCGGTGGAAGCGCCAATCGGTAAGCTACCTTCCCAACACGATCCAGTATTTCAAAAGGACCGATATATCTAGGGCTCAACTTCCCATTCTTTCCAAATCTCATAACCCTCTTCCAGGGAGATATTCGTAAGAACACTTTATCACCCACCTCAAACTCTAGGTCTTTTCTTCGGTTGTCGGCATAACTTTTCTGTCGACTCTGAGCTGCTCTTATGTGTTGTTGAATAGATCTGACCTTTTCTGCCATTTCATCAAAGAGATCAGGTCCTAATAGCTTTCTTTCCCCAACTTCATCTCAGCAAGTTGGAGTCCTGCATTTCTTTCCATAGAGAGCTTCATAAGGAGCCATCTGAATACTGGAGTGAAAGCTATTATTATAAGAAAATTCCACCAAAGGTAGGTGTTGATCCCAACCTCCTTTGAAATCCATAGAGCAAGCTCTCAACATATCTTCTAGGGTTTGAATTGTTCTCTCAGACTGACCGTCTGTCTGGGGATGATAAGCAGTGCTGAAACTCAACTCTGTATCCAGAGTATGCTGAAGACTTCGCCAGAACTTCGAGGTAAATCTCGGATCTCGATCAGATATAATAGAAAGTGGTACTCCATGCAATCTTACCACTTCCTTTACATATATCCTGGCAAGCTGATCTAGAGAGAAATCCTCTCTAATAGCAATGAAGTGTGCAGACTTTGTAAGACGATCAACTATGACCCAGATAGCATTATTGCCTTTGGATGTTTTAGGAAGTCCTGTGACAAAGTCCATAGTGATGTTTTCCCATTTCCATTCGGGTATGGGTAATGGTTGTAACATCCCCTTAGACTTCTGTCTCTCAGCTTTAACTTGTTGACAAACCAAGCATCGAGAGACATATTCAGCAACATCTCTTTTCATGCCATCCCACCAGAAGTACTCTTTCAGGTCCCTATACATCTTCGTGCTTCCAGGATGAATAGAGAATGATGAACTATGAGCCTCATCCAGCAGCTCCTTCTTTAATTCAGGGATGGGAGGAACGCAAACCCGATTCCTGAACTTTATTATCCCATCAAAATCAAGGTTGAATTCAGGAACATTTCTCACCTTCTTTTGTAGCTCGACATCTTCTTTCTGTGCCTCTTTAATCTTCACATGTATAGATGGTTGAACATTCATTTGAGAAAGATAATATTTTTCCCTTTCCATTATAATTCCAAGATCTATCCTTTGTAAATCCATAAATATTGGATCTTTTGTGATCCTCATCATGGATAAACTAGCATGGTCTTGTCGACTTAATGTATCTGCCACCTTGTTTGCTTTCCCAGGGTGGTAATGGATTGAGCAGTCATAATCCTTAATCAGCTCCAACCATCTTCTTTGGCGCATATTCAGCTCCTTTTGTGTGAAAATATACTTTAAACTCTTATGATCAGTATAAATATCACACCTTTCACCATAAAGGTAATGCCTCCAAATCTTTAATGCAAAGATTACCGCAGCCAACTCCAAATCATGTGTTGGGTAATTTTGCTCATGGATTTTCAACTGTCGTGAGGCATAAGCTATCACCATATCATTTTGCATAAGAACACACCCCAATCCCTTCTTGGATGCATCACTGTAGATCACAAACCTTTCTCCACTACAAGGCAGTGTGAGCACAGGTGCACTGGATAACCTTCTTTTCAACTCCTTGAAATTCTCTTCACATTCCTCTGTCCAGACAAACTTAACTCCTTTCCGAGTCAACTTGGTGAGTGGATTAGATAATCGTGAAAAATCTTTTACAAAACGTCGATAATATCCATCCAAACCAAGAAAACTTCGGATCTCAGTTACTGTTGTTGGTCTGGACCATCTTTCGATAACCTCTGTTTTTGCTGGATCCACAGATATCCCCTCTTTTGAGATTATATGACCCAAAAATGCAACTTTTTGAAGCCAAAATTCACACTTGGTAAATTTGGCATAAAGCTTCTCCTTTCTCAGGGTCTTCAATATAATTCTCAAGTGATCTTCATGCTCTTCCTTGCTCTTTGAATAGACAAGAATATCATCTATAAAGACTACCACAAATTGATCAAGATAGTCTCTAAAGACTCTATTCATTAGATCCATGAAGATAGCAGGGGCATTAGTAAGACCAAATGGCATCACTATAAATTCATAGTGTCCATACCTTGTACGGAAAGCCGTCTTTGGTATATCCTCCCTTTTGACCCTTAATTGATGATACCCTGAACGAAGATCAATCTTGGAAAAGTATTGAGCTCCGCGTAGTTGGTCAAATAAGTCATCAATGCGTGGGAGAGGATATTTGTTCTTGATAGTGATCTTGTTAAGTTCTCGATAATCAATGCAGAGTCTCATTGATCCATCTTTCTTCTTAACAAATAGAACAGGTGCTCCCCAAGGTGACGCACTAGGGCGTATGAATCCCTTATCAAGATTCTCTTGGAGTTGCTTCTTCAATTCCTGCAACTCAATTGGGGCCATTCTATAAGGTGTCTTTGAAATAGGCAAAGCACCCGGTACGAGTTCTATTGAAAACTCAACTTCACGATTTGGTGGAAGACCCGGTAATTCCTCCGGAAAGACATCATCAAACTCCCGTACAATGGGCATATTCTTAATCGTGAGTTTCTCACCAACCATTTGAGATAAATAACCTTCATTTAGTGGAATCAATACCCATAAGATGGAAGAAATTTCCACTGGAAGGTTATGTTCATCCTTGCATTGATAGACTATCGTAGATTGATCTGGAATATGAAATGCGACTTCCCTTCTTTGGAAATCGATATGAGCTCCATGTAGAGAAAGCCAATCCATGCCAAGAATCACATCAAATTCTACTAAAGGAAGGATCACAAGATTTGCAGGAAGCACTTTCCCACAAACTTCGATCGGAGAAGAATTATAAACTTTTGATGCGATTGATGTGCCATTAGGTGTTGTCACAGCTAACTCAACATCTAATTGTTGAGGTAATACGGTGATACCCTTAGAAAATTTTTCAGAAATAAAAGAGTGGGTGGATCCAGAATCAAATAAAACATTTGCTACTTTAGAGTGGATGGTAAGTGTACCTTTCACCACATCGTTATCGTACTCCACATCGCTGATAGAAATTGCATGTGACTTTCCTTTGTCTTTAGCCTTAAGAGTTTGTTGACGTCGACCATCATCATCAACCCTTGGATTTGGGCATTGATTGGCATAATGCCCCATCTCCTTACACTTGAAACATTGAAGTGTAGTAGGTTCATTCTGTGTATCCCTTCCTTTGCTTGCATCATTAGACATCTTCTTCCCATTATCACGGCATTCAAATGCCCGATGACCTTCCTTTCCACATTTAAAACATTTACTTGTCCCTTTAAGACAACTCCCTCCATGTTTCTTTCCACACTTTGAGCATAAGGGAAAGTTCATCTTCTTTTCCGTGTGCTCTTTAGATTTTTCTTTGAATTCCATCTTCCTCTTCTTATCAAACCCATGTGACTGATGGGTTACTCCAATCTCCATCTCGACTTTGAGAGCACATCGAACGATTTCCTCGTAGCTATTGAAGTCCCTTATGGCTAACGCCCTTCGAAGACTTGGTTTTAAGCCACTAAAGAATCGATCGATCTTACTCTCAGGTTGGATAATAATACCAGAAGCGTACCTTGCAAGTCTTGTAAAATTTGCTTCATAGGTACTAACAGATTCATCATCCCTTTGCTTCAGTTCAAGGAACTCTTTCTCCATCTTTGTTCGGAGAATACGAGGGAAGTACTTATTGAAAAATAAGTTCTTGAACTCGTCCCATTCCATAGACTCAATTTCATCCCTTTGCCTCGTATTCTTAACAAGATTCCACCATTGATCCGCATCTCCTTCCAAACGATACACTGCTAGGATGACTTTATCATGCTCAGAACATTGAAGAACTGAAAATATCTTTTCAGTAGTACTAATCCATTGTTCAGCAACTAATGGATCAGTAGACCCGCTGAAAGAAGGTGGACGCTGCCTCATGAAGGATTCAACAGAATGTTGCTCCCTCCTTTGTTCGTTTGGAAATCCTGCATGATTCATAGCTTGAGAAAGTTGTGTGAGCATGGCTACAAGATTTTTCATTCCAGCTCCCATATCGTTTGGTTGCTCAGGGGGACAATCATTGCATTGCCCATCGCATTCCGCATTAACACGGTTCCTTCGGGTTCCAGCCATTGACTAAAACCAAGAAGAATAGTGTGAGCAACACTAATTATAATAGGAAACCACATAATTCAAGAATAAAATTTTCATTCTTATGGTCTTATCCTAGGTTATTCATGGCCATTTCTAAGATTGTGTTCTATGCTTAGACTTATCCTTAGGGTTCTTACTAAGGCTTTCACATCCTAGTTTCCAAAGGTTGACTATACCTTTCCTCTGATACCAACTATAACGACCCATACTTTACATACATTGTTAATACTTCGAAATTGAAGCACACTTATTACAACATATGACAAAACCACAAAGGATCGTATAGGTATAGTGTCTTTAGAAACTGGGAAACATAAACAACTGGTTCATAAATCTTCTACAGTGTCTCCCGTTTATTTCATCATATCTAGGGTCCCTTTTAGCATATTCTATTTAATATCCATCTTCCTGACCTGGGGAAAAGAAAACATAAAAGGGTGAGCTCAAATGCTCAGCAAGGGCAAATAAAGGAAATAAAAATCATATCATATCTTTTTGAAAATCATAACCTGCAAAAGAGATCATAAAATCTTAACATGGAATAAATCATAGAAGTGAAAATGAGATCCCCATAATCATAACATAAAACTTGAAACTTTGTGGCATGCACACATAATCATGGAAAATCATTTCTTGTTAGTCATGACTCATTGCCAAGACTATCTTAGTGGACAAAGTCCCTTTCTGAACCGAGTTCACTCCTCGTTTCAGTCCTGTATCACTGAACCGAAATAACCTTCCGTTCCAGCCATGTCTATCTCATGAGATATAAAATCATTACCCAATGCATTGGAGGGAGATATAGGTCCCACCCATCTCATAATGAATCCTTTCTTATGTGTGCCACATAATCATAAAACATACATCATCGCATAACACATGTAACAAAAATGGGATTCTTGAAATATCATGACATCAAAAATCAATTCATATAAGATAAAGGAATTCATAAAAATAATTCCATCACAACATGATCAAATCAATGTAATAATAGGGATAAAAACAGAAACCTTTATTATCTTAGATGGAAAATAATTTTGATAAAACACTTGAACTCCATTCTTGAGGAAAATATTCTTTCTTCTTCAAAAACACTTTTCTTTTCTTAATATGTCATAAAATTATAAACTAAAAGAAGTTGATTAAAAATAAACTTGAAAACTTTTAAAGTAAGCTTCTTGGAAATAATGTTTTAAAAATCCATTCATGCCGTATAAGTTAAAAAAAACATTCTTCGTACTTTTTTCGGAAAAGTCAAAAACTACCTTGTACGAAAAACGACAAAAGATTCCTTTCATACATATTACTAAAACTCACCGAAGGGTAAAAATGGATTTAAACAATTGTAGGTGGATGGAAATAATATTACATATTGATGAAACATGCATGTGGATGATAAAATACACCCCAATTAATACTTACGAATAAACAATCTCGGATAAAAATGAGATTGTAATATTTCCCTTACCTTAGGTCCAATTTTCCTTGTATGTGTCCGAAGCTCCTGTATAATGGTTTAAATAATGTTATTGACTTATTACAGAATCATACATATTTATATGATATCATATATGGTCATATTATTAGCTTCTTGTTAGTAATATTTCATTGTTACTTGTTACTCGGGTCTTTATAACTTTTTGTTCTTATGCGTGTTTTGTCGAATAAATTCTTATTCTTATCTTTAGGTTATAGATAATTCATTTCCAGAATGGTATTAGTGTAGTATATACCATATTCATTCATTCAATTCATTTATATAATCATTATGAAATGAAGATCATGTAGAACGAGTCGCATCACATCGTGGAGACGGTATTCCGTACGTACGCACGAGTGATGATATCGTTCCTATGATCGTGGAATTGTATTGGAATATATATATATATTATTTCAGTATCAATATTACTTAATAATAATCATATATAGTTACTCATTACACCATTATACCCATCCTTGTAAGGTGATGGTGGAAAATAGATTACACCACGGCGTGGAGACGGTATTCCGTACGTACGCACGCGCGGTGATTTCATTTTTCCGTAGGATGGATAGAAGGTGAATTAGGGTTGTTTCATATTTATAATAACATATCAGTATGTAAGTAATACTGATGTTATTACTTTATCATGAAACAACTAAAGAAGAAGAAGTTGAAGAAGAAAGAAATTGAAAAGATCGGTAATGCATATTACCTCTTCTTTGGAACGCCTCTTTGAATCCTCCACTTAAGGAACTAAGAGTGGTCTTTGGAGAAGACAAGGACCTCTAGGAATATTCTAGGGAAGTGGAGAGGAGAAAAGGGCAGGGTTTGGCCGAGCTTGAGTGCTCAAATTGGTGTGAGGAGGAGGGGGAGGAGGTGCCCTTTTATAAGGGAGGAGAGGGGCACCTTAGGAATATCTCTAAATATTATTTTATATTAAAGTCAAAATCGGTTTATAATGGTTCCAAAGGGTCTTATTTAGAAGCTAAAGTGGGGATGGGTCGAAATCCTATCAACCAATAGGATTTAGACAAGTTAGGGTATTAATTTAACCTTATCAATTAGATTTAACTCTAAGTTAATTAATTTAACTTTTACCGTGTCTTTTTGTTTTCTTTCACTATATGGTTAATACACTTACTATAACATGCCAAACGAACCCCAAATTGTTTATTATTAATATATATATCCTTATCTAAGTCATTTGGCCGAACCTTAGATTTTTAGGAATAAAATAACAATTAATAATATAATATTTGATTTAAAAACTATTTTGTGTCAATTTTGACACTATTTGATATATGATTTTTGTGAAAGTCATAACAGAATTATATGTTCGAACCAAGTTAATTAAATCATTACTAATATATCATAGTAACCTAGAAAATTAGTGGAATTCATAAAAAGTCTCAAATTACATTTATTTTGGTATTTATATTATCAATTTTGTCAATATTTCATTAATAAGATAATTATTGCATCATCTTTGTGTCATAATTAAATTAAATTATTTGATGTCTAAAAATTACAAATAAAATACCATCATGTAGGAAATCTTTTGAGCTTTCTAATGAATATTTACAATCGAATTTATCTTATGTATAACCCTATATTAAAAATGATTTACTTATTAAACTTTGATTTTAACTATTTTAACCCTTCTTTAAATAAATTAATAATAAATGTCCTAATCTAATCCAAGTGGGCCTAAATGGTCATATTTTATTCCTAAGTTTGTTTTTGGTCGAATTACACTTGTCCAATAGAATTAGGACATGTGTTAGGGTAATATTAATATCATATTTACCCTTAGTTACCCTATTTACTATTAACCGCGGTAAAAATAGTAAAAAGTTACTATTCACCAAAAAATTATTTTCATCTCATTGAACCACATTTTAGTCCTTGATATTAACCGTGTCTCTCGGATTTTTGAAATTCCATTCACAGAAGCGGTAAAATTAAGTTTTATGCAAAATTCAGTTTTTAACCTACCACTTAGTGGTTTCACTATTCATCAAAAATTGAAAGTTTTCAGAAAAATACCAAAATTTCACCCTAGGCTAATTTCGATATTCTGAGTCCAAAAATGAAGTCCATTTTGAAAAATAAAATTTATAAAATTTTAAAAAGTGGTTATTACTATTCATAACGGCTAGTTTTAATAGCATATTGTTGTTTAGTGAAACTCGGTATTGCGTACGACGCAAGCTATCGAGGAAGGTCGCGATTGCGTGCAAAGCAAGCCAAGCAAGTGTTGTGTAGAAAAAGATTCCTTTGATAACATAAAAGTCTCGGGTGTTACATTATATTTCAAAATGGACTTCATTTTGGGATTCAGAATATCGAAATTATCCTAAGTTGAATTTTTGGTATTTTTTTGAGTACTTCCAATTTTTATGAATAGTGAAAAATACTTAAAAACAACTTTTTTAATCAAAATAATTTATAGTGATAAATTATATTATTTAGTGGTTTTAAAGTATAATTAGAATATATTTTTACCATTTTATCCAATGGTGTTCATTAGAATTAATTTCACTTTGAAATTGGACATAAACAATTATCAATCTATTGCTATATATTGTTTCTTAAAAACACGCTATTTGTTGTAACAGCGAGAATTAATTATAAAATTAATTAATTCAACTTATATGTTTGGAATTTTGTAAAATAGACATAATTTTTGAATTCAAAATATCAATTATATCTTAGGGTGAAATTTTGGCATTATTCTGAAAAACTTCAATTTTTGATGAATAGTGAAACCACTAAGTGGTAGTTAAAAAACTGATTTTTTCATAAAACTTAATTTTACCACTTCTGTGATTGGAATTTAGAAAATCCAAGAGACACGGTTAATATAAATTAGTAAAATGTGGTTCAATGAAATGAAAATAATTTTTGGTGAATATAAACTTTTTTACTTTTATTAACCACGGTTAAAAGTAAATAGGGTAATTAAGGGTAAAAATGAAATTAATATTACCCTAAAACATGTCATAATTATATTGGACAAGTTTATCTTGACCAAAAACAACCTTAGGAATAAAATATTATCATTTAGGTCCACTTGGATTAGATTAGGACATTTATTATTATTTAATTCAAAGAAGAGTTAAAAGAGTTAAAATCAAAGTTTATTTACTAAAACATTTTTAATATAGGTTTATACATAATATAAATTAGATTTTAAATATTAATTAGAAATATAAAATGATTTCCTACATAATGATATTTTATTTATAAATTTTAGACATTAAATAATTTAATTTATTTATGACACAATGATGATGCCGTACTTACCTAATTAATGAAAAATTAGAATAATTGATATTATAAATACCCAAATAAATATAATTTGAGACTTTTTATCAATTAAACTAATTTTCTAGGTTAATATGACATGTTAGTATTTACTTAAGTAACATTTTTTGAAGTAATCATTCTTCTACGATTTTCACAAAAATCAACTATTGAATAGTGTCAAAATTGACATAAAATAATTTTTAAAACAAATATTATATTATTAATTGATATTAAATTCCTAAATATGTAAGGATCGGCTAAGAGACTGATATAATGATAGGTGTATCATTAATGGACCAATTGGGGGGCTCTTGGATGTATATAGTATGTTTATTAACCATATAATATAAAAATACAAAGAGACATTGTAAAAGTGAAACTAATTAACTAAGAGTTAATACTTAAAGATAAGGTTAATATAATGACCTAAACCTGTCTAAATTATATTGGTTGAGTTTTTTTAGACCCATACCTACATTAAACTTTAAATAATATACTTTGGAGCCATTAGAAACCGAATATGAATTTATTATAAAATAATATTTCTAGCTTTTCCAAAGGTTCCCCTCACCCCTCTTATAAAAATTCACTCCGCCTTCTCACTAATTCACACATTCAAAGCCTTTTGGTTCGGCCAACCCCTGACAAAATACTCTCTCAACTTCCCTAACTACAACCTAGAGGACTTAGATTTATCAGAAATCCAACCTAATGATCCCTTTTGATCAAATCAAAAGGAAGAACCCGAAGAAGAGGTAATGTTTTCACCACCCTTTTTCAAATTCATTTCTTCTTCAACTTCTTCTTTATTTTTTATTCCCATTATAAAATAATGAATACAGTATATCCTATATAATTTAATATTATTATAAATACCGTACAACCATATTCAGTATTTTATCCATCCTTTGAATAGCATGTCACCATACGTGCGTATGTACGGCTTACCGTCTCCACGTCGTGGTGAAATTGTTATTCAATAAATTATTAATTGTATGGGTATAATAATGATGTTTAGTTCATGTAAATAATAAATATAACATTATTATTATTCTGTATATATGATATACCATCCAATTTTATATTATTTTAATATCAAAAGAATGATATTTTCGCTCGTGCGTACGTACGGACTACCGTCTCCACGAACGCGATAAGATTCATTCTCCATCATATTAATTCTAGTATAATCCTCATTTGATGATTAATAATAGTATATAAGGACTTGATATCATTATGGATATGATTAATATACAACCTATCCCTAAAAAACACATCTTACGTAACAAAACAGATAAAAGAAAACTAGTAAGTTAACACCCGAAACAACGATAATTCTAAAATATTATTAACAAAGCAATGTTAAAAGTTCATATATGATATTATATTAATATTTATGATTCTTGTATAATTTAATAACAATTATTTAAACATTATATAGGAGTTTAACCTACCCCCAACCAATGAAAAGTACAAGGTAAGGGTTTATTTTTCAATCTCTTCATTATCCAAGGTTGTTTATACGTAATAATCTACTGGGATTTCTTTATCTTCCACATCCATGTTTCTTAAAAATGTATTTCAAAACATTTTTTACTACTGACTAGAATATGGGTTAAAGTCATTTATACCCTTGTTGACTTTTATAAGTGGTTTATAAAGAAATATTTCAGTCATTTTCCAAACAAGGTGCTTTTTAACCTTTTTGACAGAATTAAGGTAAGAATGTTTTTTTAACTTATACGGTGGGTGCGGCTATTTTACGCAATTATAAAATCATCGAAGCATCCCTTACAAGATTATAAGAATATTTTCAAAGAAAATGTTTTATTTTATATGGATCTTAAATGATATCAAAATAAAAAGAGATATTTCTCTAAAAAGAGTTTTGATTTCATCTATGTCAACATCCTTTGATGGATTTTAAGCTTATTTGAAGCTGATTTATTATGAAACAAAACTTCTATATTGTATTGAAGGTTTTGTGATATGTTTGACTATGGATATGTTATTTTTATACCCTTCATGGTTTATGGTGAAAGTATTTACATTTCGTATTCTAGTTTTAATACGAATGTTTATTTTATGTTTAAACCTTTTCATATGGGATTGCATTGGACATAATATGTGATGGGTGGAGCCCGCTATAGCTCCTCGATGCATTGGTAGGTCTCATGAGATAAACTAGTGTCTTGGCAGAAGGCCTTGACAAAATCTTATTTGTAGTCTTGGCACAAGGCCTTGTCTATGTGGTTATGATAGTCTGGCATTATGCATTCCATCATTATGAAAGTGGTTATTGATATTGCATGTGATTATTCAATTAGTAGAATATCCATGTGAATAAGTAAATGGCATTATTTCATTTTATTTTTTCCATACTATGTTGAAGTTCAAGTTTAAAAGGCTTTTGTTTTAGTTATACAATTCCTTAAATGTTTATTCTTATTTTTGAAAGTTTCTGCTATATTGTTATCCTTACCAGGCATTTGAGCTCACCCCTTTAAATGTTTTATTTTTCCTAGGATGCAAAGAAGTAATTTATCAATGACCTGCAGGGATAGTATGTGGGGATATGAGTGTGGACTATGAAGAAAATATGTTGTTGTAGTTTTCATTTTTATGATGTAGTGTACGATTTATGAATATATCTACTGTTTCCAAGGCTAATAAACCAATCAGTCTTTCGAGATTTGATCTTTCTTGTGATCATTCCAATGTTATGTAATAATGCACCGACTCTGGGTAACTGGGGACAGGGCGTTACAGTGTGTGTGTGTGTTAGTTTTGATTTTTATTTTATTTCTAAAAATTTATTTCTAATCAACATATTCCAATATCTCGAAAATGTTACCTCAGATCAATGCACCATTCATAGCATTGGGATTGTATCGATACTGTATAATTGAATTCATGGAAATTGAATTGAAATTTTGAATGAATTTTCTTAATGACTGCTCTGATACCATTAATGGAACCACATATACTATAGAATAATGGTAAGTATAAAATTTCAATTTTTACACTAAATATTTACCAAGAAATTATATTTAGTTTCGAAATACCTAATTAATGAAAATGATCTCTATAAATTAATTTTAAATATAGAAAAAAATAAAAATGGAACATTGCTAAAATTGAGGATCCTAATGTTATCTTCTCATATGTGGATAATCATATCTTGAAGTCATCAATAAAAGAACCAATTAGATCGTCCAGTTTTCATTTACTAAAACATTTATTCCATTGTTCCTAATACTCCATGTTCTAGTGTGTAGAATAAAATATTCCTATGATTCACCTTTTATCACTAGGATGGATTTCTAATCAAATCTTGAAATGAAATTAATATGATAACCTTGGAAACATATAATATCTTTATAGGATCTTGTGATAAGGAATTATAGGAGTGGGGAGATCCAAATATAATTCATGAAATTTCACATAGAAAAAATGGGTTTAAACAATTTAAAATTTTTGGTTTAATTTCAGAATTTTCACTTAATCCCTTCAAGAATCAAACCTTTAATATTTATCCCCAAAATGGATTAAATTAATTGTTCAAACATTTCATTAAAAAAATAAATTTTAATCACATACTTTAACTTAAAAAAACTACATGTGAATATATGTATGTCATTAACTTGACTTGTCCTCCCCATATTTGATTAACACATCTTGATTAAATAATATTCCATTAATTGTTTTTCTCATATTCACATATTTTTACTTAAATAATTCGAGAATAACATAATAAATATATTTAATTATTATTATTTTAAAATTTGGAAACATAATTTAATTAATTTTTTTGTGATCCTTCACACATGGAAGTTCACCTACACCTGTATATGGGACCCACATCATCATAAACATTAATTATTCAAAAAATTTTAAGATGTGGATACACATTATGCCTGAACCTATAAGTGATTATATTTTTATAAGTGATCCATAATAAACTAATTAGAGTGGTATTTTAAAAAAATAATGGCCCCTAAATAGTTAATGACAAGTCATTGCAGTGACAACCTCTTATAAACACACTGCTTAATATAATCTCTTTGACTTTGTTGATTGTATTGGATGAAATTTCCTTCATCTAAAATGACCATGGATTTAGTCGAGGAACTACCATCCTTGTAAAGTGTAAAAAGGAATCATCATCATATAAGTAGTGAAAAATCCTATATTGAAACTTCATTTAATTCCATACCACCAATGACACACCTAATACAACCTACCATACCACAAACATAAATTTCAGGGTTTTTGTCTGAGATCAAAGAACATAATAAAAAGATACAAATTGAAAATAATATCAAGTTGAGAGGCCAATAAACATGGTGATTGATCGACTCAAATAATTATTAACTAAACATGTGGTGTTCTTATTGATAGGCCAATCCTCATGATCTACATTACTCGAGATCACTAAGGGAGAAATTCATTAGAAGAAGTCTCAATGTTTATAAGCCCTCCGAACCGGACAACTAGTGTAGAGACCCGTATCTTGACGTACATGGACATTACATTACATTTGCGGAATACTTAGTACATAACAAAAATACACACACAAGGATCGTAATAGTTTAGTGTCTTTGGAAACTCGTAACGTAATCTTCTAATCCTGGGGAAAGATCTTCAAAATCTCCCACAAAGATTTTCTTTTTTTTTTACCTAAAACCTTTCTTTATATCCTGGGGAAAAGAAAACATAAAAGGGTGAGCTCAAATGCTCAGTAAGGGTAAACAAAAGAAATATTAATCACATAATTTTCATAAGAACATAACATTTTTGGAAATCTTAACCTGCAAAAGAGAGCATAATTTCATAACATGGGATAAATCATAGTAGTGAAAATGAAACCCTTACTTAAAACATTACTCATTGTGGCATACACACATAGTCATAGAGAATCATTTCTTGTTAGTCAAGACTCATTGCCAAGACTATCTTAGTGGACAAAGTCCCTTTCTGAATCGAGTAATCCTCGTTTCAGTCCTGTTTCACTGAACCGGTATAACCTACCATTCCAGCCATGTCTATCTCATGAGATATAAAATCTTTACCCAATTCATTGGAGGGAGATATAGGTCCCACCCATCTCATAATGATACCATTCTTATGTGTGCCACAAAATCATAAATCATACATCATTGCATAACCCATGTAATAAAAATGGGATTCTTAAACAACATGACATCATAAAACCATTCATATAAGATAAAGGAATTCATAAACATAATTCCATCACAACATAGTCAAATCAATGTAAAAATATGGATAGAAACAGAACCCTTTATTATCTTAGATGGAAAATAATTTTGATAAAACACTTGAAATGAATTCTTGAGGAAAATATCCTTTCTTCTTCAAAATCAATTTCTTTTCACAAAACATCATACAATTTTAAAAGAAAGAGATTTTATTAAAAATAGTCATGAAATATTTTGGAAGAAGGTTCATGAAAATAAGGCTTTATAAAACCGTAAAAATCCGTTCGTGCCGTATAAGTTAAAAAAAAACATTCTTCGTACTTTTGTCGGAAAAGTCAAAAAGTACCTCGTATGACAAAAGATTCTTTTCATAGATATTACTAAAAACTCACCGAAGGGTAAAAATGGATTTAAACAATTTTAGGTGGATGGAAATAATATTACATATTGATGAAACATGGATGTGGATGATAAAATACACCCCAGTAAATACTTATGAATAAATAATCTCGGATAAAAATGAGATTGTGATATTTCCCTTACCTTAGGTACAATTTGCTTCGTATGTGTCCGAACCTCCTGTATAATGATTTAAATAATGTCTTTGACTTATTACAGAATCATATTCATTGTTATGATATCATATATGGTTCACTTATGACATTATATTACCCGTTCTTTTGTAAATCCCATGTTAAAGAAGCGTTTTGGGTAAAATCGTTTCATTTATCGTAGGTGTTTTGACTTGTTGTTCTTGACATCATTATTACTTATATCATGATTTACTTACTTCCAGAATATAAAATATGATTTATATATCATATATATTCAGTATATATATATATATAATAGATAGATAAATAAAATGAAAAACACCGTTCATGGAGACGGTAGTCCGTACGTACGCATGAACGCTGTTTTTCTTTCCTTATTGTCTTGAAATGGAAGTAAGTAGATGACATACATATGTATATATATACATAAATCCAGTAGCTTTATAATGTCATATATTTCATTATTATTTCTTATATATACATTATAATCATTCTTAAATGGTTAACATGGAGAATGAATCTCATCGCGTCGTGGAGACGGTATTCCGTACGTACGCACGAGCGATGATATCATTTCTATAAATATTGAATTGAATTGGAGTGTATTATACAATATATCAGAATCAATATGATGTTGTAATAACTATGTATAGTTATTCTTTACACCATTATACCCATCCATGTAAGGTGGTGGTGGAAAATAGATTACACCACGGCGTGGAGACGGTATTCCGTACGTACGCACGCGCGGTGATTTCTTTTTCCGTAGGATGGATAGATGGTGAAATAGGGTTTTTTGATACTTATAATAACATATCAGTATATGAGTGATACTGATGTTATTACTTCATAATGAAACAACCTAAGAAGAAGAAGTGGAAGAAGAAATAAAGATGAAAGAATTGGTAACGGTAATTACCTCTTCTTTGAAGTGCCTCTTTGAGACCTCCTCTTAGGGCACTAAAATTGGTCTTTGAGGAAGACCAGAACCTCTAGGATGTTGCTAGGGAAGTGGAGAAGAGATTTTGGCAGGGGTTGGCCGAGCTTGAGTGCTCAAATGGGTGTGAGGAGGAGGGGGAGGAGGTGTCCTTTTATAAGGGAGGAGAGGGGCACCTTAGGAATATCTCAAAATATTATTTTATATTAAAGTCAAAATCGGTTTATAATGGTTCCAAAGGGACTTATTTCGAAGCTACAGTGGGGATGGGTCGCAATCCTATCAACCAATAGAATTTAGACAAGTTTAGGATATTATTTTAACCTTATCAATTAGATTTAACTCTAAGATAAATAATTTAACTTTTACCGTGTCTTTTTGTTTTCTTTCACTATATGGTTAATACACTTACTATAACATGCCAAACGAACCCAAAATTGTATATTATTAATAAATATATCCTTATATAAGTCATTTTTCCGAACCTTAGATTTTTAGGAATAAAATAACAATTAATAATATAATATTTGATTTAAAAACTATTTTGTGTCAATTTTGACACTATTTGATATATGATTTTTGTGAAAGTCATAACAGAATTAAATGTTCGAACCAAGTTGATTAAATCAACATTAATATATCATAGTAACCTAGAAAATTAGTGGAATTCATAAAAAGTCTCAAATTACATTTATTTTGGTGTTTATAACATCAATTATGTCAATATTTCATTAATAAGATAATTACTGCATCATTGTTGTGTCATAAATAAATTAAATTATTTGATTTTTAAAAATTACAAATAAAATACCATTATGTAGGAAATCGTTTTAGCTTTCTAATGAATATTTACAATCGAATTTATCTTATGTATAACCCCATATTAAAAATGATTTACTTATTAAACTTTGATTTTAACTATTTTAACCCTTCTTTAAATAAATTAATAATAAATGTCCTAATCTAATCCAAGTGGGCCTAAATGGTCATATTTTATTCCTAAGTTTGTTTTTGGTCTAATTACACTTGTCCAATAGAATTAGGACATGTGTTAGGGTAATAGTAATATCATATTTACCCTTAGTTACCCTATTTACTATTAACCGCGGTAAAAAAAGTAAAAAGTTACTATTCACCAAAAAATTATTTTCATCTCATTGAACCACATTTTAGTCCTTGATATTAACCGTGTCTCTCGGATTTTCGAAATTCCATTCACAGAAGCGGTAAAATTAAGTTTTATGCAAAATTCTGTTTTTAACCTTCTACTTAGTAGTTTCACTATTCATCAAAAATTGATGTTTTTCAGAAAAATGCCAAAATTTCATCCCAAGCTATATTTCATATTCCGAATTCAAAAAATGAAGTCTATTTTACCAAATTCATAACATAAAAGTTGCATTAATTAATTTTATAATTAAATCCCGCTGTTAAAACAAATAGCGTGTTTTTAAGAAACAATATCTATCAAAAGATTGACACTTGTTTATGTCTAGTTTAAATGTGAAACTACATCCAATGACCAACATTGTATTAAATTGTAAAAATATATTCTAAATATACTTTAAAACCACTCAAATTAATGATTTATCACTATTAATTATTTCGATTAAAAAAGTTGTTTTTAATTATAATTTAGTAATTTTCACTATTCATCAGAATATGAAAGTTTTCCGAAAAGTACCAAAATTTCACCTTAGGCTAAATTCGATACTCCGAATCCAAAAATAAAGTTCATTTTGAAAAATAAGATTTACTGGATTTCAAAAAGTGGTTATTACTATTCATAACGGCTAGTTTTAATAATATTTTTATAGCATATCGTTGTTTAGTGAAACTCGGTATTGCGTACTACACACGCTATCGAGGAAGGTCGCGATTGCGTGTAATGAAAGTCAAGTCAAGGATGTGTGTTGTGCAAGCTCCTTTTGGTGTAGCGTACAACACAAGACATTAATAAAATTAAAAAGAATATTTTTTTATAAAATCTTGGGCTGTTACATTCTACCCCCCTTAAAATGAATTTCGCCCTCGAAATTCGTCGAGGTTATAAATGGTTTACTATTTCAAAGTTTCTTTAATAGAAACCCACATCGTAAAAGGGAATACCAAAACTTGGCTTTAAAAACTAAAGTATGAAATGTAACGATTACCCAAATAAACTAATCACTGGGTTTTCACATAGGTGAAAATATGGATATGGAAGAGAAATCTAACCATCATGTTCTGATGGAGAGTGGTAGAGAACATGGATATGGAAAATCCAGTAATCACAAATCCATAAATTTGTGACGATCTAAGGTACCATCTAATTCATCAGGTATAAGATCACTAGGACAACATTTTTGGTTTTCAAGATCATTTCCCTAAAGTTGAAAATTTGAATTAGAATAAATACTTACTTTATTTTGATACAATATCACTGTTGTTCGTGCCTTGAACAATTTCCACTTCATCTCTTAAATAAATGAAGTTGAATTTGTTATTCGTGAAGTGTTAGCAGATCATGTGATAGAATGACGGGTCATTCCATCTGTCTCAAACATAAGTCATTCTATAGTGAGATTAATCATATATAGTTCCTAAAATGGACTTATACTTCATATATCATACTGCTTAATATAATAAAACTAGTTTCTACTAAACAGGGACTTCCTGTAGGTCAGTGGTAGGCGATAAAGGCCAGTCGCACTTTGGTTGTGGGTTCGATTCCTACAGCCTTGTCCGAAGCAATGGGCTGTCGCCCGTCCTTCAGGTTGTCCTTTTTATAAAACTATATTACTATAACATCCCATCAATAATATCAAAAAAACTTCTATCCTTAAACAATACTAACTTATGTCCAACATAATCCATTCTAATCTTTAGGCTTATCCATAATACTCCAGTCCACTCTCATAACATAGTGAAAACGATTACCAGATATTTAATACCATCGTTGATCCCCATATATCATAAGATATGTTTTTTTGGTCACATTCCAAACATTCAAAGTCCTTAATCATGTATTCTCTTGAATACCCATTGAACCATAGTGAAAACTTGAATGCAGTTAAAAGTTAACACTTTTCACATACTAAAATCCTCAAAATTCTTTATACTCAAACCATGATATCACTTAGTCCTTATATCAATCATGAGCTCATGAATACTGTTAAACATTTCATTTTCTCGTTTTCCTTGCATAATATCTCAATCACTTTGAATACCAAATTAGACCAATACATAAGTATTCCAATATTCCATGATACAACATTATTTTGGAATCCCATTACATAAAAACATAATCATTCCACCACATCGTTGTCATATTCAACATTGCCAATAGTGATCGCATGTGACTTCCCTTTGTCCTTTTCCTTAAGCGGTTGCTCATGTCGATCATCACTAACCCTTGGATTAGGGCAATTATTAGCATAATGCCCCATTTCCTTTCACTTGAAGCATTGAAGTGTTGGCGGTGCGTTCTCTGCAGTGTTTGCTTTATTCACATCATTAGAAACCCTTTTTCCATTACTTCGACACTCAGCTGCTCGATGACCTTCTTTTCCACACTTAAAACATTTTCTAGTCCCTTTAAGACAATCTCCACCATGCTTCTTTCCACACTTTGTGCATAAGGAAACATTCATCTTCTTTTCACCATTATTCTGAGATCTCTCCTTGAACTCCATCTTTCGTTTCTTGTCAAAACCATGAGATGGATATGTAACACCAACTTCCATTTCTACCTTGATAGCACAACACACAATTTCTTCATAGCTACTGAAGTCTCTTATAGCTAATGCCCTTCGAAGACTTGGTTTTAAGCCACTGAAAAATCGATCAACTTTACTTTCAGGTTGGATGATAATTCCAGAAGCATACCTTGCAAGTCTTGTAAAATTTGCTTCATAGGTACCAACAGATTCATCGTCCCTTTGCTTCAGTTCAAGAAACTCTTTCTCCATCTTTGTTCGAAGAATACGAGGGAAGTACTTACTGAAAAACAAGTTCTTGAATTCGTCCCATTCCATGGACTCAATTTCATCTCTTGGCCTCGTATTCTTGATAAGATTCCACCATTGATCAGCTTCACCTTCCAAACGATATACTGCTAAGATGAATTTATCATGTTCAGAACATTGAAGAACTGAAAATATCTTTTCAGTTGTACTGATCCATTGTTCAGCCACAAGTGGATCAGAAGACCCACTGAAAGAAGGTGGACGTTGCCTCATGAAGGACTCAATAGAATATTGTTCCCTTCTCTGCTCATTTGGAAGTCCAGAATGATTCATAGCTTGTGTAAGTATAGCAATAAGATTTTGCACTCCATCTCCCATAACATTTGTTTGTTCAGGAGGGCAATCATTGCATTGTCCATTGCATTGATCAACACGGTTCCTTCGGGTTCGAGCCATTGTCTAAAACCCAAAAAGAATAGTGTGAGAGGCAAAAATCATGCTAGGGAAAACAACATAATAAAGGGGGAGTACCTTCAATATCCAACATCTTAGGTTTAATTCTATGATCGTTAGCGTAATTCTATTACTATAACCTATACGTATACTTATCCCTAGGGACATCCCTAGACATACCTTAGAAATATCTCTAGGGATCTCACTAACGTTTTCGCATCCTAGTTTCCAAAGGTTGACTAAACCTTTCCTCTGATACCAACTGTAGAGACCCGTATCTTGACGTACATGGACATTACATTACATTTGCGGAATACTTAGTACATAACAAAAATAAACACACAAGGATCGTAATAGTTTAGTGTCTTTGGAAACTCGTAACGTAATCTTCTAATCCTGGTGAAAGATCTTCAAAATCTCCCACAAAGATCTTCTTTTTTTTTATACCTAAAACCTTTCTTTATATCCTGGGGAAAAGAAAACATAAAAGGGTGAGCTCAAATGCTCAGTAAGGGTAAACAAAAGAAATATCAATCACATAATTTTCATAAGAACATAACATTTTTGGAAATCTTAACCTGAAAAAGAGAGCATAATTTCATAACATGGGATAAATCATAGTAGTGAAAATGAAACCCTTACTTAAAACATTACTCATTGTGGCATACACACATAATCATAGAGAATCATTTCTTGTTAGTCAAGACTCATTTCCAAGACTATCTTAGTGGACAAAGTCCCTTTCTGAATCGAGTAATCCTCGTTTCAGTCCTGTTTCACTGAACCGGTATAACCTACCATTCCAGCCATGTCTATCTCATGAGATATAAAATCTTTACCCAATGCATTGGAGGGAGATATAGGTCCCACCCATCTCATAATGATACCATTCTTATGTGTACCACAAAATCATAAATCATACATCATTGCATAACCCATGTAATAAAAATGGGATTCTTAAACAACATGACATCATAAAACCATTCATATAAGATAAAGGAATTCATAAACATAATTCCATCACAACATAGTCAAATCAATGTAAAAATATGGATAGAAACAGAACCATTTATTATCTTAGATGGAAAATAATTTTGATAAAACACTTGAAATGAATTCTTGAGGAAAATATCCTTTCTTCTTCAAAATCAATTTCTTTTCACAAAACATCATACAATTTTAAAAGAAAGAGATTTTATTAAAAATAGTCATGAAATATTTTGGAAGAAGGTTCATGAAAATAAGGCTTTATAAAACCGTAAAAATCCGTTCGTGCCGTATAAGTTAAAAAAAAACATTCTTCGTACTTTTGTCGGAAAAGTCAAAAAGTACCTCATATGACAAAAGATTCCTTTCATAGATATTACTAAAAACTCACCGAAGGGTTAAAATGGATTTAAACAATTTTAGGTGGATGGAAATAATATTACATATTGATGAAACATGGATGTGGATGATAAAATACACCCCAGTAAATACTTATGAATAAATAATCTCGGATAAAAATGAGATTGTGATATTTCCCTTACCTTAGGTACAATTTGCTTCGTATGTGTCCGAACCTCCTGTATAATGATTTAAATAATGTCATTGACTTATTACAGAATCATATTCATTGTTATGATATCATATATGGTTCACTTATGACATTATATTACCCGTTCTTTTGTAAATCCCATGTTAAAGAAGCGTTTTGGGTAAAATCGTTTCATTTATCGTAGGTGTTTTGACTTGTTGTTCTTGACATCATTATTACTTATATCATGATTTACTTACTTCCAGAATATAAAATATGATTTATATATCATATATATTCAGTATATATATATATATATAATAGATAGATAAATAAAATGAAAAACACCGTTCATGGAGACGGTAGTCCGTACGTACGCATGAACGCTGTTTTTCTTTCCTTATTGTCTTGAAATGGAAGTAAGTAGATGACATACATATGTATATATATACATAAATCCAGTAGCTTTATAATGTCATATATTTCATTATTATTTCTTATATATACATTATAATCATTCTTAAATGGTTAACATGGAGAATGAATCTCATCGCGTCGTGGAGACGGTATTCCGTACGTACGCACGAGCGATGATATCATTTCTATAAATATTGAATTGAATTGGAGTGTATTATACAATATATCAGAATCAATATGATGTTTTAATAACTATGTATAGTTATTCTTTACACCATTATACCCATCCATGTAAGGTGGTGGTGGAAAATAGATTACACCACGGCGTGGAGACGGTATTCCGTACGTACGCACGCGCGGTGATTTCTTTTTCCGTAGGATGGATAGATGGTGAAATAGGGTTGTTTCATACTTATAATAACATATCAGTATATGAGTGATACTGATGTTATTACTTCATAATGAAACAACCTAAGAAGAATAATTGGAAGAAGAAATAAAGATGAAAGAATTGGTAACGGTAATTACCTCTTCTTTGAAGTGCCTCTTTGAGACCTCCTCTTAGGGCACTAAAATTGGTCTTTGAGGAAGACCAGAACCTCTAGGATGTTTCTAGGGAAGTGGAGAAGAGATTTTGGCAGGGGTTGGCCGAGCTTGAGTGCTCAAATGGGTGTGAGGAGGAGGGGGAGGAGGTGTCCTTTTATAAGGGAGGAGAGGGGCACCTTAGGAATATCTCAAAATATTATTTTATATTAAAGTCAAAATCGGTTTATAATGGTTCCAAAGGTACTTATTTCGAAGCTAAAGTGGGGATGGGTCGAAATCCTATCAACCAATAGAATTTAGACAAGTTTAGGATATTATTTTAACCTTATCAATTAGATTTAACTCTAAGATAAATAATTTAACTTTTACCGTGTCTTTTTGTTTTCTTTCACTATATGGTTAATACACTTACTATAACATGCCAAACGATCCCAAAATTGTATATTATTAATCAATATATCCTTATCTAAGTCATTTTGCCGAACCGTAGATTTTTAGGAATAAAATAACAATTAATAATATAATATTTGATTTAAAAACTATTTTGTGTCAATTTTGACACTATTTGATATATGATTTTTGTGAAAGTTATAACAGAATTAAATGTTCGAACCAAGTTGATTAAATCAACATTAATATATCATAGTAACCTAGAAAATTAGTGGAATTCATAAAAAGTCTCAAATTACATTTATTTTGGTGTTTATAACATCAATTATGTCAATATTTCATTAATAAGATAATTACTGCATCATCGTTGTGTCATAAATAAATTAAATTATTTGATTTTTAAAAATTACAAATAAAATACCATTATGTAGGAAATCTTTTTATCTTTCTAATGAATATTTAAAATCTAATTTATCTTATGTATAACCCCATATTAAAAATGATTTACTTATTAAACTTTGATTTTAACTATTTTAACCCTTCTTTAAATAAATTAATAATAAATGTCCTAATCTAATCCAAGTGGGCCTAAATGGTCATATTTTCTTCCTAAGTTTGTTTTTGGTCGAATTAAACTTGTCCAATAGAATTAGGACATGTGTTAGGGTAATAGTAATATCATATTTACCCTTAGTTACCCTATTTACTATTAACTGCGGTAAAAAAAGTAAAAAGTTACTATTCACCAAAAAATTATTTTCATCTCATTGAACCACATTTTAGTCCTTGATATTAACCGTGTCTCTCGGATTTTCGAAATTCCATTCACAGAAGCGGTAAAATTAAGTTTTATGCAAAATTCAGTTTTTAACCTTCTACTTAGTAGTTTCACTATTCATCAAAAATTGATGTTTTTCAGAACAATGCCAAAATTTCATCCCAAGCTATATTTCATATTCCGAATTCAAAAAATGAAGTCTATTTTACCAAATTCATAACATAAAAGTTGCATTAATTAATTTTATAATTAAATCCCGCTGTTAAAACAAATAGCGTGTTTTTAAGAAACAATATCTATCAAAAGATTGACACTTGTTTATGTCTAGTTTAAATGTGAAACTACATCCAATGACCAACATTGTATTAAATTGTAAAAATATATTCTAAATATAATTTAAAACCACTCAAATTAATGATTTATCACTATTAATTATTTCGATTAAAAAAGTTGTTTTTAATTATAATTTAGTAATTTTCACTATTCATCAGAATATGAAAGTTATCCGAAAAGTACCAAAATTTCACCTTAGGCTAAATTCGATACTCCGAATCAAAAAATAAAGTTCATTTTGAAAAATAAGATTTACTGGATTTCAAAAAGTGGTTATTACTATTCATAACGGCTAGTTTTAATAATATTTTTATAGCATATCGTTGTTTAGTGAAACTCGGTATTGCGTACTACACACGCTATCGAGGAAGGTCGCGATTGCGTGTAATGCAAGTCAAGTCAAGGATGTGTGTTGTGCAAGCTCCTTTTGGTGTAGCGTACAACACAAGACATTAATAAAATTAAAAAGAATATTTTTTTATAAAATCTTGGGCTGTTACAACTAGATATCATAGATGTACTATTGGAATGATGTGTCTAGAACACATGATAAATGTTTAAGATTAAAAATGAAATATCATGAGGTTATCATTATAGTTTGGAACTATTATAAAATTTTTATATAATGAGTAATTAAAGGATATTACCATGAAAATTATATGTAAAAAGTAATAGAACAATTATTGGAATAAAACATCATACACGACTCTCTGTATACATGATATGATAATTGAAATTACCACTCATGTTAGGTCTAGGGAACCCACTTTTATAAAATATATACACATATATAATATAATTTTTTTTATATTATGTATATACATTTCATTTATAAATAAATATAAAATTTAATATATATACCAAACGAATGGATATGCGGTCTTAATAATATATTTCAAAATAAATATTTTCATTATTAAAATTTCAATGTATGTTTTTTGGATTTAAATAAAAACACGTCTGATCCCATGATACACCTATATACAAAGAAAACAAAGCCTAACAAAAAAGTGGGAGAAACTGAAATTCACCACAACAAAATCATTTGATGAAAACATAACCTTGACACAATAATGATGTAGAAAAATTTCTAAAATAATTGTTTTAATTAAATAACTAATTTTTTGGTCATGGTAAGAAAGGGTCACAAAAGTGAAAAACCATTTCAAACTTTTTCCCAAATCTGGGGGTCACTATAAGTATAAAATGGTTCATTCATTTAGTGTTATAGTTGTTAAAATATCTTCACACCATTTCATGTTTTTTTATATATTTTTAAAAATTAAAAATGTAATAATGTTAATAATTATTTATATATATAATAAAATTTTAAGTAGTATTTAAAATAGTATTAATTTATTAGGAGTGACTAACAATAATGTAATTAGAAAAATAGAACTAAATACCCCACCAAGGGATCCCTTTTATAAGGGAATGTTTTATCACATCCCTTGAGGATTGTCCACTTGAGATTCAGGTTTTATATTTACATCATCATAATGAAAATATATTAACACAAATAATAATACATAAATAATAATAGATAAGTAATAAAATAATTAATAAAAATGAAATATTTTTAATATAAATAACAATTAATAACAAATAAAATAAAAAATAATGTAATAATGAATAACATTAATAATTAATAATTTAATTGATTATTATTCTATTAAGCTGGTAGGAGGTAAAACCCTACCTTTTTATCAAAAATAGGGAAACACCTCTTTTACACAGCAGAGGGAACCCATTACATGGTCATGAAGGCCTAAGGGTGCACAAAGACACTAGGAAGATATCCTAATGGCCTAAAAAGTGACCTAAGGGCCCTAGACCTTAGGATTAAATTCTTTGGGCCCTAGGCCTAGTAAGCTGACCCAATGGTCCCCTTTTATCACCTACCATATCACACGAATCACCTTGTAGAAGGATTAAGAAGGATGACCTGGTTAGGCCCTTCCAAAATGGGTCTCCCCTCGTTGCTCCATGATGTCTCCAAAATCGAAATCAATTTTCAATTATGTGATAAATTATTAATTATTATAATTAATAAAATTATTAATAACATAATAATAATATTAATAAAATTATTGTTAAATTTTAATCATATTACTAATTATTAATTATATTATTATTATTTATTATTTAAATTATAAAATATTTCTGAAAATAATATCAGGTATCTTAATTTTTAATAATTATATTATTAATTAGTATTTATCCTATAATTTAAAATAGGCTGAGGCTCAAAGGACCCTTTATTAAAGATTTATTGTCTATATTATTAATTATATAAATAATATTTTTAATTATTGATAATTTTTTTTTATTATTAGTTATTAATCATATAATTAAATATTAATTATATCCACATGAGGTGTTGGATGAGTGGTAACATAAAACCACAATACCATCAGGTAGCTGGGGTAGAAAACAAAACCGTAACAATGTCAACCCCCCACTTAAATTGTGGGTGCTATCATGGTGTGGCGTCAAATGATGCCAGTATGATGTTGACTTGTGTGTACGGGTGAAGTACATAGGGTTATGACCATCAATGGTGATAGAGGATATTGGAATTTGATTGGACTATACTAGGAACGAGTAGTACAAAAGAAATCTTATTCGATGGAGGGGGTGGGTAACTATGAGGAAGACTAGGCAGGGAGTTGGGATGCAGTGACATAGTGAGAACGTGATGCAGGGGGCACAGTGGTGGTGTTCTTCGACAATTCTAGGCTAGGAGATGAAAATACAGGGTGCTAGGGAGGCATTCTGCGAAGGGGAATCGATCTATGACATGACCGATAATACACCAGGCCACACACGATCGATGGAAATAAGGGCCCCGCCCAATGTCTAGGGAAATGGATAAAGGGTGTGGCATGCGACTTCCACACACACACACACACATATATATAATATAAATAATAATAGGGTTTATTCTATACCATCCCTATTGGTGGGGGGATATGGACTGGGCTATGATGTTGGGAAGGGGGGATGCTTGATTGTAATTGCACCCCAAACACCTAATATATATAATTTTTATCTATATTATAACTTATTATTATTTATATTATTAATAATTTATTATTTTTTAAATAAACTACTAAATTTTAATTTTCAATTATTAATTATATGATTAGCGTTCAAACCATATAATCCTCCCTGGGGGGGGGGGGTATGGGATATTTATGGACGATGAAATATGAAGGGGTGTCGATCTAGGTATACATTGGCACAGTGTAGGACATTGTTAGGGGGAATTTGATCTAGGAAAAAGGGGCCTTCAATCCATCAAATGGTGTCCATTATTTTCTTAAAAATGTGAATAAATACCTATGGGGTGGTCCAACCATTAGAGGTGGTGTGATCTATACATGTTTTTATATGAGTATGTGTTGAATAATTTATCATAACATCCACGATGTTAAACAAATTATTAATTATTAATTATATAATTAATAATTATTTATTAATAATTTATTATATTATTACTCATTTCTAATTGTATTAGTAATTATTATTTCTATCAATCATATTTCATTTTAATTAATTATATTTTTAACCCTCCATTATTATTAATAATGTAGTATTATTCTAATGATGGAAAAGTGAAAGATGAATCCCACATGTAAAAACCATAAGGGATGAAGGATCTCTTATAAAATAGATCCTAGAGTGTGGTTTTTAGTTATATTAAATGATTACATTATTTATTTTTATCCTGAAATAAATAGAAATATTTTAAATAATTTTTAATATATATATATAACAAAACTAAAAATTAAAATAAAAAAATATATTTTCAAAACAATGTTCCAAAAGTATTAAATGGTTTCATTATTTTATTTAAAGGATAATTCTAACTGAGTAAAACCTTTTCACACTATTAGAACCTCCATAAAAAATAGATAAAACAATAAAATAATTCAAAATTTTAGTTCAATAAAATTTCAAAAAGGATGAAACTGTTTCACGCTTTTAGGATTCAAGGATTTGGGAAAAAACCCGAAATGGTGTCATGATATAATTACCCATTTTATTAAATAAATATAACTTGGATTCAAAAAAATAAAAAATTAAAAAAAATGTTCTAATTTTTTTGAACCAAAGATGATGAAAACCACTCTAGGTAGAAACAACAATGATTGGTTAACTAAACCATCCTAAAATTTACAAATAATTCTCTTACAAAACCAATGTCATAGATCTAGGAAACTATTGAAAAATACAAATTTCCCTAACAAGAATCATCGAATGTAATCAAATGATAATGTATTAGCGAAAATTGTAATAATGGGGAGATGAGAAAGTTGGATACATGGATATACCACAATACAAACTTCCTCTTAATGGTATACGTATTAGGAAAACAAGATTTAGATGATCCACCAAACATACTTCTCCCCCCGATATTGATGTACCGTAAGATATGAAGTTGAACAAATCTACTAACCATAATAAAAAACACATTTCATACACATGTAATTAAAGTTAATAGAAGTATTCATGAATGTAAAAAATTATGAAAGAATGAAAGGGAATTTTTGTTTTACATGGGTTGGGAAATTCATTCCTATCTCCATTAGAGAGCACTATTTCCATTTTGATTACTCAAATTATTTAATGTTTATAATCATCATCAAAAAAATTCCAATAATTTATTACTCTAATTTTCTCATAAAAATCAAAATACCTCACACATATAAAATTGGTCCCACCACCACAAATATATAGGGGTTAATATGGTCAACCTATAACACCACATTTAATATTCTTGGATGACCCATCATTTAAAATTGATGACTACCAATACCCTTTAGAATATGACACTGGAATTTTGAAGTGAGTAAACATTTCAACCACCATATTTTGACAAAAAAAGTTTAAATCCACTAGACACCAACCCTATAGAATAAAAACTTAATTTTTAGAGAATACCATTAGAAGCTACTAGTAAACCAATGTTGTTTTATCATATAATTCACTATCTCTATCTAGTAGATATAGAAATATTTAAAGATGGATTCCAAATCCAACAACAACCCCCTTTAATATCACTTCAAGGAAAAACTATAACGACTATTCAAAACATAGTGACACACTAAATTTTCCAAAAGTGTCTCCTCCTTAGTTTGTTCACCCATGTCCTTCTAAGGAAAAATGTTGCCTCAGTATTTATTAGAGTAAAGGCATGGTGAACATGTACACTAGATTTTTCTTCCTATCTATCTTATATAGTTCTAGCTAATTTTCCACCATAATATTCCAAATGAAATGATATTGTTTACCGATATGCTTCATTGTTACTTATAAAAATGGATCCCTAGATAATTGAATTGTGATATGATGATAAAAATAGAGAAAGACAAGTTGTTACTCCCTATTGTATTCCTATAAAAGTGACCTCAACAATATCAGATCCTTTCCTACTTCTTTGATGGCCAAATAATCTACTTCTATCAAATAAAAATCTACCACCATATGAAGTCATGGAATCTATATAACTATTTTTCCACAAAACATAAAAAAATATAGTTATAATCTTTTGTGTGTTTGAGTCTCCCCCAATATCTACATCAACGTACAACTATAAATGTTCATCTATCATGAATAATGTGGTTATATATACTGTTTCATTGAGATATAATATGATTTATTTCATGGAATCCCAATTTCATTTTCCTAGACTAGGCATATGTTATACATGAGTGGAAAGTAAAACCCACTGTAGTTAGTAGTTGATTATAGTATAGAGACATTTATTAGAAAGAATAAACAATAAGGGAAAGGATTAAGTTTTAGTATCAAACCTTGTAAATATATAAATGTTTATTTATATTTAATTACTACTTAATCCAAGTGAGGTAGTGTGACACTGAATAGAGTGGATAAATACTGAAAATTCTAGGTGGTTAAATTAAAAGAATAATTTGAAATAAGTGACCAATGAACCACCCATATCATCTTAGTAATGTAATAAGTAATGGTGAATGTCAATTGGTATCAGTGAAAACATAGGATCCTTATAAAAATACATTAAATAATGTTCATATTTAATATGTTTAAAAATACTATTAGATAATAAAATATGTCTCTATTCCTAATAGATCAGAAATGGAAGTATCAAACATGAATATGAATAATTGGTTGAAGAACTAGGATAAAGATATGCGAAAAATATAAAAAAGTAGAAGTATATAACACTACTTGAGTATGAAGTAAGTGGTAAGTTTTTTTATTGAATTTATTGATAATGATTATTTTAAAGACTCTAGTATAATTATTGTTGAGTATGAAGACGTCTAAATAGTTGAAGACTTAAACTCTTATTTTGGAGATAATTTGAAGAAGGTTTCTACTAAGGTTTTAACATATATACTATGTTTTGTTAAGGAACTACTTGATGATAAATTACATATAGATAAGAATGATGATTATATGAATAATTAGTTGGGTAAAAATGTCGAAATAAGTGACACACTCACATAATTTGTGAGAGAGGGATAAAAAAATAACACTTTTCAATGAATAGTATTTTAAGCTATTTATGACTAAAAAATATTAGTTTATGAGAAATATGTGTCTAATTTTACTATCACTAATTATTTCCATGTATTATAGAAGCTTCATAATGTTATTTTGAATGTCAAGGACGCAAAACTAGATGTGAAACAAATGAAAGTGTTCGATAGTTCAATTGAAAAAATAAACAAGTTTGATGAGGAATAGAATAAAATGCTAAAGTATGACTAAGAAGAGTGAATTAATTTAGTTTAGGATGAGAAATATTACATTAAAATGATTTATTTGGATCTATAAAGAAAGTTTAATAATATGGAATTAAGAAAAGTGGGCCTTTCCAAAGAATTGAGAAAATAGATTCTGCTAATCAAGTTTTAGTGAAGAAATTCCCCCCAACATGAAATATTAATAATGGTAAATTAAATTTCATATTTACTAGGGAATCATATAACTCAGGATCGGTGAAGAAGAAAACTTTCTATCCATTTAAATTTGGTAGCAATGAATCTAGATTTTCTGGATGTGCAGAAAAAGATAGAACCTATACAAATGAGAAGGAGTAAAAATTTGAATAAATTCACCAATTTTTCATGAAAGGAGGTGAGAATTTACATGATAGTTTTCCCTCAAATGGAGACAAAATGGTAAGGGTTCCAACCAAACAAAATAAAACACTTCAATATTCAAAAATTTCTCTTAATGAGAAAATAATGAGGTTAATTGGGAGATATTTTTGTTACTAGTGGTTTGGAAATAAGGATATGGATTTATACCACAATATATTAGTATCTAAAAGATAGGAATGTATTGGAGAAATGGGGGCCAAATATTGAACATGGAATAAATATTATTTAGTGAAGAAAACATCATAAAAATGGAGAAACCTTTCTATAAAGAATGTATTTGAGTATTTTGAAATTTTTTGTAATATTTGAAACGTATATGGTCGTTGATATTATTAATATTGGTAGAACCCTAATTCATGTCATTAATATACTGAAAGGAATAATTAAACACAGAATATTGAGAAATAGATTAAGCAAGAATGTGTTTCTACCTTGGGAGTTAAATTAATGAAGGAATTTGTTAAACAAGTCACTACCAATAAGGAAATAAAGAGAGCTAACCTAGAAGTTCAGAATACTAGGAATATATTTTTATACTATAGAATGAGAGGAAACATAATATACTACTAAAAGATAGTTAGATTTCTAAATTAGAATAGAGAAATATACAAATAAATAGAATAAATACAAGGGAGATATATCCACATTGGATAAGTGTTTGACACTACTTGTTATGAAGTTATGAAGATTTCCAATAATGGAATCTTGATGGATAAAAATGGAGCACGTGGATATAAAAATTTATTTGGATAAACATGTAACAAGTTAAAGACTTCAAAACCTAGTCAAAATGATATTTTATGAAATAAAGTTAAAGAACCCCTAATTCCAAGTCCAAAAAATGATTACATAAACAGGAGAAGGAATGCATTATTATATGGCCTGATCAGTTAGAAAAGGAAATGGTGATGGAAGAAGATACACAATGTGAAGCTGTTATGATTTCTGAAGGGTAAGAATTCAATTATAGTTACATATATTATTTGAATAATTAATAAGCGTATGCAATTTAAACATTATTAGGTTTTCAAACCTATGGAGGTAAGAATAAATAAATTAAGGCATTTTAGTAATTAAAAAAATGTTCTACTAGGTTGAGTAAGGAGTCTAATCCCCCATGCTGCAACTAATGAGAAGTAGAAATCCCACCTTAGTCCGTTCTATATCTGGATGTGTATCAGTGATGGGAAATAAATGTGAATAAGTGTTGAGAGAATACCATGAGATGAATCTCTCAAAAGAGTCATGCATCTAAAATATTTACCATTTTTTTATTTTTATAGAAATTTTGAGAGACCCCCCAAAATTTGGGGAATTAGGTATGCTTTTCACTCTCACAAATATATTTTAATTTAATATATAAATATTATAAATGAGAGTTATTATCTAACCGTATTGGTAATAAATACCTATTTCATGAAATCCTTTGATGTGTGTGTTTAATTTATGTGATGGTTATTGATAATAATTTAAAAATTTGTTTGAGCAGCCACCCTAATTTGAATATTTGAAGTGAAATCCCATTGAGATTTGATTGTGGTCAACATTATTTTCTAAAGTGACCTCTCATATTTTTAAAACGTTTTATCTCATATAGGCTTATACTGGGTTAGTTAACGAGACATTACATAGAATATTTGGTACCTTCCTTCAATCATGAGATTGATTGAGCACATTTAAAAGTGAATTAACACATGGGGAGAATATGAATATCTAAAATTTAGAAATGTTTACTGGGATTATTTGACCTTCACTTGTAATTTATAAAGGGGATTAAGATGATTTTATGGGTATTTTATTATATTTCAAAGTGGGATAATATTTTACCTCTTGTTTTTATTATTAATTAGGGGGAGAAGAATGACATTGACCGTTGGATTAAATTTGGAATGGAAAAAAAATACAAAGGGGAGATTGAAGTAACCTTGGGTTAAAGTTGTATTTTTTTTCACTAAGTATTGTTGTTATTATTAATGTAAATATGAATGATTTGATGGTTTGTTTTATGTATTGGAGTATTCACCCACCTATGATGAAGATATACCCCCCATCCATTATGGGTAAATAAAAAGAGTTGTCTGTACTTGTTTGGAAATAGAAAAGGTGTTGCTGTTTCTTAAAAATTGATATGGAAACTTTATATAGAATCCAATAATATTTGATGATCATTTAGATATTCCTTAAGTTTAAGGAAATATTTTAAGGTAGGGTAGTATTTTATTCAATATATTCATTATAATGAAGATAAAATAAGTTAGCTAGTATAGATTGAAGATATGTGTTTGTGGGAGATAGAGGATGAGATAAAACTGTAGTTGAGATGGAAGATGATTTCTATGGAATATATTATTATTAGAATTTATTATGATAAAATCCTTTGGAACATTCGTAAAAGGTATTTGGAATAATTTTAATAAGTATCTCAATTTTTTGGAGTAATTATTAATCCATTTGATATAATTGAGAAGGTCTAGAGTATATTGGAATAAGTTCAGAATCATTGGAATATATTCTATAATATCTATTATGGTTATGGATAGCCAAAAATTTTAAAATTATATTTTCCTACATGATTAAGAGAATTTACCAATGTATGGGAGATTTAAGTCCATGTAAGTGAAGTGATTTACAGAGAATAAAATTTTGAAAAATCGGATAAGACATAAGATAATTCATCTATGTAGAGGTGATCTGTCTAGTACATAACACATTTTATCAACATAGATGAGAATTGTGGAATATGATCTTCCTATAATATATTTTTTGAAGTCCGTATAACATTTGAGTATTGTGAAATTTGATGATTGGAAAAGTCAAAATATGTGTTCCAATTGAATTGGTATTATGAAATTTATCAACAATTTATTTTATTTGAGAAGTCCATACAATATTCTATTCACCCATAAGATAATCCTAATAACACGTATTATATTTTAAAAACATTAAACATTTTTCAAAAAATGAAAAATGGAGTAGACGTATGTACAAGATAATTGATCTAAATTGATTATGTTTTTCTATAAGGTACTTTTAAGGTGTGTAAATGATTTTTAAGTTGTGTACAATTTTTTTATCTATGTATAATAATTTAATAAGTAATTTTTTGAAATCCTATAGACTAAAAAATATGTTACTTATGGATTTAATTATCTGATCTAAAAAATTTATAGGATTATTTCAAGTATATCTTGACGGATTAAACATCATGATCATGTATGGAACATTATTCTAGTTGAGACGAAAGAAGATCTAGACCTAGGTGAAGATGTTTTTATTTTGATGAGATCCACACTATAATAAGGAGTTCTATGAGTAATAATGACATGTTTATGGAAATCATGTGGTAGCGATGATCATATTAGAAAAAATTTGTATATATGGAAACCTGAGACCCTATATTCCTTAAATGATTCTGTGTTAGGACATGATATATAAAAATGTGGTAGAAATATAAAAAAAACAAATTTAATAAATAATAAAATGGATATAAGTCATATATATTAGAGATATTTAAATAATATTATCCTTGGAATATCCTTTGATTTTAGATAAGAATACAATTGTTGAAAAGAGAAATCACATATGATATCATTGGGGTAGTTGTTTCATGCAGTGTTTATTTTATGAAATATTCATATGAGATCTTCAAATTCATGAAAATGAAATAAACATTCCCTAAAAGTGATTATCCATATAGAAAAAAATGTAAATACTCCCATGAAATAAAAATAATAAGATATGAAAACTACTTTATAGTGGATTAGAATCATGAGATTTTGGATTGTGTGTGGAATAAGAGAGATCTCAAGGAAAGATAAAGAGGATGATATAATGATGATATGTTAGAGCATCTGGTAATTGAAGTTTAAGGAATAAAAATGAGTTAACCATATATCTATGATCAGGTATATTGTGATGAAATTGTGAGAATAAGAAAGGGAAATCTATTGAAAGTTTGTTTTTTATATCTTATGATATTTTGTGCTGAGGATTTTAGTGATTAAGATGTGAGTGAGAAAACTAGGTGATTAAGTTCTAGTGATATATAATGTTGAGATAAATGTGGAGGTCGAGTTTCATGTATTGATCTTGAAGAACCTGTCGAATTCATACGCTCTGCTATTGAGAAGTATGAGATAACATTATTGATACAAAGGCATCCTTTCAATATTAGTGATCTAATTAAAAATGGATAAGTAAATAAAACACTTTGTTATAAATGGTATTATATTATGGAACCTATGTGACTCAGGTCATGAAAGGAGTACATGGTACAAATCTATGAATATAGTGTGGAGATGTTGGAAGAGGTCACTTTCTAAGCTGAAAAGAGGAAATCGTGTGGGAAGAAAGAATTTGTATGCATGGTGAGAGTCTATGAAGGTGTGATAATCACGAAAAATTATAATCATTAATTGATTATAGTATAGAATCCTTGATTGAGGAGAATAAATAATCAAGGAATATAGTAGGTCTTATTACTAAACCTTAAAAAAAAATTTGTGTCCATTTTCCATTATTTAATATATACACCAGGTGATATAGGGTTACATAAGATAGACTGGACTAGGATTGAAAAGGTATATGAGGTTGGATTAAAAGAATAATTTGTAAAAAGTGAAAACTAATTCACCGCTACCCTCAGAGTGGTCCATCAAACAATGGTTAATTTCAATATTAAATGAATGAAAAATCCCATATCCTATGAAATGTCGTCATGAGCACACACCATTGTGTACATCACAATTCCCAAAAATGATGAAAACAAAACCTTATATATGTTTCATGCCTCATCCTCTATCTTCAATCCCTATTATTTAGAAATATAGAATTTTTCACTAAGGGTGGTTGATACAGAATTGATTTCAAACATACTGAACTTTTTGATAATTATTTGGATGTAATACCTCTAAGACAAAACAAAAATTTTGACTTTCATGTATCACTTATTTTCATACTCACGATTTTATTATCCACTATGATATATTTCATATTGAATCTACAAGAAATATATTATTTTATATCCTAAACAGTTCTAATGCCTATACCCATGAGAACCATGTCATCCATATATAATTGAAACAAGATATAAGTCCAACATTCAAATGACTTTTGGTAGAAATAGTGGTTCACAAGTCTATTTGTCTAACATAAAGTAATATAACATTCTATTCTATTGTATTGGATATTATTTTAGTTCATTGAAACATTTATTCAGGTTTTCAACCAATTACTTGTTCTATTGATCCATGAAACCCACTAGATTTAACATATTGATTTATTCATCCAAGATTCTATGGAGAAATTCCATCTTTACATCCATTTATCTATGTGAAAATATTCAAACTCAACTAAACTTATTTTTTGGATGGTAATATGTTTTACCATTGATGAAACTATTTCAAAGGAATAAATCCCATAATTTTTCTAAAACCCCTTCAAAACTTGCCTTTCTTCACATTGGTTTCATCCATCCACTGCTTCATTTAAAAAAACCCATTTTTTTCAAGATCCTAATTCCCTTTTTCTAAAACAATTTTATCCCATTTTTGTCATTTCTAATTTTTTAGACTCTTAATTAAATGATAACTTCAACTATCTATAATTACTGATATTGGACACCTCTTACGGGGCCTCTGGTTCTCCTCCATCCATTATAAGAAAATAATGAAAGTCATTACCACACCTCTAATCTAACTGACTGACTATAATAGCCCTTTTAAAATTACTATGTGACTCTACATTATTCCACAAAAATTATTTTGATTCACTAAAATCCATATAAATATTCTATGGTACTCTCATTTTCACCTCAGTATCACTTCACCTCTAGTAAAATTACTTCCGACCTACTATCGATACTTAAGTGTTTTCATCTGAATTCTAGATCATAAGTCTCTTTCCTGATCTCTCATTTAGATAAAATTTAATTTTATCAGATGAAAATTTTCCTAAAATTCCTTTCCCTTTAATATTATAGTACTTTTACAAGTCTATATTATTTAAGATAATATTCAGGCATCAGATAACATTTTTCTTGGAATCATCCCAATATGAAAATCAAATGATTTCGTATTCATATTAAAAAATAAAGCATGCTTTTGAAATTTATCATGAGTTTTTCTATATCCTTTGAATAAAAATGTTTATATACAAGACCCCGAAAACATTGATGTGATTTAGATCCATAGATATACTAAACCATATCACATTGATAATTCCATTCCCCATTGGTGCTGATGGATATTGATTAACTAAGTACACTACCTAGTTGACTACATTTTTATAAATTTCGTTGGATATTCTATAATGAAATCACATAATCATTGCATTCTCTATTGATTTTTGGTTTATTATCTATAATATTACAATCTAATAAGGCATTATAAATAGATTATTATTAATTATTACCCCTTTAATATCGAAAAAGTACGACTATGTATTTCCACTATACTCACAACAATTATTTGACTATAAATATTTCAATTCACTTCTATTCTTATTCTCCACCATTGGATTCCACTTCAAAAAAGAACATTAAATAAATCTTATTTTGGATTTAGGAATTAAACCCAAACCATTCTCATTCAATCAACAATAAATCTACAAATTTATTGCAATACATTATGAGACTAGACAAGGGTAGGTACCCAAAAGTTAGTGGGAACTAATTCTTGATTCTGAATATATGGAGTTCATCTGATTTGGTTAAATAAAATCTTACATTTATTTTAAATAATGAAACTCTCACAAATTTTTATGTCTAAATGTTCTAGATTCAATTTTTACATATCTTCTAGAACCTTCATGTTCTTATCACATAGATGGATTAGTCTACATTTCAAAATCATTAAACTATTAGACTCTATAGTTGCATCATTTTTTCACTCCATATATTCATCTAGTTGGATACAGGGTTCTATACTTTATTAATTTATCCAAAACCATCGATAATAGAGTGATATTATATAATCCAATAGAAAATTATATTATAAACCCTAACTTATCTATATATATCATGAAAGTAAAATTAATTCATTGACCTAATATGTGATGTACCTCCTTGAAATTAATGTAGCTTATATTACTCATCCAGACCTTCAAATATCCCTTCCCCCACAATTTCCAAAGACTCATTATCCACTAAGAAAATATTATTGATCTTTATATGAACATAATTTTCCCTGAATCCCATATCTATTTTGGAGTGGAATAATGTTCTAGAATTAATGATCCATGATTTCAATAAATCATGCACACTCGATGGTAAATTATTAATTCCTTCACCAATCATAGAATTTAAAGAACTTATTCTTCAAGATTATACTCATTGATATTCTCTTACTATTTACCTAGAGTATTTTTTATTGTGTATTATATTAATTTAGTTGCAACATGCTAGGCTAGACCTATATAACATTCCTCAGCTCCTTCCATGAGATTTTTCAACTAAAATCCATGAACATATCTTCTGATGAGGTGAAAATCCTCTACTATCTACATTGAGGGTACAACTAGATAGTTTTTGTACATCTCCCTACTTGAGATATTCGTTTATGATAACCCCTAGATATCCAAAAAAAATAATTCATTCTTCCTAAAACAATTTCTCATGTTTTTTACCATCGATTCCTAATTATATAGAAGATATGGTAACAATAAAAATTACTAAAATTATTCTAAAAACATCACATAAAAAGATTAACGCTGGTTTCAAAACATGTTTAAAACTTTTATATGATATGCTATTGGTCTAATTCCAAAAAACTCATTCAGAATGGATTACACATCATGAACACATTATTTATTGTAGAAGGATTATCATACATTCCAAACATAGTCTTCATAAACTATATAAATGTCTTCAACTCTTGGATATTAATGGATATATTTTGATCCAATGACATCTTGATGACTATGAGAACCTTTCTATATAGCCTATCACATTCCACATAATACATATTCATAGGCTTGATTCTAGTCAACATAAGTTCATGTTTTTTTGAAGGTGATAATATATTATCTACATTATCCAAAATCAAATATTCTTTCCCATAATATTTATTATACTAGACCTTATAATCATCTGATTCCATCTATTTGAATACCAAAAATACTATAATTGTATTAAAATATATATAAGGTAATAATTGAATGCTACTTGACTTTCATGATGAGTATGAATTACTGATCTCTTAACAATGATTTGATACCACTTACTGGGTATAAGGTTGAACTAATGATCCATATAATTTTTTTTACATATTTTATAATTAGGGTTAATATATTCTCTAAAAGCTTCAATGAGAATAATTCAACATCTAATTTTTTTTCTCGAAATGATAAGAAGATGAAGCACACTACTCACTAAACCAAAATTAAAAAGACATAAAATGTCCATAAAACACAACAAAATCAGTAAATATATGTTAAAAATATGAAATCAACAATGAAAAATATGGTTTTATGTGGTTTGAAAAAATTATTACACATATAGGAGAAAACGACTTCCATATTTGACAACTCGGATTCTACACAAAGTTTACAATCAAAATTATAAATATTTTATGATAACTAATAATATTTTTTTTATAATTATCACATTTTGTACCACATATACAAGTGGTCTGATACCCATATATATATATATATTTGTGGTCTAGTCAGTCAACCTATAACAACACTATAAAAAAATTCTTAGATGACCCATTATTTTAAATCAATGAATGTAAATTCCCAATAGCATTAAACACCAGGCCACTTAAGCCAGTGAAAATTCCATCCAACTTGTTTGGACCACTAACCAGTACACATCCACAAAACCCAATCCAAATATAATCAATATTTCATTTTTCATAGAATCCCATCTTCCACATTCAATTCCACAATGCTGTTTTAGTATATAGTTCCCTCTCCATCTGTTAGATGTAGTAGCACGATAAATTGTATTTACAACCCAACAAAGAAATATCAGTAGAAACCAATGGGAATTACAAGGTAACATAATGAGGAGATATCATTTGATGAGGTAAAATAATAGGTAATCTAAATAATGGAGGGAAAATTATCCTATGATTGAATCAATTTCCATAGATGATACACCAAAATAAAGGGATTAACATGGACATAAAGTGAAAGAATGAATGAATTATATGAAGAAAAGACTGTCCCATGTTTGAAAAATATGATACTATAGTGAGAAACAATCTTGTGTGGGAATCAAGATATTGCGTACTATAGAACAAAAAAGTAGTCTTAAGAGTGTTTTGTTTAGGATAGTTTTTATGACCACCTCTATTTAAAAAATGTTTATTATTATTTAAAAAATATTAGAAGGTTTGTGGAACCACCCCTATACATGAAATACTTTTAGATTTATTGTAGGTTTTATTAAAACAACCAAAATATCATTTTAATAACCACCTAAAAAACTACTCTCCACTAACACTATAAACCCCTACTGTAACGCCTCGACCCCAGTTGCTTAGAGCTAGTGCCTTACTTTATTACATTATCCTGATTGCAAGGAATAAAATATTGAAGGTCAAAATGTTTAACATTTTCGGAAAACTAAATTACTTAAATGATACCCATTTTACATAGTGAAATATAAATTAAATATAATACATTTCAAAATCTAAGAAAATGCGTCCTTGAAAACTCATTCAAAGATATTTTCTTTATAACATGGGGAAAGGGAAAAAATTATGGTTGAGATCAAATGCTCAGTTAGGGTAAGTAAAATAGAATAAATAATGAATCAATGAGAGTAAATAAACATGGAAAGGTAAATAACTGGGAACACATACCATTTAAATAACTATATAAGGCAAAATAAATATGAAAATGTAAATAACTGAAACACATTCCATTTAATCAATAAGATGAGAATGAAATCCATCCAAAGATAATTTAAAAGAGAAAATATCATGGATAAATAATAATAAAAATAACTAAATTATCAATTATAGAAATGACTAATTATTGTTCATCATGTCTAAGGAACATGAAAACCTATACTATCAAGACAATTCACAAGACAATTTAAAACTATTTGTAGAAACCCATCTAATTTGGAAAACGACTTTGTCTTATGAGAAGCTATTGATGAATCGAGGGGATATATAAATTATGGGAACCAAAAAACACTTTTAATATAATAATTCCTCATAAATAAAGTAAAAAATTTAATTAATTAATAACAATCCTCATCGGATATCTATATTGAGTAATGAATATTGATTTATCAATATTTCACTAAATAATGAAATAACTATCAAAGAGAACACCGTATGTCAGAATGGTATATGGGTTTGGAAATAATAATACCCATTTAATGAGAATATGGATATTTATGATAAGATTAATTTACAATAAAAATGATCATATGGATGTGATTGTTTCAAGTGAACATTAACAATCCCAAAATAAATTGATTCTGAATATAAATTTTTTACCTCTTGGTAGTTTTCAAGTCAAAACCCCATGGATGAAATAGTTCAATATGAAACATAATATATCATGATGTATGAGTAAATAATGATATTAAATGTTAATAGGGTGGTATATACACCACATTAAAGTTATTTAGTGGATACTAATAAATAAGTGTCAGTGGAATGAAAAAATAGATGAAATCCCTCACCTTTCATTTCTATTTGGGTGAACATCCTTTGACCACTTGTATAATGTGTTGGTATGAGTGAGTATCTCAAGAGCTAGGTGAATTGACTACCTAATAAAGATTTCGGTTAAAAATAGATTAAAATAAAATCATGCAATTAATTTATATACTCCCTAGTTGATCAAAAAAACTGATCGATATAATTATTTTCCTTTTAAAAGAACAATAAATGATTGAAAATGTCTCATTTTAAATATTATATAATATTAAATTAACCTTCTAATTAAATATAATTAATCAAAAAAATATATAAACATTTATTATAGTCAACTATCAATGTAATTGGGTTTTTATAGTTTAAAGTGGATTTTATTTCAAAGTACATAAAATAAAGAAAAAAATAGAACAAAATAAAAATACAAGGTTCATTCTGAAGCTGATAGTTACCCCTATCCACTTGGAAATAACCTACTACCAAGTAGGTTAATATAAAAATAATTATTTTCCACAACCTCGATTAGGTATTACATCTATATGGAAACTGTCCAATCTATAGAGATACCTCTTTCATAGTAATCATGAGAGTACAAAAGATAAAAAGATACACATGGTTCTATTCCACATTAATCATGAGAAACCAGTAAAATAAGATTGAGAAGATATCTACGTATCTTTTAATTTAATATAGGATATTGTGTGTGTATAAAATATAGATCATACACAAATTTCTTGTAATGTAACAAAAATAAACAAATAAAGAATGTAAAGGTGTAATAAATAATGGTGCCTCTGTATGATAAGAAATAAAAATCATGACTCCTTGACTATAGTTTGAAAAGAATCTTGAGTTGTCTTTCTAAAATATTCTATAGAAAAGAGTGTCATAAAATACTTTTATTTAGAATATAGGATTTGTGTGTTCATTATTCTCCAATATCATAGCCGTGTGTAAGAAATATACAGCATGGAAGAACTATTTTTTTACAGCGAGGTTCAAATCACTTCACATGTGAAAATATGTGTTTGTTTGTATGTTACATATATACACATATGTTTGCATGAGGTAGCCTACATCCTCTTTTACCAAAACTAGATGAAAAATAATCTATGCGAGAAGAAATCTAGATTTCCTGCATCCTTATACTCAGGGATAATACATTCCTTAATTCATAACTATTGAGAAATAAAGAATCATTCATTAAATTAAGTTTCCACATTAAATTGCACAAAATAACCATTTGATATATTTAATTCAAAATAATTATATAACAGTAGTGGCGGGTCTTTAGATTGGTGGAAATATCTGAATGTTTCTTGAACTGGGAGTGACTCTGAGTCTGGTGGTGACACACAGTGTCGGTGACAGAGAGTCTGGCAGTGTGTCTTTAGAATGGTGTGAATGTCTGGTGGTGAGTCAGGCTCTATAAGTGACTCAAAACATTACCAAATTTTAATTCTATTGGAATTTCCCCTTAATTTTGACATATTTATGATGTTAGGTCATCTTGAGAGGAAATGCTCTATAATGGCAGTGAGGCATAAATGATGGTATTTAATCTACAGATATATTCAATTTATTGGTTCAATGATATGACATATACAACGGTGAGTCATTTATGGAGATGACTATTTTCCTTAAATTTTCAAATTTTCATCTTGGTGACATCTATAGTGTTGAAATGAAATCTGGTGATGAGTGTTTTTTATACATATCCAAACATTCATAATGGTAGTGACTCATCTATGATGGTGTCATCCTTGGTGGAGAATCTTATAGATAATGATTCATACTTTTCCAAATTTATCCATGCTACATTATAATGTCAAATGATAACAAAAAACCAAAAACTCATTAAGATTACAAGAAACTTTATATTTTTATCATTAAAACAAGGAGGCCAACAATATCATTTTATTTGATGTTTACATATAATGGCATTTTATACACATGATATCAATGATAATTAATGGAATCCAAGTTAAATCAAGACATTTCATACAATATGATTTAATGAAGTAAATGTCATATGGTTTCAAATGTATAAACCATGACAAAAATGGATTTTTATCAAAGGTATAAACATGGTAATAATTATAAAAGATAAGAAATACATTAAAATAAAAAGCAAAATACTTATGTTATTAGCGAAGATTAAATTATAGGTAATTGAAACAAAGATCACTGTTAGCTATATTAGTGGAATAGATAAAAATTCCATATAATATTTCTCCCCCTTTTGGGATTATAAAAAAGTGAATGAATAAATAGGAAATGATCATAATAATTGAATATAAATAAATGAAATAATTTTACTCAGAGATTTTTGATTTTAAAAGTCATTGAGGGGATAACCAAAATGTTTGAAAATAAGTGAAAAAAATTACCATAAAAAACACAAATTAAAATGATCAATGATTCATAGGTAAAGTTGAAGGTATCAATGGAGATTTTCTCTTTTCCCTGTTTGAGGAAAAATCTATAACAACTGAGTCTATGGTTTTAGCAGGAACAATCACAGGAACATCTGTCAGACAATGGGGGTATCTAGTGATGATGGGTATGAGGTTATAAATTACTTCTCTAGGAGAGAGAGAAAAAGGATGGAATCTATATGGAAGAGGTGAAAGAGTTTCTCTGGTCACTCTTGGTCTTATTTACTCTAGATTAGTCTCTAGAGGATTCATATGGAAAGAAAAAAGTATGGCCTCATGAGCTATAACAAATGTTCCATGTATATGAAGAAATGGGTTTATAATATTTAAGATATCCATAATGATGTTTCCACCTCTATCCATCATACTAAAAAGCTATTTCTTATCTCCTATAAAATTATTTAGAATATGAGTAGTAACCTTCAATGGGTTAACTTTCTCTTTGATGTCTTGGGAAATTCGTATAATCCATACTTTTTTTACCAAGAACATAAAATGAGCATGCATGTCATGCTTGGTGGAAATTATTAATAGATAGTTCTTGATAACATTTTTTTTATTATCTATTTCATACTACATATCTTTCATGTATTGTCTAATCATCTTTAATTAATGAACAAAGTTATGTTGAAACTTTCTCAATGTTTTCTCATTTATGGAAAGTGCAGCAGCTGAAAGACAACTTGAATGACCACTGAGTTATTCTCACACAACATATCTAAGAAACTAAACATCAAAATAAATAAGATAAGGATCACTTTAACTAGAGGCCACTAAGGTATTATTTTCAATCATTTAAAACAAGGATCCCAAGGAATCCACAAGGGAATATTTCATCTACTACACAGTGGATTTTAAGGATTCCAAATCATTTGTGAACCTTCAGTTTTCTATTTCAACTTATTTGATATAATTCATAATTTTCAAATGAATATGGTGAATAAAAAACTCACAAAAAATATTCAACATCCTAGTCACATAACGTAGTAACCAAGGCTGGCCTATTCCTAAACTTCACATCAAACTCAGGAAAAAGTTTTTCATTGAAATTGTCCAAATCACCCGTGGTGACAACATAAACTCATGCTATAGGATCAAAAGGGGTAGAAAATGTTTTTGAGGAACGAACCGATGTATTCTATCACTATAAATTAAGATTCCACCACAATAGGTAAACTAATAGGGGTCTCAAAATATCTCTAGACAATAACAAATTTCTCAACATTAGTAGGCCCATCTTCCATCTTCTTAGTAACTATCTCCTCCACAAGAGTAATAACATTAATTTTATATTCAACTAACTAATAAACATAATTCTCCTCAACAACATTTATAGGTACACTATGATCATAAGTAGTAGGAAGATCAATATGACTCTCAAAACTTGGGGGTTTCTCCCACTCAACTAATGAATCTCCATATTTCATAACAGCTCTTTCCACATCACTAAAAAATCTAGGACATTCCATAGATTTAGAAGAAGATTCAAGAGGATAAAAAAGGAATAATTTAAACATCTTCATCCCTAATAATTACACAAGAACTATTAGGGTTAGAATCTCCATCACCATCATAATCATCCTTTGAAGTACCATTACCATTTCATTCTTTATTGTCATATTCATCATCTCTATCTTCTTCATACTCTTAATCTTTTCAATTAACATAATTCATATAGGTTATGGATATAAATTTGAATTGATTTGTGTTAGATATCTCGGTTTCGTCATCATCACTTCTCTCTTTCAAAAGTTTCTCCCTTTTAGGGAGAGTCCTAAGTAGACTAGGTGTTCCATATGAAATAGAAGGAGATTCATGAGGTAGTTCTGGGTCACTTACCTCATCAAAAAAAATTATTATCCTAAATTTACTCTAAAAATATCTTATTATTTCCTATTATAATTATTGTACTCAATAATATCATCAGGATCTGGGCTGGGTTCCACAAGGTCTTTCAGTCTAGAAGGGTGGTAATCATGATTGGGCTCATCATAAAACTTTTTATTATCACTGACCCATTGTTTATCCCATGGGTTGAAAATTATTTTCAACTTTATGAATATTTTATAGTGATTCATAATCCACCATCGTATACAATATACTCTTTATCTTTAGGTAAATATTTTATTTTAACATTGAATAAATGAACATCATGGAGATTATAGAATTTGATATAGAGATAGGCTTACACATTTCCCTCATGTTAAAGTATAAGATATTTCAAGATATTTACCTTGTGTCCAATTTTCATAAGACATAAAAAATAATCATCATAATATCTCAATGTATCAAAATCACCCTTTCAGAGACACAACAAATGTTGAATGATATTGAAAATTAGTATGCACAAACTATCAAGCTCCAAAGCAATTGGTCTTTTAAGACACCATATCATGTTAACTCAGACAGGGCTTCTTTAGAAATTAAATCATCACTAGACTATATAATAGTCCCTTAGTAATCATTAAGCACACCATCATGTGTAACGTTCAAAAATTCATCACACTACCTTGAAGAAAGGACAATTCTATGTCCATAAACCACACTTCTTACTCAGTATTAATTATCATCAATATTGAAATCTTCATACTAATAAAACATATATACTAAACCAGTAAAAAAATCACTCATTTTAAGACAACCATTCCATACATCCTTGGTTTTGAAGAACTTCAAACACAAAATATTTAATCGAACACAGACACTATACATTAACTTATTTCTTGGGTACTATAAAACACTTTTAAAGCTCAAGATTTTGTTTCTCTAATAGTGCAAGACTACTTGTATCCCCTTTTGGATTATTTTTAGGATTCAACTAGTCTAATGAAGAAACTAAAGGATGCTTTACTTTGGCAATGGATATTCGATCAATCTGTTTGGGAAAAGGTGAAGGGAGGGCTGACATTTGGGAGGGAAGGGGTCATAATAGGTTTCAAGGGAAAAGGCACGAGATAGGCGACTATTGTATTTAGAAAATGAATATCATTAAAATAAATTGTTATTTTAGGGATTTTCAATATAAAAATAATACTTAAATTATTGAAACACTGAAAGAATTAGAATAGAATCATAAAATAAATAAATGGTGATGAAAATAAAACTGGATTTTTAAAACATACAAGTGGAAAAAAAATTAAAAAGGACTTGAAACATTATAATGATGGGAAATATCCCAATGGTGAAAATATCATCAAAAGTATGTATCATCAGTGAGAAAAAATAGTGAAAAATCACAACGGTGAGAATTCACAATGATGAGAAGTATCAACGGTGAGACATATCAATGGTGAGAAGTATCAATAGTGATAAGTATCATCTTTTTGACATTCAAAATGGAGAGAAATTCATAACTATGATACATTCTCAATGGTGATACGTTCACAATTTTAAGAAATTCAAAATGGTGAGTTAGAAAAATAACACAACCAAAATTGATCATACCTAACTAGTGTTTAATGTAATTATTTCTCTCATAATTTAAAGGTTTAATAATGTTATTAGTAATTTGATTTTATATACCAATTTATTCAAGAGTGATATCACCATTTTAAAAATTATCTCTCAAAAAATGATGTCTTACATAAATATGATTTGTTATAGAAATTGATACATGATTATTTGAAATTTTTATAGAACTTTTGTTTTAAATAATTTTTAGGGAAATGTCACAATTGATATATTTTTTCCACTAAAGTGTGTTTCATCAAAAAAATGTGCATCTCACTTACCTACAGCTATGTATTGAGCTTTAGTTGTATAAATCACAACATAATGTTATTTTATTCTATAATAATAATCTATAGACATTCCTAAAGGATGACATGTTCCAAAATTGATTTCTTATCTAACTTACATCCTCTAAAATCAATATCAGAAGAACTTACTAATTCAAATAATTTACCTCTAGGGTAAAACAATATTAAATTGGTAATGCAATTTAGGTATTTGAAAATTAATTTAATAGAAACCAAGTGTGAATCCTTTGGGTTTTCCTAAAAATGAGCACAAATACACACACTAAACACAATATTTTTTAAACAAGAATTCAAATTGGGGAGACATACAATCATTCATATATATATGATTTGATACACTTGTTTCTAAGATTCATAAAGTTCCAAATTACAGGTAGTACTCATAGGGGTATCAATACTCTTATTTCTATCAATGATAAGTTTTTTTAGGATCCTTAGTATATTAACATCGATTTAAAATATTTTCTATTTTATTATAAAAAATTATAAATCCAAGAATAAGCTTTATTTCACCCATCAATCTCATTTAAAATTCTTTTTTACATTATTTTTGAAAACTCATTATATAAATAATTTTTTCTAAATCCAAAAATAATATCTCATACATAAATGTGTACAACTAAAACATATTTTGAAATCAAATTTATAAAAAGGGTGGATTATCTTTATCTTTTATAAATCCTTTTGAAATAATAAAGGAGTTGATCTAATCATAAAAAGGTCTATAAGAACTTTTCAAACCATACAATGAATTTGTTAATTTAAAATCACTATCTGAAAAATAGGGATTTTGAAAACTATTGGTTTGTATAAAAAAACTCCTCAATTATATACCCATCAATGAAATATATTCAGAATCCATTTGATAAAGCATAAAATATAAACAAGCTACATAATCAAGGAGTATTATAATGGATTCAAGTGTGGATACTAGTGAAAAGATCTGTTCATAGTCTATTCACTCTTTATGACTATATCCTTGTGCAAATAGTCTAGATTTTTTTCTTTACTATCATTATTGATTTATCTACCTTGTTTCTAAACACCCATTTAGTTCATATAGTTATGTTTTCATTGGGTCTATCCACATTTTCACATACATTATTTCATTCAAATTGATTTTTTTAATATACATTACCCATAATTCATCATTAATTGAACCCTTTATGTTTTAGGTTAAAGATGAGAAAATATAGGTGGATGTTTAAAATAGTTTCTTAGAGAAGCTCTAGTTTGTGTACCTCGATCTCGATCTCTAAATATAGAATCTAAATGATGGTACTTAAGCATTCTAAGAACTCTAGAAAAATAGGGTTTGGTCACCTCTGGATTCTCTACTGCTTCAGGTTCAATTTATTGAATTTTAACATAATTGGATGATTTTTATGATTAATTCATAATAGAATTTTATGTTTTGGAATTTATGTTTAGAGAATATATATTGTCCATAAGGTTTTTTAAAGCAGTCTTGGGTTCATTTGGGTCCACTTCATCAAATTTTAAATGAACATTTTCTTCCATAGTTTTGGTACTTTCGTTAAAAACACCATAAGATTTATTGGAGGTTGAATAACCTAGGAAAATTCTTACATCAGTTTTGGAGGTAATATTTTCAAGACTATCCCTAGTGTTAAGAATAATTACATTACATCTAAAAACACTAATGTAATTATCCTTGGTCTTTCTACTATTACCAATCTCATAAGGGGTCATCTTTAAGATATGTATAATTAATACACTTTTTATAATATAACATGTTGTGTTCAAAGACTCTAATCAAAAGTATACATGTAGGCCATATTCATTTAGTATAGTACATGCTACCTCTTTGAGAGTTATATTCATTTTTTCTACAACTCCATTATGCTGAGTGGTCCTAGGAACAAGGTAGTTATGGATATAGCCATTTTTTAAAATAAAGTTTAAAATTCTTGATTTTAAATCTCATAGCCTTTGAAACCTATTAAAGTCTTAATTTTAAGTCCACTTAAGTTTTATATTAATCATGAATACTTGGTGAAAATTCACTCCTGTGATCTAAGAAGACAGCCGCCTCAATGTTGAATCATGTCTGATGGTAGGTAATCTTGAAAAGTAATTTTCCATGTTGGTGATGAGACGTTTTTTATGGTAGATAATATAAACACATTTTCAATTTATTAGTTCCATGTTATGTCATTTACAATGTTGAGTAATTATTGGCGGCAATACTTTTCCATACATTATCAAATTTGTATCTTGGTGATATCCAAAACAATGACTGAAATATTGCAGTGAGTGTTTCCAACAAATATCCAAATTTCCATATTGGAAGTTACTCATCTCTTATGTTTTCGTCTATGGTAGTGGGTCTTCTTGATAGTGAGTCATACTTAAATAAATTTCTCCAAGATTCTTTATATGTAAAATGGTAACATAATATAGTAAACTCCTTAAGATCATAAGAAACATGATTTTGTGATCATTAAAATAATGAGGCCAAAATATTGGTTTTAATCAAGTTATTAACTTGTAATATAACTATAATCATATATTTAGATTCATATATTTAATTCTTATAATATATTAATAACTATTTGATAACAATCATTCATTATTTTCACTATTCCGGGTGTTAATTTCCTAGTTTTTCGAGTAAGTTTTGACATGGTAGTTGTTGTTTTAATTAATAAGATCATGATTTCATCATCTATATATTGTTAACCATGATTTTAATATCATATATATTCACTATATATGTATTCCTGATATTCCATAAAATTTGGAGAAAATAAATGAAATGCATCGTTTATGGAGACAGTTGGATGTATATACGCATGAATGCTACTTCCATTTTAGTGTCATATTAAATGAATGAAAATAAAATGAAATATATTTATATTATAAATATAGTTTCATATTTATTCCATATATTTCACATATTTTTATTAAAATCATCCTTAACACATTGTAGTTATAGTGTGAACGAATCACATATCATTGAGGAGGCGGTAGTCCACACGTCCACAAACGATGTTATCAAATTCCAATAAAATGGAACAAAAACTTATATTTGTTATATAAAAATTAAATAACCATAAATACATAATAACTACAATATATATCATATATAGACTATAAATCCATCATTATTCCAACCTTTAACTGTGGTAATTAAATAACAAATGACATCAGTTCGCGAGGTTGTAGTCTGCCGTACTCTAGAACAATGATTGTATATCCCATTTGTTGGATGTGTATGAAACTATATGAAAAAAATCATAGAATAGAAAACTTATAGTATATTAAAGATACTATATTAAATATAAAATAATGATATATAATTAATTTAAGTGGTGTATAAGTAAATGAAACAAATGTGATTGTTGATGAATGTTACATCTTATTCGTGTAAATCCATTTGGGTTACACCAAAAGACTTTCGTTGTTGGATATCTACCCAAAGTGAGGATCTTCGATGAGGTGAGATAATTTTAAATATTATTTGGACTATCCACATGTCTTGATAGGTGTGAATAAATGGGTGGGGTGGAAGCCATTTTGTAGTGGTGGAGTAGAATTCATGTAAATATAAAAATGTAGACACTATTGAGATGTATCTCTTACATAATTTGCCTCCAATAATGAATTTAATTAGATAAAAGTTAGAATATGGTTGAAATATTTCCATGCAATGGATTTTTGGAATATTTCTAGGTAATTTTGTCCCTTATGTTTATGGTTTTTCCCTTATTGAACATAATATTACCTTCATCGCTCTAAATAATTTTAACTATATTCTGAAATAATTTTAGTTAAAAACTATGTTGAACTTAAAAAACATTATAAATTATTCTGTTTCAAATTATGGAACAAATTTTATCCAAAATAAAATCACAGAATTAGTAGAAATTAATTAAAAATTAGTCTCACAGACAGGGTGAGAAAGCGGGTTTTTAGAAATCCTTGGCATTCCATTAGCCTTTCCTATAATACTGGAGAATCAGACTATGAACTCTTTAAAATAGAATCCCAAATCCCTATAATACATGTCCTAGTTTATGGTATTTACTTTCCCTTTCCTTCAGGGATTTTATATGCCTCTTCCTCAATTAAATATATTTAGCATATGCATAATAACCAACCAACAAGAATAATGAGTACCACTGATCCATTGTGCTAGTGTTAATAGGAATGCATCCCACATGGATGTTATACATAAGTAAAAGTGTTTGAATTATGTTGGGGGGGGGATGTCATAATTCAATAAAACATGGGGGAAGTATACCAAGTGTTTGGTTGTGTAGTGGGGGGCCTTAGAATGTAATTTTATAGAGATCATTGTATGATTGGGAAGTATTATGGATGTGGCTAATAAATAGATAGGTATTTCTTCATAAAATTAACCTTTTTTTATAATGATCCCAAGTGGACCATCAACCTAATCCATGACCTAACCATCCAACTGTGACCTAAGTAAGAGGGATCCCCAACACATCTCCACTGTATAGAAAAAAACATGGAAGGTACTATCCCCATATTGTATGGGGTTTTTAATTCTTCATCTACCATAGCTTGAATTAGTGACCTCATGAATAATAGAAAATTGAGAAGATATAAGAGTTCCACTGATAACCCACACCTTTATGGGTTATTAATTTTAGAGTTAATTTGAACTTTGGTTTTTGTAGATGATTCATTTTGAGAACCAGGTGTTGTACCAAAATATTTACAATTTAAAAATCATTAAGGTGTGTTTTAGGATTAAAATGAAGCTTAGTGAATGAATCAGAACTCGAGAGAAGGATGGAGGAATTTTTATGACCATTAAGATTATTATGGTGACACCAGTTAACTAGAGTCATGATATCTGCTAGATTGTGGTTTTTGAAGTAGCCCAAATTTATTTTTGTTCTCACAAGACATCTTATGATCTCTGAGAATATAGTTAACGAGGAAAACTTGGAAACATTATAATTAAGGGTATTTACATATTTTTTTCCCTTAAACTTATTATGTATTAATCTAACTTTCTCAATTTTAAGAGATCCATTCATTCAGGATCTTATCTTCTCCTCCCTATATACATTTACCTTGATCCTAAGTGGATCTAGATTTAATATATTTGAGAATTAGTTTGAGATCCTTTATTATTCTTTTATATTGACTCCTTATCCTCATCTGGTGGTGGATTGTTGTTTCATTCATCATGGATTATTCCTCTTGGTAAGTCTTAGCCTTTTTGATTCCATGTTTCTTTTCGAATTCTCTAACTTATTGTTCATATTGATTAATGATTGATCTCAGGATTTATTTTAATTAAGTAATTGTATCATAATTGTACCAAATCCTAGTAGAATTGTCTAAGAATAGCGGGGATTATTATTTTTATTTCTAGAGGAAGTACCATGATTATGAAAACATTTCATTACATTATTCTTAATTGAAGATGCATCCCATGGAATTTCTTTAAAAGTTTTATGTTGAGTTGATGTGAATCATACATTTAATCATGAAATTGAGTTAGGAATTTTTCATGCCTTAGATGCGAGAGTGTGCCTGGAATGTCATGAACTATATTTTGCATTATTGTTGTTAAGGTACATTTCCTGATTCATTTTTATTGAGGATCCGATTTAATTATATTAAATTGGCCTTTATATAATATTCTTGATAGAGGGATTTTACCCCCAAAAATGTGAGTAATATTATTGGACCATCCATGGGTGGTTTCTCATGGTTTCGACTAGTCACCAATACATAGTGTGTTATTAATTAAGTATACATTTTTTCATTTGGTTTTGAGTTTTCATTAAATCATTTAATTAATTATTATTTTTTTAACTAAATAAATTTGAATGATCGTAGATGATTTAATACCTCATGGTGATTGATTGAAGTTGAGTGGACCTGGAAAGACTTAGAAAAAGACGATGGTGTTTTCTTGAATAAGAGTTGACTCCATCTTGATATAGGTTGTATCATGTACTAAACCATATGGTATTATACATGGATTATTGGATGTAAAATTAGGATTTACTCCTTGGGATAATAGCCCTTGATTCGTAACTGTTTTATGAAAATTAGTTAATGATATTTAATTCTTAACTAATTAAAGTAACTATGACTATTATAACTTTCCAATGTGCTAAGGTCCATGAAAGATGCTTGTGCACTGGCTTGATGTTGATTGTTAGTGGTTGAGGATTTTATCTATAATGTGTTCCTTATATTACATAGAACCGTTTTGGTTCATTGTTATTCCCCATGATACCTTATCCCCATGAAAACATTTCTTAATAAAAAATTAATTATCCCTTACTATATTATAACCCATATCGCTACTAGTTTTTCCATAGAAACCATTGTTTGAAAAGTTATACATGAGTATAGTGTGAATGGGTAGCTTGTGAGATATATGATTGATATGATTCACATGTGGAATGTGTATTGTTTGAGGACTTTATCTGGTATGGTTATTACTCCCCACTATGTCACACCTTTTATTTGGTTATTTAATTTCTAGTAGAATGTTTGAAAATCTATGATATTCCTAAATATGTTGTGTGATACTGATGTAATATTAAATAAATTGTGGAATTCTTATCATGGTGTATTTCCATGTTATTACCTATGATTTTTTTATTTCTTATTCATTATTTTTTGGCATGTGGAATATTTATTAAGATATATTATTCGTCTATATTTTATGCCTTACAAATGGATTTGTACATTTATAGTTGAATATCTATTTTAGTTTTCATGTTGACAGGTGGATTTGAAGGATTTATTTTCTCCCTTATAAGGGATGCATGGATGAAACGATTCGTTGGTTGTCATCCCATGTATGACAATTAGCACCATATCTTCACATGGGTAAACCCATGGGGGAATTCTATTCACCATTTGAAGAGGGACTATATACCAGTATGATTGGATGATGAATAATATTGTTTTATGTGTATGGAGTTCTATTGATTTCAGAATTACAAGAGTTAAAACCATGCAAAATGATCTTGTATCCATGATTCATAGGCCATAATTTCCGTTAAAGGTGAGTGTGGAGTTGATCCTTAAAAGATGTATGTGTAAAGTTACTTAAATATGGAATGTGAATTTTCCCTTAAAGGATAGACTAATCCACATGGCATGATCTATGTCATGTGGTGACTACATATGAAATTATTGTAGAATGGTTTTGAATTATGTATGGAAGGTCTTAGTGACCTATTCATATGTTTTTGATTAAATAGAAGATAGTTTATTTTTTATTAGTTGTACATTGGTGATTAATTTTCATTATTATGTTGATTATGTATTTATTATATACTTGTTTTTATGAGATTATAACATGTATGGACACTACATTTTACTAGTTATGTGTACATTGGTGGTTCCCCAATGAGTTGTAATCACACCCTACTCGAGTGGCCATAGAACATGAAAACATGAACATCCCTTAGTTATTACAGGTACAATTTGGGAAGGGACCTGATTTTCATCATAAAGGGGGATTGTTTTTGATGAGTTTAGAGATGAGGAGGAGTCAAGGCTAGCTGTAAGGTGTATTGATTTTATTTTATTTTATATTACCTAATTCTATCTTTTATATGTGATCATATCAATTGGCAGTCAGTTTCATTATTCCAACAGAATTTTTCATGTCTTTTTTTATACATTTATTCGATATAGATAGTAATCTATTTGGTATTTGGGTACTCCTTTTGTTTATTAGGTAGATGTTGGCTATTTGATTTTATTTTTCACACTAATTGATGGTATATTCTCCCCATGAATTCAATTTTGATTCTCTCTTATTGTTGGAAACCACTATAATATGGTGAGGCATGCTTGAGGTTATGTAGAACACAAGATTGGACCCTGACGATTCGGTTTGGGACGTTACATCACCCATCATCACTCATTCCCAAGCCCCTCATGCCTACCCACAAGATCTATGAACCCAAAATATGTTATCTCACACCACTAGTTATTCTCTGAGACCTATATAAGGGTATATGTAAACAAGACTATCACCCGATCCCCTTTGTGACATAGTCATCGGGTGAATCAAATTTACCTAAATGATAAATATCTCTTATTCCAATTGTAGGTGGCACAATGTCATCCTAAATATTATTCCTAGGGAACCAATGGTCTCAGATTCTTGTACCCGATACTATTAAATTATGAATTTATGGACTTTCATTTATAAAAATATATATTCAATTATGCTAAAGGTGATACCAACATCATACAAGGAATTAACCCCACATCATTATTTGTTGAGCCTTATACAAACTCATCCCTGCTCCAAATTACTTATAATATGTCAAAAAACCAAAATAATTAATTATAACAATTTATAATCAATTATTAAATTTAATTTTTATAGATATATTTTCCTTAAATCTCACCACCTATCCTCACCACACTCTAACTACAACCAATCACACACATAAGGTCCATGGCATACCCCCAATACTAAACTCAACAAGATACCTAGCCACGATAACCTGGTAAATTTTCAATTTTTCCCTATTTAATAAAAAATATAAATTAAATTCATCAAGTCATGTACCTTCAACAAAATAGTGTATAAAAACATGTGTTCAAGATCTTGGGATTCCCAGTCTCTATATCACATGAAATCCCAATCGATATCGAATAATTTCAACATGCTCCAGTAAAATTTTCAAAAAACCCATATCATAGAGACCACTAAAATTAGAGGTTTTCAATTGGAAACAATAATAGGGGAATGAATAGGGTTCATACATCAGGTCTACCAAAAATGTTCACCCATAAAATTCCACCATCAGAGGGGTTTAAGTGAGAAGCGAGAAGTGGTAGATCTATCCAAATGGCCTCCCATATGAACAAGACCCTAAAAAATAGGTTTGGGGTGTCTAATGATACATTATTGTTCTATAATTGTTAAAAAATACTAGGGCATCCATTTTGGTGTGGATTCTAGGTCCTAAAGAGCAACTCCCTAGAACCAAGTCATGTTGTGGAATAGCCCTCATAGGTATAGTAATGTTGTCCCCCCAAGGACTAGGGGATGAAATCGATATACACCATCTATGGAATAGACCATATGGGTTCTAAAATGGTTTCTCTCAACTAGGGTCATGCAATGACGGGGCCCCTAGGTTGCATCACTACTCACTCCCATGTGGCAGTTAAACTGTTCTACTACCTGGGCACCTGTCACGATTAATCCTTTGGGTTATGGAATGTTCATACCTAAAAAAAACACCATAGAGTATCCTCTAGTATATATCATGCTCCCATATTTGTGAAATATTTTTATAGATCCAGAACCCATTCCATTTTGCAACACCTAGGGTTGCATCATCGTAACATTTTTTTTGAAATCTCGTTTAAGGGTTACCCCAACTATTATCTTTCATCCAAATGATCTCCTGATCCACTAATAAATTAATTTTCCATACCTGGAAATATATACAAGAGATGTTTAATTATAAAATTAATTTTCTAAATCCCAATTAATTAAATGACCCATTTTCCAGCCAAATTTTTTGAATCCCCCACATTGAAAAGTAACAACCCTAAAATTCAAAGGTCTTTAAATATGGTTAATCATAAATAAGAGTGTTATAGAGTTATTATCTAAGTTCCTCAATTACCAATGGATAAAAGAAAATAAAAATGATCTAGTGGATTTGATCTATAAACAAGATATTTGAACACATAATTGGGATGAGATATTGATTTAATTTTTTTATAGGAAATCCAAGTTCAGTGAATCATCATGATGCTATTTGGGTGATCATTGATTAACTGAAATTTTGAAACATATATTCTCCATTCAAGAGTAGATTTTATTATAGATATTATGAAATCTATAAATATATGACACTATAGGGATACAAAGAGTCCCTTGACGAATGTTTTTATTAAGATACTCAATTTCCATCATAATAATGGAGATACTTATAAAACTACATTGGGATCCAACTCTAATTGAAAACAACATTCCACTGCTAGATGAATGGAAAGAATAATTGGGACTATTTAGGTTCTTAAAGAATTTTTATGTCCCATTTCACATTATTTCAATTGTATTAGGGAAAATCAATAACCATTAGTGGATTTCGTATTCAACTAGTGTTTCCACTACACCATAAACAAGGCACCTTTCAATCCATGATATGGTATAACCAACAGGTCTCCCATTTATTGGGTGAATATTAGACAGTCAAAAATTATGGATCCTTAGGTAGTTTTATTGAGAAAAAATACGTTACATGTAATAAAAAAGTGTGTGGGGATATTCTAGAGTGTTTAAAAATCCAATATGGACAAAAGATAGAGGCCATTAGGGTTTATTAAAGTTGATTATGGGTTCTCTGAGGTATCTAAATGATATTTTTAGGATGTTTTTTACAAGAAAAATATCCTAAAATGTTCATCAAACCTTTTCAGGTCATGTTTGGGGTAGCAAAGGTATCTTATCGCCTAGAATTACTCATGTATAGTTAGGTCGGGTGATAATTCTATCCATGTGTCAAAGCTAGGGAGGTATTCACATTAACCATCACACATTAACAACTACAGAAAGATATGAATTGGGGATGATACCATATCTATGATGTTCCCATTGAAAGTTGGGAAAGATATGAGAATACCCTGTAGAGTCTTTTCATACCAGTGGTGTGTGTCATGTGGAAGTTTTTGAATCATCCAAATAGCTTATTGGAATATAAGAATAATAGGTGGTCTTAAAACCTTAATTTTTTGAGTGAGTTGTTCTTTTATGGATAAAATGGCTAGTAGGTTGGAAATGTGCAGTGACCCATATTTTTCATTGAATAATTTAATTTTTTTAATATTTTTTAATCTAGTGGTAACATAGTCATGTGAATTTTGTGTTTTGTTTGGATCTCATGAAATTTTTCATTTTTTATAAATATAACAATTTAGCTCACATAAGTGAATGAAATAAGTCATTAGAATCATTAAAAAATCACCAAATAGAAAAAATCAACCTTAGTCTCTATATGGTATAGGTTTTATAACTAAATGAGGGGTAATACACATTTCATTTTTTAGCCCTTTAACAATCCCATATTGGTTTAATAGCTGAATATATTATTCTAAATAGTTTTTTTTTCATTCAACATAAACCCTATGGAGACATGTGATATCACATTCCTTTATGAGGAAGAGAAAAATCAACATGGGAATAGTTATTGATGAGATAGTGAACTTCATTGATAGTGGTATGATCTGGATAATTAAATCTCACTATTTTTTACTCACTAAATTTCTTATTCCTTTTATTTGATTCATTGATTCTACAAATATATAATAATAAAAATATTAATATTTTTGGATATTGGAGACTTAATAAAATGATCGATGAAGAATTGTTTATATAAAATGAAAAAGAGGTCAAGTGATTGTTGGACACTATCTTTCTCTTCCTACACAATACAAAACAAACAATGTAGCATTATGGAACTTCTTGCTAGGGTCATTGCTTGCGTGTGAAGGTGAAAAAATGAATATTCCTGACTATATATATCTATCTCTAGTTTCACTCCCTTATTTTTATTTATCTCTATTGATGATTGACAGATTGAATTTTGTTATACCTCATGGTGTATGAAGAATGGTAATGGTGGTCATAGATTTTGTCAACAAGATAATAGATTGTATCTTTGATAGCATGGGCTTAAGGGTGTCATGGATTTAGTTGAATGGTGAAGTTGTATGGGGTTTATGATGGTAGGAAGAATGAAATAGAAAAGATGGTTGGGTCAAGTGGTTTGAAATAGGATATTTCAAAATTTTATTGATCATTGACACAAATAAATAATATGGGGATGGTGGTTGGGGAAACAACAACCATAGTCCAGTATGGAGTTAGTGGCTTGAGGGATTGGAAAATAGGATTTATGAATAAATATTTTTTGTTTTTAGAACCTCTATATTTTATTGATTTTGGATTAGTGATACTATAACATCCATGTTATGGGATAATCTATGGGAATAAAACTATGTTACACCCCATTGTTAGGTCATGGGTCATCTTGTTGGTATGGATACACTACATTCCAAATTGTGCTTCTTGATTAGTTGTTTAAGGTAGTAAATGAATTAGGTCAATCAACATGACCATACCCATGGGTTGCATGATCCATAAACTCTTACATGAATCATAAAAATAGCTACATTAGTTTCATCTTCTAGATGGATACACAAAGTTTAATTCCCACTATAACACACCATGTCTACTGAAAGTCATGACTGATCCATGACACATAAATTCCCAGATATATTTTGGTGTACACACTACATGTTCCTAGAGAACAAATAGATTATTTGATGAATAATTTTTTTTACCAAAATGAAAACATTCCCATCAGACCCTAACTGTTCTCATGTTGGGTTAATTAATGTATGTGTAATCTACTTAACACTTTCTTAATATCTTTATGCCTGGATATTAGGATCATAAAATAAAATAGACTATTATGATTATTTTTTCACCTATAAAATAATTTTAAGTTCCATTATTCCTTAAAATTTATTATATATATATTTTTAATAGTTTTGGTTAATTAGTTATGTAGGGTCAACTGTGGGTATTTAGTGAGACATTTGGAATGGAAACAAGGTTTGGTTCTATCCTATTGATAAATTGATGACAAGATAGGGTCCCTTAAATACCTTATGTATTTTAATACTCCCGCAAAAAATTGAGGTGTGGGTGATCTAAAAAGATCATCAGGTTCAATAATCCCTTGATAACTACTTCTACGACATGTCATGAGTAACCCATATGATGATTTGGTAAGGAACTCCCCCATAAACAAACATCAATCAATACTATATCCTTCATCCATATATTTAATACTCACTCCATATATATTATTTATTCAACATGTTGTGAGTCCTCCATTAGGTATAGTTCACCCTTGACAGACATACATAACTTGTTAATATGTGGGTACCCCACTATATATTCAATCAATTGAAATGATTTCAAGAATATGGATGATTTGGATATAATAGATCTTATGAATTACCAGATGCATTGTGTTTATTGTGGAATAGAATATTTATTGAGTTGGGATATAATTTGTGACGCCATTACTAATTTAATTATTTCAATCCTTAATTAATATCCATGTTTTAATTATATTTTTTATCCATGTTTTTGTTTTTGATATGAATTATAATTTATCCATCCCTTAGTGTCTTGACGAGTCCTACATGGTATGTTTATACCTACTCCTTCATATGGGTTTCACCCACATATGTTGTATTATATATAAGTGATGGATAATTCATGGGGTTTATTAAAGGATAAAGAGTTAGTGGATATGTACTTTAATATTTTTTAATATCGCCAAACAATGTTTTTGTTTTTTGGGATATGTGTGAAAAATTGTTTCCCTTTCATGTTTTTATATGTCCATATTTTTTGGGATGTTAGGATATTTTATTTTACATTATTTTATGAGTTTTAATTTGTGATATTATTATATATATTTATCATCTAATTAATTCATAATAAGTTATTGTAGGACTATTCATGATTTTTAAATTTTTATGTTCAGTTATGGATACAAGTTGTTTTTTTAAATGTTTATTATGCTAAATACTTCTATGTCTGTATTATTAATTCTATCTTCTAGTCACAATCACATGGAATATTTAAGGAAGGATTGGGGAGGCACATTCAGTTAATTTCTAGACTATTTGGGGCCCTTGTGTGATAGTTCATGTCCTATTATAAGGATTTTTGAGCTGATTGATCTCCTAAGAGAAATAAAGTGAATCCTATTGTGTATATTTCAAGAGGGGTCAACATGATTATGAATGGATATCCATTCAAATTTGAATAGAGAGAGTGATATTAATTGGGAGAAATTACATGTATTTTTATATTAAAAGTTTTATATTGTGAACATTTATATGGATAAAGGGTTTAATTTTATGGATATAATTCACTGATACAAGGATTCCCTTGAGTATGCGACTATTTCTTTTGATAATGTCTACATTTATTTGGTTATGGGAGGTGATTATCCATTGAAGTATCAATAGATTTATTATAGTTTATAGTTATAAATATTGGTGTATGAGAGTTTTGTTATTTACATACCTATAATAATGTGGTAAAAAAATCTTTGATATAAATGAAGGAATATGGAGTTGGATACAGTATAATAGTGAGTGTTTTCAGATCAAATAAAGAAATGATGTGGAATTATTTCTAACTTATAATTAGTCAATCAAGGTGACTATTAAGATATTTATTATCATTTTTTATTGTGTAAATCTATTTTAAAGAGTCATATTCTTGGGAAATTAGTTCGCACTCAATTTTAATATCATAGAATCAAGAGGAATACGTATATCATGGAAATATTGGATTTCATCAATGGATTTACATAACGGGTTTTGAAAGGAGTAGAGGATATGTTTTTGAGGTTATGAAGCAATTCCATTCTTTTTTTAAATTATATTAATAGAGAATAAAATTGGTTTCATCAATGATATCTATTAAAGGCGGCGGTCAAGGTTTATAGGTCCAGACACAACAAGGTCACATGGCTCTGGGTAGGTTAGTGGCTCATCAAAAAGACTTTGTATAAATTCATCTCATATATTTTTAATTTATCATATTCCAATAGACGTTGATAAGGGATATTTGATAATCGATTGTATGATTTTGTTTAACTATAAATTGTATGTTATATTGTATGATACAAGTATATCTCATTATTTTATTACATCACTTATTGTTTATGGTTTTGGTATGGAGAAATTTTTTTTATATGTAATGATGATCATGGAGTTTAAATAAGAAGGAATAATTATTCAGGTAATAATTTTTATACTGATGTCATTATAATTCAAGGTTATTATTATATTTAATATTTACTTTCATCAGAGATGTTAAATTCTAATGTTATTTTAAAAATTGAATGGTTAATGAATTACTGTGTTAGACAATGTTATTATCATACATAGGTGAAATAATTCCCATTTAACATTATTTATTTTACTTTCTTATCTGAATAGGTTATTCAAAATTGTTAAGCCTGATTTGATTTGGGGAATACAGTCAGTATGAGCTCAATGATGGAATGATTTATTCTTTTTTGGGATTATAAGGATGTTGGTGTTTCTTTTTATATTGATATTACTCATTTTTAGGATTAGTTTCTTGAATTTTTATTAGTTTTAATTAAAAAGATATATATTTGGTTCATGATAGAGTTGGTACTATGTAGTGAGAATATTTTTATCCATCTATATTGTATATATTCAGCTGGGTAATGAGAGTTAAAAATTCTTTTTTGGAGGATCTTGGGTTGAAATTGTTTATTAGGAATAATATTTCGATTTAGGGTGGTCCTATAAGTTTTTATAAGAATAAATTAAGAGCATGTGTATATAAACCTAGACTTATAATAGATGGATACGACATCATTTTAGATATATATTTAGAACATTATAAAAATAAATGCCTGTGAACCATAGAAGTTTAATGTGTTTGGAAACATGAAAAAAAAATGTAACTTGGTAGAAGATATTTAATGTTCCCCAAAAAGATATTTTCATTTATTAGTTCTACATAAAACCTTTCTTCATAACCCAAGGAAAGGGAACATAATAAAGGGGGGATTTCAGAAGCTCCGTAAGGGTGTACAAAATAGATACATAAGAATAACATGAGTATAAGTTTATGTGAACATTAGAATTACATTTTATGATCATACCATGAATATAAATGATCATATACATGAATCATGTAATAAATATTTTTTGTTCATAATATATGAATCATAATATATTCAAGAGCATAATCCATGATGGAATAACATTGGAATAAGATGTGGAATTTGTGGCAAACACATAATCATATAAAATTATTTCAACAGTAGTCATGGGATTACATCGAAGGCTATATTAGTAGTTAGGGTTCAATCCGTATACCATCTTGGTAGTAATGGTTCACTCTAATATCCATCTTAATAGTCAAGGTTCACTTCCAAGACTATATTAGCGGACACAGTCCATTACTAAACTGAGTTTACTCCCCATTCCATTCATTTATATCTTATGAGAAATAAATATTTACCCAATGAAGTGGAGTGAGATATATGTCCCAACAATATCATAATGAAATAATATATACATGTTCTATTGGATTAAAATAATTCATAATATCATAACCCATGAAATGAAACAGGCATAAAAAACATGTAATCATATCATATCTTGTGGAAAATAGACTAGTTTCCAAATCATTTCCTCAATGCATAACTTGTGAATAAAATGAGGTTTCATAAGAATATAACTCATGAAAGATAAATAAGTCACATATTAATATAAACCGTGATTGAGAAACATGTTTCATAAACATTATTCCATAAATACATAAACCATTAAAAGAACGAATATAAATGGAACCTCTGAATCATTTCACCAGAAATGAATGAGTAACACGAAAAGATTTCATCCTTGGTAGGAAATAATTATATATTTCTTGGAAAAATATTTCATGAGAAAATTATAATTTGTCCAATAAGAAATTATTTTTAAAATGTAGAAACTTTTGAAAATCATTTTCTAGAATGTAAACATAAAAACTCCTAAAATAATATTTGAAAACATTTTGAAAAACCTTTTCATTGAAAATATATAAATAAATATTTATTTTTTTTAAAAACCTTTTTTCTTGAATACTTATAAAATAACATTGATTTTTTTTAAAACCATTTATTTTAAAATTTATAAAAGAAGCATGAAATTTTTTTGAAACCATTTATTTGAATATATTTTAAAAACATCGAAAAAGGACTTGGAAATAATTTGAAAATATATTTTTTTGAAAATACTTTTAGAACATATAAATAATACATGAAAAAACATTTAAAAACTTTTTCTTTGAAAATATATAAAAAATGTGTGAATAATTCCTAAAAACATTATCATAAAACATGTTCTCGAATGAACATAGATTTCTGATCGAAGAGATAAGAAGAGAAAAAAATTCATAAAAGAAATTCCTAAATTATCTTATAACCCAACAAGTGAGAAAATGGTACCAATACATTTTTATGTCACAAATAACCATTATAGAATAAATTTAATGAATTTTCTTGAAATATGAATCATAAGTGTTAATCAATGAAAGGATAATCATAAATAATCCTGATAAATTATGAGATTGTTTTAATAAAGTATTAGCACATGGAACCATTTAATAATACTCAAGAGGTAAGAAAATGATATTAAATTAACCCTAAAATATAGTGATAATTTTGAAATTAATGTCAATTGGGAGTGTATAGACCTTGTATAAGAATATAGGAGCATAACATGGCATATTTCTCAACAAAGGAAAATTGAATCAAAATTAGTTTACCAATTTGGTATCTTTTGAAACATAAACCCCATGAAAGAAAGGTCATAAAATGGAAATTTAAATATCCATAAATTTAAGTATAGGAAACATAGAATACATCCATGTACAGTATACACAACACATATAAGATATATGAGGTGAACATGGTTTGTGTCTCATGGAAAATTAATGTGAGATGAGATATCTCTTACCTTAAGTCTTGAAATTATTCATACACATTGAAACATCATGCATAATAAATATAATTTTATTATAAATATACAAAATAAACATATTATTTTATCTAATTACATATATTATTTTATTATGAATTTAGATTACCCTGTTATAAACAACTCATTTTTAACGTTATGTTTTAGGTAATATCTATATTGTTTTTCTTATATATTCTGACTTGTTATTATTGATACTATTAAATAGATCATGATTTAATTATTTAAATAATGTAAAATATGATATAATTAAAATATATATCCAGTATATAAATATTTATAATAATATATGAAATAAAAAATTATGAAATGCAATACAACATTCATGGAGACAGTATGCCATACATATGCATAAAGGGTGTTTCTGTTTTATTTTCATATTGAATGAAATAATTTAAATGATATATATATATATATAATCATTATAGAATAATTGTTATGTCATATATGTCCTAAAATTTAATTGAATACATCATTAATATATTCAATGTAATGTATGAACGAATCACATAACTTTGAAGAGGCGGTAGTCCACACGCCCTATAAAGACCCAACCTAAAAACATTACACAATCTTGAATTAAGTTAATAATTCACATTGAGGATCTTTTCAGGTTTAGAGTTTTAGAGAATTAGGCCATACCTATTACATTACATCTCAAAAGTTACAATGTAGACACTTATACTCAGTTTCCATTGTTTTCAAAAAATAAAAAAAACTCTCTAAAAAAAGAGTAATGTCTAGTTCCATGTTTTAGACAATATAACGTTTCCTTGATCCCATCCTTGACTATATTCATATTTTTGACGTGTGAAAATCATTTCAAAACTTGGGATGAGCATAAAAATCTTATTAAGGGATATAAAACAAAGAAAGAAAACATTAGTTCATCAATACATACATAACATAATCTCTTTAACATACCTCATGAAATAATAAGATTTATGAATAACACATAGAAATCATATATCATATATGTAACTTGTGACATAAATAACCTACTTATGTTGTAGCTATCACAACTACATAAGGAGTTACATTTGGAATACCCATCATTGTATATTCCATAAATCTTTTAGGAGAAACATTCACGTTTACCTTCGTCACATTACCCAATTCATTAGAGAGCTATCTTGGGTTCACCCACCATAGGTTTATCATGAAACCACCCGTATACGTAAACAAAGCCCAAGAACCATAGCATACTCATAACAGATAAAACAAACATAAAGAAAATAAATCATTTCCACATCAAAATATATCATTCAAATATATTGACATAAAAAATCCCTTATCAAAACCATTTTGAATACCAAAATACATAAAATATTATATGGTACTTATTTTCCTTTTAAAAACATCATGGCCTGTTAAGTAAGCCATAGATCAAATAAAGCTCGCGGCGGTGGAAAAGGTCTTTGTCACCACTTACGTTAAAAAGAAACATTCTTTTTGTCACTCCGTAAAATGCATTGTAGAGAAAAGATTCCCTTAGAATGAAATGAATAGTCAATGGGGTTTATACACTGTATAAAAAGAATGTCATGTATAAAACAAAATATGCCTCAATGAAAGGAGATTGAGATGAAGTCCCTTACCAAGATAATTTTGTAAATAAAATAGATTGATTATGTGTATTCACTATAGGTATATATAAAGAAAGTATAAATACAATATAGTATAACAAAATTAATTTCTCACATAATCATAGAACGAAAAAATGAAGAAGTAGAAGATCAACCTAAATAAAGGAATTTGGGTTAAGTAGTTCCCTTACCTCGTGTCCAACTTGACCCGTTCATTCTTTAATCACCTTTAATTCAGGTAACTACCTTTGGTTTGAACCAAAAGGACCTCTTGAAGTATCCTCTACCTAAGGTAAGGCTTCTAAGAGGAGGATAGGGATGTAGGGAGATTAATTGGGTAGAGTATGGAAGAGCCAAGGTGTTGAGAGGTGTGAGGAATTGGATATAAGCGAGGGATTTTTATAAGGGGAGGAGGGGCTCTTTAGGAAAGTGTAAAAATATTATTTTATTATATAATGATTTTCAGTCTCTAAAGGTCCAAAACTAAATAAATTAGAAGATAAGATGACTCATGGTCAAAATAAAATCATCCAATAATAATTGGATAGGTTTTGGATATTGTTTTAATTTTTATAATATTATTTATTTAAATCATTTATTAATGAGGTAAACACTGCATCATTATTGTGTCATAAATAATTTTATTTATTTGATTTCTAAAAATTTTAAAAAAATACCATGATGTAGGAAAAATTTTTAGAATTCAAATGAATTTTTATAGTCGAAGATACAACTTAAATAACCCTATAATTTACTAAAAGATATTTGTTTGTGTCATTTTTTCATTTACATTAAGTTAATTAAAATAAACTATCATTATCACTCTTAAGTGGATTCATGTGGTCCTAAAATCAACCCAAGTATTACCATGGTCATCCATGACTCATCCAATAAGATTATAATAACTGTTAATGTCATTTTGTATTATTATAATATTCTTTGTTTTACTTTGAATTACTCTATTTACCTTTAACCGAACCAAATAAAAACCAACAATTACTATTCACAAAAAATATTTTCATCTTATTGAACCACATTTTACTTACTAATAACGACCATGTATGTTGGAGTTTGAAAATTCAATTCACAGAAGTGGTAAAATTTCATTTAAATGAAAAAAAATCATATTTTAACTACTACTTAGTGGTTTCACAATTCATCAAAAATTGATGTTTTTCAGAAAAATAAAAAAAATTCAGCCTAAGCTATATTTGATATTCCGAATTTAAAAATGATGTATTTTTTACCAAATTAAAAAAATATAAGTTGGATTAATTAATTTAAAATTAATTCCTGTTGTCAAAACAAAAAAGCTTGTTTTTAAGAAATATTAACTATCAAAAGATTGACACTTGTTTATATCCAATTTCAAAGAGAAATTACATCAAAAGACCAAAATAGGATTAAATTGTAAAAATATATTATAATTAAACTTTAAAACCAACTAAAAATATAATATAATCATATAAATAAATTAGATTAAAAGGCAATTTTGAATTAAAATACAATATTTTTCACAATTCATTAAAAAAATAAACTTTATCAGAAAAATACAAAAATTTTACCCAAAGTAAATTTTGATGTCCTTATTATAAAGAAGAATTTTATATTTTAAAATATAATATATAAAATGTAAAAAACTAGATTTAAATAGGGTTCACCATTAAAAGGTGGTAAATCAACCTTTTATAGTAAATTATGCTTAAAATTAAATTATTTCACATTTTAAACCTATAACTTTTATTGGATAAATGTAAAAACATTTAAAAAACATATATAATCATATTTTAGTTAGTTATATTCATTACCTATAATACAACAGCAAGATGTTAACTACCATTTAAAATAATATTATTATATTATTAGTGTGTACGTAAGATTTCAAAGAAACCAATTGTTGCGTAACGAGTATACCATCGAACATAGATTCCCCTTTAAAGTAAAAAATTAATATTTATTTCAAAAATATTAATAAATACGAAAATTTCATATTTTTTTTTATCTAGGATGTTACATCCTTCCTACTCTTGAGAATTGCATCCTCATAATTTTATTCACATATCAAATAAATGTGGGTACTTATCCCTCATAGAATTTTCAGATTCCCACATCGCCTCTTCAACCATATGGTTTTTCCACAAAACCTTTACCTGGTTAATTACCTTATTCCGCAACACCTTCTCTCTACAGTCAAGAATCTGGACTGGTTGTTCCTCATAAGAGAGATTCTCTTCCAATTGAACTACCTATGGACTTAAAACATTATATGGATCTGGAATATACTTTCTCAACATTGAAACATGAAAAACATTGTGTACTTAGGATAATCATGGAGGTAATTCCACTCTGTAAGCAACTGATCCAACATTCTCCAAGATTTCATAGGGTCCAATGAACCTCGGACTCAACCTTTCCCTTCTTTCCAAAACGCATCACACTTTTCCATGGAGAAAAATTGAGAAAGACACGATCACCTACCCCAAAAGAAAGATCATTCCTCCGGTTATCAGCATAAATTTTCTGCCTACTTTGAGATGTTCTCATATGCTTCTAAATCAGCTGAACTTTTTCTACCATCTCTTCTACCAATTCTGGTCCCATCAACTTCCTTTTACCTACTTCATTCCAAAAAAGCTAAAGTTTGACACTGCTTCCCATATAATGCCTCAAATGGACCCATATGTATACTGGAATGGAAACTGTTATTATATGAAAATTAAACCAAAGAAATATATTTGTCCCAACTTCCCTGGTAATCCAGTGAACAAGCACGTAAAATATCCTCCATGGTCTTATTTGTTCGTTCTGACTGCCCATCTAATTGCAGATGAAAAGCTATACTAAAATTTAAATCAGTACCCAATGACTTCTCAAGGCCATTCCAAAAGTTATATGTAAACCTGGGATCATGATGACATAAAATGGAGAGGGGAACACCATGAAATTTGACCATCTCTTAAAATACAACTGAGAAACGTGATCTAGAGATAAAGTATCTCAAATAAGAAGGAAATGAGCAGATTTAGTCAATCAATCAACAATAACCCAGATTTCATTTTTACCTTGAGATGTCTTCGGTAATCCCACAATGAAGTTTAGAGATATATTTTACCATTTTCACTCTAGAACTGGTAATGACTGAAGCATCCCTTTCAGTAACTTCCACTCTTCTTTAACTTGCTGACAAGTAAAACACTTCACAATAAAATCAACAAAATATTTTTACATTCCATCCCACCAGTAACACTCCTGATGATCTCCGTACAACTTAGTACTTCCAGGAGGAACTGAAAACGGGGAACTATGAGCTTCACATAACAACTCATTCTTCAACTGTGAATCACAAGGCACACAAAATATCTTCCCTAACCTCAAAACACAATCATTATCAATGTTAAATTCGGGGAACATACCCTTTTGAACCAACTCTACCTTTTTCTAAAACTCACAGTCTTCCTTCTGTGCTTGGTTAATTCTGTCTAATAGAGATGATTTCACTGACACCTAAAAGAAAAAAGAATAATTTCCTGCCCCAACAGCTTCTATTAGAAATTTCATCAAATAAAAAACTAAAGGATCTCATTTAAAATGTAGCATGGTTAATGAAGCATTACTTTTTCAACTCAAATCATCATCCACTTTATTTTCTTTTCCCAGATGGTAAAGGATCATGAAATCATAATCCCTGATTCATTCCATCTATCTCCTCTATCTCATGTTCAATTATTTTTGATTGAATATATAATTCAATATTTTGTGGTCAGTATATATTTCACATTTTAATCCATACAAATGATGCGTCCAAATTTTTAAAGAAAAAACAACAAAAAATAATTCCAAATCATGTGTAGGGTAATTTAACTAATGAGGTTTCAACTGATGTTAAGCATAATAAATTACCTGATCATTCCACATTAGTACATAGCCAAGTCCTTTCATCGAAGCATAACTGTAGATATCAGACTCACCATTTCTGGAAGGTAGTTCCAAATCTAGAGCACTCACCAATATTTTTTCAATTCTTGAAAACAATCATCACATTCTTTTGTCTGGATAAACTTAACACCTTTTCATGTTAACTTAGTCATTGGACTAGATAAACATGAAAATTCCTCAACAAACCTCTCATAATAACCTTCCAAACCAAGAAAAATACTGATCTCGGTTTTATTTGTGGGTCTTGGCCATTCTTCAATAGCTTTTGTTTTAGTAGTATCAACAGTAATTCCATTTTTTAAACAACATGACCAAGGAAAGATAATTGTTGTAAGAAAAACGCACAAAAGCTGAATTTCCCAAATAGTTTCTTTTCATTCAAAGTTTGAAATACAACCCTTAAGTGAATTTTATTCTCCTCCTTACTTTTATAATAAACCAAAATATCATCAATGAACACAACCACCAACTTATCTAAGAACTCATGAAAAATTCTATTCGTAAGATCCATGAATAAAACAGGTGCATTGGTTAAACCTAAAGGCATAACTAAAACTTCATAATGGCCATATCTAGTACAAAACATGGTCTTTGGAATGTCTGCTTCCTTTACATTCAAATGATGGTACCCCGACCTCAAGTCAATCTTCAAAAAATACTGACCTCTATAGAGATGATCAAACAAATCATCAATATAAGGAGAAGGATACTTGTTCTTAACAGTGATGTTATTCAATTCTCTATAATCAATGCAAAGTCTCATTGAACCATCATTCTTTTTAACAAACAAGATAGAAGCTCCCCATGGTGATGTGCTAGGTCGAATAAAACATTTATCTAATAACTCTTGTAATTTCTTCTTTATATCTAGAAGTTCAATTTGAGCCATTAGATATGGGGGTTTTGAAATTTGTTTAGCATTAGAAACTAATTCAACGATGAATTCAACTTCTCGATCATGAATAATACCAGGCAACTCATTAATAAAAACATCAAAATACTCATTTACAACTGACACATCATTAATCTCAGCAGTTCCTTTGTTTTCAACTATATGTGCAAGGTAACATTCATTTTCATCTTTTACTAGTTTCTAGCTTATAGATATGTTATCAAAAGTAAGGTTTCATTCTTGTACACAAATTGAAAATCTTTCTGAAAAGAAACCTCTTTATATCTACAATCAATCTTAGCATGATAAACAAAAAGCCAATCCATACCTAAAATAACATCAAACTCTACTAGAGGAAAAACAATAAGGTTTTTATGTGGATTCTTTCTACACACAGAGAAAAGAAAATTCTTATAATTTCTTTTTGTCTCAACATTTCATCCAGGTGTTTTTACCATAAGTTTAGGATTCATATATTTAGATGAAATTCCCAATTTAAAATAAAACTTCTTAGAAATGAAAGAGTGTGTAGACCCTGAATCAAACAACACATTGGAATAATCTGAATAAAAAAATAGTGTACCTAATACTACATTTTATGGCCCTACATCTGCTGAATTAGTTTCAAAGGATTTCACCACCCCTTTCTGCTTGTATTCTGGATGGTTTCCCTCAGTGGAGTTCTTCATTGGACCCTCATTTTTATAATAACCCATTTCATTAAACATAAAATAACTTATTGATTTTAAATCATATTTTGTCATACCATTACCCTGATCTATTTTAGTGAAATTACCGGCCTTATTCCCCATTTTACCACATTTGTAGCACTTACCTGAAATTAAAAGGCATTCCCTAGCATTCTTTTTACCAAAATTTTCCCAAACTGTAAACTTAAGCTTCTTACAATCAGAATATTTTGTAGAGGTCTTCCCTTTTTCCTACCACCTCGACCTTTTATTCTATTTTTTGTAAAAGAACACATGATCATTGGAAAAGTCCATATCCACCTTCTACGCCCATCAAACATGTTTTTCATAAATTTTGAACTCACAAAAAGCTAAATCCCTTCGATACACTGGCTTTAATCCTGAGTAAAAATGGTTGAATTTACTATCAACATCTCGTATGAAATTTAGAGCATACCATGATAGTCGAGTGAATTTTGCTTCATACGTAGCCACTTAGTCTTCCTCCTAACTCAATTCTAGGAATTGATTTTCCATCCTAAGATGAACCACATTTCGAAAATATTTCTCAAGAAACATACCTTTGAATTCATCTCAAAAAAGATCATTAATCTTCTCACTATCCCTGATATTTTTCATTATCAACCACCACTGATCGGCTTCACCTTCAAAATGGTAAACAACACAACTAACCTTTTGATGTTCTTAACACCCCATTACATCGAATTTTTTTTTCTGGTGCTTTAATCCACCCTTCTTCTAACACAGGGTAAGATGATCCTCTGAATGATGTGGGATGTATCCTCATGAAATTCTACAATACTAAAATGTTCCTCATTGGTTGATTTATTTGATCTCATGCATGAAAACCACCACCATTTATAGCCTAAGTCAACTGTGTCGTCACTACAACAAACTATTCAATTTCGATTCCAACCATATCAGGTTGCTGATTTGAAAGGTTGTCTTCCTCATGATGTCATCCCATTATTACTGCCATGTTTCCTCTATGGAAAACCATTCTGAACATAGAAATATATTAGGTAAAGTAACATGGTAATCTATAAATTCTTTATCATTTAAATCATACCATAAATTAATTTATAGAAATTAATTTAACAATATTCTAACTCCTGAAGTTGTCTAAACTGACCTCTAATACCAACTATAAGGACCCCACCTTAAAACATTACGCGATCTTGAATTATGTTAAAAATTAACATTGAGGATCTTTTCAGGTTTACAGTTTTAGAGAATTAGGCCATTACTATTACATTACATCTCAAAAGTTACAAAGTGGACACTTCTACTTAGTTTCCATTTTTTCACAATATAAAAAAACTCTTGAAAAAAAGAGTCTTGTCTAGTTCCATGTTTTTGACAACATGAATTTTCTTTGATCCCATCCTTGACCCTATTCATCTTTAATTCCTATGGAAAACATTTTAAAACTTGGGATGAGCATAAAAATATCAGTAAGGGTTATAAAACAAAGAAAGAAAACATTAGTTCATCAATACATACATAACATAAGATCTTTAACATACCTCATGAAATCATAATATTTATGAATGACATATAGAAATCATAAATCATAAAGGTAACTTGTGGCATACATAACATACTTATGTTGTAGCTTTCACAGCTACGTAGGGAGTTACATTTGGAATACCCAACACAATATGTTCCCTAATTCTCTTAGGAGAAACATTCACGTTTACCTTCATCAAGTTACCCAATGTATTGGATTGCTATCTTGGGCTCACCCACCCCAGGTTTATCCTGAAACCACCTATATACATAAACAATTCCCAAGAACCATAACATAATCATAACACATAAAACAAACATAAAATAAAGAGAACATTTCCACATCATAATATATCATTTAAAAATATTAACATAACAAATCCATTATCAAAACCATTTTCAATACAAAAAATACTTAAAAGAGTATTTGGTATTTATTATCCTTTATAAAACATTACAGCTTATTAAGGAATTCATAGATCAAATAACGCTCGTGTCGGTGGAAATGGTCTTTGTCACTGCTTACGTTAAAAAGAAACATTCTTTTTGTAATTTAGTAAAACTCTTTGTAGAGAAAAGATTCCCCTTGAATGAAATGAAAAGTCAAAGGGTTTATACACCGTATAAAGAAAATTCATGTATAAAACAAAATATGCCTCAATGAAAGGATATTGAGATGAAGTCCCTTACCAAGATAATTTTGTAAATAAAATAGACTGATTATGTGTATTCACTATAAGTACATATAAAGCAAGTATCAGTACAAGATGGTACATCAAAATTCATTTCTCATATAATAATATCATGAAATAATCAAGAAGTAGATGATCATCCCAAATAATGGAATTTGGGTTAAGAAGTTCCCTTACCTCATGTTTGACTTGACCCGTTCGTTCATTAATCTCTTTTAATTCAGGTAACTCCCTTTTGTTTAAACCAAAAGGACCTCTTGAAGTGCCTTATGCCTAAGGTAAAGATTCTAAGAGGAGGAGAGGGATGTAAGGAGCTTAATTGGGTAGAGGTTGGAAGAGAATAGGGTCTTGAGAGGTGTGAGGAATTGGTTAGAAGTGAGGTATTTTTATAAGGGGGACGAGGGGATCTTTAGGAAAGTGTGAAAATATTATTTTATTATATAATGATTTTCGGTTTCTAAATGTCCAAAACTAATTAAAGTCTAAGATAAGATGACTCATGGTTGAAATAAAATCATCAAATAAAAATTTGATAGGTTTGGGATATTTTTTTAATTTTTATAATATTATTTATTTAAATCATTTATTAATGAATTATGCACTACATCATTATTGTGTCATTAATAATTTTATTTATTTGATGTATACAAATTATAAAAAATACCATGATGTAGGAAATATTTTTAGATTTAAAATTAATATTTATAGTCAAACATATAACTTATATAACCCTATGTAAAAATTAATTTACTAAAAGATACTTTTTATGTCATTTTTGCCTTTACATTAAGTTAATTAAAATAAAGTGTCTTTATCACTCTTAAGTGGCACCACGGGGTCCAAATATTCACCCAAGTATTCCCATGGTCGTCCATGACTCATCCAATAAGGTTAGGATAAGTTTTATAATAATTTTGTGTTATTATAATATTCTTTTTACCTTGAATTACCCAATTTACCTTAAACCGTAGTAAATAAAAGTCAAAAGTTACAATTCACCAAAAATATTTTCATCTTCTTGAACAAAATTTTACTTACTAATAACAACCATGTATATTGGATTTTAGAAATTCAATTCACATAAGTGGTAAAATTTTATAAATGAAAAAAATCAGATTTTAAACTACTACTTAGTGGTTTCATTATTCATAAAAAATTGATGTTTTTTCAAAAAAATACCAAAACTCTAGCCTCAGCTATATTTCATATTCCAAATTAAAATATTATGTCTATTTTACCAAATTATAAACATTGAATTTGGATTCATTAATTTTAAATTAATTCCCGTTGTCAAAAAAATCTTGTTTTTATGAAATTTTAACTATTAAAAGATTAACACATGTTTATGTCCAATTTCAAAGTGAAATTATGTCTAATGACCAAAATTGGATTAAATATTAAAAATAATAATCTAATTACTCTTTAAAACCAAATAAAAATATTATCTAATCATATAAATAAATTAGCATAAAACGTAGTTTTGAATTAAAATACAGTATTTTTCTCTATTCATTAAAAAATGAACTTTATCAGAAAAATTTCATTAATTTACCCAAAGTAAATTTTGATTTCCCAATTATAAGGAAGGATTTTACTTTTTTAAAATATAATATATAAAAGTGAGAAAAATGGTATTTAAAGAGGGTTCTCCATTAAAAGGTGGTAAATCTACCTTTTAAAGTAAATTGTGCTTACAATTAAATTAATTCACATTTTAAGCTTCTAATGTTTATTGAATAAATGTAAAAACATTTCACAAACATGTATAATCATATTTTTGTTTGTTCTATTCATTCCTTCCAATGCAATGGCTAGGCATTAACTACCATTTAAAATAATATAATTATATTATTAGTATGCAACATAAGATTTAAAAGAAACCCGTTGTTGCGTATTGGGTACGCCATCAAACCTAGAATCCCATTTAAATTAAAAATTAATATTTAATTCACAAATATTAACAAATATTAAAATATCATATTTCTCTATTTATATAGGATGTTACATGCCCAAAAAAGATGTTATCATGTTTACACAAAATAGAACATATGGATGTATGTTTAATATAATAATTACAGAAGAATAAATAAATAACAGATATCATTAATATAATATAATAATATATTTTCCATCACAATTCCCAACCATGAGATGTGGTAAATGAAAAACGAGTAACATTATTTCTTGGGGCGATAGTTCTCCATACACAAGAATGATATGTTCGTTATCCATTAGATAGAAGTGTGAGTAAGTTTAGTTATAACCCTTAGAATACCAAAATATAATTATTTATAGGAAAATAAGGATATTATGTAATCATGTAACAAGTATATTTGTTTTAGTGGATAATGAAAATAAAACAAATAAGCTTGTAGAAGTATATTACCTCTTCTTTCTGTAACTCCTTTTGGTTTCCACCAAAGGGATTTCATGGATGCATTTTTTCACAAAGAGAGGATTACAGGGCAAGTGAGGGATTTTAAGAGCTTATTCTTTTAGAGTTTCTTCAAGCGTATGGTCTTTAGATGGTTCATCAAGTGGGAGGTGTGAGTACCTTTTTTTATTGGAGGAGTGGTATAATTGTAAATTTGTGAAAAGTGAATTAAACCCCTATTATTACCATTTCAATGGTTCCAATTTTGTTAAAAAATTTATTAAAGGTAGTATAGGGTCTAAATATATCCATCCAATGGATTTTTAAAAATTTTAAATTTTATTTTCACCTTTATGTTTAAATTTTTTTATTTGATAATCTATTTTTTTCTTAATTAATGTAAATAATTTTTAATAATTTCAGTAATATTTTTGGTAAAATACTAATTTAAAAAAAATATATAAAATATTCTTATTCCAAATATTTAATAAATTTTCCAAATTTTAATGTAAAAATGTTCAAAAGTATGAGATGATTTTATATCCACTTTAATAATTAAATTTATATTAATAAAGTAAATTGGATTAATTTATGTAAAATTTATCTAATTAAAATTTAAAATCAAATTAATATATAATTTAATTAAATAAATAAGTTAGATGCAAAAGCAGTTTGGAATTAAAATTCCATTTTTTCACTCTTCTTCATAAAATAAAACTTCTTAGAAAAACTTCAAAAAGTTAACCCAAATTAAAATTTTATTTTATTATCTCAAAAATTAGGTTTATTTTATTAAAAAAATTTATAAATATTATAATATATTAATTAAAATGGGTTCTCCATTAAAAGACAAGAAACACACCTTTTAGAAAAATTCATCTTTTTATTCAAAAAATTGTATTTATTATTATTTTATTCCAATAAAATATAGTGGTTGAGTAAAAGAATATTTCTTGAATATATAATATATATTTAATTTAAAAGTTTAATCAATTTTTTTAATGTAGTCGGATAATTTTTTTTATACATAGAGGAGTAGTTTTATTAGAAAAAGAATTTCTATATATTCAAGTAGTTATTACTTTCATTTCTAACTAATTGATAAACAAAGGAGTCATTTAATATAAAATTTTAAATTATATTTTCATAATTTAGTAAATTTTATTCTTTACTTTTCTTTCTATATCAAGGTGATAGCTATAATAATATTTTAATAATAATATTTTTTAGTTCAGTAAAAACTCAGCCTTGCGTGTAATGAATGATATCAAAGGGAATTTGTATTATGTGTATCACAATCCCAAAATACTGTTGTTTGTACCACCAGATACTCTATGTGTTTCTTATAGCATAAGATCCATTTGGTGTTTTTTACAAAGGAATCCAAACATAGTGCTTTTATAAAAAAACAATATTCAATGTTGTGTAGAATGAAAAATATATAAAAAATAAAATTATTTCAATGAAAATATTTTAAAAATCTAGGGGTGTTACACTATGCATATGTGTGATTTTTTGAAAACAAAATTTTGCGAACATTAAGAACTGGTATTATTTCTCTAAAATTTTATTCTATTTGGTATGTTGTATGAGGTTTATTAGTTTTCTATGGTTGGTCTTTAGTCAAGTTATCATCATCTCACAGTGGAAGTAGAAAATATGTTGTTGACAGTGTTTTAGAGTTCGTATTATGATTATGAATTCATGTTGATGTAATTAAACTGATGAACATGTCATATGTACTTATAACAATGATTAATCATTGTTATATACAATTTTATACTCATTCATAACAATATTTATTGATTAAATATTCTTATAATCATAATGATGTGAGGACAACATTCATAATTATTTTGGTAAAATCCTATGGAGTAAAAAATAATTCATTTATGATTCAGTATTTATAGGACTCATGGGATATTATAAGTGTCTTATCAAGAAAATATCTAATTTTAAATCATTAGTAATGACTTTGATGAAGAATAGGGTAATCTTTTTATGATATAGTATAACAAAAACACTAATCGAGTAGTTAAATTACATGTTTACATCATCATTAATTCATGTTCTATCCAATTTTGGAGTGTATTATGAGGATAATTTTGATGCTTCAAGATTCGGTTTATTTGCCGGTGTAGGAGGGGAGTTTTATATTGGGATCTTCAAATTTTAATACTCATCTGAGAAATTATTTGGATTATGATCTTGAGTCGGGTATAGTTATTTATCATTGAAATGTTTATGGGAATATTTTTTTGGAGAGATATTAGTGGCTTAAAAATCTTCATGTGTTTTAAGAATATAATTTCTTACAAGGATCTTAACCCGAAATTGAAAAAGTGTGTGTATTATGTCCAATAATTTTACTTTTATATGGTGTATACTCATAGAAATGGGAATATTGTGGCACATGCACTATGTTATAAATCTCATTTGGAAGCTTCCAGAGATTTTAAGGATGAATGGATACCCATGAGTATCCTTTTAGAGTTTCATGTAGATGTGTCCGAGTAGTGTGATTTTTTTGGTGTTAGGACATATAAATTTTACATCATGCTAAATAGAGTATATTAAGGATTGTTAGAGTTAAATCATATTATTATATATTATTTATATGAATATGTATTGTGGGGATCAGTTAAATTGATGAATACTATGTTTCTATTCTTTTTTATATGCATGGATTAATTATGATGTTACCACACATGAGGGAAGAGGTGATAATTTATTTTTATCTGTCTCATTTTGTAGTTCATAATAGTTTTCACAAGTTGTATCATGGGGTTTGATGAAATGTTTAATATCCATTGATGAAGAGGGGTATTATTGGGTTTGTCTCAAGATACTGTTTCTTATGACTAGAAAAGGTATAAAATCAACGTATGGAAATTAGTTTATATTCATTGCATATTATAGAGTATAAATACGATGATGTTATGGTATATTTCCTGTTGACTCATTCAAAATAACATAGAGGTAGAAATATTTTTTGGGTGGTGGTTTTTAATCTTATGAAATTAACTTATTTTAGTTATATTCAAGAAGAAAAAAACATTTAATGTGTATATAAAGATACAATTGAGACATATTTCAAGAAATCATGGGGTATATAGAAGTATAATATCTAATAGAGATTCTTTATTTACTTTAGGATTTTGGATAGGGTTGTAGAGGGAATTAATTACTTGGGTGATTCTAAAAACTATATATAATTTAAAAACTGATGGGTTTTCTATAAGTTATATCATGCTTTTTAAGGATATGTTGACTAAATATTTTTTGAATTTTGGAATTTTAAGGGCTAGAATTTTTTATGAGTTATAGATCCTTTAATGTTTAGTTTAACTCCTTTGATTAAACCAAATATTAATTTTTAGTGAGGTTGTGGAGGATATGTGGGTTTATGGGGATTTTTCAAACCTTGGAACCCCAGACGGTGGTAGAACAAAATTCTCCACATTGTTATTAGAAACCGTGAAACCCGGTTTTCAGGATTTCTCATAAACATGAAGGGTGTTTGTTGAGAAGGAGTGGGATGACCATTTTTCTGTAACAGTGTGACATATGTGGCATTACCATGTGGAGGATCTATAGTTTAAAAAAAAATTCCAAAATGAACAGTTCCTATATGGTTTCCCAAACCATACACATGAAATGTGTGAGAACCATCTTTCAATGGTGTATAGAGCACAATTGGCACATGATTTTAGAAACTCTATAGCCAAGCTATCCAAACCCTAATAATTTGTGTAAAATTACTGTTTAATCCTTAAATTCTTAAATCTTCTACCCCTTCTCTGTATTTCCTCTGCCAGTTGACATGAGAACTTGTTTCTCTTGGTTGAGCTCTGAAGATTATTATTCTTGGAATTTATATTATTTTATCTTCCAATATCCGATTTGATATCTAATCATCTGATCAAGCACCCTCTTAGAATGTGAAATAGTCCTTAGGATCCTTTCACCATTCCATTTACTCTTAATGATGCTCTTTTGATGTAGGCTTATATGCCATATTGTTAGGGAATTTGTCTGTTTTATCATTTTATTCCATTATAGACCAAACTATGGGATAATAATGGATGTTAAATCTATTGCATGATTAAGTTAGATGATCTATTACTCTTCTGTTGAATTCTCACCATTTATAAGTTCATGTCAATGTCTTACATACTGGTTTCATTAGGTGTTTGTTATTAAATCATTCTTCCATGATTTTAATTGAATATATTATCTTCTATGGACCAAATGATATCAGTTGTTACCACTAGAGTTTGAGACCTCAATACAGACCACCAAATTAGGATGTTTTATTATTTTATTCCCTGATAACCTATATTTGAATTACCTGGGACACCATTCGGGGGCATCCAACTCAACCTTTAATATTGTAAGTTCATCAATATAATTAAATGAAAATTTAAATTGTTAAATGGAATTTATATTTATTCATATCAGTTGGCCTAGATTATTATAATTTAATTACTATTTTTCATATCTTATACCCCTTAACATGGTTTCTAAAATTAATGGATTAAAACACTTAAATGTCTATAAATTAAAGTTATAAATAGATGCATGTACTTGTTAAATCTTTTCATGATTATTGAAAGGAAATTAAATGAACCTATTATATGATTAAAAATAATGATTAATTCATGGAAAATATTAAATATTAATTGAATGGAATGAGAATAAGGATAATTTTCTTTAGAACATATATATTTTTATAGAAATTCTGAGACTTGATCATGTCTTGGAATCCCAAGGTAATTACATGAACACTCAGAGGACTCTATTATGATTCACTGAGTGGATTTCCATATGAGATACTCACTGTGAAATATTTTCATTTTACTATTACATTAATGCCTTGATGTAGTAACAATGATTCACTTAACATCCTTCCCTAATATTATAATTCCCAAGAAACACTCCTTGGATTCATTTTGATGTCTTCAGAAACACGACACCGTGGATACACCCCATTTTCCTAGTCATGATTAGCCTGGGATTACCATGTACAAGATCCATTGACTCGGTTAGACTTATTTATAATGTAATTCCTTAGGAGTTCCCCTTGTATTACACTCAGAACCCTTAGATCCATACTATATGTGATACTATTTTTAGTGGGTTCAACCCATAAGGTTAAGGATTCTTTGGTTACACATGATATTCTCAATTTCCATTATATCCTATTATAGTATTTTTGATAGATTTATATATAAATTCACTCCTTATTATAGACTGATGTACAATCTATTATATATTTAAATGTTAACATGTTCAAATATATTATTAGTTGATGATGAAGTAGTTATGAGTTATTTATTCTATCATCATTTTCCTTTATATAGCTACATGCTGTATTATTTATATACACAGATTAGATTTTATAGATTCTGTTGGGTGTAGACTACTTAAATTTTTTTCACATCCTATCTGGGATTCCATACGTACCTGGACATATTTTATGATAGAGAATACCGACAAGGGGAAGTGTATTTTATAGACTCATGAATTTATTTCTTTAGGATAGGATATTTGTTGAAGATGACCAGGCCCATGCTTGGGATACTTGGGTAGTTGTTGGTATTTTTGAATCTTTTGTATAAAATTAATTGTACTGATTACCTTTTATTATGTATGTCATATTTTATTTTTTTGAGACATGAAATATTAATTTTTATGTGATACAATTTAGATTATTGAGTTTATTATTTATTTAATGGTTGGTTATGCCTGTTTTTGTTGCCTCCTATATTCATTATTATGATTCTTCTTATTTATTCATGTCATATAACTACTATTTTCCACTCAAAATAGATTAAATAGTCTCCTAACTTTCAAACCCTAGGCCATCATTGCTTATCAGTTTCCTCAGGAATATGTGGACACACTCTTGAGGCCATGTGTCTGACCATGTTTGGTTACTGACGAGTGAATCGGGCCAGGGATGTCACAATATGGTATCAAAGGAGTTCTTTTCTTTTCTTTTATCTTACTATTGTAATTTTATATTAGAGATTAGAAACATGATGAAACATGTTCCAAAGTTGTGTCTGGGAGAAGCTAACCTATGTTTGGTGTAAAAACCAAGTTATCTAGGAATGAGAAATTTGTGTCCTATATTTGGAATATTAAATTTGATATACCTTCACGATTGGGTGATGCTCAGGAATTTTTATATTTGATACAATTTGTGGATATTCACTACTGGAAAATAGACCTATACCCACAGTTTTGGGAAACAATGTGGGTATAGGTCACACTATCCCCATGGTTTTGGGCAAACCATGGGTATAAGAATTTTTGATAGCCTATGCCTACAGTTTCCCCAAACTGTGGGCATAGGCTACCCTATACAGACAGTTTTCTCCAAACTGTGCGTATAGGGTATCAAAAAATTCTTATCCCTATGGTTTTCGTAAAACTGTGGGTAAACTGGTCAGATAAAAAAACTTATACCCACGGTTTTGTCAAACCATGGGTATAGGTTTCCCACATGTACACGGGAAATTTATTTTTTCCACGGGAACAAAAAAAATTTGGCAGGAGTTCTATGCCCACAGTTTATTCTTCTATACCCATGGTTTAAATAAATCTATATAATAAAATAAATATATACATACATATATGTGGCGATGGGGTAGTTGTAAGACTGCTCGTGAACAGAGAAGTGGTCATGAGATCAAACCGTGGGTATAGAGTTATGACACGGTGGAAAAACCCATACCCACGGGTTTTCCAAACTGTGGGTATAGGTCATGGACCTCTACATACCCCACCAACAACCATGGTTCCCCAAACCGTGGGTATATCCTATACCCATGGTTTTGGGGTCTATACCCATAGTTTTGAACCATGGTTATATGATCATTTCCCAGTAGTGATTTTACCTTGTCCTAGTTCAAAAATGACCATTGTTACATGCATCATTATAGGCACTTAGAATTAAAATTGTATTCATATTAAATTACATATAGGTGAATTTAATTACTTTTATTTCTTGTGTTTCCTATTATTTTTGAGTATGAATTTGTTGTTATATATATTCATGTGCTACTGATATCTTCTATAGGGAATAAAATTGGTGGTTTAAAATTTTAGCATGGACCTAAATATTTTTTTCCGGTATAGATTTATGGTGGAATATTAAATATCTAATTCCTAATTATGTATGTTATGTAACCCTATTTACATTGTCTAGTATTTATATGCAATCACATGATTACCAATTTCATTTATAAGGTGTATGTTACCTTAAAGCTTGGAATCAACAGTTATTTCAAATCCAGAAATCAAATTTTACCCATTACATTCTGAGACAAAATATAAGGGGGTTGGTTGTTATTAAATGGGTTTCAATTTTAGTTATAAAGTTTATGGGACTTCATTAGCTGGGAATAACAATCAATTTGAATTGCACCTTGTGCTATGAATATAATCACATAATAAGATAAAATGTTAATTAAAACATAAAAATAAAAAGGTTTCTAGAAAATGGATTGGGAAACTATAATTAAAAAGTGTTTTCCACATAAAATTGAAATTGATACTTTTATATAATTGAACAAATTTAATCAAACATGTATGATTACCAATAACATGGCCTTGTTAGAGGGTAGTTGGGTTAAGTTTTTGTGTAGTGAGCCCTATTTTTATTATGATCTGCTTCCACTAGTGTTTCTATCTTATTACTAATCTTGATTTTTCGCATGTTCTTGGAATTTATAGAGATATTCCATAGAGAAACCCTTTACTCATGCTCTAGGAGGGGGGATAAGACTATGCTCTAGAGGTGGTGGGTCCTAAGAAACTAGTGGTACCTCTAGTAGTAACACCCAAGGAACCACCAGCTATTCTTGAATTAGTCATTGATCATCATCTTTGAAAGATTTTTCTACAAATGCAGTAGTTTATACAGTGTGCTCCATGACCTACACCTTTGATGTATTATATGAATCATGAGTTCTAGTAGCATCATCCTTCCATATTATCTAGGTGTGAAGGTATATAGGCTTTTGAGTCTTGGATAGAGACCATTCTATATATCTTCAAGAATCTAGAAATTATTATAGCGGGGAGGGTCATGATTGACACTTATATGATGCATGATTCCACCAAGCACTAGTGGGATGTGATTACCTAGTACGGTCTTCATTAAGGAATGCTCTGGGTAGACTTCTAGACTAACTTCAATGATTAATTTTTCCCCAACACATTGAGACCTAACTGATCTAGATAGTTCATGCACCTAGATCAGAGATCTTTTTTTTTGTCATGGACCATTCAGGGTATTTTATAGTGTTCCAACGATTTCCACCACTTTTGGATTGTGTTGATATGTACGGAGCTAGTTGTTTTGAGGATGACCTCAAGTATTACATCCAAATTATAGAGAATGTGTTTCTCCAACATAAAGTTAATGATAATGTTAATCAGGCTCATATCATTGTGAACACTATAAGAGAATCTGATATTACTAGGCATAGAGGTTTAGTGTTGTGATACAAAATTAGTAATTCTGGTAAAAGGAAGAGTTTCCTTGATGTTTCTCATCAGATTAGTGGTTGATAGAGTATCTACATTTTTATATTGATTATATTCCATCAATGTGACTGATAGGTGTATGTGAATCCTCAATGTGGTAGAGAACCTATTGAGTGTCATGATTGTGTCTGGATGGGTCATCTTCAGAGGTTCTTCTAACCCTTTCTTCCTACATTCAGTTGATAGGGATCCGAGCAAGCTCCACCATCAAGAGAGGGATCCGTTACACCCAGTGAGGAAAGAAGATGAATTATCACCATCTAATCAAGACGAGGAGGAGTTCATGTCCTTGGTAACAAGACTTCTAATTATCATCACCATAATATCATAACTACTCAGGGTAGTCCATCTATAGGTAAGGGCTATGGATCATGCAAGTTGAATGAACTATAATTGATACCAAATTATCAGAGTGTAGGGCCATATAAAATATGAGGAGGTATTCTAGTATCCTTTACTGTTGTATCTTTTTTGTTTTGTACATGTATTTCTCACTCCATTATCACATTACAGATTTTTTAAAGGCTCAAGCTCTAAATTTATAACTTTTGTTGGGTGATGACCCTTAAAACACCATTTGATGTGAGATCAAAGGGTATACAATAATTTTGAAACTTTTTTAGTGAGTTAGATAGTTATCATTTCTTATGGGACCTCCCCTGAGATGATTGGTTTTGATTTCATTATCGGGCCGAATTGGTTGGTTCCCAATCCATCATATACGGACTACTATCACCACATGAAATCATTTACATCACTAGTGGGTGATAGTTATCTCTACAAAGGTGAGTGTAATTTAAATGATAGTATATATGGACTAGATAATCATGGTCTAGGTGGACTGACCACCCATATTTCTAGCCTTTATATGGTGGAACATGTAATGCATTTGATTGAGTTTACTTTAGTCATAGATCATTTCATAGATGTTTTTCCCAAGAATTATTTCTAGATTACCTCATGATAGAGAGGTGTAGATTAATATGTATATTTTTTTAGAAGGTTTTGTAATATATATTCTTCTACATAGGATAAAACCAATAGAACTCAAGGATCTCAAGCGAGAGTTGGAGGATTTATAATCAATGGGTCTTATTTGAACCAACACTTTATGTTGGGGTTTAACCATGATTTTCACCAATAAGGAGTATGTAAAACTTAGTTTATGAGTGGATTATTGATCATTTAAGTATCCTATGATTAATAATAGTATATGTTACCTCAAATAGATGATCTAATCAACTAGCTCTGAGGAGATGGGGTGTTCTTGAAGATCCACCTGAGATTGGGATATCACCTGGTTTGAGTTAGTCCTTCAGATAGAGAATGCATGACATTCCAGAGTCAGTTCTTTATATATGCATACCTTCTTATGTAGTTCAATATTATGACTGCCCCCTCTATTTTAATGGATTTGATTAATATGGTTTTCCACTCCTATCTAGATTCCTTTTTCATGGTACTTGTTGATAAAATCTTGGAGTATTCTCATACTATAAGAAGGCACGAAAAAAATCATGAGATCATTTTGAATACATTGAGAGAGAATAAGTTAGATGTTATGCTTGAAATGTTCCACTTCAGGATAAATAATTTTCACTTATTGGGTCATATTATCTCATAATCAGGAGTATTTGTTGACCTATAGAGTTGGAGTGTTGTGGTTTCCTAAGAGAATCCCAAGAACAATTTTGAGATACATAGTTTCATGGGGATGGTTATAAATTATAGGTGGTCTATACAAGAATTCTCAAGATTTCATGCACATCCTACCAGTTTGACTAAGAAGGATGTGAAGTTCCTATGGTTTGAAGCACGCAAGAAAGACTTTAAGGAAGTTAATGGAATGATTACTTCAGATCCAATTATGATTATTCTAGATCTTCGAAGAGGTTATACAATGTTCTGTGATGCATTATCCATGAGGCTGGGTTTAGTGGTGATGTAGGAGGATAGATTAATTATGCAAAAGTATAACTAATTGAGTCCCCATGGCCATAATTACACAATTCATGACCTTCATCATGTAGTCATTGTCCGTTACTTATGTTGATCGAGACACAATCTAATGGGAGATATATTTGTGGTGTACAGGGTCCATAAGAGCCTGAATTATATCTCTACATATAATTACATGAATATAAAATAGTGATTGTGGGATTAATACCTTTAGTACTTAATCTTTGAACCTTCATATATGTCTTGGAATGGAAATGTGGTCACTGATGAACTGATCTGAAAAACACAGGCACATGCCAAGCCATTGATGAATGGAAGATGATAGACCTATTTTTTGAGATGCATATAGAGTTTCAAAAGAGTCAAGGGTAGTATTTTATTATAACCTTAATAGTTACTTCATTACTCCTTCATAGAGTGAAGTGAAGGAAGTTCTCAGACCCAGATGGGTTAGTACTATGAGAGAGTATTTCAGATGGGGACCCACCTCCAGATATTTTTATTAATGAAAATGAAATCATAAATATACATGAATATATATGGGTTCCTATGGTTATGAGATAGGAAATTATGCAAGATTCACATGATTCTTAGTGGGAAGTTCATCCAGGAATTCCCCAGATGCATTGTGAAGTGCATCACCAGTATTGTTGTCCTAGGATTAAATGATAGATTGTATGTTTTATAACTAGGTGTTTTACCTATCAGCAAGTAAAGGCAAATCAAGACCATCATGTTTTCTTCCTATATCAATTTATAATCCTGAAATATAAATATGAAGAATGAGGAATGTATTTTTTGTATGAATTACTAATTTCCCCAAGAAGTAGAGACACAGTTTGGGTAGTCATGGCTCTACTAAAAAATGTGTCCCACTTCCATCATATATTGGAGATGTTCTTAGATGATTAGCTAAAAAGAATATATGTATTTGATATTGTATAGTTAGATGGAGTCCCTTGTACCATCCTTTCATATAGGGATGATCATTTCACATAGAGGTTCTAGTCATGGTTATAATGAAATTTGGATGCACATGTTCTTCTGAGCACAAGTTCTCAAACTCTAACCAATGTTCAGTAATGATGGATGATACATGTGTTGGAGGACATGATCTAAGCATGTGTCCTTGAATTTGATGGTCTTGTTAAAATTATATCTCTCAATGAGTTCACATACAATAATAGAAATTAGGTGATGATTCAAATATCTCTATATGAGTCCTTATTTGGTATGCCATGCCATTAACCCCTTTGCTGGTTAGAGGTTGGAGAGGAAGTGTTACTAGTTCCTCATCTAATTCAAGATACTTTAGAACATGGTTAGTTGATCATGAATAGTATGTATACTGCTCAATTTAGAGAAAAATTGTAGGTTGATCATTTTTATCCTCCTTTAGAGTTCGAGGTCAGGGATCATGTTTATCATTTTTGGTATCACCCAGATTTGGGAATAGATAGATATGGAGGAAAGGGAAGTTATCACCTCATTTTCTCAGGCCTTTTGAGATCTCATATAGAATTAGGCTTGTAGCCTATTAGTTTTCATTACCTCATAGGTACTATTCCATAAACAAAATCTTCAACATTTTATATCCTCACTAAAACCATGCGGACCAATCCCATACTTTTGATCTCAAGGGTGTTGAATTGGATGCTGATGCGTATTTTTAGGAGTATGCCATATGCATCATTGAATGAAGAAAAAAGGGACTTTGAGACCAGTCTGTCTCTTTATAATGGGTTCTATAGTAGCAACAACCACGTATATGACAAGAATTGGGAGTGTCCAGCCAATATACATGCTCAGTGTCCAAATTTATTCTCATACAACACTCTACAACCCATGGAAGGGAAACATTGTAATGAGTTACTTTATGTGAGGAAGAATGTAAGAACTCATTATCTCTATGAGGTATATATCCTTAAATTTTCATTTTAACTCCTTGATTTCGACCTAATATGAATACCTAGTGAGGATATAAAGGATACTTGGATGTATGGGGCTTGTTTGAAACCCAGAACCCCATACCGTGGAAGAAACAACTATGATACATATTTAGAAGGAACCATGTAGCCTAGTTTGTATGGTTTCACCCAGTAGTGTGGGGTGTTCATTGAGAATGAGTGGTCTACATGGTTTTCCCTAACAATGTGGACCAAGATTCAAACCAGTACATAGGCTTTATATATTTTAACATATCTAAAAATAATGGTTTCCTAATGGTTCCCCAAACCATGAGCATGAGATGTGCGAGGTCCCTCTTTGGATAGTGCATGGTGGATAGTTGGTGCACTGTTTGGGAAACCATGTGACCTCATGGAAATTGGGTAAAATTATCGTTCCACCCATAAATTCAAATATGTTTTACCCCTTATCCTTATTTCCTCCTCAAGTAGATAAGAGGAAATATTTTCACCCAATTGATATCCTAATACTAGTCTTATAGGCTTTAATCATGTTTCACCATCCGATATTTTATTCATTATCTGATCATCTTATTGGATTCCTCTCGATAAGTGCTTCAGTCCTTAGTCTCATTTATCTTTTCCATTTTTTCTCAATTATTCTATTATGATGTAGTGTTATAATCCGTCTTTCTAGGTTGTTTTTCTATTCATCCATTTTATTTTTATCCAATCCAAACAAAGGGAAGATAATGGATGAGGCATCCACTGATTTATTAAGGCAAGTGGTCTATGAATAATCCCTTAAAATATCCCCACAAACAAATTGTTTTCATTGTTCCACATGCCGGTTTCATAGGAAGTTTCTTATTAAATTCAACTCTTTTGATTTTAGTGCCCAAATTTTATTACATAGACCTATTGATATAAATGTTTACCATTATTGTTTGAGACCTCATTATTGACCAGCCAATTAGGGTGTGTTCCTCTCTTATACATCAGTTACCTATTTTAGAATTACATGGGACACCGTTCTGGTGTGTCTGAAATGACCTTTACTAAGGTAAGTGATTGGATATAATTTAATTAATCTTTAAATTGTTAAAGAAAAAATATATTTATAAATAACACTAAGACATGTTTATTATAATTGAATTCCTAGTGGTTTCATATCTTCTACCCCATGTCATATTTAATGAAAGGTATATATTGAACCATTGAAATGTTTATATATTAATGTGATAAATGGTTATATTTCCTTGATAACCCATGTTATTTCTATTTAACGGTAATGGAATATACCTATTAAATTATTAAATGGAATGAGTATTACAAGTTAGTGATTACATATGATATAAATGGAATGAATATAAGGTGTATTTTTCTTTGGAAATTTTTCATCTATATGGGAATGGTCAGACTTGAGCTAGATTTGGTTTCCTGATGGAATGCCTTGAATACCCATAAGATTAAATTTTTATTTATTGATCTGATTTTCATGAGAGATACCCAACATAACATAAATTCATTTTCTTATTACGTGAATGCGTCATCATCATACTGACTATTTAGTTAACATGTTTAATGAATATTATATTTAATTTTATATAGTCTGAAGCTTAAGTGTGATTCCTTTGGACATGTGGTTCTATTGATTCACTCAATTGGTACCATTCTTGTATATCCCAGGATTACCATTGATGATCTCCATGGACTTAGTTAAACTCCCTTATTATGGAATTCCTTGTATGTGCCCCATATATTACACTGACAACCCTTATAGTCAGACTTATTGTGACACTATTTTGGGTTGGCTTGACCCCTGAGGTCCTGGATGACTTGGTTAAACCATGGATCCTAGTTTATCGGTACATAACATTAAAAACTATTCATACTGTTATATATATATATATGATATCCCTATTAAATATTAATGTGTACTTAATTTAATTATTAAATGATCACATGTTCAGAGATATTACCACCCGAGGCTGAAAAATGAACTAACTATTTATTGTAGAACTCTTTTACCTTAATATAAATTCACATTATATAATTAATATTTATATATTGTATTGTATAGAAATTTTTTTGGGTGGCCAAATGAGATTTATATCACACCCTATATGGGATTCCATTGGTACCTGGGTATATTATATGATCGTAGGTATGGACAAGGGGAAGTTTCCTTCTTTGGACGACTTACATGGTTTATTTATGATATAAACTTTATAGAAAATGAATGGGGTTGTGCCCGAGATTCTTGGATAGTTTTTAGTCTTTTTATTACTCTTTATAGAAAGTATTTTACTTAAAGCATGATTTAATATATTCTTTAATTTATTTTGTAGATACATGACATCATTTTTTATATGATACAATTTATATTTATTGAGTTATTTATTAATTTCATGGTTATTTATACATGTATCTACTACATTATATATTCATTATTATGAATATTCTAATTAATTCATGTTATATCACTGTTACGATCTACTTTTACTAGAGGGAATATTCACCCAAGTATCAAACCCTAGACCCTATCTACTTGTCACGGCCTCGGGCATACAGGGAGGCACTCTTGAGTCCATGTGGTTGTCCTAGATCAGTTACTTGGGAGTGAACCTTTTTCTTATTTAATAGAAATTATATAAGTGTATTCTATATATTTGGTGGAGTTTTTGTAAAATAAAAAATATCAAATGTGTATTTAGATGGAACCATTTGATGATTTCTATGGAAGACCATTTAAATGTCCTTTATGTTGAATTGAGGTGGATGATACATCACTTATTAGTTCTAGTTTTTTATTTGATACTATTGATCATGTTCATCTCATCATAATGTCAAAAAATACAACTGAAGAAATGAAAAAGTAAAATAAAAATAGGAGATGTTGGAATTTGGTGTTCTATGTGGGAGGTTATGTGTTCCAATGAGTTTTAATATGAATAGAATGCATGAGCCTATGAAAGATAGAGAAATTAGGGCCACATTTTATATTATCATTTTATATTCTTGAGAAAATTATTGAGTTATTATCTTGGTTAACTTTTTCTACAAAATTCAGTTGAATACATGATTTGTTTCTTGTACTATAGTTGTAATTATATGAGCTTAATCCATCTCATATAATTCAATGATATTTTTTGGACTTATTGGGGGATGCACCCTTCATTGATAACATGGAATGTATTTCTACCCATTGTGAGAATATTTTATAGTGGATTACCATGTCACATAGTCATGTATTCTAGAAATACGGTTGTGTTCATGAGGAAACATGGGATAGAGAAGTAGATGTGAGGTCTCAGTTATAAGATGTTTTTCTACAGTCCCTTTGTTATGATTCTATGGGATGAGAAGCATTACAGTAGAGATTTTATAATAAGTTATTATTTCTCAAGTGTGTTTCATATTAATTTATTGGTGAATGTAATTTTCTTATATGCATTTCATATAAATTTTAGATGTTTTGGGTTCAAAGAAAGAGTTTTTACTAGAATTAGGTGGGTGACATGACATCATTAAATATTAAGATACCAATGGGTACCTAGTGGGGGTGTACTAGGTTCATAGAAGATAAAAAAGTATGAAATTGGCTCTAGATATACCAATGGATGATTATTGGATAAAACTAATAGCCCAGTCGATATAAAGAGGTTGGTGGTTATCCACCAGGAACCTACCGAGCTTCGCCAATCCCATTTTAAATTGAAGATTTTTTTTTCATTTTTGTGTTATGGTATATTTTTAAAATTGGTTTTTTCTTATTTTTATAAATATATTCGTACGTTAATTTTAAAATTATTTCTAACCTCATTCCCTTAAAATTTATTGTTATTTAATGAAATTTATATATGTTTATTTAATTGTAATCAGGAATATTAGTAGATGAAAACTCTATGGGATAAATTAATAGGATATGATGTTTTATTATTTAATTTTTCTAATTTGTTTTTCTACTTCATTTGAGATAATAATTTTTATCTGGCGATTGAGAATATAATTTTCCTATGAGACTCTTTTAAATTCTTGGTTGATCACTAGGATAGTGATCTAGATTGTCTCGTATATTTTAATTGACATATTATTTTTTATTTTGATAATATGAGATTTGGGGATTTTATAATGGGTAATCAGTTGTCATTAAATAGAAGATAATTCTAAGAGTAATTAACTATATGTATGAGTATGATTTAATTAATTATATTACATATGATTTACGCTAAAAAAATTAAGTGATTTATTTATATAGAAATATTATTTATGTTGAAAATTTATTAAATTATATTATTTGCATTAGATATTATGTTTGAATGATGCAATTAATTGATGATGATTTTTTATGTAATGAAACAAACTAGTATGTTTCTAGGGGGTCAAAAAATGTATGGATTATGATGGGAGTTGAACTATGAACAATTTTAATTTCAATGTTTTAATTGGTAATTGGAAGTTTTAAATGTGTTTTAAATTTTAAAAGTGTTTTTTTCGTGAAGGAATATTAGGTGGAAAGGTTTTGGTGTGAAATTAGAGGAGTTTAATAATTTGAAGTGGATGGAAGTGGGTGTATATAGAATCATGTGAACAAATTATTAGCACTATGTTCCTAATTTGAAACAAAGGGGTTCCCTCTGGAGGGGGGAATTAGGTTGTCATTGGTCAGCACTGGGTACCCATTTTGGTATGAGGTGGCTGATGCAAGAGCACTGAGTAACAAGTCATTCCAATATTGGTTTTTTAAATAGAGATTAAAATGTAAATTTTATATTTTATTTTAAATACTCCAATGTCTTCATTTATTCTACCTCAAAATAGAGTAAATATTATCCCTATTCTATATATTTCTCCCATAAGGATCATTTTACAACCCAAGAGGTTTCAAGAGCTATTCTCAATGGGATTTTGAGTTAAATGTAATCTCTTTCCCTCCTCCTAAATCTTTTTCTTAATGTTCTCAAATTAAAGTTGGATGTAATAATATATTGAAATATTATTCCACTAAATAATGTCGAAATCACCCAAAAATGAATGTGATTTTACTTGTTGTTTCTGTAATGGTCTTGGTAGAGGATAAAAAAAATGGTTTCACGATTTTTTGTTATAGGTAATATGTTATGATGAATATATATGTATTTTCATCAAATTTTGATATAAATTTTTAATTGATTTTAAATAATAAGGATTTCATTGATAATGTTATGGGTGTATGTTGAGAGTAATACATGCCCCATTTATCATGGTTTAAGTGAAAAAATGTCATATTTTATAATTAATTTGATGTTTATTTTTTATATATTTAGAAACATATGGGTGTGATAAATTATTATAATGGGATTAATTGAACATCATTGATAATGGTTGAGAATATATTTAGGTGGTAACCCCATCATAGAAATAAGTTGTTTATTAAATTATCTATTTATAAGGTTAAACTTATGTTGTGTGCTGGGTAATTGTGGGTAATTGGGTATGAATATACTCTGTGGGAGTTAAGAGTGGTTTCCCCTATAACATACAATGCTAGAGTGCTTGGTTATACTCCTAGAAATAACTCTGGTGTTATATATCATTTACTTAGCTATTAATGACTATGTTTTCTCTATGTGATGATATATTAAAGAGGAATTAGAACTAACCGAGGGTTTTTATCAATGAGAAATGTATCTATAGACAATGGATTATTTTTTTGACCTATTATGCTATCTTAGAGAGACATCCATGGTTAATTCTACCAATCCTTAATTTATTTCTCAATTATATGTGGGCATAAGTCGGTGTGATATAGAAACTCATAAAATAAACAAGTTTGGGTTCTTTATTACTAGAGTGATGAGATAATACTATCTATATTATAATATATCCTAAAGACCTTATGTGTTGAACAAGTGGTCACTGATATCTATAAGAAAAAAGGATGGTACAAGATACTTTGAGAATGTTACAATGGGGTGGTTTCCATTTTCTTATCTCAATTTTTAATCATTGTGGTGAATCTTCAGTTGTCTTTGATGATGAAAATTAATGAATTTGTAAGAATAAGTAGTGATAATATAACATCCCAATAATTTTATAGATAAATATTATATCTTTATAGATGAATACTGAATTTTGTAACATTAAGACCCACACCATAATTTAAAAATTGCAGTGTATTTGGAGAATATATTAACCAATAACTTATTTATGTAAATTCTTTACCATTTCTCATAATTTTCATCCAATAATGTATTCTTCCTTACATAACCTACTTGATGCATTTATTCATAACTTGGGGAATGGAAATATAATAAAGTGTGAGATCAGATTCATTTTAATGGTAAACATGGGACATATCGATCGATGATATTGTGAAAACATAAGGAAGAAAATAAGGGTATGAGACCATCAATATAAGTTGCAAAGTGCATATCCAATCTTTCATAGATCATAAAAATTATTACTGACATTAAAATTTAACATTTCAAAATACATGATTCATATGTGTGAAAAAACATAATAATCAAGAACTATAAAATAAAATCAAAATCAATTCATAATAGTGTGGGATCATTATCAACATAGAAACAATTTAATATGTAATGTTTAACTACTAATACCATTAAATAATAGTGGATCAAGAATAAATATTTATTTAAAATACCATAAAAAACGATGCATCATACCATATTATGTATAATAGATCAGTCAGGCTGACTTGTTTCCAGAGTTGATCAAGCATTTCAACTTGTTTCCTATAATTATCTCATTAGATATTAAACATAACCAAATGCTTAGAAGGGTTTTATAATTATCGTCCAACGTATAAAATAATGAAAAACACCCATATCTTTTTAGTAATATCATAAAATATTTATCATATCATCATTACATAACATATTGAATAAATTTAGGTATTATAAACATTTCATTATTTCATAATATCATAACCCATAGAAAATAAAAAAGATTTATAAAAATATTATTATCATAATCATAAGCCGACATAAAAAATAATATGGATATATATCATTGGATTATATCCCCTATAAATAATAATTAACATAAAATATGTTATCATAAGAGAAAATTATTTTAAAAGAAAACTCAAATATTTATTGGAAAATATATGTTTTTAATTTTAGAATCACTTATTTAAAATATAAACGTGTGAAAAATATTATGGAAACAAATTTCGTTGAGATGAAACTTGGAAACTTGTAAATTAATCTTCAAAACATTTAATTTTCATAATAATGGTAATTTTTTCCACTATATATACATTAAAAAAATATTCCATTCATATTTTCATCATAATGTTGAAAAGTACGTCATTAAAAATATTAAAATAATATTCTTATCAATAAAATTTGTTAAAATTAAAACATGAGTGAAACTAAATTTAAAAAATAATTTTATAACATTATAAACACTCTTGAAATCTTTTTTATAAAACATGGATAGGGAGGAAAAATGATTTTTCTGACTTAAGAGATAAATAAAGTCACATTTCCTTAAAAATATTCTTTTGGAATCTTGACTTCATAAATAGTAGAAAATAAGAGGTAAAAAACATATTCTATAGAATTAATAATATTATAATAATGGTTTTAATCATATACGGATCATATAATTTATCCAATGGGTAATTTGGCTAAAAAAATCTCAAATAAAATGAGATTGAGATGTAAATCATTTACCTCATGTATCGTCTTTCTTCATAAAAAATAGAACCTTCAGTATAGTAAATATATATTTATTATAAATGAATTGAGGAAAAGTATAAAATATACCATATCATATATTATTTAATTATATAACTTTATCACTATTTTATTAATATTTTTTTTATTAAAATCACTTTTTAATGTGATAACTATTTCAATTTTAATGCATGTTTTGGTTCGGTAGTCCCACTCCTTATACTATGAACATCGTTCCATAATATCATAAATTTAATAATGATATAAATATCATATATATTGATTATATAAATATATTAATCCATTAAATTTAGAGATATAAAAATAAATTACATCATTAATGGATATGTTATGTTATATATACAAATTAATACAGTTTTTTACTTTTCAATGGATGGATGAAAAGAAAGGTAAATATTAATTTACCTTAATAGAATCATCATTATATCATATATATATATATATATATTAATTAATTAAATATTTTTAACCATATCTTAATAAGAAAAGTGTAAACCAAATCTCATTGTTTTTTGGAGGTGGTTGTCCACATGTACGCACGAGCGACATTATCGTTTTCTATATTATGGAAGAAGGTGGGTAATTATTGTACAATTATCGTAATAAAAATTTATTAAATTTAATATATTTATATAATAATTTTATTACGGAAACCTATATTTATAGGAGGAATAAAAATAAATTAATTTAATGTAGATGGAAAACATGATAACTCTTCCTCAGTAGGCCTCCATTAGATACCTTCTTAAAGACCCATTTATTGGTTTCCTAAGAAGATAATAAATTATAATTCATTACTAGGGAATTTAATAAGACAATTGGTATAGTTTTAAGATATATGGATCAATTCAGTTTAAAGAAAAGAGGTAAGGTGTTTTCTTTTATAACAGTGGGAAATGACATATATGGAATTATAAAAAAAGATTAAAAGATAATTATGTCATCATCAAGAAAAATCATTAAAAATTTTAACAGATTGGAATAAAAATTGGTAATGTAAAAATAACATCCAAAATTTAATTTATATAGTTTTTTATATCATATTAATCCTTATGTTTTTTATTAACCACTCTATTAACCATTTTAACCATAACCACATGAAAAAAATTTTCAATCTTAAAGTGTTATAATTTTATTTATAAGTTAAATACTAGATCCAAAATGAATCAATTATCAAATTCTCAACCAAAAATTATAATCCTTATCCTATTTCTATATTTTTATCATTTTCAAATAATTTAATAAAATAAAATTTTCATAAAATATATTTAATGTAATTTTTCACATGTTGCGTTTATTTTGACATAAAGGACCCCAAGAGAAAGATAGAATTAAAATATAATACTTTAATATATTAAAAATAATTAATATTTATAAAAAACTCAAGGATATATAAAATTTAACCAAATTGTATTACTTTTAATATTTTTAAATAATAAATTTTCATTTATCTATTAATTTAATAAGTATTCTTTCGGTGCTTCATCAGAATGAAAATGAATTATTTTTTCAAAAAAAAATATAAAAAACATTTACATGATGAAAAATTAATTCATATTTAAATTAAATATTTATAACCATACTTTTCCTCTTTTTAGCCTTATGTAAAAAATTTAGAGTTATTAATGTCAAGAGGGTGATGTTCTGCATTTCTTTTTTTTCATAAATTACTATAATGCTCATAATAAAAAACAACATAAGAAGGAAAAATATTTTATAATTAGATGAAAATTTATGAACTAAAGTCATATAATAGGATAAAGGAAAGTTTTAGAGAAATTTTACTGAATTATCCCAATGTTTTAACACTATTTTACCCTAAGAGAGGAAACAAATATTTACCAAGGCTACTATTCATAATGGTAAAAATAAAAGGGAACTATTTACCAAATTATAACCTATTTATTTAAAATATGGAATAAATTTTTCAAGAAAAATTAATTAAAGTGGATTAAACTTATTTAATTGAAAACTAAAAATAAAACAAAAACAAATTTTAAAAAAAATTCATTTTATGTATAAAAATATTTTTATGCCAAATTCCATCTGAATATTGATTCCAACAAACATAATTGGATTAAAAAAATTATAATATCTAATTTTACTTCATATATTTTTTTAAAAACTATCTTTTCAAATTCATGAAACAAATGAACAATTTTTAGTAAAAAATATTATTTTTTACCATTCACTAGAAAATCAATATTCTCAAAAAAATCTAAAAAACCACTATAAGATAAATTTTATTTGTTGAATTAAAAAATCATAGTTTTTTTATTAAATAATAATTCTAAATTTACAATAAATTATTTATAATATTTTTCCAAAAAATCAATAAAAACCATTTTTGATGGAAAATATATTTTTAAATAATATAATCACTTTACTAATAATATATTATCTTTATCTAAAATATTAATATTACTTTTTCAAAATATTTGGGAATATGTATTCATTCTTCCAATATAACATCTCGGATAAAATTTTATACTATATTGCAATTCATTTTTATTTACGGTTCTGTGTATCACAAGCTATCAAAGAAATCATGTTTATTAATATATTATAAAATCTTAGGGTTTTTAATTCTACGAACTTATTCAAATTTAACCATAAAAATTCCATCACTACGATTCAATAAACTGGGGATACTACTCCTCATCAAATCCTCAAGATCTCATATGGATTCCTCTAATTTATGGTTTCACAAAAAAAACCGACTATGTGAGTGGTCTTATTTTGTAGTAATTTCTCTTTACAATCCAAAATTTCTTGAATTTATTCCATATAATAGAGATTTTTCTCCAACCGTACAACCTATGAGTTCAATATATGTGAATAATTAGGTATATACTTCCTTAGGAGAGATACATGGAACACATTGTGAACCAGAGAGAGATTCAGTGGAAGTTCCAAAGGATATACTACTATTCGAATATGATCAAGAATTGATAAGGAACTGATATAATTAGTGTTGAAATTTCCTTTATTTCCAAATCCCATTACCATCATCCAATGAGATATTCAAAGGAAAAAAATTTCACCTAATTTGTCACGAACCCCTGCCCACAAAGTGTACCCCTCCTAGGTCGGAAATATGAGAAGGGAGATAATGAACCCTGAGTCCCGCCTTTAGTAGACCCCAGGTTGGCGATGAGCACCGAGGGTATAGTGAACACACAAATGGGAGGCATTACCCTCTAAGAGAACATATGCAGAAGAGAGAGAGAGATATGATAGACACCAATCAACTCCAACTCATCACTAGAATATAAAAGAAACCCAAGTGCATATATGAAATGTTATGCAAAAGTACTACAACTAGAACGGAAAAACAGCGAGTACTAAAAAGAAAGTAAAAACAGCCGCAACCAGAAGCCCGAACAACTCCTACAACCCCAAGCTAGAATAAAAGACCTTTTTCTCCAACCTACTACAAGTGACCTGAAAAAAAATTTATATATACATAGGGTGAGTTTAACAGTATAGTATGTAAGATCCTATCCGAAGCCTCTCGTACAAAAGTAAAGAAAGCATGCTAAAGCACAATGAAAAACAAGTGAAACTAACTCGTCTCCTAAATAGGTATATTAAGTTCCCAACCTCACCATGTATACTCTCACTGAGTAAATAATATGAGAATATATCATATAATAAAGAATATCAAGGGTACCCCGCTACTACTTCCCCACTGGTTTCCCGCTTTGCCCCAACGTCGCACGTCCTGAGCATCTCTCTCCAAAAAGGCTTGCCCACAGACACCTAGGCGAAGCACCAAAACATGCAGCTTATGCAACAAAACCACCACATCCACGTAAGAAATGTGACAGGTAGTTTCTGGGAGCCACCATAGCTCACATAATGTGTATTATACATCAGGTATTATACCTCAATCCATTACAACCCATACACCAGGTAAGAATCCTCAAGCCATCATAGCCCATACACGTTACACCTATAGTAGTCCATAGGATACTATATCCAGAATATGTGTGTGTGAATAAACACAATCCATTACATCCCTCTATACAAATATATGGGAAAAAATAACCGTTGTGCCTACTAGCACAAGTAACTACCAAGATAAGAGAGCAGTGCCAAAGGGGGTAGTCAGCCATCCATCCTTCCACCGGAATGTTTGGGAAAACACACCTAGTGTTCAAAATCCCCAGGGTGTCATTTTCCCATACTGTCTGGGAGGAGTAGCGTATAGAAACAAAAAAAGTACAGGATATATTATATCTCACAACCACACTATAGGAATTACCTAGTCTTAGACACAACTGCAGCAAAGGTCTCTCAGACTCCGAGATGCTACTTGTAAGACTAGGTATCCTATAAGCACACAACCATTTAGATAGAATTATTAAATTACTTTATTCCCTTTTTACATGTTTCACTTTATGTTAATTAATTCATTAATCATTAATTAACCATGAAAAATTCCACAATAAATTTCATTAGAATCATACCCAAGTCATCTATTCCTTCAAAATTACAACCTCATCATTATGTTCCAGCAACTCCATACCCTTGGGTTAACACCATTTATTCAATTATTCATTATAGAATTACTTTCCCACATTCCCAGGAATTCTATAAAAACATTCTATGCTACTAAACACAAGGGGATCAACATGGTGAGTAGATTTACTATCCATCGGGTCTTTTCCGCTTATAGCAAGAGCATATACCTATCCTTCCTTGAGAAGCTATACACAGAAAGCACGTGGCATACCCCATGTGTCTTTACCTCATTTGGAAGAAGGATAAGTAAGACTAGCTGCCTTGAGTAGTGGGGAAAACTAAAGTAGATAAACAACCAAAAGAAACAGCAAGCATCCAATAATAACATCCATCCCATTCCATCATCCCTAGTGTCCTCCCCAACACCCACATGTATAAACCAATGCATCTCGCCACTCTAGGCATCATCTACTACAACAACCTAAAGCCTCCATGCCCCCACATATCACAACAACCTTCCAGGATCACATCACAACACAAGCAGCCGGAGAACAACATCACATTAATAGAGATCTTGGCCCATTAACAAACAAGAGGGTAATTAAGAACCCTTAAGGAATTATCAAACAATCAGTTCTTTAATCCATCTTGAATTTAGATTTATTATTTGTAGGTTCCAAATTTGGGAAACCTAATTAGTAAGCTATAAAAAATAATTAAACATTCTTACTTTGCCAATTTGATTAACATAAAATTACAACAAGAACTAGATTTGTTTACATACATCTTTATCTTTAGCCAAACAATTATCTATTAATCCCAATTTAGGTTCTTTACCGATTTCCATCAAGAACGGACAAGTAAGCAAAGAAATCATAGATATCACACTATCTAGCAAAACAAGAGGCAATAAAATATGATCGATATAAATTTATTTATCCAGTTAAAATATTTATTATGTCAATTACATTGTCATGCAGTGGGATTAAACATGCTATCAATACAGTTTCATGTAAAAGAAAAGAGAAGCAACAAATCCCCTACCTCAAATAGTTCCTATCGTTCTTTATCCACACAACGGGTCACGATCCTCCTCTCATGAAAACTGCATCCACATGAGGATTCCACAGTGTGACAACGCCAACCAAACCCCAAGAAAAATCCCATTAGAAGCATAGGGATTACATGCTATAACTTGGGAAGGAGAAATAGGAGAAGATGATCCCCAAAGGAACGACGATAAAACATACCTTATATCGAATATTGATTGATAAATCTTGGTTGCATCAAAATAGAGCAGAACCAATCCGAGGAGTAAAGTTTGATTGTGCAAATCCTACGGGAAGGATTGAAAGGTTCTAACATCTCATAGCTGAGAACAAAGAAGAAGAAAAAGGGAGGAAGATATCTCGTCCCCTTTGAAGATTTTATGGGGCAACGGTTTAAGATACGCTTAATTCCCCATTAAAAGTGGATCGCATTAACCCACACATTTTGACCAAGTAAAAACATCCCGAGCCATAGGAATAATTAATATAGTATTTATGGCCTTTGAATTGGCCTTAAGAATCCGGAAAATAAGGCTTTAAATATATTTTACGTCAAAGGAAATTTCAAATGGGTGAAACTGTGTGAAGGTGGAAACACTATACACCTACCATTACTATACACCTATTGTTACTATACACCTACCGATAGAGCTACATATAGAATTCACCATTCTGGAAACACTGTACACCTACCGTTACTATACACCTACCATTACTATACACCTACCAATAGAGCTACCGATAGACCTCACCATTCTGGAAGCAATGTACACCTACTGTTACTACAAACCTACCATTACTATACATCTACCAATAGAGCTACTGATAGACCTCACCATTCTAGAAACACTATACACCTACCATTATTGTACACCTGCCGTTACTGTACACATACTGATAGAGCTACTGATAGACCTCATCGTTCTGGAAACACTGTACACATACCGTTACTGTACACCTACCGTTACTATACACCCACAATTACTATACACCTACCTTTACTATACACCTACGGTTAGAACAGTTCATAGAACCTCTCTGATAGAACTGTTCACAGAACCTCACCAATAGAATTGTTCACATAACCTCACCAATAGATCTGTTCACTAAATTGGAAATTTGGCAAAGTGTTGGGGATAAGTCACCTTGACCTCCCAAAACACCTCAACACCACATTTTAACAAAGTAATAGACCAGAGAGGTCTGAGCCATTACAAACTTCTTACTCCAGTTCTCATTGGTGATTTTCAGCATAACATTTCATCAAATTTTAGTTGCTCTTATGTTCTTTTGAATAAATCTATCATTACCTCCCATTTCATCAGCCATATTTGGTCCCAATTGTTTTATTTCACTAACATCATCATAATATTTATGGGTTTAACACACCATATTAGAAATTGATTCATAATGATCCAAATGAATGATTTATTTAAATATATTATTGCATGTAAATTTCACCCAAGGAAGGTACTAATCCAAAACACCGTTGAAATATAGATAGAAAACTCACATCATGTCCTTTAGGGGATGATTATACCTCTTAGAATGACAATTTATATGAGTCTGATATTGTTTTTAAATAATAAACTCTATATCTAGAGCATACTAAATACTTATGGAGAGATTCAAGGTAAAATATTGGTCTTGATGATATACAATTGAATGTGGTACTCTATGAAATCTCACCACTAACATAATGTATAAGAACAGATGATGATAAAGATAATATTATTTTTTAATGCAGTCTAATGGTGTTTACTTCCTAAGGTGGTCGAAGAAAACCCAAATAACATTTTTATCATTACATTTTTTGGGTACTTCGATGACAAAATCCATGGTAATGTTTTTACTTTTATTGTTTAGGTATGGGTAACGATTGTATCATCATCTAAGAAATGAGTACATTTGCCTTAACATTATGAAATATTATTCATCAAGATAAAACCTCTATAATATAATTATTCATGTTTTCCAACAAGAAATATAATTTCAGATATCTATAGATCCTTTCACTTCTTGGATGAATAAGGAATGATGAACTATGAGCTTCATTGAATATATATTTCTCCCAATATGGTATGGATGGGGAGAAAAATCTATTATTAAACCATATCAGTCCACCACAATAATGGATGAACTCTGAAACACTTATCACATTTCTTATTAGTTCTACATATTCCTTCTGCACCTCTTTAATAAGCACATGGATTGATGGATGAACATTCATATGAGTTAGATAATATTTTCCATTTTCCATAGGATATAATTTTCTATACTATATAAATATATATGTATTGGAATTATTTCAATCCTCATCATGGAAAAACTAGCATGGACTATCTAACTTAGTGTAGTAGCATCCTTATTCACCATCCAAATATGGAAATGTGTTGAGTAGTCATAATCTTTACCAAATTCCAATATCCTTTTTTGGTGTATATTTATCTCATTCCATGTGAATATATACATCAAAATTTGAGGATATGTAAATATGTCACAACTTTCGCCACAAAGATATTTCCTTATTATCATGAATACAAATATTAACACATCTTAATCAAAATCATGGGTGAGGTAAATTTCTTCACAAATTTTCTATTTTAGTGGGGAATATGATATCACCACATCATTGTATTTTAGGATACATATATTACAACCTGGTATTTATTTACATCAACATTACATCATTTTTTAGAATACATAAAAAATTACATGAATAGACACTCCAAGATCATATTAGATTAGTTCCATTTGAAACATGTAAATGTAAACAACGGTATATGAGTTAGCTACATTATCTCCCACGAGGTTCTCCCAGACTAGAACATCCCTTAGAAATATCATTAAAAAATATCTTCATAACCTATGGAAGAAAAAAAAGGTGACCTTAGCTTCTTGTTAAGGATAAAAAATGGAGATATATATGAATAATCATGATAATATAGGTTTGAAATCATGATCATATCATTAGAATATCATAACCAGAATATAAATTATTATAAACATGAATGCTAGCATAATGGTTAAAAGTTCATAAAGCCTAGATCAAAATGAAATCAGGAGCATAATATATGAAATCAAAACATAAGAGTAAGACATGGAATTTTTTCACAACCATAAACATGTAATATCATTCCCTATAAGACAAGAGTCATTTTTAGAAATTTTCAAGGCACTTCATGGGGAATACACCTACTGGGCAAGAAAATACCACCATCCCTAGTGATAGTCCTTCCCATATATGAGATCATGTTTCCCATATTCCCAAAGTGGATCAGGTATCCCAATATTCTTATGTTCATGGGAAATACATCTACAGGGTGGGACACACTACCATCCCCAATAGAAGTCCATTAATTATAATGGATCAAGTTTCCACATCTATCCATTGTGGATCAGGTTTCCATATATTCCCATCTTCATGGGGACTAAAACTACATTAAAGGATACACCATCATACCTTGTTGAAGTATTATACGTATAATGGGTTAGGTTTCCCTATCTTCCCTTAGCGGATCAGGTTTCCCCATATTCCTATTGTGGATCAATCCTGTAGAATTGATTCCCTTTATTATATCCTCAGATACAAAATTATTACCCAATAAATTGGATAGATATATTGGTCCCACCAATATCTTAATGAAATAATAAATAATGTGATGAAAAAAATCAGAAACTATCATATCATAAACCATGAAATGAAATTGGAATCATAAAAAAGTAATCATTTCATAACCTCTAGAAAAAGTGATAGGTTTAATAACAATTTCTTCAAAACAATAACCTTTTAATAGAATAGGGTTTTAAAATATTATTAACTATGAAGATTAAATGAGTTTCATAAAAATTATTCCCTAAAAAAACCATTCAGATAAATAATATAAACATAAAATTTTGATCATTTCCCTATAATGGAATGGGTAACACCAACTGATGTCATGATAGATGGAAAATAATTTTGAAAAATATGTTAAAATCATTTCTTGAAGAATTATTCCATTATTATTTAAAAAATAATTTATAGAATATAAAATTTTTTAGAAAACATTTTCATGAAAATAAACATGAAAAATTAAAAATAATTCTTGAAAATTATTTGAAAACTATTTTTTAAATAAATTGAAAATTTATCATGAATGCCTTAAAACGTTTTGAAACCTATTTCGTTAAAAGCACATTGAAAACATACAAATAATTCTTGAACACATTTTGAAAACCATTTCTTTGAATCATTTTGAAAACTTATAAAGAAATCATGAAGTAAACTTTGAAATTATTTCATTGAAATAACTTTTAGAAAATATAATGAAATGTAGAAATGTTTTTTAAACCATTTCCTTGAAAACACTTTGATAACATATAACTAATTCTTGAAATCTTTTTGAAATGAATTTCATTGAAAAATATTAAAAAATATATAAAAGATTAAATGAAAAAAATAAAAAAATTTGAAATATTTTTTCATTGAAATCGATCTTAAAAAATTATCTTTAATCTCATTTTTTTATTTTTTTTGACAACAAGGTTTTTGAAATTTAGCATGTGCCTCAAAGAATGAAAATTGAGATAAAAGTGGTTTATCTATTTTGTAACATTTGAAACATAAAACGCTTTAAAGAGATATCATAAAATGTATTTTAAATACAAAAACATTTATTGATAAAATATATATAATATATTAATGGGAATTATATAAATCACATAATGAAACACGTGGTGAATAAGGCATAAATATCAATGAAATAACTGTTATACTACAAATACTCTTACCTAAAGTCTTTTCATTATTTGTAAACATTAAATTATCATGTATAACAAATATAATTTTATTACAAGTCTACCATATAACCATATTATTATATATAATACCATATAAGATTCACTTTTGACATAATATTACCTTTTTATTTACAATTCCATGTTAAAGTAACGTTTTGGGTAATTACCTCTTTGGTTATTGTATGTGTTTCAACTTGTTTTTATTGATCATATTTCATAGATAATGATTTAATAATTTCCATAAAATAAAAAATTATTTATTTATAATATATATTCCGTATACAAATATTTATTTTAATCTATAAAATATATAAATATTAAACAAAATATAATATTCGTGGAGATGATAGGCCGTACGTACGCATGAATTCTACTTCCATTTTATAGTAGTATTGAAAGAAAGAAATTAAATTATATATATTTATATCATAATTAAAGTATAATTATTATTTAATATATATCATAAATTATTACCAAACACATCCTTAGTAAATTCCACATAATGTGTGAACAAATCACGTCATTTTATGAAGGCAATAGTCTACACTTCCCCAAATGAAGATATCAAATTTACACAAAACGAAAATAATGAAGGTAGGATTTAAATAAAAAAATATTAGTAGAGAAATAATAAATATCATTTATATCATATAAAAATAGAGTGTACATCAAAATTATCATCTATCATATGTGGTAATGGAAAAACGAACAACATCGTTTTGTGAGGTGGTAGTTTGTTGTATACAAAAAAAGAAAGTCTGTTACCCGTTAAATGGATTTGTGTATAAGTGAAGGTCAATAAACTTTAAACAACTTCTTAGTTTATTGAGGATAAATAGTTTAATATATAATTATGGTATAATAATATTTTAGGTGATAGAGAAATAAAACAAATAGAAAGGATCTTGAGGAAGGATCATACCTCTTCTATGGGTAACACCTTTTACGTTTTCCAAAAGGGATTACACAATTGGATTTAATCATAATGGGATTCTTCAAGGAGGAAGTTAGGGATGTTTTGAGCTTATTTTAGATTATTTTTTGTTAGAAAAAATTCTTTATATGTGTGAGGAAGTGGAAGAGTGAATGAATTATTATAGTGGAGGTGTAGTGGAATTCTTGTAAATACCAAAATGTAAGAACTAATGGGAGGTCTCCCTTCCCTCATGCACAAAAAATGGGTAAATAATGAATTAAAGTGAATTTAATTTTGAAAAAAATCTCCACCACACAAAAAGTTCTTTTTTATAATCTTTACCTTAGTCTTTATGTGTACTTTTATTTATCATTTTGGTTTTACATTTAGGTAACTACTTCTCCAACTGATGTAATTTATACATTAAGATTAAATTAAGGTATGATTTATTATATAATATTGTAATAGTTAATTATAAATACTATATTAAATTTATAAAATTAAAATATCATATGTGTTTGAAATTTATTTTTAAACAACTACATGTAATGTACAAAAACACATCTTTTACTCAAACTGTGCTAAGATTGTTTTTACCAGTTAGTGGTCTATATGTTCATTATAAAAGAATATCTATTCTATTAATAGACCATATTTTAGATTTTTTAATCATTATAAATCACTTAGTAGAAGTTGGAATTTTTATAAATTATAAACCATTTTAAAAAATATAATTTATTGTAAAATAATAATAATTTCAATTTTGTAATTAATTATTAAATTTAATTTTAAAAATATAAAAACATTATTTTACTTAAAACATATTATGTTAGAATATGTGTAACATGATATATTCATTTAAAAAATAATTGATCAATGTAATTCATTATAATTACTTTACATTTAAAGTTTTTAGTAACATTAATTTTATTTAATTATTAACTAAAAAATCCATACGTTAGCATTTATTAAGCATTTAATGTAGTTAAATCATCTTAAAAAATGAATGATAAATAATTAGGATAAAAATAATTTTTTTAATATGATATTTATAACTGAAAAATACATTTTTATTCATATCTAATTGTTTTATAAAGCTCAAACGTAAGGAATGTTATTTTATTGTCCTTTTCCTCACTTAACTTATGAATATGGAAGTTTTATTGAATATTAACCCACTAACTCATAGAATTCTTACCAAGACTGTATATAATATATATATTTGAATACAATTGATTTTTGAAAAGTTTTTAGGTCATTTATCCTTTAATATTAAGGTTTAGTATATGGTTAAGCTTAATTTTACCTCAATCCCTGTAATTAATTTTAGTCTCATACACTAATCATTTGGGTAAAAAAATATGTATGTCTTATTTGACTATTAATATAAAACATACTAAAAATATGTATTTCCTTTTTTCAAAATTATATTCACATAAGTTGATAAATAAAATTTAATGCAAATCACGTAGACGTGGAAAGAAAGCAGGTATTTAAAGTAAAATTTTTCAAAAGATCAGTATGTTTTTATATGTAAAGTCAATATAAAAAATATTCCAATAAAATATATTGGATTAATATATTTATAATTGATATATTGTGAATTTAAAACCCGTTATGAAATATAATTGAACATTAATAATTAACTAAGAAAGAAGTAAATTTTTATATAAAATACAGTTTGTTTCACTATTCATAAAAAAATGAAGTTTTACCAAAAAATACCAAAAACTAACACACAAAATTTTGAGATTATGAATTAAAAAATGATGTTTATTTTCATAAATAAAATATTGAAAAGTTTCAATTTTTTTTTAATATAGGTTCTCCATTAAAAAGTGGTAAAACTTGGCTTTGCGTGTAACCTAAGCTATCGAAAGAATTCACCATTATTCTTAACACCTGACAAACATAGTGTTGTGTGTACCAAAATATAATAAACATGATTCATGTATGAAAACATATATTTATGTTTCATACAGAGAAATAATAATTTAGTGTTTTCATATAACATAATCTATATTTAGTGTTGCGTGAAATGTTAATATATCAATAAAGTATAAATTAATTTGAAAAAACTCACAAAATATCAGTGTGTTACATTCTACAACCCTCAAAATGATTTATTACTTGAAATTATTTTGGGTTATAAAAGGATTAATACTTTACGGTTCCTTTCATCGAACCCACTTCATAAAAATTAATTCTAAAAAATCCATTAAAAAGCGAAATTTGGAAGCATATTGGACAAACGAAGTAACTAATAACTAGTTTACCATATAAGAGAGAATAGGTGGGAAGTGAAAACATAGACACATAAGGGAAATATACCTATTATTTTCTCATGGAGAGTGATAGGGAACAAGGTCAAGTAAAATTTATTAATTAAAAATCTATAAATATGTGATGTTCTGAGGGTCCATTTGATTCATTGAAAAAGAAGGTACTAGCATAACATTTTTGTCTCAATATCTTTTTTCCTAAAGTTGAAATATTTTTCTAATAAGATATACTTACATTATTCAGTACAATCTCAGATTTTTTGTGTCTTGATCAATCTACACATCATATATTATTTTATAAAATGATGTTGAATTTTTCATTCTCATATCATTAGAAGATCCCAAGATCCATAAATAAAATGATGGGTCATTCCATCTATCACAAAAAAGGTTATCACAAGTTATCAAATATTCATAAATCTATATATTGGGATATGATAATTTAATCGCTAAAACCTCATCCAATGACTAGCATAAAACATTCCATAAATTTTTATCCATATAACCCTTTATAATGATGAAAATCCAAAACTATAGAATGTCATGAAATCAGCTTAACATTGATCCCCTATATATAACAAAGTATCCCTTGGTTGTCATATTCTACAAAAGTAAATACTCACATAGTATATTATCCTAAAATATAGTAATATCCTTCATTAATATAAATCTTTTTCAAAAAATATGTATTCTTATTTATTGAAAATATTACATGATATATTCCTTTAATCCAAGAAGCTGTAAACATCATCCATTATATCATAGAACACATTGCTAACAAATCTGTTATCAGTTCCAAAGTAATTAGTACCAACCATTTTACTTATTAAAATTCAACATATCTAAACCCAAATAACATTATCTCAACATTAGGAACATATTAAGGGTTATCAATCCCTTTATAACGTGTTTTAAATTGATATCACCTTTCCATTAAATCAAATTTCTTGTCCATCAGTACCATTCAAAATATTCTTATAAATCCTTAGTGAAAAAACATAAAATCAACAATCGTTATATATTTCACAATTTTTATAAAAAAAATTCTTGAATCCAAATAGATAAACACTTAAATTACTCTACTTTATCATTAATCCATAATAAGGCTACCTCATCCTATTACATAATACCCCTTTCCTTTCAAATTTCATCTATAGTGCCAACATCATCAGTAATATAACCATTAGTTATACCAACATGATGATTTTATTATTGATCTTTTCACTTGGGACATCTATTTTCATAACGACCATTCATTCCACACATTAAGTATTTATCCTTAAATGATGTCTTATGGTGGCCAATACTTCCATATGTTTCATTAATCAAACCCTTCATTTTTCCTTTGAAGTTACATTCCTTGTGTCATTATTTTACACAATCAAAACATCTTCATGTCCCTCTAAGAGACTCACTTAGGTTATTATATCAACGTTAATGACACAAATGAAACTGGATATTCATTCCTATATGGAATCTATTACACGAACTCTCAATGAACAACTTCATTATCTTACATGGTGAGTCCAAGAGTCGGTTAAGGTATATGTTCTTAATCATGTTCCATGAAAACTGATTAGGTATGATCACAAAATCCTTCACTCTAGTGAAAATCACATTTAACTTCTCATCATAAACTATTCCATCACATCCAATATTAATATAGTTCATTCTAGTTTCATCCATTGAATAATGCTATAAATCGTAGTGTGAACATTACATATCATAGTAAAAAACCACATAATCAAGGAAATTAATTAATTATAGGATGCATAAATCTTTAAACCTAAAATAATAAATGAAACCCTAGGTTTATCCTATGTTATTCATAGCCAAAATATTTTTGAATCCTTAATGATTTTTTCTGAGGAGTTCTTGAATTCCCAAAGAATATCCCAATAGAGTGACAAACCAATCACAAAGTAAGGAATGTTTTCATGTACCAGGTTACACTTGACTGAGGACTGACACACCATGTAAGATTTTTTAATATTATGTACATATATGTCATAACCACATCCACTTTTTGTATCTAGAAAAGGATGTATTGTTTGGAAACCACTCACTCTATGCTTTACCAAAATTTCAGAAATTTTTCCAATACTTTTCTTTATCCATAGACATAACTTTAGATATTTACATAGAGTTATCACTAATGTTTTCTCATATTAGTTTTTAATGGTTGGATAAAACTTTTCTACGATACCAATTATAACAATGTATTCTTTACATACATAGAGATTACATCATTTTTCCAGAATACATAAAAAATTACATTAACTGATGCCCAAATACCATATTTTTTTAATGATGTTGGAAACATGGAAATGTAAATAATGGTACATGAGGGATATACATTATATCCCACTAGGTTCTATCATACTAGAACACCCATTTTCTAGATTATATAAAAAAATATCTTCATTACCTTGGGAAGGAAACATAAAAAGGGGTGGGCATAGATGCCTAGTTTGGGTAAACAAGAGATATATGTAAGGGAAAACAAGTGTAAATGGGTATGAAAACATTATCATAACTCTATAACATAACACCCTCCTTATCAATGATTGTAAAAATAAAACATAGAAAAATGTATAATAGTTCATATGGCATGAATCATAAATAATCAAGAGAATAATCTGTGAAATCATAAAACATGATTAATACATTGAATTTTGGAGTACAAATAAACATGTAATATAATTACTTATATGTCATGACACATTTATAAAGCTTATCCTAGAACAACATGGGGACTACACCTACTGGGTGGGACATACCACCATCAACATTCAAAATCTTTTCCTTGTAAGGGATCATCTTTCCCCAGCTTTCAATCCTCATGAGAACCACACGTACTTGATTAGACACATAACCATTCCCAGTCACAGTTTTTTCATTGCAAGGGATTTGGTTTCCCTATTATCCCATAGTGGATCAGGTTTCCCAATATTCACATATTCATAGGAAATACCCCTTTTGGGTGGGACACACCACAATACCAAGTTGTAATTCTTGTATGGGATCTGGTTTCTCCATCTTCCTATAGTGGATTGGGTCTCACCATCATCCCATTGTGGGTCAAGCCTATCAAATTGACTCCCATTTCTATCACATGATATAAAAATATTTACCCAATGAATTAAATGGGGGATATAGGTCCACCCATATCAAAATGAAATAATAAATACATGTTCCAAAAAATAATAAACAATCATATCATAACCAATAAAATTAAATGAGTGTTATAAACATGTAATCATATCACAACATGTGGAAAAAGAGGCATGTTTCCTAACTATTTCATCAAAATCATCACACATGACAAGAAGCAGGTTTCACAATCTTATAAATAATGGAAAAATGGGTTTTATAAACATCATTCCCTTAAAACATAATCCATTCAAATAAATAATATGAATGGATCAATTGGTTAATTTCCCTAGAAAGACACGAGTAACACCAAAAAATGTCATCTTAAATGTAAAATAATTTATAAATATCTTATAAAAAAATTTCTTGAGGAAAATATCCTTTATTCTTTGACATTTTTTAAAACATAAAACCATTTGAAAACTCTTTTCTTGAAAATAAACTTGAAAACTTATAATTAAAGCGTAATTTTTTTTGAAAACCATTTCTTTGAAATTTCTTTGAAAACTTATAATGAATGATTGAAAACGTTTTGGAAAACATTTATTTGGAAACATGTTGAAAACTTATAAAGAAATATTGAAAAACAATTTGAACTAATTTTCTTTGAATACACTTTGAAAACATATAAAGAACGATTGAAAATTTTCAAAAAAAAAATTTGTCTTAAAAAACATTTTAAAATTACAAATAAAGCTTGAAAATATTTGGAAAACCATTTTATTGAATTTTTTTTAAAACTTATCAAGGATTATTTGAAAACCATAAAATTTTCATGACATAATTATTCATTGAAAATGACATAAATGTACTTATGTGAAAACGTTTTTGAATAAAATTATGAAAACCAGGTTTTGGAAATTTATGGCATGTGTCTTAAGGATGGATAATTGAGACAAAACTAATTTACCGATTTGGTAACTTTTGAAATGAAAAATCCCTGAAAGATAGATAATATAATAGATATTTAAATACCAATAGATTTAATTATAATAATAATTCAATATATTCTGGGTAATTATATAAATCACCCAAACAAACGAATGGTGAATAAGGCATAAATCTCACAAAAATAAAAGAGATAGTAGAAATCCATGCACCTTTTGTTTTTTCTTTATTTATACAAATTCAAACTACTATATAATAAATATATATTTTATATAAATATAAAAAAGTGATTTAATATTATGTATAATACCACATAAGATTAAATATTGACATTATATTACTAATTTATTTTCAATTCCATGTTAATGTGATGTTTTAAGTAATAATCGCTTTGTATATCATAAGTGTTTTGAATTTTTATTCCAGATCCTATCTCATAGATCATGAATTAATTATTTTGATAATATAAATCATGATTTTTATATAACATATATTCATTATATACATAATTATAGTAATCTATAAAAGATAGAAATATTATATGAAATGCACTGTTCATGGAGACGATGTGTCGTATGTTTTCATGAATTCAACTTCTATTTTATTATTGTATTGTTAGAAAAAAGACAGTAAATGGAATATATATATATATAATTACTATATAACTAATATGTCATATATATCATATATGTTTACTAAACATATCCTTAACACAATCCATGTAATGTGTGAAAGAATCACGTTGCATTGGGGAGGCAGTTGTGCACCTTTCCACAAATGATGTTATCACATTTACACAAAATGGAAAACATGAAGGTATGACTATATAATAACTAGAAAATTATAAATACATAATTAATATCATATTGATCTAGTTAAATTATATTGTCCATCATTATTACCTACCGTGATAGGTGTTAATGGAAAATGAACAACATCTTTTTGTGAGGCGATAGTTCGCCATACTCAAAAATGGTATGTTCGTTTCCCATTATATGGTAGTTTCTATAAGTATAGGTAAAACCCTTATAAAAAATCTCAATATATTATGGAAACTGAGGTTATTATATAATTTTGGAATAAAAATGTTTTAGGTTATGGAGAAAAAAATAAAATAATGAGCTTTAGGAAGGATGTTACCTATTCTTTGGATAACTCCTACTTTTCCCAAAAGGCATCCCAAGGTTGGATTTCTGAAAAAATATAGGATAAAAGGTGGAAGGGAGGTATTATGGGAGATTATATTAAATGAAAATGGTCAAGCCGTAGTGTAACATCCGAGGTAAATAAAGAATAATACATTTTCATATTTATTAATATTTGTGAATTAAATATTAATTTTACTTTAAAGGGGTTTCTATGTTCGATAGCATACCCGATACGCAACAACGAGTTTCATTGAAATCTTACGTTGCACAGTAAAAATAATATAATATTATTTTAAATGGTAGTTAACACGTAGCCATTGTATTAGTGGGAATGAATATAAATAACTAAAATATGATTATATATGTTTGTTAAATGTTTTTACATTTTTCCAATAAAAGACAAATGATTAAAATAAGTAATGAATTCAATTTTAGGCATAGATACTCTAATATTCACTAAAAGGTATATTTATTGCCTTTCGATGCCAAACCATATTTAAAAATTGTTTTGGTCACTCTTATACATTATATTGGACCAAATAAAATCCTTCTTTAGAATCGGGACATCAAAATTTACTTTGTGTATGTTTTTGTTATTTTTTCGATAATGTTCATTTTTAATGAATAAGTGAAAAATGTTTTATTTTAATTCAAAACATCATTTTAATATAATTTATTTATATTATTAGATTATCTTTTGAATTTGTTTTTAAGTTAAATTAGAATATATTTTTACCATTTAATCCAATGGTGGTCATTGGAATTAATTTTACTTTGAAATTGGACTTAAACAAGTGTCAATCTTTTGATAGATATTGTTTCTTAAAAACATGCTATTTGTTTTGACAAAGGGAATTAATTATTAAATTAATTAATGAAACTTAAATGTTTTTAATTTTTTAAAATAGATATCATTTTTGAATTCAGAATATCAAATATAGCTTAGGGTGAATTTTTGGTATTTTTCTGAAAAAACTTCAATTTTTGATGAATAGTGATACCACTAAGTGGTAGTTAAAAAACTGAAATTTTCATTTGAATGAAACCTTACCACCTCTGTGAATTAAATTTAAAAAATCCAACATACATGTTTTCCATTAGTAAAAAAATGTGGTTCAATGGGATGAAAATATTTTTTTGGTGAATAGTAACTTTTAAGTTTTATTAATCGCGATTAAAGGTAATTAGTGTAATTTATGGTAAAAATAATGTTATAATAATATTAAACTATCTTTACAATTGTCCTAAAATTATTGGATGAGTCATTTCCGACCATTAAAATCCATGGGTCTATTTTTGGGACCCCATGGAGCCACTTGTGTAAGATAATGACATTAATACCTTTTATTTAAAGTAAAAATTAAAATGTCACAAACATGAATTATTTTACTAAAACAATTTTTTACATGGGGTTATATAATTTATATATTTTACTATAAATATTAAATAGAAATATAAAAATAGTTCCTACAACATGGAATTTTTTTTATAATTTTTAGACATCATATAAATAAAATTATTTATGACACAATGATGATGCAATGTTTACGTCGTTAATGAATGATTTAAATAAATAAGAAGATAATGTTTAAAATAATATCCAAAACCTGTCCAATTATTATTAGATGATTTTATTTCAAATATGGGCCACCTTATCTTCTAATTTAACAATTTTTGGAGCTTTAGAAACCGAATGTCTTTATATAATAAAATAATAGTTTCAGGCTTTCCAAAAGAGCCCCTCCTCTCCATTATAAAAAGACGCCGCTTCCTACCAATTTCACACACTTATAAAGCCCTTTGGATTGTCCAAAATCAACTCAATTAAGCTCACAATATCCCTCTATTCATCCAATAAGCCTTACTTTAGGCAGAAAGCTCTTCAAAAAACCCTTTTGGTTCAAACCAAGGGGAGTTACCCGATTTAAAGGTAATGTCTTATCTTATGTTCTTTTATTTTATTTTACTGCTCCAACCCCCTAAAATCTTTTTATTACTTTATTTTGTAACAACAACAGTATCTTATATATACTAGTATGTTTTTATGAGAACGATTATAGCTACACTTACACACACCTCCGTCTAATGGTTAAAGAACATACTGTTTCTGTGGATGGCGAATTTCTACCTCACGAAATGATGATTGTTCAATCTTCTGTTAACACTTTTAATGGTGACCATTAAGATGTAACTATATTTATATATGATATATATTATGTTTATGTTTTCCTTATGCCTCTGTATTTCTCATTTATGACATACCTTTATGGTTTCCATAATGGATAAACGTGATAATTTCATTTTTTGGAAGTGCGGACTACTGCCCCTCAAAGTGATTTGAATCGTTAATTCCATATATGGGATTTATAAAGGTTGTAGTGAATAATTTTATATATGAAATTATACTTGAATTATAATTTACCTTTATATCATTGTGATTTCCTTCCATTAAATACAAAATAGAAATGAAAGTAGCGTTTATGCGTACGTACGGCTTACCGTCTCCAAGAACGGTGCATTTCATTTCTTACCTCTAAATGTTATGTAACATTATAAATGCATTTATATACTGGATATATATGATATATATGATATCTAGATCATGAATATAATTCTGGAGATAATGGATATTTTACCACAGGAACAACTTGTAATTATAAGAAGTTTATTGTTAACTCAAGTACCAATGATTGAAAAAACGACCGTTATTAACTTAAATGATTACATAATGTTCATAACATAGTAATATGTTATATAAAAGGAATAATTAACTTGAAAAAGGTTCTTAAGAAAGTAGAAATTAACTTTAGTTTATTATTCAGAAGATTAAAGAACGATCACGTCAAGTCGGACACGAGGTAAGGGACTTTGTCTCAATCTCCTTTCATTGAGGCATATTTTGTTCTAATACAGGACTTTGTTTTATACGCTGTATAAACACCTTTAAATTTTAATTTTATTCAATGGGAATATTTTTCTACGAAGCATTTTACTAACCAACAAAAAGGAATGTTTCTATTAACTTACACGGTGACAACAACCTTTTCCACCGCTCCGAGTACTACTTGATCTTTGGCATCCTTAACAAGACGTAATGTTTTTAAAAGGAAATAAATACCATATAATCTTTTATGTGTTTTGGTATTGAAAATGGTTTTGATAATGGATTTGTTATGTCAATATATTTAAGGGATATATTTTTATTGAAATGTGGAAATGTTTTCTTTCCTTTATAATTGTTTTATGTGTTATGATTTTATAATGGTACTTGGACATTTGACGGGTGGTTACATGATAAACCAATTGACAGATGGTGACATGAATACCATTATGGGTGGTTACATTATAACATCCAATGCATTGGGTATGGAAGTAGGCCGTATGACAATTCCATTTAGTGATATGTGTGGAAGTCAACCGTATGGTTATTCCATTTATGTATGTTTATGTCCCAAGTTACCTTTATATGTTATGTGTTCTTTATATAGGTTTTATGGTAATATTTTGGTTACAAAAGGGTAAGTAATGATCTTTTATTCAGTGAAGAGTATTTACTACTTCATATAGGTGAAAAGTATTACTTATGTTATTGTATTCATTGTTTACTTGTTGTTTTGAAAAACTAACTATTTTCATTCTTTATGTATCCCTTACTGAGATTTTTATGCCAATCCCATGTTTTTGAAATGTTTTTCACAGGACATAATATGGAATAGGGTCATGGATGGGATCAAGGAAACGTCATGCTGTCTTAAACATGGAACTAGACATGACTCTTTTTTTCAAGAGTTTTTATTTTGTAAACAAATGGATACTGTGTAGAAGTGTCTACTTTGTAATCTTTTGATATGTAATAGTTATGTCCTAATTCTATAAAACTCTAAACCTAAAAAGATCCTCAATGTGAATTATTTATTTAATTCAAGATGAAGTATTTTTTAAGGCTGGGTCCTTATAGTTGGTATCCGAGGTCGGTTTAGAAAACTTTAGGTGTTAGGGTATTGTTAAATAAATGTCTATAAAGTAATTTATGTTAATATTGAAATCATATAGCATTTACAGATTACCATGTTGCTCCGTTTAAGATATTTCTGCGTTAAGAATGATTTTTCATAAGGGAAATAGAGAAGATTTTCTGGGAAGGCATACAGAGGAAAATGACCTTCCGAATCAGCTACCAGAGATGGTCGGAATTAGAATTGAGCAGTTTACTACAGTGATGACTCTGTTGAATCAGGTGATAAATGGTGGTTTTGTTATTGATGATATTTTGGTATTTTATAAAATTAAAGAGGATCATGAAAGTCCTTTAAGGTTTATCTTTCAAACCTTAAAATAAAATAATCTGTATGGAAAACTCAGCAAGTGTGAGTTTTGGTTACAACAAATTTTTTTCCTTGGTCACATTATTTCAAAAAATGGCATAACTTTTGATCCTGCTAAAACAAAATTTGTTGAAGAATGGCCAAGACCCACAAATATAGCCAAGATCCATAGTTTTCTTGGTTTGTTAGGTTATTACCGGAGGTTTGTTGGAATTTTTTCACGGTTATCTAGTTCAATGACTATGTTAACTCGAAAAAGGTGTTAAGTTCATCTGGAAAAAAGAATGTGATGATTGTTTTTAGGAATTGAAAAGAATATTGGTGAATGGACCAGTTTTGGCACTTCCTTCTAGAGATGGTGAGTTTGTTATCTACTGTGATTCTTTGTTTAAGTGACTTGGTTGTGTCTTTATGCAGAATGGTCAGGTAATCGCTTATGCTTCACATCAGTTGAAAACTCATGAGTTAAATTACCCTACACATGATTTGGAATTAACTGGTGTTTTTTTTGCTCTAAAATTTTGGAGGCGTCATTTGTATGGAGTAAAATGTGAAATATATACCGATCAAAAAAGTTTAAAGTATATATTCACTCAGAAAGAATTGAACATGAGACAGAGGAGATGGCTGAAATTAATCAAGGATTACAATTGTACAATTCATTACCATCCAGGAAAATCCAATAAAGTGGATGATGCTTTGAGTCTAAAAAGTAATGATTAATTAACCATGAAAAGTTTGGAACGAGATCCTTTGGTTTTTGATTTGATGAAATTTGGCATAGAAGTTGTCACTGCAGGAAGTTCATTTGTTTTGTTTTAGGTTTCAGAGAGATCATCTCTATCAGACAGAATTAAGCAAGCGCAAAAAAAAGACAGTGAGTTGCAAAAAAAGGTAGAGCAGGTTCAGAAGGGTAAGTTGCCAAAATTTAACCATGATGATGATTGTGTTTTGAGGTTTGGTAAGAGATTATGTGTGCCTTGTGATTCAAAATTGAAGAATGAGTTGTTATGTTAGGATCATAGTTCCCCGTTTACAGTTCATTCTGGTAGTACTAAGATGTACATAGATCTGCGGGAGTATTACTGGTGGGATGGAATGAAAAGAGATATTATTGATTTTACTATGAAGTGATTGACTTGTCAATAAGTTAAAGCAGAGCAGCAGTTACCGAAAGGGATGATTCAGTATTTACCGGTTCCAGAGTGGAAATGGGAAAATATATCCATGGAATTCATTATGGGATTACCGAATACATCTCGAGGTAATAATGCAATCTGTGTTATTATTGATCGATTGACTAAATCTGCTTATTTCCTTCCTATTTGAGATAAATTATCTCTAGATCATCTTTCTCGATTGTATGTTAAAGAGATAGACAGTTTGAATGGATTTCCCCGCTTAATTGTATCTGATCGTGATCTTAGGTTTACTTCTAGCTTTTCGAAAGGCATTCAGAAGTCGTTGGGTACTGAATTAAATTTTAGTACATCTTTTCATCCGCAACCAGATGGGAAGTCAGAACGAACAATTCAGACCTTGGAGGATATGTTACGTGCTTGCATAATGGATTACCAAGGAAGTTGGGACCAAAATCTTTCTTTGGATGAATTTTCTTACAACAACAGTTTTCATTCTAGTATACAGATGGCTCCCTTTGAGGCATTATATGGTAAACAATGTCGAACTCCAGATTTTTGGGATGAAGTAGGGGAAAGGAAGCTGATGGGACCAGAATTGGTAGAATAGATGGTAGAAAAAGTTCAGTTGATTTAGAAGCCCATGAGAATATCTCAGAGCAGCCATAAAAGTTATGCGGATAACCGGAGGAAGGATCTATCTTTTGAGGTAGGTGATCATGTTTTTCTCAAAGTTTCTCCATGGAAAAGTGTGATGCATTTCGGAAAGAAGGGAAAGTTGTGTTCGAGGATCATTGGACCGAATGAAATCCTGGAGAAAGTTGGATCAGTTGCATATAGAGTGGCATTACCTCCAAGTTTGTCCCCATTATACAATATTTTTCATGTTTCGATATTGATAAAGTATATGCCAGATCCATCTCATGTTTTGAGCCCAGAGGTATTTCAGTTGGAAGAGAATATCTCTTATGAAGAACAACCAGTCTAGATTATTGATCGAAGAGAGAATGTGTGAAAAAATAAGGTAATTTATCAGGTGAAGGTTTTATGGAAAAACCATATGGTTGAAGAGGCAACGTGGCCATATTCCCGTCGCAAATGGTTGCTTCGAAGCGGGTATTTGCGACGGGCCCGTCGCAAATAAGTATTTGTGACGAGAATATATTCCTGTCGCAAATAATAATAAAAAAATTTAAAAAAAATTTAAAAATTTATTTATTATTATATAAATCAATAAACCTATTTATATTGATATAAATATAATATTTATTTTTTAAATATGTTTTAGAAAGGAAGAATGAAAATCAAATATGAATGTATAAGATGTTCAGTAAAAGAGGCATATAAAATAAATTAAAAAATATTTTTAATTAGTAATTATGTAATTTTTATCAGTTAATAGTCATTTAATAACTCTTTGAATATAAAAAAAATAAAAAAATTAATGAAAGATGGAAAATAAGTTAAAAATGAAACTCAAACTTCAAACGACCATAACTTTTGATCCGGGACTCCGTTTCAGCTCCACAGCATATCAAACCGAACCCTGCGACGAGCTCTACAGCGCTATGGACCGGTGGAACCCGTCCAAGGTTGTTTCAAGGCCAAAAAAGGCCCAGAAGGCCTCCAAAACTGAGTTTTTAGTCGGGGTACCCTAATTTTTCACCATTTAAATAGCTATAACTTCTGCTCCCAATGTCCGATAATCCTCTACCATATATCATATCGAAGATCATTTCATGTTCTTCGATTTGGCTGATTGTAGAGCTGAAACGGACTTCTGTATTAGAAGTTATGGTCGTTTAAACATTAAAATGGCTATAACATCCGATCCGGATATCCGTTTCGCCTGTACCGCATATCATATCGAAGATCGTTTCATGTTCTTTGATTTGACTGGTTGTGGAGTTGTAACGGACTTACGGATTAGAAGTTATATCCGTTTTAACATTCTTGGTGGATTTTCACCCCCTCATTCCTATGTATTCATTCATAACTATACATATATATATATATATGTGTGTGTGTGTGTGTATCTATTGTATATATGTATGTATGTATTTATTTATTTATTTATACATATACATAAAAACCCATATTTTATAAATTTATTTAAAACTAAGCTTATAAATATATATTAATTAATATATAAATAAATATACAAAAGAAAACTTATAACTAAACATATATATATATATAGAATAAATATATATTAATATATGAATAAATATATATATATATATATTTATATAACCAAATATATTTATATTAATATAAATATATATTAATATATGAATAAATATAACTATATATATATAGATAGATCATTAAATGTATAAAAAAAATGAAATGGCTTAGTTGTAAAGGTTAATGCGCGCATGGGGGAAGTTTATTCCTATTTATTATTAATTATTTCTAATTATTATTAATTACTACTAATTACAATTAACTATGAACAATTAATACTAATAATTTAAAATTATTAAACAACAAAACAATATAAACAAAATTAAATTACAACTAATTAAAAATAAATAAAACTAATAAAAAATTTAAATTAAATATTAAATTAAAAAGAAAATAAATACCATTAAAATTGATCTGAGGTTGATCTCCGATAATTGTTGAAGACATCAATATCAAATCTGGAAATAAAAATTTAACTTAAGAAACTGTGAACTCTAAAAATAGAGTTTTGAGAGAAGTTGAGAATGAATGGAAAAAAACGGGTGGGGGTATTTATAGGTTAGATTATTTGCGACGGGACCCGTCGCAAATACTTGAGCCCGCATTTATCACGGTCAACGGTTAAATAGTTATTTGCGACGGGTCCCGTCGCAAATATTAACCTGCCGACATACTATTTGCGACATGGGGTATATTCCCATTGCAAATAGTTTTTACCGAAGCCGGGTATTTGCGACGGGATTTATTCCCGTCGCAAATAACCCGTCGCAAAAACCCCTTTTTCCCGTAGTGTAAATACCCCCACTTATTTTGATAAGTGAATAAAATTACAAGGACGCAATTCCCAAAAGGGGGGATGGATGTAACATCCCATGTAAATAAAGAATAAGACATTTTCATATTTATTTATATTTGTGAATTTAATATTAATTTTACTTTAAATGGGTTTCTATGTTCGATAGCGTACCTGATACGCAACAACGAGTTTCTTTAAAATCTTAGGTTGCATACGAATAATATAATAATATTATTTTAAATAGTAGTTAACACATATCCATTGTATTGATGGGAATGAATAGAAATAACTAAAATATGATTATATATGTATGTTAAATGTTTTTACATTTATCAAATACAACATAAAGACTTAAAATAAGCAAAGAATTCAATTTTAGGCACATATACTCTAATATTCCCTAAAAGGTCAATTTATCACCTTTTGATGGGGAAACCTCATTAAAAATAGTTTTTGTCACTCTTATTCATTATATTGGACCAAATATAATCCTTCTTTAGAATCTGGACATCAAAATTTACTTTGTGTATGTTTTTGTTATTTTTCCGATAAAGTTAATTTATAATGAATATGTGAAAAATGTTGTATTTTAATTCAAAAACTCATTTTGATCTAATTTATTTATATGATTAGATTATCTTTTGAATTGGTTTTAATTTAAGATTAGAATATATTTTTACCATTTAATCTAATGGTGGTCATTGGAATTAATTTCACTTTGAAATTGGACTTAAACAAGTGTCAATCTTTTGATAGATATTGTTTCTTAAAAACACCTTATTAGTTTTGACAACGAGAATTAATTATTAAATTAATTAATAAAAATTATATGTTTTTAATTTTTTAAAATAGATATAATTTTTGAATTTGGAATATCAAATATAGCTTAGGGTGAATTTTTTGGTATTTTTTTGAAAAACTTCAATTTTTGATGAATAGTGAAACCATGAAGTGATAGTTAAAAAACAGAATTTTTCATTTAAATGAATCTTTACCCCTTTTGTGAATTTAATTTCAAAAATCTGACATACATGGTTATCATTATTAGGAAAAATGTGGTTCAATGGGATGAAAATATTTTTTTTGGTGAATAGTAACTTTTATGTTTTATTAATTGCGATTAAAGGTAATTAGTGTAATTTAAGGTAAAAATAATGTTATAATAATATGAAACTATCTTTAAACTTGTCCTAAACTTATTGGATGAGTCAGGGAAGACCATTAAAATCCATGGGTCAATTTTTGGGACCCCATGGAGCCACTTGGGTAATATAATGACATTAATGCCTTTTATTTAAAGTAAAAATAAAAATGTCACAAACATGTATTGTTTTAATAAAATAATTTTTACATGGGGTTATATAATTGATATATTTGACTATAAATATTCATTAGAAATATAAACATATTTCCTACAACATGGTAATTTTTTTTATAATTTTTAGACATCAAATAAATATAATTATTTATGACACAATGATGATGTAGTGTTTACATCATTAATGAATGATTTAAATAAATAAGAAGATAATGTTTAAAATAATATCCAAAGCTTGTCCAATTATTATTAGATGATTTTATTTAGAACATATGACACCTTATATTCGACGTTAATAATTTTTTATGATTTTGAAACCGAATTTCATTATATAATAAAATAATAGTTTCATGCTTTCTAAAAGAGCCCCTCCTCTCCCTTATATAAAGACCCCACTTCCTACCCATTTCACACACTTACTAAGCAATTTTGATCATCCAAACTCTACTCAAATAAGCTCCCAATATCCCTCTCTTCATCATAAAGGCCTTAACTTAGGCCTAAAGCTCTTTTAGAAACCCTTTTGGTTCAATCCAAGGGGAGTTACCCGATTTAAAGGTAATGCCTTCTCTTATTTTCTTTTGTATTATTTTGCTTCTCCGACCCCCTAAAATATTTTAATTCCATTATTTTGTAACAAAACTAGTATATTATATATACTAGGATGTTTTTATGAGAAGTATTCTAGCTACACTTACACACACCTCTGTCTAATGGTTAAAGAACATATTGTTTCTGTGGATGGAGAATTACTACCTCACGAAACGATGATTGTTCAATCTTCTCTTAACACCTTTAATGGTGGCCATTAAGATGTCACTATATTTATATATGATATATATTATGTTTATGTTTTCCTTATTATTCTGTATTTTTCATTTATGGAATACCTTTATGTTTTCCATAATGGATAAACGTGATAATTTCATTTTTTGGAAGTGCTGACTACCGCCCCCTCAAAGTGATTTGAATCATTAATGCCATATTTGGGACATATAAAGGACGGAGATAATAATATTATATATGATATCATAATGGAATTATAATTTTCTTTTATATCACTGCAATTTCATTCCATTAAATACGAAATAGAAATGAAAGTAGCATTCATACGTACGTACGACTAACCATCTCCATGAACGATGCATTTCATTTTTTACCTATAAATGTTATGTAACATTATAAATGAATGTATATACTGGATATATATTATATATATGATATATAAATCATGAATATAATTCCGGATATAACAAATATTTTACCACATGAACAACTTGTAATTATAAGAAATTTATTGTTGACTCAAATATGAAAGATCGAAAAAATGACCATTATTAACTTAAATGATTACATTATGTTAATAAAATGGTAATAAGTGATATAAAATGAATAATTAACTTCAAAAAGGTTATTAAGCAAGTAGAAATTAACTTTAGTTTATTATTCAGGAGATTAAAGAATGATCGAGTCAATTCGGACACGAGGTAAGGGACTTCGTCTCAATCTCCTTTCATTGAGGCATATTTTGTTCTAATACAAGACTTTATTTTATACGCTCTATAACCACCCTTGAATTTTAATTTGATTAAAAGGGAATATTTTTATATGAATCATTTTACTAAATGACAAAAAATAATGTTTCTTTTAATGTACACGATGAAAACAACCTTTTCTGCCTCTCTGAGTACTACTTGATCTTTGGCTTCCTTAACAAGCCGTAATGTTTTTAAAAGAAAATAAATACCATATACTCTTTTATGTATTTTGGTATGAAAATGGTTTTGATAATGGATTTGTTATGTCAATATATTTAAGGGATATATTTTTATTGAAATTCGGAAATGTTTTCTTTCCTTTATAATTGTTTTATGTGTTATGATTTTATTATGGTACTTGGACATTTGACAGGTGATTACGTGATAAACCAAATGACTAGTGGTGCCATGAATATCAGGATTGGTGGTTACGATTTTTTATGATTTATTCAAAATTAAATTCATAGAATTGGAAGAACTTAATTTATGGCTAATCCCATAGATGTGGCGAGAAAGCAAGATATTGAAAAAAAATGTTCAAAAGATCAATAAGTTTTTTTTCTAAATTAAATATATAAAAAATATTGTATTAATATATTCATAATTGATATATTTTTTAATTTAATATTAAATTTAAAATAAAATTTAACATTTATAATTATTTTAACAAAAAAGTAGTTTTTAACTAAAATGCAATATTTTACACTATTCATCAAAAAATGAAACTTCCTAGAAAAAACCAAAAATTTACCCAAAGATAAAGTTTTACATTACTAATTCAATAATTATATTTATTTTGAAAAATAACATTTATAAAAGTTTTTAAATTTAGTTTTAATGTTAGTTCACAATTAAATGTATGTAAAATTCTTTCTTGCATGTATCACAAATAATAAAAAGAATTTGGCGTTGTGTGTAACAAAATCCAAATATAGTGTTGTGTGTTCCACAAAATTATATAAGTTTTGTGTGTAGTTAATAATCTAATTGTTTTATTATAAAATTAATGAATGATGTTTTAATTTCATATAACACATGTTATATTCTGTGTTTCATAAAATAAAAAAAATACCAAATCATTTATTTCCTTAAAAAGAATAATTCACAAAGTTTTAGGGTGTTACAAAATCCTAATACCTTTATTGATGAATCAATATAGGTCACAGAACACTCCCAACTACAAGTTAGTGTGAGAAATAATGCATATATTGACCTTATCCACCTTTCCTTGAAATTATCCTCACATTTATCTATCTATAAGAACATAATTGCCTTTTGAATCAACACAGAGTGTTAATGATATAGTCTAGAGAAATTACACATCAAATCATTAGTAAAATCTGTATAACCCAAGAAAACTATAGACATAAATTACTTTTTTTGGTCTAGGTACTTTTCAATATCTTATGACTTTGAAGGATCCACTAATATACCCTTATGTGAGATTATATGACCCAGTAATGAAACTTTATGAACCCAAAATTCACACAAAGTAAATTCATCAAAAAAAATCTCACTACTTATGGTATTTAATACATTTATGAAATTATCTCAATTTTATTCCTTACTCTTTGAATATATATCAATATCATTTATAAATACTACCACTAAATGATAAGGGTAATATTTAAAGACTATATTCATTATATATGTCAATATATTAGAGGGAATAGTGAGTCCAAATAGAACAAAATAAAATTATAATTCCAATACCACATACTGAAGGTTTTCAAGGGTATATCATCCTTATTAACGCACAATTAATGGGAAATAGAATAGAGGTCAATCTTATAAAAATATTTATTACCTTTTAATTGATCAAAAAATCATTTATATAGTGTAGATGATACTTTTCCTTGATAGTTATAATGTTATGTTATTAATAATTAATTCAATGATTAATTGAACCCTGATTATTCATAAAAAAAGTCCAGGAACACCCCATAGTGAAACATTAGAGGGTATCAGTCCGTTATCATGACTCTCCATGAGTTTATTCTTTAATTCAGGCAACTCAATTGGGTTCATTCTGTAAGAGGCCATTAAAATAGGTATATCACATGGTATGAGTTCTATTGAAAAATATACTTCATGATTTAGAGTAATAATAGGAATTTCTTCAATAAATAAATTAATAAAATTACTTAAAATGAAAATATCCTAAATATATTTTCCTCCTCATCCACTTAAGATTGATACCCTTCATTTATAATAATTGAAACCCATAAATAAAAGAAATTTACCATAGGTGTTTTTATTCATACTTACACTGATAAACACTCCTATTTTCATTTGGAATATGAAATGTGACTTACATTCCTCATAAATTAAAATCTAATCTATATAAATAAATCCAATCCATGCTTATAATAAAATAAATCAAGTAATAGAAGATTCAAAATATTTCCAAGAAGAACATTCACAAATATTTCAACCGATGTGGAACTATAGACTTGATATGTGACAGCCATACCACTAGGAGTTATGATTATTAACACAAAATCTAATTATTGAGGTAGTAATTTGATACCCATTAAAAAATACATTATATATAAAATATTGTGTAGATTCAGAATAAAACAACAAATCAGTTGTTTTATAGTGGATAATAAGTGTACCTTTCACCACACCAATGTCTTAACCCATTTATGTATTTGTAATTTAATTATATTTCCTTTTTATAGTCTTATGATGTTGTTTTTCATGGTCATATTAAAAAACATTAGGATTTATACACTTTTTGGATTAATTTACACACTACTTCAATTTTAATCATTACTGTGTTAGTGGTGTGTTAGTTGGAATATTCCTTTCCTCCATAATATCATTAAACCTCATTATCAACTTTTAAGATTCAATAGATTTATGACTCACCATTCCACATTTAAATCACCACCCATTTTCATTTAAGAAAATATCTTCATTTTTCTTCCCACATTTTTGGAATATATATGGATCTAACTTCTTTCTACACAGTTATTTATTTTAGGTTTCATGAGACTCCATTATCCTCTTCTTTTGAAATCCATGGGAATGGCGGAAATCTAGAATTTAAATTTTATCCTTGAGTGCACATCAAATTATTTATTCTATAAAAATAAATTATCTTATAGCTAATTAATTTTTGAAAATTGGTTTTGAGGCACCATATAATCAAACAATTTTTATTCTACGTATAATGATTAAACTAGAAGTATACCAAAAAATTCTTGTAAAGTTTTTATAATATGTACCAATAGATTCATCATCCATCTTCTTATGATTGAGGAATTCCTTATCTATTTTTTATTTAGAATATGGGGAAAGTAATTACTAAAAAATACCTTCTTAAAATCAACCTATTACATAGAGTCATTTTTTTCTTGTTAAATCATATTCGTAATAAGATTCCACAATTTATCCTCTTCACCTTCCAAATAATAAAAGGTAGAGACAAGTTTTCTTATTCTGAGTAATGAAGAATTTTTTTCTCAATTTAACCAACCCATAACTCATCCATATGTGGACCTTAAATCCCAGAAAAATAAGGTGTATGTTTCCTTACGAAAGAACTAACACTTACCTCATTTCAACTATTGATTGTTTGGATGTTCCACATGATTCATGGCTTGAGAATGTTTTGTGAGCCAAGAAAAAATATTATGTATTCTAGAAACTATATCATTTGATTGACCAGGTGGAAAAAAATTTAATACTCTGCCACATTCATTATTATCATGATATCTTTTTGTTATCTCCATTGAATAAAAAACCAATATGTAAACATAATGTTATAATAATAAATGTAATCTATCATATAATCATGAAATATCATTCAATGCATGTGTAAACAAAGACACCTTCTTTTTAATATATGGAACCATAGGATAAACATAAGTTATCGAGGTCCAATTACAAAACATTATGTTGTCATATTATACTTAGACTAGGGTTTTACCAAAAAAATCAAACATAATCACATAAGATCATCTAAACCTCACTCTGATGCCAATTATAATGGACTAAGCATTTTATACATAAATAATAAATCTTTTAAGAATAATGTTAAAAATATAAAATTATGATCCATTCAATAACCATGAAGGATTAATGTAATTGGAAATTATATGTGTGAATATATTATTTAGGTACATTATTTATCATCTCTCATATTGTTATCCCACTTTTTACCCTTATTATAATACCATACTTAAATCAATTCTTCATATATTCACAAATGGAACCACAAAGAAGGGTGAGATTAGATTATTAATATGGTTAAACAAGGGATATATCAATCAATGATCATATGAAAGAATAAGATATGCAAAAGGGCATGTGATCATGAACATAAAATAAAACTTTCATAGCCCATATATCATACATCATAAACATGAGCCTTTTGGTAGAACGTTAACATTTTAAAGGACACGATTCATATGAGTTTGAAAATATAAAAATGAATCATTAACTATTAGATAAGTTCAAAATCATACCATAAAATTATGGAACAATAGTAGGAATAAAACCATTTCATATGTCATGGATAACTACTGAGACCATCAAATCAGAGTGGATTGGAATCAACAACTATTTCTTCTATCTCAATAGAGGTGTCTTGATCACTTTCTTCTTATAGTGGATCAAGCACATTGACTTGTTTCCCATTATGTTTCAAGAACATTGGAATGTCTTCTATAATATTATCATTTTATATAAAACCATTTCCAATGAATTGGTTTTTTAATTATGGTCCCACCTTTGACAAATGAAAACCATATATATTTATGCAACAAGATCATAAAACATTAGTCATTCTCTCATAACATAAATTGTGGAAATTTAAAAGGTTTCATAAATGTTTTATCATTTAATCATAACTTAACCTATGAAAAATTAATGTGTTTCATAAAAATATCATCAACACAATCCTAAACTATCCAAAGAAAGAATATGGATGGTATCATTGGATCATATCCCTAGTTAAGTGTAATTATCATCGATGATTTCATTATAGGTGAACATTACTTTGAAAGATCATTGGAATAATTCTTGTTAAAAATCCACTTTTGATTTTAAAATTACTTATTAAAGTATTTAAATTTAAAAAATATCATGGGAATTTTTTTATTTGAAAATAAAATTGGAAATCTATAAAGTATTATTTAAAACACTGAGGAGTAATAATGGAAAAAAATTTCATTCAAGTTGTATAAGTTAAAACTAAGATTCCCTTCACATTTTTGTTAAAAATTTAAATATACCCATTTGAGAAATGTAAATAATATTGATTTTAAACCATTTTATCAAATTTCAATCATGGATGTAAATTAATTTTGAAAATAATTGGGGAATAGTAAAAATATTCTTGATTTTTTTGGAATACATGGACACAGAAGAAAAAGGATTTTTGACTGAAGAGGGAAAGAAAGATAGATTTTCGTTAAAATACACTTTTGGTAACTTGAGTTCTAAAATGGTTGAAGTTTTATAGGTATAATATTTCTATAATTTTTTATTTTTGTTTAATTTATTTAATCACATCCAATTTATCAATTTTTCTAGAATATCACCATTTTTTTTATTTTTGGTGAATTTTGAGTTATAAAATTAAATTTCTTAATTATGAAATTTTAACCATTTTATAGAACTTTTTTATTTTGGTAATAATATTTTAAATATTTATCTTTATTGAGGAATTATTTTTTATGGGATTCCACTTTTTTTGGGTTATAATTATTAAACTATGATAAGTTATAATTTAAAATCCATGTTTCCCAAATAATTTAACCAATTTGAAATGTTATTCTGTCCAATAGAATTACCTTCCCTTGAAAAATGATGAATAACATGGGATAAAGGACACCAAATTATGTGAGTCCATTTTTATATGAAATAGAAATCATAAAATCAGTTCAAAATTAAATTTCATGTAAAAATATACTCATAAATTCATCCTATGTAGGTGTCAATGTGGATGAAGATGAATAGACTATTCACGTTGAAAATTAGAGCTTTAGTAAATTTTGAATAACATTATTTTTATATTGCCCAAAATATTTGAAATCGTTTATATTAGAAATAAAATAATGTTTCTAATAACTATTATGATGGAACCATGGAAATTATTCTCCATATGGTGGGTAGAAAAAGATAAAATTTTTAGTTGATAGATTTTGGAGAAAACAATTTATGCTCTTCATTTTCCATTTTCATAGTTTTGTAATGTAATATTCTTCCCCTTATTCTGGGATACCCTTCCCATGGTGGAATAAAATTATGATTGATTGGGTATGGGGAGATTTTTTATTTGTATAATTCACGATTTCATGAATTCCCATGAATAAATTATTTTCCCTCTTATATTATATTGATTTAAATATTCTAAGAGTAGTTTTTGTTATTAAGTATGATCGTATTAGGATTTGTATTTTATTATTGTTATTTCCTTGGTATATGATCATTATCTCCCTTTACTAGCTTATGGTTTATATAAAATGGAATACACCATGTCTTAGTGGTGAAGTACTCATAGATCAGTAGTACATGTGGGGGGGGGGGGTTGTGAAAATTATTCATTTCCTAGGATGATAAGACCAGATCAATAATTGCATAAGTCAATTGGGGAATTTAGTGAATATCTCTTACAAATATGAAGTATGGTGTATCAATTTTAGATGTAAGAATGTTTTATTCTCAACATCACCATTTGGAAAAGAAGTGAGAGGAAAAGATTTTGGAGTATAATTTTCGTGAACATAGGAGAAGAGGATTCGGTAAATTGGATCTCTAATATCATTACATTTATAAGACCAAACCTGAACTGATCAATATTATCACATATCTATTTTCACCAAATTTATTCACCAGTATTTTTCCAATATTTTTTATTTAAATATTTTTTTTCATAATCAATCAATTTAAAAAACAACTATTTCTATAATTTGAAGTGAAAAATGAGATTGTTGTGTGCTACTATATGGAGACAACTTGGGATAACCACTATACTATATTTTACCTTTAGAAATAATTGTTTTTTTCCAAATCCCATGATATGAATATTTCAAAACATGGAAACATTTTTTGGGAGGCATATACCACAATATAATTGTAAATATATTACTATTTTGAAATAAAAATTAAAAAAAAAATGTTTTATTCACTCTGGTCATTAAAGGATTGTGATTATTTGTTTTCCAAGTAGTTACCAAGAGATCAAAGTAAAAACTTAATAGAGGATTAATTCAATGAGGTTAACTAGGACACTATAAAGTACCTTGAATATCAATTATTGAAATGATTTTCCAGAGAATTAACTAAACTTCAGGAGTAATTCCTTTTATTTTTTTATGAAATTGTCAAGACATAAAATGTTTTTTCACTATTCAACCACAATTTTTTGGATGAAATCCCACAGGTGAAACATTAGGAAAACTGATTGGAAAAAATATTAAATATTGGTTTAAATGTATTAAAGAGAAGATATATTAATTAAAGATAAAAATATCGCTAACATACCATGAGTATCATGAGAAACCAAAAAATTATGTAGTGGCAGAAAATATTTCACCACTAATAATTGAGGTCAAAGAACCTAGGGAGGAATAGAAGGATGTTAAAGAAGATATATTCAACTTGGTTCAACCAATTCTAGGAGAGTATGATGAACTGTATTTTACTAATAAAGTAAATACACAATATAAACATGATTTAGATGAATTCTTCAATTAATGTGTTGTGTAATATCATATCCCCATCCTTTACAAAGAGAAACATTTTTACCTTTTTATATCTCTCTGCTATGAAAAAATGAATCCAAAATATTTATGGAATTTAATGGAATGATAGAAGATCTATACTACCAACCTCAATATAATAAAATTCATATCCAAGAGGAAAATTCCACAGAAGAAGTGGTTGAAGCTCAACCAATTCAAGGAGATAATATTTTTATGAACTCATTTAATTATAATTTTATTAAATCTAAATTATCAATTGTCATAAATTGTTTTGAATTTTCAGAATTGGACAAATTGTGTTTTAACTTAGAGGAAGATTATGAAAAATAATATGTAGTTATTAAGAAATATATAGAGATTATCGATCATGTGTTAATCTTTTTTGTGGGAGTCCAAGGGGATATACCATGGGCTTTTTATGAGGAAATAAATAACCAAGATACTTACATTGAATGACAAGATTTTGATATTTAATAATGATTTAATTCTATTCTATTAGAATTATAATATTACTTTAACTTTTATTATTTCATTAATGTATCATATCTCGAGAATGAAATGGAGAATGAATGAGATGGTGTGAAAGTGGAAAACGAGAATGAATAGGAATACTTAATTATCCTTTACCCACCATGAAAGTTGTACCTCATTTCTAAAGGGATGGATTTGGTTTAATTTACCCAAGGATTCCTCAATTATAATAAGGAAGTAATGAAAGATACAATGAAGAATTATTGATGGTTAAAATTAGGTAAACCACACCCATCATCATATTGAGGATAACCCATTGGAACTGCACATTTAGATGATTTTAAAACACATTTCCCCCTTGGGGGGTTAAACTGAGATATATCATTCTTTTATTTACCTTTATCCTTAAATTCCTTTTAATTTTCCTTAACTGAATTTCTTATGTTTTCTTTTCTTCCTTTTTAAGTATGAAGTCAGGGAGAAGCATATAGAATATTAACTCAACATTCCACTACCGATAAGTCATGTTATACAACTCTATAACACTTATATGCTAGTTTTGATTCAATTGAAAATATACATACATGTTTAATATAATTTAATTCAATGATTACACTTCATCATTTATGTGTGGGGGATGAAACCCTGGTAATTTAATATATTAAACATCTTATTTTCACGTTCTATTTTAATTTATTTTTCAAATTTTTTTGTTTTTCATTTTTAAATTTCCTATGTTTTTTAAACCTATAAGCTAAAATGATAATATTTTAAATTTATGAAACTACTTTAATGGAGTTAACTATGTTATCCCATGAAACTGAAGATAAATTAACATGGAAAATATTTTGTTTGTTCTTCAAAACATTCAAAATTTCATGAAAATGCCTCAAATTTTTGAATCTCATGTCACATGTCAATATCTTAATCTTTTATATCACGTTCATATGAGTATTCTGAGAACTTTTTATCATATTATTTACATTTTATTCATTTCATCAGAGAATAAATACCTTCTAGATTATCAATAATTAAATTTATTCCTGTAAAAACATGAGGGGTTATTTCTTTAAATTATTGAGGAATTTATTTGGTTTTAAAGCCACATTTCAAAGAGAAAACTTTTTATTAGGGCCTTCCATGTATATTTAATCATTTTAAACCTTATAATTCATGAATATCCTATTATTTTTACAATTTTTAATGACAATTATCCCACTAAAACATTCTATGGATGTAAAATTGAAAGCTATCATTGATCTTAAGTGTGGGGAGAAGTTTTCTTATGGTGTAATATATATTTTTATGCTAATTTTGGTTGAAAATAAAATGATTTTGAGATGAGTGTACTATAGAAAACCTGTACTGCTAAAAGGTGTTACTTTCTAGATCTTTTCAAGAGCAGAATTTTGAAAAACAATTAATTAGCTGGGGCTGTTAGAAGAATCAATGATAAAAATAATGTTTTCAAATATTCTCATTGTTTATGATATAAGGATAATTTTTTTCACCTTCCATACTGTATTATAGGTGATAAGATATTTTTTCTATATATGATAATGGGAATGAGACCATAATTGAGTGAAAAGTTTAATAATTCAAATTTTCTTTAAAAAAGCCAAACCCTCCTTTTTCAGCCTTAGAATTTTTGACATGTATACCATGAAAACCAAAACAAATTAAACAAACCCAAAATACCTCATTATAAAAATGTATTCTTAAATCCTATAGCTTTGATATATAGGTATTTATCAAGAATATGTTGACTCTTTCATGGGTATGGATGAGAAATGACTTGTTAAACACTAACATGTGTGTGATTGGAGAAAATTCATTTATGGTAAGTGTATTTTTGAGATTTTCAATAGAAATAAAGTGGAAATTGATTGAATTATTTTAATGAATATATTTAAATAATTGGGTTTTATAAATAATTATATCTTTTGTCTCTTGGCTTCAAATTGATGGATCTTATTGGAATGCGTTTTAAATTTTCATTGACTTGATTTTGATGCTTACTTGTCTAGGAGTCCAAGGTAGAAGTTTGGGAGAATTAATAGAGATAATATATTCATTATTTTTCATTTGGGTTTCAATTATTTAATCCCTTAAAAAAAATTTAATTTTAAAGGAATTGGATCATTTTTGGATTTTTGGTGAATTTTATGCAAAAATGTGAAAATTTCCTAATTCGATAATTTTTATAGATTTCTATCACTTATGTATTTTGATCACAAATTTCTAAATATTGATAAATTTAGAGGAATTTTATTTCTATAAAAAATACTTATTTCATAGGAGTAAACTTATTTTACTGGGGTAACATTTAATTCTAACTCCATGTGGTCAAAATAATTTAATCAATGTGGAAAATATTTTTGGATGAAATAATTGATCATCCCATGTTAAATGAGGCATATATATAGATACATCACACAAAATGAGGTTATTATGGTTTTATATTGAGTAAAAATCATATGATTATGTCCATATTAAATTTCCTGGAAACATCTTCTTATTATGTCAGAATATTCATGCATTAAATTAGAGGAAGATAAAGTTTCTCGTTAAACTGTAATATATATATCTTTAGTAATGTAGGAATAAAACTTTTATATGCATGTCAAAAATATATCAAATTTTTAGGTTTGGTATCAAAGAAAATTTATAAAAACAATTTAGAATAAATGTTACTAATTTTTTGCTAGATGGTTGGTAGAATGATAGAATAATTTTGGAAGATGCATTTTGAAGAAGAAATTTTATGCTCTTTATTTTCTCTATTCATAGTCTAGAAAATTATTCCTCTTCCACATTATTCTATACTATCCTTTACATGGAGGTTTAAGTTTCTGAGTGATTAGGAATGGAGAGGTTTATTCTTTTTTTAATTCGTTATTTAATAAAATCCATGGAAATAAATCTATATATCTATTCTATTATGCTGATTTAAATATTATAATATAAATTATTTATCACTTACCATTTTATTTGGTTTTAAATTTTATTATTTTTATTTCAGTGATAGATGATAATTATATCCCTTAACTAGGTTTTGGTTTATAAATTATGGAATATTATAAGGCTAAGTAGTGATGCACTCATCTATCATCAGTATTTTTGGGAGGGGTAGTGGACATTCATGACTGTGTGGTAAAAACAAGACACAATCAAGAATTACCTATTCCCATTGGGGGTATTCACTACAACAATATCACAAATTAGAAGGAGGGTTTAATAAGTTATGATTTTGGAAAGTTTTATTCCCACGATCATCATTTGACTAAGGGAGTGAGAGGAAGACATTTTGTAATTTAATATTAACTGGCTTACCATAATAGGATTTGATAAATTAGACTTGGATTGCATTGAATTTTGAATATCAAAGCTAACTGGATCACCCTTCTCATATTACAATTTTAAATAAAAATATTCATTAATATATTTTCAATATTTTTTTTCATTATATTATTTTATTTAAAAAATATAACAATTATAAAAACATTTTTCTCTAATTTAATGTGACAAATATGATATTTTTTTACTCATCTTTAGAGATAACCTTTCTTAACAACTATACTACATTTTAACATAAGAAATTATTGTTCTTGAGACACCCCATAATAAGAAAATTTAGAAAATTAAATAAAATACATATTCCATAGATATAACTAGAGGAGAATAAAATTTAATGTTATTTATTAGATAAGGATCATATAATTTCAATATGAAAACTCAGACATAAACAATCCGGAATAAAATGAGATCAAGACTTAAATCTCTTACCTCATGTCTCATCTATATTCACACATGGTTGATCCTCCAGTATAATAAATATATTTTTATTAAGAATTTATTATTGAATAATGATAATAAATATAAAAAAATATATTATTTCCTTATATCATCTGATAACACATTTATTAATAGTTTTCTATTAAAATAAATGTCTTAGTCTATAACGAAATCATTTTTAAGCATAATTTGGGATGGAAACCCAATTCCTTATACTTTGATCACTATGATCTCATATCCAAAACGTTAATCATGCTAAAAATATCATATATTTTAATAATATATATATATATATATATGAATTCAACTATAAAAGTTAGACATATAAAAATTAATTAGACCATTTATGTGTACGGTGGGTCGTACGTACAAATGAAAAATTATTTTACTTTTTCAAAAATGGTAACAAAGGAAGGTAAAAAATAATTCACCATTACATAATAATTATTTTTTCTTAAATATTATATATATCCATTAATTTTATCCTTTTCACCATTGATATAAAATAAATGTGAAAATGGAATTACACAGCTTTATGGATGTGGTAGTCCACACATATGCATGAGCAACATTATCATTTTCTGACATATGAGAATAAGGTGGGTGATTGTTTTAAAATCATAAAAATAATCATTAATTATATTGAATATACATAATTTATTATTTTATAATTGATAGAATATATTTAGAAGACATAGAAGACAAGATAAATTGAAAGTGGTCGGGTAAGATGATTACCTCCTCTTAGGTAGGACTCCTATAGATCCATTCTTAAAAACACTTTTATTTGTCTTGTTAGATGAAAAAATAAAAATCATGGATATGTTTGTTTTTAAAAACAATTCATGTTTTTGGTTGAGATATATATCATAAGGATGTGTAATGAAAAAAGACTAAGAGTGTCCTTTTAGAAGTTAGGGAGATGACACACTAAGGATTACTAAAAAATTAAAATATAATTTTGAAAATTTAAAGGAAAATGAATTAAAACTTCGAAATATATTAATAAAAAGACTATAAGGTAAACATATCCTCATAATATTAAATTTAAAAAGGTGTTGGATTTATTGAAACCATAGTTTTATATTAACACCTATATTAATAGTTTTTAACCTTAATAGTGATGAAAAATATTTCAATCTTGAAGGGTTATAATATTAATTATATGATAATAATTTACTCATAAATTGATAAGAGAGGATATAAGAGACAATATATTATATAAATTATTTTATTTAGTTTTTTTTTGATATTTAAACAATTTAATAAAATATTAGTTTCATAAAATATCATTAAATACATTTTTTCCTTAATTGTTTAATTTGAAATTAAATACAACAAGGAAAATATGAAATTATGTTTTAATAATTTCCCACATCACAAGTTTTTTATATTTTAATAAAAATTCATTTGACTCAATAGTTTATCCAACATATAATATTTATAATATTTATAAAATCATTTATTTTGTATTTATATTAATTGATTATTTACTCTCTTGGGGTTGTGTAGGAATATAATATAAATATATTTTCACAAAAAATTAAAAAAATTATCTTTAAGAATATAGTAATTCATATTTAAAATATATTTCTGTAATAGAATATATCTTATTTTTATCCATATATGAAACTTATATAAGTATTAATGTCAAGAGAGTGAAATTTTATATTTTTTTAAATTATTATAAAAGTCATTATCAAAGAAAAATTGAACCATGTTCCCATATATTAGTGGAATGGATTATCATGGTCAACCTAGCATCATTAAATCAAATATTTGAAAAAGTTATACTAATTTTAATGTCTTATCCCATTGTTTTGACTCTGTTTTACCCATTTTATCGTTTCTAAGGTGAAAACTATTTACCAAGGTTAATATTCGTAATGAAAAAATAGAAGGGACCTATTTATAGAAAAATTAACATACTAATTAATAATATGGATTATATTTTTTTATTATTAATTTCATTTAAGCGGTAGAAATTAATTTAATAAATAACCAAAAAATATAATTAAAAACTGTTTTTCTGAAAGATTCCTATTTAAGAATAAAAATGTTTCTTTTCCAAATTCGACCATAGAATTTATTCCAATAAAATTAATTATATTTTTAACAATATTTTAGATCTAATTTTACATTTAAACCATTTTTAAAGAAAATATAACCTTGTAAATACAACAACAAGAATGTCAATATTTTAGTAAAAATCAAAAAATTTCACCAATCAATAGAATAACAATTGTTTCTGAAAAATACTAAAAATTCACCCTAAAATAAATTTTATATGCTGATCTCAAAAAATGTATCATTTTTATCAAGTAATAATTCTAGAATTTATATATATTATTTATAATATTATCTCACAAATAATAATAAAAATGATTTTTGAGGAAATGTTTTATCTTTGTAAGAATATAACGAATTTAGTAAAAATACATTAGCTTAACATAAAACCTGTATAAATATTTTTTTAAAAATGTGTTTCTTACTATTAATTCAATCAATTTAATTTCTTCTTTATGATTGGATACTACACTTCAGTTCATTTACACCATGGGTTTCATGTATCAAAAGCTATCAAATAAATTAAATTTGTTAATATATTATTAATTCTAAACGTGATATATTGAGAGTCTTGGTGATTAGAATTTTAAAAAAAAGTTCTTTTGTAGTTTGACCGCGTAGATATAATTGATTTTATGGTCTCTAAATGCATACTTAGGAGGGTTTTACTTGATGAATTCTTCCTATATCTGAAATGACATGGGTTTTGGTTTCTTAGTGTGAACATGGGTAGTTCTATTGAACTAATTCCTATTTTTATATCATTTTCACTATGGTTATATTGATTTTATGATTATTATTATCTCATGATAACTTTTTCACCCTTTTTATTATAATTTTCTTTATAGTAATTCATTCAACCATGTTGTTTAATTTATTTTAGTGACTCTTTTTTCACCCATTTTCTCTTTATGTGAATATAAATCATTCAAAAAATAGTTACTTTATTCAATCACATATCATCAAAATTTTTCTATTGGCAAAATAATATATCATTCAATATGGTTAACAATTTTTTATAGAGAATCCACCTCAGATACAGATTTTGGTGACATATCATTCACCAAAGGTGATGTAATAGTAATGTTTCATTAACATATTAATTATATGGTGGTATATTGTTAACCAGGTTATTGAATAATGTGATATATAATTCATCATTAGTTATATATATGTTGATATTTCATTCATTGTATATGATATATCATTCACCTGATGCATGAAAATGATATCTTTTTCACCTTTTTTGTTTGAAAAACAGTGATACACTAGTCACTCAGTGATAAAAAATTCACCATATATTTTATGAGTAAGGTAATTCATTATTCACATAGTGATATATCATTTGAACTAGTGATATTAGTAGAGAGATACACCATTATATTGGAAATACATCACTTAGCCTAGTTGTTGTCTTGGTGATATATAGTTCACCGAGAGACTCATCACTTTCCCTAGTGATAAGAGAATAATGATACATTTTTCACCTAATCATACATCATTTTCATTATAGTTATGACCATTATGGTAATATACCATTCACTAAGAGACACAAAATTCTCCCTGATATTATTTTGCTGATAAATAATTTACATGGAAGTACATCATTCATCGTAGTAACATTTATGTGAAGTACCATTCATATAGAGATCCATCATTCTTTCAATTTATTATGAATATGGTGATATAAAATTTAAAAAATAAAAATTATTCATAATGTTTTTGGTTTTGTGACACCTCATTCACCATGGTTAATATCGTATGAGAGGTTATAACTCATTAACCCATAGGTTATAAAAAGATAATGGGAGAATCTTATTATTCTAGAACTGGATGAGGTAGGTATTAGTTGACCGTTAAGGTTGATCATGAATAACTTACAGTGTTATAACTATTTTCTTGTAATTTTAGAAAAAAAAATTTCAATGAGAATAAACATTCACTTAAATACATGTTTTTATTTAGGGAATCGTTGGTGGTGAATTTATGAGTTTTATGCGCACACCTTGGATGGTAAATTTAGAACAAGTAGATATCATATAGATGACATCTACATTATGAACCTAGCATATGTGGTTAAGAAATAAGAGCTTCATTAGGATGTTTATATTGGTGAATGGAGAGGAAAATTATTATGGTGGAGTCTCCTTTAGTTTAGTCGCTTTTATTACTATATTATATATGATATTCTAATTAGGTATCATTCACTATAATTTTATTATTTAATCGACATATGTACATTTTAATACCATTGTGATTTTATTTATTACGGTAATATTTTATCTATAGTACCATATGTGTATATATAATAGTTACCTATTATGGGTGTTTTTATTATTCTTGTTAGTACATTTGATGATACTATGTGAGTGGTTTTCACACGTGTTTGTATCTAACCCTTATTATTATTCAAAAATCACTGGCATATAAAGAGGTGAAGTTGTGGTCACATGGAACTACCAGTTCAATAATTTTTTAGGTAGTCTAGGTCGGGGATGTTTTAATTCATTCTAGACACATTTTTACATTTTCTTGATATTTGGTATGCTGTAGAAAAATAAAATACTAGTCAAAAATTTGATTGAAATTTATTATTGTGCCTGAAAAAAACTTGTATGGGCTATAGTTTCTTTCTAGGGATTTGATATTATTATCCTTTTTTTAAGGTTGAGTTGATTTAATCCAAGTATGAACATTTGGGTTATTTACTTAGTTATTTTATTCCTAACCTAGGGTGTTAAGATGAATTAATTCATATATTATATTCACAATATTGGATTTACATGATATTTGTATCCTTATATGTGACAGGTGATCTAATTTTGTGGAAGGGTTCAACTAATTAACATTTCTTTAAAATGTTCTATATATTTTCCCAATATAAGATGTTAATAAAATTATACTTGGTAAATCCAGGGTTTTATGTTCTTTTATTCTATATATGGCAACTGTTTATGTGAATTTTTATGTATTCGATACATTAATATGAGATATTTTCTGTTAGGATAAAGTCATGTCTTAGTGATGTGAGACCCTTATTTCATAGGGTTCATACAAATTAGATGTACATGTGAATGTTACTTCATTTTCATATATATTAAAGTCTCAAGAAGATATGTTTCTTGGTGTATTGTAATCGATGTGCTTATGGATGGTATAATGACGATGACCCTAAAGTGGGTAGTTTGGTAGGGTTTTAATGATAAATGATATTGATGAGAAACCTATGATGGGGAAATGGATTGTTTTTTTAATATTTTTGTAGGAAAAACATGGAATTAGATTTATAAGTTGTGACCTATTGGGTTTTCAGGTCAATTTTCTATGTCAAGAAGCCTAGTGATGATGAAATTAATGTTAGGATATTGGTGAATAAACCATGTTAAAAAATATGAAGGAACATTTACAATTTTTTCTTTAAATGGGTTATGATATGTGATAATTTCCTAAGAAAGAGGGGTTATCCCAGAGAAGGTCGTACCTATGATATGGGAATCATAGATGATGCTTTCCGTGATAGGAATGATGGTAAACTGCTATAATATGGAGTATATAGTGTAAGCATGCATAAGATTGATTATTTATTTACTTGAAGTGAAAATTCATCAAATGATTTGTGTGATTGATCTGAATGACATATAATAGAGGCTTTGTTAATAATATGATTGGGTTGGAGATCATAGGGTTGATGAGATTTGATTTATTGTAGAATATGTTTAGTGTTATTATGGGGCAGTAATACATCCCATGAATATGACCATCCTATAATTACATGAACTAATGAAATTTTTTCCTTGCAACACATTGCAAATTTCTTTTAGGTTTTGAGTTTTATATAATAAAGTCAAAACATTATGTAACAAAACCCAAGACATTTTCAACTACTGCACATTTTCCTACTATATAAGAATCATATTAATATATAAAAATACATCAATATGTCCCTTTAATCCTCCACAAATGATACTATTCTAGTCACATCAAGCATATTTCTATTTTTCATAACCCATGGAAATGGAAACATAATAAATGAGTGTGATCAAAATCTCAGTAAGGGTTAACATAAACAACAAAAAACAAAAGATAAAATATGAGGAAAAGATAATAATGTTGTTATAATAATAAAATCTTGTTAATAGAAAATATAATAGAGATATCATTGAAAATAAAACATGTACTATAATCCTATAATCATGGAATTATGATTTTCTCAAAAGGGAATTATTATCATAGGATCTTGGCATAAAAATATTATGCCCAAAACATAATGCATTAAATCATATACATATCACCAAATTCCATCACTAAGGTTTCATAAAATCATATCACCATGTTTTTTCATCATGGTGTCATAAAACATTACTAAGGCGTACTGCCAAGTTATTATAAACACAAAAAATATAGATATTTATTCATTTCCTAGTGAATTGGAATTCTATCAGGGAACACACTTCCATAATTTATATGTACATTGCATATGCATTCCAAAAAAAATAAATCATATTCATATCATAAAAACCCCAAATAAATATATTGGGTTATATATCATTTCAAAATAGAATAATTTAAGGAAATAATTACTAATTCAATCAATAAAGATGATAAAGCCATGTAATAAATTTTTTTATATAATTATATTTAGAAACATTCATAGCACGTACTATTTAATGAGGAATATTTTATTAACACTATAAAGATAGAGAGTAAATGGTTATGATAATAATTTCACCAAACAATTGAAAAATTTTATTTATGAGAACAACCTTAAATCAAAGGGATGAAATATAGACTCTTTATAGAGAAAAGTATTAGAAGAAAAATCATATTTATACATAGTGAATGATTAGGAATGACTAGGGAAGAGGTGGATTAATTCCATGATAAAAAAACATTACATTGTTCATATAGATGGACAATTTGGATGGTATAAGTTGAATAATATCCTTGATCAGGAATAAAATATATTAAAAGATATAGGTTTAGATGAAAATAACATATTAAGAGAATTTATAATTTATTTATATCAGAAATAACCTTGACCATAAAAAATTTATTAAAAATAGAAATATTTAAAATACCAAAGATAATATGAATTACGTTTAAAAACCAAGAAAATGTAAAGATAATGTTTCATATAAAAATAGAAAATATTACAGATATTTGTTCACATGTAAAATATTAAAAACATTTTTTCTGTGAATTCGATTAAAAAGAACCACAGAAAAAATGTATAAATATGTTTTATACTCTTTTTGATTTTAAAATTATTAAAAAATTACCTTAACGAATTATTTTTGGCATAAATAAGGAAATTCAATAAAGCATCCAATGAATATAGACATAAAATAGAAGATACGTAATCAAAAAAGGGGTGGGGTCAGTCTCTCTTATAATAGGTATAATATGATTAAAGGGGAGAATGAAATAGTGTGAAGACTTGTAAAACCCCATGTATTCTACAGGATAAGAAAAATATATGGTGGTTGAAAAATTAAAATCATATAAATTACCCAATTGGATTACTTTTCAAAAAAAATCATGATTTGATATTTAGATTGAAGAAGATACCCATACGGTAATGGTAATATAAGAACCAAAAGAATATCATTAGGTTACCATTAAATTAGAATTAAAATGTTATGAAATTAAATATATTCATTATAATTTAACTATTTTGTGTTGTTAATAGACCATATATAATGAGTTATAGTGTTCAATATAAAATACGTCACATAAAATTCAAAATAAAGACAAATAACAGATTAAACAGTGGTATCATTTGAATTGAATTCCATTTTATAAAAGAATAAAATATGGAAATTTATGCCCAATTAATTACATGAATATTGTAAAATACATTCATTAGGAAGAAACCAAACCCTATAAAAGATATCATGAAGCACAATAGTAATTATTTCCTAATAAATTATGTTTGAGGAAACGATCCCCTTACCATAATTCTTAAATTCTTATAAATATCTTGAATCTCCTGTATATAAAAAATAAATATCAAAATTATGTATTTCATAAGGTTTTTTATTTCTATGACATTTTTAAAATTTCATTTATAATTATTATCTACATTTATTCCATTTTGATAGTATATATTCCCTATATTAGGTGTGATTGGTCCAGATCATTTTGAACTTATTTCATAATATTAGCGTTTTTATCTATTATTCTCCAATAGTTCATCATTAACAAAGCATAAAAAGTAATTTCAATTGTTCTGTATAATTATTTATAATTTTATAGTTTCATTTTATGGGAGTTGTAGTTATCATCCCTAAAGATTAATTGGGAAATGAGTATGTTTTGGTGATTTTTAATGAACATGCATTCATATATTAACCAATGAGATTAATATTAGTTCTACCATTCCAAAAAAATCAAATTATTTTTCAATTATTTAAATCAGATATTATTAGTGATTATATTCCCATAGTAATCATTGATATTATTTTATAGTGTTGTTCAAGTAGGTGGTAAAACCAACCCCAACAGAAATATATTATATTTAATAGATTAATATTTTAATGAAAGATGTTAATTTTGGAATAAAATGTATATTAAATAATAATAATGATCTTAGTTAGATATTTTTTATTTTATGAATCACAATTTAATTGACATTAATAAATAATAAATGTACATGAATTGAATGAAATTTTCACATTAGGGAGTTCTTAGTTGTAATGGTTCATTCCATCCTGGTCTCTTACATTATAGTTTTGAGTGTTATAGGTATTTGGGGGAGGTTGCAAGAGTTTTTGGTTGATGTTGGAGGTGTAGTAAAGCTACTGTATGAATTACACATCGTGTAAGTGTATTGCATGCCATGAAAGTGCGTTTCACGGAATATCTAGGGTTGGTTCCCAACATTTATGTTTTTAAGGTAAAATAAATAATAAAATTAATTTATGACACATTTTTTTGGCAGAAACAAAACCCCAGGGATTACATGAACTGAAAGGGGATTTCTCATCGTCTAATACCTCTAATACAATGAAGATTTAAAATTCCTTTCATCCAAATTCTCATTAATTCAGCTATGGTTTCTTATCCCTCTAATCTTGAGAGAACCCTAGGATCACTGATGTGTTCATCAATAACTTTTCCCATTCTACGATGCACTGATTCTAGTGTTTGTTCTTTGGAGACTAATGGTTGATCCATGGTGAGTTCTTCCTCCTTTCTTGGTTTGGTTTCTTCCATTCTTCCTTAGAGATCGCTACTGTGGTGCGGTTTGGTTTTGGTCGTGTGTTAGGGAGGAGTTCCGATGGTCTTTTCTATGGTATAGGTAGATCCATGTTTTCTCATTTTGTAGATGTGGTTTGGGGGCATTCTTATTTTCCCTACAGTGTGCAACAAGATGAAAAGATTCATAGAAGTTGGGATTCCCTTATATATCTTTATTTTGTATCATGCAGGATTGGTTTACTTTTGTTATATATGGATAATAGTTGTTCCTACTTAACCAAATATTAATGTATAGATAATAATATTGAAAGGGTTAAAGGGGATTGATTCACATGTTTTTACAGCTTTATTGTATTTATGTTATGTTGGTTGTACGTGCTTGATGTCTTTTTGAAAATTGTGGTCGTTGGGGGATTTTCTTGCACGGGATATATGTTTTATGTTTTCCTCTTGAGTTGTGATTGTTTTGATTTCTACCAAAATAAAAATTAGTTAATTACATATACTTGGATAATGAAATGGATTCCCCAGTATTTTTAGTTTGTGTGATAAGACACCAAAAATTAAAGTGGAATGTGATAATTTTCTCTTTATGAATCTATAAATGGTTCTTGATGTGTTTTGATGTGTGTTCATGCTTACAGGATGATGATTTGTGGTTGTGGTGTGGGGATGATAATATGATTGGTAGTGCTTTTGGGGTAGTGAGGTAACAATATGTTGATTTTTTCATGATAAGTGGTTGTTTTTCCTAGATTTTTTAGTAGTGATGGAATGAATAATCGTCTAACAATGAATGAAAAAACATGGGTTGGTTTGGTAAATTTGGATGAGAATTGTTGATAAATAATTAAATAGTGGGTTGTGTGATTAAATGTGTTTGATGATAAATAATGAAAATAATGGATTCAATTAAAATAATTGTTTGGAAAATATAAATTCTCAAAACTATATTGATTTGATAAAGTGTGAATTATGTAACATAGATCATGGATTGTTTTATGGTGTTGTGCATTTAGAACTGGAAGTGGTGGTTTTGAAATTTTTGAGGTGATGTGGTGGCATTTTGATATAACCCATAAGATTGTTCTTATGTGTTTAAATATATATATATATATATATATTATTTTATATTTATTGTGATTTCTATACACACCACACCCATGTGAGAACTATATACCGAACACCTGCGTCGTCATGTGGGGGGTGTATTTCCCAACATCATGGTGGGAGGTTAGATGGCTGGACCCCATCTCTTCCCTGCACTGTCTTCCAAGTGAGTTAGGTATTGAACACACTATGATAGCCGGAGGAAAATTAGTGAATCAGATGGTGGTTTTGATTTGGTATCCCAGGTGTATTTGGGATGAGTTGTGATGCGATGTCCAAGGTGTATTTAGGATGAGTTGTGAAGTGGTATCCCATGTGTCTTTGGGATGAGTATTAATGTGATGTACATGTGTCTTCAATATGAGATATGATTTGTTGTGAGGCACACTTGTGTGCCGGCGGGATGTGTTGTGTGTCTGAGGTTTGTATTGGAAGGATGTGTTGTGGGGCCCAGGTGTGTGCGGTCGGGGTGTTTTGGGAGGGTGAGGTGTGGGCAGGAAGGATGTGATGTGCTACATTTGGAAGAGGTGGGATCTACAAGATGTTTTTTATTTGGGGGTGTGAGAGGATAATAATTGGTAATGTGGTGTCAGGTACCCTATCATCGATGTGCTATACTCCATATTATATTACTTGGCATGTGTTATTTAGTGATCATGCATTGGTGAGGTTGGGATGGTTAGTATACATGTTTAGGTGTTATTTGGTTCTGTTTCTTTCTCAAAGGTTCATTAGTATACATATTTCACATGTGCATGACCATATTTGGTTTTCCTATTGAGTATACTTGTTTGATCTCCCTATGTATATGAATCAATTTTAAGGTTTCCAAGAGGCTTTTTTAGACAGTGTTGGACCATATTAGATCAGATCTTGAATAGTTGTCATAATTCTGCTTTAACTTTACATTTGGGTCTTTAATTTTGATAATTTTTATTTTTATTTTTACAAGTTCTATCTATATATTCATGTGGGATGGTTTTTTATTTCTTTTTATATTATGTATTGAGGCTATTTTGGATGATTCATTCTATCTCCTGATCATTTTTTTTATAAATTTTACTGCCTCCCATACTGTTAGATTTGAATACCCTTAGTGCTTGTCTCTAAACTGGGGCCTACTGGAGGTGATAATTAGGGTCCATTATCTCCGTTTCTTAATTTCCATCCATGGAGTGGTATTTTTTGGGGGATGGGTTCATGAAAGAGTGGTACCAAAGTCTTATAGTTGGGATATATGACCGAGTTTGGAGTTATGAACCCTGAAAATTACATGGTTCTCTATGGAAATAGTGTGAGTTGACCTTGGTGGGTGACAAGGGACAGGGAGACCAGATAGGAAGTGGGATTATTGGGGCCCCATGACCCAGTGAACAAACTCCAACATTACTGAAAACAATTTTAGATGCACATTCTTGTAGGGTAGAGACTTAGGGAAGGTAAAATCATCATAGTGACTTGAGTTCTTGTTTGAATTGTGTTGTTTGGGATGGTTAAAATGGATCAAATATTGAAATATAATTAAAATGAATCTTAATTAATGTCACATACTAATGAGTCTTAGGAAATCATTATTTTAATTTCAGCTATTTCTTATGGTCGTTGCCCACATGTGGGTTAGGTAGCCGAGGTTTAATATGTAATCCGGTTGATCGCCCCAGGGCGGATCTGGTTGTGGAAAATGATCAGTAGTAGAGGAGGTTTTGTGATTTCCATAAGAAAGCCTTGAAAATGTATGAGAGAAGTATTTCAGACATAGGGATGGAGATCTGTATGGAGGATCTCAAGATCACTTTCAGTTAGATATGGGGCATGAAAGTTTATAGGGTCCCTTTGGTTGTTAGTCTAATGTGAGGAGTTGTGCGTCAGTGGTGGGTGTAGTTTCTAAGAGAGCATTTTGAGGAAATAGTTTTTTGGGTTTACTTTCAGAATGATTTCTGGGAAGAGTTCCTTTTATCGACCTTGAAGGCAGTGAGGAGGTATGGGCTTCTTTCTCTTTATTAAGGGTGCATGTTAGTGTGAGATCTAAAAATCACATTCACAGACCTTATTCATTTTCCTATATGTTTTTCTAGATGTCGAGTCTTGTGTGTGACGTCTTGATGAGTCACTTTTTCCATCTATGTAGAATGCAGTAACATCATTTATATTTCCCATGAATCTATAGGTTCATTAGATGGAAAATGTGATCTAGTAGATACACTCATGGGGAGGTTTTCCATGAGACAGAACCGTCAAGTTTCCTTGAGGAGCAGATTTTTCACCAGTAGGTCTCATGCACTATGACCATAAAGGTTTAAACCAGTCAAAAGTCATCCTCAAAAACCTTTTTTCTCAACATATGATGCTATTGGTTTTCTTGAATCTCCTAGTGAAATTATTGCCATGTGTTTTGGTTGTGAGGTTTATATATATTTCCATCTCTAGTGCCTCATGGTTCCTTGATCTCATTTTGGTGGAGCTTTATAGGTTCAGTTCCAAACTCAATAGTAGTTTCCAATGAATCCATTTCATGAATAAGGCCATCACATTTTTTCTCCACCAAGGGGATATGGATTAGGTGGAGGCTGGCCTCTAGATGTTCCTAATATTCAAGTACCGTGACTCAAGCATGACTGTGGAGGTGGTTATGATCAGAGAGGTAGATGATCTGGGTTTGGTCCGTTGCATGTAGTGGAGGTAGTAGTTCCATAGGGCTAGAGATTATTAAAGGTACAACTAGTTGGTTCAGTACCCATGTTTGTGCCTTGTTTGATTCAAGAGCAGCACACTCCTTTGTTTCAGCCACTCTAGCCCAGGATATGGGACTAGACATAGAGATGATTCCAATTATACTAGTGTTGACCATTCCGTTTAAAGGCCAAACCATATTATTTTTATGTGTTCTTGGGGTTTTGACTGAGGACAGTACCACATCATCCCCATGAGGATTATTTCTTGTTACGGATGAATCCATATAATGTCATTTTCAACATCGACTAGTTTTATTCCATATGTTTTGTTTTTGAAAACTTCCAAAGGAGGTTCATGTTTTTATATTTTTATGGCCAATGTGTAGTTTTCATTGGTGGGAAGGGTTTTCTAGTCATAAATCAATGTGTGAAACCCCTCCTTTCTTTATAGGATGAGTTTTCAGTGGAATCATTAGATACATTGATATTGTAGGTTCTCTAGGATGTTATAGAGTTCATGTATGCTTTCATCAAGGATGTTGTGATGCTACCCCCACAATGTGATGTTGAGTTCAAGATAGACTTGAAGCCCAGTGCTCCCCAATTTCAAATGAACCCTTATCGAATGTCACCTTATAAGTTGCGGGACTTGTGGATTCAGATAGATGATCTGATGTAGAAGGGTTTTATCTGGCACAATGTGTCATTGTGGGGTGTTTTAATGTTGTTCATCAATAAGGATGAATGTTGTATGAGGTTGTGTATAGGCTACTATAGGATGAATTAATTTATAGTCAAAACATGTTAGCCTCTTCCAAGTATATATGTTCTTTTCTACCCTATGAGAGGGGCGAGTTGATTTTCTAAGATCGATCTGGCGTTTGGATATCACCAATTGTAAGTGAAGGAGGGTGATATTATGAATATTGCCTTTAGATGCACATATGGGCACTTCGAGTTTGTATTCATTCCATTTGGTGTCACAAATTCACCAGTCATGTTGATTGGGATTTTGAACCCATGTTCTGTGGGTTCCAAGAGCAGTTCATCATCATATTCATCGATGATATATTAATATTCGCAAATTCAGAAGAGGATCATGCCAAGCATCTCAAAACTATCTTGTAGGTTCTTCAGCACCACCAGATCTATGGATTTTTTTCCAAGTGTATGTTTTGGACATGATAGGATCATTTCCTCAGGCATGTGATTTCTCATTAGGGTGTAGAAGTGGACCCGTCAAGGGATAAAGCAGTTGTTTTTTGGGTAGCACCCATGAACATGGTAGAGGTTTGTCATTTCCTTGTTCTCACAGGTTATTTATCAAAGGGTTGTATCTAATTTATCTCATGTTTCAGACCTGTTGATAGCTATGAATAGTAAAGAACAAGATTTTGTGTAATGTGATTAGTGCGAAGTAGCATTCAATTACCTAATGGGGAAGTTGGTTAGTTCTCAAGTGCTCTGGTTTCCTTAGGAAGTGGTGATGTTTGAGGTGTTTTGTAAAACATCCTATCTGGGTTTGGGATTTGTGCTGATTTAGTAGTTGGAAGTGATATCTTATGGGTCTTGGATGTTATTTTCCCACCAATGTAACTAATCCAGCCATGATCTGGAGCTAGCATCGGTTGTTCTTGCACTGATGTTTTAGTGACATTACCACATAGGGGATATGTTTGTGGTCTTCATGGATCACATGAGTTTTAGGTATATATTTCAATAGTTTTGACATGAATCTATGAAAATAAAGGTGGATAGATTTCCCTTAGGTCAATGATTTTGATATCTCTTATGCCGAAGGATAGGAAAATGGTGTGGCTGATGCTTTTAATATAAAATCACAGAAGGACATTGTTCGAAAATATATGGATGCTTGGAGAGAAATGGAGGAGTTGGCTACCTTGCACATAGATGGAGGGGTAGATGGTGTTAGAGGCTATTTGTTTCAGATGTCTGTGCACTCTTCTCTAATACATATGGTGGAGGATTTTTAGTGGGAAGACTAAGAATTAGAGGTGTTGTGTGATCATGTTGTTCATGGTGATGCTTCAGAGGGATGGTTGGAGTATTGTCAGAACCAATTTTGTTTCATGGAAGGTTGTTTGTTCTGGTAGTCATGCACGATGGAGTCCTTCATGAGTTCTAAAACTCACCTTTTAGGTAAACCTAGGATGTTTAAACATGTACTATGTCTTGTGGATACAGTTTTGGTGGCCTGAGATGAAATGATATGTGGATGATTTTGCAGAAAAGTGTTTGGTTTTATAGAAAGTAAAGGCTGATCGTCATGTTCTTACTATTTTTTTGAATCCCTTGGATGTTAATTAGTGGAAATGGGATGACATATCAATATATTTTGTCACAGGGTTACCTATATCTCAGGGAGGTTGTGATACTCTATTGGTGGCCATAGATTAGTTTACGAAATTGGACCACTTCTTGGTGATCAAGGAGTTGGGAACAATGGATGCCTTGGATAAGAGGTACGTGGATGATGTGGTTCAGTTTCATGTAGTTCCAAGTTTTATTGTCTGAAATGGGACACAAATTTTACATCACGAGTCTAGAGGGGATTGCATCATTCTTTTGGCACTCCGCTACACCTCTTCACTACATTCCACTCTTAGAGAGATAAGAAAACAAGAAAGACTATCTAGGAAATGGAAGATATGTTATGATCATGTGTATTGGACTTTGGTGGATCTAGGCTGTGACATCATACCTTGGTGGAGTTTTCATATAATAATAGATATCACTATTACATTGTCATGGCCCCGCTTGAGGGTTTGTACGAGAGTCCATTTCATTCTCCATTGTTCTGGACATAGGTTGGAAAGATTGTCATTCTTGTTCCCAATGAGGTGTAGAGAATGACCGAAAAGGTTTAGCTTGTTTGTGAGAGGATGAAAGAAATTCAGGACATGCATAAGTATTATGCCAATATAAAAATGAGGCCCTTGATGTTCAAGGATGGGGACCATGTGTTCTTAAAGGATTTCCATCGAAGTGGGAAGTGAAGGTTTGGTATAGGGAGTAAGCTTTCTCTAAGGTTTTTTAGACCCTTTGAGGTGTTTTGTAGAGTTATAAATGAGTCATATTGATTGGAATTTAATCCACTATTTGAAACTATCCCTGATTTCATTCATGTCTCTTTTCTTTGTCCGTATCGTCAAGGCGAATCACATATCATTGATTATGGAGATTTTTATATCAAGGATGACGTGACATTCTTGGAGCATCCAGTGGAGATCCAGGATTATTGGGAGAAGCCCCTGTGTTGATGAACCATTCCTTTCTTTCTATTGTTGTGGAGGAATGGTGTCCATAAGGAGAGTACTTGGGAGTGAGAGATGAAGATGTGTGCCTAGTATATATAGTTGTTTTAAGTTTCTCTTTGATATTTTTTTCATTATAATATGATGTTTAATCCTTGTTTTGTGAGATGATTCAATTTCCTTTGTTTATGATGTATGTGGTGTGATGTGTGATAAATTCCTGACATTTGAAAAGGGGAGGACTAGATTCCAAATAGAGACTCATTAAATACGATGCGGTTAAACCCGTTAGGGTGACTCAGTGATGCCTAGAGTGGATATTATCTTGACATAGAGGATGAAATTCCCTAATTTATGTGTTTGGGACAATGTAGTTTGTTGGTTATATTAGTTGTTGGTTTGGGCTACATAATAGTTGATATAGTTTTGAAGTATTTTTGTGGCTATGTAGTTTTGTGATAGAGGGAAACTTTTGGTTGTGTGATGTGATTTGTGGTCATTTATGTTGGCGTGTTTAGCTGGTGGTATTATTTGAGGTATGATGAGATCCTTGAGAGGTATCTTATAGGGTGGTTTTTCAAAACCCTTTACATATTGGTTTGGTTTTTTATTATCAAGGGTGAGAATCATTTGATAGGAATCTGATTAAATGGTCATTTCCATCATGTTCTATTAATTTTTCCGTTTTTAGTGTTGGTGGTATTTAGGGAAGGTTTCAGGATTTTTAGTGTAATTTAGAGGTGAAACAGATCTGCTGGAGGAATTTCATGTCGTGTAAGTGTATTACAATACATGAAGGTTAGTTTCAGTACTTTTCCAGGGCTGGTATATGATATTTAGATTTTGGAGGAAAATAAATAAATAAATGAAGCGGTGATGTGTTTTTCATCAGAAACCAAAACCCCTAGGATTTCATGACATGAAAGAGGATTACACCTTGGCTAATACCCCGACACAGTGAGAGTTTATTTATTTTTGATAGAATTATCATTCATTCAACTATGGTTTCATTTTTCTATCATCTTGGATTAATCCTAGGTGACTTGATGTTTTATTTAATCCCTTTTCCTCCCTCTTTGACCCATTGATCCTAGTGGTTGTTTATTGGAAATCATGGTTGATTTGTGGTCAATTCTCCCCCCTTTAATTGTTGTTTTATTTTATTTTTCCTCAAAGATCACTATGGTTGTACGGTTAGGTTCATATTTTCAGTTTGGGATTAGTTTTTATGATCTTTGGTTGTGGTGTAGGTGAATCCTTATTTTCTTGTGGTGAAACTGTAGTTTTTGGGTTTTCTTCTTCACCGTGTGGTGTGCTTTTAGGTGAAAATATTATTCAAAGTAGGGATTCCCTCATTTCTCATTATTTTTTTATCATATAACAGAGTTTTAATTTTTTTTATCTATGGATTATAGTTTTTCAAACAAAATCAAAGATAAATAATTGGCTTATAATAATTGAAAGGGGTAAAGTGGGTTGGTTCACATGTTTCTACAACCTTATTTTTTTTGTGATATGGTGATTGTACATGCTTATTTCCCCTATAAAAATGTTTTCATTGGGGGAATTCCTTATGATGGGTATATTTTTTGTGTTTACTTATTGGTTTGTGATTATTGTGAAATCACCCTAAATATATATTTTTGTACTTATAATTGGATAAGGATATGGTTTCCCCATGATTTGTGGTTTGTGTGATAACACCCCTAAATTAAAGTGTAACATGATAAAATCCCCTTTGTAAATTTGAAAATAGTTCTTGATGTGGAGTGATGTGTTATTGTGCTTGTGGGATGACGATGTGTATATGGGGTGTGAGGTTGATTGTTTGATTGACCGTGCTTTTGGGGCATTGAGGTGATGGTATGTTTAATTCTTTTTGATAAGTGGTTTCTTGTTCTAGGTTCCTGATAAGTGATATAATGAATAATTATTTAATAATTTTTGAAAAAACATTGGTTGGTATGGTTAATGGGATGATAATTATTAATATAAACTTAAACAATAGGTTGTTTCATTAAATGTTTTTGCTGAAAAATAATGGAAAGAATGGATTGAATTAAAATAACTGGGTGGTAAATGGATTTTTTGGATATTGGATTTATTTGATAAAGTAAAGGGGGAATTATGAAATGTGGATTATGTCTTTTTATGTGGTTTTGTGCATTTAGTAGTGGAAATGTATGTTTATATGGTAGTGAGGATATGTGGTGGAATTTTTATATAACCCATAGGATTGGTCTTGTGTGTTTGATATTTTATAAATATAATTGTATATTTTTGTGAGTTCTATATGCACGCTACCCATGTTGAGCAATATGTGCTGAACACCAACATCTTCATGTGTGAGGTACCTTTTCCCATTATCTTGGTGGGAGGATGGATGGCCATCCACCTGCTCTTCCCTAATCCCTTTTCTAGGAAATGTAGGTATCTCACAAGATATGATGGCCAAATGTTTTCTAGGGAATTATATGGTGGTTGTAATGTGGTATCCTAGCTATCTTGGAGATGAGTTGTGATTCGATGTAGTAGGTGTCTTTGGGATGAGTTGTGATGTGGTATCCCAGGGGTCTTCATGATGAATTATGATATGATGTCTCACTTTTATTAGGGCTGATATATGACATGTTGTGAGGCCCAAGTGTGTGTGGACACAATGTGTTGTGAGGTCTAGGTGTGTTTGGGTGGGTGTGATGTGCTGTGTTCAAAATAGGTGGGAGCGTCAGGATGTTTTCTGTTGGGTTGAGAGAAATTAATATGTGTGAAAGTGGTGTGGGGAACCATATCATTGATGTGATCGTATTTATATTGTATTACATGCCTTGCGTTATTTTGGGAGAATTCCTTGGCGAGGTTGGGATAGTTAGTTTACATGTTTAGGTGCTGTTTGGTTCTGCTATTTTGTCACAAGTGTATTATTATGGATCTTTCACATGTGAAAGAGAGAGTTTTGTTTTTTCTTAGAATACATGTATAATCACCCTACATATATAAAACTATATTCTGGTTTCCATGAGGCTTTCAGGGACCATACTAGACTTTACTACCCCAAATCCCTCATAGTTTCTGTGTCGCTGCATTAGATTTACATTTCTATATTTACATTCGAGACGTTATTGTAATTTTACTAGTTCTATTTATACATTCTTTTCAGATTGTATTTGTAATAATTTTAATATTATGTCTTGAGGTTTTTTGGATGATTCATTCTATCTCCCGATCTAGTTCATTTTAAAGAAAAATACCTCTATTATTTTGATATTTGTATACCCTTGGTTCTAGTTACCAACCTGTAGCCTAATAGAGGCAGGACTCAATGGTCATTATAACCCTTTCCTCATTTCTTTTCCAGAATAAGTATCTTTGGATGGAGGGGGCCATGAAAAAAGTCCACACAGATGCACAAGTTACATTTCTATTTATCTAAATGGAAAAAGGGAAATGTTTTTAATGATTATTCCTAAAATATAATAACATTAACTATACAATAAATAATGAAATCATCATATAATATTGGGAATATTTAATTTTAATTGGAATTTTAGAAGAGAAGAAACAATAGTGAAAAGTTTGAACATTTGAAGAGAACGTTGAGCTTATGTTAAAGGATTCCTTGGAATGTGAGGAAATATGAAAAAATCTAGTTTCCATAATCTTATGGAAGAAAAGTAGGTCCCAATGGGGATATGAAACATTTTCAAGAGGAAACCTAAACTCTCTAGTGGTTCACAAGTTGTGGTTAGAGGAACCTTTTATAAGTAGCATGAAATGTAGTTTTTTTGAAATATTACAATATAATATAAAGATATGACATGTTTTTCAGGTCATGAAGAAATCACAAATGGACCCAAATAGATATGATATTTGTTATCCAAACCTGAAACACTCTATTAGAATCAAATTTATATCATTTTGTTTCCATTACCCATTATGTCAACCATTTTTTAATCAATCTATATTTTACTGAAGTGGAATTTTTTTACTTAATTTTTTTATTTGTAAAAGAAATGTACCTTTATAAATATTATAGAACTATTTATTCCAAGTATGAAATATATTCTATTAGATAAAATTTCTTTATTAAAGTGAATATAAATTTAGTTTTAGAGCATGTAATTTGTAAAAACTTATTTTTTAGTAAAGGTTCATTTTTAAGCTAAAAATTAATGTGTATGATAAAAGTATAAATGTACTTGAATTTCATGTTATATATTTATTTTTTATAAAAAAATAAATATTATTTGGATATCAAGGAATTACAGTTTTTTATCAAAATAAAATTAAATTTCAGGAAAAGACCCAATATTGTTTCATTAATTGGAAAATTATTTATATGGCCATAAAATGTTAAGAGTTAGTTAAATTGATTCATAAAGGTATTTAAAAATGTGTTGATTTACATCTTAGAAGTAAATTTTATCATGAAAATAATTTTTTATGTTCTTAATTTATACCAATTTGTTTATGGGCTTTAAAATGGTATCGTTTTAGTAAAAACTATATTTTTTCATTATTCAGAAAAAATTAATTATTAAAAAAAAATTCATAATAATATAATTTTGAAATTATAAATTAAAATTTTTATTAGTTTTGTATAATTGAAATTATAATTTTTATAATTTTTATAGGATACACCAAATATAAATATAATATTATTTAATTTAAAGATTCCTTTTTTGAACATTATGTGTTTTTCTAATAACGAGCATGTACCCAAGTGGTATATGATCCTCCTTGGAATCCAAAAGACTCAGGATTAAATATGTGTAGGGACGAATTTCTCGGTTACTTTAGTAGCACTGTAGTAGGCTACTGCTGCAGTACTATAGGAGCGGCAGAACAGTAGCAGTGTTAAAACTATAGTGGAAGAGGCACTGTAGCATGAACTGTAGTGGTGGAGGTACTGTATTAGGTACTGTGGAAGCCCAGATACTGTAGTAGAACTATCCACTAAAGGGTTCTTTGGGCCAAAAAAATTGGATTTCAAGAATTGTATTTAGGCCACATGGCCTTGGTACTTCGGGATATGTAATGGGTCTCCCTCTACCGAGGGAAAAAAGTCATTTTCATTAATAATAAAATGAGGCTTCGACCCCAACCTTTTAAATAAACATTAATTGTTTTTCATATTATTCCCTAAAAATTTATAATTTAAATAATTAAAAAAATATATTACCATAATATTCCTTTCAAATTGGTTTATTTAGTATATGACCATTTTCTATACAAAATTATATTAATTATTTTTCCTTTAAACATAATAAAAATTAATTAATTACTATAATTTTATTAACTAGATATTTTATTCATATTAAAATTTCTTAATAATTTTTATCTTATATGTCGTAGATAATTATATTTTCGTGTTTCATGTGATGCATGTCATTTAAAAAATTAGGCTTTAATGTAATATATATAGTTTAAAATTAGGCGGTGTTACTTTACACCTCTCCCTGTCCCTTACATAAATCTCATCCTCATGGTTTTAATTATCACTCATTAATAACATTAATTAATTGTATATATAAGATATCCATAACTAAGCATAGGTTTTAAAATGATCATCTACCTTAATATATTAGGTATGACTCAAAATCACATATTTTCCCCTTATCATGTTAATCAATTTTTCATTATTTCTTTTGAAATATTTAGCTATATTCCTTCCTCCCGCAAATATAAAACACTTCCATCTTCTATGAAGAAATTAACCTTGGTGATTATATCAAAATTTTTGATATGAAGGAAATTAAATATTTATTCCTTCACTATCCAAATTAACTGAACTTATAAGAGAATCCATCCTTCCCGTCATTGGTGTGTCTAGAAACTCAACTATGGTCAAATTGTTAATCCAAATTCTTAATAACTGGATAGGCATAACCAAAAGACTTATCAATCTATATCTTATCTTGTTAGGTTTTCTAATGGGTAATTATCCATATTATACATATATTATAACATTAACTTTTATTCTTCAGTCTTCAACCACTATTAAAACCAAAAGGAGTTAATCACATGTGTTAAAAAACTAACACCATTAAAGTAATTTAGTAACATGAAAAATCATCAAAATGTATTATACATTAAAATCATTACATTCAATTTCAGTTTAACACAAATCAAACCTATTTTAATATAGGATTATTTAGGTTGGGTTCTTCTATATTCCTTTACACAATTATTTATGATAATAAATCATTCATAATTATTTAAAAAGATAATGTTGTTAACCAATGCATACCCCTTTTGTTTCAGTATTTGTGTGTAGTATTAGGACAACTCATAATTCACTAGAGTAGAGATTGTATTGATACTCAAATAACCTTTTTAGGATGACTGCCCTAACTAAACCTATTCATCAGATATATCCACATTCTAGTATCGAGATGATGATGTAATTACTGGAAGAACCAAACAATCTATAATTTACTAGTACTCTAGGGGTATCATCCTATAAATAATGTTTTATTAGATATTTTCACCAAATTTATAATATCCTAGTCAAAAAAATATATAATATTACCTAAACATACCTAAAAGCCTCTATAATTTTCAAATGTTAATTTACCATATCTTATCCAACCCTAAATTATACTCAACTAACATCCTAATAGTTAAAGTTATCTAATCCCTTCTACGATAACATCTATGACACCCAATGAACGTGAATATCTCACATTTACCTTATTTAATTATAATTTTTCCTTATAATACATTCCAATTAATTTTTAGGTTTAGAGTTTTAGAGAACTATGAAAAACATTAATTAAAAAACACATGTCTTTTTCAACCATGGGTAATTTTCCATACTATATAAGAAAATTATTAATATATAACTAGCCTTAAATATATCGAACAAACATCTACAAAATATACCCTTCTAGATACATCATATGTATTAATTTTCTTGATAACATGGGGATATGGACATATAAGAATGGGGTGAGCTCAAATGGTCAACACAAATAAAAATAGGTGATTAAAATAAATTATCAAAAATGATAATACAGTTATCATATGGTATGATAATATAATTAAATTATAAGAACACATAATAAGGATATAATACCTAATAAAAAATGTATTATAAGACATTAATTTCCAAAAGAAAATTTTAGCATAGGAAAATAGTTTTCATAGGATCTTGGGAACAAAATATGATAACCATAACATAATACATGGTTTCATAAAGATGTCACTAAATTACATTAGTAAGGTGTCATTAAAGAATATTTCTGAGGTTTTACAGCAAGGTATTGTAAATTATTTCTAATGAATACTTCCAAGGTATCAGAAAAATTTCATATTTATAGCTTAATTCTTTAAGAAATGCATTTGATCATAATAAGGGAATACCCTTCCAAATGTTACATGTAAATTTTATTATGCATGTCATGTAATATAATTCATTTTCATATAATAAACAACCAATACAAATTAAATGTGTTTTATTTATTTTAAAAATGGAAACATATAAGGAAATCATTAATAATCCCATCAATTAACATGATAAAACCACAGAATATAAATGTGTATATAATGAATTTAGGCAACTTTCGAGGTAAATTACCTTCATTAAATAATATTTTATTTAAAATATATAGATAGAGGGTATATGGTTATCTCAATAATTTCCCCAATAAATCTATGTATGGAATCAAGGTAATGAACCTCGATTCAATGGGATGAAATATAGACTATTCATACACGAAAGACATTTGAAAAAAATAATATTTATACAAAATGGATGATTAGGAACGACAAAGGATGTGATGGATCATTCCTATAATATAGAAGGAAATTTAAAAATAAATATCTATTATTTAGGTGGATAGTATCATTTGAATATTTTCCTTGATCAATCATAAAATTTTTAAACATATTCAACCTTAGATAAGAAATCTATTTTAGAGAATTTGATTTTTTTTGGAAATAATAAATAGCATTGAACATTGGAAAACATTTATTAAAAATATAAATATTGTTAAAACCAATATAATAAGGATTCCATTTAGAAACAAATTTTTTTTAGAGATTATGTATCATTTTAAAGGACAAAATACTGGAATGATCAGTCATATGTAAAAAATTACAAAAGAGATTCTTTTCATACGTTGATGAAAATATTTGATACAAGAAAATTTAAAATTTCTTTAAACATTTTCAGGAAATCGAATTTATTATAAAATTAAATTAATAAATTATTGAGTTGTAAATAAAGAAATTTAGAAAATCTCCTAATTACTATAGACATGTAAAGGAAGATACCAGACTGAAAAAAATAGGTGGGTCATTTTCTATTATAACTAGTAAACTATTATCTAAGGAGAAAAATAGATAGAAGGCATGTAATACCCCAAGAATACAATATGTTAATAAAATTACTTGGGATTTAATAATGAAATATAATAAAAACTCCAAAGATATATTATCATTAAAAAATTATGATTTTAAATTGATATTAATGAACAAACAATTATAGTAATTCCAATGTAAGAATCATATGAAAATAAGAGGGTTAACATGAAATGGACATTCCAATATAAATAAACGACTGATATTAATTATAATTAAATGTAATAGGTAATTTAATACAATATAAAGATGTAAATATGATGCACAATATCATAAATGTCTCATGAAATTGAAAATAATGACAAATAACCCATGCAACATTGGAAACTTTTAAATCAAAATAGTTTTAAAGAAAGAGAACAATATATATATTTTAAAACACGTGAATTAAATGAATATTTTAAAATAAATTCATTAATTATTAAATATACCATCTTAAATATATCATGGTGAATAATAAGAATTATGTCTTAAGAAATTATATTTTTTTACAAAGAACACCTAGCCAAAAATCTGGCATCCACTATAGATATTTAATATCCTATATATAAATAATAACTTTATTAAAAACCTATTTAATAACCTTCAACATATCTATAAAATTTTATAAAAATAAATCATAATTTTTCTTTACATGCCTTTTATTTAGTTTTAATTAATTTTCTATATTAGGTGTGAGTAATCTTGATTATTTTGAGTTAGTTTCATAATATCAATGTTTCTCTTCATTATCCTCCTGATGTTCACCATTAAAGGATAAAAAATGTAATGGAATTTATGTTCTATAATTATTTATAATTTAATAATTTCATTCCATGTGAGTTATGGTTATGAAAAATAAAAATGTAATCTGTATGGGTAAAGTCTCGATGATTTTAAAAGAATAGATGTTTTTATATTAATTAATGAGTTGAAAAATATATATACCATTCCAAAAGGAAAATAAAATCATTATTTAATTATCTATTTCACATATTTTCAGTAAATATGTTCTCATATTTATCCATGATATTTTTTTAATAGAATTGGTCAGGTTGGTGGCTAGACCAACCCAAACATGAACATACCTAATTAATGGATGAGTGGGGTTATGAAAGTTGTTCTGTTGAGATAAATTCCATCAATAAAGAATAATAATGATATATTTTTTATATTTTAAGGGTTTTCAAAATATTTTAAGATATTTTAAGATATAATAAATAAATTTGATGAAAAATAATGTACATTATTTCTTTGAGGTGGTGGTTCACATAAACACATGAGTGACATATAAGTTTTTATTAAAGTAAAATGTGAATGGTGGTTAATGATTATTCCCAAAATAATTTAAAAAAATTGGTTCATTATAAATAACTAATTCATCATATAAAATTGGTGAAATAATATTTTCATGGTAAATATAGAATAGAAACAATGTTAGGGAAAATGTATTACTTAAGTATAGTACTTTGAGCTTCCCTCAATGGATTCCTTGAAAATGGAGGACTTAGGAAAAAAATCATGAATTCAAAATCTTATGGATTAGAAATAGGATTAAATGGGAGGAAATAGGGAATTTTTGCACGTGTAAAAGGAAATTTTATAGTGGCATTGAAGGGGTGGTGATGGACCCCCTTTATAGGTGGTGAGAATGTCATTTTTTGTAATATTTTAAATTAATATAAATATAGGACATTTTTCACATGTAATGAAGACTCAAATGTTGAAAATAATAGATTTGATATAATTTTTTCCTATAAAAACCTCAAAAACTCAATTAAAAACATAATTTTGACGTTTTAGTCCCTCTAATAGTTTGGTTAACTTTTTTATCCATTTAAATTTAACCACTGTTTAGAGTTTTTACCTAAGTAATTAAATTTTTATGTATAAATATTAAAGGTATATTATTAAATATTTTAGACCAAATTATCTATTTTTAAAACCCACATTTTCATTATATATATATATATATAATAAAAATCAATTTTACCATTAGTGTATGCATTGTGTAAAAACCTATATTAGAAAAAGTGTATTCTAAAGCTAAAAATTTACACCTAGTATAAAATTTTAAATGACTATTATTTTAAAGATATAATTTTTTTACTAAAAAAATATTTTATGTGGCCTTAAAATTAACAAAAAATACAATTTTACCAAAATAATATTTAATTATAAGAGAAGAAATAAAATATTTTCTTTTATTGGAAAATATTAATAATGTCCACAAAATGTTATAAATAGTCGTAATAAATTCTAAATGGTATTTAAAAATTTATATTTTACTCCCCAAATACATATTTCATCATGAATAATATTTTATAATTTTTTTAGTTATGCATACTTTTCGATGAAGTCAAAATATCAATGGTTTTAGTAAAAAAATTATTTATTCAACATTCACTAAAAATTAATTATTTCATAAAAATTAAAAAAATATATAATTTTTACATTATAAATTTTACTTTTTTTGAATTTTTTTTATTTTTTTTAAGGAAATAGAAAACAAAAATAAAAACTGATTTTGTTGAAAAACAACATTTTTGAACATAATGTGTTCTTGATATTATTTCATACCAAATTCACAATTAATTAATGTTAATAATACATTATCATAATAATCATTTAATAATTATTGATTTATTTTTTCATCAATTTAAATATTTATTTTAGAAATAAATTTTATTTTCTTAATATTATATTATATTAATTATTTATCATCTAAAGAAAAAAAATTAATTTATTATAATATTTTTATTAACTAAAGGTTTTAATCATCAAATAATTTATTAATGACTTCAAATTAAAATATAGTGACTCATTTTTAGCTTTCTGTTTCATGTGGATAAATTTATTAAAGACATTAGGTTTTAAATAAATATATATAATTTAAAATATCGGGGTGTTATAGGTTTCATTAGGGTGTATTCTTTCTTGATTATCAAATTAAATTGATAACGGTGACTAGTTTAAACCAATAAAAGAGTGGTTTACATGGTACTATATTAACTTGCGAAGAAGAGAGTGATTATTTACCCCACCTATATTGTATGTTGTTTATTTTGAATTAAGACCATCCTAAGGATCATAACCTAGTTGGCTGGTTAGTGCAACAACCCCAACTTGAGTAACCTAAATCCATAGTCTACATTATTACATTGGAATAGATAAAAGTGATTTAATCCCATAAGAATGATTGGTTTACTAGTTTTGATATCCACAAACATACATTATTCCCATATTGCATTGTAAATATAAATTATATAGCATGAAAACATTCTTTGTCCTTGACATCATTCATAAAATGATTATTCATATCCTTCAGAAAAGAAAAAAAGGGATTGATCGTATGATCAATAATTACTATGTAGAACAATGGTTATCATGAATCAATAAAGAATAATTAATATGGAAAGGTAAATAATAAAAAAATCATTTAATCATTAACTTTAGTAAAAAACAAATCAATGGACAATATCAATACAGTAATCTAATGGATAATAGTAACTAAATTTTGAAATAAAGAAATACATAATATTGTATGTCATGATTTCAATCATCATGATATCTAGACCATTATGTACTTGTACTATTAAAGTTTAATTGATGTGTAGGTATACAATAGAAACCCATTTAATACTATCTTACTGATGTATCAACTGACACCTATCGATGCATCGAGAGGATATGAAATTTTCCCCCACTTGTCACTGCATGTGAAATTCATTTCTCATATAATGAATGACTATTCAAAAAACAATATTCCTTATAAAAAATATCCATATTGAGTAAATAATATGGTTTTATCAAGTTTTCCCAAGTCCATCAAATAACATTCATAGTAAAACATCATATTTTGGAGTGATATATGGTTTATAAAATAATAATATCCATGATAATGAACATTTATATTTAATAGAAATTTTATGTCCCCAGATCGTAAAAAAGGTAATGGTTTAAGGAAAAAATATGTCAAAATATTAATAAAGAGATGTGATATGACCATAAAAATAGTATATTTTTTAGTAAAATAAATTATTTTAAATAATGGAAAAGGGTTATTTAAAATATGTTTTCATAAATAGCTTCCCATATAAAATCATTGAAACTTTATAGAATTAGATAAATTGTGTAAAATGGTTATGGTAGTGGGAATTTCCATTAATGTCATATAAGTTAAAAATAAAAAATTAATATATGTTTTTTTAAAAAAAGATAAAATTAACTAACACAACCACATACATCATTTAATTCACGAGGGATATAGTTAGATTATATTTATTATCTCCCAAACTACACTTGATACTAAGGTGTACTAGAGTGATAGTGCGGCGATCAACTCATTGGGAAATGGGATGGCTGAGAGGAACTAAGGATTTGAACTATATGTGGTGGATTCCTGGCAATGAACTATAACTAAGGGATTTTTGATTATGATCAGATAAAAAATTAGGATAAAGGTCAATTTCGGGGTTTAGGAAAATGATAATCCCAATCCTAACTTCTTAGGGTCCTAAGGTTTATGATGCGAAATAATCAAGGAAAACTGGTATATTATTGTCAACCCATCTAAATGTATCTAAGAGGAAGATATTTCTTTTTATAGATATAGCCACAACCTAGACACATTAATCATACATTCTATGGCTTAATGTATTATAAGCTATTGGTCATAACCTATTCTATCAAAATCAGATAAGGGTCTTTCATTCAAACTCTTTATGATCAGTGTTACTGAAATGAATTAGATAAACTATTATTGTTTAACATATTACTATCCATAGTTTTAATATATTTACAATTAATTATTCATTAAATACATAAACCCCTACACTTGACCACTACCCTAATCCGTTTAGCTACTCATAGTAGAATTAGAGTAAAATAGGTAGTGAATTGATTGTTGGTTGATTTTAAAGATAAAAATTTCAATTATGAAATTAATGATTGTTCATTAAAGAGTACAAAATTTCAAAATTAAATCAATCAAAACATCAACCAAAAAATAAATGAAATACGAACAGGTAAGAACACCTCAACAGTTTGTTGTTGATCAACGATTGGAATAGATAACACACGTAACTCAGTTTGGAGATATAAAATAATGAAGAATTTTTTTCAATTTTAATCCATGTTTCATTAATATATGTAAATAAATAAATTAAATAGTTTAAGTTAGAGTTTTTGAGAGAGAAGATATTAGAGAAAATAAGAGAAAATATGAGAAAATAAGAGAAAATAAGAGAAAATAATAGAAAACAAAGAAGTGTCAAAACATTTAGTCGGTTGTGTGTTACTAGAAGTAAATAATCATAATATTACATGAAGTCTAATGGATATTCATGCATTCTAATTTTGATCAATGATTTTTCTGTGATTTTTTAATCTCAAGAGAATCACGTGTGAATCTCATCCGCGATCTTTGAGATTAGGAAATTAACTCGTTTCGTGACATGTAACTTGTATTCATTATGTGTTTCTTTTATTGGTTTCAAACATAAAAGTGGAAATTGAGATTCGAACATTTCATTATGTGTGTTGGGAATCATGATGTGTAATCTATTCTTGGATTGTAAATATATCATGATTTTCTTCCAGACTTGTCATATGTTGTGAAATATGGCTACAAGTCGTGTAAGTTATCTTCACGATGTGTAGTAATCATTTTGTCGATTTTCTCTAAATTTTCCATTGAAACTGTGGAAACCTATTTCATAAAATAATCAAAACAAAGCTGATGCATTTTTAAGCAAAACATTGAAAATCTATATTCAATTAAAAGAAAAATATAAATATATAATTTTCATCTTAACAAATTCCCCAACACTTGATCAATTGCTTATCCTCAAGAAAAAAAATATCGATTGAGATTTCAAAAAGGAAATACATTTTTGAAACATAAAACCTTCAATATAACTTGAAAAATAAAACTATGTGTATGTAGAAAAAGTAATTCTCCACAACCTTTCTAGTATGGAAAATCAGTCATGCCTCATAGTTTGGTTCTTTAAACAAATTATTAATAATTTGGTTACACTTTATTAAATGATCCATAAATTCGTTACCCATTTTCAATTTACGTCACAATGAATTTTTATTCACCACTTTGGGTAATTTGGACCTAGAAATATGGCCATACACTTAACAATTGATCATGACCATAGGCTTTCATTGGTTATATCATCTCCTCTTTGTAACAAAAAATACAAAATCAATCATGAGGGATTAAGAAAAAAATTTCCAATGACTCTAAGCATGAGGGTAAGATGGTATAAAGTGAAATGATGAAGATCAAAAAAGGAGGGTAAGATCAAAATTATAATTTTTGACTATCAGAAAAAGTTTAATAAAATAAATCCTCCCATAAAAAATTAATTCCATGCTCACAACAGCTCAAGGTGGATCCATGTCTATGTCATGTTAGTCTGGAAGGTATAAATTTAATTTCATTTTTACTAGTAATATTTGGGGTCCAAGAATAATCGGTCCCAAAAATTTATTAATATATGTATGGCTGAGACAATTATACACAAATGGGGCACAACCGCCAACAAACACAAGGTGGCAGGCCAACATTGCCCACAACGCAACGAGAGAATAATCCCAGCAACAAAAAAAGAAAGCACAACACAAGAGATAACCTGATAATGGAAAAACAATAGAAACATCAATAGACCAACTGTTACAGACAGACATGTTATATCCAACAAAAAAACTGCATCCCTAGGTCAAGGTGCCATCCCACATCCCAATATCATCTCCTCTTAAAACCCAAGATCAAACCATGGATTCCTATTCCACATGCCCAACTATGTATCTAGTTGACGCCACATCACCTGCATAAGCACACTGCCCTAATGTAAAATAGCCAGTTATCAATGCTATCACCATCACCCCAATGTCAGAGTATGAATCCAAAGGATATCAACTGCTCCTCAAAATCAGACCATCCCATTATCACCGGTGTGTCTTGCCGAAAGTCTGATATCCTATGTAGTTCCACCAACCGCTTCTATGGAGTATATCCTCACCAAGAAGTTTCTACACTAGAAATTGCTTGCTAGAACCTCTAGGGACCCTCACCACAAGCCCATCCCATCAACCATCCTATACCCCTTCACATATCCCAAATTCCTATGAGGACTCCATTAATCCTCTTATTATACACATCATTCACCCAATAGAAATACAACACCATCCTACACACCATGACCGAATAACCATTCCCCTGCAAGATCATCATCGGTGAGGAAGTAAACCCTAGTGGAACTACTGGGATCCCAAACCCACTGATAAATCACTCTTGTTAGTAGTTGCTGTGATGATGGCACATCACCTCCACTAGGATCCCTAAAATTACAATTATATTCCCCATTTTTGTGGATAACTCCTCATGTCCATCCACACATCTTACAACCATGTTCGCCTGCGAGTAGTCTCTTCTCTAGTTCGAACTCCCGAGTCACCTACTTACAACCAAAATAATTCATGATGTACATAATTAGAAACCTTCCATGCACCATCTCTGTCCACGTACATTGATCCATCATTTCCGTAACACACTTCACAACAACTAGTGTTTCATGATCACAGCTGGACTCTACCATGAAATCTAGGTTCACTGGAACCAGATCCCCATTAATAGGTGAAACCTCCCCATCATGGAGAAACCTCTTTGTAACACAAGATTTCCCCCAAGATTTTGTGAGGCCACATGCTGCAAACATCTATAAATGACCAAAAATTTCTTCATTTGTAAGGTGTTTCAATATATACTTATTGAAAGATAAATCCTAAAGAGAGTGAAGCTCTCCATTTAAGAGATATAAATTCCCCAGAAGTTTAACTTAAATAATTTATAAATGTTCCTTCCTTTTTCTTTTTGTGTAATTTAATTTTTCAAAAGTCATGTATAGGCCAGATCTCATATCCATCCCCTAACCATATATGATCTCTTAGGAGATTCACTGATATATAAATGGTGATTTTTGACCTTTATAATACACAAACCAATCATGTTATTATTTTTTAACATGTCTCAAGTTTCACTCATGAAATGTTCATAGAAAAAAATATGTTATAGTAGGCTCAGAATCCACTTGGGAATGAGAGTAAATATAGTGTCGGGGAAGCCCCCTCAGTGTGTCTTCTTGGTGTTTTTCAGGTTATTGTTTTTTTTAATTTAAACTAGATGACGGTTAATCAGTATGGTTTGTGTTTCCAAAGTAGATGTGTTTAAGTTGGATCATTCTCATAGTGTCTGCCAAAATTGTGGACATCAATATCGATAGTTTTTTTATGGAATAGAAAGGTTTTCTGCCATGATGATCCTGGAAAACTATTCATGGACCACGAATAATAGTTCATGATATAAAAAGTTATTACACGGAATATAAAAGGAAAATTAAAAAATTAAGGATTTCCTCATTGCATCTCTATGATGATTGTGTATTGAAATTAGTTCATTGGATGTTTGAAGTTCATAGGAGGCTAACCGTTCGGGGGTGGATTGCCATTTTTGGTTAATAAGTTTTGATTTAATTAGCCTCAAAGGGTTTTCATTCATGGAACACATCAACCACTTAAAAGGTGTATGGTGCTCTGCATACCACATAATAGTATGCAGTGAGGGCTGTACCACATTGATGTTTTGGGTAATTCAGATTAATAGGATTAGTGGATAAATTTTCCTATATAAGGACCCATAATCAGATCATTATGTAGAGATAATTTCATTATGAAACATCCACCATTTAGGAATAATAAGGTGATGTTTGAAGATGTTTGCGGGGAATAATTCCATGAAGGATAAGAGTTCATGAGAGAGGATTCTGTGAAAAGAGATAGTCTATAGAGATAGTTCACAGAGGGGATTTATGTGGTTTTTTATCCTCAAAGGAAAAAGGGACGTCTTAGAAGAGGTGGTCTATGAGTAATCATTCATATCCAAATTAGATATAGTCAGTAACGAAGAAGGTTGACAATGAAGCACTCACTCTATGTGTTCCAATGCAGTTCGTGGGGGATTCAAGGTAGTTCACAGTGGGTGAAAAGAAGTTCATGAAGGTTCTAAAATAGTTTCATAAAGAAATTATCAATAATTAATGGTGCAAGGAAAAGTGTATTTAATCTAAGGGTGATAACATGATATCAAAAAATAATTTATCTATAATTTAGGATATGTTCATTAATGGAAATGAAGGGACCCACTTGTCCATAAACTTCGTGTGGATCCTTTACAAAATAGTGAGAAAAGTAAGTGGAAGAAGGTGACCCTTTCCATCAACTATGAGACATAGAATGTGACTTGGATAGTGAACTTTGGGAAATTTGTGAGCTAACCCCAATCCTTGTAATGGTAGTGATCCTAGGCATAGAAGTGATGTTGCCTAAACATTATAATTTAGCAGTGAGGCTTATTGGATTAGGTACATCAACACAATATTGTTGTATGATCCTTGGACATAGCCGAGTTAGGGTGAACCAAAACTTTTTTGTGTGTCTTGTGCATGATTTCAATTAAATTCAAACATTCTTATAGGAAAGGGAGAGATGGGTGTTTTTATCAACAACAAAAAATGTTCTGAAGGTGTAGTTGTTTTAATCTTTCATACCCCGATTCACCCCCCCTCTTAGGGTATTTAACTTAATTTTGCTAACATATAAGAAATTGGAAATCACTAAGGGTATAAAAAAAGTAATAAGTCAATTAAATTAAACATCAATAATTATGAATATTAATTAAATTACTAAACTCAATAGTTATTAAAAAAATATAATCATGAGAAAAACCTGGAATTCCAATAATTTCCATTTTAATATTTGATTTTATTTATTCTAGAGTTATGAGTTTTATGTTCATTGAAATCATCCAAATTAAAAATGCCTCCAAGATAAATGAAGATAAAAAATAATTCAAGTGTATTGATATTGAAAATCCTGAAAATCTCCCCACATTTAAAATGATATTATGTCTACACTATCCGTGAAAGTACTATTGGAGGGGTTAGATAGATAATGTGTAGATTATGGATGTTGAAATTCAGAGAATTCAATACTAAAGAAAAATGATATCCCGGTAATGAGTGGAATGCTATGGGAAAATTTGAGTAGTATTGAATTTGGATTTGGGATACCTATAAAATTTGATGGAAAGGGAAATCCTGAACTGGATAAAACATTAGTCCATGGGGTTTCAAGATTTTATAAGTAGTAAAATTGGCATGTGCATAAAATGAATAGAAATTAATGAGAATTTATATAAATGTTGTTATGCGTGTACATTAAATCTAAAAGTCAATGATGAATTATATAATAATTCTACAAAAGGGCTTTAAAAATAAATGAATAAGTACAAATAATGAGGAAAATAATTGAACTATGGGTTTCTTCCCATAAAGCACTAACAATGACATCATTAGCTAGACAAATAGAATAGTGTATCAGGCATTATCATCCATCTGCTCAGATATGTTCTGTCTGCTATAGTTACTTATTGTGGTATTTTTATCTATCATAGTGATTTTTCAATATTGATCACTTCAGAATCATAACAAGAATGAATCTGGTGCGGTAGGGAAGGTATCTATACTAGTGGTGGTGGTTTGTAAGAACTGAATTATAATGAGAGATCTTGAAGATGGTGCTCAACCTCATCCAGATACTGAGGGATCCATATAAAAAGGGAAGATTATTGTGGTATAGTTGCATCAATGACCACATTAGAAATAGATGATCTAGGCATTACTACCATCATAGTGTAATGAATTCAAAAATAAGCCATGTAATGAGAGAAAAAAATAACCCATATATAAATGAAGTGAAATGATACATCAATGAATGGTAATAAATACAATAAAAATGATATCCGTGGTAGCATGAAAAAATGGGGAAGGGGACTGGGATAAACCATGAGTAATCAACATCATCAAGTAGCTCATCTCTAGTCCTCTCTTGATCATAGTATGGATGGAGCATTCTAGCATGGTTTATTGTTGTAATTATAGGAGGAGATGAATGATTATCTAAGGTGGTGACTCGGTGTGGCCATATATCTCAGTGGTGGATAGTGGGGAGGTACCAATCCAATGAATGATGATGGGTTTTGAAGCTGAAACAACGAAAGGTACGTCAGTGGATGGGGTGACTATGGGGACCTTGTCTTTCCATGCTAGATCAACCAAATACTAGTTCTGGGAAGTAGGGTATGTCATCTAAGATGGTAGTTTGGATTAGGTAGTGTCAAGGGTTGGATTGGTAGATGATTAAGGGATATGAGGGGTTGTAGGTTGCTGAGAAGCTGGGTGGGATGATGGTGGTGGTTAAGGGGTTGTGAAATTATAGAACTCTATTAAGGGGATATATCAATACTGGGATATTTTTAGCAGATTATCCAGGATTCATAGGGGAATAGCGCAATGATATGACATATATGATGGGGTGGTTGGAGGAGTATTGTAGGTGGTGGTGGTTGGTGTAGGTAAATGGCTATGGTTAGGGTTGGGAATGGAAGTTATAGGGTCCAGTCTAGAGGTGGGGGTGGTAGGTGGTGTAGGGTTTGGTGCATGATTTCTTAGTATATCTTCAATAGCCTCAACTAATCATGGAGACCACTAATTGGTGTCACTATACTTGGTGAGTAGCTACATCTTTTTCAACCATAATAAGCCAAAAGAAACCATTGGAATGAGGGAGTTGAGTGTAATTGAGACATGAAAAATGAAGAGATGATGTTCTAAATGGGTGATGAAAGATCTTCCCATCAATGTGCCTCATATCTACTATGTGTGATCTCTATAGTAGATGCTACCTAAGAGGACATGAAAATGAATTTTCAGCCCATAAATACAAAGAGTATAATTATTTACATCAATCTAAAACTGTCATGAGACTCAGCTCGAGTGAACCGACCATGCTTCAATACCCAATGTAGGATGAGGAGAGCAGGACCTCAAAGCTGGGTGGACGCTATAGTCCTATGACTGTTCTCCGTGTGAGCATTCCATGTAATCATCAGCATGTGCCTCTTTGAATCTAACATTTATGGCTAAATCTACAAGGTAGGGAGTACATCAGATGTGGCGAATTCATCTGTAAAAATCATTATGCGATTACCAAACTTCATGAATGGAATCTCAAGTGGTAATATGCCTAATATGATGTATGTGATATCAATTTTAACCTAAAAACTATCTAGAATCCTCAAAAATAGATATTTGTAATTATCCTCATTCACATTAGTGATGGAGGTGATATGCAGCTGGTCGAGGAGCTAGAGAACCTCCTGGATGATGTGCATGAGAAAAAGGATGGCTATATCAAGTTTTTTGTTTGTAATCATTAGTTATTTATGCAATTAGTTGAGTGAAACATGCTTTTTGGGATCTAATAAATGTGGAAAGGGTGCAGTTGTCGGTGTTTTCCCCAACACAATGCACTAGAGATGGATTGAGAGTTCTGTGGAAATCTTGGCTCTTTAGGGACTACAATGATGGGTGATAATGGAGATATATGGAGTGTTAGAGGTATGAGACCTCATGGGAACTTCACTGGTGGAAGATCATATTAGTCATTCGTTGGATCATAAGGGGAAGTTCACAAAGTCTTCATGTGTTCCATTTCATTGATAGAGTCAGTTGCAATGAGTTTTGAATGAAGGAGGAAGGGGGAGTTCTCACATGGGGTTTAAGGAAGGGGGCATGGGAGGGGTGTGAGTAGAGAGGGAGGGTGTCAGTAATGAGCGGCGAGGGGGAGGTGGGCCAGGTTTATTGAACCCTAGCTTCATGATTTTAATTGATCAAGAAATTACATGAAGTTTAATTTTATTACCTAAAATGTATTTTTTTATTTTCTATGATTTCTTGTGATGATAAGTAAATCTTGTGAATTATGACTACATGACATTTAATTGCTTATTATTTCCAGGTTTGGAACCATAGCCTACTATTTTTCACCCAGAAAGCCAAAAAATACCCTAAATATTACTCTAACCAAATCTAGCCTAATCTTACCTAACCTAGGTTTTCTCATAGTCATCTCTTCATTTAATGTTGAGAGATTGAGTCTTTTATGCTCAGATGAATTTCAGGCTGATGAAACAACCATCACGTGTCATGATCCGTCCCATGAGGCCCGTGCTATGACTACCCCAAGCCCACCTTCCATAGGCCAGGGCTTGGCGACTAGCACCGGAAAGGAGTATCCCTAAAATAGGAAGGCATTCCCTTTAATCCTGTACACACACAAACTAGGTACACAAAAAAATTAAACTAGGTAGTAAAACAGATGAAGTAAAAGTGCGAACTGGGTGTAAAAGGGCCAGTATACAAGCCCAACTGAAAGAGATAATATAACAGAAAAGGAAAAAAGATCATGAGATCTTCCTCTAAACATCCTACCTGAAGGGTAGGTACAACTCATCACTGCAACTCTCCACATTAACCGGTCACCTATTTTCACCATATATTCCTAGATCCAAATCCTTTGTCAAATTTGTACATCATCTACACAAGACAGAATAAGGTGCAGGAAAATCGTATACCCAAAAACTCCTCTAGCTGTACCCTCAACTGACGATGCTCTGCAGGAGCCATCCGATAAGCTGGTGTAGATACCAGTGTTGTCCCGGGGTACAGGTCTATATATAAGTCTACATCTCTATGAGGTGGTAGCCCCATAATATCATCAGGAAAGATATCAACATACTGGTACACCATTACAGGATAACTCAGACTTCTCTCATCAAATACTCTGAGGGTTAGGCTAGCCAAATAATTAGTGATCGGATGCACCCTCCTTCGAGAGAGTCCATCCTGAGGTTCAAAGGTTCCCTTCTCATCGGTGAAGGAAAATATGGTCCCATCCTCATAGTCACATTGTACTTTTCATCTAAAATAGTCGATCTGATCATGGACCATGAATAACTAGTCCATACCCAAGATAACGTCGTAAGGCCTCGATGCTTCTTTTAGGAGATCCCATCTAAATATCTCACCTCTTAGTGTAAGATAACACTACCGACACCAGCGTGTATTCATAAAATCCTCTCCCATAGGAGTATCTAAACGTAAGGATATATCCAATGACTCCATCAGAATCTCTAAGATATGAATGAGTGTTGTGGCAATGAATGAGTGACTGGAATATATGTATATAAGTACTGCAACTAGAGTGGAGTAGAACCAGATCATACCTTGTATCATCTCTGGAGCCCCGTGGTTATTGGCCTCAGATTCCTTAAATTGATCTTGTCTTTATCCACCTTCTTTCTGAGGTCAGGGTGGACCACCTGGAGGTGGTGGTTGTAGAAACTCAAATCGTTGCCCACCGCCTGTTGTATGGCCAACTCCTATGCCATGTCTATTTCCCTACAAACATCCTCTCTCAAACCTATGTTAGTATCTCGGAGGTCCCTCGACCATATTATGATCATCCATACGGGGAGTCGGATAGTCAGAATCCATGTTACCATGTCCTACGCTTGTGTAACAGACATTAGTCCTCATATGACCTTCCCTACCTCGTGAGCTCTACACCTATGACCCTACGTCCTAGGATCATCCTCCGGAATGTCCGACCCACATGGTCCTCTGTGTCATCTACCTACTTCCGACTACAGATGACCTGGCTACCTGTCATCCGGTGGTGGCTTTCACCATTAGTGCCTACTCATCTAGGAATCTCTCCACTGAAAGGGATCACTCATGCACTCCAGCCTCCATCAGGATATTGGGCGATATCATCAATGCTCTGATATCCCATCAGAGAACTTGATCAATGGTCTTGGCCCTGAATAAAGGGACCTGTACCATGTCAGTGGAGTAGTGAGAGGGGTTAGTGAATCTCAACGAGTACGGGGCTACTGAAAGGCTGCCATGCTATAAGGGTACTAGCTCCTGAATATGAACTAAGAATAAGGTCACTGGTACAAACTCCACCCTGAAAAGGCTCCCAATGAACAACTAGGGGAGTGCATCCTCCATTGTGTGTGTGGAACGTCATGCTCCACTATCTCCCTATTGTGCCCTAGATGAGGCTAGTATCTAGGATCATAGTTTTGTCTACTGGTGTCCAAACTAGTTGGAAAACTTATGCTACAACATCCAACCAGTCCTCAGCTGCCTATGGATCAGTCTCACCTAGAAAAATCAGAGGCCTATGCATAGAGAACTCGTGTAATGCACTTAGTCAGCATTCATAGTCCACTGGTGGGGATGTTGGAAACTGCTGCCCTACGGGTGGTGGTGCTACTAGTACACCACTCGAAGGTACTACTGATTAAAGAGGGCCCTACACTGAAGCGTCATCTCTTGGTGGGCCATCATTATGATGTATCACTAGAATCTTGACGGGCTATCTACGTGGCAGCATCCTATAATGAAACATATGTGCCATGGTCAATAATTTATACCTGTAGAGGTGACTCCAAATAGGTCAAAAGAAAAACATTTTCAAAAACACACGCAATCTGTGTTTTCGTGTACTGAGTCAAAAAACATAATTCAGGGTCTTGGTGTGTGGATACATTGGTTGCTGCACCAACACTAGACTCCCTGAACTAAAATCTAAACTAAACACAGTTGACACTATTTCCCCATTCAAAATATTAGAGTCATTGTTCTTAGGTAGAAATGACCCCATCTAATACCACTTTTTCTAACCAATCCCCCGAGGCCCATGTCGTCACTACCCCAAGCCCACCTTTTATAGGCCAGGGGTTGGTGACTTGAACCAGAATGGAATATCCCTAAAATAGGAAGGAATTGCCTTTAACCCTGTACAAACAATCTAGGTAAACAAAAAATTATACTATGTAGTAAAACTACTAAAGTAAAAGTGAGAACTAGAAGTAAAGGGGCTAGTATATAAGCCAACCTGAAATAGATAATACAAAAAACATCTCTTGAGATCATTCACCTAGGATCCTTTCTGTAGGGTAGGTACAGCTCGTCACTACCACTCTCCACATCAACTGGTCACCTCTGTACACCGTGAAGTCCTAACTCCCAATCCTTGGTCAAAGCTGTCTATCGACTGCATAAAACACAACAATGTTTGAGAATACACCGTGTAGGGGTGAGTATTACAATACCCAATAAGGTCCTCGAGACACCCAAAGGTCTCTCAGAATTTCAAAAAGGAAAAACCAAAAAACATGATCTCAATCACAAAGAAAAAGGAAGGAATCATCTCAGACCAAGTATATAACATAATGAACATGAATAATGATGATTAGTCCTAAATATAGATCATATTATTTTGTCGAGAGGCTTCTGATACTAGATGAAAAAAATTTACTATGTGCTGACCCACAAAGGATCACTAAGTGATGACCCACAGAGGATCGCTAGGTGCTGATCCATAGTGGATCACTAGGTGCGGACCCGGGAAGGATCACTAGGTGCTAACCCACAGAGGATTGCTACGTGCTCACCCTGGAGGATCACTAGGTGATGACCCACATAGGATCCATAGGTGTTGAACCACATAGGATCATTAGGTTCTGACCCATGGATGATCTCTATGTTCTGACCCACTGAGGATCACTAGGTGATGACCCACAGAGGATCGCTACCAACTGACCCATAGAGGATCTCTATTCTTTCTTCACGTCACAACCAGCCACTAGACTCCCACACATAGTACACATGATTCCAAAAGATCTTCTCCACAAGCCATCAGTTGTAATTCAACCGAAATTAAGTACAACAAATAAATACTCGATGAATCGCCATGTGATAAGGGTTCCAACGCAACAGGCGGTGTGTCAATCAGATTTCCGGTCTGTAAGTTATATGAAATTTTGTGGTAGGGGGCCTGGTTGGATTCAAGTGCGATCCAACCCAGACACACTCCAACATTTTCTATAACCCAATTGTAGTAGCTCAAAAGGACTGCCTCATCCTAAGAGTTCCGACGCCACAGATGGTTCGTCAAATGAATATCTGGTTTAGGAGTTATAGCCCTTTAAGCGAAACTAGGATATTAGTGGGTCTGGATTCAGCCCAATGCAGCCTGACCAGATTCAGCAGGGCCTAGCCCGAAGGGGATGGGCTTGGCCCGGTTCAGCTAGGCCTATCCCGAAGGGTTAGGATTGCCGGCGAGGCCCACTAGGCCGCAGGCTCAGCCAGACCCACCCAGCTGGGCCGCGAGACCAACCCGACCCGCTGGCTCAGCACGACCTGCTTCCTGGGCATGGGGGTCAGCTCCCCTTTTGAATGGACTTAGTCATTTTTGGGTCTTCAAAGTACCAGTTCTTGTTTGTACCACTCCAGCTGGATAGTCCGCATGGACCAGTCAATAGTGGACTCATAGGCATTGGCCTGCCCTCCAACATGGCTCAAAACAATGACCCTTCTCCATGGGATGCCACTGCCATCAATGCAGCTGACATCGGGAAGCCTCCCCTATATTCCACAGTGCCTTTGGGTGTCACCATCCCTTCACGGCCAGCAAGTGCCGACCGCTTCCTCTTCCAGTCACCGATGTCGCTGCACCAGCAGAGCTTCCGTGGGCCTCTGATGAAGCTCCGAAGGTTTGTTCCTCTTCCAGTCTACGTCCACAGGCCTCCCGGGATGTCTCCTGCATTGCGAAGCCCTCGGTTTCACCTTGACACCACATTTCTTTGTCTCCCATGATGAACCCAACAAAAGCAATCCCGATGAAGGGTTCGACCCTTCTTCATTCAGCTCATTCCCTCCACATTAGTGTGATTATAAGGAAATAATTTAACATCATCACATGTTGATGAATTTATATAACTCTTAAAAATAATTCAAGACAAACCCCTACCTTGATTTCATTGGAAGGCACTGCAAATGAGGAAGAAGGGTCTACATATGAAGGTGTTCATCGACGTTCACCGTCACCCATCGATTCTTCTAACGACCATTGCTCAATCACCAGTCTTTGTTGGAGTAGAAAGTCTCCACCATTTATGCAGAGCCTCCTCTCGTATCTCTCCCAAAACCGATGCCCATGAATTGATTAAATATGAGAATAATCTCCCACATTGTGTTTAATATTATAGCTCATTAATTAATCGTAATTAATGAGTCAATTAAACACACAAATGTTGTTGTTACAAAAGAAAAGAAATGAGAGGATTAAGATATTCAAAAGTCTCTTAATTACTGTTTGACATCGAACTATGGTCCTACCACCGTTTCTGAATTGTTACAAGTAAGGAATAAATATACATTGGAGTTATTTAATTATTATTTTTGTAAGGTAAAAAATTTTACTTTTTCATCTGATCCTCATCGATCGAAGTTAATCTTCCCTTAAGAAAATCCCGACACTGTGAATTCAACGGTGCCATCAAATTTTTAATCCGAGCCCTGGTTCAAAAGATAAAAATCATCGCTAGCACATTTAGTGAACGTACCTTTAAAAATGTTCAAAATTCTATTCTTGGCTCTTCAGGCCTCAGAATCATGTGCCGTCAATTTTTCCAGACTCATAATAATACCAAATAATTTAAAAAAACTATAAAGAAATTTTGGGTCTTTATATTCTCCCCACCTTAGGTCGTTTCATCCCCAAAAGACACAATAGAACTAGGGAAATAAATGGGGGTATTGAGAACGAATATGAGCCTCCCGCTCCTATGTGCTCTCCTGGAGGTTCCCGTACTGCATATGAACTCGCACCATAGGAATCAACTTCCCACAAAGGACCCACTCTTTTCAATCCTATATTTCCACCAGGAACTCTGTGAACATCACCCCATCATCAAAGTCCATCTCAACTAAGTCGATAATATATGATGGATTGTTCATGTACCTCATCAGCTATGACAAATGGAAAACATTATGAACACGTTGCATTTTTGGTGGAAGAGATAGGTGGTATGCCACCTCCCATACTCTGCTGTGAATCTGGAAAGGTCCAATGAACCTTGGAGATAGCTTGCTGCCCCGACCAAATCTCCAAAATCCACATCAGGGTGATACCCTTAGGAAGACATGGTCTCCCTCATCAAAATCCAAGGGTCTCTATCTCATATCTGCATAAGACTTATGTTTTCTACGTGCATTCTTGATTCACTCCTAGATTATCATCACCTTCATAGTGGTCGACTGTACCAACTCTGGACCCATAATTATTGACTCCCATTTGTTTTCCTAGCATAGAGGTGACCTGCATGGTCTCCCGTACAAGCCCTCAAATGGCGCCATCCCGATGGTGGAGTGATATCTGTTGTTGTATGCGAACTCCATGAAGGGAAATTCATCCTCCCAACTACATCAAAAATTAAGGATACAAGAATGAAGCATGTCCTCAAGTGTCTGTATGCTCCGCTCCGTCAGACCATCCATCTGAGGATGAAAGGTGGTACTCAAACATAGCTGAGTCCCGAACATGTCCTGTAATTCCTTCCATAATCGGGATGTAAAAAAAGTATAACTATCTAAGATAATCATCGATGGAACCCATGAAGCCGCACTACCGTCTGTACATAGAGGCTTTCAAGCCCTCTACTGATCCCTACTCTCATATGGGTAGAAAGTGGGATGGCATGGTGAGTCTGTCAAAAATCACCCAGATGGAATTGTGGCCCCTGGACATACGTGGTAGACCTATCACGAATTCCATGGAGATTCTACCCCACTTCCACTCTGGCACCTCAAGTGGCTGAGTCAAGCCTACTGGAACTTGTTCCCCGACCATCAATTGCTAACAATTGATTCATCTTGAAACCAAGTCTGCCACTGCTTTCTTCATCCATGGCCACCAGTACTGACGCCGAAGGTCCTGGTATATCTTCTCAACACTAGGATGTACCACCAAAGGGGATGTGTGGAACGTCCTCAATACCTAATCTTGTATCTTCACTTGTACCATGATGCTTCCCATGAAAAGGATGATGTGCTCCCCACCTTCAGAAAACTTTTCAGGAGCCTGTACTAAGGATATTTGAGCATGTCAGGCCTCATAGTCAACATCCACATGTTGTGCCTCCCATGATCGCTGAAGGAGTGGGGGAGTAACTATCATATACTAGAGGTAAGATGGTCCATCATTATCCACAAAGGAAAACTACAACATGGCTAGCTGCTCTGTCACCTCACTCAGTAACTATAAACCAGACCTCCTGCTGAGTGTATCTGCCACTACGTTCCCCTTCCTATGAGTGTAGACTATCTCTAAGTCAAAATATGAGAGGAACTCCAGCCATCACTACTGTCTCAAGTTCTGGTACTTTTGTGATAAGACATACATGAGACTCTTGTGATCAGAGTAGATGGTAAATCATTCACCCATGGTAGTGCTACCACATCTTCAAGGAAAAGACCATTGCTGCTAACTCCAGGTCATGGGTAGTGTAGTTCTTCTAATGTTGTCTTAGTTGTCGTGAGTCATAGGAAATCACCGCTTGCTCCATCATCAATACACATACCAGTCTGGTCCTAGAAGCGTCATAATAGACTACATTCCCAACACCCTCTTCTAGTAGCCTCATGATGGGGGTACTCTCCAATCACTTCCTCAACTCCTAGAAACTATCATGGCATCTCTCTTTCCATAGTAAACAATGTAACTTCTTTTTCAAAGATGAAAAGGGTGATGGTACTCTGGAAAAGTCAGGTACAAATCTCCGGTAGTACCCATCCAATCTCAGGAAACTCCACACCTCGGTCTAGGTCCTGGGAGGATCCCAAGAAAGCACTACTTTTATATTCACTGGATCGACTAAAACTCATTCCTCTAAGATAACATTGTCCTAGAAAGTGTACTTCCCATATCCATAACTGGAACTTCAAGATCTTTACATAAGTTTGGTGATCTCGATGTGTATCCAGAACTATATGAAGATGTTTGGCGCGCTCCTCATTTTACACTGAGTAAATCAATATGTCTTCTACAGAGACAACCAAAAAGAGATCAAGGTAAGGATGGAAGATCCTATTAATGAGTCCCATGAAACTTTCCAGAGTGTTGGTCATGCCGAAAGGCTTCACCAAGAACTCTTGGTGGTCATACCGGCATCTGAAGGTTGTCTACGGTATATCCTCATCTCCTACCCTGAATTGATGATAGCCTGCTCTAAGGTCTATCTTTGAAAACCACAAAACATCCCTTAGATGATCAAATATATTATCAATCCTTGGTAGTGGATACTTGTTCTTCATGGTCACATGGTTTAGGTGGCGGTAGTCTACACAAAGCCTTAAACTCCCATCTACATTCTTGGAAAAACATTGGGGCTTCTCATGGGGAAACACTAGGCCTTATGGACACCTTACCCAGAAAGTCCTCCAGCTGTACCCTAAACTCACGAAGCCCCAAAAGAGCTATCCAATCAGATGGTGTGGTTTTCGGTGCTGTCCTAGGGTACAGGTGATTGTATAATTCCACCTCTCTACGAGGAGGTAGTCCAAGAACATCATTAGGAACGACATGAGCATGCTGGTCCACCATTAGAGGATAACTCAAAATTATTTCATCAACTGCTCTGAGGATAAGGCTAACCAAATGATGTGTGATCAAATTCACCCTCCTCTAATAGAGTCCATCTTGAGCTACAAAGGGCCCCTTCTCACCGGTGAAGAAAAACATGGTACCATCCTCGCAGTCACAACACACTTTGCGCCTAAAACAGTCAATCTGACCAAGGACTGTGGATAGTCAGTCCATACCCATGATGACGTCATAAGGCCTCAACACTACTACTAGGAGATCCCAAATAAAGCTCTCAAATCTTAGATTAAGCTAACACTGCCTGCACCAGTGTGTAATCATTGAATCCTCTCTTGTAGGAGTCTCTAAACATAAGTATCAAGCCAATGACTCCATCATAATATCCAAGCTCTGAATGAGTGTCATGGAAATGAAAGAGTGACTAGTACCTATATCTATAAGTGTTTCATCTATGATGGAGTAGACCCAAATCATACATTGAATCATCTCTACAACACCTTAGTCATAGGCCTCAGCTAACTGAAGTTGAGCTTCTCCCTGTCCACCTGATCCCAGAGGTCGGGGTGGAACACCAATAGGTGGTGGTGGTAGAACTTCAAATCACCACCCACTGCCTCCTACATGACCAACACCTCTGCCAGATCCGCTACCCTACATACCTCCTTGCTCAGACCTCTTTTGTATTCTCAGTAGTCCCTCAACCATCCACTGATCACCTATGTGGGGATTCAGACAGTCGCGAGCCATGTTCCCCTGCCTGCCACAAGTGCAACAATATTTCTTCCTCAGATGACTTCCACTACCTCGAAAGCTCGGCACCTCCTACCCTATGTCCTTGCATCATCCTATGGAAGGTCTATCCCACTTGGACCTACATCATCTTCCTACTACCTTTTTTAGATGAATCGGATACCTATTGTCTGGTGGTGGCTCTAACCGTCAGTGCTTGTTTAGATAGGAAGCTTTCCACTAAAAATGCATGCTCAAGCACTTCATCCTACATTGTGATATTGAGTGATATCATTGATGCTGTGATACCCCATAGAAGACCCAGCTCAAAGGTCCGGGCCCTAAAGAAAGGGTCTCGTACCATGTCAGTGGAGTAGTGAGAGAGGTCAGTAAATCTCTCTGAGTAATGGGCTACTGACAGAATGTCATGCTATAAGTGTAGTAGCACATGAATACACACTAAGCATAAGGTCACTGGTATGAACTCTGCCATGAAAAGGCTCTTGAAGTCCAAATATAAGAGTGTCTCATCCTTGTGTTTTGGGAGAGTCAAGGTCCATCATCTACCTACTATTCCCTGGAAGAGGCTAGTAGTTAGGATCACCATCTGGTCTTTTGGTGCCCCAACTTGGCAGAAAACTCAAGCCATATCCTCCAACCAGTCCACAGTTTCCTATAGACCAGTCTTTCCTCAAATCCTCAGAGGCCTCAACCTCTGGAACTCATGAAACATGCTCAGTCAGTGTGCGTGGTCCACTGGTGGGGCTGGTGGCAACTACTTCTCTATGGGTGGTGGTTCTACAATAATACCACTCAAAGGTACTATTGACAAAAGAGATCCCTAAACCAAAGCCTCATCACATGGTTGGACTTCATCATGATATCTCACTAGAATCATGGCTTGCTGCCTTTGTGGCGGAATCCTTTAAAGAAACAGATGTTCCATGGTTAATAAGTTATACTTGGTGAGATGACTCAAAAGGGATTAAAAGAAAAACATTTTAAAAAACACACACAATCAGTGTTTTCGGGTACCGAGTTGGAAAACAGAATTCAGGGTCCTGGTGTGTGGATACGTCAGCTGCCACACCAACACTGGACTTCCTGAACTGAAATCCAAACTCGAGACAGTTAACATTATTGCCCCATTGAAAATATCAGATCCTTAGTTCTTAAGTAGAACTGACCCCCTCTAATACCACTTTGTCAAGACCGGTCCCCTGGGGCCTGTACCGTGACTACCCCAAGCCCACCTTCTATAGGCAAGGGGTTGGCGACTAGCACTGGAAATGAGTAACCCTAAAACATGATGGAATTGCCTTTAAACTGGTACAAATAGACTAGGTACCCAAAAAAGTAAACTACGTAGTAAAACTGCTAATGTAAAAGTGAGAACTGAAAGTAAAGGGGATAGTATACAAGCCCAACTGAAATAGATAATACAACAGATTAAGAAAATTGATCTTGAGATCGTCCTCCAACAATACTACCTTGAGGGTTGGTACAACTCGTCACTATGGATCCTCACATAAAATGGTCACCTCTGTGCACCGTCTAGTCCTAGATCCCAAGCCTCGGTCAAAGCTGTCCGCCATCTGCACAAGGCAAAACAAGGTGTGGGAAATGCCCAAGCTAGGGTAAGTATAACAATACCCAGTAAGGACCCTGACACCCCCTAAGGTGTCTCAGAATTCCAAAAAAGAAAACCACAAAGCACGATCTCAATCACAAAGCACAAGTACAAACTCATCTCAAACCAGGTATATAACATAATGAAAAGAAATAAAGACGATTAGTCATAAAGCTAGATCATCTTATTCTATCAAGAGGCTTGTGCTACTAGACCCCAAAAATTTTCTAGGTGCTTACCCACACAGGATTTATAGGTGCTGACCTAGAGAGAATCACTAGGTACTGACCCAGAGAAGATCGTTAGGTGCTGTCCCACATAAGATCACTAGGTGTTGTCCCAGAGAGGATCGCTAAGTGCTGACCCATGGAGGATTTCTAGGTGCTGACCCACTGAGGATAACTAGTTGCTAACCCATATAGAATCTCTATGTGTTTACCCATAGAGGAACGCTAGTTGCTATCTCATGAAGGATATCTAGGTGCTGACCCATGACGAATTGCTATGTGTTGACCCAGGAAGGATCGCTATTTTTTCTTCATGTCACAACCATCCACTGGATTACCACACATAGTTTGATTGATTCCAGAGGATCCTCTCCACAATCCATCATCCATAATTCAACTGACAAAAATTCCCAGTAAGAAGTAAATCGATGAACCACCAAGTCATAAGGGTTCCAACGCAGCATGCGGCGCGTCAATCGAATGGCCAATCTTTATGTTATAAGCATTTTAGTGCCAAGGGACAGATTGGATTCGAGTCCGATTGAATCCAGTCATAATCCAACTTTATTCAAAACCCAAGTGGATTATCAAAAAATGACCGCCTAATCCTAAGGGTTCTATCACCACAGATGGTTTATCAAACAAACATCTGTTTTAGGAGTTATATCCCTTTAAGATAAACTGGACCCTAAGGGGGTCCGAGTCTGGTATGACCCAGTCAGACCGACCTAACCCAGCCTACTGGGTACGGCCAGAAGGGGTTGGTATTGGCCAGGTTTAGGTTGGCCTGAACCAAAGGGGCTGGGCCACAGGCTCGGCCTGACACACCCGACTAGGTGCGGCCCGTCGGGCCACTAGACCCACCCGACCCATTGGCAGGGCATGGATCACCAGTTGGGAATAGGGTCAGTTCCCATCCCTAATGGACTTATTCCATTTTGGGTATTCAAAGTTATGATGCTAGTGGTCTATTCCACATGGACCGGTCAACAGTGGACCTGCGAGCATGGGTCTGACCTTCACCACGACTCGGAGCCGCAATCTTCCTCTACGGCACGTCACCGCCATCAACACGACCTGCGTCAGCCGACTGCCCCTGTCCTATGAAGTGCCTTTAGGCACCACCATCCCATCATGGATGGAAAGATATGGATGCCGCCTCCTCTGGTCGTCAGTTCCGCCGCACCGGCAGAGCTTCCGCGCACCTCCAGTGAAGCTCTAGAGGTCCCTTTATCTTCCCATATGTGACTACGGGCCTATCAGGACATCACTTACACCACAAGGCCCTCTATTTCGCCTTTCAACCACATTTATTGGTCTCCCATGAATAACTCAACCAAAAAAAGCTCAGCGGAGGGTCTGGGCCTTGTTTATTTTGCCCGCGCCCTCGATGTTAGCGTTATTACAAGGAAATAATTTAACATATTTATGCGGGGATAAATTTATAGAAATCTTAGAAATAATTCAATACAAACCCCTACCTTGATTTTTTTAGAAGTCTCTATAGATGAGGAAGAAGGGTCTGCATCATAAGGTGTTCGTCGACATTTTCTGTCATCTGTCGATTCCTCCAACGACGGTCGCTCGATTACTATTCTTCATTGGTGCGGAAGGTAGTCAACGTTTAATCAAAGCCTCCTCTCGCAGCTCTCAAAAATCCCATGCCCAAGATTTGATTAAATTGGAGAATAATCTCCCATACTATGTTTAAAATTATGGATCATTATTTCACCATAATTAATGAGTCAATTAAACACACAACTGTTGTCATTACAAAATCCAAGAAACAAGAAGATTAAGAAATTTAAAATTCTCTTTAATAATTTTTGACGTTGCACTGTAGTCCCCCACCTTTGCTTAACAGTTATAAGATAAGAATATTATAAAACTGGAGTTATATTGTTATTATTTTTAAGGTCCAAAATTTAACTTTTTTTCCGACCCTCTCCAGTCAACGTTAATATTCACTTAAGCAAATATCGATAATGAAAATTCCACAGTTCCTTCAGATTTTTAATCTAATCACTGGTTCAAAAGATAGAAATATCTGCTCGCACATTTTATGAACATACCTTAAAAAGTTCAAAATTCCATTCTTGGCACTCTAGGCCTCAGAATCACATGCTGTCAATTTTCCCAGACTTCTAAGAATCCCAAATGATTTAAAAACATTTATAAGGAAATTATGGGTCTTTACATCACAGAATGTTTCTTTATAGATTTTATCCTTTGACCATTTACTTTGAATGGTGTTCCACACTCCTTATGAGTCTTGATGGTCCCATGAGGAAATACACTTATGACCAAAAAGGGTCTTGACCATATAGACTTCAACTTCCCAGGTAATAGTTTTAATCTTGAATTAAATAATAAGAACGTATTTACAGGGACTAAAATGTGTCATGAAATGCATTAAACATGCCATTTATTTTTTTTTCACTTTATATATCATTTAATTATCATATGAATCATTTATTATGTCTTATAATTCATCCAATTGCAACATCCTAGCTTCCCTATCTTTTTGAAAAACCAGGTTGTGCTTCTTAATTTCCCAATACGAGTGATGCTCATGTTATACTAGAAAATGACATGGCTTTCCAGATATCAATTAGAAGGGTGTGGTTCAAATGAGAGTTCTTTATATAATTTAGTATTCCCATAATGAATCAACCAACTTTAGACTCCAATCCCTTTGGCATGTTTTCAAAGACCTTTCCATGATTTTATTAATTTCCCTATTGGACAATTCAACTTGCATTCTTATTGGTGGATGGTAGGGAGTTCCTTTGTTATACCTAATTCCATATTTCTCTAGTAGTAATTTAATAGAATGATTAGTAAAATGTTGTCCTTGATCACTAATGAGTTATATATTAAATCAAAATCTTGAAAAGGCATTATTCTATAAGAAATTTATGACCACTATTATTATGTCAGGATCTATAGCGTCATGTTCTACCCATTTGGAAACAAATTCAACACCAATAGGGATATATGAATTTACATGTGAATTAGGAAATGACCCCATGAAATTTATTCCCATGACATTGGATATTTCAACATTCATGATAGGGTTTTGAGGTATATGGTTATCTTCCAATGGTGCCAGTTCGTTAGCACTAATCACATATTTGACAATAATCCCTTGCAACTTGGTGGAGTGTGGCTTAGAAAAGTCTAATCTGCATAATTTTTTCTAATTTGTGTCTTAGCCCATGATTTCCTCTAATTGGTGACATATAAAACATCTATAAAAACTTCTAATCTCATCCTCTGGGATGAAATGTCACAATAATCCATCATCCCAATGCTTAAAAAGGAGTGGTTCATTCTTGTAGTAGTGTGAATCATCAACTAAAAATATTATTCATTGATGTAAGGAATGGTATGGATGTAAAAACATGAATGGGAGATATTTTTCCATATCTAAAACCCATTGTTGTGATTTTATGCCAAATAGAGTTTCATTAGGAATGTTTTCCTGAATTCCTAGATTTTCATCGTCCTTTATAGGTTGTAGTGGAAGTCTAGATGGATGATTAGAGACCACGATTTCTATTCCTCTTGTATCCTAGATGATGATGTTGAACGATTGGAGTAACAGGACCCCCTTTATTAGTATTGTATTGGAATAATTTTTATTCCAAAAATATCATAGAGAAACATGGTTAGAATACACAATTAATGTGGAAAAAATATATTGGCGTCTAATTTATCAACAAAAAAGACATCTACTAAGAAAACCTTATCTATAGTTTTATAGTTCACTTATGATTTGTTTAGTGTGTGACTGGAATAATAGATAGGGTAACATATGTGACCAACTCACTACACTAGAACAACACCAACGATGATGTTGCTGGAAGCGCACATCAATTAAAACTCTTTTTTCAATATTAGGTGAAATGATTACAGGATCGACTAGTATGGTTTTCATTAATGTTTTTAAATCCAACCAACATTCATATATGAGTTAAAACATAATTTTCATTTATAACATGTGTGTCAAATGTAGGGAAACCATCTCAATATCATTCATGAATTGCTGATTGAAGCCAACCTAGCCTAGAATTATCTTTATGCCTTTGAATATTGGGGGTTCAGGTAAATATTTTTCAATATTTATTTTAGTAGGATCCACTTTAATGCCATACATGTAAATTCTGATTCTAAGGGATATTCCTCGAACCATAATGTCACAATGTTTTCAAATTTAAATCTATAAACTTCTCTTCATAGTATTGAAAGACTAACTCAAATTTGATAGTAAGAACATGAAATATCATCCATAAATGGAGAATTCAACCTTATTAATTTCTATGTATTCATATTCCAAATCATGGAATATATGTGTCTTACATATTTGAATGGTTTTCAATGTATTAAATACACCAAACAAAATGTTCAAGTGTGTGAAGGTACCAAATGGACACATGAATGTTGTTTAGAGTAGTCGTCTTAGTTTACTAAAATCTAATAATATATTGAATGTCCAACAAGAAAATAATAAAATTCATATCCTACTAGTCCCCAAAAACTTTATCCATGAAGGGAAATGGAAATGATCTTTCTAGGTTTCTGTATTTAGGTTTTTCTAATCCATGCATACTATCTATCCAGTGATAGTGCAAGTTGTGACAAATTCATCTTCATCATTTTTTTTTAAATTGTGAGCTGAAGTTTATTTAGAATGAAATATGAAGGGATCACCTAATCACTACTATAAATTGGAAAAAATATTCCATCATCCATAATTGTCTTTACTTATTTCTAAACTACATTCCTTATTGGTAGGGTGAGTTTCCTATCTATTTTACGTTTGGGATTTTTACCTTTTATAATAATATTTTATGTGTTCATAATTTTGGGAAAATGTATTTTATATTGTCCACCCACTAATAAATGGACTATTTATGTCATTTCAATACATAAATCAAATTTTTATCTTGTGATTGTGTCAATGTTAAATTAATAATGACTGAGAACACAACAACAGTTTGAAAAAACGAATTCATGAATCTACTAGGGTGGCATTTCAATTTGAGTTCTAGTGCATGAATGATTGAGGGTATGAATGGTGAGATGTTTTCCCTATTAAAAGAATCTGTTTAGTTCAATTAATCAACATCATATCCATAATCCTCAGTAGGGGGAATTTCATCACTGTCTTATTCAATGTTTAATTAGTCACTTATTTCATTTGTGAGAAGATAGCATGAAAGACAAAAAAATCATCTACTTGTTCTTATTATTTCAATTGGTTGAAAACTACTTGTTCATCACCTAGTTGGAAGATTAATGTTCCTTGATTAAAATCAATCAATTCTTTTACAATGGTCATGAATGGTCTTTATAGGGAGATTATAACATCTCCTTCTTCTTCTATGGCTAGAATAAGGAATTCTGCTGGAATAATAAACATAATTACTTTTAATAAGACATAATTGAAATGTACCAAATGATACATTACAGATCTATCAGATAATTAGAGTAAAAATTTAGTTTTTTTTGGATTTCCTAAAGTCCCATCTTGTAGAATACACTTATTAGCATGGGGTTGATTCTATCTCTTAAATCACACAAGGAACTTCTGAAGATACATTCTCATATTTTCTCATGGGATTGAGAAGTATCCATGATCTCTCATACTGGTTGGAATATTACACTGAAAAGATTTATATAACTCCCCATTTAGTGATATAACTCCTAGGAATTACATTTTTTTGGGATAACATCTCTTTATGTAATATCACATTAGTCGACATTTGAGCGATTTCCTCAGCAAATGGAAGGAAAACATGAAATTTATTGAACATCTCATAAAATTTCTTGTATTTTCCTTCAATACATATTTACCACACTCTTTAAAGAAAAGGTACAGGTGGATTCTAAGGTTGTGGGGAAATTTTGAAATCTCATTTGGGATATTTTTGAATCAGATATTTTAGAGAAGGTGGTTCTTCTAAAGGTATCTCTTGAACAATTTCATTTTTTTCATCATTTTCTTATTATATAACCATTGTTTGTTTTTTTGTATACTCATATTATTTTCCTTACCATTATCATGGTTTCTTAATATATATTATTTTTTTAATCCCCAAAACCACTACCTCAGCTTCCACATTTTGGTATATCTATGTACTACTTGGTAGAGTACCTGACAATATATCTAATAAGGTATTGTATATCTTATAAATATGACGATCAAGGTTATGAGGAGACTGCATTTTATTATGAATATTAGTCTCTTGGGATGACATACTCTAATTTTCCTTTTGAATAAAGGCTGAGTATAGATTTTCCAAATTTTATTGAAGAGGAACTGCCAGTTGTTGAGGTTTTGGTAGAGTTGTTTGAAATTTTTGTTGTGGTATTGGAAGGAAGAGTTGTTTTTTCACTTGTTTTGGAGGTCAAAAAACATGATTCATTGGTGGATATCCCAATAATCCTTGGTTCATGAATGTACCCTGACCAATCCTTTTCAAGTAGTACCCCTAATTATTTTTTAGTGGTTTTTGTATGACTCTTTACTAATAATACTACTACACATATTGTAATTGTTGATTTTGTTTATTATAATTAATGTAAATACAATAATGGCTTGGTTTTTCCTCCAAAACTACTATGAATTATTTATATAGGTTCAGAACACCACTCCTTTTTTAGGATTGGAATTTTCTGAAAAGAGAAAGAGGGGAAGGTGGTGCAACAGGTAGATTAATGGATTCGTGGTTCTTGGTTAAGGCCTATACTTGTGTACCTAGTTAAGTATGATATTCGACATGGTGTATTCTACTCTATGGTGGTCCATGATAACTTTTCCACAGAATGGAATTATGAGAGATTTCATCCAAAATTTCTCATCCATCCTTTGGTGTTTTAGACATAAGTTCTCATTTAGTAGCGAAATCAACTACTGTGTGAGTATCTGGTTGGAGGCTTTGATAGAATGTTTGGAGTTGTATCCATATATCAATTCTGTGTTGTGGGAACTAATAAGTGAGTTCCTTGAAATGATCCCATGATTACAATGCCGGATCCCCATCAATTTGAGAGATATTCTTGATGTCATTGATAATTTCTATGTCTGGATAGGTGAGAAGTACTTTTACATAATTTATTTGCTAAATCATCACACGTCCTGATGGACTCAGAGGATTATCTTTTGATCCAACCCTTGGATTGATCTCATAGGGATAAGGGAATGAAAATTATTCGTATATAATTAGAAGATACTCCCCAGTTGTGAAACATATTTCACACTTCTAGGAAGTTTTTGATATGTTCATGGAGATCTTCAAATTGAGGTACACTAAATTGGACCATATTCTAGATTATATAAATGATTCCAGGTTTGATCTTGAATGTGTCTAATTGTATAAGTGGGTGTATAATTTCTTATGTAGCATTATTGATTGATGGAAATCCATAACCCATAGTGGTGAGTTCTTTATGCACATGCTTATCTCCATGTATTTTAGGTTGTTTATTTTGAATGTTTGGTTGGGTTGGTCCTACATGATTTATACGGTCGGCCATTTTTGAATGGCATGGTGCATAGATGCACATTTCAATTATAGTTTAAGGTAAAGATATTATTTTTTTCTAGGATACTTTAATGAGTCACTGTGACCTAATGAATGCACTGAGCTACAAGGAGAATGGCGCAGGGGTGTCTGAAAATAAAAGGGAAAATAAAAAATTGAAAAGAGAAAGGGAGACTGTAGAGGTAATCCTCGGTTCATGACATTGGTTTCAGTGTAATGCACAACTTTAAAGTCCCCAAAAATGACTCAAAAAATTAACATTCCTACACAATTCATTTAATTAATTTGGGATACAATCAGATTTTATTAATTATTTATTAAACTATATATGCTACTGAGGTGTAGTATAATGGTAGTGCAAGGTCGACCCCATAAAGAAATGGGTTGTCTTACAAGAACTATGGTTTTTAACCCAACATGTTAGAGACCACACAAGTTTATTTATTTTAAAAATTAACTATTTCAAAGGGATTAGTGAATAATGTTAGAGAGAAAATAGGGATCATGGGAAATTTTATGGTTAAATAAAAAGGATAATCTCAATCCTAACTTGGTATTGTCCTAAGGTTTAGGTTGTGAAGAAAGCATGGAATACTTGTTTACTATAGTAAATCCAAATATATTCATCTATGAGTAAACTATTCTGTGGGTTTGAGATAGCTACAACTAAGATGCATTAATCATAGCTTCTATTGCAGAAAGTATCATAGACTACTGGTCTTAACCTATTATACTCCAATTCGATCTGGTTTATTCATTCAAAATACCTTAATTAAGGGTTTCATAATTGAATTAGATAAAAAATTGATTCTTAACCAAATTAAAATCTTTATGGTTACCATGTTAATAATAAAATATTCACTAAATTCAGACACCCCTTATCTCATCCCCTACCATAAGTGGTTTAGATATTTATGGTAGAATTGATCAAGAAGGGGTAAATAATTGAAAACATGTTTATTTCACAAATAAAAATATGAATTATTAAATTTAAGATCATTTATTAAATAATAATAAATTTAGAACATGAATCAATAAAAAATTAACAAAAAACATACATGAAATAAGAACCAGGAAGAACTCAGTAATGGTTTAACATTGATCAATGATTAGAACAGAGAACACATGAAACTAGGCTTAGAGATACAAAATAATGAATATTTATTTTCAAGAATAAAAAAAAGAGGATTGAATAAACGTAAAAAATAAATCAAATTGTTTCGAGTTGTTTTTTTATAGAGAAGAAAGAAGAGAGAACAAGATAAAATTGAGCGATAATGAAGAGGTGCCTAAACATTCTGTTTGTTGCATGCAGTTAGAGGTAAATAATATGGATATTACCTAATGTGTAATGGGTATTCCCATCTTGTAATTATTATTCAAAATTTTCTCTATGATTTTTATTATTGTGTTAACCATGTGAAAACCTTGTCATGGATCAGTGAGATTTGGGAACTGACTCCATTCATGATGTGTAACTGATATTCATGACCTGTCTCATCCTTTGGTCTAAATATTAAATGTAGGAATTGAGATTATAACATTAAACGATATGTATTTTTAAATCATGTCATGTAATATTTTCATGTATTTTAATTTTTTCATGAATTACATCAGAAATTTTCATATACTGTGAATGAAGGCTACATATTGTGCTTGTGATTTTCACGACGTGTAAAGAATTGTTTTTTCATTTTTCCCACTTTTCCTTTGAATCCTTGGTAAAAACTTTACAGAAATAATCAATACATACATGATGAATTATCAAGTGAAACTTGTATAATCATTATTCAATTAACAACAAAAATGTATATATAATTTTAGCTAATCCATGATCCTTTTAGCGAAATCATTAAAAAACTTCTTTCGAAACCATGTAAAAATTCCTTAATTAATCATTTGAGTAATAAATTGTAATTTTTTAAAATAATTTTGAAGAAAAAATTTACATGGAAGAAAAAAATACCTAATCAAATGGAGAAATAAGATATGATTTTTCTTTAAAACATTTTTGTCTTGATTCATGTTCCAAAGAGAAGAAATTTTGAAAAAAAGGAAACATCTTAAATATGAAGACTATATAAAAATGGGGTTTGAGGAGGATATATTATAATATTACTTTATTGAAAATAGTACCAATCCCAAAAATGATATTTTAAAATAAATTAATGCATATTGGTAACATTAAAATTGCAAGCCCTTCAAAGAGTAAACCTAAAATTAAACTTTAATCCTAATGAATAAATGTATAATAATTCTTAAATAACTAAAAGGGAAATTTTATATTCCAAAAAAGAATATAATGGTAGATAATACCAAATATGTATTAATGGAGTGGAAATTGAGATGAAATACATTACATCATCTCCAACTTGTTATGTACATTATTTATCTTCTTAAATTATAAAATTTTGTTCATTGCTAAATTTTTGAAGAAACATTTTCATGTTTATTGTTAATTTTATTTTATTTATTACCTTGTTATGTATATTTCCATAATCAATTATGTTTATGTTATATTTTTTATTCATATTCAGTTGTTACATCCAAAATAACATCGGTGGGTTGATTATGGGAAAGGAAGAAATTGTTCCATAATATCTAGAAAAAAAAGAATGAATTAATTTTAATATTCATATTTCAATTATAATTTTAAAACTAACTATGAATTATGGTTATGAAAAATGAACCATGTTACAATCATAGAGAATGTTGGCTGTATATAGGCATGAGTAACATTTTCTATTTTTTAATGATCATGATGAAATGAAGGTAAGTATTTTTATCTCATTTAAAATTATAATTATATAATAAAATAAACATTATTTCATTATATAAACATATATATATATATACAATCCATTTGATTTTGTGGTGACATCACTTCATGGAGGTGGTAGTCCACACAAACACATGAACTACATTTTCATTTTTTATTTAATGGAAATGTATGAAAATATAAAATATATTGATGTTAAAAAATGATAGATATTTCATGAATATATATATATATATATATATATATATATATATATATTCATCAAATCCATAGGTATAACCATTAGAGAGAAGGGATTATGGAAAACAAATTACACCGGTTTACGAGGTAGCACTCTTTTGTACACATGAATGATAGTTTTGTTACCAATCTTATGGAAGATGATATACATATAAGGTATTCCATTAAAATGAAAACATTATTTATATATAAAATATTACTCTTAATATTTTTTTATGGATGAATAATATTTAATATATCTATAAGAAGAAATGAAATGAAAAAGCATTATTAAGATCAATTCCTCTTATTCGTACAACCTCTTTAGATTTACTGGTAAATCATTCCTAGGATGGTCTTATGATTAAGCTAGGGAACTAAGGACATGTTGATGGATGTAATTAAACTAATTGGGTAGGAATATGATATAAAATAAGATCATGAATTTTTTAATGGAGATGATATGGGGTGTCATTTTATTTTGGAGTAGAGGATACACTTGGAATTTTTATAAAGAATACAATATTCTAATATCTCACTCATGGAAAATGTATCCAAAATGGACCATTCATTAAGATTATATTATATGTTGTTTATATATTAGCATGAAATAGAAATTATATAATTATTAAAGTAATTTTAACAATTATCTCTTTATTTGAACCCAAGGGAAACTTGGCTTAACCTTAATCGTTGTAATAACGTTTTATTGTTTTTACTATTCATTACAAAAAAAAATTATGTTTCACTTATTACCTTATAGTATTTATGATGATTCTAAATATGGAATCAGTTTTATAAATTTCAATTAATCTAATTTGATGGATTTAATTTAATATTAAACTTAAAAAATGTGAAAAATATGATTAAAAAAAAATCTTTTTAAGTACAAAAATGATTTCATACCAAATTAATGTATAAAATTAATTCCATTAGATCATAGAAAAATATAATATTTTAGAAAAATAAGAAAAATTCAACATATGATAGATTTATATACTGATTTAAAAAATAAATATTATATTATCAAATACTTTTTCTAAAATGGGAAATAATTAATTATAATAATTTCTAAAAATTAAATAAAAATCATTTTTGAAGAAATTTTATTGATGAAAAATAAAATTCATTTAATAAAATTTTATTTTTTATTTCCAAATAATTAATCTAATTTTTTTATTTAGTACTAACTTCATATATATATTTTATATTATGGTTATTACTATTCATCATTATAAATTAAATGGCTAGTATTTAAAAATAATTTTTAAATAATAATATTTTATTATTAGTTTTTAATAATTTTTGTGTGTTATATACTATAATGAACATAGCTTTCTTTTAAATTCATAGGATACTAAATTCATCAAAAATCAAGTCATTTGATTCCACAACACATTATTTCTATTTTCTATAATCTGGATAGTCTCTTCACACAAATATAGGTCATGTTCACATTTTATTTATGCATAGGTGAGAACACGCATTGGGTATGAAATATAAATTATTATAAAAGTGATATAGATCAGATCATTAAATTTTGATAGTCTTGTTGTAATTTCCAATTTGTAATGTACAAAAACAATTTTTGAAGTAATTTAAAAACTTGTTATGTACATGGGGATCATTTTTTCACTTTTATCAATACTTATAAAAACCTTCTATGAATATAGTTTCAATAGAACACGATCTACCATATGAAATTAAAATTCATTCCATTGGTTTCCAGCATAAAATTATTTATTGCATTAAGTTACTTTTATATGAGTTTTAATAAACATTAACTTTTTTGTTGTATCCCCACAATGTTTTTTTATTAAAGATTCATTTCACCAAATTCATCCCAAAAAAGATAGAGTACTGCATCTTTTTCTATATAATGCTTCACATGATTCATTTTGAATATGTGAATGGAATATATTTCTATAGAAAAATTATACAAAAGCTAAATACTGATCCAACATACCTGAAATTTTATGTGATCATGAACTCAAAATTTCTTCGAATATTTGAATAGTCCAATTGGTCTACCCATCAGTTTGAGGATTATTGGTGATTCTCTAATGAAGATCACTATCAAGATACTTTTGAAGGATTTTCATGAATTTTGAAATGAAGCATGGATAATGATCATATATACTTTAAATAGGTACATTTTGAAGTCATAATCCACCATTTATATAGAGAATTTGGAGGTTATATAGATGTAAATCTTCTCGTATAGTTAGGAAATGTTCATATTTGGTAAGGTGATCATTAATAACACATATTATATCTTTTTTTCAAGGATTATTTGGTATTAAAGTGGGAAAGTATATAGTAATGTCATCTTATTTTAATATAGGAATAGGTATATTTTCCATAAATCCCCTAGGATGTTTCATGTTTTCTTTTACCTATTTAAAAACTAATCATCTTGATACATAATCAGTAATTATTAGTTTCATATTTTACAACAAAAAATTTTCCTTCAAATATCTATACATATTTGTGGTACTAGGATGTATAGAGAAATTGGATATATGAGAATTGCTTAATAACTTATTTTTTAGATCACTTATATATAAGAAATGTAACCTACTTATAGATTTCAAAACGTCATTTTCATATACAAGGTCTACTAATTTTTATCAATTCATGGTTTTGTTTTTCATTTGAAAATTAAAATCAATGGTTGATAAATTTTTTTCTATTCTAATTAATATGATGTTGAAATCATTTAAAAACATTGATGTTTCCCATTCCTTAATAATTCCCTAATCCATATTTACAAAATCCATGAAATTAAAATCATTTTCTGTCCTTATTCTGGTTAGGACTCCATGATATATCATTCATAATGAATCCACTACCTTATTTTCTTCCCTAAGTGGAAATTTATTGTGTAATCATAATCCCTGAGTAGCTCGAGTCATCTTATTCACCTCATGATGATCTCTTTCTATGAATTTTATTTATTTCAGATTGTTGTGATCTGTGTATATCTCACATATTTGTTTTACAAATCACTGTTATAAATCTTCTAAATTTTTGAAACTACATTCTCGAGTTATGTTTTTTGTTGTAAGACACTATTTTACCACATTTTACATTTCTATATTAGATGAGAGTCCATCCTTGGAGAGAACATGGACATGAAATGAAACATTATAAAGATATAATTCATACTTATTGAATTTACCATATAACTATTTTCTTCTAAGATTCTTAAGAATAATATATTAGTGATTCTGACGGCCCCCATAGCCTTTTGAATACACCATGATATTATCAAAAAATAAAAAAAAATTATCATGTTATTATTTGAATAATATATCAATTAGATATTTAAAAATAGAGGTTCACTTTTCCAATTCAAAAGGAAATATTGTAAACTCGTAATGTCCATACAACTTATGAAATATTGTCTTTAGAATATCATCTTTATTTACAAAAATTTGATGATACCCAAAATGAAGTTCCATATTTTAAAAAACATACTCTTCCTTGAAGTTGATTTAATAAGTCATCAATGAGAGGCAGATGGTACCTATTCTTTATTGAAATGACATCTATTTCTCTATATTCAGTTAAAAACCACATAGATCCATATTTTTTTATTAAAAAATGGAAAGGGGATCCCCAAGGGGGAACAATAGATCAAATATATAAATTTTGACACAAATCATGTAGTTGTTTTTTAAGTCCACTAATTCCATAGTTTCCAATATATATGATTTCTTTAACACATTCCATTCATTAGAGAATAAATCAATCGAAAACTCAACTTCATGCTCTAGTGAATGTCCAGGTAATTTATAAAGAAATACGAAAAAGTATTCCTATTCAATTGGAAAATCCTCAATTTTAAAATTTACTTTTGTATCAATATATTGATTCATATATTCTTTCCAAAGAATGTTATTAAGAAGATCTACTGGGGATGATTCAATACAAGACTTTGATAATGAAGTCTCTCCTATAAAGATATAGAATTATACATTCTAACCACGAATCATAATTTCCATTTCTTTAAAATATATTTTTGCATTACACTTTGAAATAAAATCCATACAAAGGGTTATATGAAAATGATCCATGTTATAATATTCATGTTTTAAAATAAGGCATGTTTATGTGTTATAATGTAAAATGAAGGTCACATACTTGTTGTGGGGATATATTCACTATGAGTTTTGACTACTATATACCTTCTTATGTTTTCAGGGAAATATCAAATTTTCTTAGAGAGTAGGGTATATACAATATAGTGAGAAGATCTAGAATAAAATAAGGAATTTTCAAAATTTGAGGAAATAACTATAGAACCAACCACCATATCTTTATAAAGTTAAACCTCTATAATGATGATAACATAATCCCAGAATTCTCCACATGGCCTCTTTTGTGGTAGATGTCATTAACACTTGGGACTTTGGTTTGAATAACTCCCCATTTATTTATAGTTTATGCACTTGAAAATCGTGGAATATTTATTCCCATTTCATTCATAAGAAAAAGGAACTGTGTCTTCCCACTCTAAAAATCTATCATTCCATTAAATTATTTTCAAGGATTTTTCTTTCTATAGTTTTCACAGGATAGAAATCACATCATTATCTTCTTCATCTTTGAGCTGTTACCTTTTTCTTGGTGCTCTACCAGACTATTTTTTTCTTGATTTCCCATAAATTGTTAGAATATATAAAATTAATTCTCCTTCTAGATGGAACTTGATACTATATAATAATTTTATGAAAATGTTTGAGAAACTAGTGCCAATCAAGTACTTGGATTAAGCCCAACAAAGAAAAATTAAGTCTATATTTTCACTTTACATATGTAGTCCAAATAATTCCTATACAATCTTGTAAAGTTATCATCATTCTCTACCACACTTTCATCTTCCTTTTTCATAAAATTTTGGTACTTCCTCTATATTTCTACCCAATTTTCTATAGGGAAGTATTTCTAAAATAAAATCTCTTTAAATTTTTTCCATTATATTCTTTCTATTTCTTCATCCACTTTAGTGTTTCATAAAATGACCACCATTTACCTACATCTAATTCCAAAAATACACTACAAGAATAAAATTTTAACTTTAATCACTTCCCAAATATTGGAATATCATTTCAAGATAATTTATTTATTGCCTAGTGTAATTGAAATATAATCATTTACAATGAGTCATTTGTAATGATGTCACATTGCAAATGACCCTTTGTAGATAATGACATCGCAAATAATTTATATGGGTTTAAAAAAAACTCTTGTGATGGGCCTCTTGCAAATATTTCTTATGGTGGGACCATCACAGAAAAACATAAAAAATATATGAATAAAATTTAAAATAATAATAATAATAAATAAAAAAATAATAATAAAACAATGAAAACTACTGAAATTAATAAAAATATAGTTAAAATAATAAATAAAATAATAAAAACTAATAAAATTAAAAAATGATATTCACAATAATATTAAATAATAATAATATTAAAATAATAATAATAAAAAAACAATAAATAAAGAATAATATTAAAAAAAATAAAACTAATAAATAAATAATGAAATAATAAAAATAATAAAATAATAAAATACAAAATAATATCAACAATATAAAAACATATTATATAGAAATGTAATTATATAGATTAATTAAAATATTACAAAAAAAATTACATTCATATGTTTATCGTAATAAGTATATAAATCACTATGAGGGAGGGTTATCTATATGAGATGGAGGAGGTGATGGAAGGAGATCCATCCCTAAACAATGAGTCAGGCGTCACATGTACCCCAACGTCTGCTCATGATGCTACTAAAACCATCAATGCATATCCTTCTCCTCCTACTGCTACTGTCGACAGAGCTCTTCAGGCTCCCTACGCATGGTCTCTATAATCTCACCCTGAGCTTGTAGCTCCTCCACACATTGTGTATACAGTGATTATGACTATGCACAAGATCCTCTCATGCTATATGACGATATCAAAATAGTACCAAAATTATACTCAAGAATTAATACAGAGCTGATACTAACAAATCATCCTTTCTAGAAGGCATACATAGTTGAAAACATCTATGATGCATGATTAAATCCCACTATAGTGGGGGTTTTATCCTTAGTCTAAAACTATCTCTCAGCCTATTTTTGAGATGTCGTTGCCTCATATGACCTCTTAAATGTTAATTTAAAATTAAAATAGTCAAATATTTTTTATAAATAATTTTAAAACTCAATAATAAATTATAATGGACACAATATGACGTTGGCGATCACCTCTAATCTCTCTAGTAATAGGATCATTGTACATCCCCCTATAGATGTTGAACTTCATAATATTGGGTTTTTCTAATCCCTATATGAGTATAAAATAAACAATTTACTTTTAAAGGTTTATAAAATATTATAAAAAATACTTAAAAAATATTGATCATGCGTACTGAATGGAGAAATACTAGCTTAATGTGTTACCTCTTGTCTCCCTCAGTTCTGTGGACATAATGATGATCTCCTATGAAAAGTATCTCTCATAAAATATTAACATAATCCATCACAAATTGGAGATGAGATATTATCTGGTCGGAGGGCACTACAAGAATGATCAAATTTCATGACTCCCGCTTTCTGCATTGTTTTCCTCTTCAAATACTGAAAAACTTAATGGAAATGCACATGCATACAACCCTCTGAGGCCTCCCAAATAGATTACCACATGCTATCACATACAGGATACCCAAAAACATACAAATAATTAATAATATCATGGTATTAATTAAATATATTTCAAAATAAATATTATTTATTTATATACCATCCAATAATCGAACATGTAGTTCTGAACATCAATGGGAATATGATCTCATGTAACTCATTCTCAAGAAAAATAATTTTATAATATAACACTTCCTTAACAGAATTATCTATGGGAAAATCTTTGAAAGAACAGAACAAATAACAAAATAATTATTATATAAATAAATTAATGAAAATTAATGTAAACTAACTAATATTCACAATTGCACATACCTCTGCATGTGTGAATCGAAATGAAGATGTGGATGTCACTCGGGGATAGGGCCATGAATAATCAAAATAACAAGACCAAAAACCCACTAAGGCATCACTGAACCACATCAGTCTAAGGGTCAAATGACCCAATATCATTCTCATCACTAGGTAGATCAGTCTCCTCCAACTCACTAAATGGATCCGAGTCCATCTGAAACGTGAAATGACTATAAAAAATAGTTGAAAAGTACTTTTATGTATAGATATATATAATCTATAATTATAATAAACATTTTACTATGTCAATAATCATCTTCGTCATCATATTTGTATATTATGGTGTAAATATCTTCATATTCCTCCTCAATATCATCAATATCCCTTGGAGTTTTAGTTTTTTTAAGATTTTATTTCTATCTCATTTATTACATCAATATCATCATCATCATCACCATTAACCACTAATTGAGGGGTGTCTTCATCAATATCCAATAATCTATGTGGGAAAAATAGATTTGGGGTAGCCTATTGAAAAATTTCAATTTCTAGCTCCTCAGTAGAACGACATTAATTTTCAATAAACAAATTTTCCTGAGATTTCAATTTTATTATGCTCCACCAATCATATAAAACTCTTGATATAGATTAATAATTTACGTAATAAATTTGATGTTCCTGATGATCCAACAAAAATTGTTCATTTAATATAAGTAAAATTATATATTTAATATCAAATATTCCATAGAACATATGAACACGAAAAGCACTCTCAGTTTCTAACCACTAACATTTAATCATTTTTACATAACTCTATCCTAGATAACATTGTTCAATTATTTCTTCCATCATTCTGTAAAAGTCAACATCACTTTTATATGATGAGATCCTCTCAATAAAACACCACTATTAATTTTTATTTTATTCCCCATATTTAAGTGTATGAAATAGATAACCATTCAATAATATGTATTATAATAGTTAACCATTTTGGATGGTGGGTTACTCAATACACACAATCAACAATCAATTATATTATAATCTTGAGATACCTGAACATTTGTAAAATAATTATGAATATAACAATTAATAAAATAATTTTATATGTTAACCCATAAATTATTTATTTTAACTGTTTTTGAAACTAGAAGGAAAAATTATGTTGTTGATGTTCTTCATGAGAATCTGTTATAATTTATGGAAACTATTTTGTGATATGATCATCATATAATCTAAAAATTAAACAATATTAATTTACCATAACAAATATTATAGAATAAGTGATATAAGTACTCACATTACAAATGGTGTAATTTAACAATTGTTGGGAGGAAAATATGTATGATCCATATGGTGTTCATCATCTGAAACCCATCGTTGATGAACTCCACCTAATCCAAGTTTAGCATGATTAAAAATTGAATATTGATTTATCATGTCATCAAAATCATTTCACTTATTATGTCTTATGTAGCTATGTTTTGTGGGATATTCATATTGAATATAACGAGAGAATAAAAAAGAAATTTCCTTGTCTAAATAATATTCTACAATTAATCCTTCAACTGATGCTTTGTAATGTACCTTTTTCTTTCAAAATTTTATGCCTCTCTCAAATGGGTACATCAATCACAGTTTTAACAGATCTCCGCAATATGATTCATGTGATAAATTTAATATAAAATATTCTATTGAATCAAAGAAATACGGTAGAAATTTTTTTCTAGTTTACAAAAAATTAAAATAGAATCTTCTTGTAGTCTATATAGTGCATTTTAATCTATTGATGCTACCAAAATGTTTCCAAAAAAATTGATATTTCTGTTTGTGCAACCCAAATCACACAATTCAAAAAAACTATAAATCCAACTATTTGATGTGTTTCTGTTATAACATGACAATCATGTATTTTTTAAATAGTCATTTGACTATTTATGACCAATCCCGCAAAATTAGAAACATGACCATATTTGAGACTCAAATATATAATACACTAAAAAAATAATAAATTATTTACTTAGAAAATTTTATAAGCTACTTTTGGCTTCAATAACTTCTATGATAAGTCATTGTTAAATAGTTCACGTTTTATTCACCTATAAATTTTGGAAAGATCTAATTGTGCCTTTAAATTTTCATTGGGATCACCTAGTGTGTCCAAAACTATATAAAATGTATTATCAAAATAGTTATTCTCAATATACATGACATCCAACAAGTGAAGAACCAAAAAATCAGAGCAATATGGAAGATCCCAAAAAATGATCTGTTTTATCCAATTGTATTCTTTCCCAAAGACACCAATTTTCTATTGTTTTATAGTCAGTACAAATGTAAAGGGTTGAAATGGAGAGGCAATGGATTTTAATTCTATAACTGAGATCATTGTTGGGGGGTCCATCTCTTTCAATTGTTTCTTTTCAGAAATGTTATCTGTTCTTTTAAAAATTATGATCATTAGGAAGAAATATTTGATGACACTCAATAAAATAGGGGTTTCATCCATTAATGAGCATAATCACTTTGTTATCTATCATATAGAAAGGACATGATTTTTGATCATGTATACACCAACCAGATAACAAGACATATACAAGGAAGTCACTAACAGTTCACATCAATACATCTTTTTATTTGAAATTCTATTTTAAGAGACATCATAAGTACTAACACCATTACTCCATACTAAATTTTAACCATGAATCAGTGGATTCAAATAAAACTCAAGATTATTTTTCTAATTTTCTAGAATTAATAAGTTTATAAATATACATGGATAATTCGTCAACATCTAATGTTGTAAATTTTATGAAGTTATAAATATGGGACAATAAGAATATTTATTACTGTAAGAATAAAATGGAGATAAACCATTAGTAGAAAACCCCAATTGCACATTTTGAGCTTCTGATGAAAAATAAGGATATACATCCTCCAAATGATTCCATTAACCTCCATCAGTAGGATGGTTTAAACCTTTAGTAGTTAAAATATTGGTTTTTTCCCACGACACTAATGACATTGTGTTCTAAGACATAAATAAACATTACAATCTTGGTTTAATTAGGAAATACCTCAATAATGTTATAGAAATCAATCAAGACATCCCTAGTTGAGCATATTTTTAACTCGATTTTACAGAAGTAGGACATTGAACTAATGAATCACTAGTGAAGAAAACATTTTTAACATCAGTTATTTTTCATTTTTTACGTCAGTTTTTAGCCGATGTTAATAAGGACAATGTTATAAATATTGTTTTTTAGGTCAGTTATTTAGAAACAGACGTAAAAAACATAACATCACGGTGTTTATAACGTCGGATATTAATTAACCGACGTGCAAAAAATAGGGAGAGAGGGTTTATCATGTCGATTGTTATATAACTGACATGATAAAACAGTGTGAGGGTGTTTATCAAGTTTATTATTTAATAACCGACATGATAAACTATTTCCCCAGCCTTTATCATGCCGGTCATTACATAACCGACATGATAAACCATTTACTCAGCCTTTATCGCACCAGTTATTACATAACCGATGTGGTAAACCGACGGGGGGGGGGGGGGGGGTGGTTTTCATGTTGGTTATGATATAACCGATGTGACAAACCAGTCCAGGGGACTTTTATCACATCAATTATTAAATAAAAGACGTGATAATAGGCCTAGGAAATGGTTTATCACGTCGGTTATTATATAACCGATGTAATAAACAAGTATGGGGGCCTTTTATAACATCGGTTATCAAATAACCGACGTGATAAACCATTCCACTGGTGTTTATCATGTCGGTTATTCAAATAACCGACATGAAAGACCAGATTTTTTTAAATGGAATGTAGTCCTCTTCTCTCCCCAGAAACAACCAGAATCAAAATCAAGAATTAGTACCATAAAAAAAAAGTAGACTAAAGCAAAATTAAGCATTTACCCCACTGGAAAGACCCCACCACACCCCTGGACTGCCCCCCGACCCCTGGATAGAACCAAACACCCCGTGACAACCCCCCCAACCCTCATGTGTACCCCCCCCCCACACCCTGGATAGCACTCCCACCCCCTGGACATCCCTCACACCCCTAGATATCCCCCACACCCCTGGAAAACCCCCCACCCTTCGAGACACCCCACACCCCTGGACACCCCCACCCTCCTGGACACCCCCACCCCACCCAACAGACCTCCCACACCCCTGCACAGCCCCCACCCCCTGGATAGACCCCACACCCCTGGACGACCCCCCACAGTCCTAGATACCCCCACACCCCTGGAGACCACCACCCTCCTAGACACCCCCACCCCACCGGACAACCCTCCCACACCCTTGGACAGCCCCCACCCCCTGGACAGCCCCCACACCCCTGGACGACCCCCACCATCTAGGACACCGACCCACAACCCTGGACCCTCCCACCCTCCTGGACACCCCCACCCCACCGGATAACCCTCTCACACCCCTAGACACCCCCACCCCACTGAACACCCCCCACACCCTTGGAACCCCTCCCCCCCCGCCAGACCAGAATCTATACCATAAAAACCATCATATGTAGACCAAAATAAGAAGTAGAGAAAAATTAAACATTCAAATATATAACATTCAAAACATACACTATAAACTTCAAAAAAAAAACTAAATCAAACCTAAATGACTACCAAATACACAATTACAATGACAATATTCAAAATTTCATTTTACACTACAAACAACTAAAATTCAATCAAACCTGTAAAATAATTTGACCATTCCACTTGTAACTATTTTATGTCTTTAGCAGTATAGGGTTGAGGGTAATCAAATAGCTACAAATGAAAAGGATAGTAGTTAACATCTATAATGAATAAATCAAATTGAAATATTATATCAATGTTTAAAAGGAAATCTTACCAGGTAAAAGTTCACAACTGTCCCAGTTGTTATTATTTCATACATAAATCTTAACATATAATATCCGCATTCGATGACACCTTGGTGTTCATGACAATTCTGTTTGAATGTGTGTAAAATCAATATATTATTTTTATGTAATAAATCAAAAAGTATAAATTATAAATGGATATTTACCTTCGCATTTACATATTTGATCTTTGCACTTCTTTTCTTTGGGTTTCTTCAAAAGTAGACCCATGACCTGTTAGAAAATAATACGAATGGGGTAAATTTAAAATTTATTAAAATATATAAAACTATTAAGAAATTGAAACTTAATTTTCCAATATATTCATAAAACTTTTCCATACATCATCATGGACAGAGCATATCCAATAAAGTGTTTTCTCCCTTAGTCAAAAAACCCCGAACATCCAGTGATCACTGATAAAAGAAAATTTAAGGTTACTAGGTTTTTATGTTAAAAGTTAATGAACTCTTTTAGAGGGTTGTGTTTTATACCTGTCACAAAAACGCATTATCCAACACTGGGTGACTATATTCTGTTCAAGTCTTTCAGCAATATAAAGCATTCTTTGTTCCTCATCCAATGCACATGCTTCAGGGGAAATCAATTTTGGGTCCATGAATCCATATAAATCGTTCAGCTCATTCCTCTCACAAATGTTATAAAGATACCTACTACAAAATAAACATAAGTATCCATTCTTAATAAATATAATGCAGGGAAAATGTGTTAAGAGTTACATGGAAAAAATTTTCACCACATTGATGCCAAACTTATCTCATGTAACAAGTTCCATGATATGAGTTTTCATAATCCCCACAGTTATTGCATGTACACAAACACGAGCTTCCATTGGAAACCCATAATGACCCACCAACAAATTTGAATATCTTGACAATCTATCAAGACTACTAGAATTTGTGTCTGATGCCATAACCATTTGTCTTTGTTGTTGTCTATATAGTATTTCTTTACCTTTGAAGTATTCTTGTAAAAATAAATAAAAAAATATATTAGTTTTAAAATGATAACACAACTTTAATAAAAATATAAAATAAAAGATATAACATTCATACCTCTATGGTAATGAGTTGAAGAAGTCTGGATGGCCAAATTAAAAAATGGCTGATACTATGTCTAACTATCGTCACCTCATCTGTACGTAATGGTACTCGAGATGATCTATCTACAATATCATGTACAGTGACCCTCTGATTCTCTACTTCTAATTGTTAATGATGAACTGTATCTCCTATACAATATATCAACCCATATACAACTATATGATGTTGAGGATCATCAACATACAACTTGGAAAAAGTAGGAAGATGGGGTGGAGGAGTAAGATAAAAAATGGGGTCCGCAGGCTAAGGTGGGGGAGTGGGAGCTACTAGAGGAGGTGGAGGATAAATAATGGGGTCTGGAAGGGGAGGTGGAGGAGTGGGAGGTGCATTCTGAAATTGCATTTACATGTCTACAAACATAGACTGTACCGATGCTCTAATCTTTTCCTCCATCGTCACATTAATATTATGAACTTCAGCCTCCAAGGATTCTATTATTTTTATAAACTCCCTCAATGTTAGAAGTTGAATAATGTGACAACACCTTTCTTACCGATACTCCTGCCGGATATCCTCTTACACGACCAAGATGTTCGGGTTTTCCCAATGTTATGGATAAAATATCTTGGCTCCCAGTAGCTGTAAATTCCCCCTATAAGCTCTTCTCCTCAAGAGAGTCCTGTATTAATTAATTGAAAATTTCTGTAATGATTGAAATTATATGAATAATATAGTTAACTTAAATAAATAAAATATATATCTTACAATCCTCTCAGCTACGATTCTCAATTCTTCCGAAAGATAATTCCCTTTTTTCCAATCCAAGCACTCTTCCATTTTTCATGACTAGATGGAGGGGATGGAGGGGCCACCTCTCCAGATCTTTAATTCTCAGCTCTTAGTTTTTGAAATTTTTCCACCATCATTTGTTCTTCCAAAAATGCATACCCTCCCCGAGATAAACTATTAGGGTATAAATTTGTAGATTGGATCTTCTAATGAGATTTCCTTGTTTGCTGTAAATTTAGAATAATAAATAATTAAAGAAACATTAATAAGATCATTTATATAAGAAATCTTATAAAAGTTTACATTTCCCTTAACAAAAATGACTCTTTTCTTCTACTTTCAACAAACTGTCTCCATGTGACTTCATCTATAAAAGGATATATACGACATGGATTTTCATGACTCGTACAACCAAAAATGAAATCAGATGAGAGGGTTGATTTGAAATCCCTCCATATCCTGACAGCCATCGAAAAAACATTTCTTCCTGACTCCTCTGGTGTTAGATATATTAAATGTCATCTGATGAAGAAGAGGTTAAACATATTATATACACTAGAAAAATTTAAAGAATAGTAAAACAATAGCAAAAGATCTTACCAAAATCATCTCCCACAACTGAGAGATTATCGCTTTATCCAAAATTCTCCAGTCATCATACAAAATGCTTATTTTGCTCTTAGCCTATGTTGATATAAAAATCTCTAAATCTTTTGCATTTGGACCTCTAGAAATATCATAAAAATCAAACTCAACGAGTATCCTCTGATCCTGTGTATGGGAAAGTGCTAATTTTGGTAAATGTGTGCACCCACGTTTACCAACTCTTGAACTCTTTGTCATAATAGGAACACATGAGGAAAATTAGGGAACATCAAGAGGAGCATGTGAATGTTTCTCCCTATGGGTATGACCAAAATGCTCATCTCCAGAATCATGTGGCTGATCAAATGAATGATCTTTCATTATCCTTCATATCAAAAAAACAAACATTACTTCACAAATATACAAATTCAAATATTTTAATACTACTGTAATCAAAAAATCAAAAATTGTACTAAGTTACGTAACAGTAAACATTGTTAATATGGTAAGCATGTTGAAAAATGGTAAATATGATCACGATGGTCAAGATAGTAAACATAGTAAACATAGTAAACATAGTAAACTTGGAAAACATGGTAAAGTAATTGTCATTGAACAAAAATAATAGATATATAATTCATGTAATGGTAAACATGATAAAGTAAACTAAACAAACATAAAACAAACAAAAACTTATACTTATTTTTTTAATACATGTTTTAATGAAGAAAAAACTTACAATATCTAACATTTTATGAAAAAAATAAATGTAAACAAGAAATAAACATATGTTACCTATAATTCTTGGAATGTACAAATGGATTGTTTTCCCAAATTCCTTCGTCACGACCATTCCTTATGGAAAAAACCATGTCTTCAACATTCCCATCATTATGTTCTGTTAATATTTCCATGGAAGTAGGGATCTCACATAAATCTGCATCTTCATCAAGTTCATCCTCAACAACATATTGTTTTTTCCCTTTTAAAATAACAGCCCACTGCATATCTGATTGATCTACTACATAGAAAATTTGTTTTTCATGTGTTTCCATTATAAAAGAATGAGCTGTGTCTTCCAATCTATTAATATTAACATGTGTCATTCCAAATTCATCGTGTCTGACACTGTTTTTACCGATAAACCATTTATAGTATAATACATGAACTTTAATTTTAAAGTAATCAACCTCTAATATGTCTTCAATCACTCCATAATATTCACTTAATGCATAAATTGGGTTTTTGTCCTTAGCACTCGAAAAATGAATTGATTCTGAAAACACCAATACACCACTTTATTGAATTGCACTTCTGTTGTCCTGAGCTTTTATCTGAAATGTATATCCATTAATTTCATAACCGGACCATGTGATCACATTTAAACTTGGACCGCCCACTATCCATTTGAATGTCTCTGATACATCCAATCTACCAAGAAAGGTCTTTTTAAACCATGACAAAAAAAATATCTTGTGCTAATTCAAAATCCACATTTCTTTCTTCTTTGGATGACACTGTTTCAACTCATTAATATGCAATGTGATATATGGTTGATCATCGGCTATGTTATTCAAGATGTATGATTCAAACTTCTTCATCTGTTCAGCTAAAAATGACTTGACTTTCAAGCCACAAATCCCCTTTCCCTCATTATTAACATGTTCATGGCAAGATGGAGGAAAGCCTATGTGCTGCGCCACAACCATGTAGCTCGTACAAAACTCTGCAACCTCCCCAAAAAATATACTTTTCAATAATGGAGGATTCAGGTAGATATGGATTATTGACATACCCCTTCAATATTTTCATATAACTTTCTAAAGGATAGATCCAAAGAATATATAAAGGTCCACAATGTTTTATTTCTCGAACCAGATGAATCATTAAATGCACCATTATATCAAAAAAAGTTGGTGGAAATTAAATTTACAATTGACGAAGTATAAAAATTGCATCCTTTTCAAAAATGTTCAAAGTATTCCCATCAATCGCCTTATTACAAATTGAATTGAAAAAATAACACAAATTCATTATAGTCTTTCTGACAAGGATGTGAAATATTCCACGCAATGAAACTATTAGAATTTGTTGCATCATGACATGACAATCATGTGATTTCATACCTATCAACTTCAAGTCCTTCAAGGAGACAAAATTTTTTACATTTTAAGAATAATATTGAGGCACTTTGATATAATGAACATGGTGACAAAAGCTAATTTTCTCCCTCTTCGATAATGTATGAAAAGCCGGGGGAAGAAATGTTCATCTTCCTTTAGGAGTGGGAGCTAACTCCAAATGTATTCCCATTGATAGTAAGTCTAATCTTGCATTCAACCCATCTTTTGTCTTTCCTTTAATATCCAAAAATGTTCCAATCAAACAATCACAGATATTATTCTCCATGTTCATGACAACAATATTAAGTTTAACTTCATGATATCTCCAATATGATTGCTCAAAAAATATTGACCTTTTCTTCAATATATGTCTATCATTACCAAATTTATGTGTCTTTCGCAATGTCACCTCAAGGTTTTTCACCCTCTCAAAATATAGATTAGGGGATAAAGGTTTTGGAGCAATATCAAATTCGTGTGAGTCATTGAATGCCTTTTTTAGTCTTCTATAAGGGTGATCCATAGGAAAAAACTTTTGATGACCCATGTACACTGTTTTCCTCCCATGATGCAATTGACAATATGACGTCTATTGTTCGCAAATTGGACATGCTTTATTCCCTTTAGCATTGTATCCTGACAAATTTCCATATGCTTGAAAGTTATTTAAAGTGAACAAAATCATTGAATGCAGTTGAAAATATTCCATTTTATAAGAATCATACACCCTAATACCATCAGCACATACAAGTTTCAAATCATCAATCAATGGTGACAAGTAAACATCAATATCATTGCCGGGTTGCTTCAGACTAGAGATCATTATACTCAACATGAAAAATTTCCACTTCATACAAACTTCAGGATAGAGGTTGTAAATTACCAATAAAATAGGCCATGAACTATGTGTGCTACTAAGGGTTCGGTATGGATTCATTCCATCTGTGCACAACCCTAGTCTGATATTTCTAATTTCATTTCCAAAAGTAGAATACTCCTAATCAATTTTCATTCATTGTGGACAATCAGCTAGATGATGTATTTTTCCATCACATAACTTCTCATCTGCATGCCATCTTAACCTTTTGGAATCATGTGAATTAGAAAATAAACATTTGAAATGATGAATTATAGGAAGATACCAAAATACCTTTGAAGGGATCTTTGTAATCTCTACATTAGCCTGTGATTTTTCTTTCACCTTATACCGTGATGTCCCACATTTAGGACACTCTGACAAAAATTCACATTCCTTCTTATATATAATATAGTTTTTCAGATAACCATGTATTTTCTTGTATCCCAATCCCATCGGGCATAATATTTTCTTGGCCTTATAATGTGAATCTGGAAGATCGTTATCTTTTGGAAGAATGTATTTCATCAATTGTTGTAGCTCTGTAAAACTTCTGTCACTCCATCCACGTTTTTTTTTCAGGTTAATCAGTCTTAACACCACCGAAAAAACCATAAAATCTGTACAACAAGGATGTAATGGTTTTTCAGCATCACCATATAGACGTGCGACTGTCAGTTCTATCTCAATATGTTCTGCTGCAATATCACGAATCACTTATTCAATTCCATCGGATTTACCATCTTGTGAATCATCATCATCAGTGACATTCTGTCCAGTTTCACCATGCCAAATCCAAGGGTTGTAACTCAGATTAAAACCATGAAAAATTAGATGATATTTTTTCTCTCTACATTTCGACTTCTTCATATTCAAACATTCTAGGCATGGAAAGAAAAAAATGTCACTACTTGGAGCATTTAGTTTAGAAAATTCCAAAAAGGCATCAACACCTTCCTCATATTCATTTCTCATTCGATGTGTCGTAATACAATTTCGACTCATTATTACCTAAAACAAATATCAAAATTATACATCTTTTTACGATAAGACAAATATATGTTTATATGAAAAAAATCATAATTTGAAAGTAAAACAATTTTGAAATTTAAAACAAATCTATGCGTATTTAAAAAAATATGCCTGAATATGATTTTAAAAAGAAAATATAGTTATATATAATAGTTTTAAATTCCATTGAATCAAAGAAAACCAAGGGTCCCCTAATGGACACCCTGGTCAGCCCCCCAACCCTATGGATAGCCCCCCGAACCCACAGAACACCACCCCCAGTCGATTGGAAACCCCCTGGACACCACCATCCCCTTGGACAGTCCCCCACCCCTTTGGACATCGCCCCCACCCCTGGACAGCCCATACCCCTCTAGACAGCACCCCCACCCCTCTAGAAAACACCCCACCCCTCTTGGACACCACCCCCACCCCTACCCCATTGTACACCCCCTGGACAACCCTCAACTCTCTGGACAGCCCCCCAAGCCCTCTGGACAACCCCTACCCCCTGGACAACCACCCACCCCTCTAGACAACACCCCCACCCCTCCTGGAAACCACCCCCACCCCTACCCCCTAGACAACCCCCAACCCTCTGGACATCCCCCCAAAATCTCTGGACAGCCCCCACCCCCTGGACAACCCCCACCCCACTAGACAACACCCCCACCCCTCCTAGACACCACCCCCACCCCCACCCCCTTGGACACCCCCTGGACACCCCCAAACCTCTGGACATACCCCACCCCCGGACAACCCCCGGACAACCCTCTAAACAGGCCCCAACCCTCTGGACAGTCCCCCACCCCTGGACAGCCCCCACCCCTCTAGACAACACCCCCACCCCTCATGGACACCACCCCCACCCCTACCCCTTTGGACAACCCCTGGACACCTCCCAACCCTCTGTACAACCCCCCAAACCCTCTTGACATTCCCCCACCCCCTTGGACAGCCCCCCAACCCACCCACCCACTTGGACAGCCTCCCCCCACCCACCCCCTTCGACACCACCACCCCCTTGGACCCCCCACACCCCTAGACTGCCCCCCCACATCCATGGACACCCTGGACACCCCCAACCCTCTGGACAACCCCCCAAACCCTCTGAACACCACCCCACCCCCTTGGACACCCCATGGACACCACCACCCCCTTGGACAACCACCTCCCATTTAGACAGCACCCCACCCCTAGACATCCCCACCCCTCTAGACAGCACCCCCACCCCTCCTGGACACCACCCCCACCCCTACCCCCTTGGACACCCACTGGACACCCCCAACCCTCTGAATATCCCCCACCCCCGGAAAACACCTCAAAACCTCTAGAAATGCCCCCACCCATTGGAAAGCCCCCACCCACCCCCTTGGACAGCCCCCCCCCCCACGCCCTTCGACACCCCACCCCCTTGGACCCCCCCCCCCCCCACACACACACACCTGGACTGCCCCCCACACCTCCATGGACACCCTGGATAGCCCCCAACCCTCTGGATAGCCCCTAACCCCCTGGAAAGACACCAAAACTCTTGACAGCCCCATAGAACCATAGGATTTTAACCTCAAGCTAGTAGTTTTGGCATATCTAGGGATTTTAACCTCAAGCTACTAGTTTTGGTATCATGCCATTATTCAAAATGACAACCATGAACTGTATCTTTTACTAGTCTAAAATGATCTATTGTGCAATGAATCAGGTTTTAATGGCATATTAAGACTTATAATAGTCCACAAATATAAGCGACGTAAAAAGATTATGGAACTACAAATAGTGATACCCAAAATAGAAACAACCACGGATCCAAAACAAACATTCCACCATGAAAAACCATATATTCTTATAAAATAAATCACCCTGGTACAAAAGATGGGTGTATCACAATGATTTACATATAAATTACAGTAATATATGTGACTGAGATCATTAGTTGTCAATGACAACAAAAATTTCCATCAAAGTCGGGCATCCACGAAACAAAAACAAACAAAATAGAAGTAGGAGAGGCTTACGTGAATATTGCGATTCAATATAATAGATCTGGTTATAATGAATAATATAATGATGGAAAAATGTTGTAAGAGGGTTCGAAATCAAATAATCTTACCTAGTTTAAACAATAAAATCACAAAACGTAAAAATAGACTATCCAGAAAAAAAAACGAAAGAAATAATGTCATGGGAGGCTTACCTGAGTGTTGTGAGTGTAGATGATAGATCCCAGGAGAGTAAATATGATAAAAGATGATGGAAAAACATGTTTAATGAAACGAGGTAGAAGTTTCAATTAGGGTTTTCCGTGAGAGAGAGAAGAGTCATCGGGCTGTCGATCGAAAAATCATAAATGACAAGCCAGGGGGCATGTTAATTTTTTAAATGTTTTATAACATCTGTTATTTAATAACAGACATTATAAACCATTTTTATTACATTTATAACATCGGTTATTATAATAACCAATGTTATAAATGTATAATATGACACCGTTTTTACATCTTTTGATTTATAACCGACGTAAAAAAAGCTGCGTGTTGGTTTTTTACATCGGTTATTATATAACCGATGTAAAAAACAAATCACAAACCATAGTTTTTACGTCGGTTAATTTATAACTGACGTAAAAACTACCAGGTGTTTATTTTTTATGTCGGTTAAAATATAACTGACGGAAAAAACTCAGCAGGTTGGGTTTTTACATCGGTTATTTGATAACCAACGTCACAATGGCCTTAGATTCCGTGGTTTTTTACATCAGTTATTTTATAACCGATGTAAAAAATTCATAGATACCTCATTTTTTACATCGGTTATCAAATAACCGATGAAAAAAATTTACTATCTGTATTTTTTATGTCCATTATAAAATAACCGACGTAAAAAACCGCATATCATGTATTTTCACGTTGGTTATATATAACCGACGTAAAAAATGGTGACGTTAAAAACATTTTATGTACTAGTGAATCATTTTCAGTAGTATATAATAATAAATATTGTGAACATGGATGAATCTTTTGATAACAAAGACCCAAATTATGTACAAGAATCTTTCTTTCATTGAAATCTTTACGCAACACATTTCATTCAAGAAATAGTGTTTTAACCAAAGAGAATATCATATCAAAACTACTATTTTACATTCTGTTCTCTGAGTTAGTAGCCAAAAATTTCATAACCCCTATAAATTTTCTTATCTTTCAACCAATATATAAGGCTACCTTATAAGACTTCAACAACTCATAAAATTCTAATGGTTCCAACTCTTGAGTTGAATCATTATCAACATGATATTTAGAATGATGAAAAGGTGGACCAACCACACCATGTAATAATTCATGAGACCATGATGGTTCCAAAACAAATTTTTTAGTACCTTCTCTAGAACAGTTCTCATTATACTAATACTAAAATCATAATCAATTTGAAATCCAAATCACAATACATTACCCCCAATGTTTTCAACTGTGTCAAACCTCCTCAGATCACATTTCATGCATGGATACATAATTATCCCTTCTGAAATACATTCTAGTTTTGATGATGCAAATGTTTTAAAAAATAAACAACTTCAATATATACAGGATTTATACCATAACCATTTGGATTATCATAATAATTTATCCAATTGTTATCATGTCATAAAGACTGTTGTTGAATTCCTTGATCTATATTACTCCTAGAAATATAAAATTAATAAATTGTTTATGATTAATTTTTTATAAGAAAAATATGATCCCAAAAAGATTAAAAATTTAACAATCACAATTTAATTTTAAATACTATTAATTTTATAAATTTTTCAATTCTTTTTACTACTTTCCACTGATATTTACTAAAAACCATCAATTACTGCTAAGTACAAATTTTTTACTAATTACAAAATATTTGTATAGAATTCTATTAGTTATTAAAATTTATCGCTAATTACTACTAATTACCACTAATTTTTACTAGTTACCTGCAATTTATTTCAATCATTTCCTATTAATGACACATATCCTCCTCATACAATTGCTACTCTCATCGATGCGTCATATATGGCCAACACCTATTCAGGTGACCTAATAAAAATATTTCACATTTTTGGAAAATATTAGGCATTTATAATCACATGAATATCAGAAATTCTATGATTTACTAAAAATTTATAAATCAGACACCTTAAAATCATCAAGTTGGTGAAGAAAATTTATGTCAATTGTGTCCAAATCTTTCATCACACCAATTTATACAAACCATATCCAAATTTTTCATTACTCATCATTTGTAAATTCAAGAAATATTTCATTTTTAGTTATCTTGTAAATTGCACTAAATATACTAAGTATTACAAAGTACCACTAATTAAGAGTAATTTTTAACAATTATAGTGATTTAATGTTAATTTTCAATAAATACCAAAATTATATAATAATTATAGTGATTTACCATTAATATTTTCATACTACTACTAATTATTATTATTTATTTCTAATTACCACTTATTATTACTACTGTTTATTAGTTTCTAATAATTTTATTACTAATTACCACTATTTTTTAATAAATACTACTAATTCTAACTAATTACCAAAAATTTATACAAATTACCACTAACTTTTAATAAAAATTCTTATTATTGATAATTCCCACTATTCACTACTCATTAGTATTAATTATTTATATTTATTTATATTTATTCCTATTTCTTCATTATAATTGGTATTTATTTATAATTATTACTATTTATTAATGTTTAGTTCTAATTGTTACTCTTTATTACAAATGACTAAATTTATTACAAATTACTAATATTTGATACTAATAACAATTATTTATTTCCAATTACAACAAATTACAACAAATTAATACGAATTAATAATAATTAATAATAATTATTTCTAATTACTAAAATTTACTTCTAATTACTACTAATTACTACTATTTATTTCTGATTACTTCTAATTATTCATAATTATTTCTATTTATTCCAATTTATTCCAATAAATTCTTATTTATTCTTAATTATTCCTAATTATTTCTGTTTATTTCTTTGTATTCTTATATAATCATATTTATTACTATTTATTACCATTCTTTACTATTTATTCCTATAGATTACTATTTATTAATATTTATTACTAATTATTACTAATTATTACTAATTATTACTAATTATTATAATTATTACTAATTATCACTAATTTTTTAAAATTATTATTAATTATTACTAATTTTTAATGTTTTTACTATTTTATCTATTTATTCCTATTCATTACCCTTTGTTACTAATTATTACTAATTATTAGTTTTTATATATTTTTGTACTATTTACTCGTAATTATTAATAATTATTAAAAACTATACCTACTTCTTAATAATCATATCTAAATATTCCTATCTATTATTATTTATTACTAATTATTACTAATTATTACTAATTACTACTAATTATTTCTAACTATTAAAAATTATTATTAATTAATACCAATTGATACTAATTACTACTGATTACTACTATTAAATACCAATTACTATCAATTACTTCTAATTACTACTAATTATTACTAATTATTAAAAACTATTACTATTTATTACTGTTTATTCCTATTTATTAATAATATTTACTAATTATTTATAATTATTTCCAATTAGCCTTATTTATTACCAATTATTCATAATTATTCCTATTTTTTCCTATTTATTCGTATTTAATACAAATTATTACTAATTATTATTGTTTATCCAAAATTAATACAATTTATTACTAAATATTATTAGTTAATACTAATTATTAATAATTATTATTAATTATTACTAATAATTACTAATAATTTTTAATTATTACTATTTAACACAATTTAATACTATTTAATCCTATTGGTTCCTTTTTATTACTAATTATTACAAATTATTTTTAATTATAACTATTTATTACTATTTTTACTATTTTTTACCATTTATTACTAGTTATTTTTAATTATTTCTAATTATTTCTAATTGATTCTAATTATTAGAATGTATTTCTATTTATTAATATATATTTCAATTTATCACTAATTATTACTAATTATTACTAATTATTTCTATTTATTACCATTTGTTAATATTTATTTCTATTTATTACTTATTATTACTATTTATTACTACTTAATACACATTATTACAAATACATTCTAATTAATACTAGTTAATACTAATTGATACTAATTAGTACTAATTAATACTAATTAATAATAATTAATACCAATTAATACTAATTATTACTAATAAATTCAAGTTACTACCAATTAATATTAATTACTACTAATTATTATTAATAAATAATAATAAATACTAATAAATACTAATTACATTTAATTATAAATAATTAATGATAATTGAACCCAATTATTACAATTTAATACTACTTACTTTTAAATATAAACATTAAATCTTAATGAAACAACAAATTTTTAAAAATAATTAATGAAAAATAAAACTATCTTATTCTATTTTTAATATATTTACATTTAAAGAATAATAATTATTACTAATATAAAATAAACTAGATTAAATAAAAAATAATAGAAATAAAATATTACCTTAAAACCGAATCTCTCATTGGATGCAAGCCACAAAAATTGTTCCGCTGTTAAATATAAAAACATTGAAAAAAACAAAGAGAAAAATATGAGAGCAGAGTAGAAGTGCGGAGTTGATGGAATATAGAAATGGAAAAAAATCGGATGAGTGTATATATAAGTTAGATCATTTTCAACATGGGTATCTGCGATGAGATCCCTATTGCAAATGATAACCAGTTATTAATTAGGGGCAGCGGTAAAAAAGGTATTTGCACTGGGACCCATCCTAAATAGGAACATACTTACATACTATTTGCGACGAGAGTAAAATCACATCACAAATACTACAAACCATGAGATACTATTGGGAGAGGTGTAATCACTTGTCACAACAACGCTTTCCATGGTTTGGCGTGCACCTAGATCCAAATCCTTTTTCAAAGGGATACATATTCTCATCACAAATAAGTTATTACAATGTACTATTTTTGATGGGAATAGGGTCCTATTGAAAATAGTATCTCTCAAAGGAATATTTGTGATGCGACCCTACCTAATGACAAATAACTAGTCGTAGAGAGCGCTTTTCCCCATAATAGATTCAAATAGAGTAGTAGTTATGTTTAAAGATGGAGACATCAGTCGCATGTATTGATCCAACATACAAGAATCACATTTTATAACAATAGGTTTCTCCACTTAGGCAATGTTATTTTTCATAGCATGATTAAGCTTCCCTAATTTGGCCAGGATCATTTCAGTTCCAATACCAGTTGTATTTGATTAATCATTAGGGAATCCTCTATATTGTTTATGAGTGTTGATTCACATTCTTCTATGAGGCCACATCACTGAATAATGGAAGACACTATGTTATTTCATAATAATTATGAAGATTGAGTTGTAAGATAAAAATAAAGCTAATAGTAAAAGTTCTGAATTAATATAGGGTATTATTATAATAATTATGTTAGCTATATTCTTATAAAATCCAGTTCCCATGGATTTCAATATACTTTCTTTAATACATATTATAACAACCCCAAATCCAGTAACCTAGAGCCAAAGCCTACATGATTACATTAGCATGGATAGAATGAATCTAATTGAAAAGGACTAATCGGGTTATTAGTTTTGGTAAAACAAATACATATATGATTCTTATATTACATTGGAATTATAAAACACATAGCAAGAAAAAATTCTTCAATAATTTATATTATTCAAAATATCCTTATTCATATCATAGGAATAGAAAAAAAATCAATGGTGATATCAGATTCTTAGTAACAATTGCGTACAATAGAAGATATCTAGAATAAACAAGGCATAATCAATATAGAATGGTGAATAATTGAAAAGACATTCCACTCAATCCATTAATTCAGCAAAAAATGAATCCATGGAATAAATTAATACAATAATTTCATGGTTAATAGTAACTAAATTCTCAATGAAATAAATTAGTAATATTGGACTTCGTAATTTCAAACATCATAATATCTATACTATCAAAGCCTTGTGCAAGGATTGACTAATGGATGGGTATGTGTACACCAGAAACTCATTTAATGCAAACTTATTGACATTCCCCATGAGACCTATAAATGCATCAAGGATATATATAATCCTAGACCCCAACCATCAATGGATTTATAATTCATTCATCTTATAAATAATGATAAATTTAATTGATAAACAATATGATTTTTCAATATATATATATATATATATTGATAAAATAATACTGATTTATCATGTTTTCCTTATCAGTCAAATAAATTTCATAGTAAAACACTGTATGTTGGAATTATATATGGTTTAAGAGATAAGAATATACGTAATAAATAATTTTTATATTTAATAGAAATTAAATTTCTATTTATAAAAATTAAATGAATTTTTTAATGTAAATTTAATGTCCAAAAATTAATCAATAAATGAGAGATAACAAACATAAATTTATATTTTGTAGTAAAATAAACTATTTTAAATAATCAAAATGAAACATTTAAATTATAATTTCATAAATATTTTCTTAATTTAAAATCACTAAAATATTATGGAATAAGAGAAAGGTTTTAAGATGGTTATGGAGGAGTGAAATTCCTTTAACACCATGTAGGTTGAAAAGAAAACATTCAATTTGAATTTTTATCAAAAAATTGAAATTGTCCATTCAAGAGAAAACATTTAGAAAATTACATTCAACCCATGTAATAAATAATGTACAATTTAAAAACTACTTAATAAACCATTTTTTTTATTAAAATGGATTTTCTAGAAAAAGTTAAAAAAAATATCGACATGGAAGAAAAATATACCCGATCAAAAAGAAAAATAAGACTAGATTTTCTTTTGAATGTTTTATTTTTTGAATCAGGTCCCATAGAAAATAAATTATGGAAGAAAATATGGAAAACCATTATATATTTATAGTTTGAGAAATATATGGATTTTAACACTAATATATTATAATATTCCTTCAAGGAAAAGAAGAGAAATAAAAAATGAGATTATAAAATAAAATCATGCCTCATTAGTAACATTAATATTATAACCCCTTAAAAGAGTAAAATTGAACTGAATCATTATTCATTATGAACAATTATATTCATGTTAAATATATCAAAGGGTATGTATATAGAACATATAAAAAATAAAGGGGTTCAAAATAAAAAATATGTCTCAATCGAGTGGAAATTCAGTTGAAATGATTTGCCTCATGTTTGAATCATCACATACATTATTTATCTTTCTGAATCATAAAATTATGATAATTATTTACTTTCATAAGAAAAAGTTTCAGGTTTACTATTATTTTTATTTTATTTATTACGATGTTGTATTTATCTACTTAATCAATTAAGTTCATGTCAGATGTTTTAACGAATACGGTTCATATGTCTATCATAACTTTGATAGATGAACTATGGAAAAATAATCCATTATTCCATCATCTATAGAATAATAATCTTGAAATAATTATTATTTTAATACATCAATTATAATTTTTGAAGATTCAATGAAATATGGTTATGAAAAATGAACTATGTTACAATCATAGAGGTGATAGTCTGTATGTATCCATGACTTTCCTTTCCATTTTTTCAGTTATCATCAAAGAAATAATGTAATTATTATTTTATCATTACAGAATTGTAATTATATCATAAAAAATAAACTATTTCTTTATATTAGAATAAATATACCAACCACGTGATGTGGTGGTGAAAAACGAACCACATCACTTCGTGGAGGTCATATTCTACACATATTAACAAAAAACATTTTAATTTTTTAGTGAATGTCAATGAAAGAAAATTTATGATATATTACATTTTAAAAATGATAAATATGTAATTATTATCATATATATACATTAAATCCATCATTATAATAATCCATGAGATGTGGTGATGGAAAATGAATTAAATCCGTTTTCAATGTGGTAGTCTGTCGTACACATGAACATCAATTTCATTTCCCATTTAATAGAATATAAGAGGGGTAAAAGGTTCACCATTAATATAAAAAATATAATTATAAATAGGATCCATGAGATATTATTTTAAAATGTTTGAATAATATTTCAAATCTGTAGAAGAAGAAAAGAAATGAAAAAAACACGATTAAGAGGTATACCACTTGTTCAGATGACCACTTTTGGTTTACACTTAAGGCCATCTTAGGTTGGCTTAATGATCAAACCATTGGATCTTGTTAATTGGGAGGTGTGAAAGAAAGATATTTGGTTATTTATTTTCATAACCAAAAGGCTCTTGATGTGTGGAGAGGAGAGAAGATGGTAGTGTATTTTTATAAGCAGTGAAGTGGGCACAGATGGAATTTAATAAAATATTAATGTATTAGTTAGGAAAAGTATCTCTAAAATGGAACATTATCGAATAAATTATTCTATATGGTCAAAATATGGATATAAAATAGTAAATAGAAATATATTTGGTTCATTTTAAACCTTATCTCTTTAGTTGGACCACTTATAAACCAATTTTAAACATAATCATGGAAAAATACTTTTAGAGATTTTACTATTCATTATGAAAAAAAATTATGTTGACCATATTAACTAATGTTAATTAATTTTTTTTCAAAAATGAAATCTATTTTTTCAAATTCAATTTATAGACGTTTTTTAATATAATTTATAATTATTCCCAAAAATGTTATAAAATAAAACTTTTCAAAAAATGCCTATTTATGTTTTAAAATGATTTTCTACTAATTTAATGTATAAAATTCATTCAAAATAAAATAATTGGATTATAAATAATATAATTGACATATTTTTTATTTTTATCTATTTTAACACTAAATTGAAGATTTTAAAATCATGAAACAAATATACATGTTTTAATAAAATGTATTATTTTCACTTTTCATATTACCTAAAATATATGTTTTTAGAAAATTACCTAAAGTTTACCCAAATATAAATTTCATATTATGATTTTGTAAAGGAAGTTAACTTTCTTAAAATAATTTTTAAAAAGTGAAAAAATTAGTTTTATAACTTCCAGATTTTTTTAAAGAAATTGCATTTTGCAAAATTAAGGGACTTCAGCTAAATTGAGTGCTTATCTCATAAGAATTAATAAATAAAATTTTCTTGATTATGAAATTAGTAAATATTTAATAATCATCATATTTCAATTCAAACCCACCAATTTAACATCTAAGTTATAATTATAATATTTAAATAATAAAATCGCATGGTTTGTTTAAGATCAGGGTTGCATGTTGTATATGACATCAATATAATATTATTTTAAAATATTAGGAATCTATAGTTAGAAATGATTATAACTTAATGGTATTCAGTGTCTATCGAAGGATATATTTTTGGACACCCTATGATTTATGGAGAGGGTGAGTATTTGGTTCTAATGACACTAGGGAATATGCCATGTTAATTATTATTGAAATAAGAGGATTTCATTTGATCAACCCATTGGTAAAGGGTGGGATAAGATATGATGTGTGTTTTGTTCCAATGAGACTTGTTTGTGGTGTATAACCATAGGTATTGCCAATATATTTTGATATTGATAAAGAATCACGCATTCCTTGACATGTTGGAACTAGGTCATTGGATTCATGTGTGACTCAATGGATGATCAAACATAAGGGTGTGATTAGGTATTATATGATCAGTGTATAGATGTGAGACACATCACCGATCAATATGTAATAAAGCATGTTATCTATTATATTGTAATGTCATGCATGAGTGAGAGAAAGTGCAACTCTGGGAATGATATGTATGAATTGACCAGTGAGAAAACATGGACTGGGGGGTGACTAAAACATGGGACATTGTCTCAATAGTGTGATTATGATATGACCAAGGGGTTATGATAATTATGATTTAACATAGATATTCAGTTTTTGGGCAGCAAAATTTTACCACTTGTGTGATGAGGAAATCGATGAGTTAATTGCTGAATTTAGTGTAATATACAATGTTTTAGTGGGTTGACATGAAAAGTGGTCAACTTAAGAGTTCCTGAAACTATGGTAATTTGGTTACCTATAAGATTTAGAAACTACTAATATAACACGGTGGAGTCTATAGTGGATTTGAACTTGGATGTTTCTTGAATGTGAGTGAGGTTTCTTTAATTTGGATTTAAATCCATAATTATGGTTTTTAGTGGTGATTTATCTATATAATTGTAAGTTGTGTTGTGGAAAACCACTATGTCATGTACCATAGAGTAAGGATCGGTTCATGAGTCAATTATAGTTATATGAGTGAGGCTAATGAGTTTCATTTTTTGGATGATGATGATTTTAGAGAAACTCAGAACATGTCGATCAATGATAAGGGGAATCCTATGGTATGGAATACGTAAATGGATATCATTGATTATGAACGTTTTTAGTGTATTTTTAGTAATTGTTAGCAGTGAGATGTATAGAAAACCCAAATTATTATTAATAGAAGTTTTATGTCGATGCTTGTATGTAAACAACCAAGTCATGTCTTATAAATGATAAATAACTAGATTTGGGAATGGATATATGATAATTCTTTAGAGTCAATTTATTTTTTTAGTTAGACAATATATGTTATGGTTTGTTTATGGTGATATGTATGGGTTAATGTTTCCAGAAACAAACCTGTGGTAGACTAGATCTATGGAAAGTTTGTACTCATAGATTATATAATGATACAAACAACTGAACAATGATTTATGATATATTTAAATTTCAAACATGAGAATATGAAATAAACGAATGTATTAGAAGGGATAAAGTGTAGAATTAAGATATTATAAATATATTTTGGACTGATGACTTTAATCATGTATGTATTATGCTATAAAATTAATGATTCATGAATGTAATTAGGATTAGTGCATCTTCACAATGTTGTTGGTTTAAGTTAATGTTGCATAATATGGGTGTTGGGTTTCACTATATAGTTATTAAAGTAGAATAACTATAAAGAACCAAACATATCCTACATAATTATTAAATCTTAATAGATTAAATTTTATTATACAAAATAATGGTCCATGTTATAATCATTTCGATATACTACCTATAAAATCATGGACACATAAACAACTAGGATTTAAGTGAGATATATCATCTTATAAAATGTTAATTGTAACTATAACCCTTATTATGAATATCATACATAATAACTCTCATGATAACCTCATGATAGAAAACATAAAGATGGTTGAGTTGAGGTGATTAGTATGAGTAAACTAGGGAGATAGAAATATATGATGAGCATAAGGTTATGAGAACATGATAATAACATTTTAAGGCCATAAAAATCATATATTACATCATACACTTGGTTCATGGAATAAATATTTTAGGTTTATAAGACGTGAATCATATTGGAATCAAATAACATGAGCCATGAGAACATAGAATTTTACTAATGCAAATATTTTTGGCATACAAATTATCATAGAAAATAATTTTCTTATTAGATAAAGGATCATTTCCAAGACTATCAGAGTATAATGGGTTTAATTCCAAAAAAATCATAGAAACAAAGGTTCACTCCAAATCCAATCATAGTGGATAGAGTCACTTATTGAACTGGGTTCACTCCCCATTCCTGCCATGATTGTCTCATGAGATGTAAATCTTTACCCAATGCATTTGACAGAGATGTAAGTCACAACTTTCACATAATAAAAATCATTCATATGTGTCCCAAAAGATCATAAAACATTAAACATATCAAAGCCCATGAAAATATTTGGTTTTAAATAAAATTTCATCACATTATAACAAATATAAAATAAATAGGTTTTATAATCAGTTTATTAATTTATCAAAGCATAAACCATGGAAAAAGCAGTAGGTTTCTTTAAAATTTATCATTGTGTAACCCATGGAATGAAAATAGATTTAAAAAATATCATTTCAACATAAAAATAGCCTATTCATAAAAATAATATGAATTTTACACATGGATTATGTACCCTATAAATAATAAGACATATCAAAGAATGTCATCTTAGATGGAAAATCATTTTTAATGATAAATCACATTGACAGTTTCTTGAGGAAAATATACTTTACTCTAAAATTACCATTTTAAAAATTAGAAATCATAAAATATTGTGAAAATAATTTTTATTGAATATTAAATTGAAAAATTATAAAGAAATATTCAAGGAAAATAATGGCTATGATGGTTGTAAATTTTGATCTTGCCGTACTCATTATAATGATGATTCATTTCACATTTTATTTAAAAGGAAAATGATCCTTGTTTGGGAAAACACATGAATATTCATTTCACATAATTTTTCAAAAGGTAAACCATGGGTAAAAATATCTTCACTAAATCATTTATATAGTTTCAAAAACATTATGAATACATTTATAGAAAAAACATGGTTTTGGTAGAGAAAGGGATTTTGACTGAAGAAAGAAGTAAAGAATGTTTTTCTTAAAAAATTTATTTCAAAATCATTATTACATAAAGAGAGTAAAATTAAAGAAAAAAATTTATTATAATGACATAAAATTATTAGAAAAAAATTAATGATTATCTTGAAAGGTGAATCATAATATTTCCTCATTTGAAGCATAATAAAAAATAATGCTGATAAACAATAAGACTATACCATAAAATCTTTACAATATTTGTAACATTGAGTCATATACCCCAAGAAATAATAAACATAAAACATATAATCTAATTAAAATATAAAAAAATAATTTTTATTACATATAAAATGGGTTCTATACACATGTCATAAAAAAATATAGGTGAATATCATAACATACGTATCAAAGAAATAAAAATTTAGAAACAAATCCCCTACCAATTTGGGAACATTTGAACCATAAAACCCCTGAAAGATAGATCCTAAATTAGATATGTAAATCTATATAATTTTTATTTAAATCATCATAAATAATATAGATGGGTTTTATATACGCCACATAAAAAAATAGGTGGTGAATATAGAAATTTTCTTGAAAAATTAAAAAAGTATGAAATAAATCCCTTACCTTAAGATTCAAATTCCCTCATACATGTTCAAACCTCCTATATAATAAATATAATTTAATTATAAATATATTAAATAACCATACATATATATATATATATGACCATATATAATTTATTTATTTCCCTTTATTACCCTTTTATTTAGAGTTACATGTTAAAGTCATGTTCCAGGCAATAATTGCTTTATTTTTTATGTATGTTCTGATATTTTATTTTTTGTCATTTTACACTGATTATAGATCTATAATATCCATAATATGAAAAATGATATCAATATCATATATTATATATATATAGAGAGAGTAATTCCTAAAAGTGATAGATAGAAAATTAAATAGACCATTCATGGATATAGTAGGCCTTACATACACTTGATCATTGGTTCCATTTTCTTGGATACTTGAAATAAAGAATGGTAAATAATAAATTACCATGAAAATATAATTTTTATGTTATATATATCACATATTTTCATTAAAATCATCCTTATTACCATCTTTGTAAGGTGGGAATTAATCTCCTCACTTCGTGGGGTGATAGTCCTCCGTACACACGAGTGAAGTTATTGTATCCCCATTGAATAGAGAATAAGAAGGTATATGTGATATATAAATTTTAAATATACTATTATAAATATAATATATAAAAATTTAATTCATCATTAAATCCATATATGATAGTTAGTGATGGAAAATAAATAAGATCTCTTCGTGAGACACTAGTCCATTGTACCCACAAATGATGATTTCATATCTTATTTGATAATATAAGAGATGGATATAGGTTATTAAATTAACATAATAAAATATTTTTTATGTATTATAATAGTTATTTATATCTGAATAATATAATAATATTTCAAGTAGGTGGAAGAATAAATAAAACAAAAACAAATGTTTTTGAATATATCTAATCGTTGGAGAGATTATATAGGTTTATACATAAATCTTTATTAGGAGGGATTCATAATAATAATAAGGAATATAGGATTTTTGTAGGGAATTAGGGAAGTAATTTGGTTAGATATTTAATTAACCAAATGTATTTTTTTTGCGTGAAGTGGAGAGGTTAAAGGGAGGCCTTTTTTAATTTGGTGGGAGGACACACATTGGATTTTTGAAAACAATAATGTTTGCCAACTTTTTTCATCTGAATGTGGAGTAAAATGGATAATTATAATACATTATATATGATTAGTCATAAATATTAACATATTTTTTGGACATGTTTTAGCTTATATTATCCCTTAGTGTTTTAGTTTAACCCTTGGTAAATGCATTTTAACATTAACCTTAATATTCCATTTTTACTGTGTTTACTATTAATATTGAACAAAATTTTTGTTTAAAATGTTATATAACATAAATAATTATGATTCCAAATATTTAATCCATTATTACAAATTCAATTAATATAATTTGTATAATATAATTTAACCTTTAACTAGTACACGCAATGAGAAAGTGTTTTTCTAAAGAGAAAATGGTCAAATGATTAAAACGTTTTTGTATGAAAATTCGTTCTGAAAAAATTACAAAGGCTTAAATTGGATTAATATATATGTAATTGATCGAATATGTCTTTTAAACCCATTTTAATGAAAAAATTAAAATTGTTAATATTTTAAATTAAAGGGAATCTTTGAATAAGAACTTTTATTTTCAGTATTCATTACAAAATTATTGTTTTTAGAAAAGTCCCAAAAAGTTACCATAAGAAAATTTTGAAATTATGATTTCAGAAATGAAGTTTATTTCATCAATTTTTTTTCTAAAATTGTGAAAAATAATTTTTTTATTGATCAAAAAAATAAGAAATAACTTTTTTTTTGAGAAAATAGTATTTTTGATACATACAAGGCATTTAAAAACAATTAAGTATATTTTCTTCCTCAATATGTAATATTTATATAAAACCATTATAATTAATATATGAAATATGTTTACTCATATTCATTATTACATGTTAAATATATATTTAATAATGGATATTTTTATGTAATAATATTAAAAGTTTTTCATAGTCTCTCAAAATATGTTGTTAATTGTAACACACGTTATTCAATTTTTTTTAAATAAATTATTAAAATATATGGGTGTAACATTATACACCACTTAAAATGAAATTTAACTTTTAAATTCTATCACTTTGGTAAAAAAATATGTATACTTATACCTCATTGTATCTTCAGGTTCATACATAGATTCCTCTAACTAGTGGTTTTAGCAAAAAAAAATTTTACCATGTGAGTGGTCATGTTTCACAGAACAATATCTCTACATTCTAGAATCTCCATAATTTTTTATTAATTATAAATATATTTCACTAGTAGAATTACCTATGATTTAAATAAACTTTAAGGTTTATGGATGTACTTCTTCAACAGAGGTACATAAAACACCTTTCGAACTTATGAGAGGATTGGTGGAAGCACCAATTAATAAGATACTATATCGATACAATCAAGATTTTCGAAGGGAAAAACATTCCATGGGAATAGTTTTCCATTATTTCCTAATCATATTAACTTATTCAGTGGAAGTGTTCTTAGAAACACCTTGTCATCAACTTCAAATTCTAGATTACGTCGACGATTATAATGACAACTTTTCTATAAACTTTGTGCCACCCATATGTGCTATTGATTAGTTTTAACATTCTATTCCATTTGATCAGTTATCTCAAATCCCAATATCTTTCCTTCTTCAACATTATTCCATCACATTTTATCTCTTCCCTTCTCTCCACAGAGGTATTCATAAGTATCCACCATGATTCTTGAGTAGAAGCTTGTTTTGTATGAAAAATCAACTAGAGGAAAGTGTCAGTCCCAACCACTTTTAAAATCCTGAAAACTATATCTCAACATATCATCATGGATTTGAATTGTTATATTAGACTAAAAATATATATGAGGATGATAAGAAGTGGTGAACCTCAATTTCATATCAAAATATTTCTAAGAAATCACTATATCTCTAGGGCTAACCTGAGATCCCGATTAGATACAATTGAATGTCATACTCCTAGAAATGTTCCCACATCCTTAATATATATCCTAGAATGATGATAAAAAGTGAAAAATTATTTCATATAATTGAATTTTAGTGAATTTATAAGGTCATCAGCAATAACCCTTATAACATTACACCCTTCATATGTTTTGGGGTTTTTGATGAAAAAATATATGGTTATGTATTCCCATTTCCATTCAGGTATGCGTAATGGGTTTAACACTGCCATAAACATATGTATCATAGTCTTAAGTAGATTTTATTCTAGCACCGAGATAAATTCTTAAATATATCTCTTCATTTTATCTCTCTATAAATATTCTTTCGAAAATTTTTACAATGTTGTACTTACAGGATTAATAAATAATGAAGAAATATGATCTCCCTCTAACAAATCCTTCAAATATGGTATGGATGGAACACATACAACATTCCTAAACATTATCATTACATAATGATAAATGTTAAACATATGATCATTTCTATCCTTCTTTCTCATCTCTACATATTATTTATGAGCGTCTCTAATCTCCAGTTGGATAGATGGTGGAACATTCAATATATAATTAAAAGATTTCTCCCATTCCTTTAAGATTATCATATATATTTATATATATATATCCATTGTAAAAATGAAAATGTTTGATATTTTGTGATCTTTATCATGGATAAGATAGAATGATCATTTCAACTCAATGCATCCACCACCAATTTGACCATAACAGGGTGGAAATTTAATAATCCGTCATAATATTTAATCAGGTTTAACAATATTTTATGTTAAAAATTCAACCCTTTCTTTCTGAATATGTACTTTAATATTTTAGGATCGTTATATTATGAAACTATTATCAATAAATATATTTACTCTATATATTTAATTGAAAAAATACCACAACTGAGTCAAAATCATGGGTTGGGTAATTTTTCTCATCAACCCTAACATTTCACGAGGTATAAACTATAACCCTATCATCATACATATGAAGGCACACAAATACATTCTTGGATGAATAAATATAGATTACTAAAACATATCCAATATAAGTTAATATAATCCAAGGTTCCTTAACAAATATCCTCTTTAGCTCAATGAAAATTTCCCCACATTCAACTATCTAGATAAACATAGATTCCATTTAAAATAACATGGTATGTGGATTAGATTGTTATGATAAATTCTCCAGAAACCATCAATAGTATCTAGTTAATCCGACAAGACTTCATATACCAGTCACTGTCATGGTTCTTAGCCAACATTCAATAACATCTGTCTTGTATGGATATACTGATATACCCGATCATGAGATTATATGACAAAAAATAAAACCTTTTCATAAAAATAAAACTTTTCAAATTATACATATAGACCATACTTCCTTAGGTTCTTTATTACAATTATCATGTGATATTCATGATATACCTTTCACATTTAATATATAATAATATTGTTTATAAATACCACCTGGTAAACTAAAATTATATGCACATATTGGAAAATTTATTTTAGGTTCATTCACTATTTATTTGACAATGTACTAGGTTCATGGGTTTTTTCATAGGAATTAGAAATTATTGGATGAAAGGAATAAATGATTCAAATTAAAAAATAGAATTTAAATTCCATATATCACATGAAAGACATGTATAAATCATTCAAAACAAGCCTACATGGACATAGACCAACCCATGAAGCCTTAGAGAGTATAAAGAAAAAAACAAGATGTGTACATTCGCTGAAAAAAAAATATTTCAAATTTAAGAATCTAGTTAAAATGAATCACATTCACAACTTGTAGAGATTGTGTGATGGGAAATGTTAGAAAAATCATCCGATTAAAGATAGAAACTGTTTTTTTGAAGGAATTGTGGATCCCAAAATAAAAAATATGTATACAACTTACACAACGTGCATATGTTGTGGCTGGAGTTACCTAAGAAAGTACATGATGTGTATGAATTACATGTTTTTCAGTTCTCTGACCTATTAATATTTCAAATCTCATCCATAATAAAATAAGTGACACACACTATCTTTTGATCTCATTTCCCAATGTATCCTTCTTTTATTTTCATCTACTTTCATTGCAAAAAAACTTATATTTCATTTTTTTATTTTTTGGTTGATTCCAACGAGTTTTTGGTTGATCTTTATCTGTTATAGGCTTATTATATATCTATTGCAGTTTATTTTCCATTTTCAATGCTTGTTTCATCACTTATCCCCATTTTTATCAATTTATGCAATGTACTTCATTAATTCTTCATGAATAGTAATTTTTTGACTGGATATAAATTTCTTTCAATTTTTTTATCTTTATTATAAATTCTTATAACACTAGATTTATTATCCCTTAATAATTTCATGATTACAGGTAGCATGTTTAGTATTAATTTTCTTTTGATCAACATCACCATGTATGACTAATCCACCTAAGGTTATGGGTCAAGAGTAGTGGTGTTTTAAGGATATTGAACCTTGGTAACCACATAACTCGTAATTAGGTTAATAAAAATTGTTCATAAAATTATTTTTCACATCCTTGACCATGTGAAGAAGAATTTAATGAAACTTACCTAATTGGAGTTGAGTAGGACTATGAATATTTACCTGCGATGCTTCATGTATAAGATCTAAGAATAACCTAACACATTGTTTATCTATCCAAGAACATGGGATAGTAGTATCATAGGTAAATCTAGTAGGTTTAACAAAAAATAAATGGTTAATCTTGCACGGTTTCATAGCCCAAGTATCCATACTATCCTAATATAAATATAGGATTATCTTCATTTAAGATCCATGAAATTTTCCATTATTTCATCATTTACTATCATACTTAAATAAAAAATACTTAGATTTGGTAAACAATAATCCTAAATCGTGATTGTGAGAAATAAATTCCAATGGTTTTGTACAATTTGTTGTTGAAATTCTAATGATACTCATGGGTTATACCACACACTGCCACTTTACTACCCCTTGTAGTATGTGTATTTTGGGGCTAGATATTTCTAATATTATCACTGCCTATGTAAATTTTATGATATTTTAGGGCCTCAAAAAAAATTTCACTATTACCAGGAGGACTATTGCTAAGGTACAATGACCTTATAATGAACCATAGATTACATCACCCCTCCCCATTTATTCCTTTTTCCTTCCCCTTTTCATTTAACATTTTTCTCTATTAGGTGCACCTATATTCACTCAATCCCCTCTCTACTTTCTATGAGGCTATTACATGTACGAGGGACCCTTGGCTTGATCAAAAATCATGGACACACAATAAGAACCTCATTTAAATCCTAAAAAAATAGAACAATCTCTACATGATGCAACATTACAACTGACCAGTGTAATGTTTTTTCAAGCCACACCAGAAAAACATGAAATATATGCTACATGGAAGTTAGGGACAATGAATAGTGCTTTAGGAGTGCACATAATGGGTTAAATTTTCCTGTACATTAGTACATTTCCACCCAACATTATGATCCCACCAATTTAGTTTCACACATTTTAGGTCAAGTCTAAAATCATTCACATGATCTTGAATAAGGTTCAATTTAGTGGGCTTCAAAGTGAAGATCCCAAAAAACATATCAAAAATTTGTTATCGGTTTTTATATCTTTAAAAACCAAGGCATATCATCTAATAAAATATGTCTCCATGTGTTCCCTTTATCCTTTCATGATAGATGCAACGATTGGTTAAAAAGTCATGATTTTGAGACCATCACGATTTTTGATGAACCATCCACAATGTTCCAGGAAAAATACTTCACTCCAATAGGGATATCTAAGATTCATAACGATATTCAAAACATTACCTAGGTGGAACTAGAATCACCGTGGGAAGTATGAGATAAATTCAAGGAGCTAACCTAAAAATTTCCACGTCATGGACTAGATGTGTCGCTATAACTTCATAATTTCTACTATGGACACCATCCCACAACCCATACAATAGTATTCCACTGTAGATAGAGAAATCATGATCCAGATGATGGATTTTGTCCAAAAAATTATTCATGATATTTCCCATAATTCTTGTCCCTGGAAAAGTTATACATGACTGCCTAAGTATGGAATCCACCATATGAAAGAAATATTGCCTCTTAAAGCTCAAGTAGAATCACTAACAAAGATGCTAGAATCATTTTAGTTACCCTATGTAGCACCACCCCATCCTTCTATAGTAATAGAAATTAAATCCTATGATATGTGTAGAGGCTTTCACAACTACCAAGACTATAGGTTATGTATAGAGGAACCTAAATTCAAGGATTGTAGTTATGTCAATTACAATCCAAAAAATCAGTAGTACAACAACCCCTCTAATATCAAAAAAACTATTATAAAAATAAAATATCATTAGCGATCATAGAAATACTAATTTTATATTCGGTATAGTAGTGTATCGTTACCACCAATGAACTAGGGACCACTTGCATACAAACTATAATGTCCAACTCCTTTCCCTCAGTAGTAATTCCAATAACCTTTTCCTAGAGATCAACAGTTTCCACCTGCAAAACAATATTAATTTCCACAATCTCTACTATGACCACCATAAAAATCAGAACATATCAAGGATAATCTTGAAAACCTTCTCATAAGATTCATACCAAAATTATATCAATGGTTGAAAAACTGAGAAACTAAAATGAAAATTAAGAAGGCTTCACTTCACGACCAGAGCATAAAAGGGGTAAAATTTTAAAGACATTATTTGATTGGATACTAGGTTCTTTACCTTATAATATCGAATCATATGCAATGGGAGAGGAAAATTATATCATTGTTAGATGAGGAAAGGTGAATTATTTTTAGGAACCATTTAGATATAAGAAAAATGTGTTTAAATACTCTGATAAAGCTGGTCAGGGAAATACTTGAGAGATTGGTTTATCTGAAAAAGCTGTAGTTAAAGAAAAAATTGAGTGGGAAAAAATTTATGTTGGACCCCATCATACAATTCACCCCCATTATTGAATAAATTAAAAATTAAAAATTTAGGGGAAATATATTTTTTCTTCAAGATGATTAAATAATTTATTATCAATATTCCCTTTGTATAAGTGATTTCTCAATTAACCTCTTATGAAAGATTTTTTAAGGACTTGTTTCCAATAAAAAATGGAGGAAATTGGATTCCTCTCCATAAATGAATAATTCTTCACATTTTTTCAAAGATTAAAACCATTGAAACTTAGAGACCTTTAGAGGTTCTCAATCCCTTGCATGATTGAGACTTGAAATTTTGGAAAATCCTTGTGCAATCGAGGAGAACATATAATGACATCGAGTGTTTTGAATAAGTTGGGGCTTGTAGAACTAAAACTATCAAGGGTGGAACTAAACATGGAGTATACTTAGTTATGCATCCATAATGATTTATCAAGTAAATCTTGGTAAGGGTTGGAAAAATAACTTTACCTACTGAATTCCTCATTTTGGGAATGGATGAAGAAAGTGATATTCCAATCATTCTAGGAAGAACATTTATTGATACTATAAAGTAATTGATTGATTTTAAAATTGGGAAATTGATTTTCAGAGTTGTATAAGAATATATTGTGTTCAATTTGGAGGACTCTAATCAAATCAACAAGTAATTGAATTATCAAATGATATATCTTGATTACAAAAAATAAGATCATGTGACCTGTGAAGATGAAGACAATAAACTAACTGATGCTAAAAATGGATCCATTAATCTTAATAAAAACAAATACAATATAACTCTGACAAGGGATTCATCCCCTCTATCTTAAAAAATTATTATAAAAGGGGGATCAACTCATTATTAATGTCTTCTACATCAAAAAAATGTATAGACCAAGACAATAAATATATTGAAAATTAGTAGATAAAATAAGAATGGTCCTAGAGGATGAAATTTTATCATTTAGTCTTTTGGAATGTTTAGTTCTTTTGGTGGGTTAATTAGAGGACCTAGCCCAAAAAGGGGCACAAAAAGAAAAACATATTCAATGTAATCCTTACATGACTTGTAAGTTAAGATAACCTAAAAAAATAAACAATTCAAGAAATACACATCATGTACCAAATTCATGAAGTATAAATTTAGAATGTATTTTAAATCCTATGAACATAGGGTTCACACGAGGCCCACCCCCACTCCCTTCTCTATGCATGTGACTCCTCACCTCTCCCACCCTACCTTGCTGGATGATTTTACATCACCCCACCAACCATAATTACCTCATCTGCCATCCTCCTCTCCAATTTTTTATATTATCATTTCTCTATACATTCCTTCCATTCATACATGGCCAGAACCAATAGGGTCTCCACCCCAACTCCAAACATGCGCTTGAGATCAATGCCACACCTCTTTCAAACAAACGGTGGATGTATTCTCCTACTCCACCACTTGTTGAGCCCTTCACCTCATATTATTATTCTCCCACTACCTCCTCTTCCACTTCCGGGGAGACATGGTCATCCTCTGACGGATTGCAGTTCCTTGAACATCCTTAAATTTTCCCCTTCCTCCACTTTTCTAACTCTCTACACCAGATTCATTTTTTAGATCTCCAGGACAAGGTGATGTAGGCCAAAAAGATATTGGATTTATCTGTACATGATGGGATACACATCCACTAGAAGCTCCATGACCTCATCAGCCATATGTACCTCTTTCCTATTACCTAAGTGAATGTGGAAACTTTTAGGGATCTATTCCTTAATTTCTTGTCCAACTACACATTTTTTTATCAATTCGATTGGATTCAGGCTTGGAGGTATTCCATGAGATCTCAACATCAATGAATTTTGCATCAACCTTGACATCTACCACACATAGTCCATTTCCTCCCCTATTTTCTCCAAATTGATGCTTATTCCTACAAGGATAAGGGTGAACAATGATGGTCCATGATCAGTTGGGGCTATCAGAGAATATATGATCCCCACACCATGAACAAAACTACACTTCGAGGTACTACCCTCCAGATCCTATACGAGGTCCTTTCTCATGCTTGACTGACCCGCAGTGATGCTCACAGGGTATATGGGTCAACCAGATAAAAGTAATCATTCTCACATCCGCCATAGGAATCATGGTAATCAACATAGAAATTCTGTATGGTGAGAAATACAAGACCCTAGAGAAGAGAAATCATGGTACATTGATTAGATAATCTTTCAACACCCATATGTCCAGGCATCTTGGTGTCTTCGAGGGAACTTATCCCCATTACTACTTCTGTCCTATGGAGGGTATCAACCTACATTTTCTCCAAATGATGTGGATTCCCCCGATGGATTATAGTGTAAACCAATGGGAATATGTTTATATAGAGGATGCTTATTAGTTACCTACTCATCATTTAGATGTCCTCATTGCACCATCCTCCCATGCTCAGGTCGCTACACCTAGCCCATCATTTTCCACCACCTCATCCCCTGATCAAGCCACCTAAATCTCATACCATCACTCCACCATTACTCCCTAACCCATTATCATTCTCATACATACCCAGGACACCACACATATCCCTTCTACATCCACCACTACCTTTCACACCAAATCACCCAACCCATCCTTCCTGTTCGATCTATGGACTACACACTAATATATTCTTGAGAAACTGTGTCAAATATTGAACCACTTAGACACCCCATTCATCGCACCATCATTAAATACCATCCATACCCCACCACCACCCCTATATAATTCCATCCACAAACCACTTCAAACAAAACACCTTCCTCTATACCTCGTGCCTCCGATACCCCAGCCTATAAAGCCTCATAGCTAACTGAACCTATAAACCAGTAGTATATTCTTTTGATGAAGGCCTGGTGAGGAAATCATCCAACCATTCCACTATCTATTGAGGATCCATTCATCGAACCTGCATCAAGAAAAATTATCACCATCATGATTTAAAACTCACATACACCATCCACTGAGATCATTGTCATTTCTACGATGCTATCAGTGGCCATTAATGATCCTATTTTGTGTCCTTAGAGGAAATAGATATGGCGAGAAACATCATGTGAACCAATAATCAAGTGGGTACTTTAGATGCAGTGGCCAATGAGATTTATCCTAAGTCAAAGGATTCCAATATACCCCTCACCCGATGTACACTTTCTGGTACACTTTTTCATTACATTATTTCCATGATTCTTCAATGTTCTTTAATTTACACATTTATTGATGGGATACACTATTTTAAATACAATGTGTTATTTACATTTAGCTTCATTATTTATGAGTTTTAATAGCCATGTGTAGCTCTTCTTTAATATATATGATAATTAATCCTCCAGTCCTATGCCAATTTTCCCTCATACTTCAAAGTCCTTAACATCTGACTAGAATCAAGAATGAGACTGAGTAACAACCACTTGATATCCATGATTAGTTGGGATCCCCACCATGAAGAGACTATATTATTTCAATCCCCACGAGATTCATCCTCAGTATGCTTCTAATATGGTTAATCCGACATAGAATACACATAATCTCAATGACACAACCAATAGATCCTATAAGTGGCATCGACCTGCTAAATCAATGGACGACACTGTCTGATATAATTTTCCTTGTCACTGGCTGATGATGTCTTGATATAGAATTATGGGGGGAATCCCAATTTTTTTTATTATCATTAATTTTATTCTCTAGATAATGATTTTTTTAATTTTATAAGAATTCTTGTTCGTATGTCCCCATTAACATCCCTGTAATTAACGATCTATATTTATATGAGACGATTTTATGCACTTTTCACTCTGTGAACCTACCAATTTCATTGCTTCCATCGTGTTTAATCCCAGTGGACAAATGTCATATCTACCGAATGTTTTTCATTATGACAAATTATACAGGTAGCTTAATTTTAAATTATCATAAACTAAGTTTCTATATGGAATTTATTTCAATATAAGGAGCTCTATATTCACGAATTTTAATTGAAATTTCCATTACATATTTTCTATATGTTGTTATGAATGTCTCTCATATGATAATATTTTTGGACAACATGAAACTTATCTTAATTTATGTCTGGGGGAACCATTATTGATATATGTTATTGATAAACCTGGATTAAATCCTATTTTTAGTTATATTGTTGTCATTTATCTTTGAAATAATTCTTTAAACATGAATGATCATTACACACATTTAATTAAAATAAAATTTTAGGTTTGAAAATTTTCAAATCCATATTTTAATACTATTCAGATAATTTTCATGATTGATGAGTTTAGTACATTAATTCTATTTCTAGATAAATGTTATTGGTTTTGGTTGTCTTTGTAATAGATCTTACATCTGGAGTGGTTTCCATTTTGTTTACTCACACTATCAAGAGTATTTTGGACCCATGAATTCATATTATTTTTTGAGAATATTTCTTGAGAGACACCTAGTGAATGAAAACCTATCAGAACATATATTATTATCTTATTTAGGTTATGATTGAAGAAATAAAATTTTACTTTGATTGTAGAAATCATTTTTGAGTTAGTTTTTCCTGAGACCCGCCTATAAGTTTTTCCTTTATTATCCCATATTCATGATGAATAAACATGTAATCTTGGATCCATTTCAAGATGATTATCTATTCTTACCCATCTCTTGGTATGATGCATGATTATACTTTTAACCAGTGTTGGGTAATTTTTACTACTGATGGATATGGGATATGTTTTTGATGATATCTACTATGGAAATTTAATTTTATTTATATTATGTGGTCAATGATTACATTTTTCATTTCCTAAGCTTACCCAATTCATTTGTGAAATAAAGAAAAAGAAAAATATTTTGGGTTGCATGTTAGGAAGTTCAAAAATAATAATTATTAGACCAATGAATCACCAGTGTTTAGGGGATGAATGTGAGACTTGGAAAAGACATGATTTTTGGAAAAATAAATAAAAATAAAGGAAACTGAATTGGGTAAATTTTTTATACATACTTAATATACTCATGGGCTAACATTGAGATATTGACAATGAACACCATTTAATCATGGAGGAGTTAATTCATTGAGTTGTTTATTTTTTTAATTAATTATTCTATATATAATACCCTTTTTGAACATTAATTCTATCAATTTTCTACCTGCCCCCAACCTTAGAGTCATTTGAACCCTATTTTTAGAATCCCTCATGATTGATTTTGTATTATACATTACGGAGTGGGGATATTATAACAAAGAAATAATTATGGTTAAGAACTTGTATTAAGGGTAGCTCACAACTCACATAACATTTTTTACCATGAGGTATGAGATAAACATTATTGTGATGTAAATTGAAAAATGGTTATAGAATTTAAGGAATAATTATGAAATTGTAATTAAAATAGTAAATAATTTAGACAATGAAATGAACTATGAGGAATGACTAATTTTCTATACAGGATTGCTTCTAGAGGACTTACTTTTTATTCTTACACATAGATTTACTTTTGTGTTGTAATGAAAGTTTTTTTATAAATTGATTCTTTTGGAATCTCAATTGATATTATTTTTTCACGAGGACAATAAATTATTCATGTGTGGGGGAATTTGATAAGATGAAATTATATAAAAATGTTAACTGCATTTATTTAAGGTATATTCTTAATTTATTTGATAATGCCCTGGGTTCTTGGTTTGTTTTTATCAGAATTAGGATTTCTGAACTCAATAAAATAAATGTTTAAAAGTGACAAAAACATTATTTTCATGTCGTGCATCACAAACACGAAAATTATACCTCATTAAAAAAATGGCTTCAAGGCCACAGACCAACCCAAGAAGCCTTCACGTGAGATAAACTGAATAAGACATATGTAGATTCATTACATGATCTTCATAGTTAAAATCATAGAAACTAACTAAAAATGAATCAAATACATGAAATGTAGTGGTTACATAATGTGAAATTCTCAAAGGTTCATATAGGAAAATATATGAACTTATTATCTGGAAGGAATTATAGATCCCAATTACATAATGTATTTACAACATTCATGATTTTTAGATATCAGGGTAGAAGTCGGTTAATCTAGTGAATAATGTACATGACTTACACATCATAGAATTCTATGACCAATTAATATTTGAGAACTACTCCCCATATAAGAATGGTTTTACACTTTCTATTTGTCTTCTTTTATTATTTATTTTTCTTCAGTTTTATCTATTTTCATTCCAAAAAAATATTAAATCGTTCAGTTATTTTTTTTCAATTACTTTTGAGTTTTTGGATGATCTAGATCTGTTCTTTTCCAATTATACATGAATTGAGATTCAGTATCTATTTTAGATTTCTATTTTATAACCACTCATTGTTGTTCATTATGATTGCAACATTATTCATTTTTTGATTGTGCATAGTGAATTTTTGATTGGATTTACATTGATTTCAATTGTTTGATCTAGATTATTAAATTTTATAATCCTATATTTCTTGTTTATCAAATTTTTCAAGACTATGTGTATCATTTTTAGTATTTTATCTCTATTGGTCAAAACCACAATGCACAAGGAATCCACCTAGGGTAAGGGGTTGTGAGTAAGGGTTCTTGTAAGCCTAATGAATTTACAGATTTATCATTGGTAACCATATGGGTAGTAATTTGTTTAACAATAATTTTTCATCAAATTATATTTCACAACTTTTACCATGGGAAATAAAATTATGTAAAACTAACCTAAATTGAGTTGAGTTGGACTATGACTATTTTCATATGAGTATTTATGCATATAAGCTATTCATAATTCACCTTGATTATAATATATATCCTGACCATGGGATAGTTTTAGCATAGTTTGATCCATTTGGTTTGTCAAAAATAAAATTGTGAATCGTTATCCACTTCAAAGTGTATTCCATGGGACTATACCAAGCTAAATCTTTAATTATCTTCTGTTAAGAGCCTTGAAATTTACCACAATAACTTCCTTTATTGTCTGAATTAAATACTAATTAAATAAATTTAGTAATAACCAAACATGAAGATAAAATATGAGACATACTGTCAAAGGGTTTTGTTTGATCGTGTGATTACCTACCAACAATCCCCATGGGTATGACCCTACACTGCTTCTTTATTACATCCTAGTAGTATGTGTAGTTTGGGGCTATAAATTTTTATTTTGATCAAAATGAATATGAATTCAATGGTTCCTAATGGTTCCTTACAATAATAAACTGATCTTGGTAATCCTTAATGAATCTATTCATTAAATCCATGATGATTTTCAGGGAACTAGTATGATCCATTCATATTAATATATATTGATATTGTCCATACCTTATATTAAATTATGTCTTTGGTATATCCAACATATTTACCCTAAAATAAATATATGTAGAATGAAGGAAAATCATGGAAATGTATTGAGATTAGAACAGTTGATAAAATATGTCATCAATATATGTTATATGATACATGTTGTTGATCATTTTCTTGTTCAGCTTCTAATAATCAATGAAGAGTCACATCGATCCATATTTATTTTGATTAAAAAGAATAGGTGAACCCCAAGGTAACATACATGGATGAATGAATCCCATGTCAAGGTTCTCCGGGAGAGTCTTATTCAATTCTTGTAACCCAATCAAATAAAATCTATAGGGTTTATATAAAAAAGGTGCGGTTCCATCTATGAGCTCTATTGAGAACTCATCTTCAAGTTTTGGTGGATGGATAAAAACAATTTTGAAAATATATCATATAACTTATACACAATAGGAATTTCATTGATGTTGAGCTTATCCCCAAACTTTTGAGATAAATTCCATCTTTAATAGTAATCAAAATCCATTCAATGGATGATATTTCCATCAAAAGTTCATATTTATCATCGAACTAAAATACTATTATAGGGTTTTTTTGGAATATCCCACCTGGATTCCATTCCTTTTAAATTATTGTGGGATTGTTTTTGCAAATGATATTACATTCCTAAGATAACATTAAATTCAACCATAGAATGATTGGAATGATTTATATGAAACATATTCTCATCCCCTTCAACCGAAGATGAATCAAATAATTTTGATGTGATCATCACACTATTAAGGATTTTCATTTATAATTATATATTTAATCATTTGGGTAGAATCTTTATTGACTTAGAAAATTTTTCAGATATGAATGAGTGGTTAGATATAGAATCAAATAATTCATTATCAATTATTGATTTGATGGAATGTGTACCTTCCACCATATCCTTATCTCACCCCTCTTCAAAAATAGTTATCACAATAGATTTACCTATTTATCTCAACTTACGAGGTTACTAACATCAGTCATCATAATTATCCTTTGGATTTTGGAATTAGTTAGCATATTTACCATACTCATTGAACTTGAAACATTGGACTATGGGTGGTTCATTTTGATATATCTTTCTCTTTGTTTGTATGATTATCTTACTTCTTCCAATCACATCAGCATTTTATTATAAGATGACCTTCCTTTACATACATAATTTTTTTTATGAGGAACCTTTTGATAGTTCCCCACCATTTTTCCCTCTACACATTGAGCATAGAGGAAGGCTCATTTTCATCTCTAGGGTTTGTAGAGTTTCCTTTGAACATCATGTTCATTTACATGTAAAAACCATGATATTGAATGGTAACAAGGATCTCCATTTCCTCCATGAGTTCGCATCAAATGATTTCTTCCAAGATACAAATGTACCTTACAGATAATACCCATTAAAGGGTTATTTTTAATCAAATGATGAATTTACCATAATTATATTTAGTTCCGAAAATGAAATGAGAAGAAAACCTCACAAGCCTTATAAAAGTTTCCAAATAGGTACCAAAAAATTCATAATCATTCTGATTTAGATCAATGAATTCTTTATCCATTTATGAATGATTAATATAAGGGTAACAATTATTGGAAACTAATCTCTTTTACACATCCCACACCATGGAGTCAATTTCATCATATTCCTTTGTATTCCTGATTAGATTCCACAATTTTACTTCTTCTCCATCGAAATGATAGAAGAAAATGAATTTTCATGTTTTGAACATCGATTAATGAAAAAAACATTATTGTTGTACCGATCCATTTTTCAAATACTATTGGATCAACAAAACCATTGAAATAATATGGAAATTACATTATAAAGAACTAAACAATTTTTTTCCATTTTTTCTCCCATGAGGAAGTTCAAAATTTTTCATTGATTGAGACGGTTGTGTAATAATTGAAATGATTTATTATATTCAAGTTCCTATAATTTATGTATACTTAGGAGGACAACCAATTAATTTTCCATAACACTCAGCATTAAAAGAGTTACTTCAAGTTTTACCAATTTAATTAAACCAAAAATCATAGTGTAGGAAACAACAATCCTAGTACATAATCATGAAGAACCACTGATAGCATGTCTTAATCATGACAGTTTCTTTTCAATATATGAAATCATAGGTTTATACTAGATCATTCATAGTAATCAAATATTTAAATCCATCATGATGTTTATTCAAGTGTTTTTTAATTTATGAATAACATCCCGCAAGAGTGTCAAACCAATTATGTATAAAGGCCCCTTTTCCGGCAATAAGTGACAATATAGTCAAGCTCAATACACCCATTTCAGAGTTATTATGCCAAAGAAATACTATTCTATATCAATATACACATTTATTATCTATACATGGATGAAATTTATTATAATCCACTCATTATATCCATTAGAAAAATTATTGGGCATTTTTTTATACATTGAATCATCCTTATAGTTATAATTATAAATATACCTAGGTATATCACTAATTGTTTATCATCTAAGAGTAAATTGGTCAAATAAAACTTATTCTAATAACAACTATAAAGACCCAAACTTCTCAAACATAAATATTACATCTTAATAAGGGAATATTCATTACAGAAAATAATGATCCATGCTATAATAATTTAGGTCTAGTTACTTTGGAAAATTTTACACATAAGAAATTAGTCCAGAATAGAGCTACATCATCTCTAACCATGTTCTTGATAACTAAAACCCTTCATATACATGTCATACACAATAAATTTCAACACAACATTGGGAATGAAATCATAAAAATCGGTCATCTCAAATTCACAAGAAGGGTAAACAAGGGATATAAAAATATATCATGAGTATAAGTGTATGAAGGAATGTTAATAAAATTTTAAAACATTACCCTACATATCATAGATCATAAAATTGAGTCATTGAATAATCATGATATTTTATAATAAATAAATCATAAGAGAATAAAATAATATGAACTGTGAGAACATAAAACTGGTATAAGGTATATATTTTTGAAATAAAAATAAGCATAGAAAATTATTTCGTTAGTATTAAATGACCCTTTCAATGGCTATCTTATTAAAATGCGTCCAATAACCGAAATATCATAGTATAAAAGGTTATCTTTTAAGACTATCATAGTGGATAGATTCCCTTAATCAATTTTGTTCTCTCTCCATTCTAGTCCTGTTTATCTCACGAGATAAAAATCATTATTGAATTCATTAGAGGTTGATATAATTCCCAACATTTACATAATTAAAATCATACATATGTAGGTCACAAGATCAAAAAACACTCATCATATCAAAAAACAAGAAAGGAAATGGGTTTCATAAAAAGCTCACCAGTGCATAACTTATGGAAAGGAAATAGTGTTATAATAATTGCATTATTTCATTTCAGTACAACCTATGGAAAAATAAGTGAAGTTCATATGAATTTTATCATGGTATAACTTGTGGAAGAGAAAATGGTCTGATTAACATATAGTTATCAACAAAATATACCATTGAGCTAAAGAATAAGATCGGTATCCTTGGAACGAATCTCCAGTAAATCACAATTTACATAAAAGTATGTCATCTTATATGGAAAATGATTATGAAAGATAAATAACTAAGAATGTTTCCCGAGGAAAATTACCTTTCATTGAAACTCTATTTTTTATAATCTCGAATTCCTAAAATATTATTGAAATAATGTTATTTTATAATAAACATAAAATATTATATTATAATCATGAATGAAAATAATGGTTGTAATGACGATAATTTTTTTTTTCACGAAATACATGTTAAAACAAAGAATATATTCAAATTTTATGTAAATGAAAAACATTCATTACTTGGAAAACTAAATGATTATATTTTTAATTTTTTTAAAAGGTCAAAAATGGATAAAAATGAATTTAATAAATCATTTGGATGCCAACGAAGCTGATAGACCCATATGGTTGACCAGGGTTGTATTTCACTTTGCAGGATGGTTATTGGCATGCTCCAGTGAGGTGGTGGTCTTGGATGTTGACATATCATTGGGTGATTTGTGAAGATGTGACGTTCATGGAAGTCAACAGATAAACAGGTGAGCAGCGAAGATAAGGAGGCCCTAGAAGTCAATGGTTGTTCAAGAAAAGCGATGAATATGGAAGACACATGAGATCCACATTGTAGAATAGTATTCCCTGACTCAGATCTTCTGGGATATGGAGAAAAATTTTTTTTGGTGTGTGGTATGTGGATTTTATTGGAGTTTATTTCCCCACTGGGCCTTCAATTTTCATGTAATTGGATTTCTCTACACATTATAACAAGAGGGTGCCTTTGTTTCAATAAAAATAATGGGGATTTACCCAATTACCTTTTAAAAAATAAAAATAAATTCATCGTATTACATGTAAAAGGGTTTATATATGAACCACATAAAATAAATAGGTGCATAGCATAACATATGTCTCAATAAAGTTAAATTGAGACACAAATCCCTCCCAACTTTGGTAACATTGGAAATATAAACCCCATGAAAGATATATATTAAAATTGAAATTTAAATTCGTATATATTTTCTGAAAATAATAACAAAATACAATCATGGGAATCATATATAATACAAAAATGAAATATTTGATGAATATGACATGTGTCTCACAGAAGTTAAAAGTTAGATGAAAATCACCTACCTTATGTATCAACTTTATTTGTATACATTAAAACCTCATGGGTAGTAAATATAATTATTTTATATCTATTAAATACCACATATATATATAAATATAATTTATAATATTCACTTATTCCCTTTAATTACCCATTTCAGAAAATTCTTTTTTAAAATCACATTTCATGCATTACTACATTATTTTCTGTGTATGATTTGATTTCTTATTTTTTTGGTCCTGTTACATTGATCTTGGTTCTATATTTTATATAATGTTAAAATTTAAATAAATATTATATATATTCTTTATATATTTATTTAGAGTATTAAATAAAAGTTAGAGATAGAAAATGAAAAACAATATTCATAGTGATGATACATTTTACGGATGCATGAATGATGTTTCTATTTTCATGAATGATTGAATGAAGTAATGTAAATTAATATGTTAATAATATAAATTCAATATTATTTATTAAATATAAAATATATTCGTTAAAAATATCCTCATTACCTTCTTTTTAAATCATGAACTAATCACCTCACTTAGTGAGGTGGTAGTCACCTGTACACACGAAACACATTATTGTATTCCCACAAAATGGAAAGTAAGAAGGTATATGTGATACAATAATTTAGAAATTATAATATTATTATAAATATAATACATAACTATTTAATTTAACATTATATCCATCCATGTGATGTGGTTATGGAAAATGAATAACATAAAATCACGAGGTGGAAATATATTGTACACACAAATGATGATTACATATCACATTTAATGAAAGAGGAGATGGATTTAGGATAATAAATTAACATAAAAAATATCAGTATATTTTAGAAAATGGGTTTTTTATATCATCATTATTGAATAATATTTTATGGATGTTGAATAAGGATTGAAACAGAAACAAAAGTTTAAGAATGTACCTCCTCTTTAGAGAGCCTCTTTAGAATTATAACTAAATCCTTCATAGTGAGGATTAATAATAAAAACAATCCCTCTAGTATGTTTTATAAGTGGGAGAGATGACACACATTTTATTCTTGAAAAGAATAATGTGTAACCAATTTTTTCACATGAAAATGATATAAAATAGATCATTATCGAACCTAATAGGTTATAAGGTCAATATGTGTCCATAAAATGGTATTTTTATTAGTGTTTAGGTGATTTTACCCCCTATATTCTTAGTATAACCCATGGTAAACTTGTTTTTACCTTTATTATGGTAATTTATTTTTTAATTTTTTTACTCTTAATTTTTCCCAAATATTTTTTTTTCCGTTATTATGTAAAACAGATTATTATTACTTAAAATAAATATTTCATTTTAAGAAATTCCATTCTCATTAGTGAGAAATTTTAACTTAACATTATTATTGTATAGGTGATGAGAAAACAATTTTCCAAAGAGAAAATTTTCAAATGTTAAAATTTTTTATATAAAAATTCAATATAAAAATTAATATAATGACCTAAATTGAATTAAAATATATATATTAATTTATTTTATTTTAAGTCTAACCCCATTTTAAAACAATTTCCACATAAAAAATTCATTAAATTAAAAGGTAGTTTTATATAAAACCCATAATTGTTCACTATTCATTGAAAAGTTATTCTTTTCAGAAAAATATAACAAATTATCCCAAATATAATTTTGAAATTATGATTTAAAAATTGAAATTTATTCAATAAAATTTATTTTCTAAATTTTTCAAAAAATAATTTAATTATTGATCATAAAAATATATAAAAACATTTTTTTAGAAAATTAAATTATCGAAACATATAGACTTTGATAAAGGTTAAATACTTTTTTATCAATATATTTTATTTATATAAAACCACTATACTAAATATTTAAAATATGGTAATTCTTATTCATTTGTCCAATTATAATATATAGTTAATAATGGTTTTTATTAAATTTCTATATTAATAGTTTGTTTTAGTTTGTTAAAGCTAAGTGTTGTGTGTAACATAAGATATCACAGAGAATATATTTTTTAGATTTTTTTGTAAAATAACAAGGTATTATAGTACCGAGTAGTGTGATTAACACATGATCAATTATGAATACTAGGATTTGTGAATAAATGTTTTGTTCTTGGAATTAGTACTATATGTTATGGGCTAGATTATGAGGTTTCTACATTTTGGGTTAGTATACATTTTCATATATGAGGTGGGTACATCCATGACATGTATGATATCTAACATTAGTTTATGAATAAACTATCAATTACTAATAAAGGTTATGAGAAATTTATAATTAATATTTTTATGAATGGAATGTATTATGGTGTGTAGATTATAATGACTGACATTAATATATGTTTTTGACGTCAAAAAAATTCATGATCCAATGAGAGTGTAAGTACGACCATATTTAATTTATCAATAATAATTTGAACATAAAACTTTTTGACATGTCTTAAATGTTACTTTTTTCAATATGTAATTATAACCACCATAAGTATCATACACATAGTATTAAATAAAAATCCATAAAACATAACCTCAAAATATAGTGGTCTATTGTATTTGAGAGATTAGATACACAATACATCAAATTAAAAATCAACTATTGCATAATCATTTCTGTCTCTAAAATGTGCACTAAAAATAACATTGACAAATATATTACTTAATTGTAACCATGGGGATATAAAAAGAGTATAATACAGAGATATAAAACCTTATAGTGGAATAAGTTTGATAGTAAAGTACAACATAAGAGTCATGAGGTATAAACTTGTATCATAAATGAGGGGTATGATTTATATTCACAAGGAAACCTGGAATAAATAATTAATTAACATAAGTTCATGGAACCATAGGAATTTGTAAAACATATATACTGTGAAATCATACGAATCATCCAAGGGTCATTATCAAGACAACATAACATATTTTTCTTGGATTATTTCATATGCATCATATATGATATCTCCTAAGAAGAAAACCCTACCCAATGTATTTGGGGAAATTATATGTTTGGTCACACCCATAATTTCAAAATAATTTCATATATATGTGTTCCAAAAAAGGAAATTATACATAAAACATAATTATAAGAATACCCCATGAGATGGAAATGAGTTACAAAATTATGTATGAAAACATAAAAAATGAAATATCATAAATATTATCAAGAAAATAAGGGATTAATATTTTTTAGATATTCATAGAAAAATAAATAATGATTGTCATAAATATGAGTTTATGTGAGGAATCATTTATAATAAATTAGTGGAGAATTGTTAAATAAATCATCCTCTTTTACATTGTTTTATGAAATGAGTAAAGAGCCATTAATGAAGTTAAGAACATAGTTTTTTTCTATAAAAAAACAATAAAAATATTTTATAATTAAATATTGCTTATTTTTTAAATTGATTTAATGTAACGGAATTTAAAATATTTTCCCATTAAAGGGAATAAGGAAAATAATATCTCCCCTTAATAAATATTTATTTAAATTAAATGTTAAGAAGGTAACTTGAAAAGCATACACATCCTTAGAAATAAAAGGGATAATAAAATGGGAATATACAAAAGGAAAATATATATGGAATATATAATAAGTATATATTAATTATAGAGAGATAAATAGGTATAAATAGTAATAGTTGGAAATTGAGGGAAATCATAACTTAAAAAAAGAGGGGGTGGTTGGGGAGTTCCCTTAACTCATATCTGAAATCTATTAGCGCATACATGCAATATATTACATTAAAAAATTAAATTTATAAAATAATTTATTCAAAAAAAATGCATGTTTATTTTATTTTTTATTATTATTTTATGTTCACTTATAATCATTTTATTAAGTTATAATGTTTATGTTCACCATCCTAATGATGTTTCTTCCACTGTTCTATGATTACATTGGTATACTCAATATGATATATTTCATTTTGAAATGAGTCCATAACTCTATACATATGATGATATGATGTTCATGGAATTCAAAAAGTTTTTTTTATGAAATATCAAAATTTTTCTTATATATGTTTTTTATTTTGTAAAAATGTTTTAGTTTAATGGTTTGTTAATTAATATATTTTTTCCATCCATTATAAACATAATTTTTATTTTTTAATTTTGTTATTATTTATTGATTTAAAAATATGAATAATATTATAATATCATTATTATTTCGTATTCACTATAAAATATTTATTATAACCTTCCCTTAATTTTATATTAGATTTCTAAAAACTATCTCATTATAAGAGATTATAATGACCATGAACAATGATTATTTATAAAAACAAAATATGATTTCGTTATATGGTTCTGTTATTAATATTATTGTATCTTAATATCATAAATTTTATTAAATTAAAAATATATATAAAATTTATATGGTTAAATAAGAATATATAATTGAATATAATTTAAAAGAAATGAGTAGGAGTTCACACCTTACTCCTGAGGAAGAATCCTATCCTAATTGAAATATTCATTTGAAGGGAAGTCTTTTTATAAAATAAGTACCACCATAATATTTACATGAGAGTAGTGGAGATATTTTTATATATTTTATAAAATATAGTATGATTAAGGTGAGTATAAACTTGGGTTGGTGAAGGGTGGAATTTTTTAGTGGAGTAGAGGGGTCATTTAGAATAAAATATTTAAATAAAATAATGTGATAAAATATAATATCTTTAATTAATGATAAAAAATATAGTTCATTATTAAATATATTTTGATTTAATATAAAATGATACAACAATATATTTATATAAAATATAGTAACCTAAAATATTAACTCATTTAAACTGTTAAAAAATACAATACTTATATGATGATTTAATATTCACAGTCCTATTTTATTATTTATGAAGAATAAAAAAACTCCCTAAAATTATTTTGATGGGTTGATTACAAAAATTAAATTAATTTTTTTTATTTTTTTTTATAATTATTACAAATTATTTTTTTTAATAAAATCATTATTTTATTGAAAAAATATTATATTTATAAAACGACCAAATTTATGAAATATAAAAAATTATTTATGATCCAATAAAATTAATAAAAATAATGGTTTTTTGTTAAATATTTTACAAGAAAAAAAATCATTTCAAATATTAAAATTATAAAAACATTATATTTAAATTAAGACAAAAATTATAAGTTTACCAAATAGAAAAAAATAATTTATTTTTATAAAATATTTATTTTATCATATTTAACACTTTTATTTACTTATAATAAGATATAATTTTATTATATTTTTAGTTCATTAGACACCTAAATATTATTTTATAATTCCAATTGGATTGGATACTATTCAAACAGTTGTGTGCCTATTCAAAAAATCATATCTCTAATGTTCATATAACCATTACATTTACAATAAATACTTGTTATATTAATTAATCATAATTCACTACAAATTCAGTGTAGGTAAAATATCCTTTATTTTCACAATTCTAGTTATATTTTTAATTTATTTTTTGTTATAAATTTTGTTCATGTTCGTGATAATATTTAGGGAATAAGATGTCCTATAATGTGAAGTTTAATTTTTTTATTTACATTTTTCTATTGGCATGTAGTACTAATTTTAATTTTTTTTATTATATTTATACTCTGTGTGTAATATATTATTGCTATCATAACAAAATGGTGTTATTTTTTTGTTATAGGGTGAATTAAACATTTTAACAAACCTATATATTGGGGTGGAATTTTTATATCAAAAAGATTCCGTCATTACCTTCTTCAATCATTTATAAATTTTATCCTATAAATTTAATGTCACACTCTATGATGAAAATATATTTGGGTACATTAGTTTCACTACTTCCTCAGGTTCCCATATTAACCCTTAAATTATATGGTTTCCCAACAATAATTTTACAAGGTGGCTTTTATTTTTTCAAATAACATTATATTTATGATCCACCATCTTCATTGAAAACTCCTCATAAAAGAGATCAAGCTCAGACTATACTTCTTATAGATTTAGTACGTGTGTAATATGTAGTATACATTTCTTTAGTAGAGATTCATGAAACACATCATTCACTTGAGATACATTGGGTGGGAGAGATAGTTAATAATTTTTAGCTCCAATCGAATCAAGAATCTAAAAGAGAAAAATATACCTAGGACATATCTTTCCCTTACTCCCAATCATCATGGCACTATTCCATAGAGATATATAGTGGAAAATATATCTCTAATCTCTACCTCCAAGTCTCATTGGTGATTGTTCATGCATTTCTTCCCTTGACACTATAATTCATTGATGTATTGTTGAATGTATTTGAACATAACTATCATTTTCACAACCAGTTTAGGTCCCCACATCTTATTTTATCCAATTTCTATCCATATTTTTGGAGTTCTACAATTTATCATAGATTTGGAATCACAATGATAAATCTAGATTCATATGTGGAAATTATTTTTTAATGGAAACAAGATCAATGGATGATATTGATCTCATCCTACTTTAAAGTCTATTGAGAAGGATCTATGTATATCATAAGGTATCAATATAGTTCTTTTATATTTTACATCATTGTGGGGTAGATATTTTGTAATAAATTTAATGTATTTGTTCAAGGAGAGTTGAGTATCTTTCTAAAACATTTAGGTGAACCTAGATTCTCGATCAGATGCATTTGACATTGTTGTTCCATGTAGAATCACCACATCTATAATGTATAAATATTAATATTTATTGAGTGATAAGTCATCAAAAATAGAGATTAAGTGGGAAGACATTATATGTTGGTCCACTAAAATTCATATGAAATTATTTATTTTCAATTTATTAAAATAATAATGATAAAATAAATTGTGATGGTTTCCTATTTTAATGTTGGTATATGCAATGTTTTAATCACCCCTTTTACTATTTTCACTCTTTTGACACATATTGGGATACCTAGAACATTGTTGTATAATAAGAAATATTATTTATAATATCATCCCACTCGTCGTGATCAGGATGATATCATTAAATATTTTTAGTCCCTTGAAAGATATAAAAATTTGAAAAATGAGCATCATCTAATTGATCCTTATATATTAGGGGCTAGGGTATTACGCACACTTTCCCCAAATATCACAATTTCATCCATATCCATGTTTAATTTTAATTATTTCACCTCCTATATAATATTAAAATTATTTTTTGTCTCTATATACTCCCATTGAGTTTTATTAAATTTCTATATAATAGATGGTTGAGAAATCATTTGTGTAATGTGGGATATTATGAGGTTCCCTAGACCCATAGTTTGAGATCTAATTAAAAAACGTTCTTTAAACCTTATATTTGATAAAATATACAGTGAAACTATCATTACTTTAAATTATTTACATAATCTCATCTTTATATATAAAAAATAATCACAAAATCCCATGAATAGAAGGTTTAATATCACTAGGGACTAGATACATAGAAATTTTGTTTACTAATTTTTTGACTTTTTCTCCATAATAGAATCATAATAGGCCATTTTATTGAATTTTCATTGGTTAAACTAAACTTTATAAACTATGGAATGGATACATAAAAGAGGTTTGAGGTAAAATACCCAATAATAGAAAAAATTAAACAACTTGTAACTAAGGGATAGATAAATAGTGAGCGAGAAAACAAGAGAATGAGAAAAATATCATATTCAGAAGAACAAGGAACTATAAGAGTTTTCCATATTTCATGATTTAAGGATAAACAATATTAAATAAAATAAATATAAAATGAAAAATGTATGTTAAATCTAGAGACATTAAACATGATTCAAGGAGAATAATCATATGCACAATATTATGACATAAGAAAGTGAAAAAAATAAGCATAGAAATAATATGCCAATTCCACCAACCAAGACATTCCTTACGTAGTAGGATTGGGGTAATCACCCATTTACCTTCTTGGTATGGGGTTAATCCTTTTTTATACCCCTGGTTTTGGGATAATTCTGCCATTTATCCTTTGGATTTGTTAAAGTCCAATTATGTACCTTTTGGATTGGGATAAAAGATGCTTTGAATTCATTAACATAATATAAAACCCTTAATTTACATATTTTCATATGACATGTTTTCTCATGAACCCTTTATCTGGGGATAAATCTTATTTTTTACTCTTTTTAATGGGATATATCCTCCCCTATATTCCTTTTATACCAATAAATACGTTAGTGTACACCCAATATTGGGATAAATCCTTAATTTTACCATTTTCAACTCATGAGATAAAAAATTCAGTAAGTAATTGAATGGATTTATAGGAACCCACCATTAATCGTCAATAAACATGTGTTACACTTTAATAATATCCCTCTTCACATCATTAAGAACCCATGGAATGAAAAATGGGCTTCTTATCATTTCAAGATGGTGTCCCCAATATTAAATTCAAGAATGTGAACAGTTGATACCTAAAATTTAATCACCCAAAATGGGTATTTTATAATAACATATTGATGGTGATTCAGTAAATATATTTTATAAATAAATATAATATAGATAAAAATAGAAAAAATATAGTGAAATCAGTAGAGAAAGTAATAAATTTCTTCTCTCTTTGGTGTTACGGATGAAGAAACTGTTTCTCTGAACATTTTTAGAATGGTATATTTTGATAAATCCAAATGAAATAATTTTAAAATATTAATATTTGGAAATAAATCTTAATAATGAAACCATAATAATACATAAAGGTTTTCAAATAATTGAGGCGATAACACATTGAAAAAAAATTTAGAAACGAATATTCTATAACTGAGACTTGAAAAAGACATAACAGGTTTTAGAAAGGTTATGTGAAAAAACATTGAATAAATTTTCATTTAAAAATAATATTAATTATTGGTGATTTCAAAAATACAAAAATAATTCCAAATGGTTAAGTTTATATTCCTTAAAAACGTTTTATTTTGAAAGGATGGAATTTTTTTAATATTTTGAAATACCTTTATTGGGAGCCCATATCTTTAAAAGAGTAAAAGAATATACCTTAAGAAAAGGATAGAGAAATATTCAATTCTTATGGGATAAACATAATTAGGTTTCCTTTATAATGGATAACATTTTTAGTAAAAGAAAATATGGAAAATGAGGGAAAATCATTGTTAATTAGGATAGAATTTACTCTAAAAATTATGTTCTCTTTATGGGGAAGAAATTCACTAAGGATAAATATTTGAATATAAATTTTAAATTTCTCCAATTAGAAAGATATATTACAATGAAATAAAATCCTATTGTGACTGGAAACATTCATGGAAGAAAAAGGTTCAAAATAAGCCTTAATAATCAATGAAGGGAGTTGAGTAAACAAAGATACTTCTAATCTTGGTATCTTTTAAATCTAAATAAATTTAAAGAAAGAACACAATATGGATATGAACAACCTTTTAATTACATGAATATGATAAAATAAATTCATTAACAAGTAATCAAACCATATCAATGATTTCATGGGGATTAATAATAAAAATCTCTCAATAAAAAAACTGAAAAAACCCGTTACCACCAATTCTTACTTTATTGAACAAAACATAACAAACTATTTAATAAAAATAACTTTAATTTATAAATAATATGGAAAATTATATCTATATATATATAACCATTTATATGATTTTTAAAATTATTCTCTATATGTAAATTAGTTTGTTATTATATTTTTTTGTTATTGAGTGCAAGTAATTTAGATTGTTTTAAAGTGGTTTAATAACAGAAATGTTATCCTTAATTCTTCTTCTAATGTAAATCATTCCCAAATTATGAATTATAGAATTATAATTTTTATGTATGGATTCCTTAATTTCCATTTTATTAGGTTATATAAATTGATATGAATCATGGAAAAGGAAGTTACGATGAAATATTTTCATCATATTTAATGATGAAAAGGTGATGTATCAATGAATAGAGTAAATATCATAAAAAACAATCCAAAATAATAAAATCATATTAAAAAAAATATTTTCAAATTATATTACCAATATATATAATTACTTAATCATTCATGGTTTACACATTAAAATATTATTCACATTAGTGGTAAAAAGTAATCCAAACAAGAGCATGCTGGAATGATTTTTTGAGTAATGAAATGTTTTTACATAATTTTAATATAACAATTGTAGAAGAAGAATAATTTAATTAATGTTATTTAACATTATTAAATTCATTATTATAATTATCCATGTCGGGAGGTGATGAAAATTGATATTTATCGCCTATGGAGGTGGTAGTCCGTAATAAACATGTAGAATGAATATATTTCTAAAAAATGGGATAAAATAGAGGTATATGATAAATTATTATTTCAAAATTAAAATTTTAAAATATTCCAAATTTTAATTCATCAAATATATAGTTCTTAAAAATCATGAAATTCAATTAGGAAAAACAAATGACGACGTTTCATGGAGGTGGTAGTCCGCACAAACACATGATTGACATTATATTGGTTCTCTATGTGTTTATGAAGAAATAAATATGGGGTTTCCATTAATATAATAACAATTCATTATATGGATGATTTTTATTTTCTTATATTAAAATTTTAGAGCATGTATGGAAATGGAAAATTTAGAATAAAATGTTAATGTTTAAGTAATATTCATGCATGGACCCTTGACCTTCTCTTGAAATACACCATAGAAATGGAGTGATTTGGATAAGTAATTGATACTAGAGTCTTGTAAAAATTATATTTAATTTTATGAGGATAAAAAATTTATAAATTTGAATTAAATTTAATGTAATAGGGGTGGTATGATAGGTTGTAATTATTCCCCTTTTAAATGAGGAGAAAAAGCCTCTTTTGAGAATACCCATAATTTTTCAATAATGGAATGACCGTATTAAAGGAATAATGGATAAATAATATTTATTTTATTGGTTTTTTGGTGGCATAAGGTCTAATAATACTCTTATATGTTTTCACCACGTTTTATAAACATGTTTCAGTCATTTAACTAAATTATTTTTACATTTTACCATTTTTGTGTTTACCATCAAAATTTGTTTTTACACTAGTAGTTTTTAATTTTTCAAAAAAATAAGGTAAAAATTTTAACTGAATTATTTTTTTTTATCCAAAATTTAAGCTACATATATTATATTTAAATTTATAAAAATTATAAATGTAACATTTAAATTAAAATATTTAATATATAGATAAACTATTTTGTATACATATTTAGTTTTTACCATTAGGTGTTCTTAATTGGGTTTTGTATTGATTACCAATTGAATTAGTGTTAATGGTTTTATATATTGGTTTAAAAACTATATAAAATGAATTTTTGACAAGTGATTTACTTATTTTAATAGATTACAATTCCATAACGTTTATAAAACAATTCATTGAAAATAATTGTTTTACCATTACCCAAGAAAATAACTTTAATCCTGGTAATCATATTTTTTTGGAAAAAAAGTATATTATAATTATTTCATAAAATGAATATGATTATAAAAAATATTGAACCCATTTTAATTATTCTAAATTGAAAATGTGTTGGAAACTGATTTTCTATATAACAGAAGGATTTTTTTAATGTATAAATCACTTTTTTTCCAAAACATTAACCATAGGCTTCATAAATTAAAAAAAATGTTTATAATTTTTTTTCTTATAACTTATAAATATAAATTTTTATATAATTTTTTATAATGAATTTTAAGACACTCTTATATTATAGTAATTTTTTAAAATTAATGGTATTAGAAGAATCCATATTTATTACTATTAACCAAAATATAAATTATTTTAGAAATATATAAAAAATTATACCAAATCTAGTTTTGAAAATATGTAGTAAATATTTTATTTTATTTTTAAAAAATACATTCAAAAATTTACAGAATAATCTTTTCAATGAAAATTCAACATATAAGGGACTTTGTTTTTATCGAAAACCACCTTTTTAAAACTATATGTATTATTAATAAAATTTCGTTTTCAATAATAATTGATTATAATGTTTTTATTTCATAATGGGATTATTTTAATTATTACTTTATAAATAATAATCACAAAATATGTCAATTCTCAATTTTTTGGAATTTCATGAGAAACATGTTATCAAACATAATACTAATTTAGAGAAAAGTATTTTCCAAAATATTGTGGAGTTAGACCCCCCAAAAATAAATTCCATATTCATAATTTTAATAATCATTCACTAAATTAAGAATCTAGGTGACCCAAAATAATATCAACACATATCTATTATTAATTTGCAAACATCACTATATATAAAAAGACTATGAAATTTTTTATCCCAAATATGCTTCATTAAGAGTTCATAGGGATATATCTTTCATCAAATCAATTTCATGACCATGGTTCCATCAAATTAATACAAAAAAAGTTAGTATAATTTCCAATTAAATAATTATAATGACCATGTCAACATAATATATCAATCCTAATATGTATTCCCCAGTAACACCTTTATTTCAACCTATGAATCATTCTGTTCAACTATAATGTAATTGTGTCTACATATAAATCCATAAAAATAATATATGTTGTAAATGGTTATTTTTATATTGATTTATATAAACTAAATCATCAATTGATTACAATAAATTTAAACCCTTTATATTTCTTTTAAAGAGATGGTGATTAACTAAATCATAACCTGTGGGAGTTTCTATCCATGTGTGTAGCCTTAGGCACAATATTATAACATAATAGTGTGGAATAAACATAATAATATAAATAATATATCAATTATACACATGGAGACTTTTATCACATATTAGGATTATGATAATTAACTATGTACTTTTTTGATATTGGGATAATCTTCCATTGTAACCTTAGGCTTGGGATAATCCTATGATGTTCCATTTTTCATGGGATAAATCCTCATATCTACCCTTTATCCAAGGAAACATACTTATGTTTACACTTTGTATTGGGATAAGTCCTCTCATTCACCCATTTACTTAGGAAAAATCATCCATTTTACCCTTTGGTTTGGGATAAATCCTCTTTCATACACTTTATCATGGGATAAATCCTCCCATGTACCCTTTGGATTAATATAAACCCTCTCGTGTACCCTTTTACTTTGGATAAATATTAATGCATGACCTTTTTTTCTCATGAGATATAAACATCACCAATTAATTTAAGGGAGATATAAGACCACATATATCACCCATCCATATAAATGCGTTCCACATCAATACAAAAATTCCTTACATCATTAAAAACCTATGGAATGAAAAATTTAGTTTATAACATTTCTAAATGGTACAACCAAAATTGATCTAATGAATGTTAAAGGTTGATGCCCAAAATTAAATAACCCAAAAATTATTTTTCATAATAACATATATAGGGTCATTTGGAAAAATAATTTCCCAGGAAATATAGACATTAGAGAAAATAAGAAAAATGGTATTGAAATCATAAAAGAGTTTTTAAAAAATTCATTTCTCTTTTGAATACAAGAATAAGTCATAATCACATTGAAAATTTATATTTTAGAAGTTCACTTTTATGAAATTTAATATAATTAATCTTTAAAATATATATATGATAATAAGTATCAATAATGTATCTTTGATAATAAATAAATTTTTTTTAAAATGTTGATGTGAAATCACTATGAAATAAATATTTTTTTAAAAAAGTATTCTATAATTGAGACATGAAAAAGACTTTATGGTAAAAAATATTTGTATTTAGATCACGTAGAAAAAATATTATTTTAAAAATGATATTTTTTAATAGATTCATTAAAAAGGACATAATATTTTTTTAAAAATCTAATGATAAAACACTTTGAAAGAATTTTATTTTTAAAGATCAATAACTATTTATGTTTTTACATAATAAGTTTATTGAAAACCTATATCATAATGAGAGTAACAAAAAAATTATTTTGAAAAGATGGGAAGGAAAATATGATGCTCACATGAGATAAATCATAATTTGGTTTCCAATTATAAAGGGTTAAATTAGTGTTAAACAATAATATTCAAAAGGGGAAATTAAAATTTAAGAGTATGGGAATTATTATCTACAATGATATACTTTTATGTGGAAGAAAATCTCCATGGAATGAGATTTGAATCAAAATTTTCATTTCAACTAGTGGGGAAGGGAAATTTTCATGGAATAAAATGATTGGGTCGAATTACACAATCATAGAAGAAATAATTTTAAGAAGAATTATCATAACTCAATTAAGGGAGTTGAGTTAACAAATACCCTTAAAACCTTTTTATATCTTTAATGGAAGGACATATAAAGAAAAAAGACAATATAGATCATGAAACCCCATTAATTTTTAGAATATGGTATAATCAATTCAATAGAATGTAATCAGACCATATAAAATATTCCATAGTTCATAAAAACAAATATGCCTTAATAAATTAAATATGAGACAAAGAACCCAATACCTTGTATTCATTCTTAATAGAACACACTCTAAAATCCCAAATAACAAATATTATTGATTCAATAACTTATTATATAGCATTATAAATATATATAAAATTTCATACAATTATTAAATAATTATAGGATATATTTATTTTAGTTATTTGTTATCTATTTTTTATATTTGGTATGAGTAATCTTGATTATTTTGAACTATGTCTGTACTAATAGTGTAATTAATCACTCTTCTCAAAAAATTAATAATTAAAGGATTATTAATTACGAATTAATATTTTTTTCAATGATTAATTAAGTCGCACTTCATTACAAAAAATAAATGGAAAATGTATATAAAAATGATGTTGTAATGAACTAGTTCTAGTGTGATTATTGATTGAAAAGTGATATATTAAAAAATATATTAAATATTAATAAATAATTTATATACTAATTAAAAAATATTACATAAAATATTTTTATATTATATTTCTGTTATATAATATTTCGTAATCTAATTTGGTTTAATCATTATAAAATCATTGAAGTATGTGGTAAAAATCAACCCAACCGAGAGTGCTTTATAATGATTTTTTGACTAAGGATATGTTTTTATAAAAGCGTAATAAATTTTTTACAGAATAATAAAAAAATAAAAAAAATAAAAAATAAAATTCAAAAATTCATTATTATAAAAAACTATATATTTTGATGATGAAAATTTAAATTCTACTTTCATGGAGGTGGTAAACAACCATATGCTTGGTTAATAATTCCATTTCTAAAAAAATGGAATATAATAGAGGTATATGATAAATTATAATTTATGAATTATAATTTTTGAATATTAATTAAATTAATTTCTCGAATCAATCCTTATTACCAACAATGAAAGGTGGCACTAACGAATGGAAGTCATCATTTTGAGGAGGTGATAGTCTGCACAAAATCATGATCGGCATTCTTTTGTTATTAAAAGTTGGTGGGAAGGAAAAACAATGGTTGTAAAATTAATTTAATGAATATTATGTGTAAATATGGAAATAATATCATTATATTTATATGGTTAGAATATATTTTAATGTGAAAAATAATGAATGAAACATTAAGTATTATGTAATACTCACGTTCGGCCCTTGAACATTCTCTTGAATGATTCCATAGAAATGACGGAAATAAGATAATTAACTGTGACCATTGACCTATGATATTGAGATTTATTTTTAAAATAAGAAAAATTATATAGGTTTTGGATGAAATTATAATGAATAAGTGTGTCATGATGTAGTGGAATTCTTCACGTTTCAAATGAAGAGAAAATGGATTATTTCTAAATACTGATTACTTTTCAATAATAACATCACACTATTGAAGGTTTAATGGCTCCGAAATTTATAAATGACGGATTTTGGTTTTATATATGGTAATGAAATCCTCAAATACTTCTTTTTATATATTTTTAATCATTTTCAATCCTTTTACAACTTTATTTTTATATTTATCCATTTTGGTTTTTACCATGGTAAATATTTTTTACCCTAGTAGTCCATATATTATTAAAAATATAAGATGATAATTATAACTATATTTTTATGTTATAAAACTAAATTTAATCTCTATACAGTGAATTTTAATTTATAAATAACATAAAATTTACTTTTAAATTTATTCGTATAATATATTGAAAAATAATTTTGTAGAAAAATATTATTTTTAACACTAACTATTATTAATATTATTTCGTATTTATCAATAATTTAATAAGTGTTAAAATATTTATATATATATGTTTAAAAATTATATTATCATGAATTTATAGACTATTTTAATTTATTATATATGAAAAAATTACCCAATTTTAATAAAATTGTTCATTGAAAATGACAGTTTTACCAGTATCTATATAATTAACATTTATCCAAGTAATCATATTTTTATACCTAAAAATTATATTTTACTTATTAAATAATATGAAATTATTTTTCTGAAATAGAAAATATATTTTTTATATTTAATTTTTATAGGTGTTGAAAACTTATTTTAAATATAAGCAAATAAAACAAGTTTTTAATTTAGCATATTACATAAGTTTCCAAAATCATAAACATAGGTTTCATAAGTTCAACAGATCGTTTTTAAATAATTCATTTTACCATATATATATATATATATATATATATATATTTATATGTAAAATTTGAAATTACTTTTATTTCATTCTTGTATTATGATAATTCTATAAAAGGGATTGAATTATAATTATTTTCCTTTTTGCCTACAAATAGATTATTTCAAATGAATTTCAAAAATTTACTCTAAGATAATTTTTTGATAATGAGGTAAACAATTTTTTACATTTTCAAAAATTAAAATTCTATATTTTATCAATTATTCCATTAAATTAAAATACAATATAAAAAGAAAGATTCCATTTATTGAATATTTCCCTTTTATGTCATTACATGTTCTTAATAATATTTTATATGACATTATAATTTATTAATTTATTATTTATTACTAAAGGGTTCATTATTCATATATTTTTCTTAATAATAATAATATAATATGTTATTTCTAATTTTAGTTCAATGTTTTGTGTAAAACAATGTATCGATCATAATATTAATTTAATGAAAAATAATATTGAAAAATCATAGGGTGTTATATTCTCCCCACTTAAATAAATTTTTGAATAAATGTTTTGATATTTTTACATAGATGTAAGAAAGTAAGGGATCTATAAGAGACTCAAGATATATCTTCTACTACGATATATAATTCTATATCCTTGGTATGTATATGAAAACATTTGTCGGAAATATTATTCTTTAAGTATTTTTAGGGACTTACCTATAACTGCTTAACTTTCATGATCCCATTTCCAACTAAATTCTAAAAAAAGGATTTGATAATGATAAATCACATAATTGTATATGATCATATGCATATTATAACTAAATCATAATATGTATTATCTTATCATAACTTCATTTCAATATATGATTCTTTTGCTTCAACTATGATATAATTGGATAAAAGTATCTCTCCATCAATATAACCTAGGTTGACAATGTTAATCATCCTATTAGTTTATATAACCTAACTCATCATTGGATTTCAATATATTCAAATTATTTATATTTTATAAAATAGTGTGACTAGCAAAATCATATACCTTCTAATTTTTAATTTAGGTGTGCAGTCATAGGCTTACGAGTCATGCACAAAAGTCAATATTGAGTTGACAATCATAAAACATTTTCTATGGTTATTACCCGTATGTTCTTTTGTGCCTCCATTGCATCCAATTTGAACTATCTAACCAAATGAGTAATTTCTAGGAATATAATATCTACTTTACCAAAGATGTAGTATATTATACAATACTTAGTCATGTCCTTTAGACTTATCCCAAGGGTTTAAACTAATGAACTATTATTATAATCTATAGTTGAACAAAAATTATTCATATAAAACTGAACACTAATCAAATATAAACGAAGGAACCCTAGACGCACACCCCAGATCTATTTCTAAAATGACTTTATTTAAATAATGGATTTAATAAAAAACTAATGTGATCATATAATCATTTTTCCATATTAGCCAAACATTATCTTTATATCTCATAAATAATCACACAATCCCACGAATATAAGTATTACTATATTAGAGGACCAATTACTTTAGTATGTTATTTTAAAATCATCTGAATGGTTGTCCATGATTTATCCACAAAAGAATAGATTATATACTTCTCATAGGTTATATTTTTCTTCAAAACTTGGGGAATGATAACATAAGAAAATGTTGTGATAAAATTCTAAGTATGGGAAAAAAACTCGTCAATATGTCATCAAGGGATCAATTAAAATTCATTTAGGAAAAATGATACTGGGAGAAATATCGTATTAAATATAAAATAGAAGAGTAAATGATTTCCATAATTTATTATAAAAGGACTTGTGATATATTGTGGACAAGAATATACCTTTGATAAATTTTACAGAATCTTGGTACAATAAACATGACTCAAAGATCATAATTATACTCATCAAATTATGATATATGATTTTTTAATAACCATAATCATAGAAAAAACATGTCATGGATACTCAACATGAAATTCATCACATAATAGGATTGGGATAGTCATCAGTGTACCTTATTTGGATTCATATAATTATACTATGTACCCTTGGGCTTGAGATAGTTCATCCATATAACATTTGGATTGAGATACATCCTCATGTGTACTCTTTATCTACGCTTAAATCTTCATGTGCACCCTTTTTCTGTAGGACCCCGGGACACCCTGAGAGGGGAGGGGTGAATCAGGGTGTCAACTTTTTCTTTTAAACTGATGGATCTTGTTCCCATGTTGGTTGGAACTAGTTTAACCTGTATGATGGATATGAGAAGAAATCAAACATTCACATTCAGAGAGAAAACATAAAACTTTTTACTTGGTTCACCACTAAGGGCTACGTCCAAGGAGCATATGCCGACATGTTGTCTGTTTTACCAAATTCCACTATTATTCACCAGTTGTGGATTACAAAAGTTCAGGAAAAATCACTCTGTCCCAGCCTCACTGCCATTACAACTGTTCAGGGATATCCCACCGCTTCCCTTGGGTCACTCCCATTGACTCCCCCTGACTCACTGCCTTTGGTGAAGTCCCAATCAGTTTATAGACATGAAGGTCTCTTCAAAAGATTTTCATTAAAGTCTTTACCTCTGCCTAGCGCGAGACTCTACTTGAATCGATGTCCGAAAATGATGCACTTGTCGCACTAAACCACTGAACCGGATAACCAGAACTTGGAAACAAGTTTCACTGACAATTGCGCACAACACCAACCCTTTGCACGCAAGACCATACTATTGCGAACACTATTTCATTTTTGCACAGAAAAATATTTCACAAAACAAAACCCTTTTTTGTGAAAACATAATCTTTTACACACTACATCATTTTTTATGCGCAGCCCTGCCTATTTCGTCCATCCCAGATTTTTCCACTCAACTCAAATTTTTTGCACAAACTAGAATATTTCGCACAGCGAGGAATTTTTCACGCAACCGATATTTTTTTGCAAAGCTCGGAATTTTTCGCGCAAACCCCTTTATGTGAAAATTTTATGCACATCATACCTGGGATCATATCTAAGACTTCAACCTTAAGAAATTAGGGGTCACCTTCTCTTTATAGGATTTTAAGACCCCAGGGCGCAAAACCCCATGTGGCACAAAAAACCTCTCATTTGGCGTGTAATATTTCACGCATGTACCGTTTTTCACGCACATGTCCAAATTTTTCATGCAGTCCATGCCTTTACCATTTTGAAATGTTCTGATTCCGAAACACTATTTGCGTGAAATACATCAATCCACTATTTCACGCTCCACGCTGATTTTCGTGCCCAACTTAAATATTTCGCGTAGGGCCCTCCTTTTTCACACACCACTTCCTCTTTGCGCGCGCCTCCTTTTACCAACAATCCATGTCTTCATTTTCGGATTTTGAGGCCCAAAAATATGGAAAACACTGGGAGAAGATGCTACCTTTTATACTGTTTTCAGCTTAAACTGTATGATCACTTTGCTGGTACATATTCTGAACTTCCACTGAGGATTGACAACAAACACAAACCATATTCCAATTCATGCATAAAATAACCATGGTTCCAACATTTTCATGGTAAAAATCATAATGTATTCCCTTTACCTTAGTGTAAATACTCTTGTGTATCCTTTTCATTGGGATTAATCTTCTTTTGTACCCTTTGGTTTGGAATAAATCATCCTGTATACCTTTGGGCTTGGGATAAATTATTATCTCTTATCTTTTGTGCGGTTGAGATATAAACATGACCAATACAATATAGGGGATATAGGAACCCACCCATCACTAATTCATACATACGTATTCAATATGAAAAAAACCATTTATCAAATATTTAAGAATCCAGGGAATGAAAGATTGGTTTCATAACATTTCATGATGGTATTTCCAAAAATAACCAAAGAATCTGAATGGTTGATACCCAAATCACAATCACCCTAAATTAGCCTTCATTAAGAAAATTTAGTGGTTTATTCATCATAAAATAAATTACATGTAATATTTCTATTATGTAAAATAGGAAATTGGTAGTGAAATTTTAAAAGAGTTTTATTATCCACTTTTATCATTGTAATAAGAGAAGAAGTTATAGTCACTTTAAAAAGTCATTTTTAAAAATCCCGCTTTTGAGAAATTGAAAATATTCTTTTTTAAAAAAAAATATTGAAAGAAATATTAATAATGATTCCTTAAGTGACACGTTTTTCTCTAAAAAATATGATGTGTAAATACATTGAAAACATTTTACTATAAAACTAATCTTGCATAATGGTGACGTGAAAAATACATAATGTTTTTAGTGAGGTGAGGTGTAAAAAATCTGTATTAATTTACCTAAATATTTTTAATTATGGATTCTTTAAAATACATCAATTTTTCATAAATTTATGTGAAAAGTCTTTGAAAAACTTTTATATTGAAAGGATGGAAACCCACATAAATATTTTGAAATACATTTGTTTAAAACCTAAAATGTATAAAATAAGAAAAAACTACTCTTGAAAAGGGGAGAATGAAATTTTAATTTTATAAGGTATAACATATAATTATCAGGAAATACAATCCTTTGGTGGAATAAACAAAACATGGATTAACTATGTTTATGAATAATTATTTAAATTCAACTAATGTAGCTGATTTTATAAAGACCATTATATCCTTAGTTTCTTTTAAATCAAATTACATTTAAATAAATTAAAAAAATTGTACCTTAAAAACCCATTAATTATATTAAAATTTAAATATACATTTATTTGTCATTAATCAAACCATATTAAACATTTCAAGGATCAAAATAAGAAAAATGTTTCCTGAAATTAAATGTGAGACAAAGAACCCCTTACCTTGAATTCCTTCTAATTCAAGCATTCTCTGAAATCCTATAAAATAAATATAACTCTCTTAATAACTTATTCCATAATATTATTCATTTTTAAAACCATTTATATATTTATTCTATTAGTATTATTTAAATGTATATTAGTTTTTTATTATCTATTTTTAATAGTAGGTGTGGGTATTCCTGAATTTTTTGAAATATTTCATAATAATGGTGTTATTATTCATTCATCTCCAAAAGATAATATCTCACATATTATGGAAGATATAATTATAATATTATTCATTTATTCTTTACATTCTATTTTATTAGATCAAATAAATGTATACGGTTCATGAAAAATGACATTCTTATGAACTACTTATGGCATGTTTAACGATTAAATGATGATAAATTAGTAAATTGATAAAATATTAATAACATACTTATATAATAATAAAAGAATAAAAAATATTCTAATATTAAGTGATATGAAAATTATAAAATGTCCCAAAATTATTTATGATTTAAACATTATAACATAATTCATGTAGGTGAAAAAAACCGACAAAAATGTGAGAATTGTTTAATGATTTTATTGGGTACGCACATGTTTTTTTATATTGATAATTTATATTTTATGGAATTATAATATTGTCATAAATATTTTTTAACTTCATTAAATTCATTAATAAAACTATACATGTTGGGAACTGATGAAAAATGAACCTGATCATTCATGGAGGCGGTAGTCCACCATATACATGATTAAAGATTCCACTAATTAGTGAATGGGATAGAATGAAAGATTGTGAAAAAAATATCATTTCCAAAATGTCATTATAAAAAATTTCTATCAATCATTAATATAATTTTTCATTGTTATAAATGATGAAATATAGTGATGATATATGAAAGATGTTGTTTTGTAGTGTTGGTGGTCCCCACAAATGCATGATTGATATTCTTATATATTTATATGTGGTTGGGAAGGAATAAATAAGAGATATTTAATTAATATAATAACACATATGTATACTAATGATAATGAATTTATTATTTGAAAATTTATTTATTGGTTTGGAATTTAAAAATTATGAAGAAAACGTTGAGGAATAAGTAATGCTCACATTGGGACCTTGAACATTCCCTAGAAAGTATCCTTGGAATTAAACGAATTTGGCTAAATAATTGAATATATATTCTTATGAGATTGATATGGGTTTATATTAGGAGAAAAATGGAATAGTTTTAGGTTGAAATTTTACAGAATAAGTGTTGCATGAATGGGTGGAATTCTTCCTCGATTAAATTAAGAGAATATGGATCTTTTGTGAATACCCATTTCTTTTTAAATGTTTTTTTGAAACTATTCAATGGTAAAGGGATATAAATTCTTTAAATAATTTAATATGGTGTGATATAAGTCCTATAATTACTCTTGGATCTATTTTACCACATGTTTTAAACATGTTTCAACCCATTTACTACTTATTGTTTACATTTTACATTATTTGTTTTTACCATGGTATGCGGTTTTTACCTAAGTGGTTTATATTTTATTAAAAATATAAGGTCAACCTTGTAACCATGTAAGTATTTTATAAAAATAAATTTATTATTCATATAGACTATTTCAATTTATAAATAAAATAAAATAAACATCAAATTAAAACATTTTATATACAGAAAAAATATTTTTTAGAAAAATAATGTTTTTACAATTATGTTGTCTTTAAGTTATTTAGTATTGATCATGAATTTAATGAGTTTTAATGAATTTATATATAGGATTAAAAAAATAATCTTCATTTTTTATAATATATAAATTTATTTTTTAAGTTAAAATTTAATAATGTTAACAAAATAATTTCTTGTAAATAATAGTTTGACTGTTATCACAAAAATTAACATCAATCCTAGTAATCCTAGTTGTATTACAAAAAATGAAATTGGACTTATTAAATAATATGAAAATTTTGATCAGAAATATGAAATCCATTTTTAATATTTAATATATAGAAGTGTTGAAAAATTATTGTTTATATAAGTGTATAAAAATAGTTTCTTCTATAAATTATTACTTATGTTTCCAAATCGTTGAGCGTAGATTTCTTAAATTTCAAAGTGTGTTCCAGAATGATTATTTTTAATATATGAATACATATATCTATTTGTTATTTTATTTGTTATTCTTATTCTTGTACTTTTCATGTATATGAATATTATATCCCCTTATTTATTCATCTTGGATATGGATACATGTAATTTTCTACTTATAGCATTAACAACTTTATCCACTTTCCCAGGAATGTAGTGGACTGAGAAACCATTTTCCATGATATTCATTATCCATCCTCATAGTCGAATGATGACCATCTTCTATTTCAATATACACATTAGAGTAATTTGATCCATATATATTTCACACTTATCCCTATAGATATATTTCATCTAAATATATAATATATTGATTACTGTGGCCAACTCAAGGTCTTGTTTTGTTTAATTTTTATCATGAACCATAAAATATATTGAGGAATATGCTATTATTTGTTCCCTTTTAATAAGTAAACCGCTACATGAAGAGAGTGTGAGTACATGTATGGTGATTAACCATTCTTTCAATTCCTTGAATCACTCTTCACATTAATGAGTCAAGGAAAACATTACTCCCTTTTTAGTTTTCTAAATTAGTGTTTTTAATAATTTTGACAAGTTCCTCAAAAATAATTAATAGTACACATATAATCGAACGAAAAAATAGATATCAACTATAGATTTTTTTCTAGTCCATTACTCAATTACCATTTTCTTTAAAGGATAAAAAATACATACTTTTCCATGAAAACATTATCCAAGATTGTTACCTAATCTATTCAGAAGTAATATTTAATTTAATTTTCATATATATTCTCCTTCATCAAAATCATTATCAGGTAACTAAATTTCTTCTCATGTTCTTCCTTTATTTTTCATTATATGAAACTTTTATCTTAAAAAACCTCAAACAAATTATCAAGTTAATATCTCAGGACTCTATTGATTAAGTCTATAAACTTTTCAAAGAATTTGTAAGAGGAAAATGAATCTCTATGGACTTATAATTCCCATATATTATATAAAATATAGTATTAGAAATATCCTCCTTTTCACATTAAATTGATGATATCACAACCAAAGGTCCATCTTAGAGATGCACCGAGCCACATATAATATATTAAAAAATCAGAAAATATATTGTAGGAAATTTTTTTCATGATATTCCTGAGTTTCAAATAATCAATATATAATTATAATTACCCATAATTATTTTTTGAGAAAGTGGATCAGTTCACCCCATGCTGAAGCACTTGGGTGTATACAAGCCTTTTCCACCTTATCATATTTGTTTACATCAATTTTTGTTGTTCAACAGGGATAAATTTATAGGGACTCCAAGAAATAGGTAAATATCTAGGTATATGGTCAATTTAGAATTCGACTTCTCAATCAAGATAAATACCACACAACTCTTAGGGGGAATATGTCATAAAATTAACTTACAATGGTCTTTATTTCAAAATAGATCCACTTCTTTTTCTAAATAATAATATAAATATATTTATATAATTTCTCATAATAAAATATTATCCATGCTTAAGAATTAGTTTCCGAATAAGATTCATCATTTTCATTGAATTTGTATAGAATTCGATGATGATTTGGGACACTGAGAGTGATTTCATTATCCCATAAATTGATATTGTCTCTATATAAATATATTCAATCCATTCCAAATATATGTTTGAATTCAACAAAATGGATTATAAAATGTTTATAGGGAGATTAATCCAAATTTTTTTAATTTTCTATGATTATATACCTGAGATAAATTAATTTCATTAGATAATACATGCACCGAAAACTCAAAATTCATTTCTTTAGGTGGTGTTTGAATATTTCTACTAAATATGGATGATTTGAATGAAATCCTGAATCTATAATAAAATTATTCATTTTATTTTCACTAATAAATAACAAGAATACATGTCTACATTTTATTCTCATTTTAATCATGTAGTAAAACTAAAATATAGTTAGGGGTGTGAATATTGAATGTTTATTCATAAAATGGAAAATAATTTACCTAGAAATAGTAACTCATAAATCACTTATATAAACCTAATTAGGACATTGTAATATTCAAAAAATCTAATTCATTATTTATTTCCTATCACACTTCTCCAAACTAGACCACAAAAAATAACTAGACCACGCTCTGTTACAAACAGTAATAATATGATTCCTCATACAGATATTTTTACAAAAAAAATATAACTAAAGAATCTATCATTCTAGTATCTTTGGGAGATTATCTACAATACATATCAGTGTAAAAATAAAATAAATCTTCTTAATTAAAATATATATGATATAATCTCAAATGTCATTCAAATTTTACTACTACAATGGATACCGAAAGGAAATATATAATATAAAAGTGTGATCTAAAATTATCTTTATGGTAACAAGCATGATAATGAATAAAAAATGTTTCCAAAGGAATTACACTATATTATAAATGTTTTGGAACATATTTAATCAAAAAGAATCATCTGATTACATAGATTATATCTTAATATCATATAATCATAATAATATGGGAATAATAAAAATAGGCCATTATAATCATTAGTCATGTATCACTTCTATGAAAACATAACATTGTGTTCTATTGTTAAATCCTATTAAACATACATGGTATCTCATGAGATGATTTTTTTCTCACCGAATCTTTTAATCACTTTCTATATATATATTATTATTTATTTCTATTAAATTATTTGAGTTTCATGTTGAAATTATTTCTATTTTTCATATTTTTTTGTCAAAATGTAAGGTGCATGATTGGTGCATGATTATTTCTAACCATGAAGCACAAAAATGTAAATACATAATCTTATTAGATTTGTGTTTTCATAGTTGTTGTGTGGTTTGATTAACTATGTATCCAAAACCTTTTAGTATCCTATATTTTTCGGATAAAGGAATCAAAGTTTGGAAGTCCATGTGGCCAAACCATGAATCCTATCTATGTGTTTTCAAAAATAAAATTATTATTCTACCCCCAATAAATTAAAACCAATTATCCTTATTATTTCACCCCATTGAAAAAATTCCATCCCTTGGGATTCCAAAGTTTCCTCCTTCTTCCATCTATGACCTATTTGGTCACCTCCTTCAATTTTCAATAAGTTTCATCAAGGTTTGTCCACTTTTCTATCCTCCTTATTCCTTAATTTCTATTTCCCCATATTTCTCTTTTTATGGGATGATTTTTTCCAGAATCTATGTGGTATGTGGTTATAATTCCTTTTATTTTTTGTTCTTATGTTGTTTGTACTCTTCTATGGGACTTTATCTCTTTAAATTTCATGGGTTTTTATCATCGGTGCTTGAACAAAGTAGGTGATTTAATGCCTTTAACTCTTTTTACAATCCATGTAATGTTAGGATTTTACAAAATAATTATCATATAAATTTTATGTGTTATGGATTGAATTTTATTCCAAGAAGGAGTTTCTAAAATGAAATGGTGTTTAAAATATGTTTTATTTAAATTTCTGATGTGTTTACATGAATAAATCTTGAGTTTTATGTGCGTTAAGGTTTGGGACATTTATTTTAATAGAGTTTTACTTTTGTTTTTATTTCATTATAATATAATTTATTGATTTTGGTGTTTATCTAATTTTATAATGGTATTTTTCCTTATTATTTAATGGTTTATTGATCTTTATGATTTTCCAAGTGGAGTTTCCCGACAATTTTAATGTCTTTTCCACATTTATCTTCATTTAGGAAATGGTATCAAATATAGTTTCAATGAATAATTTATATAGTAAAAAACTAATGTACCATTCATAAATGTTAAAGGTTAATTAACTTTTTTATTTATATATGGTTTTAAATTCAAATTATTAAAAAATTCCATTAGTTTCAAAATTCAAGGAATGGTGGGATTTTTGTCAATATTATTTTAGTAGGATATAACCAAACTGTTAAAAAATTCCCATGGGTTATGTTTTGAAAGAATTTAGTGATTTAATGTAATTTTTTATTTGTATGTGAATTATTTTTGAGTTTTAGTGAGAATGTTATTTGAGGGTGGGTTATGGTTTATTGAGGATTAGGTTTCCTTGTGCTTTATTTTTGGTGATTTTTTATTTGGAAGTAATCCTTTAGAAACCCTTATTAATAGTATCATAGGGATCATAATCATTTTAGTGAGAGGTCAGGATATGGTTAATATAATTTTCTTGATGACGAAGACTTGTATCCACATGTATTTGATGAGTACATACTATAGGGGTGAAACTAGTGATACATACTGAGAGTAAAATATTTTTTATAGATTAAGAATTCATTAATAGGTCATAATATGATTCTACAAGAGTGTGTGTATCATAATTTTATTTTATTTTAAGGAATTAACAATTAACACATACTCTTTTTTTAACTAGTTTACTATTATATAGGATTATGAATTTTCTTCATTCCCCAAATTATGTTCTACCATTTTATGTATCATTGATCCTTACCTCTTTTGATGTTGATTAAATTATATCTTTTCATAATATCATTTCATTTATACTTTCCTTTTAGTTGTGATAGATTTATTTATTGGTATATCTAGTTACCAAATTTTTTCAGATTTTTGTAACATAGTTGTAACTACGCGTATTTCTTTTTCATTTTGATAACTTTTTCACTTTTTATATAATTTTCTGAATATTTTTTTTAAATAATATTAAAAACTTACACTTATAAAATATCTTATAATGAAAATGATAAATATTTAACTTAATGTATCATTTAGTTTTCAAAACGTAATTTTGGAAATGTTTTCAGTTTTTTAAATCATTTAAAAACCCGATTTTTAAATTATTAATTTCAAAATATAATTCATAAAATGTTTTGATAATTTAAATACATAGAATATTTTATGAAATCATAATAAGATATTATGCTCACACTGTACTTACACAACCAGGTGTTTGTAATATTAGTTTATTCTTTTATAGTTTTATGTCTCCAGAAGCTCTGGATTATGTTAATTCCCTCTCTTTCCTTCTCAGGCAGTTGATCTTGTTTGTGGATGGATTGTCTGATTGGTTCAATAGGATATTGTCATCTTTTATTTTAATTTTATATTTAATAATGGATTAATCAATTACAATTTTATATATTAAATATCTCAATTTTTATTATACCTATTTTTATTTAGATGATTATTTCTAGTAGTTACAGATTTTTTTGAATCTGAACACTTTTTTATGAAATGAAATCCAATACATGTGAAAAAAAATCCATATTCATGTTTTAGTTATTATTCATGATAAAATATAATTATATTGTTAAAATTATCCATAATTAATGTATTTTTAAGCATTGGACATTTTTCTATGTAACACCCCGACCCCAGTTACCCAGAGTCAGTGTATTATTACATAACATTGGCATGATCACAAGAAATATCAAGTCTCGAAAGACCGATTAGTTTAGTAGCATTGGAAACACTAGATATATTCATAAAGTTTAAATTACATCATAAAAATGAAAACTACAACAACATAGTCTCCATATTCCACACTCTTATCCCCTCATACTATCCCTGCAGGTCATTCATAATTTACTTCTTTACATCCTAGGAAAAATAAAACATAGAAAAAGGGTGAGCTCAAATGCCCAGTAAGGATAACAATATAGCGGAAACTTTCATAAATAAGAATAAACATTTAAGGCAATGTATAACTAAAACAAAATCCTATAAAACGTGAACTTCAACATAGTATGGCAAAAAATTAAATGAAATAATGCCATTTACTTATTCACATGGATATTCTACTAATTGAATAATCACATGCAATATCAATAAACACTTTCATAACGATGGAATGCATAATGCCAGACTACATAACCACATAGTCAAGGCCTCGTGCCAAGACTACAAATAAGATTTTTCCAAGCCCTTATGCCAAGGAAGTAGTTTGTCTCATGAGACCTAACGATAGATCGAGGAGCTATAGCAGGCTCCACCTGTCACATATTAAGTCCAATGTATTCCCATATGAAAAGGTTTAAACATAACATAAACATTCTTATTAAAACTAGCATACGAAATGTTAATACTTTCACCATAAACCATGAAGGGTATAAAAATAACATATCCATAGTCAAACATGTCACAAAACCTTAAATACAATATGGAAGTTTTGTTTCGTAATAAATCTGCTTCAAATAATCTTAAAATCCATCAAAGGATGTTGACATAGATGAAATCAAAACTATTTTTAGTGAAATATCTCTTTTTATTTTGAAATCATTTAAGAGTCATATAAAATAAAATATTTACTTTGAAAATATTCTTATAAGATTGTAAGGGAAGCTTCGACGATTTTATAACAGCGGAAAATAGCCGCACCCGCTGTATAAGATAAAAAAACATTCTTACCTTAATTCTGTCGAAAAGGTTAAAAATCACCTTGTTTGGAAAACGACAGAAAGATTCCTTTATAAACCTCTTATAAAAATTCAAACAAGAGTATAAATTACTTTAACCCATATTCTGGTAAATAAAAAAAAAAATTTGAAATACATTTTTAAGAAACATGGATGTGGATGACAAAGAAGTCCCAGTAGATTATTACGTATAAACAACCTCGGATAATGAAGAGATTGCGAAATAAACCCTTACCTTATACATTTCCTTGGTCGGGGGTAGGTTAACCTCCTGTATAATGGTGAAATAATTGTTATTAAATTATACAAGAATCATATACATTATTATGTTATCATATATGTTCTTTTAACGTCGCTTTTTTAATAATATCTTAGTATTAACGTTGTTTCGGGTGTTAACTTACTCGTTTTATTTTATATGTTTCTTTACATAAGCCGTGTTTGTCATGGATAGGATGTATCTTATTCATATCCAGAATGATATCAATTCCTTAAAAATTATTTTTAATCATAAAATGAGACTTATACTTCAATGGATACGATGGAGAATGAATCTCATTGCGTTCGTGGAGACGGTAGTCCGTACGTGCGCACGAGCGACAATATCATTGTTTTTATATTAAAATAATATTTAATTGGATGGTATATCATATATATAGAATCATTATCATGTTATATTTATTATTTATAGTAATTACACATCATTATTATACCCATCCAAATAATAATATATTGAATAACAATTACACCATGACGTGGAGACGGTAAGCCGTACACACGCACGTATGGTGACATGTCATTCAAAGGATGGACAGAATAATGAATATGGTTGTACCATATTTATAATAATATTACATTATATAGGAGATACTGGATTAATTATTTTATAATTGGAATAACAAAGAAAGAAGAATTTTAAGATGAAATGAATTTGAAAAAGTGTGGTGAAAACATTACCTCTTCTTCGGGTTCTTCGTTTTGATTTGATCAAAAGGGAACCTTAGGTTGGATTTCTGATAAAAATAAGGAATATAGGTTGTAGTGAGGGAAGTTGAGAGAGTATTTTTTCAGGGGTTGGCCGAACCAAAAGGCTTTGAATGTGTGAATTAGTGATAAGGGGGAGTTCTCTTTTATAAGAGGGGTGAGGGGCACCTTTGGAAAAGCTAGAAATATTATTCTATGATAAATTAATATTGGGTTTATAATGGCTCCAAAGTGGATTATATAAATTCTAAGGTGGGTATGGGTGAAAAACCACTCAACAAATTGAATTTATATAGGTTTGGGTCATTATATTAACATTATCTTTTAGTTTAAACTCTTAGTTAATTAGTTTCACTTTTACAATGTCTCTTTGTATTTTTATATTATATGGTTAATAAATATACTATATACCTCCAAGAGACCCCCATGTGGTCCCTTAATAATAAAAATATCATTATATAAGTATCTTTTCCTAACCTTAGATTTTTAGGAATTTAATATCAATTAATAATATAACATTTGTTTTAAAAACTCTTTTATGTCAATTTTGACACTATTCAATAATTGATTTTTGTGAAAATCGTAACAGAATGATTACTTCGAAAAAAGTTAATTAAGTCAATCCTAACATGTCATATGAACCTAGAAAATTAGTGTAATTCATAAAAAGTCTCAAATTATATTTATTTAAGTATTTATAATATCAATTATTTTAATGTTTCACTATTATGGTAATTACTGTATCATCATTGTGTCATAAATAAATTAACTTATTTAATGTCTAAAAATTATAAATAAAATATGATTATGTATGAAATATTGTTATCTTTCTAATGAATATTTATAATCGGATTTATCATATTCTTAACCCTATATTAAAAATGTTTTAGTAAATAAACTTTGATTTTAACTCTTTTAACTCTTCTTTGAATTAAATAATAATAAATGTCCTAATCTAAACCAAGTGGACCTAAATGATAATATTTTATTCCTAAGGTTGTTTTTGGTCGATATAAACTTGTAAAATAGAATTAAGACATGTTTTAGGGTAATATTAATATCATTTTTACCCCTAATTACCCTATTTACTTTTAACCGTGGTAAATAAAAGTAAAAAGTTACTATTCACCCAAAATTATTTTCATCTCATTGAACCAAATTTTATTCTTTGATATTAACTGTGTCTCTCATATTTTCATAATTCCACTCATAGAAGCAATAAAATTAAGTTTTATGAAAAATTAAGATTTTTTAACTACCACTTAGTGGTTTCACTATTCATCAAAAGATGATGTTTTTCAGAAAAATACCAAAACTTCACCCTAGGCTAATTTCGATATTAAGAATCCAAAAATGAAGTCCATTTTGAAAAAGAAAATTTATAAAATTTCAAAAAGTAGGTATTACTATTCATAACGGCTAGTTTGATTGTTTGTGGTGTGTTAGAACTCGATGTTGCGTACAACACACGCTATTGCATTATTCAAAGAGAAGCGTACCATAGAAGCTTGGGGTGTTACATTCTAGCCCATGGGGATCAAGAACACCCATAATTCATTTCGGCAAGAAATATTAGGTTCATGGATCATGGATATTTTATGTTAGTTCATGAAAAAATACTATCATAGATCCCTTTTCAATTTTGGAAACTCTCTTATATTAGAGAAAAGATCATCAGAGCTATAAAGGTAGGCCATGAGTTGGTGCATGATCTCCAACACTTTTAATGAAACCTAAGGTACAATGGGATGTTATGATTTTTGTTTTGATTTCAAGATTTATTTTTTATTTTCTTCATGAATTATGATTTCAATTCATACTGTTTAAAACTTCTGTGTATTTTATATTTTATTTTGGGAATTTTTGAGTTTTTGGGTAAAAATAGGATAATAATAGAAGACACACAATTTTCCCACATTGATTTGGAAACCCTTAAATGACCCTACACATGGTGCTATGAAACACTCAATGTAATGTCACATGGTTGGTATATATTTTGTCAAACTATGTATCAAAATCATGCTCATCCACTGGATCCATTTTAAAAAATTCAATCATTTTTTCTCCTTTCAGGTTTCTTTTAGTCATTCTTACTATAATTAGGGATGTATTGAGGATATTTTTATGATTATTTAATTTTATATGGATGAATTTTATTGATACATGGAAATGAGAACTCATTTGAAAAGGGTAAGGGTTTTTTTATCAAATTGATAAAGATGTTTTGAAAATATTAGTTTTAAATAAGATCGTTGTTTTGTGTTTTAAGAAAATGTGTAAAATAAAATTTTATGTTATAATTCTTTTAGGTAATGTGACATGGCTTTGAAAAGAAGCTAAAAGGTAAACATTTACTTTTTAAATAGATGTTGTTCCTTTCAAATGGATTATTCTAATTTGAATTTAATGAGTTATCTTTTAATTCAATTGAGATATAATTGATTTTTTATTGGGTCTCATGTATTGTCATTTTATCCAGATCCTTCCTAAAAAAAGGACTTGCTGAATCATAGAATGTCAAAATCATGGGGTGTTCCTCAATTGAGTTTCTCTCATGGTTTAAATATGGTTCTTTATGTTGTTGAAACTACCCAGATTCTAGGTATAGTGGTAGATCCAACCACTTATTAGTATATTTCATAATATTTAGCGGCCAAGTGCCTCAAGATGAAATAGAGTGTCACTGGAAGATATTAGGATTCGTAAATTTATTGAAAATCATTGATTACTCCCATGTGAAACAATTTCATATTAATTTGAAGGAAAGAGTTGGTAATGGTTGATTACCATTATTCTTATTCAGCTACAAAGTTGAATGTATTCAGAATTATTAATGAATGTGTTCATCAAGTGAAATTTTCTAAATATAGTGAGTGTGTGGAGGGTGATAGAGATTATGAGCCTTTGGTAGGGGTATTAAGCAGTGAAGGGGTATGTCACCCATTTTAGTTAGATAATCTTATTCTATCACGTGTTGGTATTTAAAGAATCACTGAAGGTTATTATTTTGATGATATTTCATTATCATGGAATTATTTCTATAATTAAAAAATTTAATCCAAACTTATGAAAAATATGGTAAATAAGGAAATTAGGTTGGAGTATACAACAAGTGGATATCCCTATAGTGGTGGTGACCGTTTTCTTTTGGGGTTAGTGAAATTTCGACATCTTATGAGAAGAGGGAGTAGATTGATCTAAAATTATAGAATTAGAATGACCTAGGAGAATATTTTTAATTCTAATTCCATTCCTCTTATGGAATGGAAATCTTCCATTTTCCATAAGTTTAGTATGTTTGCGCTTTATAATCATTCTTTTTTGAAATACCCCAATACCATCAATATTTGTGGTATCTTGAAAAATATTAAAATATTCTCTACGTTTAGGAATATTTGAAGTAATGAATTGTTAACCTCTCTTGGATCTCAATGGTAATATGAATAATATTTTTCAAGATGGATTCTCTTATACTTCCTTTATCCTACGAGTATTCCAAATATCATTGTATATGGTTTATTTGTTGGGTTATCCAATAATTTGGGAAATTTTAGAGATGGTTTTATCATATTTATGGAATTATAGATGGTGTATTGGGTTTGAGGATCTATTTTGTGTTCCATTTATTGAGAGGGAAGGTTATGTCTTGTGATCTATTACTCTAGGACCATTAGTATTGTTTGACACAATATCATAAACTATATCCTTATATGGTGATGATACCTCTTAGAAGTGTCAGTTTATGAATACTTCCTTTTGTTATGTGTCCTTAATTTTAATATTGTATAATTATACTTGAGTGGTTTTCTAGGTTTCATTTATATATTTGTAGTTGTTCCCATTGATTAGGGATGGTAACTTGAGGAGTGTAAAATTATTGACCATATATTTTATATAGGTTTTCCTATCTAGTTTATCATTTCTCACCTATTATACATTCTATTGATCTCTGTGTTTTTATATTATTGTATCTCTTTGAAACATCAGTGACATTATGGATGCAAAATTGTAATATTGGAGAGATTTTTCACACACTGACCTTAAATCTCCTCCCTAATTTATTTTATTAATTTCATTTATACTTTTACTCATGTTCTAGGTAGTATTTCACTATATTTTTCAAATTTTCATGCTACAACATATGGTACATGGTAGAAAACAAATGTACTAACAATGTTTCCCAACTGTAAATAATATACACCTTTTTATAGTGAAATTTTCATGGTTAGTGAATGGTTTTTCTTTCTATGAAACTAAAAATTGTGTAGTGAGCCCATGTTTTTTATTAGAGGTTGTAAAATTAGAACATGGTTGGAAATCTATAAAACAAAATAATATTTCCCATTTTGGTGATAAAAAATTAGGAAATTCATAATCTAACTTTGATGAATTAATGCCCCCATCCATATTTGTTATCCCCATTCAAGTGAGTCAAGTTTATAGTTCTATAGTTTTACACCATCCTCTCTCCTTGATATTTTGTGCCCTCTCCCTTAATTTTCAAAAATATTATTCATGTTTTGACCTCATTTATATTTTCATTCTTCTGTACCTTCACATTATTCCTCTTTCCATTGGCATGGGTTGATTTTACCCAAAACCTTGTAGGGTAATGGATCTAATAATTTGTGGTTTTGATGATCAGGGTATGGAGACTCCTCTCTATAAATTCATCTCATTATATTTGAAGGGTTGATAACCATTATATGTTTCTAAAGTAGGTGGTTATGTTCCATCCAATTTTTCTTTATAATCCATTCACTATTGGGTTTTATAAACAGTTTTCCCTAGAAGTTATATATTTTATGGATTTAATTTAAAACTAACATTAGTTTTCTCAAATGATATGTTTTTTCAAATAAGGTTATTCTAATTTCTAATTGTTTTACATGGATAGTTCATGGGATATGAGGGGTTATGGTTAGTTATTTTTGTTTTTATAGAATTAAACGTGTGTTTTGATTTCATTTTAGTCTATTTATTAATTTTACAATTTATATAATTTCTTAATTTTATTGTTCATTATTGTTTAATGGATTATAGAAATTAATATTTTCTTATATGGGATATCTCTTGGTTTTAAATACTTGTTCAATCTCATGTTGATTTAAAAAATGGCTTTAAAAGATGTTTCAATGTCGGATATAGAATGTATAAAAAATTGCCTCTTTTGAAGCTGAAAAGGGTATTTCAAAATGACCTTGAATTGGATATATATTTTTATAGTATATTTTAAAAAAATAAATTTTTTAGAATTCATGTCCTAGTTTGAATATTATTTAAATGGTGTTTCCTAGAAAAAACCACGTCATCAACTAAATCCCAATTAGTTATGTTTGGAAATAGTTTGACGACTGAATGTGACTAATTTTGTTTTCTTTGGGAAATAGTTTGGGGTTTTCCGGAGAAGGGAGTTCATAGGTATGTATGAAGTATGTTATGGTATTATATTTCCTTTTGTTATATTACTGATGTGTGTTTTATACAGAACTCAATTTTCTATAATACAACACCTCAAACTAAATCCATTGGTTCTGATCTGGAGGGTAACATTACCTCATGTACACATCCCCATACTCAATAGGTTATCGACTAGTAGTAAGGGTTCAAATTCCATCAGTGGGGAGTATATAAAAATTTTATAATTGTATTGAATAAATAATATAAATTAAAAAATTAAAAATTAGAAAATATGTGGAAGAAAATAATACCAAGTAGAAAACATGGCATATAATAAATAGATAAAGGGCCTACAAAAGTGTAAATCCAAACCAAAATATATGAATAGGAAGATTAAAGAATATATTTATGGAATCCCTTAGTGTACATCTCAGGACCACTCCCAAATCCATGCTCATCATCTAAAATACCTTATATGTCCCCCTCTCCCTTATATAAATCCCTATATTTGAGATATAAATCCACAACGAAATTGTCATATAGGGTGTGTGTAATAAAAACATGTATAAAACTACCAATATTTCTTTAACTAATGATCATAGTAATAATTAGTGTGTTCCATGATAATAATAAATTTATTAATAGGAATAACAAACATACAATCACATACCATGATTTCATTCACTAACCAAGGCACCACATACCCTTAGTCATGCAGGCTTTAGCTCCATGCATGAAGGATATTCATAGGATGTGGTTTTTAAGCATGAAAAATACATAAGGATCATAATCAAATCTCTTAGCAGTGTCAAGGCATTTAGACGGGTTAGTCCCCATAAATTTATTCCCCATAACCATCTCAGGTCAATCCTCTAGGATTTCATAACTCATTTATGCATCAGGATAGGCCTATATGTTGTTATACCCTAACATTTCTTTCTCACATCATGCCTCCTGGTCACTATGACTTTACCTTATGCTCAAGTCCATCATTATTTTCATTTCATGTTGTGCACTTTCCGACTCTAAGGGGTAGTCATCACATGATGATCCAACTATTTTGAGTACCATGAATATCCTCCAAAGCATGGTATAACATGTTATAAAATAAAAATAAATATTAGAATATCATTATAACAAAATAGTAATTTTTTAATAAATTTGATCAACATCAAAAAATTACAAAGAAGCTACAGGTTGAATAATTGAATCATGTAACATCAATATGTCTTACGAGCTACACATACCCACATTATGTAATAATAAATAATGGTCAAACAATTTATTCCAACAAAATATTTTTAATAATGTAACATGTGTATATGAGATCCCAAAATTGTAAATAAATTTTTACCTGAGGGTTCTAAATAAATAATTCCTAGGTTCATCAGGGAATCGAATAATTAACACATTTCTCACCTATGTAGAATGGATCACACATTAAGAAAATGTAATTCAGGTAATAGTTCATCAAGAATGTACTTTAGAAGATAATGTCAATAAAATTCCATGTCAACAAGGTCACACTAAAATAACATACCCTAAGGAGCATGTTAATGGGATAAATGTAGTGGTGTGTGAAGTGAATGAATATTGATTCAAATGATCATTTGTTAATCGATAAATGAATATTGAAATAATTTTAAATTCTCGAAGAGATGCTCATGTATATTCAATTAAAAATGATCCACCGTAAACCCATCAATGGAAAGGAGATTCAAGATGGTAATAAAAAATGATGAAGATCTCATGATGATCATTCTATTAATCCTACCTAGAATTGTCCACTATTTTTAAGAATTATAGTATCAATCAAAGATATTATTTTCATAGACACATCAAGTCCTCACTCAATCAACCATGTAATAATCAATAGATTAATAATTGATCATCAACCGACCATCAATAAAGGGTATTGGATGTTTATTCTCAAAAAATTACCCATAGATCATTATTTTTCAATGATAAATCATGGTTTGACCAAAAAATTCAATAAAAATGTTAGATCCATCACCAATATATGTTCAAAGGAAGATTTAATCATTAGATAAATGTAGAAAATGTATATCTATCATATATACATTCTCATCTCATAAAAAGGATGCAGAAAATTTAGTAGATTTAAGAAGATCATATCATTTTAGCATCTGTAGATAGATCCAATATAGAAGAATAAATAGGATATGATTGGAATATCACTTAGGATCATGGAAAAAATGTAAAATTAAATATAAATATTTTTTAATTGGATATTAGAGTAGAATTTTTTAAAAATAAGTTCTATTAATATTCTTCTAGGTGCATTAATTGCACAATCACACTGGGCGCATCAGCTACCTAGTGGGACTCACCAGAATTCCACTGTACCGGGAAGGACCACCTCATTACATTTAGTTCCACTAGATGGCTTGTGGTACCCTACCAGCTTGAAGGTGGGGTTTCAAGATCCTTATAGGCCTATTGTAACTCCACCGACCAGCTAGTGGCTATTTTCCAGTAACCCCAATGCCAGAACCCTCCTTAATTATTAAATGACCAATTCGCAGACCCTTAGCCACCATAATCCATACACATATCCAAAAACTTAAGAGAAGTAAAATAGGGGAAAATAATTTTAAACATGACAAATATAATATTTTTATATTTAATGGGGATGTTAGAATTATACCCCTCTAGGGACTTCTCATCCCTGAGACTTACCTTAAAAGGTTATTCTAAGAAAACTCATGCCACTAAGCTTGAGAAGACACTTGTAACTCCAATGTATCATCCTACATCCTTCATTGATTCCATAGAACCTTGACTAGTGGTATGGTCTTACCTTGAAGTACTTTTTCACTTCAATTTATAATCTACACATCACAGACCATGTATGTTGCGTCAGGCTCCATCTCAAAATATATATAGTCAACATCATGTGTATGATTAGGCTTGTATCTTTAGAGCTAACTCACATGAAGTCTAATGTGAAAACCTATGTAGTGAGAAGGAATATAGAGAAGATGCAACATTGGCCAAACCTAATTGGTGATCCCGAAAGGTCTAACATAGTGTTTTTCTAACATCTCCTACTTCATCAAATGTTAGTGTCCCAACTGACAAGTAACTCACAAAAAACCTAATCACCTGTAGTGAGATTTAAATGTATCCTCCCATTGATAGAATAATAAATATGCCAGCTCTAACCTATTATCAACCTCATCTGAATCAAGTACACTTTTATAAAGGTCTCTTATACCAAATCGGTTCCTTTGACCACTACCTCCCTAGACTCATGCCAATGTAGTAGTGAGCGATATATCCTTCCATATAGATCCTCATAATGTCCCATACGAATCAAATTATGGTAACTATTATTGTATGAAAACTCATCAAAGGTCAAGTGATCAACCCAAGTTCCACTGAAGTCTAAGGCACAATCCCAATGCATATCCTCAAAGATGAGAATAATTCTCTCATAATTTCCATCTATCGAGGGATGGTCCACCATGCATAATCATTGCTATATCCTTATTTATTTCTATAATCCCAACCAAAGCATATACATAAAAATGTATCTATATCAGTTAAAATTATCATGGAAACTTCTAGTAAGAATTTTATATCATGGAAGTTCATCTTTCCCAAAACATCTCATTAGTGAGTCTCGCATATCAGTAATAAATGAGTGACTTTCTATATATAATTAAAATTCACACAAATAGAATCACAGATTCTTCGGGTCTTTGGTAACCCCATCACAAATTCCATTATCACATCCTCCCAATTCCACAAATATATTCTAATTTTTTGGAGCAGTCTAATAGGATGATGGTGTCTAGAAATTATCCTTTGGCAGGATAGGAATCAAGAAACAAATCTAGAAATGTGCCTCTTCATACCTAGAAACAAGAACATGCACCTATAATAATGGAAGATTTTTTTCACACCAGGATGTACTATCCATATATAGTTAAGGAAGTCAGTCATTGCATCCTCCATAAAAATTGTAAGGACTAAAAATATCTTATGTTATATGATTAAATCATAATCACCCAATGACCACTCTGTTATCAGGTCAACTATATCTATCTATTACCTCATCAAATAACAATTTGGAAAGATTTACGTTATAGCCTTTAATAGGTATACTAATGAATATGAGACCAACAATAGAAAACAAGTCACCAACCCTTGATTCATACAAGAGTCCATTCTCTAGTGAAACAATATTCTCATCAGAGAGGATTTTACATCTGAAATCCATTCCCCAATATCATGATCTATTTGAAACATATAGTTAATAGAATCATAAATGAAATTAAATTTACGTAGTTAATAATCTATCTAAAATTACAATTTCTATATATACTCTACCAATCACCTCTATCTCAAGTTCATGTCCCACTATGTGAGGATATATTGATGGTCCTTATAGTTTTTGAAGGAACAAAACCTCTCCATAAAGAGACAGTGTCTCCAATACATAAAATTATAGACCATGGATTCTATCTACAAGTATTGGGTAGGGTATTTCCACTCATATTTTCATAGCTGATGTGACCCATAATCTACTAACATCTCCCACTACATTATTAATTATCCTGAACCAATTCCTGAATCATGATTGTATACAGAATAACGAATCACTTGCTTAAAAGGCATCCAAACTAGGGTTATAGTCAACCTCATAATTATCTCAATTAATAAATCTTCACATTAGTATGACCTCGGATAATTTAATCCATTCATCTTCAATTCATTCATAACTGATGAAAATTGAGTGAAGTATTAGATAAAATGTTAATAGTACTTTTTTAAACAAAAAAACCTAGTCATTTCAAAAAAAGTCAGTGGTGTTTATATTAGAGTTTGTTTCCTGGAACAACTTATCTTACAGTAAATACATACATATTCGATTTATAGAAAATTAATTTTACATCTTATTGCATATTGTAATTTTTATTCATGGAATTAATGTAACATATTCATTTATTTTTTTCATGTTAATAATATAACAAGAGTCTCCCCCAATGTTGAGAACCATGAAGTGTTATGATATTATTATTAATATAGTTTAGGGGTTGGATAAAATACAACTACAGGATGCATATTATATAGATCATTAGGTGTGATTACTATTAGGAGGATGAGGATTCTTCTCATGAAGTCTTCACTTAGTGATCTCCAAGATGGGAGATTATGAGAATATACTCACCATTAGGAATTACACATGTTTTGATGACATTAGTTGATAAGTTATGGAACGATTTGTGCGTCCTATCTTTATGGGAGTTGATATATCAAAAATTCAATTGGAATATATTTGTATTCTAAATTTAATTTCCATAGTGTAATGAAATGTTTATTTTAGATATATGAATAAATAAATATCAAGCATATAGGTTGATGTAATAGTTTTGAAACCTTTTTAGAAGATATTGTGAAAAAGGGATTTTGTTACATAGAGAGTATTCTTATGTAATTTTCATAATTTGGACATTATGTTCTCATTTTGGGTCCCTTTTACTATTTCTTGATAGTAATATTGAAATTTTGGAAAGCCTACCTAATTCCAATAATAAATAATCCCAGAGGGTCATACACTATATGTGTTTCTATTGATCAAGGTTAAATATAATTTGAATTTAATTAATGGATTAGTTATTATTATCATGGCTGTGGAATAATTTTTTGATATCTTATTTATCCTATAAAATAAATGAATATTTAGTTTCTATCATGTGAATAAAATATAATTGATACATTTATTGAATATTTACAAAATATTTACTTATTAATAAAATATTTATTTAGGTATTGAATAATTACCAACGTGTTCTAATAGGCCCAGATCGCATCCAATGATAAAATGATAATTTACACGTCATTAAATATTATAGACCAATTTTCCCATGTTGGCATACCAAAATATAATAATAATATTATGATGTGGAATGTGGGTTGTATGTGGTTTTAATTATAATTTAATGGATGAAATGTAATTAAACCATATTTGAACCAAAACCCTGACACACTAAATATATAATTACGTCTATTTTATATATCTTCCAAATCATAGAATATAGTAACTGTACACATAATGAATTATATCACATATCTTCCTTCTATACCCCTATGAAGATTGAGAAACCAAAGAGATATTTTTTCATGACCACAGAATGAGCGATAAGGAACGAACAATGAATGACATTAAATTCAGTGTACCAGCACCATAATATTGAGTGATGTTTCTCAGAGATCCTTGGTTTTTATGTGGAAAACCACGAGTGGAATCCCATCTATGTATCCTCATAGTGAAATGAAGATAATCTGAAAGTGTCTTTTCAGACAACCATTATTCATCAAAAAATATTGTTCATAACCCAAGGTATTGATTTCATCAGAAATTAAAATAAAATAATTATAAATCTTATGTGAATGATATTCTATAATGGTTTTAGGAATTTATTCATAAAAAATCATTTGACATATATCATCCATCACACACACTTCTACTATTCCTGAAACGAACATGTGGTATTAGTGCGACCACATTCCAATCTATAATTTTTTATTTGATTATTGATCTATGAATAATTATTTTTAGAATTTAATTTCATATTATTCATTCATTAATATGGTTTTAATTAACATGATTCAAAATTTTAGTCATATTAATTCATGTTTTTTAATTTTCTTAATAGTTTTAGAGTAAATACAGAACAAATTGAGCTACCCTCAAGAGAATGTAAATTTATGGATTATAAGATATGGGGTAGATGGAATGTTATCAGATGTCTATTCCATGTACCTTAGTGTGTTTCATTTGGATGCATCAATGGACACATGGCAAGCCACATGGAAATTATATGTGGCTTATGTCGTGTGTGGCTAACTAACCTAGAACACAGTTATTGGATTTCATGAAATGTATTGGTATACATGACATATAATCTACATGAGTTATTAGTGTATATATCACAATAGTTTTAATCATTAATCATGGTCAAATAAAGTGAAAAAGACAACCTAGAGAATTTATTATATAACCGACATGTATGTGGTGTGCATGATATGTAGTTTATCAATTCATGTGTTCAGAGAACTCACAGAGTGAATCAGTGAGACAATGAAAACACATATCAAATAGGTACATGGCATGTAGCTAGCCTATACACTATATGTAGTTCATTGAGACACACACCAAAGACATTGGTGTGCAACTTGGACACATGGAATGAATAATACATTTTCTATAGCTGGTCTATAAAATTCATGTTCGTCATTTGAGGTATGGGCCACAGACCAAGGTGTGTACCCTCGATACAGAAAAACTGAGATACACAGAGTGTATCTAAATGTACATGTTTTGTAGTCTCTCATTAATTTGAATAATTAAAATTTTCAATAAATTGGAAAATTTATGAATTAAAAACTTATTTTATGGATAGAAACATAATTGTTTACTTGACAATTTAATAATGGTTTTAAATAATTTTAAATGCTTAAAAATGATTTTAATAAATATTTCAATATTGGTTCTTTCCATTTATTTTCCATGAAATGCAGAAAATATGTATATCTCTATTTATATTAGGATTATCATTAAGATGAATGAGAATTAAATAAAAATTCCATGAATGTTAATCCAAATAAAAAATAATAAATAAATCAATGAATTCTATCGAGTGACTTTTTTCTTATTTATTGAATGTTTTACTGTTCATGATCTTGACTGAGACCAATTTATGTATTGGATTTTTTTAATTTAATTTATTTCATTGGTTCACAATTATTAAATATTATATTAAATGAAGGAATGAATGTCATCTCTACCTCTATTATTATGATACCTGATTGTCCAAGGATATTTATGTAATCCTCTTTTATCAAATCAATAGGTTCCCCACATAAGCATGTGTGTCATAAAATACATGTAATTAATGGGGTGTCCCAAGTCACATCAAGTTAGTTCAAGACAGAACCATTATGATACCAACATAAGTGATTCATAGGTTGACCGGTGTGATACTGCAACTCATTCCATGACCAAAAATAGGATTTATTTACACTCGGTAAAAGGATGATTTAATGTCCACTCAATAAAACAACTATTACATATACCACTTCAAAGACTCACTTAATTATTCATTTATTTTTTTCTATGTAATTATTTATTTTTTAGATGGAATGTTATTATCACATAAATATATTAATTAATGTGTAATGAACGAATTAAATAAATGAATTATGAAAAAAATTTATCCAACATTGTTAATTAATTAATTCAGACCCACTTATTTTTAATAAGACATGTAAATGATAAAATGAGATAATTGTTTTTCATTATTAATTAAAAATATATCAAATAAATATTAAGTCAGACTTGGTGTTCCATTAATTTATTGGGAATGAAACACAAATTACTATGTTTTGTAAAATCCCTTGTGGGTATATTTTCTTTCTTGTTGGGGGGTGGGTATTATGAAGGTTTTGGGCTGACTTACCAATTTTACATCAAAAGGATTATCCCCGATTTCACGGGGTGTAATTTGGAGGCAAATGTTGAGGAAATTAATGTTAAGATTTCAGGAGAGTGGAGTCCACTGAACCGATCATGGAGCTACAATCCCATATTTGGAAAAGACCTTCCTACCTATACTCCTTAAATTCTCTTAACCAACCAATATTGGGGTTATGAGAAGGGGAATATGGATCGTTTTCACTAGAATTTCATTGAAACTAGACATTCTGAATTCCTTAGAGATGGATATTGGAATATGATAAAATAGTGGGATACTTAATGAAATAAATTATTATATCTCTTCAAATTTGTAATCAAGAAATGTACTGAAAATCCTCTCTTTTAATTGAAAAATAAATTGGAATTATCTTTATCCACATTATCCCTAAGATAAATAATGTATATATGAAACCTCTTATCTAGTAGTAACTTCCATGACTGGTACATATACCTATACGTTTTTCTACTCCATTAAAAGAAGTGTTATATTCTTGAAACCTCATTTTATGATCCATCTACTAAAGATTGGAGTGATGAAGAGTTATAGTTATTTAGGAAACATTTTAACTATTTGTTAAAAGATCATTTTTTATGATTTATTCTATTTCAAGTGTACTTCTTATTTCTCACAAAAAATGGATGTGTATAGAATGATTCAAAAACTCTATGGTCTTTACCAGGAGGGTGCTGGAATGGGAATTATTATGATTTCCTTGAATCTATTTCAGAGAAATCTTGTAGATGATTCCCCACCGTAGCCTCTTATATTCAATTTCATTGGATACATTAATAGAATAGATGTTCAAGGGTTTAAACTCCATATGAATTGGGAAATTATTTCATTCCAGCATCACTCACTTAGATCTTATACTTCTTATTTATTAATATTACTATTATCAACATGGATAAGTCTGTACCAGATCATCATACTACTCTTATCAATATAGATACAAATATTAATAATGAAAAAACCTATGTTCTTATAGTGTCAAAATAGAAATAGAATTTCAATATATTTAAACCCAAGTCTTCTTCACGACCTTCCAAGAAGAGGTATAGAAAGTAGAAAGTAAGGAAAAATGATTTTTTCAATTTCAAATGTGGAAAGATAGGATACTAGAATAAAAAGTACATTAAACCCTATAATAAAGGGGAAGCATCAAGAGTCTTTGTTATAAAGTTAAATTTCTCTATTTCTAATAATTGTGTTTTAGATATAGATTTTTATCCTCATATATATATATATATATATTCAAATATAGGAAAAATTTATATTCAGATAGATTGACCAAGGGTAGGTAGATCTATGAGAAATCAATGGGGATAATCTTACTATTGTAGCTATCTGGTTCTAACAGATAACGCTACTAACTATAATGTTCTTGGTTTTGAACAATTGTTATTATGTTCCATATTTTACCCAAAAAACATATTTCAATATCCATACTTGATACTAATGTATTAAAGTTCAAATTTTGGAATAAGTGATTATAATTTTATAATTATTACATTTTTGACAAGGAACATTTAAATAACGATCTTTATGTGGCGGATTACATGAAACAAGTAATGGAAGTCAATAAAAAAATTACTTCACCTGACACATACCACACCCAACATGGAATCATAGACTAAGTCATGTAAATGTAAATCTATTGACTAAATTACATCAAGATGGATATTTAGATACAATTTTTAATTAAAACCACTTGTTTTATATCCTTAATGTATACAAGTAATATTACCAAAGGAACATTTAGTGGGAATGGTGAAAGGGCTAAAGAGAATCTTGAATTACATCATAATTATGTGTGCATATCTGTTTCAATTGAAGCAAGTGAAAAGTACCCATACTAAATAATATTTACTAATGATTTAGTAGATATGGATATGTATACATAAATCAGTATAAGTTGGATTCTATTGATAAAATTATTGAATAAAATAATGATGTTGATAACCAAATTTATAAGAAGATAATGAATCTCTCATGAAATAGTGTTGTAGAATATCCTAATCAAGAATTCATTGATCACTTACAAGAGTTATAGATTCTATCCCAAATCACTCCTCCTTACACACCTCAACATTATTCCATAATATAAAGGATGAACTGCACCTTTTTGAACATGGTGAGCTCAATGATGACCCATGAAAGCCTTAAATTATCCTTTTGGAGATATTAATTGAAAACAACAACGCATATACTACACCATGATCAAACTAAATTGATACTAGGTATTCTATATGAATTTTGGAGTGAAAATTAAATCACTTTATCGAATTTACATATGTGGGTGAATAAAAGACTTGGTTAACGTAACATAAAGTATTAAAAATTCACCCAATAAAAAAGTGTACCTTTTATAGGGTACCCAAAGTAAATGAGGGGATATTACCGATAATAATCCTTATATAAAAAGTTTATAGTGGAAAGATACGACTTATTCATTGAGGGGGAGAACATCTATAAAGTTATAGTGGGATAAAGACAAAATTCAATGACGTCACGACTAATGGAACACAAGAGTATATATTGTAACATATTATAAAAATACCATTTGAATAAGAAACAATTAATGTGACACAAGTACTATGTAGAAGTAAAATAATTGTTATAGAACCCTAATTTTATGGCTTTCTAGTCCCCAAATATTGTGACTGATTATTAGTTCCTAAAAATAATCCTATGACTTATAAGGAAGAAGTCAGTGGAAAGAATCCATGAATTTTAAAATGTATTCCATTTACCAAAAAAATGAATGGCTTCTCATGAACCCTCAAGTAGATAAAAACATGTTGGATTCAAATTGGTACTGAAGAATAAACTAGACATGGAAGGACATGTAAGTACATATAAGGCGTGATTGGATTCAAAATAGTTTTAAAAAAATAAAGGAATTTACTACAATGAAATCTTTTCACCAGTTTCAATAATGAAATCCATCCGTATTCTACTTACCATTTTGACCATAAATGGTTTTGAGATTTTGAAAATCGACTTCACAATAGATTTCTTTATGGGAACCATCATGAAGATGTCTATATGACACAACCAGAAGGGTTTGTGACACCAAAATGATTCCAACATGTTATTCATGTTGAAAATATTTATTTTTGGATTAAATAATGAATCCAATTCATGGGACATTGTTTTTGGTGTGGCGATACCGAAATTTGGTTTCATAAATAATGAATATGAGCTGTGTGTCTAGAAATTGTTTAGTGGTAGTGTGGTCATTTTCATGATAGTATATTTCATCAACATATTGGATTTTATAAAAGAAACACAATTCTTATCGTATGTTAAGGTTCTATTTAAAAGATTATTCTCCATAAAAAATTGGGTGAGGAAGAATAAATTATTTGGATCGCTAACCATTGTGATATATCCAAGTGGCTTTTAAAACTAGATTAATATATATATGATGAAAAGATACTGAAGAGATTTTGTATGTAACAGTTTAAGAGGGTACGTTTTCCAGCATCACATGGAAATCACAATTCTTGGAAAATTCATCATCGTACAATGAGGAATGAAAATTAATGGAAAAGATTCCATATGAATTAGCAATTAGTTCAGTCATGTATGCATTACCAGGTACTACTCTAGATGTTTTCTACACATTGAGTGTTGTAAGAAAATAAAAATTTGATCCATTCGACCACCATTGGATGGAATTCAAGAAAATCCATAAGTGTATGAGGCATACTAAGGATACATTATTGTTCTATGAAAGGGATGATAAAATAGTCATCAGAGGACATGCATATGCTAGTTTAAAAACATATCAGGATGACATGAATCTACAAACAGAAAACATATTCACCTTTAATAGAGGTGTTGTGTGCTAGAATATCACAAATTGGGTTATTTTCATATAGTTTAATGCATATTCAGAGTATATTATGACATAAAAACATGTAAATAAACATTATAGATGGAAAACATCATCCATGATCTTAATGTGATACCAAGAAGAAAACATCCAACCACAGTATGTTGTGATAATACTGTAGTAGTGGCCCAAAAAACATCAAATGTCACATTAGTGGAAAAGAACATAATTTGTATGTATCGTCTCTTGAGTAATTTTTCTTAGAGTGGCAATAATGTATTGATAATTGTTTCTGTGGATGAAAATGTGGTGGAGCCCTTATATAAATACATGAATCAGTAGAAAAATTATTATCATGTGAGGTCTAGTGGATTGAAATTCATAGGTATTTGGATATAGTCCAAGTGGGTGTTATTTAGAGTTAGTTAACTAGGACCAACTAATTTATGTATGATTACATATATATTTTATTTATTAAATATTAATTAACCTTGTTAACACATATTTTTTGTTGTTCTTCATGCATTTACTGTAATATTGTGGAAGAGTATTTATCATATTGATTAGGTCATAAATGTTCCCCTCTATGATGATATCATTGAAGTGCTATGAAAATATTTTTAATATATTTCTACTATGGGATAATGTAGTAAGATGGGACACATTGTACCTAGAACATTTGGTGCGAGTACTCATAATAAAACGAGACTCCTTATCAGGAATTTCACAACTGGTGATATAGATGATTGTATATTATGATAATGTACCCACTAGTAAAAATTATTCCTCTTTTGGCATCATTCAGTATTACAATTTACGAGTGTGTGTAATGGTCCTTATTTTTTAATATTATATATACAATTATCATGACTCGGGCACTAATATTTTCTAACAAAAACCTTCACTCCTTATGATCATTAGAAGTAGGGTACACAAGGTGCATCATTATTGACATGTAATTAATGGATAATTCAAGTATTAATTTTTCTCTTCCATCTTTATGGGACATGATATCTCAATCCTTTTTTTAGAATATAACCATCACCTAAATTTCGTGGCCATGGTGTAATGATATGCTTATTTTAAATAGTCAATGAATGATTTATCAAGAATATAAGTTGATGAAATTGTTTTTAAACATATTTGATGAGATATTGTGGAAATTGGATTATATTTCAAAGTTACCATTCATATGTGGCTATAATCATTGCATAATTATGTTTCTTCCCTTCAGTGCATTAACTGATTCCTTGACATTTATCTTGGACTTTAGACATTCCCGCCTAATGCCAATATGAAATAATCCTAGAGGGTCACACCCTATGTGTTTATATTAGTCTTGATTTAATTCTATATGAATTTAACTAAAGGAATAAATATTTTTCCCAAGACTGGGGAATAATTCTAGTCATTTTATATTGATCACATAAATTAAATAAATATATATTCATCGACATGTGAATAAAATATATATATTTTATTTTATTAAATATTGAAGAAATATTCATTCCGTTATATGTTAATAAATAAATTATTTATGAATAAATTATTTATTTTGGTATTAAATAAATCCCAATGATTTTAAATAGATCTAGACCACATCTGGTGAAGAAATAAAAATTTACAAGCCGATAAATATTATTTATCTATTTTCAGAAGTTGGCACACCACAAAATAATAATAATATTATTACTTGACATGAGTTTTGTTAAAGGTTTCAAATTTTATTTAATGGACGACATGTAATTAAATTATATTTTAACATAAACTCTAACTCTCTAAGTAAACGGTAATGCATATTGTTTATTGCATCCAAAATCAAGAATAGAGAATTATTTGTCACAACAAATTCTCTCTAGAATACTCCATTTCTCTCCCTCTCCAGAAATAGAAACACAAGAGTTATATTTTAAAGAATCAATAATGAGTGATCAATAATGAATAATGAATCACATTCGATTCATTATGTTAGAACACTTATATTGATTATTGTTGCTCAAAAATCAATGTAGAAAGCGTGAAATAATTCTAGAGGGATTTTATCCTTGGATCCTCACTACGCAATGAAAGAAATATCAATGGGTCTTTTCAGACAATCAACATTCATCAATGAAGAATGTTTCTAACCCTAGATATTTTTTTCTTTAGATGTTTAATTAATTAATTTTATATTTTATGTGAAATATCCTCTCTCAAGGTTTCAGTTAGTGATTATTATGAGATATTTTCATATATATCATTCACCACCGCACTCTTCTCATATTGTCAGATAAATATTTCCCCGGAAATCACATCCCTAACAATCCTCAATTAAATATATATACATATCTCAAACACCACATTCCATATGAATTTCACATCATGGATCCAAAACATACACTTGAGAGCTGGTCATAAATATGAAGTTCATGATGTGTACTCAGGACTATCTCAACATGGTTGATATGTTTCTTACAGTCAGTGAGTAGATGAGGATGTTTTTAAGGAACGCCATGATGAAAAAGTTCAAATATGGGTGGAAGATAATTTTTAAGAGTATCATGAAAACTTTTGGGATATTAATTATTCCAAACGATATTTTAATGTACTCATATGGACCATATCATGTATAGAATTTATTATTTTGGATTTCCCCCTATATATCCCATAACTTTTAATATTCTGATCAAAGATAAATCTAGTAGAACTACCAACCTCCACATAATTGATAAAAGAGATCTCTGCTCATGGGAAAAGGATAACTATTATCCACTGTCTCCAAATTCATCTTATGGTACTCCTTATGGAGTCAAAGACTACCATCTTCCATCTTGGAGAACAAAATAGGTATATCCCATGGTTAATTACAGATCCTCTTAAATCATTTATGATCCATTTTTTGGAGATATATCAATTTATTTTTCAACACGGTTGGATATATATGATAAGGGTGTATCAAAATGGGTTGTACACCTAAATAATCTAAATCTTAAAGAAAAATACTAATTTAGAAGAAAGTCCTGTAAACTTTTCTAGAAAGAAATCCTTGTAGAGATCCATAATTAAGAGAATGAATAAGGGTTCTCCCATAGATCTTACTGATATATACAATCCTACAATCTACACTAGAGTCATATTATGTTGACCCATGTTTGGTCCATATATACCCATTCCCAATTCCTACTCTTGATTCATCTCATACTGGATTCCCTTAGGAGAAGTAAATGATACACATCTCTGATTGCAGTTGATTTAGTCTTGAAATCTAGTCATCCAATACATGATGAGAATCACATACAATCTCATTATCTCTAAAATCATGAAGTCTCATAGTGTTCTAAGACCAGAGATGATTATAATTTTCTCTACAACCATTGAAAATGGTCCAATTTCAGGTTGGAAAGTGTATCAATGGAATGTAACTCATAGGATAACCAGAATAGTAAGTCAATTCTATAAAGAAAACATGTACAAATATGATGTATTAGGAAGAAACGAAGTCAAAAAAGGTAGTAGAAATATTAGATGTGACCAAAGCTGTACCACTAATAGTTGTCGGTACCTCTCAAGAAAATCATGGAGAATGGTCAACTACATAATTACATCCCACATTAGCACCATGATATTGTATCTAAGATGTCTGACCAGTCCAAGTCATCATATTCTAATCCTTCTACTGAGTTCCTTATCCAAATCCCCGATTCCTTGAAAAAATCTACCTCAATACCTTACAGAATCCAAACCTAAAAGAGCAATGGAAAAATTATTGGTGATTTCCCATATTTCTTAATTGATTACACTTGCTATGTGGTTCTAAGAATTCCATGTGGTAGTTTATAGTCTTCCCATAGTTGAATCCTTGTTAGTAACATCATGAGGTAAGTAAAAAAGTTTAACATGACTCAAACTATATACCATTTCTCTATTGCACCTCTAGAGTTTTCTCTTTCTACAACTAGGAAAATAATGCATCCCAATAATAAGAGGTCCATCCACAAGACCGTTGAAGGGTATAAGAATGAAAACTAATCAATCCTATAATAGGACCTCATAAATGATCAAGTCCTTTTATAGAATATTCATCTATTTCATTAATATAAAACTTTGACCCATATATTTGATTTCCAATCAATGTCTAATCTCAAACTTCATGGAATTCTATGACTTGTTTCTAGCTAAGATGAGCGAATAATGGAAAATATATGTCAAACAAGTGGTGTATGCTGATTACAGAATAAATCCATGATATATATCCTTGAAATAATGTTATTTATCTAGATTCATCATATCATGAATTAATTATCTAAAGAGAAGGACATTTAATGTATCCCTAATTAGGCCCTCACACCCATCTGGAAATCCAATAATCCCTATACCAACTCTTAGAGGTTACCTGCAACATTAACATTGATATAATCACATTCAAATCCTTGTGTATCTCAAGGAGGTCGAAGGAACCCTAGATGATGTATATATAGTCACAATAATCATGAGGTATTCTAGTGCCTTGAAAGGCTTAAGGATATTAGTGTTTGAAGAATCTAGCATAATCGACTATGGACCAGGGATCCCATACTCTATAGGTAATAATAGATAGAAGGACTTCCAATCAGAGTGGACCCAATACATGTTTCATCATATTAGGGGTGGGGGAACGCTGTATGGATCCCTCTTGTATAGAAAGCACTAGAATATGAGTTTCCTCCCTTTTGGGACTACGCTAACCAATGTTAGTTGGATATACCATAAATCTTCTATGATGTTGTATATTATATATGATGAATGGAAACACATAGAACATTTATGAAATATCCTAATTAGTTTATGGTATCACATAATGGATTCCCTATGAGTCTACCCATAACCGATGATATAACCCTCTTAGCACTAACCAAGGGCTCTATCCATGCTCGTTAGTCATAGTCACATATATATAAAAAACATAACAACATGTTTATTCTCAACCATCTAATGCAAGAAGATATATCAAATCCAAAATTTTTAAGTAATGAGAGCATTACAGAAATAGAAATCCTCCCTTGTTAAAAAATAAAGTTACAAAATTATGGAATACGTTTTCATATAATGTGAATTTTGAAAGAAATTGAATATATTATTAGGTACGTCATTGAGCCACATCATCTCAGGAATTTCTACCCTATTATTATCAATCCCATCATCCAAAATAATTTCATCATGAAATTCATGGGTGAAAATATAAATCATGGAAAAAAAAGATTTCATGAAATTGATCAGTCTGGCTATTAGCATCAGTGATAGATGAATAGTGTCATTTTTGAAGGCTTGGACAATAATGGTGGAATCACATTCAAGAAATAAAATTGAAGTAGGCCAATTTCTTTCATCTCAACCACATTGATTATAAAATTAATTTACACATAATGAGAATTAGAGATTCTACAAGGAACATAGATGAATCCATTGAATCTCTATTAATACTTCTGAAAACTGAACTATATCTAGAAAGACCTAGATTTTTAGTTGAATCTCTACCTATATTTCATTTTCATCCAGCATGAATATTGAGGGATCTAAAAAATATTGAACGATATAGAAGGTAGAAGATATTGTGTTATAATTTCAATATTCTTTAGCATTGTATGATCATGTATAGAATTATCATAATAACAATTTTTATGATTATTTGAATTTTAGACTATAATAATGAATGTAAGAAATTACAAATATAGATAGAAGGATATATTTACATGGAGCTTCTTGTTTTTGATTCTCTATATCATGTTTATTACTTATAATATAGACACCATGAATAATTTCAACAATTTATGTGAAAGAGATAATTTAATACATATACATAAGTGTTCTTGAATAACGGATTTATAAGGAAGTTTCACTATATCTAAATCGGGAAAAAATTAAAAATTCTAGTTGAAGTACCATAACTAAGAAACAAATGATAAATATCATCCTTATATTGATTAAATCGGACATATATTGAGAAATACTTAATTTCCATGGATGGATGAAAATAATTAAGGGGAATCTTGGAATGAATCACCCTCTATTCAATAAAGAATCTAGATGGAATGATCTATCATAAAATAAATATTTTATCACAACCATTAAGGTGAATCTCACAATAGAATAATTTTTTGGAAATAAACATATTAAAATAAGGTTCCAAAATTATAATTTCATAAAATGTGATAGTATTTTAATTTAAAATCATTTCCTAGATTTTAGTTGGAATAATTTAATGGAATTATCTATTTTCTACTTGATTTAAAATTTTTTGTCATGATATGGCTCATGAGATTTTAAGATATTTAGAATAGGCCGACCTATACATTTATTTGAGTTGAAATTAATATATGAATTGATGTTGTCCATCTAGGGATAATTCACTAAAATTTTGGAGAAAGTATCCTAAAGGGTATTCCATATGTAGGAGTCCCGATAATTCAAATTACCATTATCAATCCTACCCAGAAATCTACATCTACAAAACAAAAGAGCCTCCAAGTTCCTAATTATGTGACACCATATAAAGTTATCCATTTAAATTTGATTAAATTTTTATTGGTTATTTTTACCATGGCCTCTATAATTAATCAGATGAAGACATTATCTCTATGGGACTGTAAAATGATTTAATTGAATGATTCTTCAACTAAAAACACTGTTTTTGATAGATTTATTTATAATAATAATGAGTGATGTTATGAATTTATAGACCATAAATGTGTAAGACATTTTTTCAAAATAACAGCTTTCACAAGGATAAACCTACCTTCTATTGAGAGTTTTTTGACTTTCTAGGAGGCTAAAATATTTTGGATTTGAATATCAATGTGAGAAAAATGGTTGACAAGTGGTTTTATAAAAAAACATAGGGACTCCTAGATATGTTAATTGAAACACACCTTAATTGATCCCTGACACATTAATGATGCCAACTTTTCTGACTATAAGAATAATTTTTCCCAAATTATATGTGCGACTTATTCTATATGATCTCCATCCCTATGAATTTTTCATATTGTAAAAGAGAAGTCTTGATGGTTCTACTGATTATTTTATCACCATGAAAGAAATGTATACTTTCATCATCATACAATAGATGTGTGGATTTATCAAGGCCTCTAGAAACATTGATGGGATTGATTTTGTTAACATTAACCAAAAAATATAAACAATAATCCTGACAATAGTAAATTGGAGGTTAGTTACACATGTGTTGGCGAGGAACATGGAAAATCTCCAACTTGAGTCCCATCAATCTATTTTCTTTTATCATATTATAATTTACTCCATAATATAAGATGAAAACTATTCTCTTATAACATATTTTAATTCATCTACAGAAATCCACTAGGTCCAAGGAGGATGGTCACATGACCTCATGGACACCACCATATATGCAATTGGTTGTCCATTAGCTGCAAGGGTCTAGACATAGTTAGTGGGGAGACTGAACAGTTAGTATCATGTGTTTGGACAAATATTATAAATATAAATTAATAAATTAGTGTTATATACCAAAAAAATAATATGTGGTGTACACGTCATCCAATAAAAAAATAAATGGTCTCTTAAATTGTAAAGCCAAACCAGAATATTAGTGATAGAAGATTAATAAATAAATGTATATAATCCTCTATAGTATGTCTCAATACCATTCTAAAATCATTGATACTCAAATTAACTATCTACCACGGGCCCATTTCCATTACTTGGATCCATATACATGAATGTTTCATGTGAGTCGAAATGATCGTACAAGGTGTGTGCAATAAAACCCTAGAGGACACCAAAAAAATACTCCTTAACAAGTGTGAGTAGATATAAAATGGTTATTCTATGATAATAATAAATGCGTAAGGCGGAATAAAAAACATTTAGTCTTGTATAGAGTGGTTATGCTCTAACAAGCCACAATAGACATCAAATCATACCTTTTTCATCTCCATAGTATTAGGATAGATGTAAGATGTGTTACGTATGAAGAGAAAATCTACATGGCTTTTAATCACATACCCTAGTGGCATCAAGGTATTCATTTGTGTCATCCCCACTAGAATGTTGCATCCATGTCCATCATATTTTATGAATCCAGTCCATCATACCTCATATATGACTCGTATAAAGCCTATAAGCCATCTTACTCTTGACATCTCTACCTCATCTTTTGCCTCTAGGAATTCAGGACCATACCCTTTTCTCAAGTTCATTATTTTCATTTCCATAATCCATGCACAGTCCCCCTATAAGGGGTAATCATCACCTGATGTTCCACTAATTCTATGTTCCTCAAGAAATCTCAATATCTTGGTAAAACACATAACTGGGTGTATCATACAAAGAAATCATGCCAATTCATTATGATAAAATTGTAGCAATAAAGAATACATGTGATAAATATAAAACATTGTCAAACAGGATATAAGCATACTCATGGGATCATGTAACAACAAAAAGTATCATGGGATACACACCAAAAAACACACACCCACATGTGATCATAATCATGAATGGACAAACAATATATATAAACACAAGAATTATACCAATAAAACATTTTTATATGAAATGTTTTAATGATATGTAAATACCTAATCAATGTTGTTGATGAATAACTCCAATATTAATCAAGGAATTAAAGATTAGACACATTGCACACCCACCAAAAATTGATAAATTCTAAATGAAGTCTATTTAACTTTCTCTTTTATCATGAAATATGTTTATAACAAAGTCTTAAAATAGTTCAAAGTCAAGAAGGTCGTTCATGAATCTAAAAACATATGGATTCCACAAACAAAATCAATTCTGAGGTGCGTTTAAGGATGGAACCCCAATTCAATAGATATATTGTTTATATAAGAAAGGAATGTGAATTCATTATGATTCTAGAAGAGGTCCTAGGGTATATCAAATGATCGAAGATCCATCATTAATCCTCTAATGGAATGGGGATCCAATACGATAATAAAGAATTTGAATATCTCAGGATGGCCATTATAATAATCTTACCAATAAATATACACCATTATTGATAATTTAATCTCCAATAAAGGGGGTATTATCATTTACATATCAAATCATCCACCAGTATAACAATGAATCAATACCAAATAAAAAATCCCAAATCAAATGGCCATCAAGAATAGGCTTTGGAATATTCGCCTAGGAAACATACATGTTGATCATTTTAAATTTTAGATATTGATTCAATCAATAAACATAAAAAACATGGTATATACATAACTGATATATAAAGAAAAGATGAATTCACCATCGAATCATGATAAAAAACATAGAGCAATTATAGATCCTTTCCCATCTCAGAATATGGATGCAGAAAATAGAGTGTATCTAATAATATCTTACGATTATTGCATTATTGGATAGATCCTATGTTAAATAAGAAACATGAGAAAAATTAGGTAGACATAAGGCCTATAAGGGATGTGAAAAAATTATGAATATGACTATGGGATTCATATTTCTAATTTATATGGCAAAAAAATTGAGTTCCATTAAAATCATAGTAGGTGCATTAATCTCATCCCAAGACTAGGTGCATCGGCTACATAGTTGGACTCACCGAGGAGTTAGTGGAGTCACTAGCTAGCTAGTGTGCTCGTCAAAACCACCTAGGTTCTTATAGTTACACTAATGGGATGGTAGAACCCCACTAGGGATTCATTGTGGTCTATAGATCCATAAAGGCCTACTATAACTCCCTCAACTGGTTAGTGGCTGTTTTCTAGCCACTCTAAGGCCTCGACCTTCATCAAACCCCAAGAAACTAATTCTCATACCCCAATCCACCAATAGTCATCCTCAAGACCACCCACATAAGAAATTAAAATTTTGGAAATGATATTTTTTTAATCTCTAAAATATAATACATCAAAATAAAATGAGTATGTCACACTTACATATTATTATTATTATTATTTGGATCCTAGGTATTTTAGTGAGAGGTTAAGATATTTTTTACACCGGTACTAATGAGAAAAACATTTATCATCTGGAATCAGACCATTGTAAAATAGAGGGTTTCCACCTAGTATACTATTTGATAGAAATATGGATTTTTATATACAAGGAATGCATAATAGGATGTAAGATGATTCCACCTGTGTATGTCTAGGATCACACAACTAGATGTTTTGTAATTTACCATGAATATATAATCCTTATTTGGAATCCTTTAGTATTATATTGAATTATTATTTTTCTCTATTCTTATAATTATTGTTGTATCATATTATCTGTCATAAATACATGTCTCTTTTATTATTATTTTAATGGTATCTTTTCTTAGTATCCATTCATTGACACTTTCCTATGATTTAGAACAATTTTTTTCCTTGGTTTTTGTAGTTACATGTTTCATTAATATTTCTATTTCTCAGTTGTAACTATGTGTATTATATTTTATTTTGATATCTTGTGTAATTTCAATGATGTTTTGTTATGTTCGTTTGTAATATTCTTCAAAAAGTGTGTTTATAAAAAAAATTAAGGGAAAATATAAAATAATTGTTTAATGTATAATTTTGATTTCAAAATTGAATTTGGGAAATTTTAATGAGTTTTTATGCAAGTATTTTAGAAAAAAAATATATTTTTTGTATTCCAAAAAAGTGTTTATTGAATTAAAAAAAAGGAAAACTCTAACACCCTAAGATCATAAATTATATATTTTCCTTTAGAAACCTAAAGTGTTAAATAACTTAGTTAAAAAACAACCACAATCCAAAATGAAGTGTGAAATGTTATATAACCTGTAAAATGCAGTTATAGAATTGGTAGGTGAAAATAGCGGTAACCAAATTATGAAATATATATAGAAATATATATAGAAAAATTAGACTTTTATTAATACTAAGGCATTGATAAAAAAATAAATTAGTGAAGCCCAATAAATAATAAGACTAACTTAGTCTCTAAAATTTATTTGTTCTGAAAATTTCCTTTTTATATATTTTTTAAGAAAATAAATATATTATGGGTAAAATAAATTATTTATATGAATAGTTGATTAGCACCAATTTGATTACTAATTGATAGGAAATTAGAATCAGAAAAATTAATATATTTTTTTAAAAAAATTCCCATAAAATTTTTTTACATTATATTATTATATTTTTATTTAAATGTTACATTATAAATTTTTTGAATTTGAATTTAAAAATAATAAGATTCATGTTTAGATTCATCGTTCCATCTTCTTCCCAACAATTTGAAGTCATAAATCCCATTTTGTACAATGCATCATACAATTATATATGGATTATTAGATAAAATATATTATTGGTCTAAAACCATACCAGAGGTAAATATTAATTACATTTACCTTTAAAGTTAAGTGAGAAAGATCTCAACATGTCATCTAACTTCATAATATTCCTTTCAAATATCTAATAATTGTGTGGCTGATAGGATGTTCTTAAATCTATCTCAGTATTAAAATCCGTTTGAAAACACTCATAGAATTTCATTGTAAACCAATGATCACAAACTTATATAATCTAAATAGGCAGACCATGAATTCTCACAACATCATTGATATATAGATAGGAAAGTCACAAGAGGGTTGGATCTTCCCATACTACTAGTGGATGTGAAAACATTGCGAGAGGATCAACAATGAACCATATTACATCATTTTTTGTAGCAGTATATTGAAGTATTCTAAAATTTTTTATTGTAATATTTTCCCACATCCATACAAGTATTAGTATAGGTTTCAAGAATTCTTTAGGATGTTGTATTTTAGTAATTTTCTATTGAAAATCCAAGCATCTAGACACAAAGTTCTAAATCTCCCACTCTATACCACCCCACTACAAATGTAATCATAAATAGATGTATGTCTTTGTGTTACCATGGTGTATTGAGAAATTTGAGCTATATGATTCAGCAAGTAGAACCCATTTTAAATCCAGTATTAATGGAACTCATTGCCACTTCCTGAAATTAAACAATTCATCTTTATAAATGAAGTGTCACAATTTCCCACCATTCAATACTTTAATCATCCCTTTAATTAATTATCATCCTATTGGTACTTGTCTATAATTTATATTAATTATATATTATATATTTCTTGGAAAAGAAATAAGGATTCACCTTTCTTAAAAATTACTACATCCAACATTACTAAATACGTACTTATTGGATCCTTGTTAATCCTCATCATAGTTTTTACTCCATTATACCTTCTACTCATGCATTAGACACCTTATTTTCAATCAAATGGTGGTAATTAATGAAAATATTATAATACTTAAAGTAGTTCTAATACCCTTATTTGAATCAAGTTGATTTATTTCTATGAGAATATGTACATAGAATGCTTATTCTCTGTATATCTGTTACATATTTTTCTATAGAGATAGTTCTCAATATATTCTAGGAAAATATTACAAATATACCCTCAAGGTCATGAGTTTAATAATTTTTTATGAATATTAAATTTTCATAATTCATATAAAACTAAAATATCATTCTATATAAGGACACAACTCTTGAGTCCAAAGTCTTAATTAATAAATTTCCCTAGTTTTGGAAAGCATATAAACTTTTTAAAAACATTGTTTTACTTAAACAATATATCCAAAGTGTTATGTCATAATTTTATTATAAAATAGATTCTAACATACTAAAAATAGAAATGGTTCTTATGTAAACCAAAAATAATATTTATTTTTTCAATTTGATACATCGGGCTGGCAGTGTGTTTGATTCATCAAACCAACTAGTGTTCTGTCATGTGGTTAGAAATGTGTTTTGTCTATCAGGATGACCAAAACTAAAACCATCATAATGGAAATATATTTAATCCAATTGATTTACTTTTATTTAGTGTATTTATTGACAAACAATAGTATAATACATCAAACTTTCCAATGTTTATAATCAAAAGTGAATAGTATTATATCTATATGATTGAATCTATAATAGCACTATAATGGTTCTATAAAAGAACTACATCAAACAATATAGTACAGTTCATTCTTATCCATCAAGATAAACATCTAGATCATTATGAGTTGTCATTGTGAATGTTTTCTTAGGATTTTTCGAACTACATAGAAATATAACCATTGATGGTTTTCATATAAATAAGAATTCATTTTATGAGAAGAGAGATGATGCATTTTGAACTCAACACATCCAAAGATCACTCTTGCAGAACATCTCATTCATAATAATTATAATATTTTAGGGAGTTTTATTTCTACAGAATCTATGGTTGGTTGGTAAATTACCTAGAATAATTTTCTTTGGTATTAACTATGTCCAATCGAGTTTATAATGAGGGATTACAGGGATATGATTAAAGGTGAATCCTATCAGTTTGATTGAGGGATTCGAAGGCTAGAAATACATATACATGCCGATATTTGTATTGAGGGATCCGTTTTAAAGAAATATAGAGCTTATAGTTATCATTCAAATTGAGGTATTCCAAGGGTTTGGAAGAAAGTGACAAACTGATCGTCATATGAAGAGATTCTCTAGTAAGGAAAGGAAGAGATTTAAAATAGGCGTTGAAACTATGGATATCTTATGAAATAATTCCTGACATTCATACTGGTTAAGGTTAAAGAGAATAAAAAACTTTTAAAAATTTTATATTCCATTATTACTAATATAGGATATTTTATTAATTTTTTCAACAAGAATAATTTTCCTCTGTGCATTCACAATAGATAGTTCATTTATAAGAATCCAAATAAATATAGTTTTATTGGACTGTATGTTAGAACAATTAAAACACCCATAAATCATATGATTTAGGGAACTAATTTAAATACTATGATCATTAGAAATATTCTGAGTCTTATTTTTTTATAGAAGAGGTTTTGTGTTTTTTCTTTATTTAAAATCTTAACTGCAATTCACCCCCACTTGTAGCCATCATAAACACTTATGATCCAACAATTGGTATCAGTGTTAGTTATGTGGCTATAATTTATGAGTCTTTACTTTTCATATATATTTTTTGTTTTTATTTATTCATATATAATTTTTTTATACATCAATATTACCCTATTGTGTTATGTATAAAAGAGTTTCTATTTGATATAATAGAATATATGAGTGTCGATACATTAGAAAAATGTGAATCCAACTAGATGAACTATTTTTAATGAAAATTACTATAAATACTTGGGATAAATAAAGTTTAATTTTATTATCAATAATTGTTTTGACAAATTTATCATGCTAATAAGATATTATAAGATTCTAAAGAAGGAATTTATAACTATTATGAATCATGAAAAGAAGGAATATTAGCTAAATTACAAAGTAAGTAACAATTTTCATAGTTCTATGATAAGATGTATCCATAGTAAAATTTCATCATGTGAATTAGACAATACTATATAGAAGAATTTATATGTTACTCAATTTGGAATTTAAAATGTTATTAGAACCAAAAAATCCTTGTTAAGAGAAGATTATCATAAATTTGATTTCTTACCAGGAGTGTTAATATCCAATATGAATCAATGATTTATGACCATTGATAATAGTTCCAATTATTTTGGAGGGGAATATTTAAAGGATAGAATATTTTTATAAAAATTATCAAGATTATTCCTAATGTATGGGAATAGTAATGGATAATGTTAGATGATACGAGAATTATTAAAAAATATTAGTTTAGATGATCTCATTAGATCACCTGTGCGTTATGAATTTATATTGAATATGGATTCATGTATGATGATAAATAAATATTTACATGATTCTTTACATAGATACATTTAATCTCCCAATTAAAGATCAATATTATAAAAATATTGTGAAATATTCTAAGAATAAGAATGTTTTTACTAAATCAGATACTTGTTCATCTTAACAAATAATGAATGAGTTCATTAATACATCAATAAGGTTGAATGATAATTTTGGAAAGGAATACATTAAGTACATATATAAAAAGATTCATGAGGATAAGAGTGACAAGAAGTAATGTTATTAATTAATATCTTATAAATATTAGAAGGAATGACATATTAGAATAGATTGTCATGTGCTAAAAAGAAAGGATATGAAAGAGTGTGATTTTGATTTTAATGTTAATAAGTATTATTAGAACAAGAGAATGAATAGTCTAAAATCATTATACACTAGGTGTGAAAATGGAGGAGATATTTCTTATGATAATTCTTTGAACAATGAGCATTAAAGATAGAGAAATATTAGTTTTTCTTCAGAAATACCAAAGGTGGATAAATCACTCATTTCTTATGTAACTACTGTTGAATCTCATAATAATATTACCTTAAATTCTGACAACCCCATTAGTAAAAATGAAAAAAAATTCAATATCCTGAGATAAATAATCATCTTCAACTAAAGTGGACAATATGATACTTTTTTTGAATAAGTATATAATTTTTAGAAGTTAAATGTTAATAAAAAATGTATAGTCTTTAAAAAATGTTATGCTTATCATGGAAATTTTGTTTAATGAAAATTCATGAATTTATTCTTTATCTAATGAAATATTAGATAATTTCATAGAAATTAGTAAATATAATTTTAAAAAATAAAGAATTTTTAATTATTTTGAAGTTTATATTTTTGAGAAAATTACATTACAAACTGATTCTATAAAAAGAAGTTTGAATACGATTAATACTAAGGAATAATCATATTCTTAACTTATATATTAAATAAAATGTTTGATGAATTTTTTCTCAATGTTTACCTTTGGAAAGGAAAACATTTAAAAACTTTATAATAAAATTATACCACATATTGATAGGTCACATTTCCTCCTATAGAAATATTATTGTATTATTTTGTTTCAAGGGGGTGATTATTGAAGCTATTCCAAAATATATTATATAATTTATGAATTCATGGATTATGTATTCAAACCCTTGATCTGGTTATAGATAATTAATACCTTTTCTTAATTTACTCTTTAACTTTGTTCTAAAACTCATTTATCTTTTAAAAATATTCGTACTCATGTTTCGTCATTAAAACTAGACCATACCATATAAATTCATTCATATAGGTAATGAAGTACCTAAAACTGAAACTAGATGATGTTATTATTGGTCCCCACACATCTATATGTATGAGATCCAATAGTCAATTTTCCCTTTCAACTTTATTTATAATAGATTCTTTTTTCAATGTTATCCAATAAAAAAAATTTAATCCTATAATGATACATAATCAAGTGATTCTAATCATCTATCTTAATGTATTTTTTCAATTTTTTTATCTTTTATATATCCAAGGGTAAAACTAAAATGGTAGGTTGGATTAAAATCAACACTAGCCTTCTTATTCTGATGGAAATTAAAAGGATTAAACATATCAAGAGTATATACACCAATTATTATATTCCTAATTCCATAAATATTTAATTATTTAATATCAAAAATAATTTTCTATTTACAGGGAATAAAAATATTTTCTTTCCCAAATATGACAGAGAAGTAAATTTTTTATATATTGGAGGAACATAATATCATTTTTCCAATTCATGGACTAACACACCTTATAAAGTTAGATTATTTGTGCTAACATATAATTAATAAATTATTTCTCCATGTCTAACATGAATCTCCACTAAACAATTTTTCAATTCACTTCTGTCTTTTGGTTTTTTCATAAAAAATGTGTTACTCACTACCGATATTAAACATCAAAGAGTCATATTTAGTGAAATTGATCTTTATAATATTCGCAGTCAAGTGATCTAGATGTTTATCATACAAAAATTACAAAACCCAGATTATAATATGTAAATATTTTGTATTACAATATTTTATGTGATCTCAATATGATTATCATAAATAATGGAATAATTTATACCAAATACATTTAATTGAGTGGTAATCATGTTTTAAATCATTTATTAAAGGAAAATCAAGTAAATTTATCCAAATAACTCTACTAGAATTTGTTCTATTTGTGATTGGCTATTTACGATGGGATCCCATCGCAAATAAGCTTTAGCGATGGGCTCCCGTCGCAAATAGCCCATTGTAGAAAACAAAGTCGAAAATAAGTCTCCGCTTATATACATTATATAAAAATAAACTTTTTGCGATGGGGCCATCATAAATACTATATATAAATAAATGTTTTTGCTACGGGTCCATCACAAATACTATATATAAATAATCCTTTTTGCGAAGGGAGATTGGTCCCATCGCAAATACTATATAAAAATATATATTTAAACTATTTGAGAAGGGATCCCGGCGCAAATAATAACCAAAGTAAAAAAAATATATTTAATTTTTTTTCCAGCTCTAGATTCAGACCGTTAAGTGGAGGAGAGATAGGTATTCTAAACATCTGAGAAGACACAGTTCGTGTTTTCTTCCCCAGTTTTTTATTCAATCTCGTTTTATCGATATATAGATAAAATCTCGTTTTGATAGGACTATTAATGATGAAATCATATTTTTGACATGATTGAATTTTTTATCTCTCCACAAATATAACTCCATAAATCAGGTTTTATTTCAGTTATATGAAATCTATTTTTTATTATATTCCTTGAGATTGTTTGAGGCTCGACACATATTTTTATATCTACATATGTTTTGTGTTTACTAATTATTACTGTTTTTAATTACTATTTATTACTATATATTTATTACTATGTATATATTACTATGTATGTATTACTATGTATTTATTAGTGTGTATGTATTACTATGTATCTATTACAATGTATCTATTACTATGTATCTATTACTATGTATTTATTACTATGTATGTATTACAATGTATCTATTACTATGTATTTATTACTATGTATTTATTACTACGTATTTATTACTATGTACTTATTACTATGTACTTATTACTATGTATTTATTACTATGTATTTATTACTATGTATTTATTACCATTTATTTATTACAATTTATTTATTACAATTTATTTATTACAATTTATTTATTACTATTTATTTATTACAATTTATTTATTACAATTTATTTATTACTATTTATTTATTACTTTGTATTTATAACTATATATTTATTGCTATCTATTTATTATTATAGATTTAATACTATATATTTATTATAGTTTATTTATTACTATTTATTTATTACTATCAATTTATTACTATTTATTTATTACTGTGTATTTATTACTATGTATTTTTTAATATGTATTTATTACTATGTATTTACTACTATGTATTTATTACCATGTATTTATTACTATTTATTTATTATTATTTATTTATTACTATTTATTACAAAATATTAGTATTTTTAAATATTTATAACTACAAATAAATACTGATAACAAAAAAGTTTCAATCTAATTTAATTACAACTAATCAATAATAATTATAATTAATATAAAAAAATGAAATAAATACTAAATAAAATAAAATATAAATACCATTAAACTTGATCTTCTATTGATGTAGACAACTTCACAAATTTTTCATAAAAAAGAAACAAACTCATAAAAATGTTTACTCTGCAAATCGATTTTAGAGAAAAAGACAAGCTAAGAACTGAGAGATTGAATAGAAAAAACAGATGAGGGTATATATAGGTTAAAATATTTTCAACGGGTCTTTTTGGGACGAGTTACCCATCACAAAATTTGACATTTTGCGATGGGATTCGTCATAAATACCTTCATCCGCATTAATTACAAGCGGCGGTTAAAAGGGTATTTACGTATAGTACCATTGCAAAACTTCACCTTTTGTGATGGGTTAACATACCGTCGCTAAACCTATATACCGCTTTTACGTTATTGCGACGGGACCCATCATAAAAAGTCACCTTTTGCGACATGACAACATACCATCGCAAATACCTATATACTGCCACCAGGTATTTGCGACGGGACCCGTCGCAAATACCCTACCACCACCTAACTTTTTGCGACGAGTCCCATCTCAAATACCCTCCGATCGACATACTATTCACGACAAAACCCATTGCAAATACCCTACACTATTTTTGATAGAGTGATTCCCCAGTCACAAATAACCTTCCCGTGTTTTGGTGTGAAACCCGTGCCTATCTCTTTGCGATGGGACCCAAAATACCATCACAAATAACCAATTATTTAGGACGGGATGAATCCCTTATTTCAAATAACCTCTCAGATGGACTATTTGCAATGGGAATTAATCCCATTGAAAATAGCCCATCGCAAAAAGTTATTTTTCCCGTAGTGTAAAAATACTGAACTCGTATATTATATCCATTAAGTGAGAGAATATCTGTATTTAATCATGAATAACTCCAATTATCATATAAATAAGTTATGACTATTTAGGTAATGAATCATCTCAACCATAACAATTATGATTCATTGATAGTTTATAGTGAAAAATAGTTTTATAACTGATCATCTGTATTAAATTTACTATATCCCTCTACTATTATAAAGTTTAAGGTTACCCAACTAGCGTGACCCAAATTAAATTAAATAAAAAAATCATTTTACTATCAGGGTCAACTTTTTTCTTTCTTTCCTTATACAACATAATTAATGGTCACCTACCCATTTTGGTCAACCATATTAAATGATTTAGGTATCAAAAAGTTTTTCTTAAGAAGCTACTCTACATATAATTATAGGCCAAATATTGAGAAATGATTAATGGTAAAGAGGTGAGAGAATTATATGTTTAAATATTTTTAAATAACTGTTAGTGTGAAGTTATTTTTTATGGTGAAAGTAAAAGTAAAATTATCATAATGATTTTTATAGTAGTTCATATTTTATTAATCTCACTTCAAATATTCTTTACTCTCAAACATGTTGAAAATTACATATACTATATTGAATCTATTATTTTTTTGTGAGTCATAGGAAATTACAATGAGATTTTAAACACTAGAGAATTCTCCCAATATTGTATTTTTCTCACATGGAGTCATAACATTTCTTGCTTCTTTATTTGGTGGTGAAGGAAACCAACCCTACATTTATCAAAACCATGACACAACCAAAACCCCATACCTTTTACCAGTTAGTCACAAATATCATTAACATTATGTTTAGGGGTATCAAATGAAACTCTTACATTTTAAAATTTAGTATATACCAACACAATTACACACACATCAAATGAATAGAATGAATTAATAACAAAATAAACCAATTGAACAATCAGAGAAGGATTGTCATGGAAACTATGTTAGCATCAGGTTGAAAAGGACCATGAAGACAAAGTTCAACTAATATTGTTACAATGATTAGTTAATAATGTTTCTAACATATTACTGAACCTCTATAAAAATCACAAATTTTACTACTTTTGTTAAACTCTTTATAAATATTTTCTTCATAAAATGTTAATTAAAAATTATCAAGTCATTTAATTTAGTCTTTCCCAAAGTATGATGCAAATGTGAATTTAAAAATCTAATTTCGAGTTGGCTAGTATAAATTTACATTAAATGCTTGGCATGAATTCGTTGTTTAATCAACATAAAAAATATACTCATGTGAATTCATTTAATCTATAAATAAAAATTGGTTTCATATTGTATATTTTTATAATATTAAACATCGCAGTAAATATTTAATAAGAAAAAACATAATCCATGTAATAATCCACACTATCTTGATTAAATAAAAATATTCAAATTCTAGAGGATTCAAATTAAAATATCAAAAAATAAATATTCTATTGTAATATTATACACACATAAAACAAGTTATCTTTTAATTAAATACGCATAATATACATGACAAAATTTATTATATTATCAACATGTTTAAGGAATAATTAATTAATTAATAAAACATTATAAATAATTAATAAAATGTTGTTGTTAGTGAAAATATGAAATAATACAGTCGATTAGGGGCATTCTAGAATTTTGATTCATGGCTAATTGAGAAATATAGTTGGTTCAGAACTATTCATGTAGTCAATTCAACACTAAGAAAAATTCCAACTAACTCTTTGTAATGGTAAATTTTCATACATTGTCTATAGTTACATTCAATCATATGTTCACGTAGTCAGTCCTTATGGTATAACCTTATACATGAATAAATATTTTCAAAATAGTCTAATATTTTAATTAGAATATATATATAGTATGTAATTTATCTCTGGTTGGGAGGAATAAATGATTTACCATAATCTATGAGAAATTATAACTATATAAATAAACTGTAATTATGAATATAAAAATAAATGTAAACAATGTTGTTAAATAATCCTCATCAATATTCTCCCAATTATTACAATTACAAAACACATGATTTTTTTTAAATTTAATCCCTTATCTAAAATTAATCAAAAGTTATATGTTATTAAAAAAATATTCTCCCTTATTCATGAACCAAAAATCAATGCCAAATGAGTATATGAACAAGATAGACATTCATTATTGGGGAATAAAATTACTATTTATTTAGCATTAAACATGAATTTAAGTTCCACATAATGATTATCGGGAAATAAATTAACCCTCTTAAAATATGCATAAATATTTAAGCTTCCACTAATGAAAATTAATTATAAATATAAAAATAGATGCCATGTTGTAAGAAGATTTTAGAATATTAAAATGAAATAAACATTATTGAATGTATAGAAAAATGTATATTGAGGAAATAGAATTTTTTTGATTTAATATATTCTAAAACATATATAAAAAACTGACTACCAAAAATATTTTAATTAAATAATAATTTTTAAACATAAAATTATACATCTATATTCCAATTATATATTCATGAATTCATGGATTCTATTTAAAAACTCTCCCAAAACACATGGAAAGTAAAATAAAATTAAACTTACATAATTCCAAGATGAAATTTGTTTTTCTCAATTTTAATGAAATCTATGGGTTTTATAAAAATTTCAGTAAGCTAATTTTCAAAAAAGTTGATTATAGTTTTAGATTACCATTTTTATATTATCTCTATGAAATAAGATTCTAATATAAATATGATTAGTTTTAGAATGCTTCAAGGGATTTTTGGAAATAGAATGTACAAGTGTATTATAAAAGAAAACAGTGATTTTTTCAAAATTAAAACCAAAAAATGAAAGAGTTTTCTTAAACCATTTTTATTGGGAACAATAAGATTCTTCCAAAATATACTAACATTCAGTACTTTATAAATGTAATGAATTTGTTTCTTAGAGCTCAATGTGAAAAAATTACTATATAGAGGACAAATACTAGATGATATTCTAAAATTTGTCTTGCATCCACCAAAATCAGAGTAACTATTACTAAACAAATCAATATAATATATAGCTGGGAGAAATAATACAGGATTAGTTATCTTTTAAAATATTTTGTAGTCCTGTTAAATTATTTCAAATTTATTTCATTATAAATAATTTTTAATGAACAACACATACAAACTCCAAGCAATCAATCTATCATAGATGATGTTCTCTATATTAATATGCCAATCATGCATCTAAATTTTTTAACATCAACATATTTTTTGGATTATTCTTATTCATGTTTATATAAACTAAAAATTAATTTATTATTGCAGTGTAAACAATATATATTGACAAAATATTTATCTTAATATATTTATATAGAGAAATAAAAAAATTCCACAAAAAAACATGAATACTAGGAATGAATTTATGTTCTCCAATTAAACCAATATGCAATACAAATTTTATCAAATATAATAATTTATAACAAATTTTTCCACATGATTTTTAAAATTTAATATAAATAGAATATATTTGTCAAATTTATATATATTTAGATCTAATATTAATAAATATATTTGGATCAAGCTTTCCTTTATCAAAAATATTTTTTAAAAGGCAATTTGATAAACTCTTTTACCATGCACTAGAATCTTGTTTCAATCCATATAAAACATTACATGGTTTAAAAAAATTATTTTAAAACATTTCATTATCAAATTTATGTTGTTTTTTAGAAATACCATTATTTAAATATATCAACAAAAAATAATTTTTTTACATCCATTTGAATTTTTTTTATTATAATGGAGTAAAATATTACTAAAGAATTATTATAGACTCTAGTATTCAAATTTGGGAAGGTCAATCTTCAAAAAGAATATTTTTTCATTATAATCTTGATCCACTAATCTAGCCATGCTTCTAATTATTTTACCAAGTTCATCTAACATAATTTTAAATATTCATTTGGTTGAAATAATAATTTGAACCATAAGAGTTTCAACTAAGGTATGTTATTTATTTATATCAATATTATTTGATGCTTTATTTATTTCAATAATATATTTTAAATATGCTAAGGCATCATCTATATATCAGGGTAAAAATGATAAATTAAATCATGATGAGAATAAGTATTTCATATGAAATTTATAGTTTTATTTTCTATTGTTATAAACTCTTCCTCGACCTGGAATAAATTATTTATTTTTCTTTTATATTATTTTCAAAAAAATTAACCGGAATTTATTCTTCAATAAGTGATGTAGTCTTTTCATAAACTCTATATTACCTAAAATTGTTAAAATGTAAAAAAATAACTTTATCTTATTCTGAATAAATTTTTTTCAAATTAACATTTTCTATTAAAAATGTAAAATTTTCAGATAAATATATATAATAAGGTACTTTAATTAAGATTGATATAAGAATACTGTTAATAGAAACATTATATTTTGTATTAACATATTCTACCCAAAATCATTTTGAAAAACTACACTCATTTATCATTGCCCTAGCTATTTCTTATAAGGTCTTATTTCCCCTCCTTAAAGAAAATTTACCATGATATAAAGGAGATGAAAATTATGATTATATGTATTATATTCATATAATTTATCAAATTCAATATTTGGAAACTCACTAGATATATCACTTATAATTGATAAAATTATACCTATCTTTTTATTTTGAACATACATAAATTAATTAATAAATTAGAACAAAGGATCATATTTATGTGTTAGAAAATAATTCCATTTAAATATTTGATATCCATTTACTATATCAAATACATATAATTCTCTTCCAGTCATATAGTTTTTATGGTGTCAAACAGATCCAAATGTAAAATTTGATCTGGTCTATATATTTTTACCTCAAGACCTGATTTAAAATAATTGATATTATTTTTAAATTTCATGAATGAATAACATAGATAAGTGATGTAAGAATTTAACTTGAGAATAACTAACACATTTTAATTTATAGAGATATTTTTTAGAAACCTAAAATTTTAATGGCCATATGCTATGAATACATTTTTCGAGGACACAATACTTAATCATGTTTTTATTTAAATCAATAAATTCAGTAAAATTCATTGAATATAAAGTTTAATTTTTTTTCTACCAAACATAAGAAAAGTTATTATTTTAAAACTATACACTTAACATTGTAAATTTTAAAATTCATAAAATTATAAAACTTATATGATATACTAATCAAAATATTTTTTAAACCATCAATAATTTAAATCATTGAAATGGTATTATAATTTTGAATTCCATCTTCTCAAAAACATTTTCCTTTTCACATTGAGTTATCACCAAATGTAACAATACCATTATCATTATAATTAAAAGGTTATAATTATAGATATTACTAGTCATATGCCATGCTCATCCACTATAGACTCACTATGTTTCATATCTTACTTTTCCATGTTATATTTTCTACTAACAAATATATTTAAGATATTTTTCTATACCCATGAAAACATGGGTCCTATGGTATTAGTATATGAATTTTTGAGAACCAAAGTTGATTTAGAAAACATATTTATATATAATAGGGAGGATAATTATTTAATGATAATATCTATAGAGAGTCCAAGTATTTTTGTAAATATATAAGAACACATATTTTTATAATGACAATTCATTTGACATCTAAAAAATGTAACACCTGAAAAAATTTCACTTGATCCTTTAATAAATAATTCCTTTTAAATATGTGGTAAAATATTATAATAGGAAAGACCTATTTTACTCTTATTTATCCTTTTCATCCATATTATTTTGACATAACCGTCCCTTACATGAATAAATTATGATAAATCAGATTTCAAATTTTCAATTTAATTACTTATTTTAAATTTTTATTCCAAATCATAATTGAACTTCCTTTCACGAGATTCATCACATTTAAACTGATATTACATTTTTCTAATATTTTCAATTTGATTAATTTCTAGGTCCTCATATAATTTATAATTGGAGGTCAAATTATTATTCATAAACATTTATTTTTTTCATAATGTTTATTAATTTTTGTACTTATGGATTTTAGTTCACTACTGGAATAATTTAAATTTTTTTAGTACATTCCTTGAGATATTCATTTTCATAAAGAATGATTTTATTTTTCATGAAACTTTCCATATGATTAATATTATGATCCTTATGTAAATAATTAATTTTTTCTATCAAATTATTTAATATGATGATTTCACAATAACATTGTTGTTTAGTTGGTTATTTATATTAGATTCAAATGAAGAATAATAACCATATTAACTAACCTTGTCTTTTAAATCCACTAAACATAAGGTTTTCATACATTTTCATAATTAGATTCAATACTTGAACAAGAATAATATGCACTACAACGACATGCACTTAATATATACATAATATTGAATTCATTCAAGAAAACAATTCCATTTACATTGAGGATATTTTAATGTTTAGAGCTTTAGATAATTAAGACAAAACATTCATAACATTACACATTGTTACATAGTGGATAACATAAAATCAGTTTCCATTTTTCTCAGAATATAAAACATTAGAACATAAAAAAATACTCCTTGACAATTCTTCAACATTTAACATGTCTTCCTTCCTTGTATTACTCATCCATTAACCTGTGAAAAATCATTTTAAAACTTGGGATGATCACAAAATCTCAGTAAGGTATGAAAAAGAAGGAGAAATCACATTAGTCCATGAATACTCATAACGTATGAAAACATTTTTAAAAGACATGCTTTTCATCCATAAATACTTACTTCGTGTAACATGAGATATACAAAAGATCCACAAAAACATAAATATAATCATAGAGGTATCTTGTGGCATTACTTACATAATCTTGTAACCATCTTGGCTACCTTAAAATCTGTAACCCTCACGGCTACCTTACTTTGTGTAACCATCGCAGTTACACTAGGAGTAACCATACGGCCGACCTCCAACTTACTCATACCCAATGCATTGGAGGGAAATATAGGTCCCACACATCATCATAAACAATTCCCAATAACCAAAACATAATCATACAACATAAATAATATCATAAAAACATTGCTTTTGATTATCGTAAAACAGAATTTTAAAAGAGGATTTTAGAAGAAACGTTCCTTATAAACATCATATAATTGATGTGAGAATTAACAGAGTGGAAGGAATGTGTATATAATCTGTAAATACACATTATTAAACATATTATAATCACAAGTCATCACACAAACAATTTAAATACCACATAAACAATGAAGTAGAATGTTAACACAAAGAATGGAAATCGGGTTAAGAATTCCCTTACCTTAGGCTTGTCTTTCTCCAAATTTGATTAGACCTCCTGTGTAATGGTTAAAAGAGTGTTATTATTATTTTACAAAAAAAAAATTCATGTTTATAACATCTTATATGGTCATTTCATAACCTCATTTCACCCCTTAATTGTTAGAATTTTGTTCCTTGCGTTATTTTGGGTGAGTTCTTTTGTGATTTTCACGATCGGGTCATGATGAATCGTTGTTGTTGATTGGAAGTGAAACTCCATAATTTGAATGTATTAGTATTTAAATATTTCTAGTACCATAAATTATACCATTTATTACTTAGATACTTTATATGAGGATGATTCATTAGATAAAACATTAATGATCTTCGTTTAGATCATTTAAGTGGTTCTTTGATAATAACAACCTCTTTTTGTCTTTTAAATTTGAAACATGAGTAAAAAAGATTCCAGAATCTTATATGAGTCATAAACCATATATTATAACCTGGTTCAACCATATAGATGGTTTCTCAACCAGACTTGAAATAATTAATGGAAATTGAAAATACATCGTCCACGATGTCGGTAATTCGACACAAATGGACAATGTTTTTTTGATTATTTAAATGAGTGGAAGAGGAGAAGAATACTGATGAGGAATTTTCCATAAACATGAAAAAATAATGAATATACATGATTTTGGAGATTTCACGTCTCTTGGATAAGAGGGAGTGAGTAAAGAAGAAAAACGAATCATGAAATAAAATAAAATCATGAGGAATTTCTCACGAAAATTCAGCAGCATAACGACGTCTCTTAAAATTTCATATAAACAAGATTGATGAGAGGAATTGAATGTCTCATCATTCATAAAAAATTTGGATAGTAAGGGAGAATATTTAATGAAATATCCCAACAAAAGACAAAGGGAATGGAAGAGAATAACAAAAAATGAATGAAAAGAAAGAAAATAAAAGAGGTTCTTTACCTCTTGATCTATTCTCCTTGAGATCCTTCTTAAGGGCTTTGATTTCGGTCTTTTGGTGAGACCATCATCTCTAGGACGTGGGTAAGAAGATTGGGGAGGGAATTTGGCAGAAATTAGACAATTTTCAAGGCTTAAGAGGTGTGGGAGGAAGATGGGAGTGAGGGTGGTATTTATAGTGGAGGAGTGGAGGTATTTTAGATTATTATAATCATTATTATAATATGTTTATCACGACTATGAATAATCTCAAATCAAGTGGCCCTAAATAGTGATAATATCAAGTTATTTCTAAACAAGTGTCATTGCATCACTTATGATGTCATAAATAGTGCATTTTTACTGATAAACTGATTATACGGTATTTTATCGTATTTCACTATTCACCGAAAATTCAAGAGTTTCAGAAAAATACCAAAACATTACCCCAACCATTTTTCAATGTGTATAATTCAAAAAGGAACTCCATTTTTTAAAAATAATTTTCGAGATATTATTAATTTAATTTTTAAATAAGGTCACAGTTAATTTGAAAAATAACAATATTGAAGTGCAATTAGTTTTATTTGACATTGGAAAATTAATTAAGATCCCATTATCCTATTTCCTTGGAAAAATAAAATAATAATATTATTTACTATTCATGAGGTCATATTACTATTCATATTACTATTCATAAGGGTATGTTACTATTCACCAAAAAACAAGTTTGTTTCATCAAACTCTAAATAACATTCTGAACATAGTTGTAGATGACAGTTTCTTGAAATTCAAAACATAGAAGAAATAAAATTATGTTTAAAGGATACTTATAAATATATACCTTAAACAAAATTTCAAGCATTTTCAATTTTATTTTTAGAAAACCTTGGGATGTTACATTATCCCCACCTTCTTGAAATTACGTCCTTGCAATTTTATTTACTTATTAAACAACTGAGGGTATTTTTCTCTCATAGCATTTTTAGACTCCCATGTTGCTTTTCAACCATGTGGTTTCTACACAAAACCTTTACCTGATGGATTACCTAATTCGGCAATACCTGTTCTCTTCGATGAAGAATCTGAACCGGTTTTTCTTCTTAAGAAATGTTCTCTACCAGCTGAACTGCTTCCGGGCTCAAGACATGTGATGAATCTGGAACATACTTTCCTAACATTGAAACATGAAAAACATTGTGTACCTAAAACAAGCTCGGAGGCAAAGCTACCCAGTATGCAACTGTTCCAACTATATCCAAGATTTCAAAAGGACCGATGAATCGTGGAATAAGTTTCCCTTTCTTACCAAAACACATCACACTTTTCCAAGGAGTGATTTTAAGGAAAACATGGTCACCTACCTCAAAAGAGAAGTCTTTCCTTCTGTTATCTGCATAACATTTTTGCCCGCTATGAGCTGTCCTCATGTGTTGCTGAATCATCCCCACTTTCTCATCCACTTATTATACTAATTCTGGCCCCATCAACTTTATTTCACCGACTTCATCCCAAAATGCATGTCACAACCCGACCCTACCCGGGTTCGAGCCGCAACTACCCCAAGCCCGCCTCCATAGGCCAGGGGCTGGCGACCAGCGCTGAAGGAACAAAAACTTGGGGAGGCCATTGCCTAAGTACCTGTACACCCACATGCAGTACACTCAATGAAACAGTGCAGAGTTAAAGAAGAGACAAGCAAAGAAAAGGGAAACTGCTATATATAAACCAAAAAGTGCATCGACCTCTATTAGTGCAAAGAAAGCTGAAGGTACACTAAAAAGAAAAGGGAAAAAACACGCGCCCAAATAGAGAAGGTGCCACAACCCATCAATATGTAATAAAAGAAACAGCTGACGGGTCTCCCGCCTGGAACCCGGACACGACCACCACACGTCTTCCAAGCTCCCAAGCACCTATGCTCCACTGAAGTCACGCTCCACATGTCCGTCATCTGCAAGGGCACACCAAGTGCGGGCAAATCCCATGCAGGGGTGAGTATAAATATACTTAGTAGGATACCGCAATGGCTCGAGGGAGAAACAAAAGGAGGTACCGAAGGATGAGCAGTAGAGCGAACAGGAAAAGCGGAGGTGTACAACTGAAAGTGCAGTAAGGAGTATAGTAAAGAGTCCAGCTCAACCCAACAAGAGGAAAGAAGGTATAATTTTCCAGACACAAGGAGCTGGAAACGGTGAGAAGATGAACTTCCCATCGAGTCTTCGCTACCTATAGCAGGAGAGTAGACTCGTCCAACCATGAGAAGCTTGAAACGGAAAGCACATGGCATACCCCCCGCGTCTTCACCTCACCTGAATGAAGAGTAACCGAACCCAAGTAGTGGGTACCTGAACAAGGTATATACAAATACATATGCTCAAGAAGAAGCGCAAACAAGGTCATAAGGGGATCTCCATCCCGTAGCTCAGCCCAAGAAAAGAGTCACCAATAGTCCCAGAAGTAAACACCATCGATGCCCAGCATCCCGCACGTCTGCCTCGAACCGCAAGACAAGGGGCTCAATCACCGCACCTTGACACTATCCGCTTTGGGTGGAACTAACTCACCCGCACAGTTTTAGATCGCGTCACAAGAACGTCTCTTGGTGGGGAAAGTGCCCCTCGTACTTGAGAGTTCTAGGTAAAGTCAAACCACACCTCGTCACTGCCCTGTAGTCGAGAGGTCTCTTCAAAGTCAAAGTCATTCCAACACTGACCCGTACAACCAAGGGTCCCGCTCTGGTGGTCACAGAGGAAAGCCATAGACTATCCTAGTACTAAGGACTGAGTCTGGAATGACAACTGGTGTCCCACTGCCCAGCCCTGCTGGAGGCTAATTCATAATAAGATACTGGGTGACCCACTGCCCAACCCTGCTGGAGGGTAAACCATAATACATAATCTGGCGACCCACTACCCAGCCCCGCTGGAGGGTAGACCTTAATACATAATCAGGCAACCCACTACCCAGCCCCGCTGGAGGGTAGACCTGGAATAAGTCGACAGGTGACCCACTGCCCAGCACTGCTGGAGGGTAGACTTGAAATATTTCGACAGGCGACCCACTGCCCAGCCGTGCTAGAGGGTAGACCTGGAACTAGATGATGGATGACCCACTACCCAGCCTTGTTGGAGGGTAGACCCTAAGAGGTTGTCGGGTTACCCACTCCCCAGTATTTGCTGGAGGGTAGACCCTATGTACGTCGGGTGACCCACTGCCCAGTCTCTGTTGGAGGGTAGACCCTAAGAGCATCGGGTGACCCACTGCCCAGTCTCTGCTGGAGGGTAAACCCTAGAAGTCAGTGAGAAACCCACTACCCAGCCCTACTGGAGGGTAAACCCGAAGAAGTCGATGAGTAACCCACTGCCCAGCCCTGCTGGAGGGTAAAACTCAGAACTGCTCTAGCCATCTCTACTAGAGGGTACAACACTAGCCAACCGAACACAAAGTGGGTATCACGCAACCACCAAAACCCTGAAAAATTATCCCCAAATGAGGTGCAACGTCTGCTCCATCACTGGGTGTCACTAGCACCGCTACCGGCCAATCCATCAAGAACAATACCAGGGGAGACCACTCAACCCTGTTGGTCAAATAAACGAGCAAAATGCCAGGGGAAAAACTCCACCCTACTGCTCGAGCAAACGAGCACTGAGGGACCCTCTACGTAGTGAGAGGTCAAATTACGTAAAGTAGACCATGACACGCCCGTGGGGCCCCCATGACGTGTGGCCCCAAGTCAACCCCAACTGAGAGCACAAACATCCTCAGCTACAAACAACCACAGGTACCTCCAAGATCTCCCATATACTCCCATAGAATACCTTGTTCCAGTCTAAAGGCTATCGTGCACACAGCACCCAGTGTCAACGCGAAGGCGTGACGTAACAACTCCACCTCAAAGGCCCAGGCACGACCAACCACATCTTGTGACCCAATCATATCACTCTCCCAAGAGTACGCGATAACACAGCAAGGGTCCGCTACAAACAAGGTAGGGAGAACCACCACTGGAGCACCTTCCATGCTTCTACATTTAACAATATTGTGCAAGAGGCTCCGCACAACCAAATGGATTGCACCGTTATAATCCTCGCAGAAAAAAACCCGAGATCGACTACTTACTCGCCCCAAATGGATATCCGACAGAAAAGTGGCCAACACCGCCTCACGCCTGAACGACATCCCGTGATCCAAATCCTTATCCCCGAAAACAGTCGGGTGCATCACACCATTGCGATCCCCTCGGGAAAACACGTAAAAAGCACTACTCACTTGAGTGCAACGGATATCCGGAGAAAAGATGCATTCCGGCGCACTGCACACGAGCGGTGCTACGTGGGACCCACATCCTGGTCCCAAATCACTGCCAACGGATCGCACCGTTGCGATCTTCTCGAAAAAGCACACAAGATGGAGTATTCACTTGTCCAAAATGGTCGCCCGATGATAAAGATGGAAAATCACCGTCAACGCCCAAACAACCCTAGGGGGCCCCGCACTATCATGCCGAATTAGGGAGGGTGGATTGCACCATTGCAATCCCCTCAGAAAAACATCCAGGAACGACAACTCACTCGTCCCGAATGGGCGCCCGATGGAAAAGTTGCTAAACGTTGCAGGCAGCTCAAAAGACGGGCCGTGGGGCCCAAGCCTCAACTCCGACTTTAACGCCCGGAACCACCCTGGTAACCGTCACCTCAACGCCAGGGTTCCAATGCCGCTGATGGCGCTTAAATCGGACATCGGACGCGTCCGCGCCGTCCAAAACAATGATCTCGGAAAAAAACGCTGGTCCACTTAAAGACACGTCCCGCCTCTGCGGCTCCCTTGTTTCAGGAATTTAAATTCCTGAAAATATCTTATAAACATCGCCTCGACGCCAGGAAGGCTCTGTCGTAGACGACATGCAAATCGGACGCCCGTAACAAAAGTTACGGGCGTCAGAAAACTGAGGGGCAAAGCCCCTCGGGCTGGACCGGAATGGATCGGCTGGTCCGTCCGGCCTGGGCCGGCCCGGCTCGCTGCGCCTGGCCCACAGCTTGGCCACCCGGGCCGGCGGTGGATTCGGTCCACCGCATGGCTGACCGGCTGAAGCTGGTCACCGCGCGACAACCCGCGCGACGTGGGTCGTTGTCTCCGCACTGGGGTCGCGTGCCGCGGCCCCGCCTCGTCATCGCGCCGGCCAGCGCCGACGGCGCCTCGCGACTGTCTCGCTTGCGGCCTCCTCCTGACGCCGCTCCCTTGCCCTGGCCAGCAGCTGCCTCATGCCGCGATACCCTCCGACGCCGTGGACACCACCAGTGCCCGCTACCGCTCGCCGTCACGCCCAGTGCCTGCTGCTGCTGCTACCGCACCAGAGCTCCCTGGACCACCTCGCTGCCGCCGCAAAACCCCAAAACCCGCAAAATTCGGCGGGTGTTTGCGATCATCTCCGAACACGGATTTTCGATCCGAAAGAAGCGATGAGAAGAACAGAAAATGTACTATGCATATACGGGCATTGTTTGAAGATTAAACATCAAGTCGACACATAAAATTGAATTCAAAGGGCGATTGGGAAATGAAAACGCAACGAAACCTCCTACCTTGTTGGGCTTCGCCAGGAGCTTCACGTTGATCCGCCGGCACCACCGCACCTCGCCGGAGTCACCTCGCCGGACTATCTCGCCGAAGACGGAGGAGGAGAGGGGAGTGGGTTTCGCCAGGGGGATGAAGGGAGAAGGGAAGGGGGAGGGTTTAAATAAATTAATTAACGATTTAATTAATTTAAAACCCCCGAAAAGACCCGCATCTGAAACTCCTGACGGGGTCGAGGTTAAGCCTCCCATACGGTAAACACCACCTCCCGAGCACAACGTCGGTCTCAAAATTTTAATCCGAGGCCCCGTTAAAAAGTTATAAAACTCAACGCCCGAAGGGGCCAAATTATGAAAGCGCCCCTGGGGCCATTTTTCACAGACGAACCACGCCCGCAAAACTTATACCCCTCCTAGGGTAAACGGCACCCTCCAAACTCAATAGTGCCCTCGGTTTTCCAATTCGATCCACCGTTTAAGAGATACCTGCATTTCAACATTAAACGAATAAATAAATAAATTAATTTATCCATATAACGTTCCGAAAGCGAGCGAGGGGTCCAAACATCCCGCACCGACAAGTTTTATGTCGCTCCTAGGGTAAACACCCCATTCTGGACCAATCTGTACACTCGGATCTCTGATCCGGAACTCCGTTTAGGAGTTAAGCCATTTATTTAGTTTCTCTAGTGTGAACTCACTGAAAATTTAATTCCGGGCACTCAGGGGCTCGGAATCGCATGCTGTCTGAAGGAGCTGCACTGGAATATCATCAAAAATATTCCAAATTTTTTCGTAGCAGAAACCGGGTTCTTAAATCATTCCCTCCTTCAAGATTTTCATCTCCGAAAAGCAAAACCAGGGAAAAACATAGGGTACTAAGCCCACACCCGGCTCTTCTGTACCCAAAAGAACTCTCGCACAGCTCTGCGTCACGGCACATAGACCAAAGGATTGATCTGTTCACGCAAGGTCAGACCTTGCCGATGTGATTCATAAAGGCACACACACTCCTTCTCGGGTGAGTCATGTGGGAGATGTCGTGCACCCACTCAAGACTTTGGGGTTAGGGCAAGGCGGTAGGGTACCTCGCCATCCCTTTACATGGTCTCAAACGGCCCAAAGGCCCTCAGGGGTAGCTCACCTCCCCGGTCAAACCTCTATGTCGCACGCTGTGACAGGAATCACCGCTTGGGCATGTGACAAGGCTTGGTGATTCCTTCCTTCAGAATATCCATATGGTGAAGCACCCAAGGATATCTGGTCACACAAGATTTCACAGTCGATGCTCTCACAACCAAGGCTCCCTTACACGCTCAAAATGTGAAGGAGTCGACACCATCAACTAAAGAAAGAGGTCACATTCCTTTCACATTACCAACACAGGGTTACACCCGACGCCCTACGTCACCCAGGTAACACAACCAACAAAGAGCAGGGAGGAAAGTAGTTCACACACAAAGTCTTAACAATTCTTCTGCAAAAAGGTAGAAGAGCTGTCGAGCATACCTCTTATCACCTCATGTTCTGCAGGATTGTAGACATCCAAAGCTCGCGGCTGTCCGCGGTCCCATATGTCAGCTCCCGAAGCCTGACGTGGACCCCCTAGTGGTGACAGGAGGATCTCGTAAAGTCGTCCCCCACTACCAGCTCCTCCTGCTCCTCTGCTAGCACCACCTCTCTAGGCACTACTCCGATCACGGCGCTTCCTCCGCCGTGGTGGTGCACCTGCTGCCTGCCCGATGCTCTCTGCAACTCGGGTTGGGCGGTCTCATGTCAAGTGACCTCACCCATCACAATCATAACACCGACGCTCTCTGGGCTGCCCTGGTGCCCTCTGGTGCCATTGTGGTGTACGACCACGGACCGGGATCCACTCATGGAAGGGAATCCTTGACTGAGGCCCTGCGCCTTTTCGCCACAGTGGTATACAACCATGTCTCTGAAACCGGCAGTGGGAAGGCCACCTGCATCAAGGTTCTGTCATCCGGCACCTGCTAGCTACGACATACGTCTCATTTCCATCATGCCCTCTGCCACTACCAACGGAAAAACATGACAGGAAGCTCTCTGTCACCAATGACTGCTCTAGAACCCCGGTACATGTGAAAATGCCCAAGGGTACTATGACAGCATGAATCTCTCAGAGGATACCCTGCTCAAACTTCCACACTCGGAGGTTGTCGTCATGGACCATGTTCGGGTAAAAGCATGCACAGTCTGTGAAACTAGCCGCGTATTCAGCCACCGTCATCCCTCCCTGCTGAAACTGCAAGAGATCCGGAATCCGAACAGAGTGCAAGCAGGAGGGGAAGAACTCCTATAGAAGCAACAACTGGAAGCCATCCCACGAAAGAGATGACTTTTCAAGAAACCGATTCACCAGACTCCACCAACACCGAGCTAATCCATGAAAAGGTCGGATACCAAAGCCACCATAAGATCTTCCAGCATCTGCAAAAGTCTGAAAAGGCGAACCACTGTCTCGAGCCAAGCCTCTACTACCTGAGGATCTAGCTCACCACTGAACCTCAACGGTCTCTGCCACTGAAACTCATGGAGCGCGCTCAACATGTGCTCAAGTTCAGCCTGTTCCGCTGAAACTGCCTGCTGCTCAACAAGTGGGGGTGCTTCTACCTGACCACCCAAAGAAAGGGGCTCGCATGATGGGTCCTAGACTGTGCCCTCATAGATCACATGGTCGTCGTCATGAACCAAAGCTGGTATCCTGGCTGGGTGTCCTCGCGGATACATCCTGAATATTATCAAGGAGTTTCGCGGTCAGATGAGCATATATGTATATACCAATAACCACGATGGTGAGCTGACTCAAGAAGGACAGTCAAAGACTCGGTCCTCTGTGATGCACAAAAAAATTCTTCCCTGTAACAAGTGTCTCAGCATGCCGAGTCGAAAAGCGGGTTATCGATGTCCTGGTGAATGGATACGTCGGCCGCCACACCATCACTGGACTCCCTGGCCTGAGAGCCGCTCTCGAGACAAATTAACACAGTTTCCCTATATCCCAACCAATTCCTCTTTTAGGGATGTCCGTACAACGACCCAAGGAACGAACCACCTCTGATACCCCTTTGTCACGACCCGACCCTACCCGGGCTCGAACCGCAACTACCCCAAGCCCGCCTCCATAGGCCAGGGGCTGGCGACCAGCGCTGAAGGCACAACAACTCAGGGAGGCCTTTTCCTAAGTACCTGTACACTCACACACATCACATTAAATGCAACAGTGCAGAGTAAAATAAGAGACAAGCAAAGAAAAGGAAAATTGCTATATATAAACTACAAAGTCCATCGACCTCTATAAGTACAAAGAATGTTGATGGTACACTAAAAATAAAAGGGGCAAGACACGCGCCCAAACAGGGAAGGTGCCACAACCCGGCAATAGGTAAACAAAAAAGAAAAAACTGACAGGTCTCCCACCTGGAACCCGGCCATGACCACCGCACACGGTCCAAGCTCCCAAGCTCCTACGCTCCACTGAAGTCATGCTCCACCTGTCCGTCGTCTGCAAGGGCACACCAAGTGTGGGTAAAGCCCAAGTAGGGGTGAGTATAAAAATACTCAGTAGGATACCTCGAAGGCTCGAGGGAGCAACAAAAGGAGGTACCGAAGGGTGAGAAGTAGAGCGAATAGCAAAAGTAGAGGAGTACAACTGAAAGTGCAGTAAGGAGTATAGTAAAGAGTCCAGCTCAACCCAACAAGAGGAAAGAACGTAGACTCGTCCAGACACAAGGAGATGTAAACGGTGATAAGATAAACTTCCCATAGAGTCTTTTCTACCTATAGCAGGAGAGTAGACTCGTCCAACCACGAGAAGCTAGACACGGAAATCACGTGGCATACCTCACGTGTCTTCGCCTCACCTGGAAGGAGAGTATCCAAACCCAAGTAGTTTGTACCAGAACAAGGTATATACAAATACATATGGTCAAGAAGAATCCCGAACAAGGTCGTAAGGGGATCTCCATCCCATAGCTCAGCCCAAGAAAAGAGTCTCCAACAGTCCCAGAAGTAAAAACCATCGATGCCCAGCATCCCGCACGTCTACCCCGAACCGCAAGCCAAGGGGCTCAATCACCGCACCTTGACACTATCCGCTTTGGGAGGCACTGACTCGCCCACACAGTTTAAGATCACGTCACAAGAATGTGTCTCAGTGGGGAAAGTGCCCCTCGTACTTGAGAGTTCTAGGGAATGTGAAACCACACCTCGTCACTACCCTATAGTCGAGAGGTATACTCAAAGTCAATGTCGTTCCAACACTGACCCGTACAACCAAGGGTCCCGCTCCGGTGGTCATGGAGGAAAGCCACAGACTAGCCTAGTAGTAAGGAATGAGTCTGGAATGCCAATCGTTGTCCCACTGCCCAGCCCTACTGAAGGGTAATTCATAATATGATACTGGGTGACCCACTGCTCAGCCATACTGGAGGGTAAACCATAATACATCATCTGGCGACCCACTACCCAGCCCCGCTAGAGGGTAGACCTTAATACATCATCAGGCAACCCACTGCACAGCCCCGATGGAGGGTAGACTTGGAATAAGTCGACAGGCGACCCACTACCCAGCCCTGCTGGAGGGTAGACCTAGAATAAGTCGACAGGCAACCCACTGCCCAGCCGTGCTGGAGGGTAGACCTAGAACTAGACGACGGGCGACCCACTGCCCAGCCCTGCTGGAGGGTAAACCCTAAGAGGTTGTCGGGTGACCCACTTCCCAGTCTCTGCTGGAGGGTAGACCCTAAGTGCGTCGGGTGACCCACTGCCCAGTCTCTGCTGGAGGGTAGACCCTAAAAGCATTGGGTTACCCACTGCCCAGTCTCTACTAGAGGGTAAACCCTAGAAGTCAGCGAGAAACCCACTGCCCAGCCCTGATGGAGGGTAAACCCGAAGAAGTCGATGAGTAACCCACTGCCCAGCCCCGTTGGAGGGTAAAACTCAGAACTGCTCTGGCCATCTCTACTGGAGGGTACAACACTGGCCAACCGAACACGGAGTGGGTATCGCGAAACCACCCAACTCTAGAACAACTATCCCCAAATGAGGTGTAGCGTCTGCTCTATCACTAGGTGTCACTAGCACCGCTACCATCCAATCCATCGGGAATGATACTAGGGGAGACCACTCAACCCTGCTGGTCAAATAAACGAGCACAGAGCCAGGGGAAAAACTACACCCTGCTGGTCGAGCAAACAAGCACTGAGGGATCCTCTACATAGCGAGAGGTCAAAGTACGTAAATAATATAATGACACGCATGTGGGCCCACACGACGTGTGGCCCCAAGTCAACCCCAACTGAGTGCAGAAACATCCTCAGGTACAAACAACCACACTTACCACCAAGCGCTCCCATATACTCCCAGAGTATACCTCATTCAGCCCAAATGCTATCGTTTACATGGAACCCAACATCAACACGAAGGCATGACATAACAACTCCACTTCAAAGGCCTAGGCACGACCAACCACATCTTGTGAACCAATCATATCACTCTCCTAAGAGTGCGCGATCACACACCAAGGTTCCGTTAAAAACAAGGTAGGGTGAACCACCACTGGTGCACCTTCCATGCTTCCACATTTAATAAGATCGTTCAAGAGGCTCCGCACAACCAAACAGATCACACCGTTGTAATCCTTGTGAAAAAATACGCGAGATCGACTACTTACTCACCCCAAACAGATATCCGACGGAAAAGTCGCCAACACCGCCTCACGCCAGAACGGTGTCCCGTGATCCCGAGTCTCGGCCCCGAAAATAGTAGGGCGCATCGCACCAATACGGTCCCCTTGGGAAAACACGTCAAAAGCACTACTCACTTGAGTGCAGCGGATATCTAGAGAAAAGATGCATTCCGGCACACCGCACACAAGCGGTGCTGCGTGGGACCCACAACCCGGTCCCGAATCGCTGCCAATGGATCGCACCGTTGCGATCCTCTCGAAAAAGCACACAAGATGGACTATTCACTTGTCCAAATCAGTCTCCCGATGATAATGATGGAAAATCATCGTCGACGCCCAAACGGCCCTCGGGGGCCCCGTACTGTCGTGCTGAATTAGGGCGGGCAGATTGCACCATTACAACGCCGCTGACGGCGCTTAAATCGGACGTCGGACGCGTCCGCGCCGTCTAAAACAAGGATCTTGGAAAAAACGCTCGTCCACTTAAAGAAACGTTGCGCCTCCGCGGTTCCCTCGTTTCAGAAATTTAAATTCCCGAAACCATCTAAAAAACTTCACCTCGACGCCAGGAAGGCTCTGCCGTAGATGGCATGCAAATCAGATGCTAGTAGTGAAAGGTACGGGCGTCGAAAAACTGAGGGGCAAAGCCCCTTGGGCGGGACCGACCTGGACTGGCCGGTCCATCCGGCCTGGGCCGGCTCGCACCGGCCGGCCCGGCTCACAACGCCTGGCCCGCGTCTTGGCCACGCGGGCCGACAGTGGATTCGGTCCCCCGCATGGCCGACCGGCTGAAGCCGGTCGCCGTGCAACGACCCGCGCGACGCGGGTCGTTGTTTCCGCACAGGGGTCGCGTGCCGCGAGCACGCCTCGCCGTCTCACAGGCGGGCGCCGATGGCGCCTCGTGGCTGTCTAGCCCGCGACCTCCTCCTAATGCCGCTCCCTCGCCCTGGCCGGCAGCCGCCTCATGCCGCGACACCCCCAGACGCCGCGGGACACCCCCAGCGCCCGCTGCCGCTCGCCGTCGCCCCCAGCATCCGCTGCCGCTCGCCGTCGCCCCCAGCGCCCGCTGCCGCTGCCGCCGCACCGGAGCTCCCCGGACCACCACGCTGCCGCCGCAAAACCCCAAAACCTGCAAACTTCGGCGGGTGTTTGCGATAATATCCGAACTCTGATTTTCGATCTAAAAGAAGCGATGAGAAGAACAGAAATCGTACTACGCATATACGGGCGTTGTTCGAAGATTAAACATTAATTCGACACATAAAATTGAACTCAAAGGGTGGTTCGGAAATGAAAATGCCACGAAACCTCCTACCTCGCTGGGCTTCGCCCGGAGCTTCGCGTCGATCCGCCGGCACCACCGCACCTCGCCGGAGTCGCCTCGCCGGACTGTCTCACCGGAGACGGAGGAGGAGAGGGGAGAGGGTTTCACCAGGGGGTTCAAGGGAGAAGGGAATGGGGAGGGTTTAAATTAATTAATTAACGATTTAATTAATTTAAAACCCCCGAAAAGACCTTCATCTAAAACTCATGATGGGGTTGAGGTTAAGCCTCCCCTAGGGTAAACACCACCTCCCGAGCACAACGGAAGTCTTGAAATTTAAATCCGAGGCACCGTTCAAAAGTTATAAAACTCAACGCCCGAGGGTATCAAATTACGAAAATGCCCCTGGGGCCATTTTTCACAGACGACCCGCGCCCGCAAAACTTATACCCCTCCTAGGGTAAACGACACGCTCTGAACTCAAAGGTGCCCTCAGTTTTCCAATCCAAGCCTCTGTTTAAGAGATACCTGCATTTCAACATTAAACGAATTAATTAATTAATTAATTTATCCGTTTAACGTTCCGAAAGTGAGCGAGGGGTCCAAACATCCTGCGCCGACAAGTTTTATGTTGTTCCTAGGGTAAAAACCCCATTGCGGACCCATCCATACACTCAGATACTTGATCTGGAACTCCGTTTAGGAGTTATCCCATTTATTTAGCATTTCCAGTGTGAACGCACTGAAAATTTAATGCCGGCCACTCCAGGGCTCTGAATCGCACGCCGTCTGAAGGCGCTTCTATGGAATATCATCAAGAATATTTCAAAGTCTTTCGTAGCAGAAACCGGGTTCTTATAATGCAGGAGTCCAACACCGCTTTCCATACAAGGCCTCAAAAGGTTCCATCTGAATACTGGAATGGAATATTTTATTATAAGAATACCAAACTAAAGAAAGATGATGATCCCAACTTCCCTGATAGTCCATTGAACAAGCTCGAAGCATATACTCCAAAGTTTGAATCGTTTGTTCTGACTGACCATCTGATTGAGGATGAAAAGCTGTACTGAAATTCAACTCTCTGCCCAATGACTTCTGAAGTCCCTTCTAAAATTTAGAAGTGAACCTGGGATCTCAGTCAGACACAATGGAAAGAGGAACTCCATGTAACCTAACAATCTCCTTGAGGTACAATCGAGAAAGCTGATCCAATGTCATTACATCTCGAATAGAAAGAAAATGTGCAAACATTGTTAGCCGATCAACAATAACCCAAATCACATTGTTACCTCGAGAAGTCATTGGTAGTCCCACCAAAAAATCCATGGATATATTCTCCCATTTGCACTCTGGCTCTGGAAAAACCTGAAGCATCCTCTTCGGTAACTACTACTCTGCTTTAACCTGGTGACATGTCAAACATTTCATTATAAAATCAGCAATATCTCTTTTAATCTCATTCCACCAATAATACTCTCTAAGGACTCTGTACATCTTAGTACTTCCAGGATGAACATAAAATGGAGAACTATGAACTTCACACAATAATTCTATCTTCAACTGGGAAACACAAGGCACACACAACCTTTTTCCAAATCATAAAACACAATCTTTATAGAGATTAAATTCTGTCAACTTACCCATTTTAACCAATTCTACCTTTTTCTGTAGCTCACGGTCTTCCCTATGCACTTTCATAATTCTTTCTAACAATGAAGACTGCACTGAAACCTAAAACAAAAGAGAGGTATTCCCTACACCAACAACTTCCAATCCAGAATTCATCAAATCATTAATCATGGGATCAAGTTCCAAACGTAGCATGGTTAGTGATGCATGATGTTTCCGACTTAAGGAATCCTCTAATTTGTTTTCTTTTCCAGGATGGTAATTGATCGTGCAGTCATAATCCTTTATTAGTTCTAGACATCTTCTCTACCTCATGTTTCTTTCTTTCTGAGTGAATATATACTTTCGACTTTTATGGTTAGTATATATTTGGCATTTGGTTCCGTATAGATGATGCCTCAAAATTTTCAAATAAAAAACCACAGATGCCAATTCCAAATCATGTGTGGGATAATTTATCTCATGAGGTTTAAGCTGTCTCGAATCATAGGCAATTACCTGATCATTCTGCATCAAAACACAACCAAGTCCCTTCAATGAAGCATCACTGTAGATGACAAACTCACCATTCCGGGAAGGTAAGGCCAAAACTGGAGCATTCACCAATCTCTTCTTTAGTTCCTAAAAACAAACATCACATTCCTCTATCCAAACAAATTTAACCCCTTTTCGTGTTAACTTAGTTATTGTGGTAGATAACAGTGCAAAGTTCATAAAAAACCGTTGGTAATAACTTGCTAAGCCTAGAAAACTATGAATCTCTGTAACATTTGTGGGTCTTGGCCATTCATCAACTACTTTTGTTTTTCCAGGATCAAATTTTATTCCATCCTTATTTATAATGTGCCCAAGAGAAAAAATCTGTTGCAACCAAAAATCACACTTACTGAATTTTCTATATAGTTTTTTTCTTTTAATGTTTGTAAAACAACCCTTAGATGTTTTTCTTTCCCCTCTTTATTTTTAGAAAAAAATAGAATGTCATCAATAAATACAACCACAAACTTATCCAAGAACTAATGAAATACTCTATTCATAAGATTCGTGGATACATCAGGTGCATTAGTTAACCAAAATGGCATAACAACAAATTCATCATGCCCGTATCTAGTACGAAAGGCTTTTTTCGAGATGTCATCCTCCTTCACCTTTAGCTGATGGTATCCGGATCTCAAGTCAATCTTGGAAAAGTACTGAGCTCCCTGGAGCTGATCAAACAAGTCATCAATATGAGGCAAATGATACTTGTTTTTAACAGTGATGTTATTCAAAGATCTATAATCAATGCAATGTCTCATGGAAACATCTTTCTTTTTAACAAACAAAATAGGGCTCCCCATAGTGAAGTTCTAGGACGAATGAAGTCTTTGAGAAGAAAATCCTGCAACTGATTTCTCAATTCAAGAAGTTTTATTGGAGCCATACGATATGGGGGTTTTAAAATTGGATTATCATCAGGATCTAAGTCAATTGTGAACTCAACTTCTCGTTTAGGTATGACACTGGGTAACTCCTCAGAAAAAACATCAAGGTATTCATTTACCAATGGAACATCATTAATTTGAATAGTTCCCTTGTTTTCAATAATATGAGCAAGATAACTTTCATTTCCATCTTTCAGTAGTTTCTCAGCTTCCTGATATGTTATCAATTGTATGGGTTCATTCTTGTATACAAACTAAAAATCATTCTGAAAAAAAACTTCTTTAGCTCTACAATCAATCTTAGCATGATAATCAGAAAGCCAGTCCATCCCCAGAATAACATCAAACTCGACTATGTGTAAAACAACAAGGTTTTCATGTAATGTCTTTCCACATACCACAATAGAAATATTCTTACAATTCTTCTTTTCTATAACATTTCCACCTGGTGTTTTAACAACAAGTTTAGGTCTCATTTGTTGAGGTGATATTTCCAATTTACTAGAAAATTTCTCAGAGATGAAGGAATGTGTATACCCCGTATCAAACAAAACTTTAGAAAAATCCGAGTGAACAAAAAAAGTACCTGATACAACTTCATTGGATGGCCCAACCCCTACTGACGTAGTCACAATGGATCTCACTACACCTTTCTGCTTGTAGTCTGGCTTCTTTGCATCATTTGGATCCCTGTTTGGATAGACATTTTCATAGTGGCCCATCTCACCACATTTAGAACACTTTACAGTTTTCTTATCAGGATTATTTTTTGGATCATTTTCATTGCAATCTCAGGCCATATGTCCAAACATACCACATTTAGACCACTTCCCAGTTTTGATAAGACATTCCCCAGGGTGGTTATTGCCACACTTTTCACACAAACTAGAAACTGGATTTTCTTACCATCAGATTTATTTGGTTGATTCTTACCCATTGCTTGCCAAGTGGACCTCTTCTTCTCTTTGTTTCCAAAATTCATGTGATCGTCCGCAATCTCCATCTCTACCCTCTGAGCACATCGGACATGTTTCTCATAACTTTGGAATTCACGGGAGGCTAACGCCCTTCGATACCTTGGCTTCAATCCTGAGTAAAAGCGGTTGATTTTGCTATCGAGATCTAGAATAATATTTGGGGTATACCTCACCAGTAGAGTGATGTTCGCCTCATACATAGCCACTTAATATTCCTCCTTTTGTTTCAATTCAACGAATTGCTTCTCCATTCTAAGTCGCACCACCGTAGGAAAATATTTGTCAAGAAAAAGACTTTTAAATTCATCCCACACTAGGGCATCAAAATCCTCTGTACCCCCGATATTCCTTACCATTGACCACCACTGATATGCTTCCCCTTCAAAATGATAAATGTCAAGACTTACCTTTTGACTGTCTGAACATCCCATTACATCAAATATCTTTTCAAGGTTTTTAATCCATCCTTCTGCTGCCACTGGGTTAGAAGATCCATTGAATGTGGGAGGATGTTGTCTCCTAAAATGTTCCACCACTGTCATGTTCCATTGGGGTACCTCTATTTGTTCTCTTTCATGGATTCCACAACCATTTATTGCCTTCATTATCTGAGCCATTACTATCAAAAACTGCTCTGTTCCAATCCCTACCATTCTGGGCTGTAGATCTGGAAGGTTGTCATTCTGTCGGTGCCACTCCTCTTCAGCATCCATGTTCCTTCAGCGGACAACCATTCTAAAAAAACATTTCATAGATGATGTAACATAGTAATCTTTAAATGCTATAACAAATTAAACATTGAGTGAAAATCATTTATGGTATTCTATTAGCGTCACCCTAACCCCTACAGTTATCTAAACCATCCTCTGATACCAAATATAATGACCCGCACATAATACATACATAATCTTGAATTTATTCATGAAAACAGTTCCTTTTACATTGAGGATCTTTTCATGTTTAGAGAAATATTGAATTAAGACAAAACATTCATAACATTACACATTGTTACACTGTGGATACCATAAAATCAGTTTCCATTTTTCTCAAAATAGAAAACATTATAACTTAAAACAATACTCCTTGAAAATTATTCAACACTTAACATGTCTTCCTTCCTTGTATTACTCATTCATTAACCTTTGAAAAATCATTTAAAAACTTGAGATGAGCACAAAAGCTCAGTAAAGTATGAAAAAGAAGGAGAAATCACATTAGTTCATGAATACTCATAACGTATAAAAACATTTTTAAAAGACATGATTTTCATCCATAAATACTTACTTTGTGTAACATGAGATATACACAATATCCAAAAAAATATAAATATAATCATAGAGGTATATTGGGGAATTACTTAGATAATCTTGTTACCATCTTGGCTACCTTAAAATTTGTAACCCTCACAGCTACCTCACTTTGTGTAACCATCGCAGTTACATTTGGAGTAACCATATGGCCGACCTCCAACTTACTCATACCCAATGCATTGGAGGGAAATATAGGTCCCAAACATCATCATAAACAATGCCCAATAACCAAAACATAATCATACAACATAAATAATATAAAAAAACATTGCTTTTGATTATCGTAAAACATAATTTTAAAAGAGGATTTTAGAAGAAAAGTCCCTTATAAACATCATATAATTGAAGAGAGAATTAGTAGAGTGGAAGTAATATGTATATAATCTGTAAATAAACATTATTAAACACATTATAATAATAATCCATAACACAAACAATTTAAATTCAACATAAATAACGAAGTAGAATGTTAACCCAAAGAATGGAAATCAGGTTAAGAATTACCTTACATTAAGCTTGTCTTACATAATATTTGTTTAAACCTCATGTATAATGGTTAAAATAGTTTTAATAGTATTTTACAGAAACATTTTCATGTTTATAACATCTTATATGGTCATTTCATAACATCATTTTACCCTTTAATTGTTAGTATTTTGTTCCTTGCATTATTTTGTTTGAGTTCTTTTGTGATTTTCACGATCGGTTCATGATGAATCGTTCTTGTTGATTGGAAGTGAAAATACATAATTGGAATGGATTATTATTTATATATTTCCAGTACCAAAAATTATACCATTTATCACTTTGATTCATTATATGAGGATGATTCATTAGATAAAACATTAATGATGTTCGTTTAGATCATTTAAGTGGTTCTTTGATAATAACAAATTCTTTTTGTCTTTTAAATTTGAAACATGAGTAGAAAAGAATTAAAAAACCTTATATGAGTCATAAAACATATATTATAACCTTGTTAAACCATATAAATTGTTTCATGACCAGACTTGACAGAATTAATGGAAATTGAAAATACATCGTCCACGATGTCGGTAATTCAACACAAATGGACACTGTTTTTTGATTCTTTAAATGAGTGGAAGAGTAGAAGAATACTGATGAGGAATTTTCCATAAACATGAAAAAAAATTAATATACATGATTCTGGAGATTTCATGCCTCTTGGATAAGAGGGATTGAGGAATGAAGAGAAACGAATCAAGAAATAAAAGAAAATCATGGGAAATTTCTCAAGAAAATTCAGCAGCATAACGACGTCTCTTAAAATTTCATAAAAACAAGATTGATGAGAGGAATGCAATATCTCATCATTCATACAAACTTTGGATAGTAAGGGGGAATATTTAATGAAATATCCTAACAAAAGACAAAGGGAATGGAAGAGAATAAAAAAAATGAATGAAAAGAAAGAAAATAAAAGAGGTTGTTTACCTCTAGATCTCTTCTCCTTGAGATCCTTCTTAAGGGCTTTGATTTTGGTCTTTTGGTGAGAGAAGAAGGTCTAGGACGTGGGGAAGAATATTGGGGAGGGAATTTGGCAGAAGTTAGTCAATTCTCAAGGCATGAGAGGTGTGGGAGGAAGAGGGGAGTGAGGGTGGTATTTATAGCGGATGAGGGGAGGTATTTTAGATTATTTTAATCATTATTATAATATTTTTATCAAGACTATAAATAATATCAAATCAAGTGGCCCTAAATAGTAATAATATCATGCGAGTTCGAAAAAAGTGTCCTTGCATCACTTATGATGTCATAAATAGTGCATGTTTTCTGATAAATTGATTATACGGTACTTTATCGTATTTCACTATTCACTGAAAATTCAAGTGGTTCAGAAAAATACCAAAAATTTACCCCAACCATTTTTTGATGTGTAGAATTGAAAAATGAACTCCATTTTTCAAAAATAGTTTTTTAAATATTATTAATTTAATTTTTAAATAAGGTCATAGTTAATTCGAAAAATAACAATATTGAAGTGCAATTAGTTTTATGTGACATTAGAAAATTAAATAATATCTCATTATCCTATTGCCTTGGGAAAATAAAATTATATTATTATTTACTATTCATGAGGTCATATTACTATTCATAATGTTATTCATAAGGGTATGATACTATTCACCAAAAAAACAAGTTTGTTTCATCAGACTCTAAATAACATACTGAACACAATTGTAGATGATAGTTTCTTGAAATTCAAAACATAAAAGAAATAAAATTATGTTTAAAGGATACATATAAATATATACCTTAAACAGAATTTCAATCATTTTCAATTTTATTTTTAAAAAACCTTGGGATGATACATGCACAACTCCATCCAACTTACATGTATTTGTTTTATTTGTGTATCATTTTCACTTTTTATTATCATTATTGAGCATAGAGGATTTAGGTTTGATGTGACCTCTTGTTATACATTGTTGAAAAATATCAGATGAATTGTTATACATAAAATTACATTTTTGTATATCTCTATCATCATTTAAAGGATAATCCATTTTATATCTTTTTTAGTGGCCATTATTTATTATTTCTTAGTAAAAACCTATAAAACTTATCTTCTTCATTTCATTATAGTTCTGAGTCTATAGAGTAAGTAGTGACATGATTTTTTTAATTTAAAAGAAATTAATTTATTATCCATAATACCATCCTTTGTAATATTTTTTAATTACTATTTATATTGTAACAAAGATCCAATAAGATGAATAATGGTATTTTATTTAAAAAATTTACATTCATCAATTTCTATATTCTTAGCATACAATTTTTTTGTAAGGATATTAAGAATATTTAGTCCAAAATTTAATTATATAATGTTTCTCCTGGAGAAATTATACCATTTACTACACTAGTAAATATATGAAGCACTGGATTAATGGTTTCTTATTCTCCAATTTTAAATTCGTGATAATTAGAAATTTACATACAAAGAATATTTCTTATAATGTTATCCTACTCAAGATGAGTGAGTCATATTATTTTACAAATTTCATTTTTTTCATGTTGATACACGGATATATGAATTTATATTAAATAGAAATTATAAAATTTACATTAATTTTTAGTTTAAAACATATATAACAAACTCATTACTAGTAAATAAATCATGATCAACTTCGGTTTTATATAAGGCTTCACTATAGTAGTCTAATTATCAATGCTCATGTTCATAGGGTGAGGATCCAAACATAACATCCAATGTCCATAATTGTTTCCATCAATGTATAGAGATATTCAGGGTTTCAAAAATTCATTTGCATATTTCTCTTCCATATCAAAATAACATTTCCCATTATAGGATAATCCATGATTTGATTATATATATATGCATACCATGCTAGGGGTCAAGATCTGGTACCAATTTTCAGTTCCTAAAGAGATAAATATATAATGGTCATGATGGGTGTGGATTATGTTTTTTATTTTTTTAATCACATACCAGATATACATTAATTTATTAAAATGTAAATTTAAAATTAAATCAACAAAATGATTGTTAAACTAGTCCAAATATAATTATTCATTTTTCTACTCTACACCTCTATCTATCATGTAGTGAATTATATAACACATAAATATAATCACTGACTTATTATGAGGATTCATAACCCTTTATAATTCCATTTTTAAACCTATAGGATTATCCAAAGACAAAAAATTTAAAAAATGGAGTCATAAATTCAATAAATTCATTTTTTTGGTGGGAAAAAACCAACCCATCCCTTATTCAAACCCATAAAAAATCAAAACCCACAACATTAAACAAGTTAGTAGAAAATTCATGTAACTTTTTTGTGGTGTTTTATTACAAAAATATAAAACCTCTTAAATTTTTGTACAAAGAAGTACAATTTTGAACATAGAAAATGAATAAAATTATTAACAACCTTATAATCTAATTAAATTATTAGAGTAGGGGTGCCAAGGAAGAAATGTTCAAATCATGTATAAACTGATTAGGTTGATAAGGTTCAGTTGAGAATTTCCTAGTGATTGATAAATAAAATTTCTCAGAAAGTAAAGTTTAAAATCAAAATCATCATTTTTGAAATTCTCAATTTATACTAATTTTATCAAATTATTTATAAATCATTTCTTAATTCAAAAATGTTTAAAATTTTTAATGAATTTTAATATTATAATTCCCAACATATTACATATATTTGAATTAAGAAAAATACATCAGAATTGTTCAATATAGCTTTCTTAGAAATGTGTCATGTGGATTCCCTTTTTAAGGAACATAAAAAAAGTCTCACATGAGTTAATTTTTAAAGAAAAATATGTTATATAGTGGATCTCATTATAAAATTTAATATAATAGTAAATATTCCATAATAATAAATTTTAAAATCCTTGGAATGCACCATGATATCATGATTAAGAAAAAATCCATAAATTATAAGGGATTTAAATTTGAATCTCATGTAGTAAATAATACATGTCAATACTAAAAACAAAGAGACCACATTATCCTTTAATTAAATAAATTTAAAATAATTCAAAAAACGTTCACATGGAACATAATTATTGATTGATAATTATAGAATAAATAATATAAAAAAATAATCAATAAAACAATACATTAAATGAAATTATAAATTAATATTAAAAAAGAGTGAATATATATGATATTGTTTTAATGGAAATAATTATTCTAATAGGTAAATCATATTGTAGATCAATCCTAATGGTGGTTCATTCTTATATACATATGTTTGAAGAGTTTCAATATATAATTGATCGGTTTAAAGATGAGGTTGATTGGAATAAATTTTTAGATGATATGTATTCGACATGTGGTCAGTCCAGACAGGTGGGAAATCCAATCATTTGGTCAAACAAATAATTTTTTGAATTTTCACTCATAATATTTTTAGTGATATGTTTTTTTAAAAGTTATTCATTTAGTTAATTCAAAACATTGAATTTTTTGACTGATTATATGTGATAGTCTCTTTTTGACACGACCATTAGTCACATTTGATTATTTGTACATACGGTCAATCCTTATGGTCGATCTTTATAAGTGACCAAAACTGGGGAGAAAAATAAGAATTGAAAAATACATATAAGAAATATAATTTAGCTCATTTTTGAGTGATTAAATTATTTTATTGAATAAGTGAAATGATATAATTGTATAAAAAATATGTAATACAATTATTAAAACATAAATAAACACAGTGGTTAAAGGGGACACATCCACAAATATTATTTGAGCGGTTTTCAAAGAAGTATCAATAATTTAATATAAATCATATAAATATTAAATTCTTAACTACTATATCTTTTGAAATATTTAACTTCCAATTTCCCCCTTTCTGTTTGCATGCTTATAATGATTTAGTTTTGAAATTCATATTCCATCCATCCAATTAATGCGTTCAAACCACATTCAATTGTAACATTTACAGAACCCCTAAATTTGACATACTCAACTAAAAGAAAAATTAAAGTATCATACATATCGAAAATCATCTTATTCATGATGTGTATGAAATCTTCATATAATGGAATGGATTTATACGAGGCTGATTATATCTATTTTTGTAAGCTTGTAATAATCGATACCTTCCACCTCACCTTTAGAGAACAAGGAATATGACTTAATGTCAGGGGGCAGCAATACCCCATATCCCTCCCCCAAATAATAATTTACTCTAGGGAGAATTAAATTCTTGATATCTCTAATATGCAATGCACACAAACAAAATTCAGAAACTATTCTTTATCATATAACTCAAAAAATTGAGGTTAATGTATAAGGTAAACTAATTTTTATAGTGTCACACTATCATGTAATTTTATGATCTATCTCTTAGAAGTAATTTATCACATAAATAAAGCATAATCATTATTCACATTGTAAAAATAATTTATATACATGAATTAATCATGAAACAACTTATAAATCTATAAACATTTAAAATTTTAAACATGAAATAAAATTTTATAAAAAAAATCATAAATTATATATTTATATAAAAATTTTATTGTTAATAAAATAATTTGGGATATTCCATTATATTGGATATAAAAAATTTATATCTACTTTCATTATTTTCTCATTCATATTTTTCCATATTTATCATTTTACTTTTAAAATATGATATTATTATTAATTGTAAAAATTCCATAATTCAATTTATACTATTTAAATGATTAAAATATGTAAATATTACATATTTAAAAATTATTTAACTTTAAAAATTATATATCATAAAAAATGTTTTTATTTGATCTAAATAATACCTAAAAGAAAACCCTTCTTATTATATAATTTCTAAGAAATTAATTATTAAAAATTAATATTTTAAAATCTAAAATTATTAATATTTTTTTACCAATTTATGTAATTTATGAATTATTTGTCAAAAAAATTTATAATTTCATAATAAATACTTTTTTCTCAAAATTACAGGGCATGCCATATAATTTGGTAAAATTTAAAACACCTTTTACTATGATTTATAAACATTTTTAAACCATATAAATTTTAAAAAATTAATCATTATATTAAATGTAAAATATTAATGGACTATTTATAATTACTATATCAAAAATATTAAAACTTGTAACTGTAAATGTTTTTATTTTATTTAATTATTAAAAAACCATTATAAATTCAAAAAACTTCTAACATACTATTACATTATTTATAAATTCATTTGAGATAACCTAAAACTCTTCTTTTTTGTTCTCCAAACATTACAATAACATTTTACATAACTCCACGAGGGGAAAATAATTTTGATTTCATTATTCATGTTCATAATTTATTAGTGAATGAAACAAGTAGATTCATTGAGAAGAATGGATCAGATAATACTAATGGGTTTTAAGTGTTCAACATATCAATAAAGGATGTAAAATAAATCCCATAAATGTGCTTGAACTATCATAAAAATAATCAACATGTAATATAAACAAAAAAATAAACATAAATATATTGATAACAATAAAAAACATATTCATGATTTTATGGAATATGGTTGATTTTATCACTTTAAAATTAGTTAAAATCCTTATTCCACTGAGGGGATTCTTCCAACCAATGGATACAATAATGTTTATTGGGGATACCTAATTATGAAATGGTTGTCCATGACAATACATAGTGATAAATTTCTTCTTAGGAGGATTATTTTATTTGTATTCATGAAAGAAATTAGATATATCCAACAAGTGGGATATAATCCACTTATATAGACATCCGGGATGAGTTTCATTAAAATAAATGTGTCATCTAAATTCTATGTACCAGTTTTTTCAATGTATCAATATATATTTATTCCGATTATAATTATTTATTGAATTGATACATTGAAAAAAATCCATTAAATCAATTCATAATGGAATCAATTTAATCCATTTAATCCATTCAAAATGGATTATAAGTAATGAAATTGACTTGAAATATAGGTGCATCTAAAGGCATGCATATGTTTTTGTTCACATCCATCAATATATAGGTATATAAATTAACCTCTACATTTTTGTTTTATGAAATTAGTATAGAACCATAATAAAGGTAACCACATAGTCTTTTCCTTAAAAATAGAATAGTTTTCAATAATATTGTAATTTTTTATGGAATTCATGAATGTAAAATGATTTAAAATAGTTTCATATAAAAATGAATAAAAAATAATAAATATCCATCTAATAAGTATTCTTATAATAACACATTATGTATAGAATTTTAAATTCAATTATAAAAACATCAAGAAAAGTGTGTATAAACTGGGTATATATTTAAGGAACATATATGTATATACATAAAATATAAAATGATTATATATGAATAATCAAGAGAAATATGGAGACATAAATAGTGGAAATTCATAACTCAATTAAAAAACATAGTGGTTTGGGAGTTCCCTCAGATCACATTTTACTCACATTGAATGTGAAAATGACCAATGGAATAATAGAATAAAATATATTAAATTCACAATTTAATATAATTTTATTTTATATTTCATTTATTATTATAATTTTATATTAATTTATAATATTTTTATTAAAACATTAAGTTTATGTTCACTATCCCGTGGATTTTTGTTCCACAGTTCCCAGGTCGCACCACTTTATTGAAAATGATGGATTTTCTTGTCAAATGAGCTAATAAATCAAGATTTATGATGATATGATTTTCATTTCAGACAAAATGATAAAATACATCCAAATATCAATAATCATTCTTATATATATATATTATTTTTTGAGTATAAATCTTATCATTTAATGGTTTGTTCATTTGTGTGGTTTTATCATACATTATGATATTTATTTGTTTTATTTAATTTTATGATTATATAAATATTATAGAATATGAATAAATAATATCTTTATAGTAATAATATTTTAAACTAAAATGGTTTTTTATATCAATGCTTGATTGTGGTACTAGTTTAATAAAAACTATATCCCTGTAAAAGTTTATACGAGCCATAAATAAATGATTGATTATAATAACATCTATTGTGTCATTTTTTTTATTAATTTTGAATATAATAATATAATATATTTTATGAAATTGGAACATTATATTAAACTTATGGGGTATACTAAGATGATTTAAATTAATAGAAATGAAAAAGAGTGACTATGAGTTCATACCTTACTCCCTGGGATGATTCCTTTGAAAGGTGAATTGTGTCTTTAAAGGGTGGTTTTTATTATACTGGTACCTATAGAACATATATAAGAATGTTTGGGGAGGAATTTTGTTATATTTAATGAGACAATAGAATAATAAGGTTAGAAGATAGATGCGGTGGTGAAGAGTTGTATTTATAAGTAGAAGAGAGGGGTTCTTTATAATAAAGTATTATATCATCAAACTGTGACCAATCATGTTATTCAATGGTAATTGGATTATAATTTAATAGTATATAGGGAATTGAAATATAAATATAACATCAATAAACATCATAAATTCATTAATATATACAATTTCATAATATGGTACCTATACAATATTTTATTATTCACCCCAATATTTTACTATATATGGAAAACACAAAGACATCACTGTAAAAAAATTAATGTTAAAAATCAAAAAATGATATAAATTTTTATAAAAAATGTAAATATTATAAATTTAAATTTTTTAATAGAAACCATATTTATTGAAAAGTAAAAAAATTTAGGGCAAGATCATGTTTCCGACAAAAAAAAATAATTACAATTTTATAAAGTTATTAAAAATTATTAATGTTTTGTAAGAAAAATTATGAAAATAAATGTTTATTTCCAAAAATTAAAGTTATAAAAATTTTTATTTAAAGAAAGAAATTAATATATATTAAATTTATTATAAAAAGTAATGTTATTCTTTCTTTCTGTCAAATATTTATTTTAAAATATTTATCACTTTTATTTAATTGTTAGATGACATAAATTTTTTCAATTTTTTATATTATATGATACAAAACAATATTTCATTAATATTATAACTAGTCAAGATACTATGTAATTGGTCAAGTTAATATTAAAATGATCAGGTTAATATTATAATGAATGCATTTCTACTAATAATATTACTTGTTCTCTTTTTATAAATACCCACTATATTTAACATTTTCCATTCACTACATTTCCTCCCATGGTTTCATATTCTTAATTTTAATAATTTCAACTATATTTTTACTATTTTTTCCTCCTTAATTATTTACAAATCTGTAATAATTTATTGGGATAATTATATACCAAAATATAATTCCCTAGTTTATTATTTGACTATTTTCTTTTAATACATTTTAATATTTTATGTAGGATATTTTTACATCATAAGTAATGTTCTATGTTAATGTAATAAAATATTGTTCTCTTTTTGACTGGGTATACTATACCTGTTTACACACTTATATATTAAGTTGAAAATTTTATATTGAAAATTTCGGATTGTTATAAAAACATTGGGTGTAAAAGGCCCAGATAAGAATTTGGTATGTTGAAATGGATGGTGGTGGTTATATAGGGAAACTCAGTTCCCAATATTATTGAATTGGGGACCTGATGATAAAACATGGGTGTTCATTCAAGTTGGGGAGATTGATTGGGTGGTTATTTACATGGAGAAACAATTGAGAAATCAAGTGTCATGAAAAGGACCACCAGATACATGATATTGTTAAGAAGTATTTCTTTTAATGGAGAGTGACATGGTAATTTTGAGATTTATTCCAACCACCAGACCCACCACTATATGAAATTATTCCCCTTGGAATCATACCAAAGGTATAGATTTTTATTTCTTTATTTTTTTTCTCATATTAGGTTCCTTTACTAGTCCATAAGGGTTTATGAGTTATTACAAATGACAGTTTGAGGTGAATCTTCTCTATTTATCTTCAGATTTTTTATCCTCTCATTTTTATCTAAATATAGCATGTTATACTTAATTATTGGATTAATATTTCACTATATCATGGTGGATTAATTCTGAAATTATGGTCCATTTTCCGTTTCTGTCTATAGAAGGTTGAAAATACAAGACAATGCATGTAATTAAATATTATTTTGTTAGAGGTGAGCTTTCTATTTGATCTTTTTTGGATCTTCATTAAATAAGGTTGACATTTGATGATTAAATTATGTTTATTGATGTGGATTTTTATGATAGAAAACTTGGTTTATTTCAATAGAACTTCTCACCCCATTTCACTATTTATATTTAAGTAAATAATGCCTACTAAGATACTCCTCCCTTATACCTAATAAAATTAATTATGGAACAATTTTTTAAATATAGAAATGTGTTTTACAATAAATTAATGATTATTTTTTATAGAGTTTAGATAATTTGGATGTAATCTATGATAGATATGTTCTTAGGGGGGCTTATTGATGACAATTGGTCCTCACTTGTGTGGGTAAATCCATAATAATGTAATTTGTTATCTAATAATACTTCTTTATATAGTTGTGTTTATATTTTGTGGACGGTTATTGTGTGTCAATGGTTGTGAAAGTCCCATGTGGGAGTCCTTAATGGTTTACCCAATATGAAGTTGGTCTAGGGAGTTTCATCAATAACATGGAGAAATCATGGGTGTAATATATCTATTACTTAGTCATTTATGGCCATGTTGTCTATATAGGATGCTCGATTAAAGAAGGGTTGGAGGACATGGGTGGTGTCCAACATTGAGAAATTTCTCTATAATCACAGAAATGTTTTTTTTCAATAAGTAATGGGGTCTTGGAATGATATTTATGGTTGAGACAGTAAACTTTTCTTAGATTATTTTCTAATATGTATTCACACATAAGTGTGTGTTAATGATAAAAAATAGAACCAAGTGTGACGTTTCTGGTTTTATAGTGATGTTTGTAGTCTATCATGATCATGATTGATCTTATATAAATTATATGATGAATTCATGGTCACAAATTGTATGACTCATTAGGAATGTGAGATATATTTATATATTAGAATTATATGGTGGTTTCTATGTCCATAGATCAAGTTGTGAGCCTTGTGTAGTGACTTGAGTGTTCATTTATTTTTTAACCTCATTTTTTGGATAGAGAATGTGATGTGAAATCCTAGGTGATGCAACTTTGGTATGAAGAGTTCTCATTATATGATCAATTTAGTGATATGGATGATTTTATGGGATCCTATGTTTTGAGGTGGTGGGTTGTAATTGAATCATGTGTCCATGGTTTAAAACATCATTATTCTTGGTGGCCTATTGAGTACTTGGGAATTTACTATAACAAATTTCTACTACAATAATTTTTAAATACAGTTATATGTATGTTATGATTATCCAAATTTAACGGTGATAACCCATTCACACTTGTTTATTTAATTATTCCTGGTAATGATTCATTCATCCACTTTTTATATTTCTTATGGTGATAATTCATTCACCTTATGTGTATTTATATGTTAATAAATCATACACCCGTTTCAATATTTTATGATAGTGTATCCTATATGTTCGTTGATTACTATGGTTATATATCATTCAATTTAGATGACGAGTTGGTGGTATACCTTCCACCATAAATATTGATATTAGTAAATATCTTTCACCATGGGTAATGTAAATGTGATATGTTATTCACCTTATGGATTAATTGGCGATGTATAAATCATCTTGTTGTTGACAAGGTAGATATATATATATATATTATATGGTGATATATCAGTCTCTATAAGGGATTTTTCATTCACCTTATGTTTGTCAAATTACGTAAATTTCTTTGTTTTTTGGTAGTACATCAACTCACTATTCATCTAATGATACAAAACATTCCCTATATGTTACCAGAATAATTATGCATCCCACATAGAGTGGTACATCATTATCCCATGTGATATTATCTTCCTCATACATCATTCATCTTGTGATACATCATTTTCCCTATTACATTTACTACTGATATATCATTTACTTGGTGATATTTCACTCATAATAGTTATTTGAGTATTGTGATACATATTTTACTTGGAGATAAATTGTTCACATTATATGTTTAGAAAGTGTGGTGATACATCATTAACCTAGAGATACAATATTAATCCTAGCGATTTTATTTTCATACATTTTGCCTATGTAAATACATCAATTTAACTACTAGTATTGAGGTCATGCATCACTCAGTTGGAGATCAATTATTCAACCTAGTTGTTACAAGTACAGTGATATAACATTCATCAATGATAATTTATTATATATATTTTTTAAAATGATGTCCCATTAAACTTTGTTATTTTTTTAGGATATGTGATAACCAGTTCACTCTCACGGTCTATTAATTCCATGGTAGAATCATCACATTACAATACTATTCGAGATGTGTATGATTTGATTGTTTGAGTGAATACTGAGAAAAAAATAGTGTGATGGGTATATAAATTTGATGTTTTATGATTTATTTATATTCAATGAATTTATGCACATATATTCACTTCCTTATTTTTATTACCATTGGTGGAAGCTAGGTTAGTAATTTTATTATACATAATATGGTCTCTTTAGTGTTCATATAGATCATATAGTTGAGGATTATTTTTGCATATCTATTTGTTTAATTATTATTTTTATATTAATGTGATTAACCCATTGGATGATCTTGAGTGGCATATGACTATATGATCATAAATTTAAAATATTTTTATGTCAGGGTTAACTAATTCACTATTTTTTAATGATGGTTATACAAATATTCCTACAATAATGTTTACATGATATATAGGATTTTGTTATTATTTTTATTACACATGATGATACTGAGGGAATAATTTATCTATATGTTAATATATTAGTTGTGGTACATGTTGAAACCACTGGTATATGGGTACGGATTCATTAATTGTTATAGAGAATAATATAAGTGGTTGGGACCATGCCATACATAGTTTTCCTCATTTTTAGTGGATAAATTTGAAGAAATTGATGATTCAGATGTCAAAATATTTATAGAGATAAATTTTTCACATATAATATATAATTAATTTATAAAAATAATTTAATCATCATGAAATTTATTTTTTATTAATGATTAATATTTTTATCACATTAGTATTGTATTTATGGTGAATAATATAAATCATAATTCCCTGGTATGTATCCACATGTGCTCTAAGAATCCTCAAATATCTTCATTAGAACTCCATGTACAACCGAAAAGTAATCAATAATTATATACCCTTCTTTATTTATCTCAAAATTCATTCTTTCTTTAAAGAATTAATCTCTAGTACTATCAATATTGAGAGTTGGGAGGAGGGTTGTCTCTAATTCCTGTGATCATTCTCGAGAAAATGTTCATCAATATTGAGATAATTCTATATATATTATGTTTTTGTAACAATTCACCTCTCCCTAAAGAATGATATAACCATGACTATATACATAAGTCTAACAAATTAAATATTTTTCAATCCATTAATATATATTATTATTATAAATAAACCCCATATTGAGTAATAGTAATAATAATATTATTGTATTACCTAATATGCACTAACTCATAGATATTTAATTTTTTTTGTAAAATAAATAAATAAATACTTATTTATATAAGTATTAAATTAAATTTATCATTTATGTTGGGCCTATAATACAACTCATCAATTATCAGTGAAATTTATCAATCCATGAATAAAAAATATTTTTTTAATATGTATCAATATGTTATTTGATAAATTAAAAAATACAGATTAAATTTAATAACTGGTGAAAAAACATTTGTTAATATTAAACTCAAATATATATTCTATAACTAAATAAACAGTGGTATAATTTATAGAATCAATATTACATTGATAATTATTATTCTCAGGACAATAGAATTGTATTTATTACAAATTTAAAATCAAAATGGAATTTATCTAGGATTCTACATACACTTAGTGTGTAACACTTTATGCCTATTTTTTAGTGAAATTAAGTGTCCTTTCCTAAATTAAAATATTGGTGTCTGGAAACACATAAAGACACCAATAGATAATGAATTTAATGCCACCTAAACAACAACATTATATAAACACTTACTATATAATGTGTCCCCTTTATAGTGATATCTCATTTAATATGTTACATACTTCTATTATTAACCTATATGATTAATATAAATCTCTTTGACTACCCAAAATGAACTCATAAATAATACCCCATCATAATGGACTTAACTAAACACTTAGATTTCAATCAAAGTGAATAAGACATCACATTACATTAACTCTAAGGGGAAAAATACTTTATATACTTATTCAACAAATGTCATATCAAATCTGGTGCACAAAACATATCCCACTACCACATGAGGTCATCACATTATTTTTTAAATAAATAAATGTTTGTGATTCAGGATATATATTAACAATAATATCATGTCTAAGGAAAAATTCACATGCTCAAAGATAGGAATATTCGATAATATATACAACATATGGAATTCCTATTAATGTGTATGTCTTCATAACATCCCTTCTTGGAGATTACTAAGTGAAAAAATTCTTAATAAGTAACATCATCCCTTTATGAGAATCCAATAACTAATATTAAAAATATCATATGTTTCTAGTTTGATAGATTTCATTTTGACTATAAGACAAAATTTTTGTGAAAATTATAATTTCACTTCATGGTTTTTGTTATAGTGGAGAACTGGTGTTACCTTTCAATTCCAAAAATACTCTATGGACACCATCACATTAATTTTATATAGAATAAAACTTATCATAAGATAAAATATTAATTAATATTTTGTAATTTGGATATATTAGCAATTGAATTTATAAAGATAATTGGTTTTTAGAGAAAAACTCTACAACACATGAGGTCACATAGTGCTCCCGAATCAGTTTTTGTTCAGGTATCCAGGGGTAGGGATTTTGCATATCCATTTTTTAGTAGTATTAAATCATTATTCATTTAATTTATGTGGTATTAATAAAATGGGATTAAGGGGTATGTAAATGAATTTTCAATGAGGATTTTTGTTATGTTCTAATGGGAAATTTTTGATGAATTTGGTAATATGTTATTATTATACAACATCTAATTTATAAAATTGATTTACAAATTTAAATAATTTCTTAATGAGTATAAATATAATTTATATAGTAATAAATATTATTTTTTTCTATTTTAATTGGTTATATTATATTTTTATTAAAATGTAATTATTTTATGAATCTGAAATAAAATGTGGTTAATGGAAAATGTTTTATAAAATTTAATGAATGGTTTATAAGATGTGTTAGTTGCTAAAATTTTCTAAAATATAAGGGGAAATTAATATGTAATTTTTAAATAATGATAGGTGGTTTTAAAATGGGTTATTGGCCAATAATAAATAAATAAATTCCTGACTTTTCCCTGGGTATTGTGTGGGAAATTGATATTTTTATATTAAAAAATTGTAAGATGTTTATGATATTTGTTAAATACATTTGGTTGGATGTGTTTTATTCAAATATATGAGTTAAAATATTATATGAACATGTGTTTGGTCGTGATATTTGATAAACCATGTTTTTTTTCTATATCATGATTTATTTTTCTGTTTGTGTAAGTATAATTTTAGGATTTGATGAGAGAATTCACAGGTTTGTCTACACCATGATTTTGGTTATATAGATATTGATCTATTTTTTGGATTATCTATTCTTTTAAGTTCCGAATGGTTGAATCAATGTGTCTGGATAACCGATTTTTTTTATTTTGATGAGATTAATTGTGGCATTTCAAAATATTTATTTTTTGTTTTAATGAGACTATATTTTTTTGGACTGGATATGGATTTCACTATAGTGAATATATATAATATGTTTTTTAGGTCATGTGTTTGACCATAATATTGATAAATCCATGTGTTTTCCTTTGACTTCTTAATCGAGGCAGCACGTTTCCTAGAAATTGATTATAGAAAGAAAAATATAATGTTAATGTTGGTTGGTAAGAACTTGAAATTTTTTATATATGTTGATTGAGATGTTAAATTCATATCATTACATTTTACTCCCAACATATGAGAATGTTAGGATCCAATTGATACTTATAATCTTTGGTTTCACCCAACTGAGATATATTTATCACACAATATATGTCCATATCTCATGGACTTATTGAGTTCATTCATTATTTTTAAGGAAAGGGAATGTGAATGTTATAGCTTGGAGTGAATTTCCATTATTATTATTTTGCTTATTGAATTTTTTATATTATGAAAATTTGATGATTTTTACATTTATTTTTGTTATTATTTAATTATTATAATTAAATACGTCTAATTTATTATTTTATATACCAGTTGCTATTGAATAAAGTGTTGTAAATTATTCATGATTATTTTGGTGTTATATTGATATTATTAGTTATTAGATTATTTAATTTATATTTATTATTATTATTATTTAATTTATTATAATGATATATTAGAGGTAAGTTACTCCTCAAGAGATATTTTTGTTCATTAAAACATTTTAAGATGGTTTGATTATTGGGGTGTACATTTAAGGTCAGGTAGAATTTTAGGGTTATGTTAGAATAAAGCAATATAAATACTCTTCATAAATATACATTATCTCTTAAATGAATTTATCTTTCTTAAATATAATTTATACATGGATAAAAAAATAATTCCATTATTTTTTCTACTCCCTCATCATCTATGAGGTATAAAAATATGTCACTGTCAAACATTATATGTATTTCGAATAAAAAAAGGCATTTCACAATTTCATAAAAAATGTAGTTAATACTGATTTAGTTCACTATATGAAAGACATTATATTACTAAGATATCAAGGGAATTTTTATGTTTAATGTTAGTTTTCTTCTCAACTATTAACATCATTTTTAAAATGAAAATTAAATAATGTTTATTTTAAAAAAGAAAATATCTTCTAACCATTAAATAATTAACCAAAAAATAGTTATTATAATATTTTATATATCATTTAACAAATTTACATATCGAAAATATTTTTTAGGTATAGGTTTTATGTGTTGAGGTGGGTAGTCATATGAATATCTTAACATAGAGTTGGGATCTGTATGATGTTTGAAGAAAAGTAAACATTTAAGTGATGTATTCAAGCACATTTCTTCACATGATAGAGACAATAATGCATGAGAGTTTAAATTATTTGAAATTTTGGTAATTTTTATTGTGGTGGAATGATTGTGATACAAGAAATTCCAGAGATAATGGATCAAATTAAATTTATTTGGTTTAAATATGTTCTTCAAAAGGAAATAGAAAAAATGAGAACCAAATTAGAATAGAGAAAAAATGTAATTAAAAAAATATAAGAATGTAAATAGGAATAAGGTATTTAGGTTCTTTGGGGCATGTTGGTCCTATATACATAGAAATAACACCACAAATAATTAATTCATTATATAAAAACAAATAGTGGACATACAATAGAGTTGATAAAGAAATAATGAAAGAATACAAGAGTTAGAAAATTATACAAGTATAGATCACTTATCACTCCATAAACCAGTGATAAAACATGGCTCAATGATGGAACTGTACCCTTTAAATATAGAAATACTCACTTATGTAACCCTATATTTATTTAATTATATAAATGTACATAGTTCTGTAATCAATAAAAAAAATAAAAAAATATTACATAATTAGGACTACACCCAAAACATGGTGGTTCCCATTAGAAGGGACAACCCATGCTTTAAGGGATATATCTCATTTAATGTTATCATGGTTGACAATAGAACAAGGATGGAATGAATTATACACTATAGAAGGCCACTGGAAAATGTGGGAGAAAGTCATCAGAAAAAGCTACATAGACCTTCTTCTCCAAAGTTATCCCTTATCTCTCTCAAATTGGATGCTTCATGTCGAAGGGCCATTCACATGGGGAATCAAATGAATTTTATTAAGAAATAAGGAATTGAGAATAAATGAAAGTTGGTCAAAGAAATAGAACATTCATATTTTAATATAATAGTGGACATGTATATAATTGAGGGAAAAAATAAATCCTTAGGAAAACCAATTAGTGAAAAAATCACAACAACCATAGGGACATGTGGGGAAAATAGAGTTGAAGGGCGGCAAGAATGTAGATCACAAGTGTTTTATCAAGGTAACTCACAAAGGATATAATGGTAAAAAAATCACCAATTATGTAATGGTAATATGACCCACTATGTAAATGTATGTTGTCCGCATATAAAGGTGATATCAATATCAAATAAGGGAAGCACACACATCACCTCAGCTAAGGAAAGGAAAGGTGACCCCCTCATTAGGGTAACTACTACCTCCTGTTGGGGAATGATTCTCAGTGACTTATCCACCCTCACACAAAGGTGATAAAATACCATAAAAAATAATTTAGTATAAAAATTAAATGGAATGTTAAAGTAATATTTCATAGATAGGTAATATGAGATGTAAAAAGGAATTTAATCATAAAAAACTTAATTTAAAACCGAAAAAACACATTCTCAAAATTTCAAAATAACTATATTTTATATAAAATTAATTTTTACAAGTGTTTTCCATGTATCGTATCTTATCTTATTGTTTGTGGAGTTTTTAAAAAATTAAAAAACATATATTGAAAACACAATCTCCAAGCATGATTTTCACCAATCATTTTCCGCATTTGAACATGTAATTATCATACCCTTTCATTTACTAATATCTACTTCAAACACATGATTTGAATTAATAAAAAACTATAAAAAATTATTTAATAGATCTTAACTATAATACCTGATTCACCACCTTTCCTAAAAAATTTCAATATTTAAATTAAATACGAACACCTACAAATAGAAAAAACATTCCTCGAAGGTCAAAATAGAAGTAATGAAAACCCAATAAATAATTTTCAAAATATACAAGCAATAAGGTAGTAGAAACATATAGAAACCAAAATATTTCAGAATTTTATAGGAGAAAAGTTTCCAACTAATACAAAATAGCTCACATACATCCCTACTCTTGACCTCTCTACCAACTGGGGGAACTATAAAATCATTTGTAGAACCAGTTTCAGGATCATAAAGGGAAAAAATCCTAAGTATATAGTAAAATAGAACTAAGGTTAGCTAAATAAATTGGACATTAATAGTGTCAAAATAGAGGCATATCATATTTTTTCTTAACCATACTGTCCTAATATTTAAACAAAGAGTAGTAAATTTTAATGTGATTTTTTACAACTATCATTACTTTTAATATTCATTCAAATTGAAATATTAGTGGTCTTATAAGGTAATTATCCTAATAAATTATCTCAAAAAGTCAACATACTATTGGATTTTTGAAAAAAAATCTATGATTGAAATCAATATATGTGGTGGACCATTGTCCTTTAGTGGACACAATTATGATAGGTTCCCTAAGACCATAAAATATTTTTGGAAGTCCTTTGTGGAAAATTACTATACAGATTTCACTATCCATAAATAAGAAACACTCTTTTTATTGAAACATTGACTCTGAAATTTAAATAAAAACATTAAAAAAATATAATATACAGTATCAAAAAATAATATTTTCGTGGAATATGTGTGACACAAGACATTACACTCCCAAAAAATGAAATACAAGCGGTCAGGTTTATAATTGTGGTTCGATAACAAAGAGGTAAAATGTAAATAGACTTAGAATGAAAAATATAGATGAATAGACAATAATGAAATTATAGTAATTTTAATGAACAAAAGGAATAACAATGATTTATGACACATGGGTCCTTCCTACATAGTAATAACACCACCAAATATTATTTATTATGAATAAAATAGTTTTCTTATAATAGAGAATAGAAAAAAAGAAAGATAGAATAATTGATCATGGAAACTATCTGAATCATAGAACCATTATCACTCTATGAACCAAAAACTAGTTGTGGATTTAATATGTTAATGCACACTCATGTTTGGATGGAACCACTCACGAAGCTTTTGGTGGGATGAATAAATGAAAAGGAAATAATGCATCACTGAAGAACAAAATCAAACAAGCTTATAGAACTGGGTATCTAAAGAGAACATAGTGGTACTCAAATTTAGAGAATATTGATGAATACATGACTGTATATCATTGAAATTAATCGTGTTCAACTATATACCATTCTTGATATGAAATATTCAGAAGATAATTTTACCATGATATTCATGATTAAGCTATCAGTGTAAAGAATTGGCTGAGGATAACCTAACATGTCACTTGACCAAGATCTCTAATAGACTTAGAGGGTGTTACAAATCCCTAAATGTAGGGGAAAAGTCCATTTTCATCATAGGAAGCAACGTGGGAATTATTTCATCCCCAAATAAGATAAAATGCATAGACGATCATTTATTGTAATGAACTAACTTGGGTAAACTAATCAACTCACCCAAAGTGGTCCGCCACTCAGTGAAGTACAATAAAAATGAAGAAATATATATAATGTAAAAAATGAATAAGGAATCCAAGAAGGTATATAGTGAAATAAAGAGAATATAACCATGAGGTATAAAAAACCATTCAAAAAATTCCTAACTCAAGAAGTGAAACATGACTTGACAAAGAATTCTCCAATTTTCAAATTATAGAATCCAAAAAATTGGCAATGAATGTGATAAAAAAAAGATAAATCACATTCTATATAATTGTCATACATTTACATGAGTCTTATAAATCAACATCTACAACTTTTGAAAATCAAATTTGGGGTGGAGGAAATATCCTTTTAGGATTTAACCATATAAGCAATACAAGTTCTAACATCCAAATTTCATTAGCTCTAGCTTTTAAACAAATCCATTTTAAAAATATTTTTCCTAATTTTTTTTGTAAAATATCCTTTAGATTTCATAAAAATACACCCTATTCGCAAAATCTTTTAATATATCAATTACATCCAATATAGTACAAAATAATTATCAAAACATACCATGTATACACCATAAGTAGGAACTTGAGAAAATTACCATGAAATATCTACCATCATTTGGTAACACAATCATAAATGAAAAATAACACCATTTGGGATCTAACCTATAAGAATTCATGCTATAAATAAAATATTATCCCAAATCATGGGCTAAGTTTTATCCAACAAATATAACCTCTAGTGTTATTACACAAACTAAGTTGGCATAAAAATTATTGATGAATTAAATAGAAAAAGAGTGAAAAGTCTATATCCTATTATAACTTAGGTTTCAAAATGTATTGTGTTTTTCGAAATACTTTTTAAAAACGTGATAACATGTAATAATTCATTTTCTAATTAATTACATTCAACAAACGGTCTTGAAAACTCATTTTAAAAGAAAATAACCATATAAATAATTTAATCAATCAATTTGTCTCTAAAAATACATTATTATGTAAAACTCCTTTAAAAACATGTATCTCTTCACGAAATTCCTTTACAACATAAAATGACGACTTTTTATTGAATAACCCAAAGAAAATGACACAAAAAGTAAAATAATCACTAGTTAAGACCCTTTTATATTGACACCTAACATGAACAATGGAACCCAGTCACCTTAAGAAATGAAGATTGGAAACAAGAGGACCAGACTATGAATGACAATGAACAAGGGAAAAAATTAAAGTGTATATATAAAACAAAAAATTACCACAATATGATCCACAAACATAGACAATGCCACTATCATGGCCAATGGAAATGAAGAATCAGAAGGGACACTTAATACAGAATAGTATAAAAACCTTCTCCAAGATACAACATCAGACAAGGCGATCTATAATGATAGAGATTATGGAGAATCACATTGGGAGATCCTAGAGTACAAGGGTTGGTCTTCAAATTGAAAAGGGAAAGAATATAGAATGTAGACTACTAGACTTGAGTGACTCACATCACGAATACCCAATCCATGAATAGAATATAATGAGTTTCATGTATGTCAAAAAAGGTATCACCTCATCCTAAATTATCAGGATCTATGTTTTAATGACATGTAAATTTTGAACATCCTATAAATTTTTAATTCCCAGATCTAAAATCATTAAATATTACTAATAATAGATACATGTCATATACCTGGTTCAAAATTTTGATGTGTCCAGTGGGAAAGACATTGTATAGGTTAAGAAAAAATTCCCTAAACCAACTCTGAATCCATCCAAAACAAATAAACACAATCATAACATCGTAGTAGATGTGTATTTTCACTTGGGATATTAAAATTATATCCAGCATACAATCATTCTATAACAAGAAATTCCTCATGATTGTGGACTCACCAAAATAGATTCCCACTACTATCTCATCGATAATTCCCACTATCATGTATTTTTGATATATCATCCACAAAGCCACAGCACATAGACCAATGAATTTTATTATAGTATAGTACCATTTTTTATCCATAATCCAGACCAGTTTCTAAATTACCATGGTTTTGGGTGAAAGATCAATTTCTACTTATTAAATGACATGGGAACGACTTAGTTGATACCCCCCTGTTAGGAAAAATAAAACACATAATTAATAATCGTCAAATGATATGGAATGTCCAAATGTTTTAACACCCTTACATGTTTTCCAATGGTGTGAAAATATCCATAAACCATAGTTCCAACTTACACAACATACCCAACTGAAACATATGGGGTGTAAGTAATGGGTTTGTTACTTATTTTTCTGGTGCTATGATTGGATGTGGTTCTCAGTGTTGATCATGTTGAAGATATATAGTTTCACTGACATGGTGGATGGTTTGAGGTAGGGTGGTCTGTTGTCTCATAGTAAGATTATTATTTCTCAGGAGGTGTTTAGTAGAAATTTGCACCATGAGTTGTGGAAATGGATGATTTTCACATACATCAATAAATATGGTTTCAGTATTATATCTAACCTCGTGTTTTTGGATAGAATTATTTTTTCCTCAGTGGTAAGAAGATTTCAATCATGGGATTAAACAGGTTGATTGCCACCTATAGTCATTCGAGTGGGAAAATGATGAGTCCTAATAATAGATGTGTTTTTATCTCTAATCTTTACAGACACAGGCTAGGCACCCACATTCAGGAAAAATTAAGAATTAAAAAGTTGTTCCTTCTATTGGAGTATCATGGGGACCATATTTCTTATCGAATAATCAAGAATATTTTTTTTGAAAACATGATCTTCCGATTTATAGCACGAATCTTCAATTGGAAGTACACATTTCTACCTTTTTGAAAGATACAAAAATTGATCAAATTATTCCTTAACAACATTATAATGCACATCATTTACATGATTATGGATCCCAAAGTCATTATTAATAATCATGAAAAATTTATGTCATCCTTCAAATGGGATGTCTATCATAATGCTAAATGTCATTTGGAATTAGGGGGTTGGTTGGAGAGGTCAATAAAAGAAGGTGGAGGGGGGGGGGGGCGTAAACACTTGTAGAATCTTGGGTACCATGAAAAGAATGAAAGAGATAAATGCATTATATATTATTGAAGGGAAAACCCTCTATGATAAATGCGTGAAGGACATGTAGGGTGAGGAATAATGGGGATGGTCTAATCGACCATGGAGTGTTACTAGTCATGAAAGATGAATGATTAACCATCTGGATATTTTGAATGACATGTTGCATTAGGTTGTAGGATGAAGTGTCATCAAGTATTGGAATGGAAATTGGGATGCATATGTGTTTTTTATTCAGGTCTCCCAGTTCAATATATTACATTAATAAAGGTGATATTATTCCTTTAATTCATTTTCACCACCTTATATATGAACTAGAATACGTTTCATGAAATTATTAGATTGGTTGATCTACTAGATAGAAATTTTTTTACTGAGATAACATCTATGATTTTTAGTGTTAAGTCTTACCATCTTATGAATCAAGATTTTCGAGGGTTGGATGAATGTTTAGGAATGATATAGTGTTGTTAGATACCATATAACCACGATTTATTGATCTAGAGTCTTAGGAAGCGGGACATTCCTACAAATGATAATGTTCAGTGAAGGGGAATCTCCCCAACATCTCAGTGTTGGTGTTATAGGTATCCTCATGTAGAAATGGTCCGAAATATTTTTTTCAAAGGAGTCTAGGATCTCACTATCTATGATTTCATTGGACACCAAAGAATCTTGGATTTCTAGGGTGAAACACTTCCTGGTTTTTTTACTTCATGGTTTTAGGTGGAAGATATGGGTCATGAATTTAAATCTCAAACTATTGTTTTTATCAAGATCTTTTGTGTGATTTGGGAAGTAAGGTATAACATGAGGAATGAAAGGTCCTCATCCCATATCATTATCCCGAACTAAGTGAAAATGTTAATTACTAATTTTGGATCCCTCATTGATGATGGGAAGTGAAGGAATTTATTCAAGAGTATTCTTCTTCAGAATGTGGTGCCTTGAATGGATAATTGAATTCTAGTGTTGAGACATTAGGTGAATTGGGATCCTACTTGCACAAGCATAATGTTAAACACTGATAAATATTTTGTGGATATAAAGATAAGGGGGTGGGATTTTTGATGATAGTAGGGTGTTATTTATCCTTAGTTACAACTCCTTCTATGGTGTGGGTAATTCCTTAGGGGAGAGGTCATGGCTCTTTATAGTGGGTTTTCTTTTTCTAAGCAGTGCAACATTCATCTTCCTCAAGTGGAATCAGACTGTAAATGCTTGGCTGTCTACATGACTAGTAATATCAACCTCCCATTGGAATTGAAATATTTTATCAGGAACTGAAATTTTATTATTGATCAAGTCATGGAGGATTGACACACATGGACAGAAGGGAATCATGGTTCTAAAATTCTCACTAGGAGAGGAAGCTCAAGCGACACAGTCATTATTTATTTTTGAACTAGATCTCTTCCCTTATACTTTATGACCGTATTTTGGTGAATCTCTTTGTTTAAAAAACTTTTTTTCTCTTTGAGGCCATGTTTACAGAAAAAAAAAATCTAATTTTGAGTTTTTTGTGGCCAACAATGATGGTCTGAATAGGATTTATAAGGAATATATGCTATGAGAAATTTTTTAAATATCAACTAAACCATTTATATTACTTCATGATCAGGACATAACCCAACCATGGACCGATCTTAGAACAATTCGTAGTACAAGGGAGATATTAATTTCCACCCATTTAATGCCTCAAAAAAGGCCATCTTATTTGAATCCTGATAACTTTTTTTGGAAAACATAGCCCGAGGAATATTATTGTCCTAAGAACCTCCAAAATCAAGCATGAATGCTTGAATCATGTCCTCAAGAACCTAGATAATTTTCTCTATCTATACATTAAAATAGAGATGATATTTCATGCCAAATTTCAACATGGAAGCCACCAACTCTTGCACACCCTTCCATAACCTATATGTAAACCATCAGTCCCTATCAGAAACAATCATAGAGGGAAAACTAGGAAGCCTCAAACCCCCATGGAAATATATGTTCCCAATCTATTGTACATTTATTATCTCCTTGTTAGTGATATAATGAAATGATTTCATATGATGATTAATGATAACAAAAATTTCATCCATCCCACTAGATTCTGTGGTAAAATATAAACGAACTCTTTGAAAATATTATCCCACTTCCCTACAAGAATGGGTATGGGGAGAAAATATCCATAGGTATCTATTTTTATACATTAATTCTAGGATAATTAAGACAATATGATACAAAATATGAAATATCATATCTTATCTCTGATCACCAATATTGATATCTCATGTCATGATAAATCTTAGTTTCCTTAAGGAGTATGGACCATGAAGACCAGTTTCATCGTATCATCAAGTCCTTACATAGTGAAATCTGATTGACCAACCTTCTTTAAAATCACAAAGTGCCATTGGGAGATCGAGACCACTCACTCAATGTCTCCCCACTATTTATTATTTCACTAAATCACTGGAAAAAAGTCTTAGGTACATAATCAAGATGAAACCACTAAAAAAATTGTTAGTCAAACTTTGTCAATTCCTAGAAAACATTACCACTATATTATTAAACTCCCAAGAATATCTCAGTAAGAAAACTTATCAGATACCATTCCTAAACTAATTCCTTCAAGTTATGAGTGAGAAATTTCTTACTCAGTCCATCAAAGACCCAAATATAATTCGCAATAGTATATGAAATATAAAAATAAAATAATTTAAGATACATAACCTAGATTATTTTTTACATTTTAGAATCCATAAAAGATAAAATATATCTATGTGTTTCTTGATCAAAATATATCTATAAAACTCTACCTAAAGAGACAGTGACACCATTTTTTGAGTAGAATCATGATCACAACTAACAAAAAATAATTGGTAGTGTAGTTCTTCCCAATATGGAATAACTATTGAGATGCATAGGGCCCCACTTTTTCCCCCCTGAATCAAGATACACCCTAAAACCATTCTAGATTCATCGTAGAAAATTCAATATCCTGAACCTAGTCTTAAAGAATCAAATGTGTAGTAAATTTGAACCAAACCTTCAATCCCAAAAATGTTCTCTTGAATTTTTAATTCTGATTAAACATTAATCCATTATGGATTAAAGCTATCATCATTGATGAAAGAATGGTAAAATCCTAAACAAACCACTTGTAATTACATGACAACCCTAAGAAACTCTAGATCTAAAATGAATTTTTATGCCCCTCATAGGACATAATTGAATATATCATCTAATGATCCAATAAAACTCACCTCACATATATATAATTACCCAAAACACAACTCCCTCAACCAAGTACTCACAATTTGTAATCTTATCATACAGACGATGTTCCTTCATGATTCTAAGGATGACATTAAATTGATCTACATGTTCCTCCTCAGTCTTGGAATACACCAAAATATAATCAATGAAATCTATAATAAAATATTCCATAACCAATGAAATTTATAGTTTATCTAATCCATAAATACCATAAGTGTGTTATTGAGACTGAATAGCATAACAAAAAATATGAAATTATCATAGAATCACTAAAATTTTGTCTTAGATATATTTTATTCTTGGACTCTCAACTAGTGGCACCATAAAAAATTATTGGTATTTGAAAAAAATGATCCTCCATGATTTGTTCTATGAGATCATAAATCCTAGGCAAGGGATATGTTTTGTAAGGGTCCCCTAGTTTAAATTTTAATAATCCAAAAAATGTTTGAGGAACCCATGATCCTTTATAGCGATGAGGATTAGTAGAGCCTAATGTGACATGTTAGGATAAATTAATCCATTTTCCTAGAGGTCTGAAATCTGAACCTTCTCTTCTGATAACATAACTTGTTTCACATGATAATATGGAATAAATATGGGAAGATTAAAAGGTAATGTTAAATGCTTAACATGACCTCTCTCTATTGTGGTAAACAAGAAAAATTATCTAGAACGAAATCATGTTTTGAACACAATGTCAAAGGAAGTGGAATTATCAAAAAAAGGATCAATGGTATTATTAAAATTACCCAAAAACATATATTTGACCACTCCAAAAAAATGGAATAATAGGACCCAATCTCACATACCATGAATCAAACTAACCCCAAATGATCTAGGTGAATGGCTTGAGAGAAAATAACTAAAATAGATGATGATAATAGTAAACATGGGACTTAATATTGACCACTTATTATATGCTAATCATCATGTTAGTTATATCAAGATCAAGCACCATGAAGTCCCACTCCACATCAATATTGATAATCATCACTTGATATGTGGGAAAATGAGACCCAGTTTGGATCACTTTCCCAAAGGATTAGAATGATCCAATAAGAGGGGTGTAACATCTAAACAGAGTACAGAAAAATATCTAACATTCATGATATTAAATAATTAGTAGAACTTGTTTCCTAAAAAGGTATCACAATAGTGGATCCTTATTAGGTTTCCTATAGTCTATAATACCATATTTAATATATATATCCTCATCAACTCTTTTCGATTTACATGACATAAGGAAAGATCTGATTCTCTGAGGATTACAACCATCACCTTAGGAAATAATAAAAGACACATAAAAACCATTTGTGAGAGTGGATCCAACAATTATACCTTTGGAAATACTTCCCTTAAAACATTTAGGTTTACCAGATTCTCCATAAAGAGATTAATAATGGGGGCCTCTTTATGGTTTGGCTTGGAATGAACAAGCCTCCGACACTAATACTAGACAACCTACTATAATCCTAATAGAGCCCCTAAAACAAGACCAAAAGAAACTATGATACCTTTGTGCTTTCTATTATATCTTGTTGACACACCATGGTAGATAACTTCACCAACCTATGCTCTATCTAAGCCTATTATCCAAATTATTTATACCTCTCCCATAGCCACTTTATCAATCACCTCAAAAAAATTCAAAAATTACATGAGAACCAGAATTTACAGAATATCAAACCTCTACCATATCTCAACCCACTGAACATTTATGTAATCATTTGTATGAAGTTAAGGTTTGATGTGCACCATCATAGAAATATGGGTGGAATACTACAATATGATATACTCCTCTATCTCTAATCTTAAAATGTTGAGTCTTTTCCTCAAATAATATCTCTAAATAAAATTCATGGTTCAATACCATATTAAAGGAAGTCCATGTCAAATCCCAGTGAAACATATATTTCACAATAGATTCAATCTTCCCTTTATAGGTCCCTAGAGAATATACATGTAAACAGACAATATTGAGTCCTCAAGAGTATTCATAAAATTAATTAATATCTAAATCCACTGAATCAATTCCTTTGATTACTAGGGTCACTTTTTAGCATGGAAGATGGGTGGATTCGTCTCTGTATGTTCTGATCCATGGTCCACCACTTTTCTTGGGTTCTCAACACCATCATAATGCCGTGTCCGAATAATATAGATTATAGATTCAACAAAAAAGGGCCCACTATAATATTTTCCTAAAAAAACTATTTCATAGATTCCTTTCTTATATTTGGAAGATATGTTCTCAATAATATTATAAACTAAAAACAAGACAATGACCAATTAGTTAACGATAAAATTATAAAATTAGTGGCCCAAAATCAACAAATCCAGATTAATTGTTTAAAAAATTTAGAATTTAAATCAATTATAAATTCTACGAATGAATGGAAATTATTTTAGATGTAAATAGACCATTTAAATCTAACCCATATCCATTTTATTCAAACACCACTAAGGAATTAGTTAGAAACATGGAAAAAAATACCTAACCACCCATGAAAATTAGGTTTTAAACACATAAGTGAGATGACTAGTCACCCTCATGCACTTATTATCTAAATTCCAAAAGTCCTTATTCTAATATAAAAAATACACTGATCCAATACCATATAGTTTTTCAACACTTCATGATAGGTATTCCCATTGATAACAATTTATAATGAACTTTCCCAGGTAAACTGAAAAAGTCACCGAATGTGGTCCCCCACTCGGTGATGTATAATTGAAAGGAAGCAACCTGACTCATGTAAAACCTAAATATGGAAAATTAACAATCTATATTAACAAATAATGTGAACATATCCATGAGATATAAAAAACAAATCCATACTGGATGAACAAAAAAATTAAAACATCCTAATATAATGAAGTTTCTATGTGACCAACTATCACCACTAAAAGAACCTATAATAGATATGATGTAACATCTAGACCTCGGTTCCACTCAAAGGTTCCCTGAGCCATTGGGACACATATAATAATGCATTCTTAACTGTATTCTATAAGATAATGACTAGTAGAGAGGGCCTAGGGTGTGTCTATAAGGAGACTATGGCCGAATTTCAGAGTGGAGAAGAACAAATATTGATATATAACACAAATAGATAAAAATAGTAGAAGAAGAAAAAAAATTCATTAAAAAATTGGTTATGTCATTTAAGATTGAAAATATATTAATAATAATAATTATCGTATCTGATGTTAAAAAGTGTAATATACAAAAGTTTATAATTTCATGTCTTGTATCTACAAAATTTAAAAACATGTATACATAGAAGTAGGAATTACATCATATAGAAACTGATTGAAAACAATCCAAAAAATAAAAAAGCATCCTGTTCAATCACTTGGTCATATTCTACAATGATCCATCCAAAATAAATTAAGAATGATAGGTTTCCATAGTGTAATGATCCAAATTTTCAGAACATGTATACATATAATCTTCATAGGTACCCATGGAGCCAAAATATAGTGTGGGATAAATCTTAGTAGGCCACTACCAATGATGTTTATACCATCCATTATGTGAATATACACAGAAAGTGTTCATGGATAAATAAATGTAATGAAATTATATAACGAATATTAGTACCTACTTCAGCCTCATTTTGTAATGATTATGGACATGTAATCATTTGAAATACTAAATTGTGTTCATATTTTATAGATAAGTCACGAGCGGTGTAATAACACTATAAAATTATCATAAAAATTAAAGAGGATCAATTGTATAACCATATAATCCTTGACCTGATGGGGTTTTTAAATCATAGTAAAAACTCATGTAGTCTGGAAGTAAGGGGTCTGATCTTAATACATGGGCATCACCCAAGGCATTCAACTATAAATTATTCCAACCAAGTCCACGTACCTTGTATATGGTTAGCATATGATAAGTGTGACAGTTCCTAATGGGGTGAATATGTGGTGCCACATGTATGAAGATATCAATTTAGATCAATGGGGTGTATATGGGGAATCATAATAATTTTGAAAAGATATTATGTTAATCAAAAGTACTACATTGAGGCATTCACAAACTAAAGTAAATTACGAGTTCCATGATTGGTATCTCCCTTGGAAACCTACTTGGTGAATCCAAATGATGTGCTTTGAGTGAAAATCTATTCCCTAAATAATCAATTGATAGCTCAAATGTGACCATTACTATAAATATAAAATGGTATATATGTAGTAGGAACCTTATATATAATTCATTATTCATTTAAGGCCATGTAATACTCATTCCATTTGATAAGTCAATTGGTTTATTCCATTACATTTCATTAGTGTGACATGGTATATCAAGGACATTAAACCATTTATCTCTTTGATACCATATTCAACTGTTATATTCATTTCTTTACCTCCTATAAGAATGGAATGTGGATCTATGGATAAGAAACCATATGGAATTAAATTATACTTTTATAGGTCATGTGATATCAACAAATATACATTCAATAAAACATTATAATGGTTCAAAATTTTTTTAAAACACTACCATATAAGTTTCAAGTGTTAATGGGAAACAATATCAAAGTTTCATTCATTGACATTTAAAAATTCATTTTATTAATAAATGGATTACCATTAGTAGGGTTAAGCTAGCATACCAGAATAGTGTCTCAAATAACCTTCATGGGTTACTAGGCCATAAATAAGGAATATTCCTACTTTGTGTTGTAGGTGTTGAGGTATCAACCTCCATTACGAAATAATGAAAAATATAGGAATGAGTAATTGAATATGAGAATATTGAATATATTAATGGAATATGATATTAATATGAAACACTAGGTGATCTTGGCGTGCACATAATGATGACAGTTTATAAAATGACATGACCTTGAGGGATGAATCATATATCACCTACCTCAATACTTAAATACTCTCTTCATCTAGTAACAACCATTAGTTTAGATTATATTAGAGGAAATAATATGAACATATCAATTTCATGAAATTATGGAAAATGAGACTAAATAAAAAGAGTATTGTTGATCGAAATAAGAACTATGAACCAAGATAGATGAATAAAGGGCTTACCCGATGGAATCCAACATGATAATCAGATCTTGAATCAGAGTCCAGATGATGCGGAAATCCAAGATCCTATGTATTATAGTGGAGTATATTTGAATAAAAGAGGTAGATCCCTTTTTTCATTATCAATGATACATAGTTAGGAGGGGTGAGGTAATTTGGATATAGGGGATTTTAGGTCATTTTACACAAAACCAAGGGTTCACGTGGTTTGTTTTAATGGGTTCCCAAACTGTGAACCAATTATATGCACCTCATTTCTCGAATGGGAACCCACATTGTTTGGCCACACTTATTAAGAAAGCATGCGTCAGCTGTGTTTTGTAGATGAGCTAAAAATTGAAGACCACACTCATCGGTGTTCGGCTCGGGAAGCATGATTTTGGATGATTGTGCACCTTGATTTTCCCTATGAAATTCCCCACAAGTTCTGGGGAAACCATCCAGATAACATTTCACAGTTTCCACTAACCGTGAGGTCCCGTTATTTTGTCCACCCACTAGGGTTACGATCTATAAAAAATCCCCAAAAACCCTGTGAAACTTCTATAACCTCATTAGGAATCCATAATAGGTCAATGAAAATGATTTAGTCCAAAAATTAAATTAATTTTACCTCCTATAAATATTCAGTTTGTATATTAATCCCCCTATAATGGTATTCATCCCTATGTTCACCATATAAGGGAAGAAAAACATTGTTTAAGAAGAACATTGGACATTTAAATGATACCTTATACTTTTTATCCAACATCTCATACTTCACATAGTCATGATACCATAGAACATGTACAAATGGGATAGAAGTTAAATGAGAATCCCTCATGATCTATTCAATGATGCATATGTGATTCTCCTAAATAGATTCCTCAATATGTAACTCTACCTTATAGAGATCAAAAGCATGGTATATTCCATAATGATAACATAAATGATGTGGAACATGGATGATATCCTTCATGTAATGGCACCTTTGAGGTAATAAAAATTGATAAGAAATTTGACTAACTCTATATAAAATCTAAAATGGCATGAAATTATGAGGTAACAACATACCTTTCTTCTTTATCTATCTATTATAATGTCTAGGAGATACTTGTAAGAAAATATGATCCATGAAATCTAACTGTAGAGGTTGTTGATGGAGATCAACATAATATTTCTAATGAGAATAAGAAGTAAACATGATCCTTCTGATCAACTAAACCTACTCTAAAGTCTCATGAATATGATGAGGACCTAGAAGCACTGCCTCTCCTTCCCCTAACTGGAACATGGGTGAATGGTTTGGCCTTCCATGTAAGGCATCATACAGATTCATCTGAATCACCGCCTGATAAGTTTTCTTTTAGGCTAATACAATGAGTGTGATATGCTTCTCCCATTGACTTCTGAAGTCATGGATGCATTCTCAGAGGGACCCCGTGTATTTATAACATCTCAAGGACATACAGTCTTCCCATATCATCAAATGATAAATTTTACTAGATAGAGAAGAAGTGGGCCACTTATGTCATTCGATCCATGAATACCCAAACTATGTCACATCCTTGAGTTGACCTTGGTATGAAGACTAAAAAATATATAAAAATGTGATATAATTTCCATTCATGGACTGGTAACAATTATAACGAGATAGAAAGACAATGGGATCCACATTCACCTATTGATAGGGGAAAATTGGTGATAAAATCATCTATATAATGTTTCATACCATGACACACATACTTTCATCACATCTATCGATACATCATGGTGATTCCTATATAAACATCCCCCTAACATTCATGGGAGCCTTTCATAAGTTCCTCTCTCATATTTTTAGGATTCTATATACACTAATGTATTTATATGATGTTTTATCCATCTACAGAACAATCCATAGGCGGGTCTTATCCTAAAATACTCTCCTGAAGATCCCATACCTCTAGATATGTAAAATTCCTACACTTCACCCTATGATGGAGTTAAGAGGTTAATATTAATGCTATAAAGAAATAATACATGTGAATCACATGAAATTATATATAAAACTCAAGATATAGTTCCATTAATTTCCATTGATAACTGACTTCCTATACGAAATGTGCCTTAGTTTGTTGGGTTATCAAATCAGCTACTGCATTTCCCTTTCAAGGCATATAGGGAATCATAAAATCAAATGAATTTGAATATTTGACCCATAATAAAAATATGAGATTCATTTCATGATGTGAAAAGATATATTTTATGATTTGGTGGTCTGTGTACCCTACAAAAACCTCTACCCATAAATAATGCCCCCAATAGCATAAGTTTTGACTAGAAGTGTCTACTCGATATCATGTGTCGGGTAATTCCTTTTGACTAGAATCAATTGAAGTTACCCATACACCATGACTCTCTCCCCATATATCATAACTAATCACAATCTTTTACCTGATACATAATAATACATAGTGTTTCTCCTGCTCTATTGTGGAAGAATCATGACTGACACTGAAGTTAATCTCCCATTCAATTCATGAAAGGATGACATGTTGGTATCTGACCATAAGAACATCAAACCCATCTTCTTAAATCTTGTGATAGGCTCTCCAAAGCATGATCAATCCTTTATAAAACACATTAATTATCCTCATGTCCCCATGAAACCTCATATCTCAAATATTTTCATTGGATGTTCCTAGGAATTTAGATAAATCACCAACTTTTGGTCAACGCATACACCTATCTCTGAGATTATAAGACCCAAGAAGTTATTCTGATCTATCATGAAGGATAACTTTTTCATATTAGTTTATAACTAATTCTCTCCCAGAGTATCCAAATTAATCTCAATATGTTTGAAATGGTCATGTTGATTTTGAAAATACACAATGATATCATCCATGAATACCACCACAAATGAATCTTGATAAGGATAGAAAGGATTGTTCATTAGTTCCATGAAAACTATTGGTCAGTTTGTGATATGGAGTAGAATAACATTAAACTTTTATATACCATAAATTATATGAAAAGTTGTATGCGTAATGTATTTAGCCCGAACAGGTTCATATTGTTATCCCTATCTCATATAATTCTTCAACAAAACCCGACCTCCTCAATGTTTATAGAAGATATCATCTATTCGTGGTAAGGGATATCATTTCATAATAAAATAATGGTTTAATTTCTAATAACATACACATATCCTAAGCATACAATCACTCTTTTCCCCCCAAATGATCGGTGAATCCCATTGAGAAGTATAAGTTCATATAAAACCCATTGTTTTTACATCCTATAGTTGACTCATGTGTTCCTGCAACTCTATAGTATCCATTCTGTAAAGAGGAATGGATATTGTTGTCTTTACTAAAACTATCAGATAGAGAAACATGCCCCTCTTTGATGAGTTTAGAATCAATTTTTTTTATATTTTCAAATGACACTATTAAAGGCTAAGTGTGAAACCTAACTAATTCACCCAATAAAAACCATTAAAATGAAAGACAACCCAGATAAAGACTACAAGAAATGCCCCTCCCCAGTGATTAAATAATTATTCCAAACCTCCACCATCACATGGCCACTCGACTAGCTATCCCAAGTAGGATTGCACCGGCCTGGTACCGATGAAAAAAAGCCATTCCCTCTCATTCTTCTAAATCTGGATGGACAAGATCTGGTGAATAATTCTTTCTCTGGAACTTCATCTAGAGCGGATCTTTACTTCTTGCTGAGAAGCTTTCACATAACAGAATCAAAAAATCAAAAAATCACAAATGACCATCCATGATAATGAAAACCATGGAGAGTCATGCACAGGTTGGCTTAAAAAAATCAAACTCATAAGGACCTCATTTTTTCCTAGAACATAACAACCACCTCAGAACCTTAAAGAATATCATTGTGAGACAATTGAGATAGATCCACTACAAGACACTAGCAGTCGATAGCCCTCACATCCCAGAGCACCAAAAAGGCCACCACTCGGATCTGCCTTAGATAGTTTTACAAAATCCTGATGCAAGTGTAGAGGAACACGTGACCAAGGCCCTCAATAGAGACCATCACTAGGTACCCTAAAAATTAAAAATTTCAAATTAAAAACCACAATGTTAAGGTCACAACATGTTATGCCTCTTGGAACACACTACCACTCACAAGAACATCACAAAACCTCCTTGAAACCCATCACACCCAACCAACCATGAAAGGATCAAATGAAATGGAAGCTAGATCAGTGTAATAGTGGACAAGACCTATAGAGAGAGTCATGATGAATCCAGTAACATCAACCCCTAAAAACCACCAATAGAAAGTCGAGAATCCAGCCACAGATTCATTCAGTCATCATCAAACAAAATCACACTAACAAATCCAGAAATGACAAATGAACATAAGGTCACACATGGAAATCATCACCATCAAACAATGTACAAGATTTAGGACACGTCCTAAGAACCGATGATTGGTTTGGAACACATCACATTCACTTCGCATGAATCAAGATAGGAACTCACATATCTCAATACCTCATGAAAAAATAATGAAAAAGAACTGTACAATACTTTTTCCAAACCAAAGTGGCTCGGATTTTTCCAGAGAATCCTTGGCATTGAGCCCCTCCTCCACCAAAGAATCACCACTAGAATCCCTCACCATAAGGTGAGGCGACGTCGCCTCATTGAAGGGAATGACAGAAGATATCTAATCTGAATCCCCTTCTTGATTTCTTCAATAATTACCATGGGGAAGGGACTCCTGCGTCTCAGATCGAAACCAAAATTCACAGATCTTGGTTGGAATCCCCATACTCAACAAGATGACCTTGAGATTCGACTTATACATCAAAGAAGATAAGATATACTTCAAACGGGTAACCATGAAGGTAGAATCATGGTTTTTAAATCTTCACGGGGTGGAGACACTATAAATAAATCCTTCACATGGGCTTGAGAATGTGTAGAAATAACAAACCACGCTGAGACACAATGAAAGGAGGAGGGGGATGCAACACTGAATAATCCCTCTAGATAAATGTTAAAGACCACGATCAAGACTCCCCCGTCCAGATCAACGCTGAGTGAAAACCCTAGATTTGAGAGAGGATGGATAACTGCCTCTGAGAGGCCTCTTGAGCCCCTCAAAGGATCAACCACTTGAGGAAATTTTGGCTGATGTGATCACTTATCATGAAAATATATACAAGAAATATAGGCTATCATCCAACATTGATCACAATTCTTTAGACTATATATACCTACATAGACATACTTTTCACCCTTTCATATAAAAACTCTTCCCTTTCCTGATGTGGTGGTGACCCTCAAATGATTGAAAATCGACATTGGATCGATAAGAAACTATCTAGTCCATTTTGAGTATGAATTCAAACCCATTCATATCGAGGAAAAAATATCCCATACAAATTGAAACCCACCAATATCAATAAGTAACTCCCATAATTGGAATACCTATTATTTAATGAACCTAAATAGATTATCATATTTCATAGCGCCATCAGAAAACTGAAAAAGAGACTGAGGATCTCCACAACAAGTACATTTATGAAATAATAAAAATCACGTGTATGTAAAATAGAATATACTAAGGTAGATGCTACTAAGATCATACCTCTCACTATTCACAGCCAAAAAACGAACTCCTCTGGTATAGTATTTAGATAATATATAAAGAATGAACTATGGCCCTATGAAATAACCATAATATCCAGGGTAGGACCACTCAGCTATCTCGGTAGAAACTGTGTTAGGCCACCTAAATCACAACAACTACCTCATCATGATCGACTGAAACTACTTTAGATCCCATCATAATGCAGACATGTGAAACCCCATCATGAACCTATATTCAGAGTTAATCTATTTCCACTCACTGCTAGAGAGATGTTCTTATGAAATCATTATATGTGGCCCATCCTACCACAATATCAGAACTCGAATGGGTCTCGACCATACTGATTCCTCATATATACCTATCTCTCATACTGGTGACATAAGATAACACAACTAGAACTAACATCCTAGATGGTAATCCCCTCATTAGAAGCCTCCAAATGGTTATTTATTCTATTGTTAGATGAACCACTAGGTCGAGATGATGTACTACCATACTATTCACCCCCCATATTCCCTTGTGTTATGATGCGTAATAAGTGCATGATAAGTGTAGAATTAATATCCCAAGAAAATATTTAACTATAATCAAATTGAATTTATAAGACCTTTCTCAATGTGTATCACCCTAGATGGATCATTATAAACACATATCGACATATAATTATAAATAATTTTAATGAATTTAGAATATTTCATAATAGCCATTTCACCCTACTTTAGATTCATAAACTCATTGACCCTTTCAAATCTTAGGGTCTAAGGAAAAAATGAATCATGTATGATATGTTGTACATCCCTCCAAACAAAATCTCTAGCACATCAGCCTGGTTAAATACATCAATCCAGCACTTAACTCCTCCACTGAGCATATATTTTATGAGCTTCAATATCCTTTTAGAAGTTGTCACAAGATGCTCAATTATAGAAAAAGTAGTCTAAAGTCATATAATTTTAGCCGATGGAATTCCATACCCATTAAATGTGGGAGGATTTTTCTTCTACATGACACACGTCTTCTATTCCATTGAGGAGGTAGGCAATGGTTCTCCCTAAAGATGTGAATATTTCATACAATCCCATCATTTTTTTTCTATTGCACAAATATCTAGTACTACTACCGGTGTTGCATATGTCACTATGAGAGGATATACTAGAATCTCTTTACCCACCACTAATAGATCTTGTTCATCACCACCGTAATGGCATATGATTGGTTTTCATCTATGTGTAATGGCGCAATAATTCTAATCACATTCCATATAATAGATTGATAATGAAATTTTCACTTATAAAAAAGTATAATAGGTCCAATCCTTCCTTTAAACCAGACACACCCCTCTATCATCTCAGAATGCCTAAATTGGGTAAAATGAAATAGTCACAAAAGTACCTACTACCCACTATAAATCCATGTTAAGGTCATGTTATCTATTTTCGAAGTTTAATTTCATTTAAATTCATTTTTATTCACAATTATCTTTTAATGGTTGATCCAAATGGGTCACCACTCACGATCCATAAGTGACCACACACCTCGTGACCTGAAATATGGAATCTAATGGATCCATAGCACAATATGATCTGTTCCATGTGAAACATGCTCTATGACTCAACATTCCATAGGTGACTGCTCAAGGTTCATGTTGTAGCCTATGAAAGAAAACAATTATTAAGTTATGGAATAAACTACAAGTACAAGTATTTTCATCAATTCCATACACAATAATTTTTGGACCAAAAATAATATAATTAAAGTCACTCATCATACCATAATACAGTCAAACAATGCATCATATATGGATATGCATTATTCATGGGATCTGAATTTATTAAGAGAAACCCAATGATACAAGTTTGCACAAAATATTATTAGTTTATAAAATTTTGAGACTCTAAGGGATGATCCATAAACCACCAACCAATATATTATAACACTCTATCCATCCATTATCATCCCATAATTTGGTACAGATTTGAAGAATACCAAATAATAGTGAAACATCATAAAAATATTTCATATGATCTTATATATATATATAAACATAGAGGGAAAAGTGATAATGAATAGATCTTAAGGAATTAATGGCATGTCTAGAGGAATACATTGCATCAATTGGATCTTCAATAAAAGTCCACATGATGAAGAAATCTAACACCCTACGTATTGGAGAGGTGGATCACTCAATGGAATGAATTGAGGAATTATTTCCCTAGGGAATAGAAATTAGAGGGAGGGTTAGTTAATTAGGTTTTATGGGTATTTGGTTCAATTTACCAAAAATATAGGGGAACATAGTCTGGCCGCCTGGTTTCTCAAATGATCTACCAACCATGTGCACCTCACTAACTTTAAAGGGTGCGTGCATGGTTTGTTCTCATGATTTTGAGAAATCATGAACAAACTATGCTATATGGATATGAAAAAAATTATAAACCATTTACACAGGCATGTGGACCTCGAGAACAATTTGGTAAGATCTTAAACCCATATTTTCCCTCTAAAATTCCTTATCATAGTTTGGGGAAACTATGTAGGATGGATTTATCATTTTCTACAAACTATATGAGGCTTTTCTTTTTTCCACCACTCACGATTCTAGGGTATAAAATTCACTAAAAACCCTCTAAAAACCATAACCAAATTATTATTCCATATTATATCCCACATCATTAATTAGAGTAAAATTAAATGATCCATGCCCAATAGAAAAAATGGGTTCTTGCAGATGATGGCTAAATGAAAACCCAAAAAGGTACATTATTCTCTCCCATTTACATATGTCTTCCATAACACCATATAGAACTTCCCAAGAGAAAAGTAGGGTGTGAAAACAAATCATAGTAGTATTTTACCATAGGATATATACATGTTATAATATCATGAATTCCTTAGCTCTATCATTAAAATAAAACCCGTTTATCAATATATTTGATGAAATAAAACCATTATGTAAATAATCATTTGATTTTCCTAACAACAAACCATATTCACCAAATCTAAGAGAAAGACATTTAATTGTAAAAATGTGTGAAATAATAGCCAAAAATAACCATGGATACCCCATAAGTGTGTCTGCGATAAACCAACTATGAAATATATACCATCCTGTGATAAATTAATCGTAAGTGAAAAATCACACCATTTGAGATCTAACATATGGGAATAAATGATATAAATAAATGAAAATCCCTAATCTAGGTATAAGGATGATGAAAACAATATAACATAATGTTTATTTACACACACTAATGTGACCTAAAACCTCCTGTGGCATTACATACACAAAGAGGGAATATTATATTCCCTAAAAACCCCAATGTTACCTAATGAGATTGGTTTTTTAAAATCCATTTAAATCCATTATCACAGGTAAAAAATAATTTTCACATCAATGGATTTCCTCTTATAGGTATAAAAACCAATTTTAATGCCTAAACCACAATTTAATGAATTTTTATGAAATACTTGGTGTACACACAACCATTTTTATAGAAAACACCTTCAAATACCAGTATTTATTCCAATAATTCCCTTAGAATAAAAACATACATTTATTTGTGAATATCATAGTATAATTAACAAGAATGATTATAAATTCACATGTTCAAATCAATGTATAGATACACAATCCTCATAAATGAAGTAAACATATTTTCCTTTAAAATATAGAATGGAAAAAAGTAGATCTTCCACCAAAATACATGGAATGTAGCGACCCTCACATAAATGAAATTAATGATAAATCAATTCTTTGGAATACATAATACATTAAAAAAATATAATTAGAAAGGCCATATTAATTTTTTGCCTTTGGAAACATGGAAACATAAACACAGGTACTTTAGTGAACTATATTATCTCCCACTCGGTTTTTCATGACTAGAAACATTCTTAGATTGATCATGTATTATACTAATATTCATCACTTATAGAATGGAAACTGAAAAAGGGGTCGTACTAGATGCTTTTTAAGGGTAAAAATCACTATATATAAGCATAAAATTGATAACGAGGTTATGAGAACATGATCATAACATTATTAGGTCAAAACCTTCATACCAAAGATAATAAAATTGAATCGTGGCATAAGGATTGGCAGTTCATAAGAAATGAATAATAAATGACTCAAGAGAATACATTATGAAATCATAAAATAGGAATAAGACATGTAATTTTTATAGAAACAAAATAATATAAAATTATTTCCATTGTATTTAATACAACTCTACTAATACTATATTAATGGAAAGGGGTCACTCCCCAAACCGTTTTAGTAGTCTTGGTTCAGTCTCAATCCCATTTTAGGGAACGTAGTCCTTTAATGAACTGAGTTCAATCTCAATTTTATCTATGCCTATTACATGAGATATAAATATTTACCTAATTAATTTGGGGTAGATATAGGTCGCTCCCATATCATAATGGAATAATTCATATATGTTCCACTACAACATAAAAATTCATCATATCATAACTCACAAAATGAAATATTTGTAATAAATAAGTAATCATATCATAACTTGTTTAAAAGATATTGTTTTCATAATCATTCCATCAATGCATAACCTTTTAAAATAATCAGGATTCATAAGCCTATAACCCATTAAAGGGAAATGAGATTCATAAAGTTATTTCTATTCAAACAAAAACCATTCAGAGAAATAATATGAATGGAACCTTAGGATAATTTCCCAAAAATTCATGAGTAACACCAATTTATTTCAACTTAGAATAATAATAATTTATAAATTTTATTCAAAAACACTCATTCATTAAATTTTTTTTTCTTATTTGTAAAATGTTTTTTAAAACATAAAACATTTTTGATTTTTTTTTGTTCAAAATAGATTTTAAAAATTATAAAAAAATAATTTGAAACCATAAAAAAATTTAAAATACCTTTTTCCAATTAATTAGATTTATAATTATTTTTAAAATCATCTTTATAAACATTTTTTAAAATTATTATTTTTTGAATAAAATAAATTCCCCATCGAAGAGAGAAATATGATAATATTTTCTTAAACACATTTTCTGAATTATATTATGTAAAAAATAGTAAAAACTGGTAATAAAACATGAAGATATATTTAATAAAAATAAGATAATAAATTTCATGAGTTTTCTTGAGAAATGTATCATAATATTTCATCAATGCGTTCATAATCATAAACAATCTCCGTAAACGAAGAGATCATTGGAACATACTTTTTCCACATTGGATTATTTGAATCAAACACCCCATGAAAGAAAATTACATATCATAAAGCTTAAAATATCTTTAAAATAATGATATTCATGATATAATATACCAATATTTAGTATATACCATGTGTAAAATAATATAGGTGCATAATAAAATACGTGTCTCAAAGAAGGGTAATTGAGAAAATTACCTTACCAAATTTGTATCTTCTCAACTATAAAATCCTATGAAATTGATATCATAAAATCTATATTTAAAAACCCATATAATTTAGAAATTAATAATATTATAAATTCATGTTTTGTATATACAACACACAATATAAATGAGTACTGAATAATTCATAAGCCTCATAAAAATAAAAGTGAGAGTACAAATCCATTTACCTTATATCTTGACACTCTTCATATTCAATAAAACCTTCTGTATAATAAAAATATTTTTATTACAAACTATAATATTACCATATTAATTTATATAATACCATATATTATATTCTTATGACCTTTTATTACCCGTTTATTTCCAATTCTTGGAAAATGTTACGTTTTGGGTAGTAATCACTTTGTTTATCTCATTTGTTTTGATTATTTATATTTTTGGTCCCCAAAAATATATCATGGTACCCAAATAATAAAACATCATAATAAATAATATATATTTATTTTATATTTATTTATAATAATATATAAACTATAGAAATAGAAAACTGAAATACACTATTCATGGAGATGTTATGTCGTACGTACAGATAAAAGTTGTTTCAGTTTTCCTATCATATTGAAAGAATGTAATTAAATAATATATATATATTATCATTATAATAGAATTGGTATTTAAATTAAATTATATATTTTTAATAAACTCATCCTCAATTCATTCCATGTAAAGTGTGAAAGAATCACATCGCTTTTAGGAGGCACTAGACCACACACCCACAAACAAAGTAATCATATTTAAAAAAATGGAATTAATGAAGTTAAGATTTATATAACAATTATATAATTATAAAAAATCATAAAAATCAGATAAATGTTATAGAAATGTAAATACTATTATTATTCACAACCTTCAATGTTGGTAATGTAATAATGAGCAATATTGGTTCACCAGATAGTAGTCTGTCATACTCACAAGTAATAATGTTGTTTCCCATTTGATATATGATTGTGTAAGTGTAAGTAGAAAAAAAATAAAAAAATCTCAGTATGTTAAATATAAATAGGATATTATATAATCATGTAATAAGATGATTTTAGGGGGTGTATAATGAAATAAAATAATGATCTCGTGGAAGGATGTTATCTTTTCTTTGGGTTACTCATTTTCGTTTGTAGCAAAGGGATTACATGGTTTGATTTATTTCTAAAGGGAGGATTTTAGGACAAAGTGAGGGATGTTGGGATGATATTTTTAAATATATTTTTTGGATCCAATGGATTTTGTATTTGTGAAAAAATTGGTGGGGGGGGGGGGGGTGAGTGCCCGGTTGTTATGGGGGAGGAGTGAAATTATTGCAAATATAAGATGGTAAACACTGTTGAGTGGTATCCATACATAAGTTTCCAAGAAAAATTCTCCATATTAGATCCTTGTGATGAATATGTATAAATATGACCATAAAATGGATTTTGGAAATATTTTTAGGTTATTTGGATCTTTAAATTAATGTTCAAACACTAAGTAATCCTGTTTTTACCTTGATCACTGTAATTAATTTTAATTACATTCAATAATGTTTTTTGTAAACAAATAATGTGAACAAATTTTGAATTATTCTCAGTAAAAATATGGAATTCACTATTCCATATTATAATCATATAAATTTCATATATTATTTTATTATTAACCTCACAACGGGTTGTGACAACGATTTTTTAAGAGAAAATCTTTAAAAGGCTGAAATATTTTTATATACAATTTCAATGTGAAACTATTTATAATGCCATAAATTGGTTTAAATAATGTAAAATTTTTCCAATTAAACTTTAAAAAAATTAACACATAATTTGAACATATTAATGAATTAGATGAAAAGGATGTTTCAAAATTAGATTATAGTATTTTTCACTACTTATCAAAAAAATAAATTTTATTAAAAAAATCACAAAAAATTCCTTGATATAATGTTGATATTATGAATTAAAAAATGATGGTTATTTTAACAAATTAAATATATAAAATCTCTATAATTAACTTTATAAATATCCACTGAATCATATAAAATCAGTTCATTGGGAAAATTTCCTTTTAAAACATAGAAATACTATAAAATACTATATGATTTATTATCAATTTGTTTTATTTTGATAAAAAAATTTAAATAATATTTTCTATTTATTTTTTAATAATAATTATACAATGTTTAATGGGTATGTTATAACTATCTCATTTAATCAATGATAATAATAAATTGTTGTTTTGAATAAAATCAATGTTGAATGTAATGAATGATAACATGGCATTCCATATAGCTCAATATTATCTTTGTGTTGTGAATAAGAAAAGACTGACATGGTGTAGTGTATAATTAAATTCATCACATAAAATTAATTTATTCAAAAAATATATTTATAAGAACTTAGGGTGTTACATTTTACCACCATTAAAATGAATTTTTCCTTCCAAATTAGTTATTCTCAAACAAAACAATTGAGGAGACATATGACATATAAAATACTTAGATTCCCACATAATGTCTTGCAACTAGTGACTTCTTATAGAAACCATTTACTAGGTGGGATTTCAATTTTAGATAACTTTCTATGTACAATCAAGAATCACAATAGGTTGTTCCTTATATAGAATATCTTGCTCCAACTATCTGACTTTTTAGTTCAATTCATGTTAAGGGTCTGTTATGTACTACTACACCAAGTTCATAATATTCTTTTCTTCCCAAATATCATAACCTTATTTAATTGAGAGATTCTTAGAAACACCTTTTCACCATATTAAAATTATAGATTATTTCAATGGTTATAATCATAACTTTTCATCCAAAATTGTAATAAATTGATATATTTCTTAATGGTTATAACCTTATTGAGTTTTTAATCTTCTATATATAGACCTAATATCTTTCTTTACCCAACATCATTCTATCATGTTGGATCTCTATGTTCTATTCCATATAGGGCTTTATAAGGAGGCATATGAATTCTTGAGTGATGTCTATTTTCGAATTAAAAATAAACTATATAAATTTGTTGAACCCAAATAACATTTAAATACAAATAACAGGATCTCAAAATATCCTATATATTTTGAAGGGTTATTTCATACTAACCATCCATCAGAGGGTGATAAGCTGCGCTGAAACAAAATTTTGTATCAAGGGTTTGTTGAAAAACTCCACAGAATGTTTAGGTAAACCTCATATGTAGATCAGATACAATTGAATTTGGTACTCCATGCAACCTTACTACTTCCTTACTATATATACTGGAAAACCGATCTATATTGTTGTCTTTTAAGATAGAAAGGAAATGTGCTGACTTAGTAAGGAAATTAACTACCAACCATATACTATTAAACACATAAGAGGTATTTTTGGAGACCAATGATAGAATTCATAGTGATGTTGTACCATTTGTTTTCTGGTATGGGTAATGGATTCAGTATTCTCATAGAATTTTTTCTATGATCCTCAAATTGTGTGCATACTGAGAACCGATATTCAAACTCTAAGACATCCCTATTAATGTCATCTCATAATAAGTATTTTTTGGGTCTCTATAAATCTTCATACTTATAGGATTGTTAGAGAATGAAAAACTATGAGATTACTATGATATACTCTTCTTCATATCTGGTACTTCTGGTCACATACTCAGTTTCTAAACCTTATCATCACATCATGATTAAGGATAAATGGAGGAACATATATAACATTCTTATTCATTAGTAAATAATCCTTTTGAGCCTCTTTAAACATTGCTTATATAGAGAGAAGAAAATTAAATTGAGAAATATAAGACATTTCCATTCTTTCAATATTTCCAGATCCATCATCTTCAAATCTATAAATGTAGGATATTATCTATCCTCATCATGTATAAGTTTTCCTATTTTTTTACTCAAAGCATTGACACATTTTTCTCTTTCCTAGCGTGGTAATGTATTCATTATCTATAATTCATTAATTAGTTTTAACCACATTCTATGGATAATTTTCAACTCATTCTATGTTAAAATATATTTCAGACTTTTAGGATCAGTATATATATCATAGATTTCTCTATAATTATAATTCCTCCATATATTTAATGAAAAAATTACCACAGATAACTCCAAATCATTTATTGGGAATTTTTCTCATTAATCATCAAATTTTAGGAGGCATAAACTATAACGACATTATTATTCATATGAAAACTTCCCAATACCTTCTTGGATGCATCACTATATATTAAATACCCTTCTCTACTACAGAGTATTGAATGAACATGTGTGATAACTAACCTTCTTTTCATTTCAATTAAATTTTCTTCACATTCATCTATCTAGAGGAACTTGGTACCGCTTTGAGAAATCTTGGTTAGAGGATTAGATAGTCATGATAAATTCATGAAAACCCATCGATAATATCCTAATAAATCAAGAAAACTACAGATCTCAGTCACTATTGTTGGTCTAGGCCAGTATTCAACAGCCTTCACCTTTGATGGATCTATTACAATAACCTCTCTTAAATTATATGATGAAAAATTTAATCCTTTTCGATATAGAATCCCTACTCTATAAATTTCTAATACGGTTTCACCTCTTATAGGGTATTTATTACAATTCTCAAGTTGTCCTCATGCTCCTCTATTCCCTTTTAATATAAAATAATATCATCTCTAAAAACTACCACAAACCAATTGAGGTAATCAATAAATACTGTATTTATCAAATCTAGGAAGATATCAAGGAAATTAGTAAGACCAAACGGAATAACTATATATTAATGATTTCTAGACCTAGTACATAATTCTATCATGGGTATTTCCTCTTTATTGAAACTTAATTGATCATATCTAGAATGAAAGAAATTATTGGAAAGTTGTTGAGCTCAATGTATTTGATCAAACAAATACTCAATATGGGGAAGATGTTACTTTTTATTGATCATAATTCTACTCAACTACTGATAATCTATGTAGAGTCTCATTAATACATATTTAATTTTAAAAAAAGTAAAGGTGAAACCTTTGGTGAATCACTTGTCAAATGAATACCTTATCGATATTTTCATTGAATTTATTCTTCAATTCAAGGAACTCAATAGGTTTCATTATATAGGGAGTCCAAGAAATTGGAGTGGAACTAGGTATGAGTTCTATTAAGAATGCAGTATCATGTTTTTGTTGAAGTATAGGAAACTCATCCAAAAAGACATCCAAAATCTACTAAATAATAGGCATATCATTAATGTCTATTTTCTCCTCAACCATTTGAGATAAAGATCCCATACAAATTGGTATTAATACCCATAAATTGGACGTAATATCTATATGATGTTCTTACATATCATCACATTGATAGACAACCATAGGGTTTTTTTGAAATATCAAATGTAACATCCCTTAATAATAATTTTATGTGGGATTTTTGTATAGATATCCAATCCAATTCAAAGAAGACATAAAATTAAAACATAGGAATAATTACAAGATTTTTGGAATGTATAACCCCAAAAACATCAACTGGAGTGGAATCAAAGTCTTGAGATACAATCATTGTACCATAAGTGGTTTTCACTACTAATTCCACATCAAATTATTTTGGTGGAATCTTGATAACCTTAAAAAATTCATTAAAATTGAAATAGTTGGTATATAAATAATCAAAAAATAAATTATTTGTTCTAGAGTTCATGGTAAGTGTAACATCACCATGCCATTATTTCACCCCTCATCAGAAACATTGACCTGTTGAATTTTTTCATAGTCCCTCATCTCAAGTGGTTTTTGAAGTCAATCATCATCATTAAACATATGTTTTGTGAACTAGTACTCATAATTACAATTAACCTTACTCTTGTAGCATGGAAGCAGGGGATGTTCTTTATATTCCACTTTTTTGCATTTGCATTGTTAGATATCATAATCCCATCAAATCAGCAATCAAATTACGAGTGAAATTCATTTATGGACTGAAAACATTTGTTATACCCCATAATTAAATTACATCTAGGATCCATCACAAACATATAGAATAATTGAAATGTCATATTCTTTTCTCCATTGTTTTTAGACTTTCCATTGAACTCTATCTTCCTTTTCTCATCAAAACCATGGGATTGATATGTAATTATAACCTCAATTTAAACCTTGATTTCACCAAACAAAATCTTGACATAGCTACTAATGTATCTTATAGACAATTTCCTTCTGAGATAAGGATTTAATCCATGGAATAAACTATTAACTTTACATTCAATTTTGATGATACTACTAGAGGTATACCTCACATGTCTTGTGAAATTAGCTTCATAGGTACCAATATATTCATTGTGCCTTATATTTATATCAAGAAACTATTTTTCAATATTTAATAGAATATGATAATGAATGTAGTTATTAAAAAAATATATCTTGGACTCATCCCAACCCATGGATTAAATTTCATCATTCTTCCTTATATTCATAATTAGAGTCCACCACAAGTCTACTTCTCCCTCTAACCAATAAAAATCATGAATGAATTTCAAATGTTCTGAAAAAATGGTGATATGATAATATCTTTTCAGTTGTATTTATAAATTCTATGGTAGCTAGTGGACCATAAGGACCATTGAAATAAAGGGGATGCTACCTAATGATGGACTGGAACGAATTTTGTTCCCTCCTCTTCTCATTTGGATGTCCATCATGATTCACATCTTGAGAATGTTGGGTGACCATAGAAATGTTATTTTCACTGCATATTCGATATAATTTGGAAGCTTAGGAAATAAATAATTTTATTTTCAATGAAACTCAATTTTGGCATGGTTCCTTCGAGTTTCATCAATTTAAAAAGACCATAAAACATAGAGTAAGAAACAGTAATCATAGTGGGGAACCACATAATCATGAAAAAAACTAATAGTAAGTCTAAATTATGACACCTTCTTTAATCTAGGACTCCATAAGTTTAACATAAATTATTATTAGAGTTCTTCCATTTAAATACATTATATTGGTTTATGAAAAGTTTTTTAATTTACATAGATTATCCTCTAATGGTGTCAAACCAGGAGTATAGAAAGGCGTATTGGTGTGCAGTAGTTAACGATCATGTTTAACTCAATATGGTGATTTTGGGGTTGTTACACCTATATACATCCATTCTACATTCACATCCATGTATTTTTTCCATACATTTATGTATTTATAGGAATCCAATCACTTTATCTGTTTCCCAAATTCCAAAAGAAGTTCTTATACATTGACTAACCCTTACACTTATCCTTCAGAACTGTTCTTAGAGATCTCACTATGTTTTATCCAGCGTAGGTTCCAAATGATAACTAAAAAAATTCAATGATACCAACTATATTGACCCACTCATAACATATATTAACATTAAATCATTTAAAAAAAATACTTAATACATTACACAAAAAGATTCCAAAATTCCATATTAGTTTAGTACCTTTTAAAAGATAGAATCATAATCACTTGTACATAAGTGGGAATATGTTATATCCTAATGGGATATTTATGACTATAAACATTCTTAGAAACAACAAATATAATACATATAATCATAACCAAGGGACAGGAATCATAAAAAGTTGTGAGATTAGATGACATGTTAGGGTAACAAAAGGAAGATATGTAAGAATACACAACAGCATAAGGGAATGAGAACATGATCCTAACATTATAAAGTCATACCCTTCATATCAGATATCACAAACATGAATCATGGAATAATTATTGGAAGGTCAAAAGGTATGAATAATATGGGAATCAATATATTAATGCATGGAAGCGTAACTATAAAGACCCATGTATTTGTAGAACAATACATTTTGATTTATATTAATACATTTGAATATGATATTAATTTTATGTTAAAGGGGATTATTTTTCCAATAGCCTACTAAACACACAATAATGGGTTTCTTTCAAATATTATGTTGCACACAACTTTGAGTTATACTAAAAAATAATATGATAATATTATGATTTTAAATGGTAGTTAAAGCCTTGATGTTTCATTGGTGTAAATGAATTGAACTACTTAAATAATATTATACATGTTTGTTAAATATCATTACATTTATCCAGTAAATTTCAAAGGCATAAAATAATAGTGAATCCGATTTTAAGCATGAAATACTCTAATATTTTTTAAAGGGTCGTTTTACCCCCTTTTGATAGAGGACCCTTTTTAAATATATTTTTTGTCATTTTTATTTGTTATATATGAAAATATAATCTTTTTCTATAGACTCAGGACATAAAAATTTTCTTTTGATGATATTTTGGTGTTTTTTTGATAAAATGCATATTTTTATTTATAGTGAAAAATACTTCATTTTAATTCAAAACATCATTTTAATCTAAATAATTTGTATAGTTATATTGTACATTTGATTGGTTTTAAATTATAATTGGATTATATTTTTTTCATTAAATCTAATTCTTTTCATTTAAAGTAATTTCACTTCGAAATTGGGCATAAACATATGTTAATCTATTGATAGTTATTACTTCACAAAAACCTTCTTTTTGGTTCTGACAACATGAATTAATTTTAAATTAATTACTACAACTTATGTGTTTTGAATTTTGAAAAATGTATTTAATATTTGGAATCACGATTTACCAACTATATAAATAGGTACCCTTTTTTTAGACATTATGAATAATGACATCACTAAATATTTTATCTTCCATGGTTAAAAGCTAAATCTAGAAAATAATGGTAAAAAATAATATTACAATAATAATATATTACCTTAAAACATGTCCTAATATTATTGGATGAGATATGTACGACCATGGGCATCATTTGGTTGATTTTAGGACCCCATGGATCCTCTTTTGTGTTATAATGACATTTAATTACTTTTAATTTAATGTTAAGGAAAATATAACCTAAACATTTATATATTACTAAAATAATTTTTATATGAGGTTATATACGTAATCTATTTGACTATGAATATTAATTAGAATGATATGAATATTTCCTAAATTATTTTATTTTATTTATAATATTTAGGCATCACATATATAAATATATATATATATTACACAATGATGATGTAGTGAATTACCGTATTAATGAATGATTTAAATAAATGAAATTATAAAATTCAAAATAAATTTATTTTGAAACTTTTCATGTTATCCACAAAATTTAGGGTTGATTTTAACCTATTATATTTGAAATAATGAGGTTTGTTTTAAATAATCAAGTTGTTATGTATTTTCAAAAAGTCATCATACGAATAGTATACAAAATTGACATAAATGAGTTTTTAAAACAAATACTATATTTTTAAATGATATAATAGTTATAAAAGTCAATGATTTCGAAAAATGACATAAATAATGTTTGAAATGTAATTAATGAACCACTTGAGGTTCTATTTACATTTTATAGTAACTATATTAAACATATAGTATTAATATACAAGAAGCAATGATAAGAGTTAAATTAGTTCACTATGGTTGAAAGAAAAAAGATAATGTTAAATTTGAAACCAAAACATGTATATAAGCTATTTTTTGAGAGGATCTCTAATATTACTCATCTTATCTCCAAATTAATTGATTTTTGGACCTTCATAAAATCTATATCCAGTTTATAATAAAATAATCTTTCGAGAAATTCCGAAAGTACCCCTCCTCCCTCTTATAAATGGAATAACCTCTAACCATTACTCACACCTCTCAAGCCCCACGGATTGTCCAAACTATAAACAAATAGTCTCAGAAAATACTTATATTTCTCTTAGAATACCATCCTTGGGATTAATGCAATTCAAGAAGGCCTTTTAGCTTAAATCGAGTTATCTGAGTTTAGGTAATGTCTTCTCTCAGGATTCTTCCATTTATTTTCCCTTCTCCAACCCACTAACTCTATTTATTAAATTATTTAAAAAAACAATAGTATATTCAATATACTAGGATGTTTTATTCAAAATATTATACCCACATGCACACACACCTCCATCTAGTGGATTTAGAACATACAGTTTCTGTGGACGACGAACTACTGCCCTATGAATTGATGATTGTTCTATTATCTCCTACCGCATCTCATGGAGGACATTATGATGGAACTATAATTATATATTATATATATGAAATTTATCTTATTTACATTCTTCTTTAATTATCATTTAGAATATACCATTATGGTTTTCATGTTGTATAAATATGATAATTTCATTTCTGGAAGTGCAGACTACCGCCCCCTCAAAGTGATATGACTCATTCATTCTATACATGGATTGTATAAAGGATGTAAATAATGAACTTATGTAACCTATATAAACTAGATATTATATTTCAATTTAATGATACCTATGAATCATTTAGTTTTTATTACGTTAAATATGAAAATGAAATGAATGTAGCGTTAATGTGTACGTACGACTTACCGTCTCCATGAATGGTGAATTTAATTTCTTATATCCAAATGCTAAGGACTATTATAAATATATATTGGATATATATTATATATAAAATATCTAAATCCTGAATATAATTCTAGAGATAATGTAATTTTGAACACATGGAAAATTTATAATTATAATAAGATCATTTTTTATTTAATCTCGAAACATCGACAAAATGTCGGATATGAACTCAAATAATTTACCTATTATTATATAAAGGTAATTAGTGATATAAAAAGAATAATAAACTATAATAAGATTCTAAATAAATTCTAAATTAACATCTGTTTATTATTCATGAAACTAAAGAATGAAGGAGTCAATTCAGACATGAGTTAAGGGACATTGTCTCAATCTTCTTTCTTTGAGGCATATTTTGATTTATACACGAATTGCTTTTATATGGTGTATAAAACCATTTGGGTTTTATTTTCAGTCAAATGGAATATTTTTCTATATATATTTTTACTAAATTACAAAGGGAATGTTTCTTTTTAACATACGTGGTGACAATGACATTTCCACTACAAAGACCATTATTTGATATTTGGATTCCTTAACAAGCCATGATGTTTTTAGATGGAAAATAAATACCTTGTACCCTTTTTAAATATTTAGGCATTGAAAATGGTTTTGAAAGTGGATTTACTATTTCAATATCTTGAAATTATTTTTTGTGACTTCAAATGAAATTTATATTTGAATATTTGATACTTGAAATTTTTTATGTGTGATGATTATATAATGGTACATGGTCATTTGATGTGTGGTTATGTGATAATCCAAATGAAGGGTGGTTCCATGATAAACCAAGGATGGGTGGTTATTTTATAACCTCTAATTCATTGGGTATGGAAGTCGGCCATATGGATAATCTATTTCTAAAAATGATTTGTGGATGTTGATAGTGTGGTTATTTCATTTAATTATGATCATGTCCCATGTTTACCTTTATATTCTATATGTTTCTTTATATGGGTTTTATGGTAGTCTTTTGGTTACAAAAAAGGGTATGAAATGTGATTATATTTAGTAAAGTGTTTTTTATACTTCTCTAATGGTGAAATGTATTACTTTATGATAAAGTATTCACGGTTAACATGTTGTTTTTAAAACTAAGATTTTTCCTTCTATATGCATCACTTATTGAGCTATTGTTTCTCATCCCAAGTCTTGAGATGTTTTTTCACATGAGATAAATATTAATATGGTCAAGTATGGGATCAAGGAAAAGTCATTTTTTCTAAAACATAGAACTAGATATATTTTTTAAAGTGTTGTTTTAAGACAAAATGGATAGTTGGTAGGTGTGCCTACTTGTAATATTCAAGTTTTTATGTATATGTTATCACCTAATTCTCAAAATACCTAAATCTAAAAAGTTCCTCAATGTGAATAATTAGCTTAATTCAAGATTATGTATTGTTTAAGGCTGGATCCTTATAGTTGGTACCATAGGTCGGTGACGATAACTTTAGTGATTAGGGTGTTATGTAAGCATAAGCGACATAACCATAATGGTTAGAATATTATAAAGTATCATAGTAATTGTAGATAAATTGAATGTGTTTAAAATAACATGAATAAGTATATCTTAGTGTTTACCCTCCTCATAATATAATATATGATGATTTTACTAATATACTCACACTAACCTTTCTGGTTTTAGTAAATGACTAGATCTAGCTGGCACCAAAGTAACAATGGATGTAAAGGAAACTGTGGTTGTTTTTTGAATAAGATACCGAATGAAATGGGAGATGCAATGAGAATTCTTGAGGTTATTCTCAACCGACTATTAGGATTCATGATTGACCACTTTAACCTTGGTTATTTCCCTAAGGCATCATATATGCAAGAAACGAAACCCTATGGATGTTCAGGTAATAATCATAAAGGTTAGTATATTAAAACACCTTTGTGTCAAGAATGTGGAAATAAACACCTAGGTAAATGCTTCAAAGGGATATGAAGATGTAATATATGTTGTAATGAAGGTTGTAAAGCAGTAACATGTCATGGAAAAAAGAAGCATCCATTTGATTCTATGAAAGGGAAAGAATTTCTTTCCAAAGGATCAATTGAATGTTTAAATGTGGTGTGCATGTTCATTATAGAAATACAGGTCTTATAAAGATGGTTCATAAATGGGATCAGTAGGATTGTACCAATATATGTTTACAAATTCCTAATGTCATTCCAATTGAGGATGAGGAAACATACAATGACCAATGAAATGTATGGATTTTTCTTAGCAGATGTTTTGAAATTATTTAATCTTAGGATATGATTCATGATTTTGTTTTTTGGTAAGAAGTATTATAGAATATGTTGGAAAATAATGGTTAGTGGATCATGAAGAGCGTTGAATGAGTAAGAAGTCTACATATAAGGGATACAAGAGTTATGGAATATTTTAGGATGATTAAATGCTTAAAAGTGTTAAGGGTGTTTTAAAATTGGGATTACCTTAGAAAAATTATCATATTTTTAACCCGTATGTTTTTGGTTAGGTAAGGAATAATTATCTTTTCATTTGTGGATATCTTTATAAATAACCATTAGTGGTTATATGATACCTAAACTTCAGGCCATTTGGGGTTATTAGTTTTTGGGATTAAAAATGTGAGGTATGAAATAACCTTTGAGGTTAAAATATGTTATGTATATTTTTTATGATTTTATCTAATTTTGTTAACGTTATTAGAATTATATGTTTTTATAAAAGGAAAACACACAAAATGTGTGATAAATTGTTGCCCTGAACAAAGCTATGGGAATCGAACCCACAACCAATGTGTGACTAGGATTTATCACCTACCACTAGACTACATGAAGTCCCTGGTCAGCATGACTATTTTTTTAGTTAAGTTATTTAATGGATCAAGAATAATTTTTTTTTGGGAATATATGTTTTAACAAAAGGATATCTTAAGTATTAAAAATTGATACGGTGATTAAGTGATAAACATTATTTTGGAATATTTTCTCTCTTTTGGGAACACTATATGCCTAATGAAAATAGAATAATATGGGATTTCATTTGTGGAGTAAATAATGAAATTTTATTTTGTAAGTATCTATGTTTTTATTGTGAACATATGGGGATTTGGGGTTATTTATGAAAATGATTATCATATATTTTAGAATATGTGATTAGGTTAATTACTTTGACATATGATACTTTAATATTAGTCAATGTTATTTGGACATAAATGTTAATATTTATCATAGAAGAATATGTGATGAAATTATTTTGAGTTTTGGGTTTCAATATTAGTTTGGATTATATTGAATAATTTTAAGGATAATTGTGAATTTAATGGTCTTGGTTGAGCTTGGGATTTGTTTGTTGAATTTTAGATAATAAGAGTAGTATTTATTTTTATAGAGGATTTTATTGGATTATCTAATATCATATTATACATTTTGTTTTTGATAATGTCTAATGACTGGGGAAATATATATTTCATCTTTTGTGGGTTATGTGATTATCTAGATGATTATTCTAGTGCTTCAGGTGTGACCATGCCATCATGAATACCCATTGTTTATATAAAAGATGAGATAGTGGTATAAATTTATTAAAGAATGAGACTCTACTTGAAAGGTAGGTATATTTCCTTATGTTTGTAGTCAATATATTAAATAAATTTCTCAACTTTTTGAAAAGGAACTTAAAACAAAACATTTGTCCATTAACTTTTCCTTGTGGGTAAAAAACATCGTTTAACCCATCACATGTTTTTGGTTTTTTGGTAGTTAAATTTACCATAGTCATGTTTTTTATCACTCTCTACAAGAACTCGACACTTAGTTTATATTATATATACATGTTTTCTTACATAGAGTCCTAGCATGTGTTATCTTGTGTTATCTTTTTACTTCTCTCTCTTTCGTTTAACATGATGGGTTTGTTGACACTTTTTCCAATGGGGTACTTTCAATTAAGTTTCTGATCCAAATTTTAAAATTGCGAGGATTCATTTTCCAAAAGGGGGAAGGATGTAATGACCCAGGTGTTTATAGAATAATACGTTTTGATTTCTATTAATAATTATGAGTAAGACATTAATTTTATGATTGGGGGATTATTTTTCTTACTGCATACTCAACACACAATAACAAGTTTCCGTGAAATCTTACGTTAAACACAAGTTTGAGTTACAGTAAAAATAATAATATGATATTATTATTTTAAATTGTAGTTAATTCCTAGCTTTGGTATAAGATAAAATGAATAGAACCACCTAGAATATTATTCTATATGTTTTTTTAATACCATTACATTTATCCAATAAATTTTAGAGGCTGAAAATTAGAGTGAATCTGATTTGAAGCATGAAATACACTAATATTTTTTAAAAGGTCGTTTTATAGCCTTTTAATGGAGAAAACCTCATAAATATAGTTTTTTAAACTTTTATATATTCTATTTGACAATAGAAACTTCTTCTATAGAATCGGGACATTAAAATTAACTTAGGATGAAATTATGTTATAATTATGATAAAATTCATATTTTTATAAGTAGTGAAAACACTACTACAAATACCGCTTTTATCAATGCTAAAAATGGCCTTCAACAATGCTAGAAAAGTGCTATTAATGCTGGAGAAGATAAGAGGGGGTTTCCTTTATCAGCGCTAAACAAAGCGCTGATAAATGTTAAAAAATTTAAAAATATCTATCCAATCGGGGGGCTTTTATAGCACTTGAGCCCCCATTTTATAGTGCTTTTCCGCCCCCTCCAGTGCCCACACACACCCCTCCACCCTTTATCAGCACTAGCCCCAGATTCATCCATGTGCGCGCGTCCCTGCCTCCACCCGGATTTGATCTCGAGACCCCCCCCCTGCGCGCCTGAAGCCTTTTCCACTCTCCTATATTGATTTTTTCTCCTATTTGTGACAAATATATTTATTTATATATAAACTTAGCTATATTTATTAATATGGTAATATATATTTATATTAATATATAAATATATAGTTATATAAATATAACTACATAGTTATACTAATATATATATTTATAGTATTATTAATATATATATTTATAGTTATATCAATATATATATGTATTTATATTAATATATATATATATAGTTAGATTAATATATAGATATATAAATATAAACATATTTTTATTTTAAATAAAATGGATATTAGTTATTATTTATATAAAGCTAATATATTTTATATGTAAATAAATTTTATTATTTATATTTATAATTAAATTTTTTATGTGTGAATATATAAAAAATATGTACATATTGTTATATATTTGATTATAAATAGTAGTGCATTATAAAAAATGATAAAATTTCAAAGACATAATATCAATATGAATGTAATACCTTGTAATAAATTCAATCCCCACCAAAAAAGCCAATAATACCCCTTTAGATGAGGCTGAAAATCCATAAAATGTTAAAAAATTGGGGTACCCCAACAAAAACATCAGTTTTGGAGGGCTTCTGAGACTTTTTTGGCCTCAAAAAAACCTTCACCAGAGTTACCTCAATCATAATGGTATAGATCTCATCGCATGATTTGATTTGATATGTGGTATAGCTCAAACGGACACCCAGATCAAAAGTTATGGTCGTTTGAAGTTTGAGTTGTGTTTTCAACATATTTTGGATCTTTTTTTACTTTTTTTATTTTTTTTAGTCTTTAAATTGTTATTAAATGACTATTACTCCATAATAATTACTATATTATTAATAAAAAATATTTTTTTAATTTTTTTATAATCCATTTTCACTAAATATCTTATTTAATAAGTATAATTGTTTATTTATACATATATAAAATATATTTAAAATTATATTTAAAAAATATATATTATATTTTATATCAATATAACTATATCTATATATTTAAATATTAATATATTTTTTTTTAATAAATATTTTTTGAAAGTCGACCGTTTATCAGCGCTATTAAAAAAAGCACTGATAAAGGGGTACCGTTTAACAATGCTAAAAAGAGCACTGTTAAAGGGGGTACCTTTATCAGTGCTAAAAAAGCACTGATAAAGGGGTACATTTATCCGCACTTTTTTGTGCTAATAAAGGTACCCCCCTTTATCAGCTCTTTTTTGTTAGCACTGATAAAGGGTGGCGCTGCCCTTGCCTGGTTTTGTGGTAGTGAAAATACTATATTTTAATTCTAAAATTCCATTTAATCGAATTTAATTTTATAGCAAGATTGTAATTATAATGTTTTTTAATGTATAATTGGATTATTTTTTGTCATTTAATCAAATTCTTGTAATTTTATGTAATTCCACTTTGATATTAGTCATAAACATATGTTAATATTTTGATAGTTATTACTTCTTAAAAACACACTTTTTTGTCTTAACAGCTGGAATTAATTTTAAATTAATTAACGCAACTTACCTATTTTGAATTTTAAAAAATGGATTTTTTATTTATAATTTGGAGTTCCAAATTGTGTTAATATTTTCTTTTTATTTTTTTGAGTTTATGAACAGTAATTTCAGTAAATATTTTTTTACCATAGTTAATGGGTAAATCTGGTCAATAAGGGTAAAAAATAATATTATAATAATATTAAATTACCCTAACACATGAACTAATACTATTAGATGAGATATTTCTGACCATGGGAATCCATGGGTCTATTTTAGGACCCCATGGAGCCACTTGTGTGTGAAAATGGCATTTAATTACTTTTAATTTAAAATTAAGAAAAAAATAACCTAAACATGTATCTTTTACTAAAAAAATTATATAGGGGTCTATAAGTTATCTCTTAAATTGGAAATATAAACTAGAAAGATAAATATATTTCATACATCTTGTTATTTAATTTATAATTTTTAGATATCAAATAAATAAATATAATTATGTCACACTGATGATGTTGTGAATTACCTTATTAAGGAATGATTTAAATAAATGAGTTTATAAAAATTAAAATAATATAATTTTGAATCTTTTTATGCAATCCAAGAACTTTAGGGATGATTACGACTTTTTATCTTTTAATTAATGAGTTTTTTCCAAATAATAATGTTTTTTTGGATTTTCAAAAAGTCATGATATAAATAGTATAAAAATTGACATAAATGATTTTTTAAAATAGATACTATATATTTGATTTATATAATAGTCCTAATATTCTAATATTTAGAAAAAAGACTTAAATAATATCTAACATGTAATTAATGAACCACTTGAGGTTCTATTGTAATTTTATAGTAACTATATTAACCATATAGTATGAATATACAAGAAGACACGGTAAGAGTTAAATTAGTTAACTATGGGTTAAAGAAAAAATATAAGGTTAAATTTAAACCAAAACATATCTACAAGATATTGGTTTATAGGATTTATAAAATTAATCATCTTATCTTCTAATTAAATGATTTTTGGACTTATTGAAAATCAAAATTCTGTTTACAATAAAATAATCTTTCAAGACATTCCCATGGTACCCCTCCTCTCTCTTATAAACGGGCATCACCTCTAACTCTTACTCACTCCTCTCAAACCCTCATTAATTGTCCAAACTATACCCAAATAATCCCCCAAAATCTTAATATTCCTACTATAATCCCTACCTTGGACATAATGAAATTAAAGAAGGCATTTTAGCTTAAATCAAAAGGAGTTACCCAATTTGAGGTAGTGTCTTCTCTCAGGCTTCTTCCATTTATTTTCACTTGTTTAACCCCTAAACTGTATTTATTAAATTATTTTATACAAACACCAGTATATTCATTATACTAGGGTGTTTTTATTTATGGATTCGACATACACTCAGACACACCTCCATTTTAATTATTTAGAACATATTCTTTCTGTGGACGGTGAACTACTACCTCAAGAAAAGATAATTGTTCCATTAGCTCCTACCACCTCTCATGGTATCAATTATGATGGAAATGTAAATATATATGATTTATATTATATTTATTTTATATCTTTTCTTTTATAATTCCAATTTAAAATATACCTTTATTATTTTCATGTTGTATAAATATGATAATTTCATTTGAGGAAGTGCGGACTACCGCCCCCTAATGTGATATGACTCTTTCATGCTATACATAGAACATATAATGGAGGGAATTAATAAAATTATGTAACATATAAAAAATATATATTGCAATTTAGTTTTAATATACCTATTTATAATTTATTTTTAATTCCTCTAAATATTATAACGAAATGACTGTAGTGTTCATGCATACGTACAACTAATCATCTCCATGAATGGTGCATCTCATTTATTGTATACAAATGCTATGGACTAGTATAAATACATATATAATGGATATATATGATACATATTATATCTAAATCATGAATATAATTCTAGAGAGAAAATAATCTTGACCACGTGGATAATTTATAATTATAACAACTTCATTTTTTACTCAAGTTCCAAACATCGACAAAATGTCCGATATAAACTCAAATAATTACTAACTGTTATAGAATGGTAATAAGTGATATAAAAGGAATAATAAAATTAAAAAATTTTCTGAATCAAGTTTAAATTTACTTATGTTTATTATTTAGGAAATTAAAGAATGAACAAGTCATGTCGGAGAAGAGGTAATGAACTTTGTCTCAATCTTCTGTCTTTGAGGCATATTTTGATTTATACAGGACTTGCTTTTATACTCTGTATAAATACCTTTGAATTTTATTTTCATTCAAATGGAATATTTTTATATGTCGAGTTTTTCTAAATGACAATGGGAATGTTTCTTTTTAACGTACGCATTGATAATGACCTTTTATCTTCCGTGAGCATTATTTGATATTTATCTTCCTTAACGAGCTGTGATGTTTTTAAATGGAAAATAAATAAGTTATACCATTTTTACATATATTGGAATTTAAAATGGATTTGAAATTGTATTTACTATTTACATATCTTGAAATAATTTCTTGTGATTTCAAATTTAATTTATGTTTGAAATGTTAACATTTTCAATCTTTTTTTGTGTGGTGATTATATAATTGTACGTGGAAATTTGATGGGTGGTTACTTCATAAACCAAATGACCAGTGATTCTGTGATAAAACAAGTATTGCTTGTTACATTATAACCTCCAATTCATTGGTTATGGAAGCTGGACATATGTCTATTCCATTTGTATGAATGATTTGTGGATGTCAACTGTATGGTTATTCCATTCAAGTATGATTATTTCCAATGTTTACATTTATATTATATATGTTTCTTTCTATGGTTTTTATGGTAATATTTTAGCTATCAAAAGGGTAAGTAATGATATTATATTCAGTGAAGTGTTTTGTCTTCTTTTTTATGGAAGAAAAGTATTAATTTGTGTTAAAATATTCATGGTTTACATGTTGTTTTGAAAACGAACCGTTTTCATTATTTAAGTATCCCTTACTGGAATTTTTGTGCTCATCCTACGTTTTGAAATGTTTTTCAAAATACTTAATGATGAACAGCGTCAAGGATTGGATCATAAAAAAGTCTTGATGTCTAAAACGGGGAACTAGACATGCATTTTTTTAAGTGTTTTTGTTTTATGAGAAAATTATATTGAGTAGAAGTGTCTACTTTTAATATTCAATTTGTTATGTATAAGTTATGACCTAATTATCAAAAGCTCTAAACCTGAAAAGATCCTCAACATGAATTTTAATCTTAATTCAAGATTATTTAATGTTTAAGGCTGGGTAATTATAGTAACATATTAATAATAAATGGAATTTAAGCCTAAAAAAACTTATAAAATGATTTCTATTGTAGTCATGACATCTCTATCAGGTCCATATTAAGAGAATGGGTTCACTAACCAAACATTTTTATTAGTCAAGGTTCACACCCAAGACCATATTAGCTGATATAGTCCTTTACATAGTGTAGATAACTCCTCATTCTAGCCATGTTTATATCTTGAGATATAAATCTTTTCCCAATTTATTGGTGGGAGTTATAAGTCCCACCCATACCATAATAAAATCGAACAACTTTCTGCAGGTAGATCATAAATAATCATCATATCATAAAACATGAAATGAAATGGGTATAAAAAACAGGAAATAGTATCATAACCTATGTAAAATGGAATGATTTCATATTCAATTAATCAAAGAATAACCCATGAAATTAAGAGGGTTTCATACCTGGATAACCCGTCAAATAGAAACAAGTTTCACAAACATCATACCATCAAAACATAAATCATTTAGAGAGATAATATGAATGGAACCTTTGTATAATTTCCTAGAAAATAAGGATGAAAAAAATTTATGTCATAATTTATTGTAAATAATTCAGAAGGATAATTTAAAAACATATCTCTAGGGGACAAAATTATTTTATAAAAGTAGTTTTTATAACATAAAACATTTTTTAAATCCATATTCAGTGAAAGTATATTTAAAAACATGTAAATGATTATTTTTAAAACATAAATAAATGAAAAATCCATTTTAATTTAATAATATATAAATATATTAACTTAAAATCAATTTTTGAATTTTGTTTTGAAAAAATTAGTTTTTGAATAAAACAGATTTCTAGCAAAAGAGATAAATAAGGTCATATTTTCTTAAAAACATTTTATTAATTCTATTATGTATAAAATAGTAGGAAAATGGTAGTAATAACATATTTTATGTTTAATTACTATAGTATAAGAATATTATTTTGGTTTATTGAGAGAGGTATCCAAATATTTAATCAATGGAAGCATAATCATAATCAATCCTGGTAAATGATGAGATTGTAGCAATAAACACTTACCACATTGGTAACACTAAATCAAACTCTCCATGTAAGAACCAGATATTAGATAAAGCATAATATATCATTAAAATTAGTATAATCATGATATTACATATAAAATGGTAGTATATACACATCTCAAAATAATATAGGTGTATAAAAAAATAGATGTCTTGAAAAAGGAAAGTTGAAGCGAAATTAACTTACTGATTCGAAAATATTTGGACCGTAAAACCATATGAAATAGAGATCGGAAAATATATGATTAAATGATCATAACATTAAGGATACTAATCATATAATATAATCATGTTCATTATATACACCACACCAATGAAATGAGTGGTGAATAAGTCATAATATCACAGAAATAAAAGTGAGACTAGAAATCCCCGTAACATATATATTGACTCTCTTCATACTTGATCAAACCTCCAGTATAATAAAATTATTATTTTTATAAATCAATAATAGAACCATATTTATTATTTAATACCATTTATTATTTTATTATATATTTTTATTACTTATTTATTAACAATTCCATGTTACTGTTAAGTTTTGGGTAGTAACCACTTTGTTTTTCACATGTATTATGATTGGTTATATTTTTGGTCCTCAAACATATATCATGAAAAATATAATGTACACCATGGAATAAATGTCATATATATTCAATATATATTTATTTATAATAATCAATAATATTTATATATAGAAAATGAAATACACTATATAATTAGATGGTTGGCTGTAGGTATATATAAATGACGATTCAATTTTGATATAGTGAAGATTGTTAGAATATAAATGATGTATATGTATATATGTTAACATTTAAATAAAAAATATATTTAAAATATGTGATTTACATTAAATAAAACCATCTTTTATACATTCCATGTATATTTTGAATGAATCACATTGCTTCGAGGATGTGGTAGTTCACACATCCCCCAATGAAGTTATCATATTTCTCCAAAATGGAAAACATAAATGTATGTTTTACATAGTAATTAAATAATTATAAGGAAATAATTAATATATATATATCATATTAAAATTTATCTTCCATTGGTATTCCCAACCATGAATGTGTGTAATGGAAGAATGAAAAATATTAATTCATCAGGAGGTAGTCCTCCGTACACATGAACAATGATTGTGTATACCATTTGATGGAAGTGTGTGTAAGTCTAGGTCAAACCCGTAACATAAAAAAATTATAATTATATTGAGTATAATGAGATTATTTTATAAAAATGGAATAAGAATAGTCTATGTGGTGTATAATGAAATAAAACAAAAGTTCTTATGGAACGATGTTACCTCTTCTTTGGGAAACTCATTTTGGTTTTCACCAATGGGATTCCTTGGATGGATTTAATCACAATGGGAGAATTATAGGATAAAGGGAGGTTTTTTTGGAGTATATTTTATCTATGTTTTTCTAGGATAAATATCATTAGAGGTGTGAAGAAGTGAGGGGTTTGAGTGACCTTTTATAGAAGGGGAGGAGTGTAATTCTTTTAAATATAAAAATGTAAATAATATGGAAATATATCAGTTACATAATGTACCTCAAAATAATTTTAAAAATTCTATCAAAGATTTTAGTTTGTAAAAATATGTCCAAATAATTTATTTTGAACATGTTTCGAGGTTATTTGGATCCTTAATGTTAAGTTTAACCACTTTGTAATCTTGTTTTTACCTTAATCACTATAATTATCTTAAATTAATTCCTATAATATTTTAGGTCAAAAATTAAGTTGATCTCATTAGACATTATAAATTATTTTTGTTCCAAATATGGAATCTACTTTATCAAATTCCAATCACAAATGTGGAAAAAACTAATTTAAAATGAACCCCACAAACGTGATGCGCCATCAGGTCTTAAGAAAGTGTTTTTAAAATGTTTGAATTGTTTTTGTATCCAATTTCAATGTGAAATTAGTTTCAGTGACCTAAATTGAATTAATTTATGTAAAATATATATAATTAAACATTAAAATCATGTAAAACATGATTTAACAATATAAATAAATTTGACGAAAATTAATTTTTAAATTTAAATTCATTATTTTATCCAATTTTTCAAAAAAGGATGTTTTTAAGAAATGTCATAAAAATTCAGCTTAATTTAATTTGAAAACAATTAATTCAAAAATAAATTTCATTTTATAAAATTATATTTTCTAATTTTTCTAAAATTAATATTATTATATTTTATAGAAGCACATAAGAACTGTTCATTTGAGAAAATATCATCTTCTATCATATAATGACTTTACCCAAAATTTTACATTTTGTTATCAATATGTCTTATTATAATAAAACCATTATAAATAATATTTAATAATTAGTCATTACTATTCATATTACTATGTTTAATGTCTATGTTATAAATATCTCAATTAAATAATTATAATAATAAAATGTGGTTTTGTAGAAAGTTAGTGTCGCGTATAACACAAGGCAAGTAAGTGTTTTGTGTATTGCAAGGTTATCTTGGGGAATTCTATAAATAAATAATATCTTGGTTTATCATATAATAAACCAAATACTAATTTATTAGAAAAAATATTCATAATAACTTGGGGTGTTACAATGCATGGCGGGAAACCCTAAAAAATTAATGGAAAAAATGATCACAAACCAATCCAATAATGCATCCAAAAATATTGTCATAGATAATGGAAGTGAATATCCCAAATAGAAACTTATCAAAGAGAATAATCCTAACCATGTCAGATATCAAACACTAAATTAATCTTTATAAAATGGGATAGGTCAATCAAAATTTCCTCGAGACATATTGGGGTTTGAGGGGGAGGCCTATATATTGAATGTAGAAAAGAATTTTGTGTACAGAGTAATAAAACCCATTTGACTAAAACATTCCAGTCGTGAATCCCAAATTCATAACATCAATATCTCAATAACCTTGTATTCTTAAAAATAATATCCTGAGCTTAATTTATCATGATAAAAATTTTAACAATGTGAAGTTGTTTTATAACATGTAAAATTTTCACACTCTGAACCAGAATTATGACATATTCCTAGAAATGGACTCACATCATGTACCTAGTTCAGAATGTGAATATGTATAGTAGGATGTTCATAGTCCAAGTTATACAAAAAATATCATGTAACCCTCTTTTAATCCCTTTGATTCCAAGAAATAAGCTCTTAATATCAAAATAGATGATCATTTTTAGACTATATGTTATATTTATGGTAAATTTAACATGGGAAATCAATTCTATAGATGTATATGAAACATAAAAGTTTAATAATCTAAATAAGCATAAAATCCATACATGTCAAAACCAATAATAATGATTTCAACCATTAACTTCAACATATATAAATCATAAAAAAATTATACATATTAGGGAATAATAAGGGAAAATAATTATAGATTAGAAAAAGAACCCATAATGGTAAAAACCTCTATAACTAACATAAAACAAAACCCAAACCAAACAGGCCATGTACCTCTATGCAACTCGTGGATTCCCTCTACACCCTAAATCACTGTCATCATTATAGTAAATTGATAAACATTCCAAATAAAAAGACGTATCTGATATTAAATGTTAGAGTGGAATACACACATACATGAGTGTGATTTTATGGTGAACAGACCTAGAAGAATCTCCCAAAGGATTCTTTGAAATTACATTAATAAAACATCTCATTAACTCTTAATTGAAATAAAATGAATAAAATGAATAAAATAAATAATTCTTTATTTCATAAACCATTTTAAAAAATTTCACATATTCTCACAAAAAATACTAGAACAATTATTTTAAGGAAATACAAATGAGACCACTTTTAGAACCCAATACATATATCTTTGATTTTATAAAAAAATTAAAACCACCTTTTTATGGATTTCAAACAATAAATAAAACATCTTACTTTTATTCTAAAATATTTTTCAAACCCAATTTGAAGAAACCAACTATATAAACCTACCCAAATAAGGATAAATAAGTAAAATATTACCGTGAACTATAAGATCAAGATAAAATGAAAAATAAGTATATATGGTTCCACTAGCCTATCAAGCATAAGAGAATATAAGAAATTATAAAATATTAATCCCTTACATTGATCAACATATCTATTAAATGTGTCATGGGAAATCCAAATTTCATCATGTGAGATGATCATATACTTTACTAATAACATGGGACAAACTACTATCCTATGTTGTGTCCTAAACAAATACGCAAGCCACCCAACTAGCCCACACTATCATCATCAAGATAATATATATTTTCCCATTCATATTTCACATAAAATGGAACCCTAGAGTCATGTATACTAAATATAGTAACAAAAATATTGATATCCCACATAGTGACTGAGTTCCCATGACCAATCTAAAGTAGAGGTAAGTAAACAACCAAGACTATATCAATAGAAATGAACAATAAATAAACAATAATAGTCCTTCATCTCTATAATTCTCAGATAAAATGACCCCTTTAATATCATAAATCATTTCACAAACAATCTATGATATATTAAAACTATATGGGGTAAGTTATTAGGTTAACACAATATTAAACCATTTACATTGTAATGTGTTAAAACAACCATAACTTCAAAAACAACTTGGAATGTCAAGACCTTCCCTTTTTCTTAAATTTTTTATTTTAAAACAACATTGAAATATCTATGTAACAAATAACATTTATAATTTTAAAGTATTATTAAATGACATTAAACCTTTAATTTAAAATAAATATCAGCCAAAATCCCCTAATTTGTCACAAATATTCCTTTGAAAATATATATGTGGATTTAATTTAACAATTTCCATGCATAAACACTTAATTAAATATAATACAATTATTATCTAAATAAATAATTTAATTAAAAAAGGGAAAACACTCAAAACATATTAAATAATCCCCATGATAATTTTCACAGTCATTTGGAACATTTAAATTTTTTATAAAAATAACATATATAAAACCCGTATGAATACCATTTCGTCCATGTTTCAATTTCATAGAAAAAAATTTAAACTTTCATCAAAATATTATAAAAAGAAATATTTTAATTAAATATAGGTTTCTATAACTAAAGTATTCCACGATTTGAAAAACAATGTGAAATAAAAGAAAAAACCTACCCCAAAATTTGGAATAACATCGTAACATGTCACCCTCACTTATGAATTCCAAAAGGAGAAAGAAAACACAATTTATGGGTCATAGACAACAGAATACCTATTTTAAAACTATATCAAAGCCAAAAACTTTTTAGAACCATGAATTAGTTTTTCTATATAAACTGGGTACCCATGAAAATAAAAAAAATATGGAAGGGTAAGGGAAAATAGAAGAACGATGGAGTAGTTTACCTCGAAATCCATTGAAATCTAGTGGAGGAAGACAAAAATAAATGGTGGGGATGAATGATCATACCCTAGGGCTTAGAGAGACTCAACCAAAATTGATGAGAGATCATTAATATATATTATTACATAAAATTAATGAGAAATTATATAAATTGTATATTTAAATGAACTCTAGGAAGAACTCATAGTTTTTCCTTATGGTATTATAATCTATATACCAACCATATGGATGGAAATGTCTAAGCTACTATACAACACATAGTTCAGTCACACAGTTTCTACTATCCATGCAAAAAACATGCACCCCACACTTTTCCACACTCAAATGGAATTGTAAGCCTTATGGTTTACCTTGGGCCTCTCACTAACCATGTGTTACCCATGTGCACAAACCATGCATCTTAAAAATTGAAATAAGGACCCATATTTATATGGGTGAATACATGTTTTGGAAAAAACTATTGTTGTTAACCCATGTGTAAAAGGATTCCCATATAGAGTGGTCATCTACATGGTTATTTTTTAGTAAAGGTTTTCAATCCATTCATAGTGGAAATATTAAAAAAAAAATAATTAAAGCTCAAAATATATTATTATACAAATAAAACAAAACTAAAATGAAATAAAAAAAATAACACGGGTTGGTACAATATCCCTTCCATCATGATTTATGCCCCCAAAAAGTCCTTGGTAAAAAAAAAGAATGCAACCAAGCATGAAAACCACCACTAATCATGGACAATCATATGAAGTCCATCAAATTAAAATCCTCAAAAAATTAATTCAAATCCTAAAACAACACTAACAAACTCCATTAATTAATTAAACTAAAACCATTTTTCCAATGTTCTATATGGATAGAGACCCATCGAAATCTACACCACATTTATAATTTATTTAAAGTTGTAAAAGAAAATGAGACACTTCCAATAAGTAACCACCAAAAATGATAAAATCATCAAAAAAAAATCCACCATTCCAAGGATAATACACATGAAACTCTAAATTACACACCCCATGATCATAATAATAGAATCATATTGAAATAAATTTATCAATACAACTAAAGTTTCTACTATCAGCTTTTGAAACCAATAGGAAATGAAAAAAACTAAAATAGATTATCAATAGTAAATAATTTGGGCAATCACCTCAGGACCTCACTAAACATTGGTAATATAGGATAATAACTACATGGAATTGAATCATAAAAACCCAACAAAATAAAACAAACACCCTGAAGTGCTCACTGAAATTAAAGCGTAGTCCTAATTATCCAATCATATTCCCAAATGTCTCCCTTGTTAAACCAATCCACAATCCACCTCAAATATCCCCCACCAATGATAATATGTAATACCACCATAGCATTCCATTAATAAAACAAAATTTACCCCAAGGGAAAAATCACACTAACTTAGTAGGAGCATGACTGAAACAAACCAACATCCCACAAAAACTAACTTAAAAAGAGTTTTAGAAACACCTATAGAAATAATCCATAGCTCAACCATATATTAATTCACAATAATAAACCCACAAAATGATTAAAAATTTCAAACGAGTTCTACACCTAAAAATTATTCTGATAACCTAACATATAGTATGCCTAGAGATTGTATAGGAAGATATGTTAAGGAAAATATATCAAATTCCCAAAAAAACCTCTATCAAATAATAATCCCAAAATATTCACAAAAAATAAAGTAGAAAAATGTACCACCAACAAATAATAATGGTTTATGAAGACCTAATTTATAATAGAGAGGAGATAATATCATGAGTGACAAAACTATTAAAAGTTTGAGAGGAGTCCAAAATTAGAGGAAACTATTCGAACTAATGAAAATTTTCACCCAAGGGAAATCCATAAATATTATTCCTTTACCATGGATGGTTGAATTCATAAATATAATGAGTTAATAACTTCTTGAAGTCATGCCTCACAATTTACACAAAATAATTCCATTTAAATACAATTAAAAAAAATACCAAAACAATAGACCCATAAATCAATATACATCCAGAAATATTTATTTATTTTGAATATTCAACCTCTATTTCATATACTAATATTATTTCACCATGTCCAATGATTGAAAATAAAACAATCAATTTTCATTAAAATATATTAGATTGGTTAAAATAAACCATTTCTCTTATAAAATTTCAAACAATACTATTCAAAATTTATATACAATTTGATTGAACTCAGAAAATTGATTCCATTCCGTTATAAATTTTTTTTCCTAGAATACCATGCTCATTTTCAAAATATTTCCAAACACCTTGACAAAATTTTCCATTATATAATTTCACCTCTATGAAAAAAGGATATTCATTCCTAACACCCACCCAAAATAGTTTTATAATAAATTAAATTATCAAATTACCCCTTTTAATTCAGAAAAACAATCAAAAATCCAATGTATACAACACATAACAATGAATTATGCCCAATGTAAAATAAAAAACCATTACAAATACAACAAAACACCATAAAATCCCTCTCTATGTTGTCCCTGGAAAGTGGAAAACACTATATGGGTAATCCAAACCAAAGATGGATCAGAATAAAAAAATTTGGAGGGATGAAGAGCTAATCATGGTTTAGTTACATAGCTTGGTGATATATTCACCAACCATGAAACATGCTTTATGAAGTCCTCAGAAGCATGCTACAAAATATCCAAATGGTTTACGAGATTATAAGAGAAACCATGCACCTATAAATCCCCATTCACCCTCACCCAAAAATTCTAATGAAACATTAAAATCACATAAAATACTCATTGAAGATTCAAATATTTTCTAAATACATTAAAATAAATTCAATAATCAGTAAAGACATCAAAATAAAGTAATCATGGCCAACTACCGAAGGCAACTCCAGGTTCCAAATGAAAAAAGATATCATAAGGCCTTTCCCAGTACCTACCACTCAAGTTATAACATTCCAATATCTATACTAGAAAGTAACATACCAATATAAATAGATTATTATCAAGAAACTTGGATAATAATATGTGTAATGACACAAAAAATCAAAAATTAAATTCCCTTCTGAATGAGTAATTTCCTTATTAATTAATATAGTCATAGAGAAATCTTTCATAATATTTTTTATTTTGTACTCAAATATCCTATTGGATTTAAAATATCATTAATAATATTATAAATTCATAATATAGTCATTGTATAGGTACCATTTAGATAAGTATATATTGAGGCGTAATATAAAGACTAATTTTCATAGATGACAGAAGTGATGACCTCAACCAGTAGGATTATACTATTGATGTCCATATATCATGTATTTTTAGGGAGATGGAATAACATGGAATTTCACTTCATAAATTCCAAGATTAAATTCATCAACTAAATAAAAAATGAAAGAAAATTAGGTGGAGATCAAGATTATTCAGATCACTCCTCAAACAATGTTTATCTAAACACCCCAATAAAGTGGCACCACCACACACCTTACCATCACGGGTACAGTTATGTAATAAGGAGTTATGTATCTAGAACATTGTAATGTGAATATTTCTATTTTTTTTTAAAAAATATTATATATATGGATTCTTATTATAACCTTATAACTAATTATATAATGATTTTGACAAAATTAAATTTTGATATAAGGAAATTGACATCACACTTTCTAGAAATATTTAGTTTTAATTAACAAAATATTTTGATATGTATATGAATTTCTTAAAAATTAATTTTATTTTAAAATATAATCTTATAAAATTATATTTAGTTAAATATAAAGGATTATATAATTTATTGAATTCTAATGTATTTTTTATCATTTTCAGAAAAAGGATGATATCAAAAAAAAAGTATTTTCTGAAAAATAGAAATTTTTATTAACAAGTGTAAATTATCATATATAGAAAATTGTTTTGTTCAAAATAAATATTGTTTTTAAAAATTGTATGTTGAAATAAGCTAATTGTGAATTTTCCCTCATTTTTTAAGACAATATATTGTTCAGTTATAAATAAATATAGTATAAATATATGATCTATATTATGACATCAAATAACCCAAAAGTGATGTAATAAACACAATTATAGGATTCAATGACCAAATATTGATTTAAAATTTAAAATAACAGGTTTTTTCAAGTTATTTTATTAATTATATAAACCCTAAAGGAATCATCCAAAAAATATATTATATTTTTATGGTTTTAAAATCAATTATTTATAAACATGACTCACTTCACATCACTAATGGTATTATTTTAATACTTTCTTTTCATATCCTTATAAAATAATTAAAATTACTCTTATTTAGTAGAAATACTTGGTAAAAACAATGGAAATGTTTTTTTATAATTTTATCATATAGTTTCAAAAAAATATGTTTATAAATTAATAAGAATTACAATCTATTTTTCATTAAATACCCCCACAAATTCCAAATCATCTAAACTGAAATTACAATGAGTATTATTATCTTATCCATCTCTCTATATAAACCCTCCCATGGTTTTTCTAAGTCCTTTAGAAGATACTATCAAGCTGTTATAAGCACTCAATCAAGGTAAAGGATCCTCTCCTCTTCTACTTTATTCCACTATATTCATTTTATTATGACATTTAATTTGCAATTTTTAATATTGGAATGTGTATATAAAAATCAATTTTACTGACCTTATGATATTAATGTTGTTAGAGTCCATGTTTCACTCACGTTAAAACCTTAAATTAATAGTTATGTACAATTTTTATGCTGATAATATAACCCTATGATTTTTCCATTCCAAACATTCAGGTAGTGAATACTGATCACCATTTCTAATCAAGCATATTAAACTAGATTTACCTATCATTAATTGATTATAGACTTCTATGTATGTGACCCACACTCCTATTTCATTTGATTATAATTTATGAAATGTGTTCTTATGTTGTATGATCTATGTGGAACAAAATAACATGTATATGGTATGATTGTGGAATCTTGGGCCAGAATTGTATAGCCCTGTAATTCATTAGATAATGATTTTATCAATTTATATTCCATGTATGGTGCATGGAATGTTATCATATGAAAAGAATGTTATGATTTATGGGTGACTATCCTTCACTTATACTAATGACATCATGTTTTATTTTGATTGAACATTAATATAGTTCCTTGTAGTTATCGTCTTATATCATGCTTTGATTTTCTTGTTAATGATTCTAACCCATTTTATGACACCATGGTTTCCTCTTGACTTAATTTTATTACATTCATCAATGTATGATTTTGTTATTTCCTTACTAATCATTATAGATCTCCCATTTCATATGTCCATCCCTGGGATATCCCATTCAATTTGAGAAGGGAGATGGAATTTTAAGATATTTTTAAGATGTATTAAAAAAATAATTGTTTTATATTATTATATTTTGTATATAATTACAAAAGGCACTAGGATTTTTGATATTTTGGGATTTTTTATGTGTTTATTCATTTAATAATTCATGAATTTTGTTTTATGATATATATGGGTTGTTTTAGTTGGTATCATGGTAAGGTGTAGATATTTTTGGGGATTATGATTAGAAAACATTAGTGGAGAACATGGGGATAAGAAAAAACGTGGGAAAACATCCCCAGTTTACTGTAAAGTATAGATTAAGTTGTACCCATGAAAAAAAATCCTTGAATGAACACTAAAATGGGATTTGTCTATAGAGTAGTTGTACATAGGGGTAAAACACCAAAAGGGTTCATTAATAATTGAATTAATCATCACCTTGTGAACAAAATAGGCCATTTATATACACATAGTTTGGCATTCTTTGGGATACACTTTTTGAAATTCATATTCTCTTTGAAAACCATCATGAAGGTAATGAAATACCCATAAAATTTTATGATAGGAAATAAACCATGGATAAAATATACTAACACCTATAATTTAATTGGTTATAGAATGTATGTAATTTATATGTTATCCCATCACTGTTCATAGTTTTTCTATTCTATGATTAATAGTTCGAAAATTATCAACCTTATTTTTCAATTTATTTTAGTTAATGGCTAGAAATATGAGGAACCTTGTCAACAACTAATGTAATGTGAAATGACCAAATAAGATGAGAGACCTAATGTTATTTGGATTCATCAACATCATCAAAATAATTACTAAATTAACTCAATTTCTATATAAAAACTCAAATCAGGTTGAAATACCGCATCCACCTAATATGGATCAGGTTGTAATTATGACCTTTGTGTGACAAAGACCTCTAAATTTCAATTGATCATCTAATACTTTAATCATTTAATAATAGATAAAATCAATTGAAATGATATTCTCAATCATTCAATGCATCGAGTAAGAGATTTTTTTTATTGATATTCATTATGTAGAGAGAATACCCGGACAATAGTGTTTGTTGTTAAAAAATATGAGGCTTGAGGAAGAGATACAAATTATTTAGAAAAAATAGTTCTATAAAATGGTGTTCAATAAATAATTTTCTCGCACTCTAAGTATTAAAATAAATAGAAATTTCCTTACCCACAAGAAAAATAATGATGAAATAATTGGGGTGTATAATGAATAATTCAAAATCTTTTCATGATGTTCCATCGTCTTTGTCATTGACCTTGAGTTTAATGTTTACCAATTATTGGGTTGGATAATTGTAGTTCTATGAAAAACTCTTGAAATTAGAGACTTCATCATATTTGAAGAAATTATCTGATCTTCCCTTAATGTTAAAATTGGGAAGTGAATCTAAATATTATCATGAGATTGGATATAGTAAGTAAAGAACATAGTTTAATTATGGGGGAGTGATAGAGAAATATCATGTAGAGGAAAAATTATAACATCCAATTTATTAAATGTTTATGGAAATTAATCCTAGAAATTTCATGAAAGGGACAAAGAAATTATTTTTATATAGTAAGGGGTGGAACTAAAATAGAAAATAAAAATAAAAAAAATGAAACGATTTGATAAATTAAAGGAATAATCTAGTAAACCCTCAACCTACTATAAAATGATTCAATTCCATTTAACTAGGAATGTATTAAAATGAATTCATTATGCAATGTGTTGTTGAAGATAAATGATGACAAAGGGATATAAAATTTTTTCCAAAAATAAAAGAGACATCATTATAACTACCCAATACATGATCTATAATTGTTTATAGTGGTATTATTATTGAATATTTGGATACATTATCTCTACAAGGAAATGTTTTACCTATATATAGATTATAAAAGACTCATTTACATTTTCACACAAAAGGATATCAAATTGAATCCATTAATGTTTTCATAGATGAACAATGATTATGATTTTTTAATATATACTTTCATGGGAAGGTAAATCATGTGGTCATTGTTCTAAGTAGGAATGATCTTGCAGACCTATACGTGATGGGGATCTAAAGGGATCCAAAATTCTTGGACATGAAAAGGATAAAAATTTAAATAATAAATGATATTTTTTATAATTTTTACAATAACTACTAATCCATACACTCTTAAGAGGATCAAAGAGTCCCAAAAAGAAAATGACGAGATATAGAGAAAGGTAGTGAATATTATAAAGATCAATAATAATAAAGAATGATTTATAAGGTTTGGAACTTATATATTTGTCCTGCAAAACTCATGAATATATATGTAACTTCTAGATGATATTCATAACTCATTTTTATCTATTTATCAATGAAGCAATAGGATGTATATAGATATGATGAAAAACTTCTGTTGGGGTAACATAAAAAGTGATATTTCATAATTTTTATCTCGATGCATGGTAAAAAAAAAGTTAAGGTTGAGTAAATAAATTCTAATGGTATAATGGTTCCATTTCCCATACTAGTATGGAAATCAGAAAAAATTCATTGGATTTAAGCATTGGGATCCCCAAACATGTAATGAAATCAATACCTTCTCATTGTTAGTTTATTTCATTAAAAGGCTAGTGAATTTCATTACTATCAATTAATTTTTATGTATTAAAAAATACACTATATATATTAGGTAAGAAGGAATACTGTATTGAGTACCGCTCTCCATTATATCTTATTGAGAGATGAGGTTTACCTTGAGGTTTTGTAGAAGAATTCAACATGTATTGGATACATATCTATGTTTTATTATGAATTATCATCCCCAGAAGGATGTGTTAGTTTAAGAGAACCATTCATACATTAGATTATATGGTGAGGTCTTGTAAAATGGATTTCCATGAATGTTGGGATCCACACCATCACCTAGTGATGTACTTATATGACAATAGTTTCCATTCGATTATTCCTATAGAAGCTTATAAGTCTTTTTATGGGAAGAGATCGGTGACTCTATCATACTAGGATAATGATGGGGATAGGATCATTATGGGTACTTTTCTAATCTTTGAGATTTAAGATAAGTTTTAGTCTATTCAACTTTATATGAAATCCACAAAAAATTGATAAAAAGTATTTAATGAAAATCATTGACGAGGTATAGAGATTGTTGTCAAAGATAAGGTGTTCCTTCAACTATCTCCATAGAAAAGTATTATTAGATTTAGTATAATGGAATGCTTGGTCCTAGATACATACACCCCTTTTAGATCCTCGATAGTGTCAAAGATTTGTCCTATGGACTAGCACTTCACCAAACCTATCCCATGTATATAATGGGTTCCATGAATCCATCATGAGGATGTATTTACTGGAACCCTCACATATATTGAATCTATAGGTGGTAAACTTTTAGAATGATCTTTCATATAAAGTGTATTTGGTAATAATATTAGGTCATATAGTCAATGTTCAATAAAACAAGACAACTCACATGTTTAATGTGTTTTGGTGGAACCACAATTTTGAGAAAGAAACCTGGGAACTTGAAGATGTGATGAAAAAAATACCATCATATCTCTTATTGTACAAATGAAATTTTATGGGATAATTTTCTGAAATGGATGGATTAATAAATTCTTTATTAAGTAAAATGGTTATAGAAAATACATTCACTATTTTGGTTATATTAAACTAATATATCCCACTGGATTTAAATAACCACTAAGAATATTAAACATTAAAAAAATAGTAAATATACATTTAATATTGACATTAGTATATATTTAGGGTTATGATAAAGTACAATTGACATTGATGGAATACTAATGGTATCAACCAGTAGGGTCATACAATATACAAAAAATCTTTCACAGATTTCAAGGGTGATGAAATTACCTTGATTTTCAATTAGCCAGCACCAAGAACAAATTATAAAATTGAAACAAAAAAAAAATATTTTATGGGACAATTTCAAGGTTATTTAGATCATTCCCCAAACCATGTTCATCAAACGACCCCAGGAAAGTTCCACCATATAACACATAACCCTTAGGGAATATGATGGTGTAATAAGGGGATATGAGTCTAACTCCAATAATATGGATGTTAATATTTTATTTTTAATAAAATAATAATTATTTTTACCTATTTTATTATTATATTATAAGTTATTATATAATGAGATTGATAAAATTTGTTCTTACATAACAAAATCAAAATTAAATATTTATGAAAAATATAGTCCCAATTAAGACACTCATTTAATAAATTCTATAATTCTTGAAATTAATTTTCATCTAAAAACATTCTTAATAAATAATATTAATTTAAATATAAACTATAATATAATTTAATGAAGTCCAATGTAATTTTTATAAGGATTAGTAAATTTTAATATCGTAAAACCAATTTTTTCTATTAAATATGTTTTTTGTTTAAAATTTGAAATTATATTATATAAAAAATAATTTTTTGAAGATATTTTATATTAAATCAACATGTAAAAATTATTAAAATTTTAATTTTTCAATGTTTTATGGGATATTCTAATTTGTTGCAAAAAAATTTAATTTGGTATAACGATATGGTTTTTGTCCAGAAATTGTAATAGCAAAAAAGTGATGATATAATGCTAAAAAATACATCCATGACAAAATATATATTTTTACTTTAAAAAAGTGTGTTTATAATTTATTTGACTAATTTTATAAACCCTCTATGAATCCACTAAAACTAATATATTTTATTAATGTATTAAAATCAATTATTTTTGGACATGAGTCACTTCTACATCACCAATGGTTTTATTTTCATATTTTATTGCCATGAACATATAAAATATTAAAAAAAATATTATTTTTCAGAAACCATTTCCTTATAAATGTGAATGTTTTTGGATTTGAGTATTTTATCATATAGATTCCACGATAGAATATTAGAAATTAATAAGGATCCCCCTATCTATTTCTATAAATAGACACCCAGACTCTCATTCATCATCACCAAAAACCTAATTATTATAAATTTTCACTCCCTATACCCCTATATACCAATAATAATTTTTTCCCATGATCTCAATATGATCCTTCTGAATTTTTAGAAGTGAAATCTCCAAGAATGGGATCCTCTCCTCTTCATTTTTATTTAATCACATTATTTATAATATGCCTCATTAAATTAAATTCTTAATGTTTTAATGTGATTTTAAACAACAATTTTTCTATAATTATGATTTTAAAATAATAATAGACCACTTTTCACACCCACCAAACCCTTCTATTAATCATTATATACACCTGTTATGCTCCTTAAATTATTGTCTGATTTTTTTATGCCAAAAATTTGTGTAGTGACTTCCCATCCCCATTTCCACCCAAGAATAATCACATAGATAAACAAATCATTATTTAATTTAAGACTAGTATATATGTAATTGAAACTCCTTAATCATGGGATTAAAAGTGAAAAAGTTTATTCTTATGTTGATTATCTATGCGGCATACTAATGCATGTACATGATATGAATGTGATGGGTTTGACCAAAATTATATTTCCCTCCAACAAATTGGTTAAATTTTTTAACTCATAATATTACATGTATGGTGAATGTGAGGTTATCATAAGAACAATATGTTATAATTTATTGGTGGTTTTCCTTGACTTATTCATATGATGTCATGTTTTGTGGTGCCTCCACATTCCTAGGTTGTTGTGATGTTATAATCACATATCATGATTTGATGATCATTAGTATAATTTTAATCCATTTTATGTCACCTTGATATACCTATTGAAGAACGTTTTTTACTTTCATCATGATACGCTTTGATTTTTACCTTACTGGGCTTTATATATCATCTTATTCTTATGTATGTACCAAGGTTATCCCACGTAATTTTAGAATAGAAATTCAATTTCAATAAAATATTATAGAGATTAAAATATAGTTGTTGAATATATATTTTAGGGTAATAGGTTATGTGTATATTTACAAAAATTCACAAGCCATTCAATATTTTGTGATTTTATTATCTGTGTCTCTATATAATAATTCACTAATTAATGTTAAAAAATGATACAGATCCTGATAGTTGGTATTAGTGAATGGTTATGTTTTTTTTTGGATTATGATTTGAAAACATTATCAAAAGCCTTAGGGATAATAATTATAATGGAAATATAGCCTTAAATTATGTTATAGTATATATTCTTAGGTTTAAAAGAAATAAAATACATTTCTATATACTATAAATATATATGGCTCAAACAATGTTGTACATCGGGGTAATTACCCTAAAAAGTGAGCATTGGGAATAGACTCTATGGTCACATGGTGTAGGAAAAATTTAAATTGTATATACATGTTTTGAAAATATTAAGAAATATTCATTGTTAACATCGCAATCTCTTTACAAATCTTTATTAAGGTAATAAAATTAACAATAAATTTTATGATAGGAAATGCACCCTATAAAACATATACTAAAATGATGAAATTACTAGGTTATGTAATGTATGTAATTTATATATTTTCCCTTTAATGTTGATATTTTCACTTTTATATGATTAATATATTGAACATTCAAATCCATAATTTACCCTTTATTATAGTTAATTGATGGAAATAAGAAGAATTGAGTCAAACCACCAATGTGATAAGAGACGTATGAAGGGGACACCCAACCCAATGGGAGAAATAGCCGAGTACATCATGATAATACTTAATAAATTACAACAAAATATGAATAATAACATGATTTAGTGGAAAAACAACATCCACCTATGAATAAGTATTCTAAAATTGATACCTTAATGTGACCAAGGCCTTCAACTTCTTCTAGAGCTTCAAATATTTTAATCACCTAGCAATGCATCAATTGTGTTGAAAATATCTTCATCACCCTCAATTATATATGAAAGATAATCTCATCCTGTATGATTATATTATGGAGGGAGAAGATGATAAATTTTAGAAATTGAACCAAAACATGAGTATCTAGGAAAAGATCGAAGTGATATTGTGGAATTAATTCTATAATAAAATTTGGATAAATACTTATCTCATACTCACAAATATAAAATAGTGTGGTATTTCTTTATCCTCAATAAAGTATTTATTAATCCCTCCAAACTTATGAGAAAACATTCATGAGACATTCATGATATGACTCTATTTTTCATATTGACCCAAAATAAATTTATTCTTCTTATTTAGAGAGATAAAGGCTAGTCTACATACATATGTGTTAGTTGAGTACAATGATATTTTGAAAGGATTTTTTCAACATTCTCTCAATGTAAACAATGGATAAATAAGAATTTTAAGGGTCTCATAGGTCTAGAGATAAAAATCATTGAAAATATATTAATTCTAGGAGAGTGATGAAGAAATCTCATGTGGGAAAAATTAAAACATTCCACTTTTAAATAGTGTGTGATAAAGAATATAAAAATTCACCTGTAGTGGAAAAGGAAATGATTTATGTGTGGGAAGTAAGGGTACCTCTCTAGAAAATTTAATTGGGTGAAACCCAACAAAATTTAAGATTAATGAAATTCTCGAGTCAACCCCTAGCCTACGATCCAATTTTTTAATTTCAATGAATAAAGATACTATGTGAATCGATGCACTAAGACAAGTGTTTTCAAACATAACCAATGAAAAAAACTTCTAATTACTATAAATAAAGGGACAACTTATACCATCATAACTACAATGGTGGATCCCAAAAATGAAGTGTATATTAGTATTGTAGTCATTCATTCATGGATTGTGAGCATTCTCTTTGATTATACATTTACACATTCTTTTATGTCATGCATGTTTAGTAGATATATTCAAACCCCACCAAAAAACATGGAAGTAGAGATATGAAAGAAAATGGAAAATGGGATATTATTTCATCGAAAGTATATAACTTCACATATATCAGTCTTAGATAGATGATCTTCCTAGTGAAACTTCTGATTCTCCCTTTTGTAATGTTATATAAACTTATCGGTATGGATTATATTTCTTTATATTGAGCCATCATAAATTTACCAAATATGTAAATCACCCTCCAAATCATGAATCACTGTATCATTGTATACAATTTGAAGGAGGTAGATGAATCACATTTGTTTAATCATCTCAAGAATGGATATTATTGCACTATGAGAAATTATATAATGATTAAATGATTTATACTATGGGAAATATCATCCTTGATGACATTCCCATTGTGAGGGAATAATCTACTATGTTTCTCATTGAGTTTTCCAGCCTTCCTCCTAATCGTGTGGTTGATTTTCTTATTGAACTTATAATTACAATATTACCAATATCCATGAATCGATATAGAATGGACACTATCTAACATAATGATTGGATAAATAAACTGCAAGAGAATTAATATGGCTGGTTTATACGCCCATGTGTTTCACCATGGGGTACACTAATCCTCTTATTATAGAAGAAGAATGGGTAAATGTGACTCTACATTGATTATAGTGAGCATAACAAGATCATGCTAAAGAATACATACCCCTGGTAATGGATTGATGACTTCTTTTTTATCAACTATGTGGACCTCAATACTCTATAAGGTGGATCCTTAGTCAATATATTATCATGTAAAGGTGAAGAATGTGAATATCCAAAAGTCTTATTTTTAACATGGTATGAGACCTATGAGTTCATAGTGTTCCTATTCATTCTCATTAATTCTATAGCTATCTTCATGGACATAGTTAATTGATACATTATGAATTACCATTAAAAATTTGGTGTAGTCATTATAGATGATATTATTATTTACTTTAAAAGTTAAAAGGTTCTTGATAGTAATTTTAAAGATATACTAATGTCCTTGAGAAAGTAAAAGTTATATGAACATCATAGAAAATCAATGTTTTAAATGGATAATGTAACATTCATGGGGACTGTTATCAAAAGAAAATAGATATATGTGGATCCTTTGAAAATAGAGGTTATTTAAGGATGGTACATACCAAAATATGTGATATAGATATATAGTTTCCCTAGAATATATGGGTACTATTTTTGAAATATGTGAAACTTATAATGATTCTTGATCCAAAAAAATATAATGTGGATGGGGGTGTTCTTTTTTCTAGAACGATGACAATGGGGAGAGAATTAATTTGATAAATAAGTGTTTATTCAATACACTTATTCTCATATTTTCCAACAATGAGAAATGATTTATGATCTAAAGTGATGTTTCTAAAAAGTTATTGGGTTGAGTACTACTGCATTATGTAATTGTGATAGCCTATAACTTCCACGAATTAAATATCCACGAGATGAACTACCCAATTCATGATTTGTAATTGGAAATATTGAACATAATATTGATGATTTGGAGACATTGTCTATACAAGGATAACTATGACATATATATTTATCATAAAATCCTTATGTATATATTCACACAAAAAAGATCCGAATTTTCTCCAATGAAGGTCATTAGTGACGATCAAGGAATATTATTGTTCAATACATTATTATCCTAGGATGTAAAATGAAGTACAGAATTGTCTAAATTTAAAGAACCTTATAACCCTTACCATGACTAAGGTTTAAATGGAGCTAATCATCTTGGAATTGAAAAGGAAATACCTAGGAATCCTAAAAGGATTTTCATCCTAAATTTTCCCAAATAACTACGAAACAATCCATTCCTATGTGGATCAAAGAGGATATAAATAATGTTGAAGATCTACATAAAAATATAGTGAATACTATAGAGTTAAATGTTTCTAAAGAATGATTTATACTTTTTGGAACATGAATATGTGTCCCATCAAATCTTGAACTATAAAGGGGACTTCTAGATGATTCACATAGATCATCATTTTAATTCATCTAGGAAGAAATATGATATACATAGAACCTATGAAAACCCAATGGAGGGGTTGCCTAATGTGGGAGATTATATAATTTTTATCATGATGCTTAGTATGGCAACAAGTCATTTCTGAATGATAAAAGTATAATGGTATGAAGAATCCATTTCCCATACCATAATGGAATTAGAAAAAATAACCATTTATTTCATCACAGGACACCCTAGGATATCTAAAGTCCATAATTCAATTTTCATCATAGTTGATCATCTTACAATGTCATTTCATTTTTTTACCGTCAGGGAAGAGTTATATATTAACTAATTTAAAATGATAAACATATGGTAAGAGGTAATACTGCATTTATTATAACTCTCCATTGTATCTGATCAAGATATTACGTTTACCTCATGGTTCAGGAGAACCGTACTATAGGATTTAGATACAGTTCTAGGTTTTAGAATTTTTTATCACCCATAGGAGGATTGTTATTCTAAAAGAACCATTGGAACTCTAGAAGATATCTTGAGAAGATATTCAATGGATTTGAAGGTTATATGGTTCATCACCTTTCCCTAGTGGAGTTCTCATGTAACAATTGTTTCCATTCTATTAGTACAATGAATCATAATGAGGATAATTATGAGAAGAGGTTTCATACTCTAACATGATGGTATGATCCTTTAGAGAGGATGTTTATGGGATAGGATCTTTTCCAATATATTATGTAGATGCATAAAACCATTAAAATTTATATAAAAAAAATTGATCGAAAATATATCTAGATAACCACTGATGAGACATGGAGTAGGATGTCATGACATGAACCTAACAGGTGCCTGTGCAACACCTACCATAGGCCCAACTCCATAAGACATGGGGTATTGACATGTTCTTAAAGGAATATCCTAAATATTAGTACATTTCCTAATGTACCCATATGAACACACCATACAATATCAATAGTGATGTGTAGATGAATTTTAATACAAATATACAACATCAATAAAGAAAACAAAGCTTACAGAACCTCTGGGGTGTACAAGACTATGATTGTGTAAACTGAAAAGTGATGGGAAAAAATTAACTCCCAACTAGAGATATGTACCAACAAGAGAAAATTGAAAGTAAAATACTGATATATCCTAGGTCTGGACCTCCAAAACATTACCACCATATCTTATCCTCAAGGCCTAGTATTCGTAATCTCCTCTGAGGAGACTGTCTATATGTCTTCCACATTTATAAGTAATGAAACGTGTATAAAAATCCCTTGAATGGGAGAGTATATACATAAATAGTAGGACACCTCAAAAGAAAATGGGGGAGAAGTAATAGATAAAATAAAAATATAATTATAGTTAATAAAAAATAGGATACAGATCAACCCAAATCAAGTGAATGATTAACAGCATCCATGCATAGGGTGATAAAAACAATTTGTAAATGGAATGCACATAGAGTTATTTCCGCAAATAGCAGAAGACTAACCTCATTAAACCATCATAAAATAACCCAAAAATGAACAAGGAATAACCCAATCATCTTCACAAACCAGGGAATCGTAGTAACTAAATCCAAATGTATAGAAACACACACACACACACACGTATATAAAGTAAAATAAGCAAAAATGAGAGAGTAAGGGGATATCCATACCACAATACATTAATGGAAAAGTGTCACCAATGGTTCTAAAAGTACAAAAAATGATTCCCAACATCTCATATGTTTTCCCAATAGAAATCATCTTTGTCAAGATATGCCTTATCATTGTATATAAAAGTAGACCATCCAGAATCTCTAGGTAGAGGACCCCTACTTCGTTACAATAGGGGGTTCCATTCAGTGGACAGATAGAGAAATAATACCCTCTTCCAACAAGAATGTTCCACTGTAATATTCATTCAAGGAATGATAACATACCCAGCCAGATCATTTCACTCTTTGGATAGATAAAGGACCATACTCTATTCCAACCGGAGGGTTCTAATGTAATAGCCAATAGAGGACCCAATTCCAAAACAATTGGAGGAAACCACTCCATGGATATATAGAGGACATAGACCTTATTCCAAGAGGTGGGTTAAAATCTTATAGTCATTAGAGGACCCATTACAAACCTATTAGAAGTGTTCCACTCTCTCATGCTAGATGACACATCTTCTGAATCCCTAGGAGGGTTCCACTCCAGTATTTTGTAGAGGACCCATGCCTAGCCTAGTTGGAGGGTTTCACCCTAAAATAAACTATAGAACCAATTACATAACTAGCTGAAGGGTTCCACTCTAAATGTCAATAGAGGACCCATGCAAAATTTGAGAAAGAGGGTTCCACTCAAAAAGTCCTTGGGGACCCATGCCCAACCCACCTGGAGTGTTCCACTCGGGCTACCTCTCGTGATCCTGTGTGGTCACTCCCATAATCGTGCCTCACCTAAACAAGTTCCACACTCAGAGTATCTTTTATCATATCTCAAAATCCACTATGGAGGGAAAAGTCAAATTGTAACGACCCGAATCCGGAGCCCTTCCACTAGTGCCCCATACCCGGTTTGCCACATGACCTCATGTGTGTTTCCCCAACTGCCAGAGGTTGCCGACTAGTAGCGAGGGCCTTGGTGAGCCAGTGGGGAAACTATGCCCTCATTTGGTAAAGTATGCAGTGAAAGAATATGCATAAACAATAGCAGAAGCAGTAAATAGCATGAAACAACTAAACTGAGGTAAGGAAATGTCTGATATAATAATGATGCAGAATGGTACATGTATCTATGGAAAGCAGTAAGAAAAATAAAGTTCTGAAATACAACTGAAACCAAAGTACTAAATGTAAATAGCAACTCCAGCAGCATCGTGGGCTAAGGCCTAGTCCCATGCTCTCCTACTCTGACTAGCAATCAAGTACCCGAGGTAGAAGGGCCATAATCCCTACCTATACCTGCAACCATATAATCTCTTTGGGATGAAAAGCAGGACCCAAACAGGGTGTGAGACTAATACCAGTAGGGAACCACCACAAGATTTGTGCCTTACTGTTAGTGAGTGATATAGAAAAATTAAAGGTAAATAAATGCAGTAAATAATTGTACCAATTTCCATTCACATTCATTAAATTGCACAAGCCAGGAAAACAAGCAATGTTTTCTATTCCAAGATAAGCAAGTAACACAACATGTATCTAAAAAGACTACATAAAACAAGCAGTACAAAACCCAAGCTTGTTCTTTTTCTTGGTAGACTCATCACAACCAACAATAAAAATTCACACTGACTCTCTGATTGGATTAAACTAGCATACCTCTATAGTCCAGAAAAAAAACAAGGCACAAACACTCTGGGAAGCTCTTACATCAATTACCCTATGGTCTTGCAACGATAGCTACAGAGTCTCTGAGGAAGCACTTACATCTAATTCATCATGTGGTCTCGATACGTGGGTAAACTAATAACACTCTGGGGAAGCACAATGTCTTATTCCCATAGGTCCTGCACATGAAACTAAAAAAAACAGACCCTCTAGGGAAGCACTTAATCGTATATTCCCTCTTTGATCTCCCGCACCAGGTTCTCTCAGCCCTAAGTAGTCCAGTCGTGCGTAATCGACTATTAGCAGCCCTAATTAAGTTAAGAAACTACATGGATAAAAGAAACCATACATCAAAAACATTTAAATAGCAGGCAACACATGCAATCAGTGATATCATGTAAACTAACAATTGCAATAGGGTTTCCTCACAAGCAATGGTGCCAAACGGCGATAAACCGCCAAACATGGGAGGAAAACACCCACGGGGTGATCCTAAAACATGAAACCAAGCATAAATTAGCATCAATTCATCATAAGCTAACTAGTAATCTAGGAAGATAAACAATGGGATCAAAATCTTACAACTGAGATCCCCGATACATGGGTATCCATCACTTTTTCAATCAAAACTAAAAGAACTTCAACGTAGGGAAACAAACCACCTACCTCGATCCTCGGAGATTGATATACATGAACCTCTGCCCATGAATTGACCAAGAATGGATTAGATCTGCAAAAATTCCTAAAACTCACAACCTCAGATAACTCACACAAGAGAAAGAATCAGGAAACGAGGCTAAAGAAGAACCAAGAACTGACTGCATCGATTCTTCTGCAACTGATGGAATTTGATTCGGACAACCGGTGACGGATCGGTGGCTCAGAGAAGAAATGACCTCCTCAGACGTTCTAGATGAAATTAGGCAGAGAAGAAGACGTTTTCTGTCATTAGGCATGACCCATGGTCGATTAATGAAATAAAAAATGTACACGACGTGTACTCTTAAAGTACACAGCGTGTAGTGGGTTATTCTGTACTCTACCAAAATCAGCCTCCATGTCACCCCTACACACCGTGTGTGTGGCCCGGACACGGCCAACACATGGCTTCGAGTGGTAGAGGAGTACACATTGTGTACTCACAAAGTACATAGCATGTACTCTGAAAATTTCCACATTCTCCATTTTTCATTAAAAATCCCGTAAAATAGATCCGTTCCTGAAACTATAGCTCTGGGTTCTTACAAACTTTCCCCCTTAAATAAATTAGTCCTCAAATTTCCATAGAAAGGCATAAACGATGAAACCTTGAACAAATCTGGCCAATGTGATCGCATATCAGCCTCCCTCTCCCATGTCTCGTCCTGTATACGGTCGTGCTTCCATAGCACCTGTACCAGAGGAACATATCGGTCATGGAGTAGTTATGCACTATGATAAAAAATCCTGATAGGATGCTCCTGGAATGATGCATCCAGCTCCAACTCAACCTCCTCAGGTTGAAAAGCATGATATGGGTCGGTGAAATACCATCAAAGATGAGAAACATGAAAGACATCATGCATAGCCTAGTACCTCTGAGGTAACTGCAACCTGTAAGCAACCAGTCTGACTCTCTCCAGAACCTCAAACGACCCGACGTATCTCGGTGAGAGCTTACCCTTTCTCTAAATACTATTGTTCCCCAACCTTGGTGTGACATGCAAGAAAACCTGATCCCCAACCTCAAACTCCAGAGGTCGTCTCCGCCGATCCGCATAAGACTTCTGCCGAGACTGTGATGTTGCCATCCTCCTCCGAATCAACTCTATTTGTTCTGAGGTCTCCTAAACAAGACAAGGTCCCAGCAAGGCTGCCTCTCCTACTTCTAGCTAGTATAAAGGTGATTGGAATGGGCATCCATACAAATCCTTGTAAGGTTCCATCTGAATAGTCGCCTGAAAACTGTTGTTGTAGGCGAACTCCACCAGAGGAATATGCTTCTCCCAAAAACTGCCAAAGTCTAGAATGCAAGCTCGGAGCATATCCTCAAGCACCTGGACCGTATGCTCGGATTGGCCATCAGTCTGGGGATGGTATGATGTACTCAAAAGTACATGTGTACCCAATGACCTCTGTATCCCCTGTCAGAAGTGCGAAGTAAAATGCACATCCCTGTCTGAAATAATTGAGTGTGGAACTCCATGCAGATGTACAATCTCTCAGATGTACAACCTTCCCAGCTCATCAACACTGAAGGTCTTCTTGATTGGAAAGAAGTGTGAAACCTTCGTGAGCCTGTCTACTACGACCCAAACCGCATCATTTCCTTGAGGTGATCTCAGTAAACCTGTCACGAAGTCCATTGCGACATCATTTCACTTCCACTCAGGAATGGGTAACTACTGCAAAAGCCATGATGGTCGCTGATGCTCTGCCTTCACCTACTGACAGGTGGGACACCGCATAACAAAACCAGCCAAATCCTTCTTCATACCTAGCCACCAGTACTGACGGTGCAAGTCTCGATACATTTTAGTGACACCAGGATGAACTGCCCATGCTGAAGAATGAAACTCCCGCATCAGCTCCTCACGTATGTCTGCTGAATCCCATATGCATCCATGAAAACATAGCACCTCGTCATCACCCAATGTCCACCCCAGAGTAGGGTCTCTATCTAAAACACCCTCCCGTAGGACTAGGCCTTTAGGTTCTAATAGATGCCTCATTTGAACTCGATCAAAAAGGGTAGAGGTAACAGCTACAGATTAAAGAACCGTCTGACCCTGTCTATCGTGCACCTCTAAATGTATCTCAGAGAATAGATCCATGAGTTTCCACTCACTGCTGGACTCCTGAACTGCCTGCAACTGAGTCCTCATGCTCAGTGCATCTGCCACAACATTTCCTTTCCCAGGCGTATATGCAAGCTCGAAGTTGAAAGACTGTAGGTACTCAACCCACCTCCGCTGTCTCAGATTCAATTCATGCTTCATAAAGATATACTTGAGACTCTTCTGGTCAGTATATACCACGAATTGATCTCACATGAGATAGTGCCTCAAAAAATGAAAAGCATGAACAACAGTAGCCAACTCCTGGTCGTGTGTAGGATAGTTTTTCTCATGTGGCCTCAACTGCCGAGATCTGTACGTGACAACACGATCTTCCTACATAAGCACAGCTCCAAGACCGATGTCAGATGCATCACAGAAAACTGTATAACTCTTGCTCGGCTCTAGCAGAACTAGAATTGGTGCTGAAGTCAGTCTCCCCTTCAGCTCCTGGAAGGCTGAGTCACAGGCTGCTGACCAAACAAACTTCACCTCGTTCTTAGTCAAGCCTGTCAATGGCACTACTAAGCATGAGAAGTCCTGTATAAACCTCCTGTAGTAACCAGCCATCCCCAATAAACTGCGTACCTCGAAGACATTCTTTGGATGCTCCTAGGTAACTACTACTTCCACCTTCTTGGGGTCTACTGATACTCCTGTCTCTGAGATGACATGACCCAGGAAGTGAATCTCGTCAATCCAAAAGTGGCACTTTGAGAGTTTAGCATAAAGATGATGCTCCATCAGTGTACTCAAAATGATCTCAAGATGGGTTGCATGGTCGTGTCGAGTGTGATAGTACACCAAGATATCGTCCACGAAGACCATGATGAAGGAATCCATGTAAGGATGGAACACTCGGTTCATCAGTGCCATGAAAACCGCTGGCACATTCGTAAGGCCGAACGACATAACCGTATACTCGTAGAGGCCATACCTGCTCTTAAAGGATGTCAGAGGTATATCTGAAGGCCTAACGCACAGCTGATGATAGCCGGATCTCAAGTCGATCTTCGAAAACACCCTGGCTCCTCAAAGATGATAAAAAGATCATCAATCCTCAGAAAAGGATATCAGTTCTTAAAAGTAAATTGTTTCAACTTCCAATAATCCACGCAAAGCCGTAAGGTACCATCTGCCTTCATCGCAAACAACACTAGTGAACCCCAAGGGGAAGTACTGGGTCGGATGAAACCCTTAGCCTGCAACTCCTCCATCTACTTCATAAGCTCTTGCAACTCGGGCGTAGCCATCCTATAAAGAGGCATGGATACCAGTGTGGCTCCTGGAACAAGCTCAATCGAGAAGTCTACATCACGCTCCGAAGGAAAACCTAAAAAGTCTTCTGGAAAGACATCCAGAAAGCGATCAACCACTAAAGGAAAATCCATCTGAGAGGTCCCCTGATCATCCAAATATAAACTAGAAATATGGGTCGTAACTTTCCCCATCCCCTGATTCTCTAGTACAGCTGTGCTTTCCTAGACATCCCATTCACCCTTGTGAAGAAAAGACCCTCCCTCTGGTGATGTGAAACTCACCCGGAGGCGAAAACAGTCGACAAAGGCCTGAAAAAGAACTAGGTAGTCCATTCTAAGAATGAAATCATAACCTGTCATCACTAGGACATAAAGATGCCACACGAACTGACACCCACCAACCTCAAGGGGGAACTCCTTGCACTGACGCACATTAGAAGTTCTATGTCCCAAAGGAGTGTCTAGTGTCGAGGTTTCCTCAGAAGTAAGGATAGTGAGTCTAAGGATCCCCACAGTGTGCATAGAAATAAAGCTATGAGAAGCTCCGGTATCGAAAAGTACAGAAGATAAAACTGAGGCTACTAGGATCGTACCTCGAACTGTGGAAGGTACATGATCCTGCTCCCGATGAATCTGCTCTGCTGCAAACATCTGGCCAGTATTGTGGCCCTGTGTAGCTGCCTGATATCCCTGAGCTGATCCTCCTTGAGCTTGACCACCACGTCCACGACCTCTAACCTAGCCTGAACGACCTGAAGACCTACAGTCCCCAGTCTGCTGTGGTACTGCTAATCTTGCTACTGGATGAGGGGTAGAAACAGATCCTCCTTCACTAGTTGCTAGATGAAGAACCCTGCAAAAACATTATAGATGACCCATATTTCCACAAGCTCGGAACTCCACTGGATCCCTCGGGCACTGAGTTTTATTATGCCTACTCTTTCCGCAAATATAGCACACCACCTGGTTTCCAGAAAGAAGATATCATCTACCCAAAGATATACCTCGCTTCCTCGGGTCACCTTGAGTAGACTCTCGGTGGCGCTTCCTACTATCAGTATGAAATGACTCAGCCTTGGATGCTGAGCTGACCTGGTCAATAGCTCCTGTATCCCTCAGATTTCATTCGGTGATCAGCGCCTGGTTGACTATCAGAGTAATATAAGTCAACCGGAAAACGTTCACCTATGATCTGATCTCTGGTTTGAGGCATTCCTCAAACTTCCCCACCAAAAACAGCTCGTCATTTCCCAGAACGGGAGAGAAACACTATAACTCTGTGAAGCGGGAGGAATACACTATAACCGAAAGATTACTATGCTGCAGGTTCATGAACTCCCTGGCCCTGTCGGCCCTCAGCATCACTGGATAGATGTAATCGTAGAACGTGTGCTGGAATTCTTCCCAAGCCATATTCCACTGGCGCCCTGCCTGTGAGAGTAAATCCCACCATCTCTTGGTAGAATCTGACAGCATTTAAGTCACAAGATTCACCTGTCTGTCTGGGGGTGTCTCCAGATGCTCCATGATGGAAAGAATGGTTTCTAGCCATGACTCTGTAACCTGAGGTCCTCCATCCCCTATGAATGTGGGAGGATGCTGTTGTTGGAAGACTCGCATCAGCTCTGCCATAGACGTGGCAGGAGGCTGAGCTCCCTTGAAGGTCTGTATGAACCTCCTGAAACCCTCTCTGAACTGAGCATCCACACAAGTGTTCAGAATCACTGTAGGTGCCATATCCGGAACAATCAGCGGAACTACTGGTAGTCCCTGGTCTGCTGTATCAGGCGTACGGTCACTGCCTGGTTCCTAACGTGCAACGGGAGGACGTCTTGGTTCCCTAACCCTAAATGGTCAAAATCACATTCCAGATTTAGGATTAACAAGGACATAAACACAAGATTACAAAATGGGAACAAGAGAGAGAAACACTTAAATTTGAAAAACTGAACTACAAGGCATGTATTCAAACTACACGGCGTGTTCGTTAAACCCATTTACATGATGTGCAATTATGCCACCATTGGTCGTGTAACATTCTAGACTACACGGCGTGTTGTCCCAAAACATGGTGTGTACTTGGACTCCACTCCACTACCCAAGTCTCTTTTCACGGCCAACCTACACGGTCCTCCAAAATCTAAACTACATGGTGTGTGCACTAAAGACATGGCGTGTACAAGCCAGGCTTCGACGACCCGTGTAGCAGGTTACACGGCCGGCTACATGGTTGACCCCTACATGGCGTGTTCCGAACAAACACGGCATGTGTAAGGAAGGATAACACCGACATTTGTTGCTCAAGGCATGGCCGGGTACCCAGAAGAAACCTACACGATGTGTTCTTATAACACACGACGTGTACTACACAAGTTTCCCCAACCCATGTTGTTCATGACACAGTCGTGTACACGGTTGACCACCACATGGCATGTACGTAAGGTACACGGTGTGTCCCTGGAGTCCCTCTGACACCTCGTGTTTTTGTTCACATAGTCAGTTATACGATTTAGAAACTACACGACGTGTATGAATAAGGTACACGCCATGTATTCTGGGTTTTTCCAGGAAGTATCTCTGAAAATGCTCCAAATTCCAGAAACACTGAAAAAAAACCATCTATGTGCCAAATTCTGATCCATGGGGGTCCATACTCCCCACGAATCAATGCTTGGCATCATAACAGTGCATACAACAAGTAAACAACATAACAAACAATGATCCGCCTTATTCTGATCCTCGAGGTCCCATAACACCTCCAAGACCAGAGCTTGGCACCCATGCTAAACAGGCTGTAAAGGATGTAATACTCTGTCAGCGCAACAAGTATTTCTATCACAACAACTACCACAATGACATGTATAATCTATCAAGACATCTATCACAACTACATGAAATTATAATGCACCATAGATGGCAACGTAAAATGCATGACAACTGATTTCCTACCCAGTTCCTATATGATGCATGAGATGGAACACCCTCATCTCATCGGGGTGCAACAAAAAAGAACCATAATCATATAAACTGTAACAACACAAAACATGTGCATCACCCAACAATGAAATATAATAAACTGTAACACTTGAAAAAACTGAAAATTGCAATTACGAGGTAGTGTAGATTTTCCCTGTACGTGGGTTAATTACTCCCGGGCACAGTTAATTACAAACTACCCATTTCTTCCTATCCATGTCTATGGTCGCAAAACAGTAAGCAATTGTAGGGAAAGAAAATTCATATGATAAAACTTTGTGACGACCTGAATCTGAAGCCCTTCCACTAGTGCCCCGTACCCGGTTTTCCACATGACCTCAAGCGCATTTTCCCAAATGCCAGAGGCTGTCGACTAGCAGCGAGGGCCTTGGTGAGTCAGTGGGGAAACTATGCCCTCATTTGATAAAGTATGCAACTGAAGAATAAGCATAAACAATAGCGGAAGTAGTAAATAGCCTACAACAACTGAATTGAAGTAATGAAATGTCTGATATAATAATGATACAGAGTGGTACATGTATCTATTGAAAGCAGTAAGCAAAACAACGTTTTGAAATACAATTGAAACCAAAGTACTAAATGTAAACAGAAACTCCAGCAGCATCGTGGGCTAAGGCTTGGTCCCATGCTATCCAGCTCTGACTAGCAATCAAGTAGCCAAGGTAGAAGGGCCAGAATCCCTACCTATACCTGCAACCATATAATCTGTTTGGGCCGAAAAGCAGGACCCAAACAGGGTGTGAGACTAATCCCAGTAGGAAACCAAGACAAGATTTGTGCTCTACTATCAGTGAGTGATATAGCAAAAGTAAAGGTAAATAAATGCAGTAAAAAATTCTACCAATTACCATTCACATTCATTAAATTGCACAACCAGGGAAAACCAGAAAAGTTTTCTATTCCAAGATAAGCAAGTAACACAATAGGTATCTAAAAAGACTACCTAACACAAGCAGTACAAAACCCAAGCTTGTTCTTTGGCTTGGTGGACTCGTCACAACCAGCCATCAAAATTCACACTGACTCTCTAGGTGGATTAAACTAGCAGACCCCTATAGTCCAGTAAACAAACAAGGCGCATACACTATGGGAAGCTCTTACGTCAATTCCCCTATGGTCTTACAACAATAGCGACATACTGTCTAAGGAAGCACTTACGTATAATTCCTCCTGTGGTCTCGATACATGGGTAAACTAAGAACACTCTTGGGAACCACAAAGTCCTATTCCCATAGGTCCTGCGTATGAAACTAAAACCAACAGACCCTCTAGGTAAGCACTTAATCGTCTATTCCCTCTTTGATCTCCCGCACCAGGTTCTCGCAGCCCTGAGCAGTCCAGTCTTACGTAATCATCTTTTAGAAGCCCTATGTAAGTTAAGAAACTACTTGGATAATATATACCATACATAAAAAAGATTAAAACAGTAGGCAACACATGCAATCAGTGATATCAAGCAAACTAACAATTGCAATAGGGTTGCCTCATAGGCAATGGTGCCAAACGGCGATAAATAGACAAACAGGGGAGGAAAACACCCATGGGGTGATCCTCAAACATGAAACCAAGCATAAATTAGTAGAAATTCATCATAATCTAACATTAAATCTAGTTAGATAAACAATAGGATCAAAATCCAACACCCGGGATACCCGATACATGGGTATCCGACACTTTTGCAATCAAAACTCAATGAACATCAACGTAGGGAAACAAACCTCCTACCTCGATCCTCGGAGATCGATATACATGAACCTCATCCCGTGAATTGGCCTAGAATGGAGTAGATCTACAAAAATGTCTAAAATTATCTACCTCAGATAACCCACACGAGAGAAAGAATCAAGAAACGAGGCCAATGAAGAACCAATAACTCACCACTACGATTCTTCTGCAACCGATAGAGTTTGATTCGGACAACCGGTAACGGATCGGTGGCTCAGAGAAGAAATGGCCTCCTCGGACGTTCTGGACGGAATTAGGTGGAGAAGAACATGTTTTTCGTCATTAGGCATGACCCCGGGTCGATTAATGAAATAAAAAAAAGCACACAGCGTGTACTCTTAAAGTACACGGCGTGAAGTGGGTTTTTTCGTACTCCGCCAAAATTGGCCTCCACATCACCCCTACACACCGTGTGTGTGGCCCGGACATAGCCAACACACGGCTTTGAGCGGCAGAGGAGTACACGGCGTGTACTCACAAAGTACACGACGTGTACTCTGAAAATTTCCAGATTCACTATTTTTTCTTAAAAATCCCGTAAAAGAGATCTGTACCTGAAATCGAAGCGTTGGGTTCTTACACACATTATTCATGAAAAAAACTCAGGAAAACATACCCACTAGACGAAATAAAAGCGTAGAAAAATCCAATATGAGCAATTGGCGTTTCTTCAAAAGGAACTAAGGGATACAGAGCATGTGAGGGGACCCACACAACATGTTGTCCAACTCTATCACCTGGTTGTGTCTCTATATATACACAGATCTTAAACTATTTAGGGATATATAATGAGTAGGGAATCTACATGGAGTGCTCATGCTACTCGGGGTCATGCATGTGTGTTTGGGAATGTACATGTAACTATAATATCTCCATATACTCTTCATATGGCATGTAACTAGCCATGTTTGCATACTCCAGCAAATGGAATTCCTATGTCTGTGTATTCTTAAATGAGGTCCTTCTTTTAAACTCTTCCATATGAATCATCTATCATGGAAATAATTACATGATGTGTTGGAGATCTACATATTGTTCCATGATTTTAATTACATAAAACCCTTTCCATTGAAACATAACTGCTACACAACATGTGTTCATTGAACTAAATGGCATGTAGTTGTCATATTCATGTAAATCTGGTTTTGTATTACAGACATTGAATCTGGATGTTCAATTTGAGATATTACAACTTATCAAATCAAAAAATGGGGGCTTTAGTCTCAATTCATTATTTTTAGCAATTATTTCTAGATTTTTTTACATTATTCCATGAGGATTTTTCTTACTCACGAGACACAACTCTGCCACCCACCATCCCTGATTCCGACATTGAATTAAAAATTTGATCACTAGGAACACATAATTTATCCATTTCCATCACTAATTATTCATTTTATTCCTCACACATGAAATAGTCTCGATTATGGGGGTCTGATCAAGTTTGGTACCGCCCAAAATGGAAAAACATAGACCACACGTTCCAACTAGTGATTAATGCAAACAAAATGAGGGGGAAAGGAAAAAAGAAATGTTTTAGGCATTGATGGTCAAACATTACTGAAACAAATTAACTAAAAGGATATTTAGGGTAATAAATCAAGAATAAAAAATATTAATTTCAATACATATGAGCATGTAAAGGCCATCATTGGCACAAATAATAAAATGGATGATCTTGATCAATCAATTTACTCAATATAGGTGATATACACTAATTGATGAGTCCTTACTAAATATTGGATCATTCATCATTGATGAAAAAATTGGTGGAAGATTTGAAATTCACTTCACTCTGATCTAATTCGACCAAGAGTTTTATCATCGTCCGATATGATCTACCACAGGAATAAGGGAGAGCTCCAGAATCCTCCTAGAGTTTTTATTCTTTAAAAAAGAGGATTATCTACAGTGATAAATTATAAACATTCTAGTTAATTTAAACTGAGAAAATAATTAATATAATTTAATTATATAATCAACTGAACTCAGTGCTAATAAGAGAGATATGTGAACACCCCATGTCGACCTATTTTAGGTCACACATAGGGAAAATAATGATTTTTTGACTCAACCATGGTCTCGTATTTCATATCTGATCATCTGTTTAAGAGTTATGACATTTTTTAAGAAACAATATGTTCAATATATATTGTTTATTTAATATTTTTATAAAATTAATTTTGGTTACAACAGTCATCAAAATCAAACTCCGTCTTTTCACCTAGATTTGGAAAAATATTTATATATATTTCATATTCATACAAGGAAAAAACATGTCTCTAAATCATCGATCCTAAAATATATTCATCCCATAAAATAAAAACTAAATAAAAAACATAAGATACTGATATTGGATATGGATCTTTGTCTTCAAGAAGTTATCCTTCAAGTTCTTATTCTACTACAACATGATATCCAATGGGATGGTCCATCTATTCCGGGGGAAACCTTGTCCATCCTCAATATATATGAGGTGATCATAGAATATGTATCTATCATAGAGGTTCATATAAACCATGTCAATGAGGTTTGTAGGGTCATTCTTGTATCTCCTCATATGTGACACATGGAAGACATTGTGGATCCGCTCTAACTACAGAGGTAGCATGAGGCAACAAGAAACCACACAAAACCACTACCAAATCATGAATGGACCACTGAACCATAGGTATAACAATACACTCTTATCAAACCACTAAAATCAACATCATGGGGAGACTCTTAAGAAATATGGTTTCTCTCTACTTGAACTCAAAATGCGTACAATAGCGATCCGCAGAAGATTTTATCCTTCTATGAGCCATACTCAACAACTCAAAAATGACTTGTACCTTCTCCATCATCACCTATAACATCTCTGGATCAATAAGAGATGTCTCAATATTCTCTATCAATCATAAGGATGGCCTATATAGTCTCTTGTATAGGGCCTTAATGGTTTTCATGCTGATGGTGGAGTGGTATCTATTATTTATGAAAACATCACCAAGGGGATGTGACCCTCCCACCTTGGGATGAAGTCTAACATGAAATCCCTAAACATATTATCCATCACTTGGATAGTGAGATTGTTCTTCCTATTATTCTGGGGTTAATGGTTTTACCCATCCTCGTCTAGGTCATGAATGCCTCTTATAGGCCTCTCCGCAATTGTGACATAAACCATGATTCATGAACAGATAAAATCATTTAGGGAAACCCGTGAAGTTTGAAAAATCTCTCAAACATAAAACTACAACATATTCTCCACCAAACACTTCTCACTAACAAAAAGGAAGTGTCCCAACTTCTTGATTTAGTCAATGATCACCTAGATGGTGTCATGTCCCTTTTTTCCCCATGAAATCCCTATAAAAAATATATTGATATTTCATCCCACATACACTCCGGGATCTCAAGGGGATAAAAAACCATTCAGAAATTGGTGGTAAACCCTCACCTGTAGGCATGTCAGGGACATATAGTCAAATTAGGAAAAAACATTGTCTCATTCCCGACCAACAAAACTACCACTTAAGATCTCTATACAACATCCCACTCTGGGATGTAAATATAGAGGATAAATTTTTAACTCTCACATTACCGCCTCTAAAAACATAAATGGGGCCATCATCCATCCATGGAAAAGGATGTTATGACTCAATCCTTCAGAATATCCATTTGCTGAATCCCTTGTGAATATATCTTCACATAATACCTCACAGTAGATGTCTCCTAGTTGGGAATCTCTTACACATTCAAGAATTGGATAGCTCAAAACCATCGACGGAAGAAAATTTATACCCTCCTACTATACTCGGGCTATCTATAAGGAAGCCAACTACTCTGAAGCCTCCGTCACTAAGGGTGTGTAAGAATTATTAATAAGGGAATAAACTACAAAAATTATCTTCCATGGAATATAGACAATATTTATGTCATTGTCATATAGTAATTATAACCTACATTGTTTTCGTAGGTTTGAGTCTCTCAATTTTAAGACGTACCTGAGACTCTGATTGTCTGAGTAAACCACAAAGTGTTACCTAGAAAGTAGTTCCTACAAATCCTCATGGAGAACACTATTAATTTTATCACAGGGTCTTGTGTCATGTATTTTTTTCTCATGGGGTCTAAACATCCTCATCCCATATGTGATAACTACCTCCCCTAACATCAAAACATAAGAGATCCCAACTCTTGTGGCATCTCAATACACTACGAACTCCTTGCTTTCCTATGGTAGTCTCAACATCGATGCACTCGTCGAACACATCCTCAACACCTCAGAGGTTCTCTGGGACTGCTTGGTCAATGAAAAAGGTTTCCCTTTCAATGTTAGGGTGGTCAAAGGGGCTTCATTTCTAAAGAATCCTTCTACAAACCTTTTGTAGTATCCCACTAATCATAGAACTCAACACACCATTTAAACTTTTTTTTGTGGATCCCAATCAATAAATCCATCAATATTCTCTACTTCTATGGATAAACCATTATTAGAAATGAAATGACCTATAATGTTAACCGAATTAATCTATAACTGAAAATTTAAGAGCATAACAAAAAGTTAGTATCCTTGAAGAAAATCTAGAACCACCCTCAAGTTCAATGAATTCTCATCCTCTACTGCAGAGTATATATGTATTTCCTTGATAAAGAAGAACACAAAATATTCCATGCATGGAAAGAATATTTGTTTCATCAAATCCATAAACATATCAGTGGAATTAGTCACACAAAATTGAATCAATAGGAACTTATAGAGTCTAAGGAGACATAGAAATATCAGGTATGGATTATCTACCTCTCAAAACCTCAACTGGTGGTATCCGTACTAGAGATAAATCTTTGAGAACCCTATCACGACTAAAAACTATTCAAATAGGTTTTCCATCCTTAGAGAGGGGTAATTTTTCTTTTTCATGCCCTATTTATAGTGGCAATAAACCATGAAAATATGTATGCTCTCATCCACCTTTTTTAAAAAAAATCTAAATCTACCCATGTAGATACACTTGGCCTAATGAAACACTTCTCTATATGGTCCTCTAAATACAACCGTAGCTTCTAGAGATCGGTAGGGGATATCCATTATGTTTTAGAAGATATCACAGTGGTTTGGTGATGCAAGCAAATGGAAAACTCGATATCCCTCTTCAATGGCAGTCCCAAAACATCCTCAGTGAAGAAGGATACATAATCCTCCAAAACTTAAGGAATCAAAATTCATGATGATAATGCTTCACCAAGTGATATATTATCCATATAATGGGTGATGGGTTACATGCTTCTTCTTGTAGAACCCACTTTCACCACCAAGATATGTCCCTCACCCAAAAAGGTGAATCTTATCCCATATATGTGAATCCATCTGACTCGTATGTGGTGTTAGTCAATCTAGGATTGGGACATGGAAAACCAATCCATATCTTTGATTAATTCATAGGGTTCTATCAAGATGACCAAAAGCTTCCACATGAACCTCTCCTTGCCAATAGACAGCTCACACTAACGACATATAAAAGATAAAGAAGAAGTGTTCTTTGTAGGAACCTCAGGAAGATGCTGCTGGGATAACACCTCAACTAGGAGCTACATATCACACATAAGGAGTATATTGATCAAGGAATGATTAGAACCTATTTCTACTAATTTTGATTTAATATTATAAAAAACATTTATCATATCTCTAATAATATCATGGGCTATGGGGCCATAATCATTCAGAGACTATAGTTGTCACCAGCCCTAATCCCCAGCTCCCTAAGCATGATATGGTCAACCTATTAGTGGTAGTAGAGGGATCTCATAAATTCTTCTACAACTGATCACTCCTCCTCCTCCTATTCTATAATCAACTCCTTGTGGGCCTCCCTTCCCTCTAATGGGATATCACTAATCACAACGTTGTCTCTTCTATGGTGGTCTGTCAGCTATTTTATTGTGCTCCTCATCATGTCTAGTCAGACAATTGCACGCTATGTGGTCTCAGTAATCATACGAAAATTACTTCCCTACTCTAGGATAAAATGGTAATCTACTATATACCTCTTTCAAATGACCACACATCTGAGTTTCATCATGATAAGATCTCATATAATAAGGTCTTACTGACCTAAACCAACTAGCTACTACAAATTTCTCGTCTTTGTGATGTCCACTTCCATCTCTAGCTACCTAGAGTCCCTATGACTGAAATTCTCTAGAACTAGTACCTTATCCAACCCCCCATCATACGTGGGAATGAAAATGTTCACCACAGTAGCCTGAATCAATTTTTATAGTACATCCTCAATCATATATGCTTGGAAGTATCAATATTCAATAATGTTAAGAGAGTTCCATGTACGATCTGTGAACCTCATTTTATACTCATCCACTATAATACCTCACTAAAGTTACTCGGAAAGATCATGACTTAAAACTGAGCATATAAATGAGGGGTAGTGTTCCTTGGTGAACAGCTACTAGAATTTTGGCCATGCGATTGTTGAATCATCGTGCATCTGGGTAAGAAGACTCTACTAGAACCCAGTTGGTCCATGGAAAATGATAGATTCTTTCAAAAATACTTTATCCATTGATATCTCATGGTGTATAGAGATATAGACAACAAAATCTAGATAATACTATAAATAATATGGATCTAGCTCCTGGAAGAACCTCAGCGGCCTTTGGCACATGAACTCATGGAGTGCGCTAAGCCTGCGCCCATCCTCAGCCTACTCTTTTGGGATGATATGAATCTAAACAGATAGAGCTGATACTATCTAGACACATGGAAGAATAAGTTAAAAGGATTAACCCAGAACTAAGGCCTCTTCATTCATCTTATCGCCATCACATTACAGAAAAAGTATGCTATCTTGACGGCATCGTGGATGAATCCTAAAATTTTAAATGACAAATACCATTTTCAGATGAGAATATTTATATATATAGACAAATGTGATGCTAAATCATGAAGTAGATTCAAAGAAACAATCCAATATGATTCATGAACAATTCATCCACACAACCAATGTTTTAGTATTTCATGTTGAAAAGAAGGATGTCAAATTTGAAGTGTCTAGATATGCCAAATTCCCTTACCATAACTAGATTCCCTCTCCTAAGAGACATGATCGATAAAAATTGAAACATTTTATCTATGGACAGGGGGTGGTGACAAGAATTAAAAGAAATATCCTAAATGGAAGGTCTTTTCCTATTGTACTTGTGTGCATGAACCTAACCATAAAAATAATTAATTTAATAGGAATAATAAGTAAATGATGAAACATCTAGAAAGAAAACCGAACATGAAACACCTTGAGGATGTAAAAGAGTAAAAAAGTGTAAAATGGAAAGTAAAGAGAAAAAATACACACCCAATCAGAGATATGTTTTATCCTAACCAAATTTTGTATATGAAATAATGGGATAGTGTAGCTCATGATGTCAATGATACGATCACAATACGTAGTCATCAACATCCAGTATCCCTAAGCTCCCCAAAAGTCACCACTAACCTATCCATTGTCTATATAAGACACAACATGTGCGGGAAAAGACCATGACGGGGTGAGTATATATATACCCAATTGTATTCCTCAAACTATTATGGGGAGTAGTAAAAAAATATGAATATAAAGACAGTAGATAGACAACATGATGAAGCTCAACCCATGTAAAGGAAAAGAGTAACCTCGTCCAAACACCACAGGCTCAACATGGTGTGTAGATAGACTAAAAGTAAAGTATTTTCTACCCATATAAGAAGTGTAACCTCATCCGACCATGGAAAGATAAGAACAAAAATCATGTGGTATACCCCAGTCATCTTCAAAACCCATGGTAGGAGAGTAACTGAATCTAATGATATGGATAGAGATGTATACATATACGTAGTAAAAGAAGAATAAATGAGAGTGTAAGGGGATATTCATATCAAATACTAACCCAATAAAATAATAGCCAAATTTTCATGAATATCAACAAAAATTCCCATCACCCCTTGCATATTCCTCTCAAAAAACATCCAAATCATTCCTTACCTTGTCATTATGCCATACATTCATGGGGCCATAATCTCTAGGTGGAGGACCCATGCCCCAATACAATAGGGGGTTCCACTCAATGGATAGATAGAGGACACAAAAACTATTCCATTACGAGGGTTCAACTCTAATATCCAATAGAGAACCCATGTGGTTCCCTTGATGATGGTTCCACTCTATGGATAGATAGTGGACCCATACCCTATTCCAACAGGAGGTTTCCACTTTAATATCCAATAGAGGACCCAAAACCTACCTATAATGATGGTTCTTCTCCACGGATAGATAGAGGTTTCATAACCTATTCCAATAGGATGGTTCAATGGTAATATTCATTGGAGGACCCATGCCCTATCTAATAGGAGGGTTCTGCTCTCTTCTGCTAGAAGACCCATGCCGTCACTCTACACGATGGTTCTACAATAGGATTAATTAGAGGACTCATCCCCATCCCAGATAGAGGGATCCCCAATAAAATTATATAGAGATACCATTTAGAGCCCTGTTGGAGGGTCCCACTCTAAATTACAAAAGAGGACTCATGTCCATCCCAGCTAGAGGGTTCTACTCTATTTGTCATTGGGGATCCTTACTTGGACTAGCTGGAAGGTTCCACTATGGATTCCTCTGGTGATACCCTATGATCACTACCATTGTCGAGCATCTCATAAACAAGATCCATTATTGGAATATCTAATAATATAGCTGAAATACCATAATAGAGAGAACGAAAAAATTATACATGTAAAATAACTCGGGATAGGAAACACATGGGAAGAAATCTATGTTCCAATGAAGGAGATATGATATGTTAATATTTCCTTGAAAAAACAAAAGGTACATGAATTGTGAGGGGACCCACATGGCATGTGGTCCCACTCAATCAACTATACATGTCTTTGGAGGTACAAGGATCTCCATTTTTGTCAGGATACATGGAATGTGAGGGATCTACATGGTGTTCTCATTCCACATGATGTCCTACACATGTTCTTTTCCATCTCTTTATATCTATATTGTTTCTGTGTACTAAAAATATGGCATGTACATATCCGTCTCCATGTACTCTAGCACATGACATGCCTATGTCTATGTATTCTCACATGTGGTCCTACCCATGTTCTCTTCCACATGGCACATCCACCCAGAGAAGTTGTACACAACATATTGGAGGTCTACATTACATGAAATCATTATTATTTTATAAAACCCAATCTTCTACAGTAGAGGGGATACCCACCATCTGTTTATTAAACTACCTTGAGTGTAGTATAAAATTTCATTGAAATCCTTATCAGGACACCAAACATTGAATTTGGATGTTACGCCACATATCTTTCCTCCACAATATCCACAAAAGGTGTATATATTCCTAATTCATTGTTTTTGGTAGTAATTTCATAGAAATTCGATTCTGTATTTATGTGGATTTTTTCTATAAGCACCACATGAAATTCTTCCACCCTCCATTTTCCATTATGAAATTAAATCAGAAAAATAATCACCTGAAACCTAAAATTACTCCATTTCCATACCTAATATATCATTACATTCCTCCCATGAGAAATTTTGTAATTCGTGGGGTCCAATTAGAGTCGGCACCTCCCAGAAATCTAGAACTAGGACCATGGGGTCTATCTAGTGATAAAAACAATGAAATTTATGGACAATCTAAAAAATAAAAGTGTTAACCATTGTTGTAAAAGAGTAATTGTATAATGATCATTAATGGGGATATCAAGGGTTAGAAATAAAGAATTTCCATTTTAAATTTCAATATGCATGTGCATGAAAAGACCACCATTAAAACAGATCATAAAAGGGATGATATGGATTAACGAATGTAATCAAAATAGATGAAATCTATGAGTAGATGAGTCCTAACTATAGATTGGATTGTTCATCATTGAATAACATGCTCACCAGCGATTGAGGAAATTCATGAAATTCTCTGTGCTTTAAACTTCTCTAATCCTTATTTTCATCGTCGTATGATATGATCTACTAATTGAAGGAGGATGTAAAATCTATCTTGTCATCCTCGTGCTTATGATGCCGACCCTAAAGGATTAACCATAAAGGTATATTTATAAAAATTCTGATTATGTTAAAATAGTGCATCAATTATATTAAATTAATTAATTTTCCAATTAAACACATAGTCAACGGGTCATACATCTAAATGCCTCACAATAACATATTTTTTGGCCATGCCTAAGGTAGAAAATGCATTTATGACATAATCATGACCTCATGTTAATGATCTGAGTATTCATTGAAGATTTATCCCATATTATTTAAGAAATTGTGTAAGAACAATTTATGATATATTTAATATTTCTATAAAATTAATTTTGGGAACACTAGTTGTCGGAATGACATATCATATAAGAACCTAAATCCAGAAATATATGTAGAAATATTTCAAATAATTACAAGCAAAAAAACCAAGTCTCTACATTTTAGGTCAAAGATAAGGTGGTCCATATTATATTTCCATAAAATAAGGTCATTAGTTTTTGGAATAAGGTATATCTTAATCCTAGATACGTACCCCATTTTAAAATCCATGATTGTAAATGAGATATGGTCTATAAACTAGAATTCCATCCTACAAATCTTATGTACAAGATTTGTTCTATTAATCCCTATTGAGAAATTACATATCAAATTCCTCACATGTATTGAATCCATAGGTTATACCCTTGGTGAATGATCTTTCATATGATGTTTAGTTAGTGAATATAATAGATCGTAGAGACAAAGTCCTATGAAATAATGAAACTCGCATGGTCAATGTGTTGGGGAAGAACCACATGTTTGAGGATGCATCATGGGAAACAAATTGTTAATGAAATATAAGTACCCTCATCTATTGTAGTGTAAAAAAGAAAATTTTTAGGGTGAAATTTTAGATGGGGGGACAATGAAATGACATGAAATTTTATAAATTAAATTTATTTTAGAATAAAAAAATTCCTTATTAAGTAAAAATGTAATAGAAAAATGGTACACTAATTTTGTTATTGTAGTTCAATATAGCCTATTAGATTTTAATGAACATTAATAATTATTACCATTCATAATATAGTTGGTCTATAATGACCATTAATATTTGTATATATCAAGGGTTCTGAAAAATTTCCATTAACAAGGAGGGAGGAACAGATGTCCTCAACCCGTAGGATTTTACCCTATAAATCATATATTTTTAAGATTCCATGTGATATAAAATCAACAAAATTTTACCTTGACCAATCACAAGATGAAATTCAACAATTTAAACACAAAAAACCATTTATTGAGATGGTCAAGATTACTAGTATCCCAACCCAAGACATATTCATTGAACCACCCCAAAAAGTGTCGCAACAAAATTCCATACCATTTGGGAATACGTTGGTTCTGAAAAGGTTATGTTTCTAAAACCTAGAAATATGGAATTTTATATTTTATTTATAAAAAATCAATATTAAATTTATCACTTTTTATTATTTTTCATATATTATTGTATGATGAGTTCGATAAAATTATATTTTTTTATAAAAAATCAATTTTTTTTTTGAAATATATAGTTTCAATTAACTCACTCTAATGATAAATTAAAAATAATTCATAGAACATTTATAAAAAAAATATTTATAAAATAATATTTGATTAATTAATATTATAATATAATTTAATTAAGTCCAATATAAATTTTATATGGGTAATAAAGTGGTTGGGATCATAAAAATATTATTTTCTATTTAATAAGAAGTTTATTTAAAAGTTTAAATTATGAAATTTAGAGATATAATATGTTATAATAAATATTATTTTTTGAATAAATTTTTAAAACTATCCAATGGGTAATTTTTCATAATTTTATAAGACATTTGATTTTTTGGGTAAAAACTAAATATGGTATAAATATGTCGTCTGTATTACGTCATTATAATGGTCCAAAAGTAATTTAATAAATTAAAATAAAATAATACATTACCATATATATTTCACCTATAAATTAGTGTTTTTTGGAATTTATTTTATTAATATTACAAACCTTGAAGGAATCCTCCAAAACCTGTACTATATTTTAAGATTTCAAAAACTATTCTTTTTAAACAAGGCTCACATTCACATCACCATTATATTATTTTACAATTTTCTGTTATTGTACATATAAAATATTGAAAATAAATCCAATTTAAATGAAACTATGGACATAAACCAGGGGAATATTGGTTTTTTAGATTATATTATCATGTAGAGTCCAAAACCGTTGTTTATAAATTAAAAAAGAATTCACATATCTTATGATATAAATACCCATGACAACTCCCACTCTTCTACACTAAAAACGAAATTACCATGAACTTAATCCCTCCATCCCTCAATAAATACCTCCCATTGTGATCTATAAATATTAAGAAGATCCACTGAAGCTTTTAAATGTGTCTTCTCAAGGTAAGGGATCATTTCTTCTTCCTCATTATTCATCCACCTTCTTAGTATTACCACATTTGATTTTAAATTTTTCATTTTTGAATTTCTTTTAAAATCCATTTTACTTCCCTTATAATTTTCATGTAATTATATTCCACCTTAAACTCTCATTAAATCCTTTCATGAATTTTTATGTATACTTGTTATGATACTAATATTATCTTCTGATTTTTCCTTTACAAATATTTGTGTAGTGAATACCCAAACTCCATTACACTTATAGATCATAAAATTTTATTATATATCCCAAACATATTCAGGAAATCTATTTAAGTATCCCAAAATAATTAATTTTGGAATTAATAGTTATGAAAGGTGTTCTTTTGTTGTGTGATTTATGTGTCACGCTAACGTATGTACATGGAATGAATGTGATGGATGTGCCTAAAATTATACATCCCTTCAATGCATTAGGTAATTATTTTATCTCATGATATTCCATTCATGGGTAATTGTAGATTATCCTAATTTAATTTTGTAATGATTTATTGGTAGTTTTACATTATATTTTCATATAACGTCTTGTTTTATATAGTTTCAACATTCTTAGGTTTCCTCGATATTATCATATTTTATCATTAATTGATTTCCTTGTTTACTATTATCTCTCCTTTATTTTATCATTATATGTATATTTACTAATATGTATTGTTTTTATCTTGTAATTCATTTATTATCCCCTTAACAAGATTTATATCTCACCACTTTCTTATGTTAGTAATCATGTTATCTCATGCTATTTTGAAAGAGTGATGGAATTTTAAGACAATGTTATAGACTTTATAATAATAATGTTGAATCCTTATTTGATGTTATTGTTTTATGTATTTAAAAACCCAAATGAAAAATTCCTTTTTAAATTTTGGTATTTCATTATGAGTGTATTTATATAATATATCGCAAATTATCTTTCATAAAAAATATGGGTTGTCATATTATGAACATTGGTTATGATACCATTAATGAAAAACTGGCCTGAGCTTATTTGATATATCACCTGACTAGGCTCACCACTATACCATGAGGGTATTCCCAATCCCATTACTATAATACATAGTTCCATAATATCATAAGAAACACTTTGGGAAATATTTTTACCTTAGACCATAGTTAAAAAACATATCATTTAAAAAAATCTCGTATGGATATTTCATAACATAAAAACATATGAAACATAAGTTAATCATAATAAATATTAAAATATAATAAAAACAATTTATTACTAATATTAATGAATCTTCCCATTTTTATCAACATATATACTTCATCAAAAAAATTCATAATAGATAATAATAAAATAAATGAAATATATATTAGAATGAGAGGTCGCTCAGTTCGATACATTGATGTCCTATATAAAAAATAACATAAATCAAAACATAAAGAAAAAATCATGAGTACCTCTATAAAATCGATAGTTTCCCTCAAAATCAAAAATCACCATAACTATCCCAATATAATTATATAAAATATAAATATAAACCTATAACCTAAACTAGATATAAGAGTTACATACACACATACATGAGTGTGCAGGTAGGGTGTGACCTAACTTGCTTAGTGATATCTCACCAAGTAAAATTCACATTTTTTTAGTTAAACAGGTCTTGAATTCTATTTTAAAATAAATTAAATAAAATAAATTTTCTACATCACAAACCATTCTAAAAATAAATAACATATCTTTACCGTGAAGCATGAAACCATTCTTTTAAGTGAAACCAAATCAAACCAATTTTTTAATATAATACAACAATATTTTATATTATAAAAAACTAATAAACCCTCCTCTTAAATATTTTAAAAACAATAAACCAAATAATTTTTTTTATTCTATATATCTTGTCAAAAATATTTTGAAAAAACCATCTTTATAAAAACCCCAACAATAAATAAAGAAGTATAATATAACATAACACCAGAATACTTGATTTAATACAAAATTAATATGTAAGCATAAATGGTTCCACTAGATAATCAAGAATAAGGAGATATAGGAAATCATGAAATTTCAACAACCTGTATATTCCAGTTGATCAATGAATATGTTTCATGGTAAAGTCCCCTAATTTCTAATGTGATATGATCCGGTTATTTTCCACTTATATGGGGTAACTTTCATTGTATGTTGTGTCTAAAAAAATTACTCAGGCTTCCTTACTATCCCACATCACCGTCGTTAGGACGTTGCACCCCAACCGTCCATATATCAAGATAGAGATCACCCTATAATAGTTTTTACTATCTTGGGTATCATAAATCAAGATATCTTATTTAGTAATCATTTTATTGAGACCAGTCTAATGTGGATGTGGGTAAACAATCAGGTCGAGATCAATGTAAAGGAACATGGAATAACCGATAACTCTCACTCACCATTATCTCCCTCTAATATAATCCCCATTGACATAATAAAATAATTAATACTAAACCTATAAGGTTTTCAAAAAACACAATGGAAAATCAATAAGGGTTTCACTATATCAAACCAACTACTTCATAATGTTCCAAATTAGCCTTAACTCAAAAAATGGATTTAGATTCCAAAACCATCCATTTTTCAAAAAAATATATTATTTTCGAAAAATACTGAAATATATAATTCATTCATTAATATTACATTTATATATAATTCTAACAAAATGGAAACATCCCTTTAAAATAAAATTATGTCTTGGTCCCTTGATTTTTTTTTAAAATCCATTTGAAAATCCTCATGTCAAGTTAATCCTACACTTGGTATTATTAAATTTTTTTAAAAAGTAGTTCAATTAAGACCATAAGTATTCCCTTTATGAGAAGAATTTATATCACTCGAATCCACATAACATATCCCCTTGGTTCTTTTTATATACATATGGATAACTAAAATGTTTAATACAAAATCCATATATATAACCCATATGAGAACCCTTTGTGCAATGTTCTGATTACATGTTAAACATAATAAAAAATGCACCAAAAACACCTAATGAAATTATATGTTAATTAAATATGGATTTATAAAACATATTAATTCAATGATTTTAAAAATAAATGTAAAGTAGAGAAACATGTGCCACAAAATATTATAATTTTCCACACAACACAATGCCTTCCATGTTGAACACCTAGATGAGCATGGAAACACACTCTACTAATCCTAGATAATAAAAACCAATGGTTAGAATCATATTTAACATAAAAAATATATTTCATAATAATTTTTTTTTCATGGAGAAATTGATATCATTGGGGAATAGAAGATGAATAGAAGAAATAGAGAAAACAAAACAATGTAGGACCAGTTTAGCCCAAAACTTTATGAAATCTGGTGTAAGGGGACAAAAAATTAGAGGGGTGAATGATATCATCCTAGGGATACAATAGGCTTGTTATACATTATTGGATATGAATGTGAGAAAAAGTACGTGAATTCAATGGTTTATTACTTTAATTTGAACATAAAATGAAATTTGGGTAGACTACACAATCTAGTTGCATAGTTTTCCAAATCTTCCACAATCCATGTAGATAGAATTGTGTAATTTGTAGAATAGTTCACGGTTGAATAATATGGTTTATAATTAACATGTAAAAATAATTTTCTTAATCTATTAAAAAAAATATGCAATGGTACGCCAACAACATTTCCTGGGTACTTAGACTAACAATGTGTTCAGCTTTCACACAAATTATGAATTCTTAAAAATAAAATAAAGACTTATCTATGTAATGGTACCCACATTTTTTTGACAAACCATGTGTCATAAATCATGTGTAGATGGAGCCACTATGGACGGGTAATCATAATGGTTTTTTAAAACTTGTAATGATAATGTGGAAAGCGTGTGTAGTAAAAATGAAAAAAAATAAAAAAGAAACCCTTGAAAAAATAAAAAACCAATTAAACTCAAAATAATATGAAATAAATAATAAATAATAACATAGTGGGTTATAATTTCCCCACCATAATTATCTATTACCCTATAAATACCATGGCCAAAAATAAAAGTCGAGTGGACTCGAAAACTACAATAAGTACAACCCATCATCTCAAGACCATCCAATAAAAATCCTCAAATAAAATAATTAAAATTCAAACATAACACCAAACAAATACAATCATTGATCAAACCGAAACCATATAAACAAATACCCAAGAGGATAGAAATACATTGGGGTTCTCCCAATATTTATCATTTTATAATGTTGTTAAATAAAATGAAATAGACCAAATAAGGAATAACCACCCAGGATAGCCCCATCCAAAAATGCAAACTAGCAATTCTATGAAAAATCTAGGAAAAACTACAAATGAAACACCAAATGATCATTTATAAATTCTAAAACTGAAACAATCTCATATAGGATAACAAAGGATCAACCAAAACTATCAATAAGCAAATCGAAAAGTTAAAAAACCATAATCGATTATCAACAAGACACAAGATGGGTTCTCACCTAAGTCTATCACTCCAAAAGTGTAATCTAGGATGTCAAATATGTAGTTCCATCTCATAGTGATCCCTAAAAACAAAACTAGAACCCTTGGGTTCTCACTTAAATAAAACAAAGATCATATTTAACTATGGAAGGACCAATATGTATTGCTTTTTCAGACCATCCAAAATCATCCTCAAACATAACTCAACCAAAAAAATGAATCTTTCTACATCTGGATGACCAAAATAACTCCATTACCCCAAATGAATATAAATACACCAAGACATAATAAGAATTCCCATAACATAATGATATAACAAAATAAATGACATCATAAGAATGCTCGTAATACCCAAAAAACATGTAGAGATTATCTAAATTTAAATTCAGTAAAAAAAAAACAAATTGATAAATCACTATAAATAGGATCTATACTCAAAAAATATTTTGATAACCAATGTTATAGTATTCTTAGTGATTGTCTTGGAATATTTGATAAGAATAAACTATCAAAATCAAATATAACTCCCATTAAATAATTTACCTTAGAGAATCATAGCTGAATAACTCAAAAAATGACATCTAATAACAAAATTAGGAACAATAAATACTAAATATGATCAACTAGGAAAAAACATACCAACCCCAATAGCCCATTAGGAGTCAATGTGGATTACTAAATTAGATGAAACCACTCCACACGATTATATGTTTCATATAAGGAAAATCATTCTACATTATTTCTTGAAAATTATGGGAGGGATTACAAAATAAAAATTGGAATTATCTTCTTAAATTATTTCTTGATAAAATTTAAAACATATTTAGGAAATACAAAGGGATAAATCCCAAAACAATTAACCAAAAAAAAGACCCATCATGAAATCATTTTTTAATTAAAATCACCATTCTTAGTTTATGATAAAAATAGGTGTAAATACACATAAATTTCGAATAGTTTTTTTTTCATAAATTCTATGGGATTTTAGGAGTACGCAGTTTCTGACGACACCTGATTCCGAGGCCTCGTGTGCCCGGAATAATTTTCCGAAGTTTTGCGCGGGTACCTTCAGTGAACGAATGAGCGGGTTTTTCTATATTTTTAACCGGTTCTCGGAATTGAAATCTGGGGGCATCGATGAAACCACAGCGTCAGTAATTTCTCAAGAGGACCTTTACTGAAGATGTGTTTTCTCGGGAGCAGAAGTTAAAATTTGGGGTTTAAATAAGAAGTAAATAAAAATTGTGTGTATGATTTTATTGTACATGGAAGTTAAACCCTCCCATGTAAAGTTGTTGGTGGGGCCCATAACCACCCAACTTCCCATGTGTGGTTATGTGGGAAGGTGGGGCCCACACGAGCGCAACCCTTCACATTCCATAACTAACTTTTAACCCCTTGAACACCCCATAACTCACCCTTGTTTAATACATGACAATTCCTAAAATTTATGGAGAGGAGCCTCTCCACCTTCTAACTCTCTCACATCACATAATATCTTTCCAACCATTCAATTAAATATTGAGTTTAAATTAAATTGAATTAGCCTGACAAGTTGTTAAAATGGGGGAAACCTCATTTTAATATTTGTTTGGGAAAATATTGTGTGGGAAGTTCTTGGAGAATTTAGAAGAGCTCCCTTCTTCCAACGATGAACATTCTTGATAAAGAACACCTCCGGTGAAGAATGCCTCTGACGAAGAATGTGAAGTCACCGATGAGGTGCCTTCTCTTATTCTTCCTCCACATCAATGGAGGAGACACTACCGTGGGGATTGTCGCCATCGATGACGACTCTTCCACTGACGTCAAAGGAATCGGCACCGATCTTCCGCGAAGTCTGATCATCGCGACACTCGCCTCTTTCCACGTCTTGACGACGTGTGACATCATTGCAAGGTATGGGTTTGATTTTAGAATGTTAATTTTCTCATGATTGTTCCCTTCTAAACAAGAATTAGGATCAACTCATTTTCAAGTTGATCTGCGAATGTTTTTATTTGCGGGATGGGAATATGTAATTAGAGGAGTATTGTTGGAAATTATGTTCAATTTTAATTGATTAAAATTGTGCTTTGTTAGTTGTTGAAATCATGTGTTGATTATTTCCAATTGATAACACCTAACGCGGATGGCGTGGGCCAAACAAAAATGGTCCGACAACCCTCCACAGATTGTTGTTGGAGCGCAAATTGACGGCGACAATGAAACGGGACTGAAACAGTGATTTGTGGCCTTCATAGTAATGTACAGGACCCGAGCTGACCGCCGGCGTAGACGAAAGTTGAATCGGACCATCGGAGCAATTATGGTGGCCCGCGGAACCTCAAGGCGGTGCGGGGGTGCCCCAATGCGCTACTGAAGAAGTCCCGCCACGGCTGTGCCGTGACGGCGATGCGATGGATCCCACGGCCGCACGGGATCCTGGGATGACGGCAGGGCGGCGCCAGCTGGCACCGCCGGTGGCAATTAGCAGCGAGGGGCCAAGCCCCCCATGCTCTGCGGCATCTGCACGACCATGCTGGCCGAGCCTCAACTGGTCGGGCCGGGCTGCCAGCGCCGTGTCGGGCCGCCCGCGCCGGGCCGGGTTGGGCTGCACCACCTGGGCCAGGCCGCACCCAACCGGGCCGAGCCGCACCCAACCGGTCCGGACCTAGACCCGGGTCGGGTCGACCCGGTTCGGGCTAACCCAGGGGGTATTGGGCCGGGTCGGACCGGGCCCAAACCCCCTATTTTCAGAGCAGGTTTGTTCTAACGCCCATATCATGGGCTACCGACCTCTAATCGACGCACCATTAGTTGCGTAGGGCTCCTTGGAATGTCACACTCATTTTGGTATATTACACTCAAGGATTCAGTAAACTTTGGGTTTGGCCCGGTTGGTTCGAACACGTAACCAACAGGGCCCTTGGAGCGGAAACGCTTATAACATAACAATCGGACGTCTGAATGACGTGCCGTCAGTTACGTTGAATTCCAATTTGTGAGACGGGTCTTTTCATTTACTCCACCCGAGCTTTGGATGCAACTAGAGTATATTCAGGTTGGTTTTAGCTTAAAAACTTACTGGGCCCCTTGGATAAAAAAGCCAATAACTCTCAGACCGAGCGTCCAATTGACGCATCATCTGTCGCATTGAGTTCCGGTTGATGAGACAGAACATCGTGATACATAAACTCCAGACTTCATTATATTTGACGTATCGACCCCCTGGCTCATGGAGAAGACCCTCCCGGGATCGAGTGTGCTGTGTACGGAAACCGTAGAGCTGGCTGGGACTGCGACAACGATGGCGATTGTACTTGGATCCTACGTGGGTTCGGCAGCGAGGACGACTGTACTTAGATCCTCTGTGGGTTTGATAGCGAGGAAGACTTTACATGGATCCCCCATGGTTTCGGCAGCGATGATGACTGTACTTGGATCCTACGTGGGTTCGGCAGCGAGGGTTACAGTACTAGGATCCTACGTGGGATCAGCAGTGAATACTTCTGTACTGGGATCCTACGCGGGTTCGGCATGGGAGATGATTTATAGGCTACATCTATCATCTCCACCCCTCTTCATGGGTAGTATAACTGTGTAAGCTGAGTCTTGACTTTCAATATTTACCAACGATGTGATTTCCTATGTGGATGATTTCATGTGTGGATGATTTTCTGTGTGGACTGAGTTGAGATTTCCTGTGTGGACTGGAATTAGATTTCCTATGTGGATTGGGTTGTGATTTCCGGTGTGGACTCAGTTGTGATTTCCTGTGTAGACTGAGTTGAGATTTCCTATGTGGACTGGGTTGTGATTTCCTGTGTGGACTGGGTTGAGATTTCCTGAATGGACTGGGTTGTGATTTCTTGTGTGGACTGGGTTGTGATTTCCTATGTAGACTGGGTTGTGATTTCCTGTGTGGACTGAGTTGAGATTTCCTGTGTGGACTGGGTTGAGGTTTCCTCTGTGGACTCAGTTGAGATTTCCTGCATGGACTGGATTATGATTTCCTTTGTGGACGGGGTTGTGATTTCCTGTGTGTACTGGGTTGTGATCTCCTATGTGGACTGGGTTGTACTTGGGCTCGTGGGTTGGAGCCGAACTGGGATTGATGACTTAGGTATATGTATGGGCATATACCTAAGTAGAGTTGGTTGATACTACATGTTTGTATCTTTTCATTTTGCTTATCCTTGTTGGATTTAGTGAGGCCTTGATGGTCTTGGGGTCTTTAATGAGAATCGTTATACTCACTCCTGCACGGGATATGCCCGCACCACATTGTGTTGGATGCAGAAGGTGGATAGTACTGACAGAGACTGAGTGTACAAGGACAGGATGGTACCCGGAGGTGGATCTCATGACAAGTCTGTACCTGGAGGTGGACATCATGATGAGATGGTACTCAGAAGGGGTTGGTGGGAGAAAGTGTTGAGGAGGATATTTGTACCTACCCTTCAGGTAGGATCCAAGGTGGACGACCCAAGAGCAGCCTCTATCTTCCAGCTGTTTTTCTTTTCTATTGTACTTTACTTTTCTCAGTAGTACTATACCTTCAGTTGGGTTTGTATACTGGCCCATTCACTTTCTATTACATACCTTTGTACTCAGTTTACTTAGTGTTTACTTCATCTTGCGTACTCTATTGTGTTTGTTTTCTTATATAAAGGAAATTCCTTCCCTTTTAATAGGATTTACGCCTTTGGTGCTAGTCGCCAGCCCCTGGCCTATGGAAGGTGGGCTTGGGGTGGTCACAGAACGGGCCCCAAGGATGGGTCATGACAAATTGGTATCAAAGGAGTCGGTTCTACTGTAAAACTCAGGACTCTGACCAATCTATTCTATGAAGCAATAGTGTTAAGAGTATTGAGTGTGGTTTTCAGTCCAGGGAGTCCAGTGTTGGTGTGGAGACCGACGTATCCATACACCAGGACCTTGATCTCTGTATTCCGACTCAATGCACGAAAACACTGATTGCGTGGGTGTTTCATGAGTTTCTTATGTGGTCTCTTTGAGTCAGCTCACCAGGTATACTATTTGACCGTGGCGCACCAGTTACTTATCAGGATGCCGCTGCGAAGACATCCAACTAGTGTTCCCAAGAGAGAGTACATGATGACGGCCCACCGAGTGATGAGCCTCTGGTGTAGGGCCCTCTTACTATGATGTCACCTTCAGGTGGTGTACCAGTAGCACTACCACCCATTGGGAAGCTGATGCAACCAGCCATACTAGCAGATGGTGCATGCCGGCAGAGCATGTTGCACAAGTTCTAGCAGTAGAGGCCTCCAAGGTTACGAGGCGAGACAGATTCCAAGGCAGCATTGGACTGGATGGAGGCGAATGCTAGAGTTCTACACCTATTTTAGACACTAGTAGTGCGGATGGTGGAATTAGCTACTTGTTTTTTCCAGTGAGATACCATGATGTTGGTCCGTATAGTGATGGTGCTTCGGCATGTGGACCTATGACTGAGATAGTACCATCAGGTAGTGTTCCAGCTATATCCCTTCCAGTTGGTCAGAAGACACTACTAGAGGTACCCGTAGAGGATACTTGTAGGCGTAGTGCCTTACTTATGTTTCAGCACCAGATATCCCTCATGTTTCGGGCAAGCCCGACTCATAGGCGGCTGAGTACTTGCTTGAGGATGTGGTAGAGTGTTTTTTAGAGCTTATACAGGTTCAGAAAGATGACATATCGATAGCTGAGAATTTATCGGGTCGTACCAAACCATTCCTAGTACTTGATGAATATGATGAGATCAGTGCTTCATGGCTCAGACTTCTTAGTGAGGTTTGTCTAAAGGACATCCAAGACATCACTTCTTTCTCTATGCATTCTTACTTATACTAGGGTGCTCGAGAGAACCTTTGTGGTCGATAATTCTTTGGCTGAGTGGATGCATCCATTTATGGTTAGCAGTGGGAAAGTAGGAAACTAGCACTAGTCTCGGGGACTTGGGCATGTAAAATGTTTCAAGAAGAAGAAGTGAAAGGAAAAGATGAATCTTCATGGAAACAGATGTGGAAGCAGAGCTAGGAGAGTAGCATGGGGTGGTGAACATTTTGACATGTTGCTACCACCCGCCTTTGTAGTTTCTTCCAGGCTCAGGGAGAAGGAGGACAGGGGAAGAGAGTAGTTGTATGCAGTCAAGGAGTGTGACGTAGGGGATCTAGGAATGATTCGAGGTATGGTCAGTGAGCTAGCTTATCAATAGAAATAGATACAAATCATTACTTTCTTCCATAAATATTTTCCCATACCTAGAGTTTCTGGTTAAGCTGTTGACTCGATCCTCATGTCTGGAGATACCTTTTGGAGGAGACTCGATGACCATGCTTACGCCGATGGTGTGATCTGACCCTTGAGGCAAGATTTTTAGTTGGAAATTCATGGTGGCAGGGTTGAGGCCTTACGACGTTAGTTTGTGTATGGACTAGGCAACCACAGTTCATACACAAATTTCCGGTATTAGGCAAAAAGGTTGTGGTTTATCTACAACATTGGGATTTGGTTTTTCCTTGGTCGGAGAAAAGGGGATCCCAAGTAGCACAAGGATAAACTCCTGCTTAGGAGGGTGTGGCCAGTCACTCTTGAGTCGTCTAGCCTTACCCTTTGGACAACAAGAGTTTTTAGTTCCTCAAGGACTATGACTTCAAGATATTCTATACTCCTGTGAAGGGGAGCATTGTTGTAGATGCACTCAGTAGGAGGACTGATATTCAGCTCTTAGGGGTGCCGAGACAGTAGCTGGCCATGTTTTAGATATTCTTTATGGATGGTGATGGAGTCAGCACATGTAGAAACAGATATGGTTCAGGCTACGACGAAGAAGGTGCAGATCATCCAGGGGCGGATGAAGACTGCACAGAGCAAGCAGAAATCCTATAATGATAGGATACAGAGACCAATAAAGATCGAGGATGGCGACCACATGTTTCCTATGGGTCTCACCTCGACGAGGTCAACAAAGATGTGGCTGAAGCTGCAAGTTATCTCTGAGGTTAATCGGTCCTTTCTAGGTCCACAGTAGGGTAGGCGAGGTGGATTACCACTTGACCTTTCCACCGCAGTTGCACCAGGTGCACGACATCATCCACGAATCTCAACCGAGGAGATGTGTGCACGAACTATCCATCCTCATTGACCACGGAGAGCTAGACATCGATGACGGGGTGACATTCTCAGGGTTTCAGTAGAGGTTGAGGATCGACAGGAGCAGGTCCAATGGGGAGGGTCGATTCCTCTTGTGCGCTTTTTTTGGCAGCACGGGAACCTCTAGAAGAGCACATGTGAGCGTGAGGCTCAGATGCATGCTCGGTACCTCCATTAGTTTCCCTAGATTGTGTTGTAGCTTTATAGGGATGTAATGCCCTGAGGCGGGAGTAATTTAAAGACCAGTAAATTTCAAGTAAAATCTTTTTTCAAAAATTCTATGGGATTTTACAAGTACGCAGTTTCTGACGGCACCTGATTTCGAGGCCCGGTGTGCCCAGAATAACTTTCCAACCTTTAGCTCTTGTACGTTCTGTTAACGAACGAGCGGGTTTTTCTATCTTTTGAACCAGTGATCAGAATTGAAATATGAGGTCACCGATGAAACCACATCACTGGTAATTGCTTAAGATGACCTTTACTGAGGATGCGTTTTCTCAGGAGGGGAAGTTAAAATGTGGGGTTTATATAAGAAGTAAATAAAAATTGTGTGTACAATCTTATTATCCATGGAAGTCAAACCCTCCCATGGAAAGTTGTTTGTGGGGCCCACAACCACCCAAAATCCCATGAGTGGTTATGTGGGAAGGTGGGGCCCACACGATCCCAACCCTTCACATTCCATAACTCACTTTTAACCCCCTAAACTCCCCATAACTCACCCTTGTTTAATACATGACAATTCCTCTCATTTATGGAGTGGAGCCTCTCCACCTTATAACTCTCTCACAACACATAATATCTTGCCAACCATACAATTAAATATTGAGATTGAATTAAATTGAATTAGCATGATAAGTTGTTAAAATGGGGGAAACCTCATTTTAATATTTGGTTGGGAAAATATTGTGTGGGAAATTCTTGGAGAATTTAGAAGATCTCCCTTCTTCCAACGAAGAATGTTATTGACAAAGAATGCCTCCGGTGAAGAACGCCTCCGAAGAAGAATTTGAAGTCACCGACGATGTGCCTTCTCTTCTTCTTCCTCTGCGTGAAGGGAGGACACACCACCGCGGGGATTGTCGCCATCGATGACGACTCTTCCTTCGACGTCAAAGGAATCAACAACAATCTTTTGTGACATCCGATCATCGTGACCCTTGCCTCTTTCCGCAGATTGATGACGTGCGACGTATTTCCGAGGTAGGGGTTTGATTTTAGAATGTTAATTTTCTCATGATTGTTCCCTTCTAAACATGAACGCGGATCAACTCATTATCAAGTTGATCCGCGAAGGTTTTTATATGCGGGATGGGAATATTTAATTATGGGAGTATTGTTGAGAATTAGGTTTAATTTTAATTGATTAAAATTGTGCCCTTTTAGTTGATGAAATCATGTGTTGATTATTGCCAATTGATAACACCTAACGCGGAGGGTGCGGCCTGAACAAACACGGCCCGACAACCCTCCATAGATTTCTGTTGGTGTGCGAACTGACGGAGACGATGAAACGGGATGACAACAGTGATTTGAGGCATTCACAGTAAAGTACGGGACTCGAGATGACCTCCGGCGCAGACGAAAGTTGATTCGGACCACTGGAGAAACTCTGGTGGCCCGAGGAACCTCATGGCGGGCGACCGGAGGCGGTGGCCGGAGCCGTCCGGCCGCCTAGAGGCGGCGGCGCCCCAACATGCCACCTAGAGGTGGTGGCGCCCTAGCACGCCACCGGAGAAGACCCGCCGCGACGACGATTCGATGGATCCCACAACCTCGTGGGATCTCGGGACGATGGAGGGGCTGCGCCAGCTGGCGCTGCCGGTGGCAATTAGCAGCGAGGGGCTGAGCACCCCCCCCCCCCCCCGCTCCATATCATCCGCTCGGCCACGCTGGCCGAGCCTCAACCTGCCGAGCCGGGCTGCACCATCCGGGCCAGACCCGGACCCGGGTCGGGTCAACCCAATCGGGCCGACCCAGGGGGTATTGGGCCGGGTCGGACCGGGCCCAAACAACCTATCTTCGGAGCAGGTTCGTTCTAACGCCCATATCTTGGGCTACGGACCTCCGATCGATGCACCATCAGTCGGGTAGGGATCCTTGGATCGAGACGGTCGGTTCAGTATATTACAGTCATGGTTTCTATGAACATTGTGTATGTCCGAGTTGGTTCGAACCCGAAACCAACCGGGCCCTTGGAGCAGAAACGCTTATAACATAACAACCGGACGTCCGAATGACGTGACGTCAGTTACGTTGAATTACTCTTAGTGAGACAGTTATTTTGACTTACTCCACTAGAGGTTTGGTTGCAACTGGATAACGGTGGGGTTGGTTTTAGCCTAAAAACCAACCAGGCCCCTAGGACAAAAAAGCCAATAACTCTCAGACCGGGCATCTGATGGACGCGACGTCTATCGCGTTGAGTTCCTATTGACAAGACAGAACGTTGTGATACATCAACTCCAAACTTCGTTACTATTGATGTATTGACCCCTTGGCTCATGGAGCGGACCCTCCCGGAATCGAGTGTTCTGTGTGCAGGAACCCTAGAATTGGCTACGACTGCGATGACGATGGAACCTGTATTTAGATCCTACGTGGGTTCGGCAGCGAGGAAGACCGTACATGGATCCTCCATGGGTTCGGTAGTGAGGAAGACTGTACTTGGATTCTCTATGGGTTCGGCATCGATAACGACTCTACTTGGATCTATGTGGGTTCAGCAGCGATGGTTACTGTACTAGGTTCCTACGTGGGTTCGGTAGTGATGACTTCTGTACTGGGATCTTACGTGGGTTCATCATGGGCGATGATTTAGAGGCTACATCTATCATCTCCACCCCTCTTCGTGAGTAGTATACCTGTGTGATCTGAGTATTGACTTTCAATCTTTATCAACGATGTGATTTCCTATGTGGATGATTTCTTGTGTGGATGATTTCAAGACCGAGTTGAGATTTCTTGTGTGGACTGGGTTGAGATTTCCTGTGTGGACTGGGTTGTGATTTCCTGTGTGGATCGGGATGTGATTTTCTATGTGGACTGAGTTGAGAATTCCTGTGTGGAATGGGTTGAGATTTCCTGTGTGGACTTGGTTAAGATTTCCTAAGTGGACTGGGTTGATATTTCCTGTGTGGACTGGGTTATGATTTCCTGTGTGGATAGGGTTGTGAATTCCTTTGTGGACTTGTTTGTGATTTCCTGTGTGGACTGCGTTGAGATTTCCTGTGTGGACTGGGTTGAGATTTCCTATGTGGACTGGGTTAAGATTCCCTGCGTGGACTGGGTTGTGATTTCTTGTGTGGACTGGGTTGTGATTATTTGTTTGGACTGGGTTTTGATTTCCTGTGTGGACTGGGTTGTACTTGGGCTCGTGAGTTGGAGCCAAAATGGGATTGATGACTTGGTTATATGTATGGGCATATACCTAAGTAGAGTTGGTTGATACTACATGTTTGTATCTTTTCTATATAGTTATCCTTGTTGTATTTAGTGAGACCTTGACGGTCTCAAGGTCCTTACTGAGTACGGTTATACTCACCCATGCATGGGCTATGCTTGCACCATGTTTTGTTGGATGCAGACGGTGGACAATGCTGATAGAGACTGAGTTTATGAGGACTGGATGGTACTAGAAGTTAGACCTCAAGACGAGTCAGTACCCATAGGTGGACTTCACAACGAGACGGTACTCGAAGGAGGTTGGAGGGAGAAAGTGTTGAGGAGGCTATTTGTACCTACCCTTCAGGTAGGATACAAAATGGACGACCCAGGAGTAGCTTCGATCTTCCTGCTATTTGTATTTTCTATTGTATTTTACATTTCTCAGTTGTACTGTACTTTTAGTTGGGATTGTATACTAGCCCATTCACTTCCCAGCACTTACCTTTGTACATAGTTTACTTAGTGTTTACTTCATATTGCGTACTCTATTGTGTTTTATCTTATATAAAGGCAATTTATTCTCTTTTAATGGGATTTTCGCCTTTGGTGTTAGTCGCCAGCCCCTAGCCTATGGAAGGCAGGTTTGGGGTAGTCACGGCATGGGTCCCGAGGACGGGTCGTGACAATAGGTATCCCCATGTCATATGTTTGAACAAAAACATTTTATTTAAAACTAATTGACTTGTTAAAAAACTCCATTTCAATTTTATAATTTAAATTTAAATTTTCATAATGGTATTACATTTTAATTTACTCCAAAACTCGTTGGAATTTTTTTAATTTTTTTTCAAAATCCCTCTATGATTTTCAAAACATTTCTTAACACCCTAATAAAATTATCCATTTTATAAAAGTACCCCTAATAAATAAATATATTCATTCAAACCACACACAAAATTTTTTATTAGAATCAAACACTTTATAAAAATTGTCATTTTCATTCATTAAAACCCTGAAAACATCTCTTTTACATAAGGAGTAGAAAATTATGGAAATTTCAAAAAAAAACCCATTAAATAACATGAAAACAATATCAAATACTTCTCCGTGGCATGCCTAAAAATTTGAATCCACTTTATGGGAAATAAGGAACAAATAAATAGCAACAAAATAATTTAATGCATGTTGAGATATGAATAATTTAGCTTTAAAGATTGGTTGGTTTTACACCAACCATGAAATAGGCTCTTGGAATTTCTATGAACCATCCTTTATGGGATATACTTAGTTTTACTCTTTGTGTGAGATAACCATGAATCTCTAATTACTCATCTACCATCAGCCAAAAATAAACCAAATTATATCTTACATAATTCATAGTAGATTCAATTATTTTCTTCATAGAAAAAGATATATATAATAATCAAGAATAAAATAAAATTAATAAACTCAAGCCCAAATACCCAGGGAAACATGAGTCTTCGAATGAAAAAGTGCCTGATAGGCCCTTCCCTACACCAACCTCTTCAGTTATAACATTCCTATATCTATACTACCTATATACATTTAAAATAAAAAGAGAGAATACTAAAGGTCCAAGGACACTACTATGATATTAGCCTTTGATTCAATTTGTAATGAATCATCATGGGATGACCCAAAATATCATATGATCTAGCTCACCACTAGGAAGGAAGGGAATTCATAATACTCATGGCATATCAACTAGTACAATTTAATTATAGAATAAACATTGGGAATTATTTCTCCTTTAATGCACAATGAATCAATTATCCAAAATTCATAGTGGATCAATCATACCATGGATGTCGATGAAGCATCATATAAGAATAATTAGTGTAAATAATAAAAACAAATATTCATCACTAATAATAATGATTCAACTCATTTTATCAATAAAAATATATCATCCAAAAACATTCATAACAAGAAAAAAAATAAATTTAATACCTTTCAGAAAAGAGGCCATCTTGGTTGATACAGTGATGACCAACATAAAAAACTCAAACCAATCTACCCATGAACAAACTATCAAACCCCATTATTCATGAATATCCCAAAAAACCATCATAAAACCTAATAGAATGATAAGAAAATATAAATATAATCATGGAAATCTAAGATGATATTATATTATTATGCACACATACGTGAGTGTTTTTATAAGGCGAGATCTAACAAGCCTAGTAGGACCTCACTAAAGAGACATTACAGTTCCTTTAATAAAATATTTAATGAAATATAGATTTAAATACAATAAATAAATAATGGTTTTAAGCATCACAAACTTTTATGAAAACAAATGTCACATTCATACCATAATGAGAGAATGATTTATTTTAGGAAAACCCAAATTAAGATACTTTTGGAACCCAATACAAAAATAGTTGATTTTCTAAAAATTCATTAAAACCCCATTTTAAATAATTTCATAAAATTAATCAATATCCCCTTCCTATAATAAAAAGACATAAAAAACCACTATAATATTATTATAAACAAAAATAACTAAAAAGTAAGTGCAGTATAGAAGTAACCCACAAGATTAAGATGTAAAATTAAAAAATTAATAAGAAAAACATGGTGCCACTGGGAATTACATAATAAGAGAATATAAGTAATAAGTATATAAAAATACACATCATAGAACCATTTATTAATGAATAAGTGTAATCTGAAGCTCCATAAGTTTTAATGTGAGATTATTTGAGACTTTAATAATTACATGGGAAAATGTATTGGCCTATGTTCTATCCTAAACAATACAAAAGCTGCCCAACTATCCTATATCGGCATCGTTAGGATAGAACTCCACACCCATCGCTACCATACAATAGTGGGGGCTATAAAAGAGTGTATACTAACTAAGGTATCATAAACCTAGATCTAAAACTTAGTTCCCTAGTTTTCATGACTAATATAATGTGAATGTTGGTAAACAATCAATCCAATATCAATTAAAGGGAATAAGGAATAAACAATAACAATCTCTCATGTCCATCACCCTCACATTAACAACTCCTATCACATTATAAATTCTTTCATAAGTTACCCAAAAAGTTTAAAAATCCCAAAGTGTAAGTGATGACGGTCTCACAATATCAAAAAAATTACATTATAATGTTCCAAATGGTCTGTAACTCATAATATAGATTGGGATTCCAATCCCTTATTTTTTTCCTAAAATTAAAATATTTTAAAACTATTTTGAAATATCTAAGGCACATATTCCTTTTAAAATTTAAAAATATTATTAAATAAATTTAAAATTCCCTTAAAAATAAAAATAACTTTGAATCCATTAATTTGTATTAAAATTTATTTAGAAAATCATAAGCATTATTTAATAAAAGCTTCAACTTCATAAGCACTTAATTAAAATAAATCAACCATGACCCAAAAAAATTATTTTATAACAAATATGGAAATCGATACAAGATAATTAAATAATCCCATTGGGATGTTTTATAGGGACTTTGACCATTAAAATTATTAAATCAAAAAATATAGGTAAAATCACATTGAAAAATATTTGTGGCAAGTTTTTATTTTATAGAAAATTATTTTATGTTTTTAAAAAAAATCATATACAACAATTTTTTAATTATAATTCATTTATAAAAATCATGAATTCCATGATTTGAAAAATAATATAAAATCAATGAAACACAAACATCAAAATACTTCGAATGATATTTCAACATGTCACCTTGCATGGTAAACACTGAAGTGGTCAAGGAAAAAACCTGTATGCATCCTAGCCAAGAAAACCCCAAGGCTAGAAACTTCAAAAACATGAACCCTTGATTGTATAGTGTTTTTTAGTTTTTATAGAAAGAGAGAACCAATTGAAATATAAGTAGAAGGGAAAAATAATTGAAATGAGAAGAAGGAGGGAGGGATTTCCTTAAAACCACTTGAAATATGATGGTATAGGGAAATAAATTAGAGGTGGTAGAAGATAATAATCATGGGAATCTAAGAGGATTAATTTGAATAAATGGGAGATGAGTATTGGTGAAAGTAATAAAAATAATAGAGGGATCATTAAAATGTCAACACAAAATGAAATATGGGAATTTCACAAGATATGATCGGACAGTATTCCAATATCTGTAACAATAATGTCGATGAAATTATTAAACTTATGACATAATACATAGTTTCTATTCACCATGAAAAAATCATATTACCATAGCATTATTAATAGTCACATAAAATGTTATGTTACATAGTTTCCACCGTGACTCTCATTAACTATGTGTTACCTATGTTCATAAACTATGAACATTCAAAAATGAAATAAGTGCCCATCTACATAAGGGTTCGCACATGGTGTTTACTAAATCATATAGTATAATCCATTTTCATAAGGATACCATTTATAATAGTCATCGTGGTAGTTTACAAAACTATACTGTGACTGTGAAAAAATCCTCCGAAGAGGACATGTTTAAAATGTTTAAAAATTGTTCACTGAAACATATAAAATTCCAAATTACCCCCATAATAATGTTAAATAAATAAAATAAAAGTATGACGGCTTGTTACATTCTATCCACCACAACTATTTCTATCCATAGAAATTCCATTGTCAGAAAGAGAAGATTACTAATCATGTAAACTTCACTAGACATAGTCCCTAATCTCAAGATCAGCAAATTAAAATCCTCAAGATGAAAAAATTCAAATCCTAAAAAAACACCAACAAAATAAAATCATTGATTAAACCGCAGCCATTTAACACAAATACCTAAGTGTATAGAGACCCATTAAGGTCTCCCCAGAATTCAAAATTCATATAATGTTGTGAAACAAAGGGAAAAACTTCTAATAAAGAACCAAAAAAGTTTATCCTCATCCACTGACCAAAACAATCGATTTCACAGATAATCTAAGTATAAATCTGAATGAAACAACACATGGTCTTCCAAATAGGAAAAATTGAACCAACCAAATCAAGAATACCATATAATGAACCAAAAATTCCTGGATGAAATGAGAAAGGAAAGGAAACCATATTCGATCCTCAGTAATAATATTCATGATAAATCTCATTGGTCCATCCCACCACATATGTATGCTTGGACCTCAAATATGAGGAATAATCTCATACTGAACGCTCAAAACATCACCATCTCCCTTAGGATTCCTTATAAATAAATCCTCAATATTTATTAAGTTACTATAGAACCAAAGTATTCTATAATTCAAAAATTCTGGAAGAATTATCAAATTACCCATAACCAAAACCACAAGGAATCTCACCCCAAATGGATAACTATATAACCACATTACAGTTAGTAATTAGAATTACTCCAATAAAACATGACAATTACCACAAAATTCAACATACCATAACAACTAACCTCACATGAGTTCTTAAAACGCACAGAGAAAACAACCATAACATAAGTAGATCTGAATTTATAAAAACAAGCACACAAAAATGACCAAATATGCCAAACCAGATCTATAACCAATATTTATTCTGATAAACCAACATGAATTATTCAAAGAGATATTTTGAAATGATACAACAATAACAAACTCTTAAATAACCAAATGTGCCCCCCATAAAATAATCATAATTAAAGAATCACATATAACTAATTCAAGAAAATGTCTACAAACAACTAAAGAAGATTGAAAAATTCCTAAATAGGATCCAATAAGGGAGAATATTATGACCCCGCCAATATATTTAGTGTTCGGGTGGAGTCTGGTTTTAGAGTAAACCACTGAAATAATTGAGAGGATTCACTTATGTACATACCTTTTTCTTTCTTTCTTGGATATTATGAGAGGCTTGATAAAATAGAACAAGTCCTAAATAGATTGAATTCAAATCTCATAATTTAGACAGTATAGCCCTATTAAAAACAGTGGTAAAATCCTAAAACTATAGACCCCCAAATAAATTCATATGACTAAAATATTTTAACATTAAAATCCCCAACATCTGTCAAAATTATAAAACAACTTCCACCATGGGATTTTTTAAAAAAAACGCCCCATTTTCTTTAAAATAGTATAACCTTGGATGAATTCTCCATTTTCCTCTTAAAATGTAAAAAAACCTATTAAATACTTAATTATAATTTGAATGAAATCCAAAATTTAATTGAATTTATTTTTAATAAATTTACATGAAAAACCAGTTTGAGTTTTAAAATATTTTCGAAACACCTTAATAAATGTAACTATTTTTTAAGAAACACCCTTAGAAAAAAGGGATTCTCTCATACCACCCACCAAAACTATTCTTAGAATCAAAGAGTTTGTCAAATTATCCCTATCAATTCAAAAAACCAATAATAACCTAAAATTAAAACATGGAATAACAAAAATTGAACACCAAAATTCAAAGAATAACCATTTCAAACACATCAAAATAGTATCAAATCCCCATCAATGTAATCCACAAAATTGTAAACCACTTATGGAGAATTATGTATCCAAGAGAGATAAAAATATCAAATTTTAGAATGATATAGTTAGATAAATAGTTTATCCACAAGAATAAAAACCCTAAAAGTTTATATTTAATATCCACAAAACTGTTCTTCATCGGCTTCACATGGTTTACCAAATCATTCGAGCTCACTATAAAACTCTAATTCCTCAATTCACCGTCACCCTACAATGCGAGGGATACCAAAAAATGACATACATAACTCAAAGAGGATTAAAATACTATCTTATCACATTAAAATAAATTTAATAATCAAATTATTATCAAATAAATGATCCAATCCAAACCACCCATCAAAAATCATGGTGTTTAAAGAGAAGGATCTTGTGAGGTCCTCCACTCACATACATTTCAATTTATAAAATTTTTTCTCCATAATATTGAGAAAAATATTAAATAACAATATAAAATCATAAAGAACATAGTCTATTACTATGATACATGGCCTTGAAACCATTTAAAAAAAATATCCCTATAAAAATATTAGTTTTTTAAAAAGATAACTTGTTTGATGGTGGATATGACATGCAACACTGAGCCTATACGAACCACATAATATTATTATTTAAATAAATCTATTTGAACCAATCAATTAAATTATCTTTTATAAATAATAGTAAATTATTTATTAATCATATATAATTTTACTACTCAATATTGATTACTAATTATTAAATATTCACTCAATTTTTAGTAAAGTCAATTTTTCTTTAAAAATAAACATTATCCAAAAATTATTTTGTTTCACTTTTTATTGACTATTATAAAATAATTATAGAAATTTTTGAAATGGTTTTTTATAAAAAGGACAATATTTTTCAAATAAACATGTCAAAATCAACTAAGGAATAAATTTTAGGATTTTTTTGAAATGGATAATTTTCCAGTAAAGAATGAAAATAATGCTTCTTAAAAACAATCAATTATTTTTAATAATTTAAGTAAAATAAAAGTATCATTGTTATTTAAATTTTATTTAAAATAAAAATGTTAATATTTATTTATACTTAATATAAATATTTACATTTGAATCATATTTACACAAAATTATGGTAAAAGATCATATTTTTACTTAAAATGAATTTTTTCATAAACACTATGTTTCACCATATCTCATAGTTTGAAATTGATATTAAATTTTACCAATTATCTAAATTTAAACTTGAAAATTTAATTACATTTTTTTAATCAAGTGGTTTGAATTTTGAAAATATAACCCTTTCATTTTTATTCATTATGAATGGTAACTATAGTTAAACTTTATAAGCACTATAAAGGTAAATAAGGTAAATTGGGTTTTAAATAATATGATAAGGACTATAAATTTTTCCCTAGAAATTAATTTATCATATTTAATTACTTTTTTTCAACTATTTACCTTTATGTCTCGATTATATGTCAGTTTTTGATGTATTTATTTTAATTAAACCTTAATTACATTCATGTAATATATAGAGAAAAAAATTCTACTTTCTTTATTCAAATATGTATATTTTTTGTGGTTGGGAAAAAAATTATGATTCAATATAATCAATAATATTAAATATAAATAAAATTTATATCATTATAATTTATTTCAAATTTTTATTTATTAAGTAATTATCTTAAATGCATGCACAATACTAAAACACCATTTATTTAATTAATATGGAAATTTAAAAAATGATTTTAAAAATTTCAAAAAAAATTTAATTTCAAGTAACAATTTTGTTTAAATAATTTTAAAGATACATATAACCTTTTATACATTTTTAAATGATTGTATTATAATTCCTCTCTTTTAATGATGGTTTTAGATTCAAATTAAATGAATTGTTTTAAAAATGACATAAAAGCAATTTTATAATAAATAATTTTTTATTAATTTTTTTAAAATTTATAATTATTATATTTGATAAATTTATTTAAATACGTTAGAAAATATAATTCATATTCCATTTATGGACAAATTTCCCTTTTATGGTAATTAACATAACACCATAAGAGTAAAAAACTATGTTATAATGGTAATCATAAAAATTGATTAACTCTAGATAAAACCAATACATAAGGTTAAAAAATATCCTAAACTTGTCCAATATATTTTATGAGTGTATTTCGACAAATATTCATCTAAAATTGGAATTATATTATTTTGGATCTTTTCTCCATAAAAATTGATTTCTATAACTTTAATATTTTAATAAATACAAAGAGTTCCCCACCCCTCAGATATAAAAAGGAATCTTCTCTTTTTTTCACACATTAAGAACCATTTTTTAGATAAAACATTATTGAATACCATGAAAACAACCCTTATAACAGCTTAGGGTTATTATTTTGGTCATAATACCAACCTTATCATGGTTAAGTTGGAATGAAAATTATGTTTCTTGAAGAATATTTATTGTCTATAACTGAGTGTTCATGATTTATTTCTTCTTCTACCTATTTCTAAGATTATTCAAACATGATGAAGTATTAAAGCTAGTATTGTACATATACTAAGATGTTATTATGATAATTTAATAACCAGTACCAATCTAATCTTCCATAAAAAGGTAAACATAAAAATTATTCATGTGTATGGCAGACTACCGCATCGCGAAATGATTTATTTGGTTATCCATTGCCTCCTATCATGATTTTTTATAAAAAAATATTTTAATTAAATACTTGATATTAATAAAATATTAATATTTTTTAAAAATTTATATATCATATATTCTCTTACCTTTTGATTCATTGAAAAATGAAAACATTGTCTGTGCATATGTGAGGAAAACTACCTCCATGAAGCAATGTGATTCGTTTTTCATCACCGTAGCATATAAATGGTGTGTATAAATGTGATTAAAGATATAATATACAATTTATGATATAATTATCCTAAAATAATGATAATATAATTCTTAAATTGTTTATATCCTTACCATTTTAATGTGGAAGCATTACTCATGTGTTTGTACGACCTACAATCTCCATAGTTGTAACATTTTTCATTTTTCATAACCATATTTCATGGTGGGTTTTAAAATTATAAGTTATCAAAAAGACTATTAAATATTTTATGACTATTATTATGCATATTATTAAGTAATAATCTCTTTGATATTAGTAATCATACTAAATTTATTTTAGAATATGATCCAAATATCACCAAAACATTTTATATAAAAAAAATGAGTAATTAATTGAATTTAACATGATAATAAAAAAAATGTAATGAAAAACATGAAAATGGTTCTTAATAAATTAATTGTCAAAAATATCATTATTTTTTAAGAAGATAAATAATGAATGCGATGTTTCGTACTAGAGGAAATGGATCTATTGAAACTACCCTTCTCACTGGGTTATGATCATTCTCTATCTAAATCACTTTCTACATATCATTAATGGTGGAATGATTTTAAATTCACTATATATTTCTATCACACATATACCTATCTTTTAATCATTACATTTATGGAGTAGAATAATACTTATGATTATTTCTCAAATTCAATATTCAAGAAAGCTCTTCTAATTATGCAATGAGGCGAGATTATGAAACCCATTTTCTTTGTATGGGTAAATATTTTGTTTATGAATTATGATCAATTTCATTTTTTGGTACACATAATAATTAAAAAGTTATTATTTGTGTTCTCAGGTAGTTATCCATTTCATTGGGTTGTTATTTTGTTTCATGAAATTATATTTATGGGATTAGGGAGTAAACCTAATCCATTATGGGACTCCAACCACTATGTGGTGTATTATTGGAAGTTAGCCTAATCTTATTATTATTTCTTGTTATGTTTTTTCTTACATAGGTTATATGTTTTCATGATCATGTGATATGATTTTTTATGTTATTATCCCATGTCATTACTCATGATCATTATCTTCTATGATTTCACGTTATACTTTTGACTCAAATGTTATATTTCCTTATCATTTTAACTCCCTTACTAGGATTTTTAGATCACACCTTTTTCCTATATATTCCGAAGGTTTTCCCACGTATTTTTGGGATCTCAAAGGTATTTAAAATATTATTATAGATATTCAAATAAATATTATTTATTTTCACATTGATTTTTTACACTCCTAGTCTTCCAAGACACTATCCCTTTTCAATTTGTGTCTTGTATTACTGTAAATTTATGCACAATATTATATAATAATATGTGTAAAAAGGATTGGGTTTCTATTATTTTTATCATACAATAGTCTAGATATTTTGGGTGATAATTAAATGATTAATTTAGAGATAAATTTATGGATAATTCAATGTATATTAAAATATCTGTTAATTTTGGTGAATTATAGAGAGGATGAATTCCATAAAATTACATCCATGTCTGGGTACAACAAGTGGATGTGGCTCTTGCATATCATTACCTATGGGAAATAACCATTATGGGAACATTTTAATACTTCTCCATTTTCACCGAGTACATGATAAAATACCTTTCTATACACATGGTTTGACACTCTGAGGGGTATATTATTTAGAAATTCACAAACTCTTTTTGAAACATTATTTAGAATTTGAAAAAATTGTTATGTTAAAACCCATAATAGGAATCGTTACTATAAATAACCCAAATTTAAACTTATTGAATCATAAGGTATGATATACTTACAATTTAAAATTTATACATATAACATTTTTTGTTTCACTATTTTATGGTAGTTAGTTAATGTATTCTCATCTTGTGTTCCTATTTTATAGTTAATGGAAGTAAATTGGATAAACTGTCCCAAATTATAATGTGATAGTAAATGTGAATATTTTTCTGTTGATATGTGTAACCTTATGGGAGAAGGATGTGAGAATGTTATATCAGTAATTCCTCACCTAGGTCATGTTTTGAAATAAGAAATAAATTATATTGAACACCATCCCTCTATAAATAAATAATAAGTTGCAGTCAAATAATATATTTGAAAATAGGATCCAAAAATTTGTGGATATATGAATCCCCTTATCACAAAATAATTTATTAACTCCATTGAGAATATATTCATTGACCTTTAATGCTCATAATAATAGAAATTGTTTCTGGTAATTTATCATGATGAGGAAGAACCCTATTAGTTGTGGAAACTAATTAATAACATATAGTCAAAAGATGAAATTGATTCCCTGGAAAGATAATAAAAAATATATTTTTCAAATAAAAATTTTTCAAATAAATATTTTTCAAATAAATATTTTTCAAATAAATATTTTTCATAAACTCCCAGTCTTAAAATGGATGTGTAGTTTCTAAAATTAAATTTTATGGACTATGTTTCTATCAAGGAGTATGAGGAAATCTTAGGAAGTCAAGAACATTACACCTACTTATTTTTCATAAACATAAAATGTAAGGTGGGCCATTTATTATATGGGTAAATGTAAAGGCTATGAGATATTTTTAGAAAATTGGGACATTAATAGCTATGATGAGAATTTATGTTGGGACTTCAAATTTGAGATGAATATCAGTGAATCTTAGGTATCTCATGGGATTTCAGATGATAATTTCAAATAAAAAATTTCTTATGGGAGGATCAATGGATCAATATAATGGAGGAAAAAAACTGAACATCCCACATACCAAAGGTGTTGTAAGAATAATCGTGGAATCTATCATAGGGAACCACAATATGCTTCAAATGTGGAAAAGAGGGGAATTTGGATAATCAATTTCAAAAGGATATGACAAATACATATAATATGATATAAGCATAGAATATTTAGATCATCATTGAACCAATGATAAAAATTTTAAAATTTAAGGAACATGGGAACTACACAATTCCATTCCCTATTATTGGGGTCGTCAAAGACAATTGATGACAACATCCTCCAATGCTTAAAGATAAAGGAAGGAAATATTTTATCATTACTACTAATGTGGATCCCGATAATGATATGGAGATAGGGTTGTGTCTAATTCATTCAATAATATTGAACATACTTTTAGATTCTGGTTCTATGCATTTTAATCATGAATGCTTAAATGAACTATTCAAAAACCACATAAAAATGGGGTATATCATTCTGTGGGAAACAAATATGGATCAATTGTTGTATCCCATGTATATCACTCTTATCTAGACATTTTTAGTGAACTAACTCTTCTATAAATTCTTGTATTTTATCCTTCATAAGATTTTTATGATAAATTGGGGAATGATTTTTTTCATTATATAAAGTCAACATCAGCTATTGAGAGATGGCGATCACTCTTTATTTCATAAGCAATTCCCAAATTATATCAATTTGTAAGTATTTTTCTTCATATATCCTATAATATTGTTCAAAGGTGTGGGTATTGTTTCCTGTTGAGAAATTATAAATAGAAAAAAAATTATTTTGAAAAATGAGTGAGTTTTTCTTGAAGACATACCCATTATGAGGGATTATACATATCTATTCCCAAAAGAGTTTATTGGTCTTCCTATTAAAAAATACGTTTATCTATCAATTAAAATTCAAAATGGATCTATTATAATATATAATAATCCTTATAAAATGTCCATAATTGAGTTGGTAGAACAAGAAAATATGTTTCCAAAGAATGTAGAAGAGGCTGTTATAAACCTGAGTGCTTCACTATGGGGTGAACTGGTCCTCTTATTAAATAATAAGGATAGATTATTACGTCTATTTATTGATTGTTGTGAAATAAGAAAATCATAATAAAGAACAACTATTTCCCGCCATAGATAAATGAATAATTCAATCAACTATGTGGACACATGTATTTATCTAAGCCGGACCTATCTTCTAGATACCATCAATTAAATGTTATGATGGAAGATCTTCCAAATACATCCTTTTGAAAAATGATTAGAAAAAATGTGTTCATTGTGATTCCATTTAGACATATTAATGATCCATCATTCTTTATGGAGAATATTAATATAGTATTTATAAATTACCTCACTAAATTTGTGGTATATATTATAGATTATATAATTATCTAAAGAAAATGAAAGGATGCGCATGATAAGAATTTTAATAATGTCCTAAGTACTATTTGATAATAGAATCTATATCAGAATTATAATTATTATTAGTTATGAATCAATAATGTATCATTCTTGGGGAATTTTATCACCAACAAAGGGATATCTATGGAGCCTTTAAATATAATGAAACCCGAGGCATGAACTAGGTCAGCATCAATAATATATATCCAAATTATTCACGGACTAGATGTATATTACCTATTATTATATAAAATTATGATGATTTAAAAATGAGATAAAAATGAATCAGAAGGTGGTAATTTTTGTATGTACTAGTGAATACAATGAGTGATTTTATGAGTTTAATATGAGTTTTTTCACTACAACAGTTTTCACATTTAACTCAAGTGGGGAACCTTTCATGGTTTATAGTGATTATTCAATAGATGGGTTGGGATGTATTCTAAAAAAATCACAAAGTGATAGCATTAAACTCATGTCAATTTATAGTTCATGAGAGTAAATATAAAACACATGATCCATAGTAAGTTGGATTGATATTGTCCTTGGAAATATTGTGAAATTATCTCGATGGAGAGAAGTTTCAAATATAAATGTTTCAAAAGATCAAAAAATATATATTCAAACAAAAGGAACACAATATACACAATCAAATATGGTTAGATATGATCATTAACATTAAATTATTATTCCATTTCAATATTCAGAATGAAATAAAAGTTATATATTTCTAAGTAGGAAGGATTCAACATTATTATCAATGATGAGAATTGAAAAGGATCCAATCATATTGACATTAAAATTAGTTCCATGGGAATTATAATGCAAGTAAAATAATCAATACTTTATGAAATGATTTCTCAATTATCCATTTAGAAGTAGAAAATTGATTATTTAAGACATGTTGTACAAATTATAAGGAAGGCGGAAGCTATTTGAAAATCAAATGACATTGAGCTAAAAATTTATGAAGAATGAATTATAATATTTTGGAACAAATTATCTATTACATGAAATATAGGGATAATGTAATATTTTTTAAATGATTCATATAGCTTGACCATCTCAATCCACCCAACGAGCAGAAATATATATTGAGATATTTGAGGCAAATATTGATAAAAAATTATGAAGAAGTAGATTATATAATTTACATCGATGTTTATAGTATGTTATCAAGAAAATTATGAAATGAAAAATTCTAAGGGGATGATGCAACCATTACCCATAACTACATGAAAATAGTAAAAATTACAAATGAATTTTTTACTAGACATCTAAACAAATCAAGAGGGGTTATATTAGATATGGTTTGTTGTCAATAATATTACAAATACTTATCACTTCATTTTTATTCAAGATGGTGAGGGACTCAGTCAACATGAGAGGATATACATTTGAGAAGGGGTGAGGATGTATGGAAAACAACAATTGATTTAATATGACTGATATTTATGATTTACCTCTATGTTCTAGAATATTATCAATCAAGCTCTAAATAATGAGAAGAGCATCAGTTAAAATTATCCCGCCAAAATGATTCCCAATATGAGTTGACTATTCAAACACTGAAATAAATGTTCAGAGAATTCTTGTTGGTCTTTAATGGATGATGGGATAAACATATTTCTTTGGTTGAGTTCTCCTATAATAATTTATTTCACTCAAAAATCCAAATGGTTACTTAGGAACCCTTTGTGGTAAGAGCTATAGAACAAATATTCATTGGGAAGATGTTGGTGAATGAAATAAATTTCGACCTAAAATTGTGGAATAAATGGTAAAAAATGTCAAGACCATCTAAAGACACGTCATAGAAAATCAGAGTCTATAGAAGAGTTATAATGAAAATAATAAATGAGAAATAGAGTTTAAGGTCTTTGATAAATTGTTTCTATACATGCCTCCATCTAAAATTGTGTATTAAATGGTAAAAAAGGTCAAGACCATCCAGAAACATGTCATGGAAAATCAGAGTCTATAGAAGAGTTATGATGATAATAATAAATTAGAAATAGAGTTTAATGTTTTTAATAAATTGTTTATATAAATCCCTCCATCTAAGAGAGTCGTGAGATTTACTAAGAAGGGAAATCTAAGCCCCATGGACATCATCTCCTTTAATATTCATGATCGCATCAGAGGTGTGGCTTATCAAGGTTTGTTTCCACTAACCCTTTCTCAAGTAAACGCCATATTTCATACATCCCTCTTGACAAAACGCATACATGGTATATAAAATTTATTGAATTCATAGGATTTTCAATTGGAATATTATATCTCTTATGAGGGAGATCTTGTGAAAATCATAGATGGTAGAGATAACGTTATATGAAACAAGATAACCAACTTAGTCAAAGTACCATGGAAGATCCATAAATACAAAGAGGTGATCAGGGAACTAGAGGAATCCATGAAGGATAAGTAACATCACATATTTTCACCTTATTATATAACATTACATTTCAAGGTTAAATTTATTAATGTGTAATAATATAATAGTATGTTTTAGAAAATTAAAACTATATTTGATAGTGTATATGACACTAACATAGAGCTTAAAAAACATGAAATATTATTATTTAAATATGACCATTATAACCTCGCCATTAATTTCCTAGGTATGAATAAGATTATATTATTTATGAAATATATACAATTTTCATACTAAATATTGTTAATTATTTAGTAAATAATAACTCAATTTTTACTGAAGTCATTTTATTCTTAAAAAATATATTTTCTATAAACTCATTATTTATTTATTTTTTTTGAGAAAATATAATAACTAATTTTCAGAAATTTAAGAAATATTATTTTATTACAATTGAATACTTTTTTAAATGATCAAACCAACATTATCTTGGGGTGAAATTTTTGGATGTTTCTAAAAAGTGACAATTTTTAGGGAACAGTGAAAAATGCATATAATTGTAAAGAAGTCATCTGTTTGTTATAAATTAAGTAATTTTAAAGAACAATTATAATTTAAATGTAATTAAAATTTTAAAAATCTTTTAATTTATAGATATTTAAATAAAATAAATTACATTTGAATAATCTTTTTAATATATTTTTGTGTATGTTAATTTCTGGATATAAAAAATGAAATTTTTAAGAAAAACCATTTCTCTTCATCTATTTTGGAACTTGTTTTAAAATAAATTATTCCACATTTATAAATTTTATCTTGAAAAATTCCTTCCATATTTGGAATAATGAGGGCTACATTAAGTAAATAATTTCCATTTAGTTTTATTCATTATAAATAGTAAGTGTAATTTAGTATAAACATCTTGGTAAGGGTATTCCTTGTAAATATGGTTAAAAATAATACGATAAATAATATAAATTTACAATAAAATATGCCTTTATCCAATTTTATGAGTTTGTTATAAAAATTTTATCCGAATCTCGAGTATATGGACACATGCCTCGATAATTATTTGATTTTGATCTTTATAATTTTTTAGAAAAAGATAAAGAAAAAATTTAAATTTCTTTCTTTTAATCTCTATAATATTTTTTTGATAGGGATAATAATAACATATGTTTTGTTATAAATAATAATATTAATGATAAAATATTTTTTCATGTAAATTTATTTCTAATTTTTAGTGACAAAATAATTACCTCAAATGCTTGTGCAATGCCGAAACATTATTTATTAAATTATTAGAAAAATAAATAAATAAATTTAAAATTTTTTAAATTAATATTTATTGAAATAATGATTATGATTATTGAGTTTTTCATATTAATATAACCTATTATATATATTTTTAATTTACCGTATTCTATTTAATTTTTATCATGTTTTTTCAAATTATAAACAAATGAATAGTTTCATAAATGACAATAACATAATTTTATAATTAATCATACATTATTAAATTATATAAATTTCATAAAAACTTATCCCCATAAAGTTTACTTGGACATGGTTAAAAATATAAACCAAGGTGCATTTATCTACCACTTTTCATTTTATATAAATTCTCTTGACCCTTAAAGAGTAAAAAACTTTTTTGAAGTGGTAATCATCAAAAAGGGTTTACATGGGTTAAAACCAATATATTAAGGTAAAATAAAACTTAATATTTTTAAATTTTTTTTATTAGGGTATCTCATCCCATAATCATAATATATTCTAATTATTTTAGTTTTTTCCTTTTTTTAATGAATATTAATATATAATTTTTTTCATATTTTTAGAAATTCCCAGAGTTCTCTTCCCCCACATGTTTAAAGTGTTTTGGTGGAACAACAATTTTGAGAAAGAAACCTGGGAACTCGAAGATGTGATGAAAAAAAAGTACCATCATATCTCTTATTGTACAAATGTAATTTTAAGGGATAATTTTCTGAAATGGATGGATTAATAAACTCCTTATTAAGTAATATGGTTATAGAAAATACATTCACTATTTTGGTTATATTAAACTAATATATCCCACTGGATTTAAATAACCACTAAGAATATTAAACATTAAAAAAATAGTAAATATACATTTAATATTGACATTAGTATATATTTAGGGTTATGATAAAGTACAATTGACATTGATGGAAAACTAATGGTATCAACCAGTAGGGTCATACAATATAAAAAAAATCTTTCACATATTTCAAGGGTGATGAAATTACATGGATTTTCAATTAGCCATCACCAAGAACAAATTATAAAATTGAAACACAAAAAAATATATTTTACGGGACAATTTCAAGGTTATTTAGATCATTCCCCAAACCAAGTTCATCAAACGACCCCAAGAAAGTTCCACCATATAACACATAACCCTTAGAGAATATGATGGTGTAATAAGGGGATATGAGTCTAACTCTAGTAATATGGATGTTAATATTTTATTTTTAATAAAATAATAATTATTTTTATCTATTTTATTATTATATTATAAGTTATTATATAATGAGATTGATAAAATCTGTTCTTATATAACGAAATCAAAATTAAATATTTATGAAAAATATAGTCCCAATTAAGACACTCATTTAATAAATTCTATAATTCTTGAAATTAATTTTCATCTAAAAAAAAATTCTTAATAAATAATATAAATATAAATATAAACTATAATATAATTTAATGATGTCCAATGTAATTTTTATAAGGATCAGTAAATTTTATTATCGTAAAACCAATTTTTTCTATTAAATATATTTTTTGTTTAAAATTTTAAATTATATTATATAAAAAATAATTTTTTGAAGATATTTTATTTTAAATCAACATGTAAAAATTATTAAAAGTTTAATTTTTCAATGTTTTATGGGATATTCAATTTTGTTGCAAAAAAATTTAATTTGGTATAACGATATGGTTTTTGTCCAGAAATAGTAATAGCAAAAAAGTGATGATATAATGATAAAAAATACATCCATGACAAAATATATATTTTTACTTTAAAAAGTGTGTTTATAATTTATTTGACTAATTTTATAAACCCTCTATGAATCCACTAAAACTAATATAATTTATTAATGTATTAAAATTGATTATTTTTGGACATGAGTCACTTCTACATCACCAATGGTTTTATTTTCATATTTTAGTGCCATGAACATATAAAATAATAAAAAAATTATCATTTTTCAGAAACCATTTCCTTATAAATGTGATTTTTTTTGGATTTGAGTATTTTATCATATAGATTCCACGATAGAATATTAGAAATTAATAATGATTCCCCTATCTATTTCTATAAATAGACACCCAGACTCTCATTCATCATCACCAAAAACCTAATTAGTATAAATTTTCACTCCCTATACCCCTATAAACCAATCATAATTTTTTCCCATGATCTCAATATGATCCTTCTGAATTTTTAGAAGTGAAATCTCCATGAATGGGATCCTCTCCTCTTCATTTTTATTTAATCACATTATTTAAAATATACTTCATTAAATTAAATTTTTCATGTTGTAATGTGATTTTAAACAACATTTTTACTATAATTATGATTTTAAAATAATAATAGACCACTTTTCACTCCCACCAAACCCTTCTATTAATCATTATATACACCTGTTATGCTCCTTAAATTATTGTCTGATTTTTTTATGCCAAAAATTTGTGTAGTGACTTTCCATCCCCATTTCCACCCAAGAATAATCACATAGATATACAAATCATTATTTAATTTAAGACTAGTATATATGTAATTGAAACTCCTTAATCATGGGATTAAAAGTGAAAAAGTTTATTCTTATGTTGATTATCTATGCGGCATACTAATGCATGTACATGATATGAATGTGATGGCTTTGACCAAAATTATATTTCCCTCCAACAAATTGGTTAAATTTTTTAACTCATAATATTACATGTATGGTGAATGTGAGGTTATCATAAGAACAATATGTTATAATTTATTGGTGGTTTTCCTTGACTTATTCATATGATGTCATGTTTTGTGGTGCCTCCACATTCCTAGGTTGTTGTGATGTTATAATCACATATCATGATTTGATGATCATTAGTATAATTTTAATCCATTTTATGTCACCTTGATATACCTATTGAAGAACTTTTTTTACTTTCATCATGATATGCTTTGATTTTTACCTTACTGGGCTTTATATATCATCTTATTCTTATGTATGTACCAAGGTTATCCCACGTAATTTTAGAATAGAAATTAAATTTCAATAAAATATTATAGAGATTAAAATATAGTTTTTGAATATATATTTTTGGGTAATAGGTTATGTGTATATTTACAAAAATTCACAAGCCATTCAATATTTTGTGTTTTTATTATCTGTGTCTCTATATAATAATTCACTAATTAATGTTAAAAAATGATACAGATCCTGATAGTTGGTATTAGTGAATGCTTATGTTTTTTTGGATTATGATTTGAAAACATTATCAAAAGCCTTAGGGATAATAATTATAATGGAAATATAGCCTTAAATTATGTTATAGTATATATTCTTAGGTTTAAAAGAAATAAAATACATTTCTATATACTATAAATATATGTGGCTCAAAAAATGTTGTACATCGGGGTAATTACCCTAAAAAGTGAGCATTGGGAATGGACTCTATGGTCACATGGTGTAGGAAAAATTTAAATTGTATATACATGTTTTGTAAATATTAAGAAACATTCATTGGTAACATCGCAATCTCTTTACAAATCTTTATTAAGGTAATAAAATTAACAATAAATTTTATGATAGGAAATGCACCCTATAAAACATATACTAAAATGATGAAATTACTAGGTTATGTAATGTATGTAATTTATATATTTTCCCTTTAATGCTGATATTTTCACTTTTATATGATTAATATATTGAACATTCAAATCCCTAATTTACCCTTTATTATAGTTAATTGATGGAAATAAGAAGAATTGAGTCAAACAACCAATGTGATAAGAGACGTATGAAGGGGACACCCAACCCAATGGGAGAAATAGCCGAGTACATCATGATAATACTTAATAAATTACAACAAAATATGAATAATAACATGATTTATTGGAAAAACAACATCCACCTATGAATAAGTATTCTAAAATTGATACCTTAATGTGACCAAGGCCTTCAACTTCTTCTAGAGCTTCAAATATTTTAATCACCTAGCAATGCATCAATTGTGTTGAAAATATCTTCATCACCCTCAATTATATAAGAAAGATAATCTCATCCTGGATGATTATATTATGGAGGGAGAAGATGATAAATTTTAGAAATTGAACCAAAACATGAGTATCTAGGAAAAGATCGAAGTGATATTGTGGAATTAATTCTATAATAAAATTTGGATAAATACTTATCTCATACTCACAAATATAAAATAGTGTGGTATTTCATTATCCTCAATAAAGTATTTATTAATCCCTCCAAACTTATGAGAAAGCATTCATGAGACATTCATGATATGACTCTATTTTTCATATTGACCCAAAATAAATTTATTCTTCTTATTTAGAGAGATAAAGGCTAGTCTACATACATATTTGTTAGTTGAGTAAAATGATATTTTGAAAGGATTTTTTCAACATTCCCTCAATGTAAACAATGGATAAATAAGAATTTTAAGGGTCTCATAGGTCTAGAGATAAAAATCATTGAAAATATATTAATTCTAGGAGAGTGATGAAGAAATCTCATGGGGGAAAAATTAAAACATTCCACTTTTAAATAGTGTGTGATAAAGAATATAAAAATTCACCTGTAGTGGAAAAGGAAATGATTTATGTGTGGGAAGTAAGGGTACCTCTCTAGAAAATTTAATTGGGTGAAACCCAACAAAATTTAAGAGTAATAAAATTCTTGAGTCAACCCCTAGCCTACGATCCAATTTTTTAATTTCAATGAATAAAGATACTATGTGAATCGATGCACTAAGACAAGTGTTTTCAAACATAACCAATGAAAAAAACTTCTAATTACTATAAATAAAGGGACAACTTATACCATCATAACTACAATGGTGGATCCCAAAAATGAAGTGTATATTAGTACTGTAGTCATTCATTCATGGATTGTGAGCATTCTCTTTGATTATACATTTACACATTCTTTTATGTCATGCATGTTTAGTAGATATATTCAAACCCCACCAAAAAACATGGAAGTATAGATATGAAAGAAAATTGAAAATGGGATATTATTTCATCGAAAGTATATAACTTCACATATATCAGTCTTAGATAGATGATCTTCCTAGTGAAACTTCTGATTCTCCCTTTTGTAATGTTATATAAACTTATCGGTATGGATTATATTTCTTTATATTGAGCCATAATAAATTTACCAAATATGTAAATCACCCTCCAAATCATGAATCACTGTATCATTGTATACAATTTGACGGAGGTAGATGAATCACATTTGTTTAATCTTCTCAAGAATGGATATTATTGCACTATGAGAAATTATATAATGATTAAATGATTTATACTATGGGAAATATCATCCTTGATGACATTCCCATTGTGAGGGAATAATCTACTATGTTTCTCATTGAGTTTTCCAGCCTTCCTCCTAATCGTGTGGTTGAGTTTCTTATTGAACTTATAATTACAATATTACCAATGTCCATGAATCGATATAGAATGGACACTATCTAACATAATGATTGGATAAATAAACTGCAAGAGAATTAATATGGCTGGTTTATACACCCATGTGTTTCACCATGGGGTACACCAATCCATTTATTATAGAAGAAGAATGGGTAAATGTGACTCTACATTGATTATAGTGAGCATAACAAGATCATGCTAAAGAATACATACCCCTGGTAATGGATTGATGACTTTTTTTATCAACTATGTGGACCTCAATACTCTATACGGTGGATCCTTAGTCAATATATTATCATGTAAAGGTGAAGAATGTGAATATCCAAAAGTCTTATTTTTAACATGGTATGAGACCTATGAGTTCATAGTGTTCCTATTCAGTCTCATTAATTCTATAGCTATCTTCATGGACATAGTTAATTGATACATTATGAATTACCATTAAAAATTTGGTGTAGTCATTATAGATGATATTATTATTTACATTAAAAGATAAAAGGTTCTTGATGGTAATTTTAAAGATATACTAATTTCCTTGAGAAAGTAAAAGTTATATGAACAACATAGAAAATCAATGTTTTAAATGGATAATGTAACATTCATGGGGACTGTTATCAAAAGAAAATAGATATATGTGGATCCTTTGAAAATAGAGGTTATTTAAGGATGGTACATACCAAAATATGTGATAGAGATATATAGTTTCCCTAGAATATCTGGGTACTATTTTGGAAATATGTGAAACTTATAATGATTCTTGATCCAAAAAAATATAATGTGGACAGGGGTGTTCTTTTTTCTAGAATGATGACAATGGGGAGAGAATTAATTTGATAAATAAGTGTTTATTCAATACACTTATTCTCATATTTTCCAACAATGGGAAATGATTTGTGATCTAAAGTGATGTTTCTAAAAAGTTATTGGGTTGAGTACTACTGCATGATGTAAATGTGATAGCCTATAACTTCCACCAATTAAATATCCACAAGATGAACTACCCAATGCATGATTTGTAATTGGAAATATTGAACATAATATTTATGATTTGGAGACATTGTCTATACAAGGATAACTATGACATATATATTGATCATAAAATCCTTATGTATATATTCACACAAAAAATATCTGAATTTTCACCAATGAAGGTCATTAGTGACGATCAAGGATTATTATTGTTCAATACATTATTATCCTAGTATGTAAAATGAAGTGGAGAATGGTCCAAATTTAAAGAACCTTATAACCCTTACCATGACTAAGGTTTGAATGGAGCCAATCATCTTGGAATTGAAAAGGAAATACCTAGGAATCCTAAAAGGATTTTCATCCTAAATTTTTCCAAATAACTAAGAAACAATCCAATCCTATGTGGATCAAAGAGGATATAAATAATGTTGAAGATCTACATAAAAATATAGTGAATACTGTAGAGTTAAATGTTTCTAAATAAGGATTTGTAATATTTGGAACACGAATATGTGTCCCATAAAATCTTGAACAATAAAGGGGAATTCTAGATGATTCACATAGATCATCATTTTAATTCATCTAGGAAGAAATATGATATACATAGATACTATGAAAAACCAATGGAGGGGTTGCCTAATGTGGGAGATTATATAATTCTTATCATGATGCTTAGTATGGCAACAAGTCATTTCTGAATGATAAAAGTATAATGGTATGAAGAAACCATTTCCCATACCATAATGGAATTAGAAAAAATAACCATTTATTTCATCACAGGAAACCCTAGGATATCTAAAGTCCATAATTCCATTTTCATCATAGTTGATCAGCTTACAATGTCAGTTAATTTTTTTACCATCAGGGAAGAGTTATATATTAACTAATTTAAAATGATAAACATATGGTAAGAGTTAATACTACATTTATTATAACTCTCCATTGTATCTGATCAAGATATTACGTTTACCTCATGGTTCAGGAGAACCGTACTGTAGGATTTAGATACAGTTATAGGTTTTAGAATATTTTATCACCCATAGGAGGATTGTTAGTCTAAAAGAACCATTGAAACTCTAGAAGATATCTTGAGAAGATATTCAATGGATTTTAAGGTTATATAGTTCATCACCTTTCCCTAGAGGAGTTCTCATGTAACAATTGTTTCCATTATATTAGTACAATGAATCATAATGAGGATAATTATGAGAAGAGTTTTCATACTCTAACATTATGGTATGATCCTTTAGAGAGGATGTTTATGGGATATGATCTTTTCCAATATATTATGGAGATGCATAAAGCCATTAAAATTTATATATAAAAAATTGATCGAAAATATATTTAGATAATCACTGATGAGACATGGAGTAGGATGTCATGACATGAACCTAACAGGTGCCTATGCAACACCTACCACAGGCCCAACTCCATAGGACATGGGGTATTGACAAGTTATTAAAGGAATATCCTAAATATTAGTACATTTCCTAATGTACCCATATGAACACACCATACAATATCAATAGTGATGTGTAGAGGAATTATAATAAAAATATACAACATTAATAAAGAAAACAAAGCTTATAGAACCTCTGGGGTGTACAAGACTATGATTGTGTAAACTGAAAAGTGATGGGAAAAAATAAACTCCCAACTAGAGATATGTACCAACAAGAGAAAATTGAAAGTAAAATACTGATATATCCTAGGTATGGACCTCCAAAACATAACCACTATATCTTATCCTCAAGGCCTAGTATTCGTAATCTCCTCTGAGGTGACTGTCTATATGTCTTCCACATTTATAATTAATGAAACGTGTATAAAAATCCCTTGAATGGGAGAGTATATACGTAAATGTTAGGACACCTCAAAAGAAAATGGGGGAGAAGTAATAGATAAAATAAAAATATAATTATAGTAAATAAAAAATAGGATACAGATCAACCCAAATCAAGTGAATGATTAACATCATCCATGCATAGGGGGATAAAAACAATTTGTAAATGGAATGCACATAGAGTTATTTCCACAAATAGCAGAAGACTAACCTCATTAAACCATCAGAAAATAACCCAAAAATGAACAAGGAATAACCCAATCATCTTCACAAACCTGGGAAAGGTAGTAACTAAATCCAAATGTATAGAAACACACACACACACACACACACACACGTATATAAAGTAAAATAAGCACAAATGAGAGAGTAAGGGCATATCCATACCACAATACATCAATGGAAAAGTTTCACCAATGGTTCTAAAAGTACAAAAAATGATTCCCAACATCTCATATGTTTTCCCAATAGAAATCATCATTATCAAGACATGGCTTATCATTGTATATAAAAGTAGACCATCCAGAATCTCTAGGTAGAGGACTCCTACTTCGGTACAATAGGGGGTTCCATTCAGTGGATAGATAGAGAAATAATACCCTCTTCCAACAAGAATGTTCCACTGTAATATTCATTCAAAGAATGATAACCTACCCAGCCAGATCATTTCACTCTTTGGATAGATAAAGGACCATACTCTATTCCAACTGGAGGGTTCTAATGTAATAGCCAATAGAGGACCCAATTGCAGAACAATTGGAGGAAACCACTCCATGGATAGATAGAGGACATAGACCTTATTCGAAGAGGTGGGTTAAAATCTTATAGTCATTAGAGGACCCATTACAAACCTATTAGAAGTGTTTCACTCTCTCATGCTAGATGACACATCTTCTGAATCCATAGGAGGGTTCCACTCCAGTATTTTGTAGAGGACCCATGCTTAGCCTAGTTGGAGGGTTTCACCCTAAAATACACTATAGAACCAATTACATAACTATATGAAGGGTTCCACTCTAAATGTCAATAGAGGACCCATGCAAATTTGAGAAAGAGGGTTCCACTAAAAAAGTCCTTGGGGACCCATGCCCAACCCGCCTGGAGTGTTCCACTCGGGCTACCTCTCGTGATCTTGTGTGGTCACTCCCATAATCATGCCTCACCTAAACAAGTTCCACACTCAGAGTATCTTTTATCATATCTCAAAATCCACTATGGAGGGAAAAATGAAATTGTAACGACCCGAATCTGGAGCCCTTCCACTAGTGCCCCATACCCGGTTTGCCACATGACCTCAAGTGTGTTTCCCCAAATGCCAGAGGTTTCCAACTAGTAGTGAGGGCCTTGGTGAGCCAGTGGGGAAACTAGGCCCTCATTTGGTAAAGTATGCAGTGAAAGAATATGCATAAACAATAGCGGAAGCAGTAAATAGCATGCAACAACTAAACTGAGGTAAGGCAATGTCTGATATAATAATGATGCAGAATGGTACATGTATCTATGGAAAGCAGTAAGAAAAATAATGTTCTGAAATACAACTGAAACCAAAGTACTAAATGTAAATAGCAACTCCAGCATCATCGTGGGCTAAGGCCCAGTCCCATGCTCTCCTACTCCTACTAGCAATCAAGTAACCAAGGTAGAAGGGCCATAATCCCTACCTATACCTGCAACCATATAATCTCTTTAGGATGAAAAGCAGGACACAAACAGGGTGTGAGACTAATCCCAGTAGGGAGCCACCACAAGATTTATGCCTTACTATTAGTGAGTGATATAGAAAAATTAAAGGTAAATAAATGCAGTAAATAATTCTACCAATTACCATTCACATTCATTAAATTGCACAAGCCAGGAAAACTAGCAATGTTTTCTATTCCAAGATAAGCAAGTAACACAACATGTATCTAAAAAGACTACATAAAACAAGCAGTACAAAACCCAAGCTTGTTATTTTTCTTGGTAGACTTATCACAACCACCCATCAAAATTCACACTGACTCTCTGATAGGATTAAACTAGAATACCCCTATAGTCCAAAAAATAAACAAGGCACAAACACTCTGGGAAGCTCTTAAATCAATTCCCCTATGGTCTTGCAACGATAGCTACAGACAATCTGAGGAAGCACTTACATCTAATTCCTCATGTGGTCTCGATACGTGGGTAAACTAATAACACTCTGGGGAAGCACAATGTACTATTCCCATAGGTCCTGCGTATGAAACTAAAACAAACAGACCCTCTAGGGAAGCACTTAATCGTATATTCCCTCTTTGATCTCCCGCACCAGGTTCTCTCAGCCCTAAGCAGTCCAGTCGTGCGTAATCGACTATTAGCAGCACTAATTAAGTTAAGAAACTACTTGGATAAAAGAAACCGTACATCAAAAACATTTAACTAGCAGGCAACACATGCAATCAGTGATATCATGTAAACTAACAATTGCAATAGGGTTTCCTCACAAGCAATGGTGCCAAACGGCGATAAACCGCCAAACAGGGGAGGAAAACACCCACAGGGTGATCCTAAAACATGAAACCAAGCATAAATTAGCATCAATTCATCATAAGCTAACTATTAATCTAGGAAGATAATCAATAGGATCAAAATCTTACAACTGAGATCCTTGATACATGGGTATCCAGCACTTTTTCAATCAAAACAAAAAGAACTTCAACGTAGGGAAAAAACCACCTACCTCGATCCTCGGAGATTGATATACTTGAACCTCGACCCGTGAATTGGCCTAGAATGGATTAGATATGCAAAAATTTCTAAAACTCTCAACCTCAGATAACTCACAGAAGAGAAAGAATCAGGAAACGAGGCTAAAGAAGAACCAAGAACTCACTGCTTCGATTCTTCTGCAACTGATGGAATTTGATTCGGACAACCGGTGACGGATCGGTGGGTCGGAGAAGAAACGACCTCCTCAGACGTTCTGGACGAAATTAGGCAGAGAAGAAGATGTTTTCCGTCATTAGGCATGACCGAGGGTAGATTAATGAAATAAAAAATGTACACGATGTGTACTCTTAAAGTACACGGCGTGTAGTGGGTTTTCTTGCACTCCACCAAAATCGGCATCCACGTCACCCCTACACACCGTGTGTGTGGCCCGGACATGGCCAACACATGGATTTGAGTGGTAGAGGAGTACACATTGTGTACTCACAAAGTACATAGCATGTACTCTGAAAATTTCCAGATTCTCCATTTTTCCTTAAAAATCCCGTAAAAGAGATCCGTACCTGAAACTGAAGCTCTGGGTTCTTACAAACTTTCCCCCTTAAATAAATTAGTCCTAAAATTTCCATAGAAAAGTATAGATGATGAAACCTCGAACAACGCTGGCCAATGTGATCGCATATCAGCCTCCCTCTCCCAAGTCTCGTCCTGTATATGGCCGTGCTTCCATAGCACCTGTACCAGAGGAACAGATCGGTCACAGAGTACTTATGCACTATGATAAAAAATCCTGATAGGATGCTGCTCGAAAGATGCATCCAGCTCCAACTCAACCTCCTCTGGTTGAAAATCATGAGATGGGTCTGAGAAATACCGTCAAAGATGAGAAACATGAAAGACATCATGCATAGCCTGGTACCTCTAAGGTAACTACAACCTGTAAGCAACCAGCCTGACTCTCTCCAGAACCTCAAACAGCCCGACGTATCTCGGTGAGAGATTACCCTGTCTCTGAATCCTATTGTGACCCAACCTTGGTGCGACACTCAAGAAAAACTGATCCCCAACCTCGAACTCCAGAGGTCGTCTCCGCTGATCCGCATAAGACTTCTGTCGAGACTGTGATGTTTCCATCCTCCTCCGAATCAACTCTATTTGTTCTGAGGTCTCCTGAACAAGACGAGGTCCCAGCAAGGCTGCCTCTCCTACTTCTAGCCAGTATAAAGGTGATTGGAATGGCCATCCTTACAAATCCTTGTAAGGTTCCATCTGAATAGTCTCCTGAAAACTGTTGTTGTAGGCGAACTCCACCAGAGGAATATGCTTCTCCCAAAAACTGCCAAAGTCTAGAATGCAATCTCGGAGCATATCCTCAAGCACCTGGACCGTACGCTCGGATTGTCCATCAGTTTGGGGATGGTATGATGTACTCAAAAGTACATGTGTACCCAACGACCTCTGTATCCTCTTTCAGAAGTGCGAAGTAAAATGCACATCCCTGTCTGAAATAATGGAGTGTGGAACTCCATGCAGATGCACAATCTCTCAGATGTTCAACCGTCCCAGCTCATCAACACTGAAGGTCTCCTTGATTGGAAAGAAGTGTGAAACCTTCGTGTGCATGTCCACTACGACCCAAACCACATCATTTCCTTGAGGCGATCTCGGTAAACCTGTCACGAAGTCCATTGCGACATCATTCCACTTCCACTCAGGAATGGGAAACTACTGCAAAAGCCATGATGGTCGCTGATGCTCTGCCTTCACATACTGACAGGTGGAACACCGCATAACAAAACCATCCAAATCCTTCTTCATACCTGGACACTAGTACTAACAGTGCAAGTCTCGGTACATTTTGGTGACACCAGGATGAACTGCCCATGCTGAAGCATGAAACTCCCGCATCAGCTCCTCACGTATGTATGCTGAATCTCATATGCGGCCATGAAAACGTAGCACCTCGTCATCACCCAATGTCCACCCCAGAGTAGGGTCTCTATCTGACACACCCTCCCGTAGGACTAGGCCTTTAGGTTCTAATAGATGCCTCATTTGAACTCGATCAAAAATGGTAGAGGTAACAGATACAGAAGAAAGAACCGTCTGACCCTGTCTGTCGTGCACCTCTAAATGCATCTCAGAGAATAGAGCCATGAGTTTCCACTCACTGCTGGACTCATGAACTGCCTGCAACTGAGTCCTCCGGCTCAGTGCATCTGCCACAACATTGCCTTTCCCAGGCGTATATGCCAGCTCAAAGTTGAAAGACTGTATGTACTCAACCCACCTCCGCTGTCTCAGATTCAATTCACACTGCATAAAGATATACTTGAGACTCTTCTGGTCAGTATATAACATGAATTGATCTCACATGAGATAGTGCCTCCAAAAACGCAAAGCATGAACAACAGAAGCCAACTCTTGGTCATGTGTAGGATAGTTTTTCTCATGTGGCCTCAACTGTCGTGATCCGTACATGACAACACGATCTTCCTACATAAGCACTGCTCCAAGATCGATGTCAGATGCATCACAGAAAACCGTATAACTCCTACTCGGCTCTAGCAGAACTAGAATTGGTGCTGAAGTCAGTCTTTCCTTCAGATCCTGGAAGGCTGAGTCACAGGCTGCTGACCAAACAAACATCACCCCGTTCTTATTCAAGCCCATCAACGGCACTGCTAAGCATGAGAAGTCTTGTATAAACCACCTATAGTAACCAGCCATCCCCAATAAACTGCGTACCTCGAAGACATTATTCGGATGCTCCTAGGTAACTACTACTTCCACCTTCTTGGGGTCTACTGATACTCCTGTCTCTGAGATGACATGACCTGGGAAGTGAATCTCATCAATCCAAAAGTGGCACTTTGAGAGTTTAGCATAATGTGATGCTCCATCAGTGTACTCAAAATGATCTCAAGATGGGTTGCATGGTCGTGTGGAGTGTGATAGTACACCAAGATATCATCCACGAAGACCACGATGAAGGAATACATGTAAGGATGGAACACTCGGTTCATCAGTGCCATGAAAACCGCTGGCACATTCGTAATTCCGAACGACATAACCATATACTCGTAGAGGCCATACCTGCTCTTAAAGGATGTCAGAGGTATATCTGAAGGCCTAACGCACAGCTGATGATAGCCGGATCTCAAGTCGATCTTCAAAAACACCCTGTCTCCTCAAAGATGATAAAAAAGATCATCAATCCTCAGAAAAGGATATCAGCTCTTAAAAGTAAACTGTTTCAACTTCCAATAATCCACGCAAAGTCGTAAGGTACCATCTCCCTTCATCGAAAACAACACTAGTGAACCCCAAGGGGAAGTACTGGGTCGGATGAAACCCTTAGCCTGCAACTCCTCCATCTGCTTTATAAGCTCTTGCAACTCAGGCGTAGCCATCCTATAATGAGGCATGGATACCAGTGTGGCTCCTGGAACAAGCTCAATAGAGAAGTCTACCTCACGCTCTGAAGGAAAACCTGAAAACTCTTCTGGAAAGACATCAAGAAATCGATCAACCACTAAAGGAAAATCCATCTGAGAGGTCCCCTGATCATCCAAATATAAACTAGCAATATGGGTCGTAACTTTCCCCATCCCATGATGCTCTAGTCCAGCTGTGATTTCCTAGACATCCCATTCACCCTTGTGAATAAAAGACCCTCCCTCTCGTAATGTGAAACTCACCCTGAGGCGATAACAGTCGACAAAGGCCTAAAAAGGAACTAGGCAGTCCATTATAAGAATGACATCATAACCTGTCATCACTAGGACATAAAGATCCCACACGAACTGACACCCACCAACCTCAAGGGGGAACTCCTTGCACTGACGCACATTAGAAGTTCTATGTCCCAAAGGAGTGTCTAGTGTCAAGGTTTCCTCAGAAGTAAGGATAGTGAGTCTAAGGATCTCCACAGTGTGCATAGAAATAATTCTATGAGAAGATCCGGTATCGAAAAGTACATAAGATAAAACTGAGGCTACTAGGATCGTACCTCGAACTGGGGAAGGTACATGATCCTGCTCCCGATGAATCTGCTCTGCTGCAAACATCTGGCCAGTATTGTGGCCCTGTGTAGCAGCCTGATATCCCTGAGCTGATCCACCTTGAGCATGACCACCACGTCCACGACCTCTACCCTAGCCTGAACTACCTGAAGAACTATAGTCCCCAGTCTGCTGTGGTACTGGTAGTCTTGCTGCTGGATGAGGGGTAGAAACTGATCCTCCTTAACTAGTTGCTAGAAGAAGAACCCCGCAAAAACATTGTACATGACCCATCTTGCCACAAGCTCATCACTCCACTGGATCCCTCAGGCACTGAGATTTCTTATGCCTACACTTTCCGTAATGATAGCACGCCACCTGGTTTCCAGAAAGAAGATATCATCTACCAGAAGATATACCTCGCTTCCTCGGGTCACCTTGAGTAGACTCTCAGTGGCGCTTCCTACTATCAGTATGAAATGAATCAGCCTTGGATGTTGAGCTGACCTGGTCAATAGCTCCTGTATCCCTCAGATTTCATTCGGTGATCAGTGCCTGGTTGACTATCAGAGTAATAGAAGTCAACCGGAAAACGTTCACATGTGATCTAATCTCTGGTTTGAGGCATTCCTCAAACATCCCCGCCAAAAACAGCTCATCATTTCCCAGAACGGGAGCGAAACACTGTAACTCTGTGAAGTGGGAGGAATACTCTATAACCGAAAGAGTACTATGCTGTAGGTTCATGAACTCCCTGGCCCTGTCAGCCCTCAGCATCACTGGATAGATGTAATCGTAGAACGTATGCTGGAATTCTTCCCAAGCCATATTCCACTGGCGCCCTGCCTGTGAGAGTAAATCCCACCATCTCTTGGCAGAATCTCACAAAATTTAAGTCACGAGCTTCACCTTTCTGTCTGGGGGTGTCTCCAGATGCTCCATGATGGAAAGCATGGTTTCTATCCATGACTCTGCAACCTGAGGTCCTCCATCCCCTATGAAAGTGAGAGGATGCTACGGTTGGAAGACTCGTGTCAGCTCTGCCATAGACGGGGCAGGAGGCTGAGCTCCCTGGAAGGTCTGTATGAACCTCTTGAAACCCTCTCAGAACTGAGTGTCCACACCAGTGTTCAGAATAACTGTAGGTGCTATATCCGGAACAATCAGCGGAACTACTGGTAGTCCCTGGTCTGCTGTATCAGGCGTACGGTCACTGCCTGGTTCCTAATGTGCAACGGGAGGACGTCTTGGTTCCCTAACCCTAAATGGTCAAAATCACATTCCAGATTTAGGATTAACAAGGACATAAACACAAGATTACAAAATGGGAACAAGAGAGAGAAACACTTAAATTTGAAAAACTGAACTACATGGAATGTATTTAAACTACACGGCGTGTTTGTTAAATCCATTTACATGACGTGCAATTATGCCACCATTGGTCATGTAACATTCTAGACTACACGACGTGTTGTCCCAAAACATGGCGTGTACTTGGACTCCACTCCACTGCCTAAGTCTCTTTGCACGGAAAACCTACATGGTCCTCCAAAATCTAAACTACATGGCGTGTGCACTAAGGACATGGCGTGTACAAGCCAGGCTTCGACGACCCGTGTAGCAGGTTACACGACCGGCTACATGGCTGACCCCTACATGGCGTGTTCCGAACAAACACGGCATGTGTTAGGAAGGATAACACCGACATTTGTTGCTCAAGGCATGGCCGGGTACCCAGAAGAAACCTACACGACGTGTTCTTATAACACACGGCGTGTACTACACGAGTTTCCCCAACCCATGTTGTTCGTGACACGGTCGTGTACACAGTTGACCACCACATGGCGTGTACTTAAGGTACACGGTGTGTCCCTGGATTCCCTCTGACACCTCGTGTTTTTGTTCACACAGTCAGTAACACGATTTAGAAACTACACGGCGTGTATGAATAAGGTATACACCATGTATTCTGGGTTTTTCCAGGAAGTAGCTCTGAAACTGCTCCGAATGCCAGAAACACTGAAAAACAACCATCTATGTGCCAAATTCTGATCCATGAGGGCCCATACTCCCCACGAATCAATGCTTGGCATCATAACAGTGCATAAAACAAGTAAAAAACATAACAAACAATGATCCGCCTAATTCTGAACCTCGAGGGCCCATAACACCTCCAAGACCAGAGCTTGGCACCCATGCTAAACATGCTGTAAAGGATGTAATACTCTGTCACTGCAACAAGTATTTCTATCACAACAACTACCACAATGACATGTATAATCTATCAAGACAGCTATCACAACAACTTGCAATTCTAATGCACCATATATGGCATCGTAAAATGCATGACAAGTGATTTACTACCCAGTTCCTATATGATGCATGAGATGGAACACCCTCATCTCATCGGGTTGCAACCAAATAGAACCATAATCATATAAACTGTAACAACACAAAACATGTGCATCACCCAACAATGAAATATAATAAACCATAACACTTGAAAAAACTGAAAATTGCAATTACGAGGTAGTGTAGATTTTCCCTATACGTGGGTTAATTACCCCCGAGCACAGTTAAGTACTAACTACCCATTTCTTCCTATCCCTGTATATGGTCGCAAAACCGTAAGAAATTGTATGGAAAGAAAATTCCTCTGATACAACTTTGTAACGACCTGAATCTGGATCCCTTCCACTAGTGCCCCGTACCCGGTTTGCCACATGACCTCAAGCGCATTTCCCCAAATGTCAGAGGCTGTCGACTAGCAGCGAGGGCCTTGGTGAGTCAGTGGGGAAACTATGCCCTCAATTGTTAGAGTATGAAACTGAAGAATAAGCATAAACAATAGCGGAAGTAGTAAATAGCCTACAACAACTGAATTGAAGTAAAGAAATGTCTGAAATAATAATGATGCAGAATGGTACATGTATCTATTGAAAGCAGTAAGAAAAACAACGTTCTGAAATACAACTGAAACCAAAGTACTAAATGTAAATAGAAACTCCTGCAGCATCGTGGGCTAAGGCCCGGTCCCATGCTATCCAGCTCCGACTAGCAATCAAGTAGCCGAGGTAGAAGGGCCAGAATCCCTACCTATACCTGCAACCATATAATCTGTTTGGGCCGAAAAGCAGGACCCAAACAGGGTGTGAGACTAATCCCAGTAGGCAACCAACACAAGATTTGTGCTCTACTATCAGTGGGTGATATAGCAAAAGTAAAGGTAAATAAATGCAGTAAAAAATTCTACCAATTACCATTCACATTCATTAAATTGCACAACCAGGGAAAACCAGAAAAGTTTTCTATTCCAAGATAAGCAAGTAACACAATAGGTATCTATAAAGACTACCTAACATAAGCAGTACAAAACCCAAGCTTGTTCTTTGGCTTGGTGGACTCATCACAACCAGCCATCAAAATTCACACTGACTCTCTAGGTGGATTAAACTAGAAGACCCCTATAGTCCAGTAAACAAACAAGGCACATACACTATGAGAAGCTCTTACGTCAATTCCCATATGGTCTTACAACAATAGTGACATACTCTCTAAGGAAGCACTTACGTATAATTCCTCATGTGGTCTCGATACGTGGGTAAACTAAGAACACTCTTGGGAACCACAAAGTCCTATTCCCGTAGGTCCTGCGTACGAAACTAAAACCAAGAGACCCTCTAGGGAAGCACTTAATCATCTATTCCCTCTTTGATCTCCCGCATCAGGTTCTCGCAGCCCTGAGCAGTCCAGTCGTACGTAATCAACTGTTAGAAGCCCTAAGTAAGTTAAGAAACTACTTGGATAATAGATACCGTACATAAAAAATATTTAAACAGCAGGCAACACATGCAATCAGTGATATCAAGCAAACTAACAACTGCAATAGGGTTGCCTCATAGGCAGTGGTGCCAAACGGCGATAAACAGCCAAATAGGGGAGGAAAACACCCATGGGGTGATCCTCAAACATGAAACCAAGCATAAATTAGTAGAAATTCATCATAATCTAACAAGAAATCTAGGCAGATAAACAATAGGATCAAAATCCAACACCCGGGATACCTGATACATGGGTATCCGACACTTTTGCAATCAAAACTCAATGAACATCAACGTAGGGAAACAAACCTCCTACCTCGATCCTCGGAGATCGATATACTTGAACCTCGGCCCGTGAATTGGCCTATAATGGAGTAGATCTACAAAAATGTCTAAAATTATCAACCTTAGATAACCCACACGAGAGAAAGAATCAAGAAACGAGGCTAAAGAAGAACCAATAACTCACCACTGCGATTCTTCTGCAACCGATAGAGTTTGATTCGGACAACTGGTAATGGATCAGTGGCTCAGAGAAGAAACGGCCTCCTCGGACGTTCTGGACGGAATTAGGTGGAGAAGAACATGTTTTCTGTCATTAGGCATGACCCCAGGTCGATTAATGAAATAGAAAAAGCTCATAGCGTGTACTCTTAAAGTGCACGGCGTGAAGTGGGTTTTTTCGTACTCCACCAAAATTGGCCTCCACATCACCCCTACACACCGTGTGTGTGGCCCGGCCATAGAAAACACACAGCTTTGAGCGGCAGAGGAGTACACAGTGTGTACTCACAAAGTACACGGCGTGTACTCTGAAAATATCCAGATTCTCTATTTTCTCCTAAAAATCTCGTAAAAGAGATCTGTACCTGAAACCGATGCTTTGGGTTCTTACACACATTATTAAAGAAAAAATCTCAGGATAGCATACCCACTGGACGAAATAAAAGCGTAGAAAATGCCAATATGAGCAACTGACGTTTCGTCAAACGGAACTAAGGGATACAGAGCATGTGAGGGGACCCACACAACATGTGGTCCAACTCTATCACCTGGTTGTGTCTCTACATATACACAGATCTTAAACTATTTAGGGATATATATTGAGTAGGGAATCTACATGGAGTGCTCATGCTACTCGGGTTCATGCATGTGTGTTTGGGATTGTACATGTAACTATAATTTCTCCATATACTCTTCATGTGGCATGTAACTAGCCATGTTTGCATACTCCAGCAAATGGAATTCCTATGTCTACGTATTCTTAAATGAGGTCCTTCTTTTAAACTCTTCTATATGAATCATCTATCGTGGTAATAATTACATGATGTGTTGGAGATCTACCTATTGTTCCATGATTTTAATTACATAAAACCCTTTCCATTGAAACATAACTGCTACACGACAGGTGTTCATTGAACTAAATGGCATGTAGTTGTCATCTTCATGTAAATATGGTTTTGTATTACACACATTGAATCTGGATGTACAATTTGAGATATTACAACTTATCAAATCCAAAAATGGGGGCTTTAGTCTCAATTCATTATTTTCAGCCATCATTTCTAGATTTTTTTTACATTATTCCATGAACATTTTTCTTACTCACGAGACACAACTCTGCCACCCACCTTCCCTGATTCCGACATTGAATTAAAAAATTGATCACTAGGAACACATAATTTCTCCATTTCCATCACTAATTATTCATTTTATTCCTCACACATGAATTAGTCTCGATTATGGGGGTCTGATCAGGTTTGGTACCGCCCAAAATGGAAAAACAAAGACCACAAGTTCCAACTAGTGATTAATGCGAACAAAATGAGGGGGAAAGGAAAAAAGAATTGTTTTAGGCATTGATGGTCAAACATTACTGAAAAAAATTAACTAAAAGGATATTTAGGGTAATAAATCAAGAATAAAAAATATAAATTTCAATACATATGAGTCCGATATGATCTGCCACAGGAAGAAGGGAAAGCTCCAGAATCCTCCTAGAGTTTTTATTCTTGAAAAAAGAGGATTATCTACAGTGATAAATTATAAACATTCTAGTTAATTTAAACTGAAAAAATAATTAATATAATTTAATTATATAATCAACTGAACTCAGTGCTAATAAGAGAGAAATGTGAACACCCCATGGCGACCTATTTTAGGTCACACATAGGGAAAACAATGATTTTTTTGACTCAACCATGGTCTCGTATTTCATATCTGATCTTCTGTTTAAGAGTTATGAGATTTTTTAAGAAACAATATGTTCAATATATATTATTTATTTAATATTTTTATAAAATTAATTTTGGTTACAACAGTCATAAAAATCAAACTTCGTCTTTGCACCTAGATTTGGAAAAATATTTATAAATATTTCATATTCATACAAGGAAAAAACATGTCTCTAAATCATCGATCCTAAAATATATTCATCCTATAAAATAAAAACTAAATAAAAAACATAAGATACTGATATTGGATATGGATCTCTGTCTTCATGAAGTTATCCTTCAAGTTCTCATTCTACTACAACATGATATCCAATGGGATGGTCCATCTATTCAAGGGAAACCTTGTCCATCCTCAATATATATGAGGTGCTCATAGAATATGTATCTATCATAGAGGTTCATATCAGCCAAGTCAATGAGGTTTGTATGGTCATTCTTGTATCTCCTCATATGTGACACATGAAAGACATTGTGGATCTGCTCTAACTACAGAGGTAGCATGAGGCAACAAAAAAACACAAAAAACCACTACCAATCATGAATAGACCACTGAACCATAGGGATAACAATACTCCCTTATCAAAACACTACAATCAACATCATGGGGAGACTCTTAAGAAATATGGTTTCTCTCTACTTTAACTCAAAGGGCATACAATAGCGATCCACAGAAGATTTTATCCTTCTATGAGCCATCCTCAACAACTCAAAAATGACTTGGACCTTCTCCATCATCACCTATAACATCTCTGGATCAATAAGAGATGTCTCAATATTCTCTATCAAGCATAAGGATGACCTATAGAGTCTCTTGTATAGGGCCTCAATGGTTTTCATGCTGATGGGGGAGTGGTATCTATTATTTATGAAAACATCACCAAGGGGATGTGACCCTCCCACCTTGGGATGAAGTCTAACATGAAATCCCTAAACATATTCTCCATCACCTGGATAGTGAGATTGTTCTTCCTATTCTTCTGGGGTTAATGGTTTTACCCATACTCATCTAGGTCATGAATGCCTCTTATAGGCATCTCCACAATTGTGACAGAAACCATGATTCATGAACAGATAAAATCATTTAGGGAAACCCGTGAATTTTGAAAAATTTCTCATACATAAAACTACAACATATTCTCCACCAAACACTTCTCACTAACAGAAATGAAGTGTCCCAAATTCTTGATTTAGTCAATGATCACCCAGATGGTGTCATATCCCTTTTTCCCCATGAAATCCCTATAAAAAATATATTGATATTTCATCCCACATACACTCCGGGATCTCAAGGGGATAAAAAACCATTCAGAAATTGGTGGTAAACCCTCACCTGTACGCATGTCAGGTACATATAGTGAAATTCAGAAAGAACATTGTCTCATTCCCGACCAACAAAACTACCACTTAAGATCTCTATACAACATCCCACTCTGGGATGTAAATATAGAGGATAAGTGTTTAACTCTCACATTACCTCCTCTAAAAACATAAATGGGGCCATCATCCATCCATGGAAAAGGATGTTATGACTCAATCCTTCAGAATATCCATTTGCTGAATCCCTTGTGAATATATCTTCACATAATACCTCACAGTTGATGTCTCCTAGTTGGGAATATCTCACACACTCAAGAATTGGACAACTAAACACCATCGACGAAAGAAAATTTATACCCTCCTACTATACTAGGGATATCTATAAGGAAGCCAACTACTCTGAAGCCTCCTTCACTAAGGGTGCCTAAGAATTATTACTAAGGGAATAAACTACAAAAATTATCTTCCATGGAATATAGACAATATTTATGTCATTGTCGTATAGTAATTATAACCTACATTGTTTTCGTAGGTTTGAGTCTCTCAATGTTAAGCCGTACTCGAGACTCTGATTGTCTGAGTAAACCACAAAGTGTTACCTAAAAGGTAGTTCCTCGAAATCCTCATGGAGAACACTATTAATTTTATCACAGGGTCTTGTGTCATGTATTTTTTTATCATGGGGTCTAAACATCCTCATCCCATATGTGAAAACTACCTCCCCTAACATCAAAACATAGGAGATCCCAACTCTTGTGGCATCTCAATACCCTACGAACTCCATGATTTCATATGGTAGTCTCAACAACGATGCACTCATCGACCACATCCTCAACACCTCAGAGGTTATCTGGGACTGCTTGGTCAATGAAAAAGGTTTCCCTTTCAATGTCAGGGTGGTCAAAGGGGCTTCACTTCTAAAGAATCCTTCTACAAACCTTTTGTAGTATCCCACTAATCATAGAACTCTACACACCACTTAAACTTTTATTTGTGGATCCCAATCAATAAATCCATCAATATTCTCTACTTATATGGATAAACCATTATTAGAAATGAAATGACCTATAATGTTAACCTAATTAATCTATAACTGAAAATTTAAGAGCATAACACAATGTTAGTATCCTTGAAGAAAATCTAGAACCACCCTCAAGTTCAATGAATTCTCATCCTCTACTGCAGAGTATATATGTATTTCCTTGATAAAGAAGAACACAAACTATTCCATGCATGGAAAGAATATTTGTTTCATCAAATCCATAAACATGGAAGTGGAATTAGTCACACAAAATTGAATCAATAGGAACTTATAGAGTCTAAGGAGACATAGAAATATCAGTTTTGGATTATCTACCTCTCAAAACCTCAACTGGTGGTATCCGTACTAGAGATAAATCTTTGAGAACCCTATCACGACTAAAAACTATTCAAATAGGTTTTCCATCCTTAGAGAGGGGTAATTTTTCTTTTTCATGCCCTACTTAAAGTGGTCATAAACCATGAAAATATGTATGCCCTCATCCACCTTTTTAAAAAAAACTCTAAATCTACCCATGTAGATACACTGGGCCTGATGAAACACTTCTCTAGATGGTCCTCTAAATACAACCATAGCTTCTAGAGATTGGTAGGGGATATCCATTATGTTTTAGAAGATATCACAGTGGTTTGGTAATGCAAGCAAATGGAAAACTCGACATCCCTCTTCAATGGAAGTCCCAAAACATCCTCAGTGAAGAAGGCTACATAATCCTCCAAAACTCAAGGAATCAAAATTCATGAAGATCATGCTTCACCAAGTGATATATTATCCATATAATGGGTGATGGGTTACATCCTTCTTCTTGTAGAACCCACTTTCACCACCAAGATATGTCCCTCACCCAAAAAGGTGAATCTTATCCCATATATGTGAATCCATCTGACTCGTATGTGGTGTTAGTCAATCTAGGATTGGGACATGGAAAACCAATCCATATCTTTGATTAATTCATAGGGTTATATCAGGATGACCAAAAGTTTCCACATGAACCTCTCCTTGCCAATAGATAGCTCACACTAATGACATATAAAAGATAAAGAAGAAGGGTTCTTTGTAGGAACCTCAGGAAGATGCTGCTGGGATAACACCTCAACTAGGAGCTACATATCACACATAAGGAGTATATTGATCAAGGAATGATTAGAACCTATTTCTACTAATTTTGATTCAATATTATAAAAAACATTTATCATATCTCTAAAAATATCATGGGCTATGGGGCCATAATCTTTCAGAGACTGTAGTTGTCACCAGCCCTGATCCCCAGCTCCCTAAGCATGATATGGTCAACCTATTAGTGGTAGTGGAGGGATCTCATAAATTCTTCTACAACTGATCACTCATCCTCCTCCTATTCTATAATCAACTCCTTGTGGGCCTCCCTTCCCTCTAATGGGATATCACTAATCACAATGTTGTCTCTTCTATGGTGGTCTGTCAGCTATTTTATTGTGATCCTCATCATGTCTAGTCAGAAAATTGCACGCTATGTGGTCTCAGTAATCATATGAAAGTTACTTCCCTACTCTAGGAAAAAATGGTAATCTACTATATACCTCTTTCAAATGACCACACATCTGAGTTTCATCATGATAAGATCTCATATACTAAGGTCTTACTGACTGGAACCAACTAGCTACTACAAATGTCTTGTCTTTGTGATGTCCACATCCATCTCTAGCTACCTGGAGTCCCTATGACTGAAATTCTCTAGCACTAGTACCTTATCCAACCCCCCATCATACGTGGGAATGAAAAAGTTCACCACAGTAGCCTGAATCAATTTTTAATGTACATCCTCAATCATATATGCCTGGAAGTATCAATATTCAATAATGTTAAGAGAGTTCCATGTATGATCTGTGAACCTCATTTTATACTCATCCACTATAATTCTTCACTAAAGTAACTCGGAAAGATCATGACTCAAAACTGAGAATAAAAATGAGGGGTAGTGCTCCTTGGTGAACATGTACTAGAATTCTGGCCATGCGATTGTTGAATCATCGTGCATCTGGGTAAGAAGACTCCACTAGAACCCAGTTGGTCCATGGAAAATGATAGATTCATTCAAAAATACTTTATCCATTGATATCTCATGGTGTATAGAGATATAGACAACAAAATTGAGCTAATACTATAAATAATATGGATCTAGCTCCTGGAGGAACCTCAGCGGCCTTTGGCACATGAACTCATGGAGTGCGCTAAGCCTGCGCCCATCCTCAGCCTACTCTTTTGGGATGATATGAATCTAAACAGATAGAGCTGATACTATCTAGACACATGGAAGAATAAGTTAAAAGGATTAACCCAGAACTAAGGCCTCATCATTCATCTTATCGCCATCACATTACAGAACATGTATGTTATCTTGACGGCATCGTGGATGAATCCTAAAATTTTAAAAGACAAATACCATTCTCCGATGAGAATATTTATATATATAGACAAATGTGAAGCTAAATCATGAAGTAGATTCAAAGACATAATCCAATATGATTCATGAACCATTCATCCACACAACCAATGTATTAGTATTTCTTGTTGAAAAGAAGGATGTCAAATTTCAAGTGTCTAGATACGCCAAATTCCCTTACCATAACTAGATTCCCTATCCTAAGAGACGTGATCGATAAAAATTGAAACATTTTATCTATGGACAGGGGGTGGTGACAAGAATTGAAAGAAATATCCTAAATGGAAGGTCTTTTCCTATTGTACTTGTGTGCATGAACCTAACCATAAAAATAATTAATTTAATAGGAATAATAAGTAAATGATGAAACAACTAGAAAGAAAACCCAACATGAAACACCTTGAGGATGTAAAAGAGTAAAACAGTGTAAAATGGAAGGTAGAGAGAAAAAATACACACCCAATCAGAGATATGTTTTATCATAACCAAATATTGAATATGAAATAATGGGATAGTGTAGCTCATGATGTCAATGATACGATCACAATACGTAGTCATCAACATCCAGTATCCCTAAGCTCCCCTAAAGTCACCACTAACCTATCCATTTTCTATATAAGACACAACATGTGCGGGAAAAGACCATGAAGGGGTGAGTATATATATACCCAATTGTATTCCCCAAACTATTATGGGGAGTAGTAAAAAAAATATGAATATAAAGACAGGAGATAGACAACATGATGAAGCTCAACCCAAGTAAAGGAAAAGAGTAACCTCGTCCAAACACCACAGGCTCAGCATGGTGTGTAGATAGACTAAAAGTAAAGTATTTTCTACCCATATAAGAAGTGTAACCTCATCCGACCATGGAAAGATAAGAACAAAAATCATGTGGCATACCTCATTCATCTTCAAAACCCATGGTAGGAGAGTAACTGAATCTAATGATATGGATAGAGATGTATACATATACGTAGTAAAATAAGAATAAATGAGAGTGTAAGGGGATATTCATATCAAATACTAACCCAATAAAATAATATCCAAATTTTCCTGAATGTCAACAAAAATTCCCATCATCCCTTGCATATTCCTCTCAAAAAACATCCAAATCATTCCTTACCTCGTCATTATTCCATACATTCATGGGGCCATAATCTCTAGGTGGAGGACCCATGCCCCAATACAATAGGGGGTTCCACTCAGTGGATAGATAGAGGACACAAAAACTATTCCATTACGAGGGTTCAACTCTAATATCTAATTGAGAACCCATGTGGTTCCCTTGATGATGGTTCTACTCTATGGATAGATAGTGGACCCATACCCTATTCCAACAGGAGGTTTCCACTTTAATATCCAATAGAGGACCCAAAACCTACCTAGAATGATGGTTCTTCTCCACAGATAGATAGAGGTTTCATAACCTATTCCAATAGGATGGTTCAATGGTAATATTCTTTGGAGGACCCATGCCCTGTCTAATAGGAGGGTTCTGCTCTCTTCTGCTAGAAGACCCATGCCGTCAATCCACACGATGGTTCTACAATAGGATTAATTGGAGGACTCATCCCCATCCCAGATAGAGGGATCCCCTATAAAATTATATAGAGATCCCATTTAGAGCCCTGTTGGATGGTCCCACTCTAAATTACAAAAGAGGAATCATGTCCATCCCAGCTATAGGGTTCTACTCTATTTGTCATTGGGGATCCTTACTGGGACAAGCTGGAAGGTTCCACTATGGATTCCTCTGGTGATACCCTATGATCACTACCATTGTCAAGCATCTCATAAACAAGATCCATTATTGGAATATCTAATAACATAGCTGAAATACCATAATAGAGAGAACCAAAAAATTATACATGTAAAATAACTCGGGATAGGAAAAACATGGGAAGAAATCTATGCTCCAATGAAAGAGATATGATATGTTAATATTTCTTTGAGAAAAACAAAAGGTACATGAATTGGGAGGGGAACCACATGGCATGTGGTCCCACTCAATCAACTATAAATGTCTTTGGTGGTACAAGGATCTCCATTTTTGTCAGGATACATTGAATGTGAGGGATCTACATGGTGTTCTCATTCCACATGATGTCCTACACATGTTCTTTTCCATCTCTTTATATCTATATTGTTTCTGTGTACTAAAAATATGGCATGTACCTATCCGTCTCCATGTACTCCAGCACATGACATGCTTTTGTCTATGTATTCTCACACGTGGTCCTACCCATGTTCTCTTCCACATGGCTCATCCACCCAGAGAAGTCGTACACAAAATATTGGAGGTCTACATGACATGAAATCATTATTATTTTATAAAACCCAATCTTCTATAGTAGAGGGGATACCCACCATCTGTTTATTAAACTACCTTGAGTGTAGTATAAAATTTCATTGAAATCCTTATCAGGACACCAAACATTGAATTTGGATGTTCCGCCACATATCTTTCCACCACAATATCCACAAAAGGTGTATATATTCCTAATTCATTGTTTTCGGTATTAATTTCATAGAAATTCGATTCTGTATTTATGTGGATTTTTTCTATAAGCACCACATGAAATTCTTCCACCCACCATTTTCCATTCTGAAATTAAATCAGAAAAATAATCACCTGAAACCTAAAATTCCTCCATTTCCATACCTAATATACCATTACATTCCTCCCATGAGAAATTTTGTAATTCGTGGGGTCCAATCAGAGTTGGTACCTCCCAGAAATCTAGAACCAGGACCATGGGGTCCATCTAGTGATAAAAACAATGAAATTTATGGACAATCTAAAAAATAAAAGTGTTAACCATTTTTGTAAAAGATTAATTGTATAATGAACATTAATGGGGATATAAAGGGTTAGAAATAAAGAATTTCCATTTTAAATTTCAATATGCATGTGCATGAAAAGACCACCATTAAAACAGATCATAAAAGGGATGATCTGGATTAACGAATGTATTCAAAACAGATGAAATCTATGAGTAGATGAGTCCTAACTATAGATTGGATTGTTCATCATTGAATAACATGCTCACCAGCGATTGAGGAAATTCATGAAATTATCTGTGCTTTGAACTTCTCTAATCCTTATTTTCATCATCGTATGATATGATCTACTAATTGAAGGTGGTTGGAAAATCTATCTTATCATCCTCGTGATTATGATGTCGGCTCTAAAGGTTTAACCATAAAGGTATATTTATAAAAAGTCTGATTATGTTAAAATAGTTCATCAATTATATTAAATTAATTATTTTTCCAATTAAACACATATTCAACGGGTCATACATCTAAATGCCTCACAATAACATATTTTTTGGCCATGCCTAAGGTAGAAAATGCATTTATGACATAATCATGACCTCATGTTAATGATCTGAGTATTCATTGAAGATTTATCCCATATTATTTAAGAAATTGTGTAAGAACAATATAAGATATATTTAATATTTCTATAAAATTAATTCTGGGAACACTAGTTGTCAGAATGACATATCGTATAAGAACCTAAATCCAGAAATATATGTAGAAATATTTCAAAAAATTACAAGCAAAAAAACTAGGTCTCTACATTTTAGGTCAAAGATAAGGTGGTCCATATTATATTTCCATAAAATAAGGTCATTAGTTATGGGAATAAGGTATATCTTAATCCTAGATACGTACCCCATTTTAAAATCCTTGATTGTAAACGAGATATGGTCAATAAACTAGAATTCCATCCTACAAATCTTATGTACAAGATTTGTTCTATTAATCCCTATTGAGAAATTACATATCAAATCCCTCACATGTATTGAATCCATAGGTTATACCCTTGGTGAATGATCTTTCATATGATGTTTAGTTAGTGAATATAATATATCGTAGAGACAAAGTCCTATGAAATAAGGAAACTCGCATGGTCAATGTGTTGGGGAAGAACCACATGTTTGAGGATGCATCATGGGAAACAAATTGTTAATGAAATATAAGTACCCTCATCTATTGTAGTGTAAAAAAAATTTAGGGTGAAATTTTAGATGGGGGGACAATGAAATGACATGAAATTTTATAAATTAAATTTATTTTGGAATAAAAAAAATCCTTATTAAGTAAAAATGTATTAGAAAAAAGGTACACTAATTTTGTTATTGTAGTTCAATATAGCCTATTAGATTTTAATTAACATTAATAATTATTACCATTCATAATATAGTTGGTGTATAATGACTATTAATATTTGTATATATCAAGGGTTCTGAAAAATTCCCATTAACAAGGAGGGAGGAACTGATGTCCTCAACCCGTAGGATTTTACCCTATAAAGCATATATTTTTAAGATTCCATGTGATATAAAATCAACAAAATTTTACCTTGACCAATCACAAGATGAAATTCAACAATTTAAACACAAAAAACCATTTATTGAGATGGTCAAGATTACTAGTATCCCAACCCAAGACATATTCATTGAACCACCCCAAAAAGTGTCGCAACAAAATTCCATACCATTTGGGAATACGTTGGTTCTGAAAAGGTTATGTTTCTAAAACCTAGAAATATGGAATTTTATATTTTATTTATAGAAAATCAATATTAAATTTATCACTTTTTATTATTTTTCATATATTATTGTATGATGAGTTCGATAAAATTATATTTTTTTATAAAAAATCAAATTTTTTTAAATATATAGTTTCAATTAACTCACTCTTATGATAAATTAAAAATAAATCATAGAACATTTATAAAAAAAATTTTATCAAATAATATTTGATTAATTAATATTATAATATAATTTAATTAAGTCCAATATAAATTTTATATGGGTAATAAAGTGGTTGGGATCATAAAAATATTATTTTCTATTTAATAAGAAGTTTATTTAAAAGTTTAAATTATGAAATTTGGAGATATAATATGTTATAATAAATATTATTTTTTGAATAAATTTTTTAAACTATCCAATGGGTAATTTTCCATAATTTTCTAAGACATTTGATTTTTTGGGTAAAAACTAAATATGGTATAAATATGTCGTATGTATTACGTCATTATAATGGTCCAAAAGTAATTTAATAAATTCAAATAAAATAATACATTACCATATATATTTCACCTATAAATTAGTGTTTTTTGGAATTTATTTTATTAATATTACAAACCTTGAAGGAATCCCCCAAAACCTGTACTATATTTTAAGATTTCAAAAACTACTCTTTTTAAACAAGGCTCACATTCACATCCCCATTATATTATTTTACAATTTTCTGTTATTGTACTTATAAAATATTGAAAATAAATCCAATTTAAATGAAACTATGGACATAAACCAGGGGAATATTGGTTTTTTAGATTATATTATCATGTAGAGTCCAAAACCATTGTTTATAAATTAAAAAAGAATTCACATATCTTATGATATAAATACCCATGACAACTCCCACTCTTCTACACTAAAAACGAAATTACCATGAACTTAATCCCTCCATCCCTCTATAAATACCTCCCATTGTGATCTATAAATATTAAGAAGATCCACTGAAGCTTTTAAATGTGTCTTCTCAAGGTAAGGGATCATTTCTTCTTCCTCATTATTCATCCACCTTCTTAGTATTACCACATTTGATTTTAAATTTTTCATTTTTGAATTTCTTTTAAAATCCATTTTACTTCCCTTATAATTTTCATGTAATTATATTCCACCTTAAACTCTCATTAAATCCTTTCATGAATTTTTATGTATACTTGTTATGATACTAATATTATCTTCTGATTTTTCCTTTACAAATATTTGTGTAGTGAATACCTAAACTCCATTACACTTATAGATCTTAAAATTTTATTATATATCCAAAACATATTCGGGAAATCTATTTAAGTATCCCAAAATAATTAATTTTGGAATTAATAGTTATGAAAGGTGTTCTTTTTTTGTGTGATTTATGTGTCACGCTAACGTATGTACATGGAATGAATGTGATGGATGGGCCTAAAATTATACATCCCTTCAATGCATTAGGTAATTATTTTATCTCATGATATTCCATTCATGGGGAATGGTAGATTATCCTAATTTAATTTTGTAATGATTTATTGGTAGTTTTACATTATATTTTCATATAACATCTTATTTTATATAGTTTTTACATTCTTAGGTTTCCTCGATATTATCATATTTTATCATTAATTGATTTCCTTGTTTACTGTTATCCCTCCTTTATTTTATCATTATATGTATATTTACTAATATGTATTGTTTTTATCTTGTAATTAATTAATTATCCCCTTAACAAGATAAATATCTCACCACTTTCTTATGTTAGTAATCATGTTATCTCATGCTATTTTGAAAGAGTGATGGAATTTTAAGACAATGTTATGGAGTTTATAATAATAATGTTGAATCTTTATTTGATGTTATTGTTTTATGTATTTAAGAACCCAAATGAAAAATTCCTTTTTAAATTTTGTTATTTCATTATGAGTGTATTTATATAATATATCGCAAATTATCTTTCATAAAAAATATGGGTTGTCATATTATGAACATTGGTTATAATACCATTAATGAAAAACTGGCCTGAGCTTATTTGATATATCACCTGACTAGGCTCACCACTATACCCTGAGGGTATTCCCAATCCCATTACTATAATACATAGTTCCATAATTTCATAAGAAACACTTTGGGAAATATTTTTACTTTAGACCATAGTTAAAAAACATATCATTTAAAAAAATCTCGTATGGATATTTCATAACATAAAAAAATATGAAACATAAGTTAATCATAATAAAAATAAAAATATCAGAAAAAAAATTTATTACTAATATTAATGATTTTTCCCATTTTTATCAACATATATACTTCATCAAAAAAATACATAATAGATAATAATAAAATAAATGAAATATATATTAGAATGAGAGGTCTCTCAGTTCGATACATTGATGTCCAATATAAAAAATAACATAAATCAAAACATAAAGAAAAAAACATGAGTACCTCTATAAAATCGATAGTTTCCCTCAACATCAAAAATCACCATAACTATCCCAATATAATTATATAAAATATAAATATAAACCTATAACCTAAACTAGATATAAGAGTTACATACACACATACATGAGTGTGCATGTAGGGTGTGACCTAACTTTCTTAGTGATATCTCACCAAGGAAAATTCACATTTTTTTAGTTAAACAGGTCTTGAATTCTATTTTAAAATAAATTAAATAAAATAATTTTTCTACATCACAAACCATTATGAAAATAAATAACATATCTTTACCGTGAAGCATGAAACCATTCTTTTAAGTAAAACCAAATCAAACCAATTTTTTAATATAATACAATAATATTTTATATTATAAAAAACAAATAAACCCTCCTCTTAAATATTTTAAAAACAATAAACCAAATAATTTTTTTAATTCTAAATATCTTGTCAAAAATAATTTGAAAAAATCATCTTTATAAAAACCCCCAAAAATAAATAAATAATTATAATATAACATAACACCAGAATACTTGATTTAATACAAAATTAATCTGTAAGCATAAATGGTTCCACTAGATAATCAAGAATAAGGCGATATAGGAAATCATGAAGTTTAAACAACCTATATATTCCAGTTGATCAATGAATATGTTTCATGGTAAAGTCCCCTAATTTCTAATGTGATATGATCCGATTATTTTCCACTTAGATGGGGTAACTTTCATTGTATGTTGTGTCTAAAAAAATTACTCAGGCTTCCTTACTATCCCACATCACCATCGTTAGGACGTTGCACCCCAACCGTCCATATATCAAGATAGAGATCACCCTAGAATAATTTTTACTATCTTGGGTATCATAAATCAAGATATCTGATTTAGTAATCATTTTATTGAGACCAGTCTAATGTGGATGTGGGTAAACAATGAGGTCGAGATCAATGTAAAGGAATATGGAATAACCGATAACTCTCACTCACCATTATCTCCCTCTAATATAATCCCCATTGACATAATAAAATAATTAATACTAAACCTATAAGGTTTTCAAAAAACACAATGGAAAATCAATAAGGGTTTCACTATATCAAACCAACTACTTCATAATTTTCCAAATTAGCCTTAACTCAAAAAATGTATTTAGATTCCAAAACCATCCATTTTTCAAAAAACTATATTATTTTAGAAAAATACTGAAATATATAATTCATTCATGAATATTAATTTTATATATAATTCTAACAAAATGGAAACATCCCTTTAAAATAAAATTTTGTCTTGGTCCCTTGATTTTTTTTAAAATCCATTTGAAAATCCTCATGTCAAGTTAATCCTACACTTGGTATTATTAATTTTTTTTAAAAAGTAGTTCAATTAAGACCATAAGTATTCCCTTTATGAGAAGAATTTATATCACTCGAACCCACATAACATATCCCCTTGGTTCTTTTTATATACATATGGATAACTAAAATGTTTAATACAAAATCCATATATATAACCCATATGAGAACCCTTTGTGCAATGTTCTGATTACTTGTTTAACATAAAAAATGCACCAAAAACACCGAATGAAAATATATGTTAATTAAATATGGATTTATAAAACATATTAATTCAATGATTTTTAAAATAAATGTAAAGTAGAGAAACATGTGCCACAAAATATTATAATTTTCCACACAACATAATGCCTTCCATGGTGAACACCTAGATGAACATGGAAACACACTCTACTAATCCTAGATAATCAAAACCAATGGTTAGAATCATATTAAACATAAAAAATATATTTCATAATAATTTGTTTTCATGGAGAAATTTATATCATTGGGGAATTGAAGATGAATAGAAGAAATGGAGAAAACAAAACAATGTAGGACCAGTTTAGCCCAAAAACTTCATGAAATCTGGTGTAAGGGGAAAAAAAATTAAAGGGGGTGAAAGATCTCATCATAGGGATACAATAGGCTTGTTATACATTATTGTAGATGAATGTGAGAAAAATTACGTGAATTCAATGGTTTATTACTTTAATTTCAACATAAAATGAAATTTGGGTAGACTACACAATCTGGTTGCACATTTTTCCTAATCTTCCACAATCCATGTAGATAGAATTGTGTAATTTGTAGAATAGTTAACGGTTGACTAATATGGTTTATAATTAACATGTAAAAATAATTTTCTTAATCTATTATAAAAAAATATGCAATGGTAAGGCAACAACATTTCCTGGGAACTTAGACTAACAATGTGTTCGGCTTTCACACAAATTATGAATTCTCAAAAATAAAATAAAGACTTATCTATGTAATGGTACCCACATTTTTTTGACAAACCATGTGTCATAAATCATGTGTAGAAGGAGCCACTATGGAAGGGTAATCATAATGGTTTTTTAAAACTTGTAATGATAATGTGGAAAGCGTGTGTAGTAAAAATCAAAAAAAATAAAAAATAAACCCTTGAAAAAATAAAAAACCAATTAAACTCAAAATAATATGAAATAAATAATAAATAATAACATAGTGGGTTATAATTTCCCCACCATAATTATCTATTACCCTATAAATACCATGGACAAAAACAAAAGGCGAGTGGACTCAAAAACTACAATAAGTACAACCGATCATCTCAAGACCATCCAATAAAAATCCTCAAATAAAATAATTAAATTTCAAAAATAACACCAAACAAATACAATAATTGATCAAACCGAAACCATAAAACCAAATACCCAAGAGGATAGAAATTCATTGGGGTTCTCCCACTATTTATCATTTTATAATGTTGTTAAATAAAATTAAATAGACCAAATAAGGAATAACCACCCGGGATAGCCCCATCCAAAAATGCAAACTAACAATTCTATGAAAAATCTAGGAAAAACTACAAATGAAACACCAAATGATCATTTAAAAATTCTCAAACTGAAACAATCTCATATAGGATAACAAAGGATCAACCAAAACTATCAATAAACAAATCGAAAAGTTAAAAAACCTTAATCGATTATCAACAAGACACAAGATGGGTTCTCACCTAAGTCTATCACTCCAAAAGTGTAATCTAGGATGTCAAATATGTAGTTCCATCTCATAGTGATCCCTAAAAACAAAAATATAACCCTTGGGTTCTCACTTAAATAAAACAAATATCATATTTAACTATGGAAGGACCAATATGTATTGCTTTTTTCAGACCATCCAAAATCATCCTCAAACATCACTCAACCAAAAAAATGAATCTTTCTACATCTGGATGACCAAAATAACTCCATTACCCCAAATAAATATAAATCCACCAAGACATAATAAGAATTCCCATAACATAATGATATTACAAAATAAATGACATCACAAGAATGCTCGTAATACACAAAAAACATGTAGAGATTATCTAAATATAAATTCAGTAAAAAAAATTGATAAATCACTATAAATATGATCTATACTCAAAAAATATTTGGATAACCAATGTTATAGTATTCTTAGTGATTGTCTTGGAATATTTGATAAGCATAAACTATCATAATCAAATATAACTCCCATTAAATAATTGACATTAGAGAATCATAGCTGAATAACTCAAAAAATGACATCTAATAACAAAATGAGGAATAGTAAATACTAAATATGATCAACTAGGAAAGAACATACCAACCCCAATAGCCCATTAGGAGTCAATGTGTATTACTAAATTAGATGAAACCACTCCACACGATGATATGTTTCATATAAGGACAATCATTCTACATTATTTCTTGAAAATTATGGGAGGGATTATAAAATAAAAATTGGAATTATCTTCTTAAATTATTTCTTGATAAAATTTAAAACATATTTAGGAAATACAAAGGGATAAATCCCAAAACTATTAACCAAAAAAAGACCCATCATGAATTCATTCTTTAATTAAAATCACCATTCTTAGTTTATGATAAAAATAGGTGTAAATACCCATAAATTTCAAATAAATTTTTTTTCATAAATTCTATGGGATTTTACGAGTACGCAGTTTCTGACGGCACATGATTCTGAGGCCCGGTGTGCCCGGAATAATTTTCCGAAGGTTTGCTCGGGTACCATCACTGAAAGAATGAGCGGGTTTTTCTATCTTTTGAACCGGTTCTCGGAATTGAAATCTGGGGGCACTGATGAAACCACAGCGTCAGTAATTGCTTAAGAGGACCTTTACTGATGATGCGTTTTCTCGGTAGCAGAAGTTAAAATTTGGAGTTTAAATAAGAACTAAATAAAAATTGTGTGTACAATTTTATTGTACTTGGAAGTTAAACCCTCCCATGTAAAGTTGTTGGTGGGGCCCATAACCACCCAACTTCCCATGTGCGGTTATGTGGGAAGGTGGGGCCCACACGAGCGCAACCCTTCACATTCCATAACTAACTTTTAACCCCTTGAACACCCCATAACTCACCCTTGTTTAATACATGACAATTCCTAACATTTATGGAGAGGAGCCTCTCCACCTTCTAACTCTCTCACATCACATAATATCTTTCCAACCATTCAATTAAATATTGAGTTTGAATTAAATTGAATTAGCCTGACAAGTTGATAAAATGGGGGAAACCTCATTTTAATATTTGTTTGGGAAAATATTGTGTGGGAAATTCTTGGAGAATTTAGAAGAGCTCCCTTCTTCTAACGAAGAACGTTCTTGATAAAGAATGCCTCCGGCGAAGAATGCCTCTGACGAAGAACGTGAAGTCACTGATGATGTGCCTTCTCTTATTCTTCCTCCACATCAAGGGAGGAGACACTACCGTGGGGATTGTCGCCATCGATGACGACTCTTCCACTGACGTCAAAGGAATCCGCACCGATCTTCCACGATGTCCGATCATCGCGACACGCGCCTCTTTCCACGGCTTGACGACGTGCGATATCATTGCAAGGTATGGGTTTGATTTTAGAATGTTAACTTTCTCATGATTGTTCCCTTCTAAACAAGAATGAGGATCAACTCATTATCAAGTTGATCTACGAATGTTTTTATTTGCGGGATGGGAATATGTAATTACAGGAGTATTGTTGGGAATTATGTTCAATTTTAATTGATTAAAATTGTGCTTTGTTAGTTGTTGAAATCATATGTTGATTATTTCCAATTGATAACACCTAACGCGGATGGCGTGGGCCAAACAAAAACGGCCCGACAACCCTCCACAGATTGTTCTTGGAGCGCAAATTGACGGCGGTAATGAAACGGGACTGCAACAGTGATTTGAGGCCTTCACAGTAATGTACGGGACCCGAGCTGACCGCCGGCGTAGGCGAAAGTTGAATCGGACCACCGGAGAAATTCTGGTGTCCCGCGGAACCTCAAGGCGGTGCGTGGGTGCCCCAACATGCTATTGAAGAAGTCCCGCCGCGGCTGTGCCGCGAGGGCGATGCGATGGATCCCGCGGCCGCACGGGATCCTGGGATGACGGCAGGGCGGCGCCAGCTGGCATCGCCGGTGGCAATTAGCGGCGAGGGGCCAAGCCCCCCATGCTCTGCGGCATCTGCGCGACCATGCTGGTCGAGCCTCAACTGGCCGGGCCGGGCTTCCAGCACCGTGTCGGGCCGCCCGCGCCGGGTCGGGTCGGGCTGCACCACCTGGGCCAGACCGCACCCAACCGGGCCGAGCCGTGCCCAACCGGCCCAGACCTAGACCCAGGTCGGGTCGACCCGGTTCGGGCTAACCCAGGGGGTATTGGGCCGGGTCGGACCGGGCCCAAACCCCCTATTTTCATAGCAGGTTTGTTCTAACGCCCATATCATGGGCTACAGACCTCTGATCGACGCACCGTTAGTTGCATAGGGCTCCTTGGAACGTCACACTCATTTAGGTATATTACACTCAAGGATTCAGTAAACTTTGGGTGTGGCCAGGTTGGTTTGAACATGTAACCAACAGGGCCCTTGGAGCGGAAACGCTTATAACATAACGACCGGACGTCCGAATGACGTGCCGTCAGTTACGATGAATTCTAATTGTGAGACGGGTCTTTTTGTTTTCTCCACTCGAGGTTTGGATGCAACTAGAGTATAGTCAGGTTGGTTTTAGCTTAAAAACTAATGAGCCCCTTGGATAAAAAAGCCAATAACTCTCAGACCGGGCGTCCGATGGACGCATCGTCTGTCACGTTGAGTTCCAATTGATGAGACAGAACCTTGTGATACATCAACTCCAGACTTCATGATAGTTGACGTATCGACCCCCTGGCTCATGGAGCAGACCCTCCCGAGATCGAGTGTGCTGTGTGCGGAAACCCTAGAGTTGGTTGTGACTGCGACAACGAGGGCGATTGTACTTGGATCCTACGTGGGTTCGGCAGTGAGGAAGACTGTACTTAGATCCTCTGTGTGTTTGATAGCGAGGAAGACTTTACATGGATCCCCCATGGTTTCGGCAGTGATGATGAATGTACTTGGATCCTACGTGGGTTTGGCAGCGACGGTTACAGTACTAGGATCCTATGTGGGATCGTCAGTGAATACTTCTGTACTGGGATCCTACGCAGGTTCGGCATGGGAGATGATTCAGAGGCTACATCTATCATCTCCACCCCTCTTCACGAGTAGTATAACTGTGTAAGCTGAGTCTTGACTTTCAATATTTCCCAACGATGTGATTTCCTGTGTGGATGATTTCCTGTGTGGATGATTTTCTGTGTGGACTGAGTTGAGATTTCCTGTGTGGATTGGGATGAGATTTCCTATGTGGGTTGGGTTGTGATTTCCGGTGTGGACTCGGTTGTGATTTCCTGTGTAGACTGAGTTGAGATTTCCTATGTGGACTGGGTTGTGATTTCCTGTATGGACTGTGTTGAGATTTCCTGAATGGACTGGGTTGTGATTTCTTGTGTGGACTGGGTTGTGATTTCCTATATAGACTGGGTTGTGATTTCCTATGTGGACTGAGTTGAGATTTCCTATGTGGATTGGGTTGAGTTTTCCTGTGTGGTCTTAGTTGAGATTTCCTGCATGGACTGGGTTATGATTTCCTTTGTTGACTGGGTTGTGATTTCCTGTGTGTACTAGGTTGTGATCTCCTATGTGGACTGGGTTGTACTTGGGCTCGTGGGTTGGAGCCAAACTGGGATTGATGACTTAGGTATATGTATGGGCATATACCTAAGTAGAGTTGGTTGATACTATATGTTTTTATCTTTTCATTTTGCTTATCCTTGTTGGATTTAGTGAGGCCTTGAGGGTCTTGGGGTCTTTACTGAGTATGGTTATACTCACTCCTGCACGGGATATGCCCGCACCACATTGTGTTGGATGTAGACGGTGGATAGTGCTGATAGAGACTGAGTGTACAAGGACTGGATGGTACCCGGAGGTGGACCTCACGACATGTCTGTACCTGGAGGTGGACATCACGATGAGATGGTACTCGGAAGCGGTTGGTGGGAGAAAGTGTTGAGGAGGATATTTGTACCTACCCTTCAGGTAGGATCCAAGGTGGACGACCCAGGAGCAGCCTCTATCTTCCAGCTGTTTTTCTTTTCTATTGTACATTACTTTTCTCAGTAGTACTATACTTTCAGTTGGGTTTGTATACTAGCCCATTCACTTTCTATTACATACCTTTGTACTCAGTTTACTTAGTGTTTACTTCATCTTGAGTACTCTATTGTGTTTGTTTTCTTATATAAAGGAAATTCCTTCCCTTTTAATAGGATTTACGCCTTTCGTGCTAGTCGCCAGCCCCTGGCCTATAAAAGGTGGGCTTGGGGTGGTCACAGCACGGGCCCCAAGGATGGGTCATGAAAAATTGGTATCAAAGGAGTCGGTTCTACGGTAAAACTCAGGACTCTGACCAATCTATTCTATGAAGCAATAGTGTTAAGAGTATTGAGTGTGGTTTTCAGTCCAGGGAGTCCAGTGTTAGTGTGGCGATCGACGTATCCATACACCAGGACCTTGATCTCTATATTCCGACTCAATGCACGAAAACACTGATTGCGTGGGTGTTTCAAGAGTTTCCTATGTGGTATCTTTGATTCAGCTCACCAGGTATACTATTTGACTGTGGTGCACCAGTTCCTTATCAGGATGCCGCTGCGAAGACATCCAACTAGTGTTCCCAAGAGAGAGTACATGATGACGGCCCACCGAGTGATGAGCCTCTGGTGCAGGGCCCTCTTACTATGATGGCACCTTCAGGTGGTGTACCAGTAGCACTACCACCCATTGGGAAGCTGATGCAACCAGCCGTACTAGCAGATGGTGCATGCTGGAAGAGCATGTTGCACAAGTTCTAGAAGTAGAGGCCTCCAAGGTTACGAGGCGAGACAGATTCCAAGGCAGCAATAGACTGGATAGAGGCGAATGCTAGAGTTTTACACCTAGTTTAGACACTAGTAGTGCGGATGGTGGAATTAGCTACTTTTTTTTCCAGTGAGATACCATGATGTTGGTCCGTATATTGATGGTGCTTCAGCATGTGGACCTATGACTGAGAGAGTACCATCAGGTAGTGTTCCAGCTATATCACTTCCAGTTGGTCAGAAGACACTATTAGAGGTACCCGTAGAGGATACTTGTAGGCGTAGTGCCTTACTTATGTTTCAGCACCAGATATCCCTCATGTTTCGGGGCAAGCCCGACTCATAGGCGGCTGAGTACTGGCTTGAGGATGTGGTAGAGAGTTTTTTAGAGCTTATACAGGTTCAGAAAGATGACATATCGGTAGCTGAGAATTTATCGGGTCGTACCAAACCATTCCTAGTACTTGATGAATATGATGAGATCAGTGCTTCAGGGCTCAGACTTCTTAGTGAGGTGTGTCTAAAGGACATCCAAGACATCACTTCTTTCTGTATGCATTCTTACTTATACTAGGGTGATCGAGAGATCCTTTGTGGTCGATAATTCTTTGGCTGAGTGGATGCAGCCATTTATGGTTAGCAGTGGGAAAGTAGGAAACTAGCACTAGTCTCGAAGACTTGGGCATGTAAAATGTTTCAAGAAGAGGAAGTGAAAGGAAAAGATGAATCTTCAGGGCAACAGATGTGGAAGCAGAGCTAGGAGAGTAGCATGGGGTGGTGAACATTTTGACATGTTGCTACCACCCGCCTTTGTAGTTTCCGCCAGGCTCAGGGAGAAGGAGGACATGGGAAGAGAGTAGCTGTATGTAGTCAAGGAGTGTGACGTAGGGGATCTAGGAATGATTCGAGGTATGGTCTTTCAGCTAGCTTATCAATATAAATAGATACAAATCATTACGTTCTTCCACGAATCTTTTCCCAGACCTAGAGTTTCTGGTTAAGCTGTTGACTTGATCCTCATGTTTGGAGATACCTTTTGGAGGAGACTCGATAACCATGCTTACGCCGATGGTGTGATCCGAACCTTGAGCCAAGAGTTTCGGTTGGAAATTCATGGTCGCAGGGTTGAGGCCTTACGACGTTAGTTTGTGTATGGACTAGGCAACCACAGTTCATAATCAAATTTCCGGTATTAGGCAAAAAGGTTGTGATTTATCTACAACATTGGGATTTGGTTTTTCCTTGGTCGGAGAAAAGGGGATCCCAAGCAGCACAAGGATAAACTCATGCTTAGGAGGGTGTGGCCAGTCACTCTTGAGTCATCTAGCCTTACCCTTGGGATAACAAGAGTTTTTAGTTCCTCAAGGACTATGACTTCAAGATATTCTATACTCCTGTGAACGAGAGCATTGTTGTAGATGCACTCAGTAGGAGGACTGATATTCAGCTCTTAGGGGTGCTGAGACAGTAGCTAGCCATGTCTCAGATATTATTTATGGATGGTGATGGAGTCAGAACGTGTAGAAACATAGATGGTTAAAGCTATGACGAAGAAGGTGCAGATCATCCAGGAGCAGATGAAGACTGCACAGAGCAGGCAGAAATCCTATAATGATAGGATACAGAGACCACTAAAGTTCGAGGATGGTGACCATGTGTTTCCTATGGGTCTCACCTCGACGAGGTCAACGAATATGTGGCTGAATCCGCAAGTTATCTCCGAGGATAATCGGACCTTTCTTGGTCCTCAGTAGGGTAGGCGAGGTGGCTTACCGCTTGACCTTTCCACCATAGTTGCACCAGGTGCACGACGTCGTCCACGTATCTCAACTGAGGAGATGTGTGCACGAACTATCCATCCTCATTGACCACCGAGAGCTGGACATCGATGACGGGGCGATATTCTCAGGGTTTCAGTAGAGGTTGAGGATCGACAGGAGCATGTCCAATGGGGACGGTCGATTTCTCTTGTGCGCTTTTTTTGGCATCACGGGAACCTCTAGAAGAGCACATGTGAGCGTGAGGCTCAAATGCATGCTCGGTACCTCCTTTAGTTTCCCTAGATTGTGTTTTAGCTTTATAGGGATGTAAAGCCCTGAGGTGGGAGTAATTTAAAGACCAGTAATTTTCATGTAAAATATTTTTTCATAAATTCTATGGGATTTTACAAGTACGCAGTTTCTGACGGCACCTGATTTCGAGGCCCGGTGTGCCCATAATAACTTTCCAACCTTTAGCTCTTGTACTTTCAGTTAACGAACGAGCGGTTTTTCTATCTTTTGAACCAGTGCTCGGAATCGAAATCTGAGGGCACCGATGAAACCACAACACTGGTAATTGCTTATGATGACCTTTACTGAGGATGCCTTTTCTCAGGAGGGGAAGTCAAAATATGGGGTTTATATAAGAAGTAAATAAAAATTGTGTGTACAATTTTATTATCCATGGAAGTTAAACCCTCCCATGGAAAGTTGTTGGTGGGGCCCAAAACCACCCAACATCCCATGTGTGGTTATGTGGGAAGGTGGGGCCCACACGATCCCAACCCTTCACATTCCATAACTCACTTTTAACCCCCTAAACTCCCCATAACTCACCCTTGTTTAATACATGACAATTCCTCTCATTTATGGAGTGGAGCCTCTCCACCTTGTAACTCTCTCACAACACATAATATCTTGCAACCATACAATTAAATGTTGAGATTGAATTAAATTGAATTAGCATGATAAGTTGTTAAAATGGGGGAAACCTCATTTTAATATTTGGTTGGGAAAATATTGTGTGGGAAATTCTTGGAGAATATAGAAGATCTCCCTTCTTCCAACGAAGAATGTTATTGAAAATGAATGCCTCCGGCAAAGAACACCTCCGAAGAAGAATGTGAAGTCACCGACAGTGTGCCCTCTCTTCTTCTTCCTCTGCGTGAAGGGAGGACACACCACCGCGGGGATTGTCGCCATCGATGACGACTCTTCCTCTGACTTCAAAGGAATCAACAACGATCTTCTGTGACATCCGATCATCGTGACCCTTGCCTCTTTCCGCAGATTGACGACGTGCGACATCTTTTCGAGGTAGGGGTTTGATTTTAGAATGTTAATTTTCTGATGATTGTTCCCTTCTAAACGTGAACGCGGATCAACTCATTATCAAGTTGATATGCGAAGGTTTTTATTTGCAGGATGGGAATATTTAATTATGGGAGTATTGTCGAGAATTAGGTTTAATTTTAATTGATTAAAATTTTGCCCTTTTAGTTGTTGAAATCAAATGTTGATTGTTGCCAATTGATAACACCTAACGCGGAGGGTGCAGGATGAACAAACATGGTCCGACAACCCTCCATAGATTTCTGTTGGTGTGAGAACTGACGGAGACGATGAAACGGGATGACAACAGTGATTTGAGGCCTTCACAGTAATGTAAGGGACTCGAGATGACCACCGGCGCAGACGAAAGTTGATTCAGACCACCGGAGCAACTACGATGGCCCGGGGAACCTCAAGGCGGGCGACTCGCCTGCGCGGCGGCGCCGGCGACCGGAGGCGGTGGCCGGAGCCGTCCGGCCGCCTAGAGGCGGCGGTGCCCCAACCCGCCGCCTAGAGGCAGTGGCGCCCTAGCACGCCGCCGGAGAAGACCCTCCGCAGCGGTGATTCGATGGATCCCACAACCTCGTGGGATCTCGGGACGATGGCGGGGCTGCGCCAGCTGGCGCTGCCGGTGGCAATTAACAGCGAGGGGCTGAGCACCTCCCCCCCCCCCCACCGCTCCATATCATCTGCTCGGCCACACTGGCCGAGCCTCAACCTGCCGAGTCGGGCTGCACCATCCGGGCCAGACCCGGACCCGGGTCGGGTCAACCCAATCGGGCCGACCCAGGGGGTATTGGGCCGGGTCGGACCGGGCCCAAACAACATATTTTCGGAGCAGGTTCGTTCTAATGGCCATATCTTGGGATACGGACCTTCGATCGATGCACCATCAGTTGGGTAGGGATCCTTGGATCGAGACGGTCGGTTCAGTATATTACAGTCATAGTTTCTATTAACTTTGTGTATGTACAGGTTGGTTCGAACCCGAAACCAACTGGGCCCTTGGAGCGGAAACGCTTATAACATAACAACCGGACGTCCGAATGACGTGATGTCAGTTACGTTGAATTCCTCTTAGTGAGACGGTTATTTTGACGTACTCCACTAGAGGTTTGGTTGCAAATGGATTATGGTTGGGTTGGTTTTATCTTAAAAACCAACCAGGCCCCTAGGATGAAAAAGCCAATAACTCTCAGACCAGGCATCTGATGGACGCGACGTCTGTCGCATTGAGTTCTTATTGACAAGACAGAACATTGCGATACATCAACTCTAAACTTCGTGACTTTTGATGTATCGAACCCTTGGCTCATGGAGCGGACCCTCCCGGAATCGAGTGTTCTGTGTGCAGGAACCCTAGAATTGGCTACGACTGCGACGACGATGGAAACTGTATTTGGATCCTACGTGGGTTCCGCAGTGAGGAAGACCGTACATGGATCCTCCGTGGGTTCGGTAGTGAGGATGACTGTACTTGGATTCTCTATGGGTTCGGCATCGATAACGACTCTACATGGATCTATGTGGGTTCGGCAGCGATGGTTACTGTACTAGGTTCCTACGTGGGTTCGGTAGTGATGACTTCTGTACTGGGATCTTACGTGGGTTCAGTATGAGAGATGATTTAGAGGCTACATCTATCATCTCCACCCCTCTTCATGAGTAGTATACCTGTGTGAGCTGAGTCTTGACTTTCAATCTTTATCAACGATGTGATTTCCTATGTGGATGATTTCTTGTGTGGATGATTTCATGACCGAGTTGAGATTTCCTGTGTGGACTGGGTTGAGATTTCCTAAGTGGACTGGGTTGTGATTTCCTGTGTGGATTGGGATGTGATTTTCTGTGTGGACTGAGTTGGGATTTCCTGTGTGGACTGGGTTGAGATTTCCTGGGTGGACTTGGTTGAGATTTCCTGAGTGGACTGGGTTGATATTTCCTGTGTGGACTGGGTTATGATTTCCTGTGTGGAGATGGTTGTGAATTCTTTTGTGGACTTGTTTGTGATTTCCCGTGTGGACTGCGTTGAGATTTCTTGTGTGGACTGGGTTGAGATTTCCTATGTGGACTGGGTTGAGATTCCCTGCGTGGACTGGGTTGTGATTTCTTGTGTGGACTGGGTTTTGATTTTTTGTGTGGACTGGGTTTTGATTTCCTGTGTGGACTGGGTTGTACTTGGGCTCGTGAGTTGGAGCCAAAATGGGATTGATGACTTAGTTATATGTATGGGCATATACCTAAGTAGAGTTGGTTGGTACTACATGTTTGTATCTTTTCTTTATAGTTATCCTTGTTGTATTTAGTGAGACCTTGACGGTCTCAAGGTCCTTACTGAGTACGGTTATACTCACCCATGCACGGGCTATGCTTGAACCACGTTGTGTTGGATGCAGACGGTGGACAATGCTGATAGAGACTGAGTTTACGAGGACTGGATGGTACTAGAAGTTAGACATCAAGACGAGTCAGTACCCATAGGTGGACTTCACAACGAGACGTTACTCGAAGGAGGTTGGAGGGAGAAAGCGTTGAGGTGGCTATTTGTACCTACCCTTCAGGTAGGATACAAAATGGACGACCCATGAGTAGCTTCTATCTTCCAGCTATTTGTATTTTCTATTGTATTTTACTTTTCTCAGTTGTACTGTACTTTTAGTTGGGTTTGTATACTAGCCTATTCACTTTCCAGCACTTACCTTTGTACATAGTTTACATAGTGTTTACTTCATATTGCATACTTTGTTGTGTTTTTTTCTTATATAAAGGAGATTTATTCTCTTTTAATGGGATTTACGCCTTTGGTTCTAGTCGCCAGCCCCTGGCCTATGGAAGGCAGGTTTGGGGTAGTCACGGCATGGGTCCCGAGGACGGGTCGTGACAATAGGTATCCCCATGTCATATGTTTGAACAAAACCATTTTATTTAAAACTAATTGACTTGTTAAAAAAATCCATTTCAATTTTATAATTTAAATTTAACTTTTCATAATGGTATTACATTTTAATTTACTCCAAAACTTGTTGGAATTTTTTTAATTTTTTTTCAAAACCCCTCTATGATTTTCAAAACATTTCTTAACACCCTAATAAAATTATCCATTTTATAAAAGTACCCCTAATAAATAAATATATTCATTCAAACCACACACAAAATTTTTTATTAGAATCAAACACTTTATAAAAATTGTCATTTTCATTCAATTAAACCCTAAAAACATCTCTTTCACATAAGGAGTAGAAAATTATGGAAATTTCAAAAAAAACCATTAAATAACATGAAAACAATATCAAATACTTCTCCATGTCATGCCTAAAAATTTGAATCCACTTTATGGGAAATAAGAAACAAATAAATAGCAACAAAAAAATTTAATGCATGTTGAGATATGAATGATTTAGTTTTATAGATTGGTTGGTTGTACACCAACCATGAAATAGGCTCTTGGAATTCCTATGAACCATCCTTTATAGGATATGCTTAGTTTTCCTCTTTGTGTGAGATAACCATGAATATCTAATTACTCATCTACCATCAGCCAAAAATAAACCAAATTATATCTTACATAATTCATAGTAGATTCAATTATTTTCTTCATAGAAAAAGATATATATAATAATCAAGAATAAAATAAAATTAATAAACTCAAGCCCAAATACCCATGGAAACATGAGTCTTAAAATGGAAAAGTGCCTGATAGGCCCTTTACTGCACCGACCTCTTCAGTTATAACATTCCTATCTCTATACTACCTATATACATTTAAAATAAAAATAGAGAATACTAAAGGTCCTAGGACACTACTATGATATTAGCCTTTGATTCAATTTGTAATGAATCATCATGGGATGACCCAAAATATCATATGATCCAGCTCACCACTAGGAAGGAAGGGAATTCCTAATCCTCATGGCATAACAACTAGTACAATTTAATTATAGAATAAACATTGGGAATTATTTCTCCTTTAATGAACAATGAATCAATTATCCAAAATTCATAATGGATCAATCATACCATGGATGTCGATGAAGCATCATATAACAATAATTAGTGTAAATAATAAAAACAAATATTCATCACTAATAATAATGATTCACATCATTTTATCAATAAAAATATATCATCCAAAAACATACATAACAAGAAAAAAAAAATTTAATCCCTTTTAGAAAAGAGGCCATCTTGGTTGATACAGTAATGACCAACATAAAAAACTCAAACCAATATACCCATGAACAAACTATCAAACCCCATTATTCATGAAGCTCCCAAAAAACCATCATAAAACCTAATAGAATGATAAGAAAATATAAATAAAATCATGGAAATCTAAGATGATATTAGATTATTATGCACACATACGTGAGTGTTTTTATAAGGCGAGATCTAACAAGCCCAGTAGGACCTCACTAAAGAGACTTTACAATTCCTTTAATAAAATATTTAATGAACTATAGATTTAAATACAATAAATAAATAATGGTTTTAAGCATCACAAACTTTTATGAAAACAAATTTCACATTCATACCATAATGAGAGAATGATTTATTTTAGGAAAACCCAAATTAAGATACTTTTGGAAGCCAATACATGAATAGTTGATTTTCTAAAAATTCATTAAAACCCCATTTTAAATAATTTCATAAAATTAATGAATATCCCCTTCCTATAATAAAAAGACATTAAAAACCCACTATAAAATCATTATAAACAAAAATAACTAAAAAGTATGTGAAGTATAGAAGTAAACCACAATATTAAGATGTAAAATTAAAAAATTAATAAGAAAAACATGGTGCCACTGGGAATTCCATAATAAGAGAATATAAGTAATAAGTATATAAAAATACACATCATAGAACCATTTATTAATGAATAAGTATAATCAGAAGCTCCATAAGTTTTAATGTGAGATTATTTGAGACGTTAATAATTACATGGTAAAACGTATTGGCCTATGTTCTATCCTAAACAATACAAAATCCTCCCAATTATCCTCTATCGGCATCATTAGGATAGAACTCCACACCCATCGTTACCATACAATAGTGGGGGCTATAAAAGAGTGTATACTAACTAGGGTATCATAAACCTAGATCTAAAACTTAGTTCCCTAGTTTTCATGACTAATATAAAGTGAATGTTGGTAAACAATCAATCCAATATCAATTAAAGGGAATAAGGAATAAACAATAACAATCTGTCATGTCCATCACCCTCACATTAACAACTCCTATCACATTATAAATTCGTTCATAAGTTACCCAAAAAGTTTAAAAATCCCAAAGGGTAAGTGATGAGGGTCTCACAATATCAAAAAAATTACATTATAATGTTCCAAATGGTCTGTAACTCATAATATAGATTGGGATTCCAATCTGTTATTTTTTTTCCTAAAATTAAAATATTTTAAAACCATTTTGAAATATCTAAGGAACATATTCCTTTTAAAATTTAAAAATATTATTAAATAAATGTAACATTCCCTTCAAAATAAAAATAACTTTGAATCCATTAATTTGTATTAAAATTTATTTAGAAAATCATAAGCATCATTTAATAAAAGCTTCAAATTCATAAGCACTTAATTAAAATAAATCAACCATGACCCAAAGAAATTATTTTATAACAAATATGGAAATCGATACAAGATAATTAAATAATCCCATTAGGATGTTTTATAGGGACTTATACCATTAAAATTATTAAATCAAAAAATATAGGTAAAATCACATTGAAAAATATTTGTGGCAAGTTTTTATTTTATAGAAAATAATTTTATGTTTTTTAAAAACATCATATACAAATTTTTTTTAATTATAATTCATTTATAAAAATCATGAATTCCATGATTTAAAAAATAATATAAAATCATTGAAACACAAACATCAAAATACTTCGAATGATATTTCAACATGTCACATTCCATGGTAAACACTGAAGTGGTCAGGGAAAAAACCTGTATATATCCTAGCCAAGAAAACCCCAAGGCTAGAAACTTCCAAAACATGAACCCTTGATTGTATAGTGTTTTTTAGTTTTTATAGAAAGAGAGAACCAATTGAAATATAAGTAGAAGGGAAAAATAATTGAAATGAGAAGAAGGAGGGAGGGATTTCCTTAAAACCACTTGAAATCTGATGGTATAGGGAAATAAATTAGAGGTGGTAGAAGATTATAATCATGGGAATCTAAGAGGATTAATTAGAATAAATGGGAGATGAGTATTGGTGAAAGTAATAAAAATAATAGAGGGATCATTAAAATGTCAACACAAAATGAAATATGGGAATTTCACAAGATATGATCGTACAGTATTCCAATATTTGTAACAATCATGTCGATGAAATTATTAAACCTATGACATAATACATAGTTTCTATTCACCATGAAAAAATCATATTACCATAGCATTATTAATAGTCACATAAAATGTTATGTTACATAGTTTCCACCGTGAATCTCACTAACTATGTGTTACCTATGTTCATAAACTATGAACATTAAAAAATGAAATAAGGGCCCATCTACATAAGGGTTCGCACATGGTGTGTACTAAATCATATAGTATAATCCATTTTCATAAGGATACCATATATAATAGTCATCGTGGTAGTTTACAAAACTATACTATGACTGTGAAAAAATCCTCCGAAGAGGACATGTTTAAAATGTTTAAAAATTGTTCACTGAATCATATAAAATTCCAAATTACCCCCATAATAATGATAAATAAATAAAATAAAAGTATGAAGGCTTGTTAAATTCTATCCACCACAACTATTTCTATCCATAGAAATTCCATTGTCAGAAAGAGAAGATTACTAATCATGTAAACTTCACTAGACATAGTCCCTCATCTCATGATCAGCAAATTAAAATCCTCAAGATGAAAAAATTCAAATCCTAAAAAAACACCAACAAAATAAAATTATTGATTAAACCGCAGCCATTTAACCCAAATACCTAAGTGTATAGAGACCCATTAAGGTCTCCCCAGAATTTAAAATTCATATAATGTTGTGAAACAAAGGGAAAAACTTCTAGTAAAGAACCAAAAAAGTATATCCTCATCCACTGACCAAAACAATCGATTTGACAGATAATCTGAGTATAAATCTGAATGAAACAACACATGGTCTTCCAAATAGGAAAAATTGAACCAACCTAATAAAGAATACCATATAATGAACCAAAACATTCCTGGATGAAATGAGAAACAAAAGGAACCCATATTCGATCCTCAGTAATAATATTCATGATAAATCTCATTGGTCCATCCCACCCCATAAGTAAGCTTGGACCTCAAATATGTGGAATAATCTCATAGTGAATGCTCAATACATCACCATATCCCTTAGGATTCCTTATAAATAAATCCTCAATATTTATTAAGGTACTATAGAACCAAAGGATTCTATAATTCAAAAATTATGGAAGATTTATAAAATTACCCATAACCAAAACCACAAGGAATATCACCCCAAATGGCTAACTATATAACCACATTACAGTTAGTAATTAGAATTACTCCAATAAAACATGACAATTACCACCAAATGCAACATACCATAACAACTAACCTCACATGAGTTGTTAAAACGCACAGAGATAACAACCATAACATAACTAGATCTGAATTTATAAAAACAAGAACACAAAAATGACCAAATATGCCAAACCAGATCTATAACAAATATTTATTCTGATAAACCAACATGAATTATTCAAAGATATATTTTGAAATGATACAACAATAACAAACTCTTAAATAACCAAATGTACCACCCATAAAATAATCATAATTAAAGAATCACATATAACTAATTCAAGAAAATGTCTACAAACAACTAAAGAAGATTGAAAAATTCCTAAATAGGATCCAATAAGGGAGAATATTATGATCTCGCCAATATATTTAGTGCTTGGGTGGAGTCTGGTTTTAGAGTAAACCACTGAAATAATTGAGAGGATTCACTTAAGTACATACCTTTTTCTTTCTTTCTTGGATATTATGGAGGCTTGCTAAAATAGAACAAGTCCTAAATAGATTGAATTCAATCCTCATAATTTAGACAGTATAGCCCTATTAAAAACAATGGTAAAATCCTAAAACTATAGACCCCCAAATAAATTCATATGAATAAAATATTTTAACATTAAAATCCCCAACATTTGTCAAAATTATAAAACAACTTCCACCATGGGATTTTTAAAAAAAAAACACCCCATTTTCTTTAAAATAGTATAACCTTGGATGAATTCTCCATTTTCCTCTTAAAATGTAAAAAAACCTATTAAATACTTAATTATAATTTGAATGAACTCCCAAATTTAATTGAATTTATTTTTAATAAATTTACATGAAAAACCACTTTGAGTTTTAAAATATTTTTGAAACACCTTAATAAATGTAACTATTTTTTAAGAAACACCCTTAGAAAAAAGGGATTCTCTCATACCACCCACCAAAACTATTCTTAGAATCAAAGAGTTTGTCAAATTATCCCTATCAATTCAAAAAACCCATAATAACCTAAAATTAAAACATGGAATAACAAAAATTGAACACCAAAATTCATAGAATAACCATTCCAAACACATTAAAATAGTATCAAATCCCCATCAATGTAATCCACAAAATTGTAAACCACTTATGGGGAAATATGTATCCAAGAGAGATAAAAATATCAAATTTTAGAATGATATAGTTAGATAATAGTTTATCCACAAGAATAAAAACCATAAAAGTTTATATTTAATATCCACAAAACTGTTCTTCATCGGCTTCACATGGTTTACCAAATCATTCGAGCTCACTATAAAACTCTAATTCCTCAATTCACCGTCACCATACAATTCCAGGGATCCCAAAAAATGACATAAATAACTCAAAGAGGATTAAAATATTATCTTATCACATTAAAATAAATTTAATAATAAAATTAAAATCAAATAAATGATCCAATCCAAACCACCCATCAAAAATCATGGTTTTTAATGAGAAGGATCTTGTGAGGTCCTCCCCTCACATACATTTCAATTTATAAAATTTTTTCTCCATAATATTGAGAAAAATATTAAATAACAATATAAAATCATAAAGAACATAGTCCATTACTATGATACATGGCCTTGAAACCATTTAAAAAAAATATCCCTATAAAAATATTAGTTTTTTAAAAGGATAACTATGTTTGATGGTGAATATGACATGCAACACTGAGCCTATACGAACCACATAATATTATTATTTCAATAAATCTATTTGAACCAATCAATTAAATTATCTTTTATAAATAATATTAACTTATTTATTAATCGTATATAATTTTACTACTCAATATTGATTACTAATTATTAAATATTCACTCAATTTTTAGTAAAGTCAATTTTTCTTTAAAAATAAACATTATCCAAAAATTATTTTGTTTCACTTTTTATTGACTATTATAAAATAATTATATAAATTTTTGAAATGGTTTTTTATAAAAAGGATAACATTTTTCAAATAAACATGTCAAAATCAACTAAGGAATAAATTTTAGGATTTTTTTGAAATGGATAATTTTCCAGTATATAATGAAAATAATGCTTCTTAAAAACTATCAATTGTTTTTAATAATTTAAGTAAATTAAAAGTATCATTGTTATTTTTATTTTATTTAAAATCAAAATGTTAATATTTATTTATACGTAATATAAATATTTACACTTTAATCATATTTATACAAAATTATGGTAAAAGATCATTTTTTTACTTAAAATGCATTTTTTCATAAACACTATGTTTCACTACATCTCATATTTTGAAATTGATATTAAATTTTACCAATTATCTAAATTTAAACTAGAAAATTTAATTACATTTTTTTAATCAAGTGGTTTGAATTTTGAAAATATAACCCTTTCATTTTTATTCATTATGAATGGTAACTATAGTAAAAATTTATAAGCACTATAAAGGTAAATGAGGTAAATAGGGTTTTAAATAATATGATAAGGACTATAAATTTTTCCCATGAAATTAATTTATCATATTTAATTACTTTTTTTCAACTATTTACCTTTATGTCACGATTATATGTCAGTTTTTGATGTATTTATTTTAATTAAACCTTAATTACATTCATGTAATATATAGAGAAAAAAATTCTACGTTCTTTCTTCAAATATGTATATTTTTTGTGGTTGGGAAAAAAATTATGATTCAATATAAAAAATAATTTTAAATATAAATAAAATTTATATCATTATAATTTATTTCAAATTTTTATTTATTAAATAATTATCTTAAATGCATGCACAATACTAAAACACCATTTATTTAATTAATATGGAAATTTAAAAAATTATTTTAAAAATTTCAAAAAAAATTAATTTCAAGTAACAATTTTGTTTAAATAATTTTAAAGATACATATAACCTTTTATACATTTTTAAATGATTGTATTATAATTCCCCTCTTTTAATGATGGTTTCAGATTCAAATTAAATGAATTGTTTTAAAAATGACATAAAAGAAATTTTATAATAAATAATTTTTTATTAATTTTTTTAAAATTTAAAATTATTATATTTGATCAATTTATTTGAATACGATAGAAAATATAATTCATATTCCATTTATGGCCAAATTTCCCTTTTATGGTAATTAACATAAGACCATAAGAGTAAAAAACAATGTTATAATGGTAGTCATAAAAATTGATTAACTCTAGATAAAACCAATACATAAGGTTAAAAAATATCCTAAACTTGTCCAATATATTTTACGAGTGTATTTTGACAAATATTCATCTTAAATTGGAATTATATTATTTTGGATCTTTTCTCCATAAAAATTGATTTCTATTACTTTAATATTTTAATAAATATAAAGAGTGCCCCTCCCCTCATATATAAAAAGGAATCTCCTCTCTTTTTTTCACACATTAAGAACCTTTTTTTAGATAAAACCTTATTGAATACCATAACAACAACCCTTATAACAGCTTAGGGTTATTATTTTGGTCATAATACCAACCTTATCATGGTTAAGGGGGAATGAAAATTATGTTTCTTGAAGAATATGTATTGTCTATAACTGAGTGTTCATGATTTATTTCTTCTGCTGCCTATTTCTAAGATTATTCAAACATGATGAAGTATTAAAGCTAGTATTCTACATATACTAAGATGTTATTATGATAATTTAATAACTAGTACCAATCTAATCTTCCATAAAAAGGGAAACATAAAAATTATTCATGTGTATGGCAGACTACCGCATCGCGAAATGATTTATTTGGTTATCCATTGCCTCCTATCATGATTTTTTATAAAAAAATATTTTAATTAAATACTTGATATTAATAAAATATTAATATTTGTTTAAAATTTATATATCATATATTCTCTTACCTTTCGATTCATTGAAAAATGAAAACATTGTCTATGCATATGTGAGGAAAACTACCTCCATGAAGCGATGTGATTCGTTTTTCATCACCATAGCATATAAATGGTGTGTATAAATTTGATTAAAGATATAATATAAAATTTATGATATAATTATCCTAAAATAATTATAATATAATTCTTAAATTGTTTATATCCTTACCATTTTAATGTGGAAGCATTACTCATGTGTTTGTACGACCTACTATCTCAATAGTTGTAACATTTTTCATTTTTCATAACCATATTTCATGGTGGGTTTTAAAATTATAAGTTATCAAAAAGACTAGTAAATATTTTATGATTATTACTATGCATATGATTAAGTAATAATCTCTTTGATATTAGTAATCATACTAAATTTATTTTAGAATATGATCCAAATATCACCAAAACATATTATATAAAAAAATGAGTAATTAATTGGATTTAACATGATAATAAAAAAAATAAATGTAATGAAAAACATGAAAATGGTTCTTAATAAATTAATTGTTAAAAATATCATTATTTTTTAAGAAGATAAATAATGAATGCGATGTTTCGTACTAGAAGAAATGGATCTATCGAAACTACCCTTCTCACTGGGTTATGATCATTCTCTATCTAAATTACTTTCTACATATCATTAATGGTGGAATGATTTTAAATTCACTATATATTTCTATCACACATATACCTATCTTTTAATCATTAAATTTATGGAGTATCATAATACTTATTATTATTTCTCAAATTCCATCTTTAAGAAAGCTCTTCTAATTATGTTATGAGGCGAGATTATGAAACCCATTTTCTTTGTATGGGTAAATATTTTGTTTATGAATTATGATCAATTTCATTTTTTGGTACACATAATAATTAAAAATTTATTATTTGTGTTCTCAGGTAGTTATCCATTTCATTGGGTTGTTATTTTGTTTCATGAAATTATATTTATGGGATTAGGGAGTAAACCTAATCCATTATGGGACTCCAACCACAATGTGGTGTATTATTGGAAGTTAGCCTAATCTTATTATTATTTCTTGTTATGTTTTTTCTTACATAGGTTATTTGTTTTCATGATCATGTGATATGATTTTTTATGTTATTATCCCATGTAATTACTCATGATCATTATCTTCTATGATTTCACGTTATACTTTTGACTCAAATGTTATATTTCCTTATCATTTTAACTCCCTTACTAGGATTTTTCGATCACACCTTTTTCCTATATATTCCAAAGGTTTTCCCACGTATTTTTGGGATCTCAAAGGTATTTAAAATATTATTATAGATATTCAAATAAATATTATTTTTTTTCACATTGATTTTTTACACTCCTAGTCATCCAGGACACTATCCCTTTTCAATTTGTGTCTTATATTACTGTAAATTTATGTACAATATTATATAATAATATGTGTAAAAAGGATTGGGTTTCTATTATTTTTATCATACAATAGTCTAGATATTTTGGGTGATAATTAAATGATTAATTTAGAGATAAATTTATGGATAATTCAATGTATATTAAAATATCTGTTAATTTTGGTGAATTATAGAGAGGATGAATTCCATAAAATTACATCCATGTCTGGGTACAACAAGTAGATGTGGCTCTTGCATATCATTACCTATGGGAAATAACCATTATGGGAACATTGTAATGCTTCTCTATTTTCACCTAGTACATGATAAAATCCGTTTCTATACACATGGTTTGACACTCGGAGGGGTATATTATTTAGAAATTCACAAACTCTTTTTGGAACATTATTTAGAATTTGAAAAAATTGTTATGTTAAAACCCCTAATAGAAATCGTTACTATAGATAACCCAAATTTAAACGTAGTGAATCATAAGGTATGATATACTAACAATTTAAAATTTATACATATAACAATTTTTGTTTCACTATTTTATGGTAGTTTGTTAATGTATTCTCATCTCGTGTTCCTATTTTATAGTTAATAGAAGTAAATTGGATAAACTGTCCCAAATTATAATGTGATAGGAAATGTGAATATTTTTCTGTTGATATGTGTAACCTTATGGGAGAAGGATGTGAGAACGTTATATCAGTAATTCCTCACCTAGGTCATGTTTTGAAATAAGAAATAAATTATATTGAACACCATCCCTCTCTAAATAAATAATAAGTTGCAATCAAATAATATATTTGAATATATTCTCCAAAAATTTGTGGATATATGAATCCCCTCATCACAAAATAATTTATTAACTCCATTGAGAATATATTCATTGACCTTTAATGCTCATAATAAGAGAATTTTTTTCTGGTAATTTATCATGATGAGGAAGAACCCTATTAGTTGTGGACACTAATTAATAACATATAGTCAAAAGATGAAATTGATTCCATGGAATGATAATAAAAAATATATTTTTCAAATAAATATTTTTCAAATAAATATTTTTCATAAACTCCCAGTCTTAAAATGGATGTGTAGTTTCAAAAATTAAATTTTATGGACTATGTTTCTATCAAGGAGTATGAGGAAATCATAGGAAGTCAAGAACATTACACCTACTTCTTTTTCATAAACATAAAATGTATGGTGGTCCATTTATTATATGGGTCAACGTAAAGGCTATGAGATATTTTTAGAAAATTGGGACATTAATAGCTACGATGAGAATTAATGTTGGGACTTCAAATTTGAGATGAATATCAGTGACTCTTAGGTATCTCATGGGATTTCAGATGATAATTTCAAATAAAAAATTTCTTATGGGAGGATCAATGGATCAATATAATGGAGGAAAAAAACTGAACATCCCACATACCAAAGGTGTTGTAAGAATAATCGTGGAATCTATCTTAGGGAACCATAATATGCTTCAAATGTGGAAAAGAGGGGAATTTGGATAATCAATTTCAAAAGGATATGATAAATACATATAATATGATATAAGCATAGAATATTTAGATCAGCATTGAACCAATGATAAAAATTTTAAAATGTAAGGAACATGGGAACTACACAATTCCATTCGCTATTATTGGGGTCGTCAAAGACAATTGATGACAACATCCTCCAATGCTTAAAGATAAAGGAAGGAAATATTTTATCATTACTACTAATGTGGATCCTGATAATGATATGGAGATAGGGTTGTGTCTAATTCATTCAATAATATTGAACATACTTTTAGATTCTGGTTCTATTCATTTTAATCATGAATGCTTAAATGAACTATTAAAAAACCACATAAAAAGGGGGTATATCATTCTGTGGGAAAAAAAATATGGATCAATTGTTGTATCCCATGTATATCACTCTTATCTAGACATTTTATGTGAACTAAATCTTCTATAAATTCTTGTATTTTATCCTTCATAAGATTTTTATGATATATTGGGGAATGATTTTTTTCATTATATAAAGTCAACATCAGCTATTGAGAGATGGAGATCACTCTTTATTTCCCAAGAAATTCCCAAATTATATAAATTTGTAAGTATTTTGCTTAATATATCCTATAATCTTGTTCAAAGGTGTGGGTATTGTTTCCTGTTGAGAAATTATAAACAGAAAAAAAATTTATTTTGAAAAATGAGTGAGTTTTTCTTGAAGACATACCCATTATGAGGGATTATACATATCTATTCCCATAAGATTTTATTGGTCTTCCAATTAAAAAATACGTTTATCTGTCAATTAAAATTCAAAATGGATCTATTATCATATATAATAATCCTTATAAAATGTCCATAATTGAGTTGGTAGAACAAGAAAATATGTTTCCAAAGAATGTAGAAGAGGCTGTTATAAACCTGAGTGCTTCACTATGGGGTGAACTGGTCCTCTTCTTAAATAATAAGGACAGTTTATTACGTCTATGCATTGATTGTTGTGAAATAAGAAAATAATAATAAAGAACAACTATTTCCCGCCATAGATAAATGAATAATTCAATCAACTATGTGGACACATGTATTTCTCTAAGCCGGACCTATCTTCTAGATACCATCAATTAAATGTTAGGATGGAAGATCTTCCAAATACATCCTTTTGAAAAATGATTGGAAAAAATGTGTTCATTGTGATTCCATTTAGACACATTAATGATCCATCATTCTTTATGGAGAATATTAATATAGTATTTATAAATTACCTCACTAAATTTGTGGTATATTTTATAGATTATATTATTATCTAAAGAAAAAGAAAGGATGAGCATGATAATAATTTTAATAATGTCCTAAATACTATTTGATAATAGAATCTATATCAGAATTATAATTATTATTTGTTATGGATCAATAATGTATCATTCTTGGGGAATTTTATCACTAACAAAGGGATATCTATGGAGCCTTTAAATATAATGAAAACTGAGGCATGAACTAGGCCAACATCAATAATATATATCCACAGTATTCACGGACTAGATGTATATTACCTATTATTATGTAAAATTATGATGATTTAAAAATGAGATAAAAATGAATCAGAAGGTGGTAATTTTTGTATGTACTAGTGAATACAATGAGTGATTTGATGAGTTTAATATGAGTTTCTTCACTACAACAGTTTTCACATTTAACTCAAGTGGGGAACCTTTTATGGTTTATAGTTATTATTCAATAGATGGGTTGGGGTGTATTCTAACAAAAAATCACAAAGTGATAGCATTAAACTCATGTAAACTTATAGTTCATGAGAGTAAATATACAACACATGATCCATAGTAAGTTGGATTGATATTGTCCTTGTAAATATTGTGAAATTATCTCGATTGAGAGAAGTTTCAAATATAAATGTTTCATAAGATCAAAAAATATATATTCAAACAAAAGGAACACAATATACACAATCAAATATGGTTAGATATGATCAAGAACATTAAATTTTTATTCCATTACAATCTTCAGAATGAAATTAATGTTATATATTTCTAAGTAGGAAGGATTCAACATTATTATCAATGATGAGAATTGAAAAGGATCCAATCATATTAACATTAAAAGTAGTTCCATGGGAATTATAATGTATGTAAAATAATCAATAATTTATGAAATGATTTATCAATTATCCATTTAGAAGTAGAAAATGGACTCTTTAAGACAAGTTATAAAAATTATAAGGAAGGCGGAAGCTATATGAAAATCAAATGACATTGAGCTAAAAATTTATGAAGAATGAATTATAATATTTTGGAACAAATTATATATTACATGAAATACAAGGATAATGTAATATTTGTTAAATGATTCATATAGCTTGACCATCTCAATCCACCCAACGAGCAGAAATATATATTGAGATATTTGAGGCAAATATTGATAAAAAATTATGAAGAAGTAGATTATATAATTTACATCGATGTTTATAGTATGTTATCAAGAAAATTATGAAATGAAAAATTCTAAGGGGATGATGCAACCATTACCCATAACTACATGAAAATAGTAAAAATTACCAATGAATTTTTCACTAGACATCTAATCAAATCAAGAGGGGGTATATTAGATATGGTTTGTTATCAATCATATTACAAATACTTATCACTTCATTTTTATTCAAGATGGTGAGGGACTCAGTCAACATGAGAGGATATACATTTGAGAAGGGGTGAGGATGTATGGAAAACAACAATTGATTTAATATGACTGATATTTATGATTTACCTCTATGTTCTAGAATATTATTAATCAAGCTCTAAATAATGAGAAGAGCATCAGTTAAAATTATCCCGCCAAAATGATTCCCAATATGAGTTGACTATTCAAACACTGGAAGAAATGTTCAGAGAATTCTTGTTGGTCTTTAATGGATGATGGGATAAACATATTTCTTTGGTTGAGTTCTCCTATAATAATTTGTTTCACTCAAAAATCAAAATGGTTACTTAGGAACCCTTTGTGGTAAGAGCTATAGAACAAATATTCATTGGGAAGATGTTGGTGAATGAAATATATTTCGACCTAAAATTGTGGAATAAATGGTAAAAATGGTCAAGACCATCCAGAGACACGTCATAGAAAATCAGAGTCTATATAAGAGTTATAATGAAAATAATAAATGAGAAATAGAGTTTAAGGTCTTTGATAAATTGTTTCTATACATGCCTCCATCTAAAATTGTGGATTAAATGGTAAAAATGGTCAAGACCATCCAGAAACATGTCATGGAAAATCAGAGTCTATAGAAGAGTTATGATGACAATAATAAATGAGAAATAGAGTTTAATGTTTTTAATAAATTGTTTATATACATCCCTCCATCTAAGAGAGTCATGAGATTTACTAAGAAGGGAAATCTAAGCCCCATGGACATCATCTCCTTTAATATTCTTGATCGCATCAAAGGTGTGGCTTATCAAGGTTTGTTTCCACTAACCCTTTCTCAAGTAAACGTCATATTTCATACATCCCTCTTGACAAAACGCATACATGGTATATAAAATTTATTGAATTCATAGTATTTTCAATTGGAATATTATATCCCTTATGAGGGGAATCTTGTGAAAATCATAAATGGTAGAGATAACGTTATATGAAACAAGATAACAAACTTAGTCAAAGTACCATGGAAGATCCATAAATACAAAGAGGTGATCAGGGAACTAGAAGAATCCATGAAGAATAAGTAACATCACATATTTTCACCTTATTATATAACATTACATTTCAAGGTTAAATTTATTAATGTGTAATAATATAATAGTATGTTTTAGAAAATTAAAACTATATTTGATAGTGTATATGACACTAACATAGAGCTTAAAAAACATGAAATATTTTTATTTAAATATGACCATTATAACCTCGCCATTAATTTCCTAGGTATGAATAAGATTATATTATTTATGAAATATATACGATTTTCATACTAAATATTGTTAATTATTTAGTAAATAATCACTCAATTTTTACTGAAGTCATTTTATTCTTAAAAAATATATTTTCTATTAACTCATTATTTATTTATTTTTTTGAGAAAATATAATAACTAATTTTCAGAAATTTAAGAAATATTATTTTATTAAAATTGAATAATTTTTTAAATGATCAAACCAACATTATCTTGGGGTGAAATTTTTGGATGTTTCTAAAAAGTGACAATTTTTAGGGAACAATGAAAAATGCATATAATTGTAAAGAAGTCATCTGTTTTTTATAAATTAAGTAATTTTAAAGAACAATTATAATTTAAAATTAATTAAAATTTTATAAATATTTTAATTTATAGATATTTAAATAAAATAAATTACATTTGAATAATCGTTTTAATATATTATTGTGTATGTTAATTTCTGGATATAAAAAATGAAATTTTTAAGAAAAACCATTTCTCTTCATCTATTTTGGAACTTGTTTTAAAATAAATTATTCCACATTTATAAATTTTATCTTGAAAAATTCCTTCCATATTTGGAATAATGAGGGCTACATTAAATAAATAATTTCCATTTAGTTTTATTCATTATAAATAGTAAGTGTAATTTAGTATAAACATCTTGGTAAGGATATTCCTTGTAAATATGGTTAAAAATAATATGATAAATAATATAAATTTACAATAAAGTATGCCTTTATCCAATTTTATGAGTTTGTTATAAAAATTTTATCCGACTCTCGAGTATATGGACACATGGCTCGATAATTCTTTGATTTTGATCTTTATAATTTTTTAGAAAAAGATAAAGAAAACATTTAACTTTCTTTCTTTTAATCTCTATAATATTTTTTGATAGGGATAATAATAACATATGTTTTGTTATAAATAATAATATTAATGATAAAATATTTTTTCATGTAAATTTATTTCTAATTTTTAGTGACAAAATAATTACCTCAATTGCTTGTGTAATGCCGACACATTATTTATTAAATTATTAGAAAAATAAATAAATAAATTTAAAATTTTTTAATTTAATATTTATTGAAATAATGATTATGTTTATTGACTTTTTCATATTAATATAACCTATTATATATATTTTTAATTTATCATATTCTATTTAATTTTTATCATGTTTTTTCAAAGTATAAACAAATGAATAGTTTCATAAATGACATTAACATAATTTTATAATTAATCATACATTATTAAATTATAAATTTCATAAAAAATTATCCCCATAAATTTTACTTAGACATGGTTAAAAATATAAACCAAGGTGCATTTATCTACCACTTTCAATTTTATATAAATTCTCTTGACCCTTAAAGAGTAAAAAACTTTGTTGAAGTGGTAATCATCAAAAAGGGTTTACATGGGTTAAAACCAAAATATAAAGGTAAAATAAATCTTAATATTTTTAAAATTTATTTTATTAGGGTATCTCAGCCCATAATCATAATATATTCTAATTATTTTAGTTTTTTCCTTTTTTTAATGAATATTAATATATAAGTTTTTTCATATTTTTAGAAATTCCCAGAGTTCTCTTCCCCCACTTATAAAATGAAACCTCCTCCCCAATTTCATTGACGCATCATGAACCATTTATTTAATCCGTTATATATCCAAAAAAATTCCTAAAATCACTTCTCACATCATGGAATTATTAGTATAGTCATAATAACAACCTTAGAGTGATTAAGGTGGAGAGTAAAAGAGGTTGTTCGATGAGGAGGTATAGTATTTAACCGAATGTTTTAGATTTATTTTTTCTTCAAAACCATTAAAAATTAATTAAAAATCTTTGAAAAATATCACCAATTTATTCAATATAAAAATATTTTTTATGGTAGTTTAATAACCAATACCTTTCTTATCTTCAATAAAATGGTAAACAACAAAATTGTTTGTGTGAATATCGGACTGCCACCCCATGAAATGATGTAGTTCATTTTACATCACCGCCTCTCAAGGATACGTATAATTATTTACATATGTAAATATATGATATCAAAGAAAATTTTAAAACTCTAAAAGTTTAATATATCGTATATTTTCTTATATATCCATTTATTAAAAAATAATAATTCATTCATTCATATATGAGGACTACCACCTCCATGAAGCAATCTGATTCATTTTTCATCACTGAAGCTGGTGTAAGGTATATATAAGCATATTTAATGAAATAATATGACATTTATTATAATGTAATTATTATTTAAATATAATATAATACATAGCTTCTTTCCATCATGACCTTTGAAAAATGGAAGCATTACTCATGCTTACGTATAGCCTCAATCTTCTTGTCTGTGACGTAGTTAAATTTTTATAAGCATATTTCAGTATTGGTTTTAATATAAAATATTCTATAAAAAATAATTATTTCATGATTAATATTATATAAATTATTATATAAAAATCACTTTATCCTTTTTCGATATACCAATGTGATTTTTGAAATATGATATGAATATCATCAGAATGTCCGACATGAATCTAAATTATTAAACAACTGAATATAACATCATAAAAAATAAAATAAATTGAATAAAAAAAATTTATAATGTTATTTATCCTGTAAATAGTTAATATAATTTTAATATTAATGAATATAAATAACATACTTGATGACTTTTACTCAATGTAAGGGATCTATATAAACCACACTTTTCTCTAGGTTATGAACATTATCTAACTAACACACATTTTATATCTCTATAATGTTATTGAATTCTTATAAATTATTTATATATGTCTCTCACCTATGTAAGAAGATTATTATCACTTACTTTAATGAATAAAGACATGAATTATGGTCATTTGTTAAAATAATTCAATAAAAAATCATTTTAATTATAATATGAGTCCATATTGTGAAACCTATTTTATTTTATTTTTAATTAGTTTTTTATTCATTATGATTGATTAAGTTTTAATGGAACACTTTATAGTTAACATGTTATGATATGTACACCCAGATAGTAGTCCACTAATTAGGGAAAGGCTTTTGCCTCACGATACATTACCTATGGGATTATGGAGTAAAAATATTCTACTATGGGAATCTATCAACCATATGATGTTGAATTGGTCATGATACTTGGCCTATACTTATGTCATGTTTTGTGTAAATTATAAATTTCCTATATTTTCATGATCATGTGATAAAATTTTCATTATGTTATGCTCTCATATTATTACTCATGAGACTTCTCTTAACCAATATCATTTTATGCCTTTGACTATCATATTATATTTCCTTAATGTGTTTCTTCCCTTATGGGTTTTTAGCTCACCCATTTCTTCGATTTATTCCCCAAGTAATCCAATTTAGTTATAAGAGATCCATGGGATTTAGTAACTCATAATAGAGATTAAAATAATTAAAAGTTATTTTCATGTTGATGTTTTACATATTTAGTCTTCCAAAGAAAATATCCAATTTTATCATCATTTTGTTTTAATTGATATTTATGGTGTAAAAATATGTTCTAAAATTATTTGGTACCAATATGCTTAGGTTGACCCCATAGATCACCCTACCTAGCTCCCCATCATTCCTAAAGGTCATTCCTGATCTCCAAGAGCTATAAACTTCTTCTAGGGAATCATTGTAAACACCATGGTAATTATATTACACTCAAATCATAGTCAACACATGTTGAATCATTTACTATTGAACCTACATCGACCATCCATATGAAGAATTTCCATGCAATATCAAATAAGAAAAATAAAAATAAATAGGAATGTTAAATGATTTATAAGAATGAATAAATTTTCTACCAATTTTTTTCAACATACAAAAATTTCATAAATACAGTACAAAAGATGTAATAATAAAATAATTTAAATACGTATTAAAAAGAGGTGTTTTCTTAGCTAATACATCTATTACCAAAATAAAAAAACCTTATCCAATATATTCAAGTACCTCAATGAAACACATGGTTTCCATAAACAACCAAAATAACTATCATATTCCCAATATAATGATAATAACTATGAATATAAACCATGAATATGTACAAGATATATGAACAACATACACACGTTCATGAGTGTGCATAAAGGGTAACACATTCCCATTACAATCTCACAATGGAGTCCCTATAACTCAATTAATAAAAAAGGTCATGAATTGTAGATTAAAATAAATTAAATAAAATAAGGTTTTAATCCCACATACCATTAGGAAAATAAATCACCTATTCTTACCACAATTATTAAAATCATTTATTTAACAAAATTAAATTGTAAACACTTTTAGAACCCAATACATGAATCCTTGAATTTATAGAAATTCAAAAAAAAAACCTTCTTATATATATTATTATAATACATAAATTGAAATTTCATTCCATTAATTGTAAGACCTTTTCAAACCCGCATTTAAAATGAGTTTTGAAAAAAAAACAATCTAAAAATAAAGAATTACAATATAAAATTACACCACAATATCAAGAAGTTATATAAAATCAGTCAGTAAGAATATATCTTACCACTAGCCAATTAAGAATAATGGGAATATTGAAATCAAGAAATTGTAATTCCTTAATTTTAATAACTTATTATTGAATAATTATCTTGGGACACTCAATAGAAACAAACGTAGGATATACCTCAACTTCATAGGACCAGCTATCGTCTGACGTTGCATCCTAAAAATACATAGGGAACCTAACTATCCCACATCACCATTATTAAGATGAAAAAACCCACTAAATCAAATATCATGTAATAAGGGAGCCTAGAAAAATGTATACTTACTAGGGTAACATAAAAATATACATCCTATACAGTTCATGGGTTCTCATGACCACTCTAAAGTGGTGGGTAGTAAATAATCAGGTCATTTTAAATGAAATAGAGAAAGGAATAAGAAATAAATCTTTCTCAACATAATCACCCATGCAAATAATACACCTTTGAACATCATATTTTCATCATTAAACAACCCAAAAAATTAAAAACAATAACAAGGGGAAATCGGTGAGGGTATCAAAATATCAAACCATTTACTTTGGAATGTTCTTAATGGGAATTCGCTCGAAAACCATATTAGAATTCCAAGCCCTTATATTTTCATAAAAATATATTTTTCAAAACAATTTTTAAATATATAAGGTAAAAAACCTTTTAAAAGTCAAATTCAATCTTAAAATACATGGATAGTAACCTTTAAAATCAAAATTACGTCGAACCTCTAAATTTGCAAAACAAATATGTTCAAAATACTGATGGAAATTAATTCAAAGGCTTGGAATGTTATAGAACCGAATTTAAAAGAATTAAATTAAATTATAATGAAATTATTTCAAATAAAAAATGGAAATATATTAATTGAACATATGGGACCCCCATGGACAACTTCAAAAAAATGTGGGACAACAAAACATTTAATTCAAAATCCATATATAAAACCTCTATTAAATCCTTATGCCTAATTTCCAATTTCAAAGGAAATAATTGAAACTTTCATCTAGAACATTATATACAGTTAAATTTTACATAAATTTGGATTTTTCACTCTGAATAATTCAATCATTTTCAAAATGAAGTGAAATTAGTGAATAACCTACCAAAAAATATTTGGAATGACATCACAATGTGTCTCCTTCTTAGGTGAATGCACAAATAGGTAATGAAATCGACTCTATAGGTCCTTGAAAAAAACCCCTAAGTTAAAAACATCCCAACCCAAAAACCTCGATTTAACTGTGATCTAGGATTTTGGGATAAATGTAAAACCTATAGAAATAGATGAGTAACTGGAGGAGAAGATAATATAGAAGAAATAGGGAGTGTTTTACCTCATAACCCATTGAAATACAGTGGATAAAGGAAATCATAAATAGTGTGTATGAAGGAGAAAAACCTAAGGATCAATGTGTATTAACCAAATGTTATGGTACAATAGGAGGATAGAAAACAACATAAAATATAGAGGAATTATGTTAATTTAAAAATTAAATTAAATTTTGGTAGACTGCACAATTTTCATGCATCGTTTATAAAAATTTGTTCTAAATCTGTGGGTGGAGCTTTCTAGATGTATCATATCACATGTTTTATCTATAGGGATTCTAAAAACTGAATGAAAATTTTGTTCCATAACCTTTATACACACTCACCCATAAGATTATGTCGTGCGCTATCCCCTTGGACTTGAACTATATGTGAATTATTCATGAATGTTTAAAAATGAACTCGGTTCTAGTATATGTGTGGTTCCTCACATGGTTTACATTAAACCATGCACAATACACCCTATAGAGAAAGAGCCACAATAGAGGAGTCATCTACACTATTTACAAAACCATGTAGTGACCATGTGAAATATTTTAAAAGATGATTTTTAATATAATTAAATTAATATTTAGAAATTATAAAAATTAATATCATCATTAAATATCATTATATAACTAAAACAACAATATAATTTGGAATTTGTAACAACCTGAAAATTTAAGAATAAAATATATTTATTTTAAATGTCTAATGGATATAGAAAAAACATCCACCACTTCAGTTTTATTATATCCAATTGTATTAAAATGATCATTAATTATTCTTTCATTTAAAAATAAAGTAGTTGAATAGTGATCACATTACTAGTATAAATATAGGGGTTTAACAAATCATTTTAGAACGAGTAAAAAAAGTGATGGCCTCAACCAAAAGGATCATACCCTATGATTCCAATTTGTCTAAGAATTATAGGGAGATAGAATTTATAGTCTTTTCCCTTGACCAATCCCAGGCTGAAATCCAACAACTAAAGCATGATCAAAATTGTTTACAGAAGAAGTTCAAGCTCACCAAGATCATGACCCAAACAATGTTCACCAAACATCCCCATGAAATCCCTACCATCCCACACCATAATCATAGGGTGTATGATGGTGTAATAAAGGGATATGTAACAATACCCAAACATTATGATTATTTTTATATAATAATGAACATACTTTCATTCTATTATTGTTACTTTGTAATTGATTTTCTAATGCACTAATAATATTATTTGTTAATGATTGAATATAATTAAAAAATATATTTTTATAAATTAATGTATTTTTGAAATGAGTAATATTTTAATAAAATATTATTATTAGATTAAATTTAATAAATATTAATGATAGTATAATTTTTATGAGGTCAAATGTCCTTTTTATTAAGGATTGAAAACACTTTCTGTCAAAACCCATCAGTTTTTAATACATATTAGTTTTTATTTCAGTAGATAAAATCCAAATATTGATAAAATTATTTATATTAAATTAGTATTATTTTTCAAATCATGATATTGAAATTTTCCAATGGTGATTTTTTCCTAATTTTCTAAGACTGTTTGAATTTTTGGGTAAAAATTAAACACCGTATTAATATATAATTTGTTTATGACCTCATAATGACCAAATAGTGATGTAATAAAATAATATAAAAGGAATATTCGAAAAAATATATATTTATATTTTATAATAATGTAATATTAGGGTTTATTTATTTATTTTATAAACCCATAGTGAATCATCCATGACATATAAAATATTTTGTGATTTTAAAATCATTTCCTTGAAAGTGTGACTCACCTCCACATAATAAAGGGAAATACTTTAATATCATTGGAACTTATCATTATAAAATAATTTATTCCACTACCATTTTTTAGAATCCATATGTAAAACCATGGGATGGTTTTTATTTTTGAATATTTTAGTGTGTAGGGTCCAAAACCGAAATAATAATGAATTCCCCCACCTTATCTATATAAACCCACCCAAGAACTCATTACACTTCACTAAATATCTTTTATGATCGACCACCCTCTACCTCCTACTCCCTATAGTCCTCCCAAGGTTCCCCAAGCTTCTATGAAGCCTCCCCCAAGCCTTTGGAGTCACAAATCCATGTAAGGGATCTCCCTCTCTCCTTTTTCATGAAGCACATCTTTCATGTCATTCCTTTTAATTTCCATTTTTATAACATGGGATATGTTATTACACTCCCCATTACATTCCATATTATGTTTACATGATGGGTTCTTGTTGTCACACCAATTAATCCCCCTATGATATTTTAATCGCACCTGTTACTATGATGAAATTTTGTTAGGGATTTATGTCTTCTCATTTCCATTCCATCATTAATTTTATAGCATGCATCTAAATTCCATTTAACATGTTGGGATATTTTGTTAAATGATCCCATATGGTCCACATCAAATGAAAATGATGACATAACCATTTTAATCTCATCAACCCATTTTATGAATTTCTTTTTGACATCGTTATATTACCGAAGTTGTACTGAGACTTTCCATGCCAAAATCATCATGTAGTGAATACCATACCAATTTTTCTCTCAAGGTTATTCACCTTTATGCACATATAATTATTGATTTATGAATAACATGTTTATATTGCACAGTCCTTGATGATGGAATAAATGATTATGTTGAATATATCTATGTTATATGATTTATGTGCACACATAAGCATGAGAATGAAATGATTATGAATGGTTAACCCTTATAGCGCTCAAATGAATTGGGAAGTGTTTAGTATTAAGATACATCATCCTGGGATAGGGGCCTACCTGATTTCTTTATAGTACATTTTTCCCCATATTGGGATATGGGTTTACCTGATTCCTTAATCTTAATGATGCAGTGTTTTATGTTGTTTCCATATTTTCAGGTTGTGATAATCATGTTATACCATGCCTTTTTTTTTCAAGTTTCTATTATGATCCATTGATATACCTATTTCCAAAATGTATTTTATTCTTCATGTTATTCCATGATAACTCCCTCAATAGGATTTATATTTCAACCTTTTCATATGTATGTCCTCCGATTATCCCCTACAATGCTAAGTACGAAGGAAAGTTATGGTCATGTAAAAGAAGATTTCAATTAATATCATTAATTCATGTTTTTAGTCGTTATGTAATATTCCTAATCCTAGAAAAAACTACACCTCTCAATATTTTGAGTTTTATTACATTCATTTTTATATAATAAGTAATGTTTAAAAATGTATTAATGAAAAGGGTTGTTATAGTTTTTATCATAAGATAGATTTAGATATTTTTTGGGATTAGGATTAGAAAACTCTAGTGAAATCCTTAAGGATAAGAGTTAGTGTAAGAAAATAATACCTTAATTTGGGTGAGTATATATTATGCGGTTTATCAAGAAAATAAAACCTTTTATGTATATTAACATGTAGACGTGGCTCTAGTATAGATATTTCTTAGGGTAAAACCTGAAAACACCTCTTTGAGCTAGACTTGAACATGAAATAGTGAATGATAACGGGACTTGATGCACCTTTGGTTCAACACTCCCAGGGGATATGCTTGGCTAAATTAAAATTCATAGTATGAACCATTAATAGGGGAACAAAAAATTGCATAACAATAGAAGTTTGGATATAGATCATGGATAACACAGATTACAGCCTTGAAATTCATAAGAAAAGGAGATTAATGTAATTTATAAATTATCCATTTTTGACCTTGGATTCCCATTAATGTGTTTAATAGAATAAATTTACTCATACATATGTCTATATTTGATAATGTAGAACGAGAACAAAAAACTGACATGTAGGGTTATAGTCAATAGTTTTAAGTGTTCTTTTATATCCAAAATGATTAGTAGAACAATCAAAACACCACCATAATGAATGGAAATGAAGATATCAGTGAAAACGAAAAATGGGGAAATTATAGAATCCCATGAATATGACTCCTCCTCTATCACAATTTGTGTATTGAACATACCAAAAACAATAATCATACTACCTCTTGTAAAATTTGATGCAATTCTTGGAATGGATTGGATTTACATATATAGAGCCAATAAAAATTTCCGTGAGAGGGAAATAACTCTCCATATGGTGAATCGACCCCTAATTATATACAAGTGAAAGGAGGAGGATGAATATTTTTTTGAACCAGCATCTCATGAATGGGTATTAATACCTTAAGAGGTTTCATATATTTATTAGGTGATTGAGATAAGTAAAGAGCCATCCTTAAGGATATGCCTATTGTGAGGGAATTCACATATGTGCTTCCCAAGGAATTGTCTGCTCTTCCTCCTAGAAGAGATTTTTAAATCTCAATTGATCTTATACCTAGGGAATTGCTAATATCCATGAAATCATATAGAATATATTTTGTGGAGCTTGATGAGATAAAGAAACAACTGTAGTAGAATCTGGAAAATGGTTTTTATGCCCAAGTGCTTCACCATGGGGTGCACCCGTCATCTTCATTATGACGAAGGATATTTCAATGAACCTTTTAATTGATTATCTTGAGCTAATAAAAATCACAATAAAGAACAAGTATCATTTACTGTGAATTTATAACTTGTTTGATCAGATACATGGAGAAATATTCTTCTTCAAAGTGGATATGTGGTCAAGATATTACCAAGTAAATTTGAATGAGGATGATATCCCAAAGACTGCTTTTCGTAAAAGATATGAACACTTTGAATTCAATGTTTTGCCTTTTGGACTCACTAATTCTCCAAAAATATTCATGGACTTGATGAATAGAGTAATTATAGATTACCTCGAAATTTTATTGGTATTCCCTATAGACAATATTCTAATATACTCCAAAACCAAAGAGGAGCATGAAGAGCATCTGGGCATTATGATAAAGGCCTTGAGAAAGGAGAAGCTCTATGAAATGTACAGAATCTATGAGTTCTGGTTGATGGAAGTCTCATTATTAAGGTGTATCATCACGAGGATTGGGATATCTCTGGATCCCTTCAAAACAAAAGCTATTGAGGGATGGTAGAGGCCGACATATGTGATAGATATCCATATCTTCCTCGAGTTATCTGGTTATTATATCTGATTTGTGAGAAATTTCTCATGATTGTGAAACCCTATTACCAAGCGAACTATGAAGGGATTCATGTTTTCATGGAATGATGAATGTGAAGAAAGATTCATGGAGTTAAATAAGAGTCGTATCCCTACCCCTATGATCACACCACCCACAAGTGTCAATATTATTTGTAATTTTCAGAAATGCATCGAAGAAGGGAATGGGTTGCGTGTTGATAAAAAATGAAGCAGTCATTACCTATGATGGAAGTCATTTGAAAATTCACAAGAAGAACTATCCCATGCATGATATTGTGTTGGAAGATGTGATTTTTTGCATTGAAAATATGGTGGAATTTTCTCTTTGGGAGAAGTATGGAATATATATGGATTAAAAACGTTTAAAATATATATTCACAATGAAAGAGATGACTATGTGCCAACAAAGATGGTTAGAGATCATCACTGATTATGAATTCTCAATCAATTACCACCATGGTAAAGCGAACAATGTGGCAGATTCTCTAAGTATAAATGAACAAAGAAAATTATCATTTATGATAATTCAAAAGGATCCAATCATATTATATTTTTAGAAGATGTACATGTGAGTCATAATGAAGGGAACATAGTAAATACATTCATATATGATTTCTCAACTGAGCCTTTTGGAAAGGTTAATTGATGCTCAAAAAGATGATGTTGGAATTCAAAAAAAAGTAGAGACTCTCAGATTACTAAATCCTCAAAGATCAATCTTAATGATGAAGGAATTGTGATATTTCGGTCAAGAATATGTGTTTTATAAAATATAGAGTTAAAGAAATAACTTTTAGATGATGAACATAAATTTAATTTCTCCAATAACCCTAGAAACATAATGATTTATTGAGATCATCGAGAGCACTGTTTTTGGGATAACATGAATAAGTATATCACTAAATATACATCAAACTGACTAGCATGCTTGTATATGAAGGCTGAGAGACATAAGTCCAAGGGGATGATGAAACCATTAGCCATACCAACATGTAAATGGGAAAACATCACTATGGACTTTGTTACCAGACATCTGAAGATATCAAAAGGAAACAATGTTATCTAGGTTGTTATCAGTCATCTTAAAAATACATCACACATCATTGAAATTTAATAGGATTTATCACTTGATCAACTGGAAGGGATATATATCAAATATTTGGTAAGGATGCATAGATTAACACTATCGATTATGTCTAATCGAGATCTACATGTAACCTCTATGTTTTGGAAAATTCTCCAGTATTCTCTAGACAGTGAGCTTAACTTTAGTACGACTTAACTCCCTCTAACGGATGGCTAGTATCAGCAGACTATCCAAACACATAAAGACATGTTGTGAGCTTTCTCAATGGAATTAATGGTGGTTGGGACCAACATCTTCCTTTGGTGGAGTTTTATTAAGACATAAATCTCAACTCAAGCATCCAAATTGATCATTATGAAGGCCTTTATGGGAATAGGTACATAACAACAACATGTTGGTATGATGTTGGGGAACGAAAACATCTAGTTCTGAAAATGGATGAAGAAATAGTCCAGATGGTTGAGACTATACATCATCACATGAATACTTCCCAATGTAAAAAAAAAGATCTATGCTATAAACCATTGATGAGACCTAGATTTTTATGTTAGAGACATTCTATTCCTATATATAACTCCATGGAAAAGAGTTATGAGATTTGCGAAGAAGGTAATACTTATTTTGAGGTACATTAGCCCTTTTAATATCCTTGATCGCTTCAGAGATGTGTCCTATCTACTAGGACTCCCACTGAACCTTTCCTAAGTACATGATGTATTACATGTATCACACTTTAGGGATTACATACCAAAACTAGAAAATGTACTCAATCAATAGGTGGTACCATTGGAGAATGACCTCTCCAATGAGGACAATCTGGTGACGATATTAGATCATAGAGAAAAATTTCTATGAAAAAATAAGATGAACCTCGTCAAAGTGGTGTGTAGAAACCAAAATATTAAAGAAGAGATGAAGGGAACTAGAGGAAGTGACGAGGTAGAGTTATACTCAACTATTTTATTTTGGGAAAATAAAATTTCGAGGATGAAATTTCTTAAGGGAAAATGCTATAACGAACTTCACTTTATGAATAAAATTAAATTTCTTTTAATTATTTTATTTATATAGATAACACAGGAACTCATTTTGTTTTATTATATCCAATTGGATTTAAATAACCATTATGTATCCTTACTGTTGATAATACAGTAGTTGAACAGTGATCACATGACTATTATAAATATAGGGTATTAACAAATTTTTTTGGTACAAAGGAAGTGATGACCCCATCCAGTAGCATCGTACTTCATAATTCCTATTTATCGGAGATTATAAGGGATAGATAATTTCTAGGCTTTACCCTAGACGAATCCCAATCTGTGAACCAACAAATAAAGCATGAGAAAAATCAGTTATAGGAGAAGTTCAAGACCATTGAGATCACAACCCAAACTATGTTCATCGAATGACCCCATGAACTCCCCACCATCACAAACCTTATCCTTTGGGAATTTTATTATGTAATGAAGGGATATGTAACAAAAATCTAGCATTATGATAATTTTCTATAGAATAATGAATTTACTTTCATTCTATTTTTATTACTCTATAAATGATTTTCTAAATCAAAAAATAGAATTTTTGGTTAATATTCGAATTCAATTATGTAATCTATTATCAATAATTAATTTTTTTTAAATCATTAATAATATAATACAATATTATTATAAAATTAAATTTAACAAATATTATTGACCGTATAATTTTTGGGAAGTCAAATGTAATTTTTATTAAGGATTAAAAACAATTTTCATCAAAACCCATCAAATTTTAATAATTGACGGTTTTTATATTAAAAGTGAAAAAAATCATATTTTGAAAATTATTTTGATAAAATGAATATTATTTTTGGAATCACTACATTGTAATTTTCTAATAGTGATTTTTTCTTAATTTTCTAAGATAGTCAAATATTTGGGTACAAAATAAATATCGTATAAATATATAATTTATTTTATAACATCATAATCAACCTATCGTGATGTAATAAAATAAAATAAAAGGAATATTATTCCATATGTATTTTTTTACTTTAAATTAATGTAATTTATAGTTTATTTGATTAAATTTATAAATCCATAGGCAATTCTCCAAAACGTATAAAATATTTAATATTTTAAAATCATTTCTTTGAAAGTGTGGCTCACCTCCACATAAGAAAGGGAAATATTTTGTTATGTTATACCCATTTCATTATAAAATAATTTATTTCAGCCCCCTTTTCAAAAACCATATCAAAACCCATGGGATGGTTTTTAGCTTTAAATATTTTAATGTGTAGTTTCTAAATCCAGAATACTAATGAAATCCCCCACCTTTCCTATATAAACCCACCTAATCCCCCATTCTTCTTCAATAAAGAACATTAATGCTAGAACAACCTATTCCCACCTACTCGCTAAATTCATACCAAGGAGCCTCAAATCTCCCAAGAAGCCTCTCCTAATCCATTGGAGTCACACATCCAAGTAAGGGATCTCCCTCTCTCTTTTTTCTTCAAGCACCACTTTTATGTCATGCCTTTTAATTTACATTTTCTTGTTTTTAGATATATTCTTCCTAAACTCCTTATATAACATTTTATTTATACATGATTTTATATTCCTCTCATTCCCATTAATACACATATAATATTCTAATCCCCATGTTACTATGCTGAAATTTTGTATTGGATTTCTCTCTTCTAATTTCATTTCAAACTTTTATTTTATGTTATGAATATAAATACCATTTACCATGTTGGTATATTATGTTCCATGATCACCTATGGTTCATTTCGTGTATAAATTATGATATTCCACCTTTTCTCTCATCAACCTACTTTTTGAATTTCCTTATCATGTCGTTATGCTGCCGAAATTACACCGTGATTTTTCATGCCGAAATCATCATGTAGTGATTACCAAACCCAATACTCAATGAAGTTTATTAACCTTTATAAACATATTATTTTTTTATTTTTGACTTACATGTATGTATTCCAATTTAATTTATCTTTGAATAAATTATGATGTTGAATGAATCCATGTTTTATGATCCATGTGGAAGGCTTAAGCAGGAGATTGAAATGATTATGAAGGGTGCATCCTAATAGTGCTCTAATGCATTGGGGAATGTTTGATATCCTGATACGTCATTTCAAGATAGGGGTTTACCTGATTACATTATAAGAATTTTTTCCATCTTGTTGGTACATGGGTTTACCTGATTCTTTAATGTTAATTATACAATGTTTTATATTGTTGCAACATTTAATTGTTAGGATAATCATGATATACCATGACTTTATGTTCATGATTTTCTTATTCTATATTGATATTCCTATTTCCTAAAATGTATTTTATTATTTATGTTATGACTTAATAACTCTGTTATTAGGATTTATAGCTAAACCTTTTCTTATTTGTGTCTTTAGGTTATCCCATGAAATGCTTAGTACGAAGGAATTTTGTGGTCATGTAAAATATGTTTTCAATAAATAAGTTTATTTCATGTCTTATGTTGTTATGTAATGTTCCTAACCCTGAAATATGTTGTACGTATCAATTTTATGAGTTCTATTATGTTCATGTTTATGTAATAAATCCTGTTTAGATGTGTAATAAAGAGGAGGTTTGTTATAGTATCATATTTGGGAAAATATGGGAAGGCCATCAAATCCCATTTTTCATATTATCTATCCTAATGTAGAAGTATAATAATGAAGGTTTTTTAGTTTAGATGGGGTATTGGGATGAAGGTACCAGGTGAAGGATGATCTGGTTATTGAACAAGATTGTGGGCCACTGACATAAATAGTGGGTTTTGGATGATATTCTTAGCATCATTTCAACATAAGACATTGAGAGACATATTTTAAGATGGAATCCATTATGTTGGTCTTTGGGGAAGGCATGTGAAGAGGATGGATACCTCATGTGTGACCTTGAAGTCTTTGTACAAACATGAGGCTGGTCATGATGTTGGAGGCCACAATAAGGATTTCTTTGACAGGGAACATGATATTGTGGAATTGGTTTATTCTAACCTCAGGGTCGTGAAAAAAGTGATCCTCTTGGAAATTAATTGTAAGTCTCTTTGGGAATTCCTATAACAGGATCTACATGGCCATTTAAAAATAAAAGACTTGATGGGTGGGTTACCATTTTGGAGGGTTATGACCCTTCCCATTCGACCTATGTGTGATGTATGTATGTGTGTTTCAATGTAATTTTACTAAAAAATATATAATATATATTAAATATTATTTACATAATTACTAAATGTAGATAAAAATATATATAATTATATTAATAATTACTAAATATTTTATTAATATAAATAAAAAAGTTTAAATAAACACTATTTAATTAATTATAAATAATATTATATTAATAATACCTAATTAATTTATAAATATAAATATATATTATACATCTAATAATATAATATTTAGAGAATAAATCCATCATGGTAACATTAAGGTTGTTTTTTTTATTGTGTTTGCTGACAAAGTAGGTTGATATGGTTAGTTGTGGGGTTCCATCATGATTACAATGATTTTCATGAATGAAAAATTTCCTATAAGTTTCATAAATAAATTATTTTTAATGAATAATAATAATGAGTTTCTGAAAGTTGTTTTGGTTATCATGAATGTTTCATGGAGTTGTGGAAATTCCTTTAAATTGGAAGATACCCCCCTTAGTTGAAGGTGAGTAATCTATAATGAAAATGTATAGGCTATGAATTCATGAAGGAATTTAATGAATCATTTCCTACATGAAGTATTTATATGAACATCGGTTTCATTGTGTAATGAATTTTCATCAAATATTATTATGTATCATGAATGTTTGTGAGTTTAGTGTAAGGAGAATGTTTTAAAATCATTATGACTAATTGGGTTGTTTTGGGAAATTTGAGTTAGGGTTTTACAAAATTGGATCCTACAGGACCCATAAGTATTTTCTAATAAATTTAGGGTAAAATATGTATTCATTAAGAGGAATGTTATGATGTTCCATGTGAGGTGTAAATAACCTCAATTCATGTAATCAAGAGAATAATCTTAAAATGGAGTTGTGATAAAACTTTAGTTGACTGCGAATTGATGTAACATCCTAGCCCAAGTTCCACACATAGGTGCCCCAACATAGACTGTTGTATGACATCAGTCATGCCTCGCCATATTATAGAGGATGGTGACTAGAATCGAGGGTCCAATTTCATTCATGGAGAGGCTATATCCTCTTTTTTAGAGTAACACACAAGAAGAAAGTAAACAGAATTTAACTAAAAATGATATAAAATAACTAGAACAATCTAGTGTAACAAGAATAAAATCATGAAATACAATTCCAAAACCCAACAATAGATATGTCATGCTAGATTACATGGAATATTTCTATATAAAACTCAAAAGTAAAGACACTAAAAAATCCCAAAAGGGTCCCAAACCATGTATGGTTCCCTCATCGATTCTCCATCCCAAATTTACTATCTAACACATAACCTTTTCCCTTAACCTATACTGCAATCATGAAATCAATTTGGATACCAACCAGGCAGCTCATATAGGGTGTGAGTATAACTCAATAGGCCACCACCAATTACGTCAAAAATAATATCCCTTCAATGGACATGTATACAATTGTATAAATAAACAATTACCATAAATAAGTAAAAAAGATATCACATTATAACTTATTATTTGTTTAACCATGTAGACCCCCAAGATTCCAAGGAGACCCAAACCTCAATAATTACTTTCGAATATGCGAGAGTCTGAACTATATCAAAGGTATACCACATGTTTGAATGACCATGTTACCATTCAATGTAAAAATTCATATTTGAATGTCCTTATTACCATTAATAATCTCATATGTGAATGACCATGTTACATTCACCATTTAATAATAGAATGACCATGTCACTATTCATATTCTCATAAGTGAGTTACCATGTTACCATTCATCATACTGATAATTTATAGACCATGTTACTATTCTTATTTTCAAAATTTAATGACCATGTTACCATTGACCATTTCAAAATTGAATGACCATGTTACCATTCTTATTTTCATAAGTGGATGATTTTGTTACCATACACCACTTTCATATTACATAATTGAATTAGCATGTTAACATTCATAATACTTCGACAAATGTCCATATGACCATTCACCATTAAAAGTCACATAATTGAATGATCATATTAGAATTCATAACACCTGTATGAATGTCCATGTTACAATTTTCCATTTAATAATACATAATATAACAATAACAAATATGAATTACCATGTTTCCAATTATTCTCAAAATTCACATATTTCACAAAAACAAATAAATTTATTAAAAAATTCATTAATCAAATTCAACAACTAGATATTCACATCATCCCATTAATTAATTAAAAATTAATTATTCTAAATATTCTAATTACTAATTCAATAACTAGTTAATCAAATTAATCTAGTTAATTAAACATGCAATTAATTAAGCACATCAATCCCATTAATTAAGTAAACAAATAATTAAACAATATTCACATAGTCAATATTCCACAACTAATTCAATATTTAATACATCCATTCAAAACCTCATTATCCAAAATTTACTTCTAAAATTATTTATACAATTCATAATACAATATTCTTAGAACTAACTCAACAAATAATTATCCCTAAATCAAAAATCTCAATATCTCATAATTAACTCAACAATTAATTGTCTCAAAAAAACAATATCAATATATCTTTATTAATTAAAAAATAAATAATCTCAAATAAATAATGAAATCATATTTTCCATCAATTAATTTTATCATTAATAGTTCATGTCAATTATATTAATTAATTAAATAATTAATTAATCACATCCAACTTTTTCAATTAGTTCACCAATTAGTTGTTAACACAAATTTTTGTAATTAATTCCCAAATTAATTAATCACATTAAATCCCTTCAACCAATTCACCAATTAATTTTCCACGTCAATTCCATTAATTAATTCAACAATTAATTAATCACATAAAATATATTAATTAATTTATAAATTAATTTATCCGATGAATCCCATTATTTAATTAAGCAATTGAATAATCACATTACCTAAATTAATTCATTCATCAATTAATTCTTCCCAACCATCCCATTATTTAATTGAACGATTAAATAATCACAGTACTCCCATTAATTAATTCATCAATTAATTAATCCCAAGTATCCCATAATTTAATTCAAAAATTATATAATAACATTATTTCAATTTATTTAATCATCAATAAATTAATCCCATTATTTAATTAAATAATTAAGTAATATTGTTTGTTTAATTAATTAATTCACTAATTAATTAATCCCTCCAATCCCATTATTTAATTTAACAATAAACTAACCATATTTTTTAAATTAATTAATCCATTAATTAATTAATCTAAAAAATATCATTATTTAAATGAACAATTAAGTAATCATGTTACTTCCATTAATTAATTCATCAATTAATTAATCCCTTAAATCCCTTTATTTAGTTCACCAATTAAATACTCACATTACTCAAATAATTAATTCATAAATTTATTAATCCTACAATGACATTATTTAATTCAAAAAATAAATAATCAAATTACTCCTTTAATTAATTCATCATTTAATTAATCTCATCTATCCCATTATTTTATTCAACAATAAATAATCAAATTAATCTATTAATTATTTCATCAATTAATTAATCTCATCATTCCCATTATTTAATTAAATAATTAAATATTCATTGTACTCCATTAATTAATTCAATGATTAATTAATCAGACCTACATTCCCAATGATTCTCACAATTAATTAATTAATTATTTATTTATATTCACAACCCTAATAAACCATTGAAATTTAAACAATGTACAACACACATTCTCTATGATATGATAGAGGAGTCCATAGTTACTTTAATGGTTGATTTTTCAATATAAGGATGATATTTCAAAGTCTACCTAATAAATCTAGTGGTAGTTCTATAGTGTAATGGACAAAATTTCCTTGTGTTAAAATGGGAAAAAATTATGGTCCAAGGAGGCATAATCATAGTGTTAAAATACCAAATCATGGAATGGAAGTCAATCTTCAAAAAATTATGGTAACTAAATATTTCCATGAACCAACAATTGCTAATGGTATAGTGAGTGTTGTTGTCCCAAAATAATTTTATTACAACTGAATCTAAGATTTTGATATACAATCATATCCAGTAACACAACTATTTTCTAAGGAAACCCCCATCCAACTTCACTAAATGTTCTGGTGGGAATTCAAAACTCTAGAAAATAGGTCGGTGGCTACTATTGACATAGTTTCACCAAACATAGATAATGATTTTGAATTACTGTGTAATACCAGTGATATTTCTATTTGTATTGTTTTAAAATATATTCCATCACATCTATTTTGCTATTAAAAACCTAAATAAATTTTAAGTGATTTATATGAACATATAAAAGGAGAAATTAGAAGTGGAATTTTCTTTTGAAAAAATTGTCTCAAACCTCATGCTTTCAAAATTGATGGTGCATATAGATTAGGAACTACTAAAATGAATGGTCAAAAAAAGAATGCTAGAAAATAGCTAATATGGTTGATCCTGTTATTACATGAATTTAATGTCCTCCTAAAAGAATCATAAGGGACTAAAACTTTTGTTTCTCAAAACATATCTATATTTACACTATTGAGAGATGGGGATATATATATATATATATATATATATATATATTGAGGATGTTATTCCCAATTAGACTATTTTTAATATAAATAAAAAATCAAAAATATGGTTTTATAATATTGAAAACTATATTTCCACAGAATCTCTTTACCCACACATTAACTATCAACTGAATAAGAAGTTATTGTTTGATTATTCACGATATTACTCAGATGAACTATTATAAATTATTAGTTCTGAAAATGGATTTATGTGACATAGTATCTGAGAGGATGAAATGAAAATCACACTCACAATGTGTCACATATCACTAAATGGATGACATCAGGGGAATGTAGACACCATAGATAAGATCCTATAGAGTGGGATATTTTCTCACATACCTTATCTGAATGTGAGGAGCTTTGTATAATGTTTGATTGATGCCAACAAATGGGATCCATTAAAAAACTAAACAAAATTCCCCAGAACCCTATCCTACAAGTAAAAAAATTTAGTGTTTGGGGAATTGATTTTATATTCGAATTTCTGAATTCCTATGCCATGTATTACATCCTGTTTTGTGGGGACTATGTTTCAATGTGGACACAAGACAAAGACACCACCCATGACACAACCAATGTATTCATGTATTTTTTTTGAAGAATATCTTTTTAACGAATTATATTTACTCAATTAATTAATAGTGATCAAAGAAAAAACATGAAAACTAATTCCATTAATGTAATTCTTGAAAAATTGGTAATTTTATACAGAACTACCACTCCATACAACCCACATGCTTGCAGGAAAGATTAATTGTCAAACAGATAGATTAAAAAAATGGAATTGATTGTGAGAACAAGTATGAATTATTGGAATATAAAATTGGATGAAACAACTGGGGAGTATTGGACTATGTATAAAACAACCACTTCTACTAATATATTCTGAATTATTTATGGGAAGACCAGTCACGTACCGTTGAAATTAAAACATCAATATTTAGGGTTAATAAAAAAATTAATCAAGTATTCTAAAAAATTCATGAACAAAATATTACTATAAATAAAGTATCTGGAATAAATTATATGGGATTTTTAGGAAAATGGTCAAATTTATAAAGAATAAAATAATGAATTGAAATATTATAAACTTTCAGTGATGAGTATTCACACCACGGGAAATGTTTCTTATACATAATTCACATATATATCTATTCCCTAGGAAATTTAAATCCTAATGGTCAGGTATTTTTATGATATAAATGTTTTCCCCTATGGTAGAATTGAAATATAAAGAGGAGGAGGACCACCCTTTAATATTTAATGGACAAAGAATAAGAATTGTTCGATAACCATTTCACAATAGTTGTGTTCTTTATTGAAAATAATCTAACCTAATGCCTATCTTGATCTCAAAATTAAAAAATTTAGGGATTGGTAGGAAATATATAATATGTTCAATATGTTAGAGTAGGTTTTTTTATGTTTGGGAAGGTTTTGAGATTCTAGAATAAGGTCAATGTTTTTTTCAAAAGGATGAAAAAATATCATAATTATTGTTTTATAAAATTTACATTATAGGAATATATATCTACAGGAAAAAATTAATTTCCCATGTTTAAAACAAAATTTTATATTAATAAAATAAAAAAACGGGATATATTTATATGTCGTGAGTCACTGGTTCAAGGACTAACCCTTCCCATCTCGTGCACTCCAACCATCATCCTCCCCTTCTCCCACGTGATACCCCACAATATTCATCTTCCATCTTCTTCCACTTTATCATACCAGTTAGGCCTGCATTGGGATCCCCTATTCCCCTTACCTTCTCTTTCTAATCTTCTTCATGGCCTTCACTGAAACTATCACCGACTCATCTTCCAAAAGCGTGACACAGCATGAAGAACCTCCTCTACAAAAATTCTCAGTGTTGTATCACACCCCTCCACCTGATGATATTTAACATTTTCTATATATATCTAGATAAACCTCTCTGACAACCTCAAGTAATTCCCACTCATCTTCCATCCATCCATATGGTGCTTCCCAGTACCCACACATACACTACAGTCACCATTTTTCAGATCATATGCATTATGACACCTTGGTTCATCATCAGTCCATTCTCATGAGTACCAACAAGACCCTCAATATGGTTGTTCTTGACAATATACTCATGCACAAAGAAGTACTATAGTTTATTGGGCTGATCCCAATTTTTAAAATAATTGAGGTATGATAAGAGTTGTACCAAGAGCTATTCTTGGAGTTCCAGTCCATGTTTGAGATTGAATTTGTTCACATCACATCTCGTCTTGGTGGATGTCCTTTAGAACATAAATTTAGGGAGTTAATAATGGTATGGGTATTTATACCACTAATATCATAGCTTATCCAGAATACGAAACCATGTAGAGTGATCCCAAAATGGATGAAACTCCACTAATATGGGATTTTTTTATGTGGCCCTTATAGCATTCATGATCTAAGTATGGAGAAGAATACCAAACTATAGGGTGACACAATACAAATAATACATCGGGATATCACCCATGATTCGATGTCCATAGGATACAATCAAGGGATAATCATCTAGATATTGGTTATTATATAAGCCAGTACCATGGGTGTACTAGCTATTAACCTAGCCCATTAGCTAACACTAAATTATGATTCCCAGTCATGGAGGAATCATGATATTTTGATGCATGGAAGTTTCATTAAACATCTTACTTATCATCTGGGAATAATTGAATCCACTAAAAACATTTCAACTCTAGGGAATATGGATTACATTGATCTCATTTTTCTCTAGAAGATTTGTATTTTGATAAAGAGAGGGGTGGTACAATTGGGACCCCTTGTACATGGAGTTGAGGCCCCATCTCATCATAATCTAGCCCCACCAACTCTTAATCATAATACACCTATACCACCTTACCCAGCCCCTAATTTATCCACTACACCCCCTATAAATAATAAACCACCACATTCCATGTCTGCACCTATCCAACCATTTTACCGAAAAATTATGGATTTTCAAATTTGTATAATGGAGAACCATGGGTAACTTTATATAAATTTATGCATACATTATACAAAGTAATCCCATTTTACCACTACTCCCCCACCACTAACCCATGCATCTACCCCCACCACCTTCTTCCACAAATCCATATGAAACATGTATTTCCAACCCATCATACACACCTACCGACCATACTCCATAACAGACAATCCATTTTTCTTCATATGACTTTTTTTGGAGAACGATTGATGGGGGAAGGGATATTCCCTTCCATCTTCGATTGAGGCTCCCTTTATTGATCTAGAATATAGATATTTATCCCCATTATGGATTGAATCCTGTCATCCCCATACTATGATTGAGATAGATAACAACACCATGGAACATTCTATTGTAGTCTTTCCACTTTCCTTTTCCTCCCTGGCTTCCTTAAATTTGGTGGGGTAGATCTAGAATCCCACTATTTCTGAGGGGGCATCCGATGCTGATTACATTGTGTCTTTCTACGGTCTTTAGTATTTTTACTGCATACGACTCCACTATTGTACTCTGTTTTTTGGTTTATTTTTTGTTATTACTATGTTCCTTGTTCATATTTGTATCATTTATTATATCCAACTAGAGGTATATGTTTTATAATTATATGGATTTTTGTATTCCCATTCTTACTTATGCATTCATTTTTCTACACCTCACTCTACTGATTAGTACATGGTTATTGATGAGTTTGCTAGACTACTATATAGACACCCACTTGAGGTATTTCAACTAGTTGATAACATAAAAGGACGACTATAGGAGCTTAATTTGATTACTATATATGATTCCCCTACAAAGACTATATAGATTCTCCATCTACCATGTGGATATTTCATCGACCCATCCCAATGGTTTTCAACCCCTACCATGTGCCCCCATGAGATAAAGCATAGAATTTCAAGATCCTACAATAAGAAAAAGATACACGAGCCTATGAACCACTCCGCTTGATCCTTATTGAACCATATAGTTTACAAATTTCTTATTAGTGTAACATGAGTAAAAATCCATATTTTTTTATTTGGCCCATAGGGAATTTTATTTCATCTTTTTTAGTCTACTTATCAAATTTACATTTATCATCTCACTGTGATATTAAATTCCCTTAATTACTTCCTACTGTGTTCCCCTACTTAACTAATTCTTCCATTTCATTCAAATCATGTGTACCAATTGATTATTTAGTATTGGTATGTTTATTTACAACAATTTTCCCATGAATACAAATGTTCTTTAGACATCTTTCATTTTACCCAAATAAAAAATGATGATTATTTTAGGGATTTTTTGACTTCTAAATTTATTTTTGTAATTTCCATCATCTATATACGAATATATATATATGTTATTAGTGATTTTTCTCTAACATCACATTACAAAATAGTGAGGAATCTATTTAATTTCTAGGGTTTGGGACACAATATTGAGCATAAATATGATTAAACATATATTATTTATTTTTTCATTAGGCTATGACAAATTTTTCATTGAAATATTTTTTTTATGAAGTCTCAATACATCCATTAAAAAAAATGAAATAGGTTAGTTGGATAATGTTGAAATATATTTTTATTAAAGCTTATCATTTTATCATGACTTCTGAGTTATGTAATTGACATCTAAATATCATATAATGCAATTGATTTTTATTGAATTGTTACTTGTTTTTCTTCCCCAGGTGATTTCCCAATTTTTTGTACCCCTACTCAATTGAGGATTATAGACCCACTTTATCATACTAATTTATGAAAATATTAATTAATAGATACATTGAGAATTTCAACCTATCAATACATGAATTTTAATCTTATTGAGGATATTAATGAATAAAAACACTGTTAAAATGAATGATGCAATCATTCTTGATCAATTTATCAATAAACCTAATTGTAAATTCGTTATTCTTAAGCTAGTAGAAACCATTTATAATCTTTTTTGTATTGAGCCATGTCACAACCCATTTTTTTCCATTCATAGTCTAATCTTGATATAATTTGATGATTTCTAGTCAAATAAGTGTACGGGATATTATCATTACTAATGGATTTGTGATGATTACTACTAAGGATATGTACAATTGATTTTTCAATTGATTCATAGGATGTAGTCTATGGTTCTTAAAATATAACATTATTTATTATCCTATTAAACATGTATATATATAATATGTGTTTTTAGCAAGGAAGAAAAAAATTCTCCCTTATAAGACTGATGAATCTTACGATGAATCATATGTGGTTTGGTGATGAATGTGAGATCTTGACAAGATGTGACTTTTGAAAAAATAAAATGATGAAATGGGATAATTTAATTACACATTAATGAAACATAAATGTGACTTTGTTGATCAATTGGGAGTGTGTAGCTGTATCTTTCTAGATGAATATTTTCATTGCATTGTTGTTGACTATCATGTATTATACTTGACATTTTTCCCTCCTTTTATAAGATTTTTTTTATCATCTACCCTCCTAACCTTAGAAACATAGTCATTCATACCTTATTCCCAAATCCATCATGATTAAATGTATTTCTATCATTATAGAGTGGAGATGTTAGAAGAAATCCAAGGATATGGTTTGGAACATGTACGCAAGGTATGAGAAAAAAATATAGTTTCATTTTACCTAGAGGAATGAGAGTACATTCATGGAGAGGAAAATAAAGTGTTGGATACAGATTCTAAGTAATAGTTGAGAAATGGTAATTATATAAATAAAGGATCTTCATAAAGAAATTAACCATGAGGCATCAATGAATTTCTTACATGAGTGGTTTTTGAGGACTGGCCTTTTCCAGCAACACATAGTTTAATTTTATTTTTTTTCAATGCATGTTTCTAATAAAATTTTATTTCATCTAGAATACCTATTGAGATTATTTTTTCTTGAGTACAAGAAACTCCTATAGTGTGGCGGATTTCATAAGATATATATTTGTGTGTGTGTGTTTGTGTTTTATACATTTTTATAAGACTTATTCATGATTTATTCGATAATTCATTGGATTTTGGTTTGTTTTTGTAGGAAATTGGATCCAAATTATCAAATGAGTAACCATAGATAATGTAGTAATTTCATACAATACATATCATGAAATTTGATCACGTCGTGAATTACATTATCACAAGTAACATAAAAGATGAATTCTAGCTTGTCAAACAAGTACATGAAGTGAATCCTACAAGTCAACGAAATAAAAAAAGTGATTCCATTAGATGTCATGAATGTTTTTAATTCTAAACTCGTTAAAGATCAAATTCATGAAATATAGGAGATAAACAATATTTGGAGACTTTTGTGTATAAGAGTTCATGACCAAAATTTTAACTACATTTCATGAAATTTTTGTTGTAGAAGTCACTTAAATAAATCTCAAAATGTGAATCCATTACACCCCATGACATATTAATGAATATATATATTGCAACATTGGCATAAAACAAAGAAATACTATATATTCTGTATTATTCTACGCATCATCCCTTAAAATTTTCCAAACCTATCTTTTTATAAATATGTATTTCCTTTTATATTCATATTTCTGATGAACAATGTTCCACAGATTGTACATTTGATATTCATGTTTCAATTATTTTTCAATTCCAACTAATATTTAAAAGAAATTGTTGTGTTCCCTTTCTCATTCATTCAATCATGTAAGTGACTGCTTAGTTCTAAATTTCATTAATTCTGGATTGGTCTAGTTTGAAGTGTTTAATTATTCCCCCAAGCATGTTCACAGTTTCTTTTATACATATTATTGTTATTATCATTTTCAGTTAACCCCCATGGGTTAGGGGTATGGTGTTGGGTTTGTTTTAAAAATAATGAATACCTGAATAAAAACTTGGGAAACCATATGGATACTAAATATGATAATAAATATTTTTAATCATATTCTATTGGAAGACCCTGATATAGGTAATTAAAATCGAAGCAACATATTAATGTTGTAGTTTAGCAGGCTAGGACTAATAGCATGTGGTGCATTCTACATTTGAATACATGCCCTATAAATTTAGTATGTTGACTATATCTTAGAAAAATATGACTTTTATGCTTATGTAGATCTAATAGGTTGGAACAAATCTAATTGGAGATTTTTTCACTACCTCCCATCCTAATCTATAGGGATACACTAATCAATATTTATGAATTCCTTTTTCATAAGCCTCATAATTGACCTCTATCCCCCTCTTGCTCATAAATTAAAACCATACTACATAAGTCATAGAAAACCAAATCCATGAGAGTCATGTGGGGAATCCTTATACTAGAAACTATTCACTAAGTTACCAAATTATCCATATTTCCCTTATGTGTTTGACCCCTGACATTCTCCATGATAAAAAATTGTAATTATTGTCGTTCAAACAAATAAATTTCTAATATGATCAATTCCCATGAATATTAAACAATTCTTCTTGGGCCAATCAGTTATCCTTTTGCAGCACATCATTATCTGGCATATCCATAATATGATCCTCACCATATAAAACATCTGTAACATTCTCTTCAACATCAGCATGAATTGAAACATCGAAGAAAATATCATTATAAATATAATACATGGGAATACAAATCTTACTCACTAAATTAGGGAAATGGGCCTAGTCAAATACTCCAACCTTGATGGGACTAGAGATGGGATCAGGTGTGTGATATGAGAAACCTATAAAAATAAATAATATAGTTAGCTAATTTTTTTTTCAAATGTGGGAGGAATAGTCTTTACCAACCAGTGATATTATAGTTTATTTCACGTAAGATATATCAATGAGGTGATGTGGTACCAAGTCCTATAGTCCATCTAATCTGTTAGATTCATCTGTACCATGGTTGTCCCTAATAATCAAGACTTATAGAATATGAACCACATCACAATATAGTGTACACGCTATCACCTCTAGTCACATTCATGGATAACAGATATATTCAAGGAATGATGTGAGGGATGTTGATTGGGAGGTGGAGGGATTGGGGGATGGATATTTAATTACCTCATATCTATATCTTTAAGGTTTCATTCAATAATGTGATAATGAATAATAGATAATATTTTTCTGTTAGATGATAGTATAAGAATATATTAATGTGGGAGATTTGGGAAAACAATCCCAGCATGTGTAATCCATGAATCATATAGTATTAAAAATGATTATGAAACTTTTAAATGATATAATGTAAACCAAACAACTATAATTTTATTATATAATTACTTTTATCCTATGTAATCTAGTTAAAGACTATTTAACATAAGTCTTTAATTGTGGACATCATGCATAGTAGTATTGATATTTTGATGTGGCTGACTCCACATACTGATAAAATTTTTACTATTATAGTTTGGTAATGCAAATATGTAAAATTATATTTTCACATAGGGTAAAACATAACGTTATCATTGAGAGGTGTTCTATAAGATATCATGAAGAAAACTTCTACGCACATGTGGAGCAATGCAATGGATGAACTCTATACCCACATCAGGAAAATAATAACACATCATATAATCTATATCTTATTGATGTGAGAATATATTATGTATAAGAACTACATATAGACCCCCCAACTATATCACCTTTTCTTCTCCAAGTATTCATGTGATGGTAAATGCATCAGATAATACTTATATTACAATTATCATAAATGTCATCATGCTAATAGGTAATAGAATATGTGATCATTAAAATATCATTACGATGACATCATCAAAATTATCACCTAAATGGGTGAAGGTCTTATATATCCAAAGCATGCCTACCTGACCATCGACAATGGGTCTACAATCATCCCACCCCAAAATTCTTAGTAGGCTTGAAACTAAATTAAAACAATCAAAACTAACATTCACTCTTAAAACAACACCCTGAGTAGGGAGGCCAAGCATTCGGGATATATCATTGAGGGTGATCATCATATCTCCCTCAAGAAGATGAGAATTATGTGTCCCATGATCCTATCTCTTTAAAAAGTGTCAAATGAGTTCGTGATATTTGAATGTGAAATCACACGTCGTTACACAATATATCCATGCATGATGAAAAAGATGGATCATAAGAGGAGGGTGTGCAACTTCATGGAAGTAGTGTGGACTCTATACACTCTAAGTTACAATATGATTCCCCTCTAAGACAAGGAATGAAATATTTCTATAAGGCCCCAACCTTAAACCATACTTAATCTTGAGTTATTACAAGATTACTCGTTGAGGATCTTTTCAGGTTTAGAGTTTTAGAGAATTAGGTCATAAAACTTGCATTACATTCCACATATAAACAAAGTGGTTACAGAAAGATAGTATTCTTCATTCCCATCAATGGAAACACGTTTAAAATAAAACATGGATTATTTCTTGACACATCCATGACTCTATCATCTTATCATGTACCTTTCCCTTGACCTGTGAAAAACATTTCAAAAACTTGGGATGAGCATAAAAACTAAGTATGGGTTAAAAAAAACATGGAAAGGAAACATGAGTTCATACATACATAAGAATGAAATCATACTTTACCCATAAAACATAGGCACTTTAACATACCTCATAAAATCACGAATAAATCATAGAAATCATAAGACATAAAGGTAACTTGAGGCATTCATAACATTCTTACGTAGGGAGTAACCCTCTTGGTTATGTTTGGAATACCCATCACAGTATATTCCCTAAAATCTCTTCGGAGAAACCTTAACGTTTCACTCCTTCACGTTACCCAATGCATTGGAGAGCTATATCGGGCTCACCCGCCCTTAGTTTATCACAGAACCACCCGTTTTCATAATAATGCCCAAGAACCTCAACATAATCATATCACAATAAACATGCATAAAGGAAACATAACATTCCCACCTTTAAATCACAAGATATCAATACAACACATTGATATAAAAACATTATGAAATCCATTTTTGATACCAAAATAAAAGAAAAGTAAAACATGGTATTTATTTTTCTTTTAAAAAAAGAAGGTATGGCTTGTAGAGGAAGCCGAAACTCAAATAATGGTTACGACGGCGGATAAGTCGTTGTCGCCGCAAACGTACGACAAAAACATTCCCTTTTTTCATTTAGTAAACGCTTCGTATAAAAAATATTCCTTTTGAATAAACGTAAAAGTCAAAGGGGTTTATACACCGTATAAAAGAAAGTTGTGTATAAAATAAAATATGCCTCAACGAAAGGAGATTGAGACGAAGTCCCATACCTCGTATCCGACTTGACTCGACCGTTCTTTAATCTCCTGAATAATAAACTTGAGTTATTCTCTACTTGATTATGAATCTTTATCAAGTTCATTATTTCTTTTATACCATGTTATGACCATCATGTAATCAGTTAAGTTAATAATGTTCATTTTTTCGGTATTTGGTTCTTAAGTCAAAAATAGACTTCTTACACTTACATGTTGTTAATTTGGTAAAATGTTCATTATATACAGAATGGTATTCATGATGTAGATATCATATATGTCATATATATCCAGTACATACATGCATTTATAATATTACATAATTTAGAGGTATGAAATGAAATGCACCGTTCATGGAGACGGTAAGCCGTACGTACGCATGAAAGCTACTTCCATTTCTATTTCATATTTTCTGGAATGGAATCATAATGATATAAGATTATATTATAATTCCAGTATAATAACATATATAATATCATTAACTTTATCCTTTACACATCCCACATATGGTATTAACGAATCAAATCACTTTTAGGGGGCGGTAGTCCGCACTTCCTAAAATGATGATATCGTGTTTACCCATAATGGAAACCATAAAGGTATGCCCAAAATGAAAAAAACAGAAGCTTAAGGAAAACATAATCACATTATATATCATATATAAAAATAGTGACATGATACTGGCCACCTTTGAAGGTGTTGAATGAGTGTTGAACAATCATCGTTTCGGGAGGCAGAATTTCTCCATCCACAGAAACCGTATGTTCTTTAACCATTTGATGTAGTTGTGTGAGAGTGTAGCTCAAATAAATCATATAAAAACATCCTAGTATATTGAAGATACTGGTGCTGTTACAAAAGAAGTAAATAAAAAGAGTTTAGGGGGTTGGAGAAGCAAAATAAAACAAATGAACATGAGAGAACGAATTATCTTAAAAAGTGTAACTCCTTTTGATTTGAGCCTAAAGGCTTCCTTTGAAAGGATTCTTCCCAATGGGAATCCTCTAGGATAAGGAGAGGGATGTGGAGAGAGCAAATGGGCAGGGGTTGGCCGAGCCAAAGGCTTTAAGAGTGTGTGAAATGAGGTTGAGGTGGGGGCCTTTTATAAGAGGAGAGGAGGGGCACTTTTGGAAAGTGAAGAAACATTACTTTATTTGAAAATGTGTTTCGGTTTAAAAAGGTCCCAAATTGATATAATTCTTGGATAAGGTGATAAGGGTTCGAAATCCACTCATCCACTTGGTTTTGGCCATGTGTAGTTCATAGATTTTATATTATCATTCCATTTTATTTAAATCGTCAAATTATGATGTCATCGCTGGATCATTATTATGTCATAAATAATTTAATCTATTTAATGTCTAAAAATCATAAAAAAAATACTATGATATAGGTAATCTTTTTAGCTTTCCAATGACTATTTATAATCAAAATTGTGACTTGTATAACCCCACTTAAAAATTGTTTTCGTAAAACATATTATGTTTGTGTCATTTTCACTTTAACATTAAATAAAAAGTAATTTATGTCATTTCCCAACAAAAGTGGATCCATGGGGTCCCCAAGTTGACCCATGGCATGTCATGGTCGGCCATGACACAACCAACGAAGTTGGGACATGTGTCTAGGTCATTTCATATTATTAAAGCCTTATTTAGACCTTAAACTACCCTAATTAACACTAATCGCGATTAAGAACTTAATAAGTTACTATTCACCAAAAAATTATTTTAATCTCATTGAACCACATTTTACTTCTTAATGACAACCATGTATGTCGGATTTTCAAAATTCAATACACATTAGTGGTAAACTTTCATTTAACTGAAAAATCAGTTTGCTTGATTACCACTTAGTGGTTTCACTATTCATCAAAAATTGAAGTTTTTCAGAAAATTACCAAAAATTCACCCTAAGCTATATTTGATATTATGAATTCAAAAATGAAGTATATTTTACAAAATTAAAATCATATAAGTCACATTAATTAATTCAATAATTAATTCCCGCTGCCAGAGCAAATAGCGTGTTTTTACAAAACAATAAGTATCAAAAGATTGACACCAGTTTAAGTCTAATTTCAAAGTGAAATTGATTCCAATGACCACCATTGGATAAAATGGTAAAAATATATTCTAATTTCACTTCAAAAGAAATTAAAAACATAATCTAATTATATAAATAAATTAGATTAAAAATCAGTTTTGATGTAAAATGCAGTATTTTTCACTATTCATTAAAAAATGAACATTGTCAGAAAAATACCAAAAATTCACACAAGGTAAATTTTGATGTCCCAATCATAAAGAATAAGTTTATTTTGACAAACATAGTTTATAAAATTGTTAAAATATAGATTCAAAAATGGTTTGCCATCAAAAGGCAGTAAAACAATCTTTTAAGAATATTAGTTTATTCCATGCCTAAGATTGTATTTATTTTCATGTTAAGCCTCTAAAACACTATCTTAATCATTAATAGACATAGATAAAAATATCTATTATTCATTACTAACTTGGGATGTTACATCCTTCCCCCCTTTAGAAAATTGTGTCCCCACAATTTATTTACTTATCGAATAAATGGGGGTACTTATCCCTCATTGCATTTTCAGATTCCCATGTTGCCTCTTCAATCATGTGGTTTTTCCACAAAACCTTTACCTGCTTAATCACCTTATTCCGTAACACTTGATCCCTGTGGTCAAGAATCTGGACCAGTTGTTCCTCATAAGATAGGTTCTCTTCTAGCTGAACTACCTCTGGACTCAAAACATGAGATGGATCTGGCATATACTTTCTCAACATCGAAACGTGAAAAACATTGTGTACCTGAGATAAACTCGGAGGTAAAGCCACTCGGTATGCAACTGATCCAACTCTTTCCAGAATTTTGTATCGTCCAATGAACCTTGGACTCAGCTTTCCTTTCTTACCAAATCTCATCACACGTTTCCAAGGAGAAACCTTGAGAAAAACATGATCACCTACCTCGAAAGATAGATCCTTCCTCCGGTTATCCGCATAACTCTTCTGCCTGCTCTGAGCTGTTCTCATGTGTTTCTTAATCAGCTGAACTTTTTATGCCATATCTTCTACCAATTCTGGTCCCATCAACTTCCTTTCACCCACTTCATCCCAGAAAGCTGGAGTTCGACACCGCTTCCCATATAATGCCTGAAATGGTGCCATCTGTATACTGGAATGAAAACTGTTATTATATGAAAACTCAACCAAATCAAGATGTTGGTCCCAACTTCCCTGATAATCCATAGAACAAGCTCGTAGCATATCCTCCAATGTCTGAATTGTTCGTTCTGACTGCCCATCTGATTGGGGATGAAAAGCTGTACTAAAATTTAATTCAGTACCCAACGACTACTGAAGGCCTTTCCAAAAGATAGAAGTAAACCTAGGATCACGATCCGATACAATGAAGAGAGGAACTCCATGTAACCTGACTATCTCTTTAAGATACAAACGGGAAAGTTGATCAAGAGAGAAAGTATCTCGTATAGCAAGGAAATGAGCAGATTTGGTCAAGCGATCAACAATAACCCAGATTGCATTATTACCTCGAGATGTCTTCGGTAATCCAACAACAAAGTCCATGGATATATTCTCCCATTTCCACTCTGGCACTGGTAAAGGCTGAAGCATCCCTTTCGGTAACTGCCGCTCTGCTTTAACCTGCTGACAAGTCAAACACTTCACAGTAAAATCAGCAATATCTCTTTTCATTCCATCCCACCAGTAATACTCCCGCAGATCTCTATACATCTTAGTACTGCCCGGATGAACTGAAAACGGAGAACTATGAGCTTCACATAACAATTCTCTCTTCAACTGTGAATCACAAGGCACACAGAATCTCTTCCCAAATCTCAAAACACAATCATTATCAATGTTGAATTCAGGCAACTTACCTTTCTGAACCAGCTCTACCCTTTTCTGCAACTCACTGTCTTGCTTCTGTGCTTGCTTGATTCTATCTGATAGAGATGATATCACTGATACCTGAAACAAAACAGAAGGACTTCCTGCACCAACAAATTCTATGCCAAAGTTCATCAAATCCTTAACCAAAGGATCACGTTCCAAACGCAACATTGTTAATGAAGCATTACTTTTTCGACTCAAAGCATCAGCCACTTTATTTGATTTTCCCGGATGGTAATGAATTGTACAATCATAATCCTTGATTAATTCCAGCCATCTACTTTGTCTCATGTTTAACTCTTTCTGAGTGAATATATACTTTAAACTTTTGTGATCGGTATATATTTAACACTTTACTCCATACAAATGATGCCTCCAAAATTTTAAAGCAAAAAAAAACAGCAGCTAATTCCAAATCATGTGTAGGGTAATTTACCTCATGAGTTTTCAATTGTCGTGAAGCATAAGCAATTACCTGATCATTCTGCATTAGGACGCAACCAAGTCCTTTCAATGAAGCATCACTGTATATAACAAACTCACCATTCCTGGAAGGTAGTGCCAAAACTGGAGCATTCACCAATCTTCTTTTCAATTCCTGAAAACAATCATCACATTCTTTTGTCCAGATAAACTTAACACCCTTCCGAGTTACCTTAGTCATTCTACTAGATAACCTTGAAAAATTTATAACAAACCTTCGGTAATAGCCCGCCAAACCATGGAAGCTACGAATCTCGGTTACATTTGTGGGTCTTGGCCATTCTTCCACAACTTTTGTTTTTGCAGGATCAACAGTTATTCCATCTTTAGAAACAATGTGACCAAGGAAAGAATTTTTTTGCAACCAAAACTCACACTTGCTGAATTTCCCATACAGTTTCTTTTCTTTTAAGGTTTTCAAGATAACCCTTAAATGTCTTTCATGCTCCTATTTACTTTTAGAAAACACCAAAATATCATCAATGAAAACCACCACAAACTTATCCAAGAACTCATGGAAAATTCTATTCATTAAGTCCATGAATACAGCAGGTGCATTGGTTAGCCCAAAAGGCATTACTACAAATTCATAATGGCCATATCTCGTACGGAACGCGGTCTTCGGAATATCTGCCTCCTTTACCTTCAGCTGATGGTACCCCGATCTCAAGTCAATCTTTGAAAAAAACTGAGCTCCCTGGAGCTGATCAAACAAATAATCGATATGAGGCAAAGGATATTTGTTCTTAACAGTGATATTATTCAAGGCTCTATAATCAATACAAAGTCTTATAGAACCATCTTTCTTTTGAACAAATAAAACAGGAGCACCCCATGGTGATGTGCTTGGTCTAATGAAACTTTTCTCTAATAAATCTTGCAATTGCTCCTTCAACTCTAAAAGTTCAATTTGTGCCATTCGATAAGGGGGTTTTGAAATTGGCTTAGCATCAGGAACTAAGTCAACAGTAAACTCAACTTCCCGATCTGGTATTATTCCATGTAACTCATCAGGAAAAACATCAGGATACTAATTTACCACTGGCACATCATTAATCTGAACAGTTCATTTATTTTCAACGACGTGTGCAAGGTAACATTCATTTCCATCTTTTACAAGTTTCTCGGCCTCTTGATATGTTATCAAAAGTAAGGGTTCATTCTTGTAAACAAACTGAAAGACTTTCTGAAAAGAAACATCTTTAGATCTACAGCCAATCTTTTTAATGGTAAATAGAGAGCCAATCCATACCCAGGATAACATCAAACTCTACTAGAGGTAGAACAATAAGGTTTTCAAGTAGGTTCTTTCCACAGATAAGGATAGGAAGATTCTTATAAATTCTTTTTGCCTCAACACTTCCTCCAGGTGTTTTTACCAAAATTTCAGGAGTCATTTCTTGAGATGGTATTCCCATTTTACTAGAAAAGTTTTCAGAGATGAAAGAATGCGTAGACCCCGAATCAAACAACACACTAGCATAATCTGAAAAAACAAACAAAGTACCTGATACAACTTCATTTGATGGCCCGACATCTTCTGAAGTAGTTGAAAAGGATTTCACCACCCCTTTCTGCTTGTAGTCTAACTGCTTCCCATCACTCAGGCTCCTTGTCGGACACTCGTTTGCATAGTGACCCATCTCATTGCACTTATAACATTTCACTAACTTTAAATCAAATTTGTTCTTAACTTCACCTTGATCCTTTTCAGTGCAATCACGAGCCTTATGTCCCATCTTACCACATCGGTAGCACTTCCCAGAATTCAGAAGACATTCCCCAGCATGCATTTTGCCACATTTATCACAAACTGGAAACTTAGTTCTCTTACCATCAGACTTTTTTGAATAATTCTTACCTTTCTCCTGCCACCTCGGTCTCTTCTTCTGCTGGTTGTTATAGAAAACTTGGTCGTCGTCAAACTCCATTTCCACCTTCTTATCACATCGAACAAGATTTTCATAACTTTTAAACTCACGAGAAGCTAATGCCCTTCGATATTTTGGCTTTAATCCTGAGTAAAAATGATTTATTTTACTATCAAGTTCCCAGATAAAATTTGGAGCATACCTTGCCAAACGACTGAACCTTTCTTCATAGGCAGCCACTGAGTCTTCCTCTTGCCTCAATTCCAAGAATTTATTTTCCATCCTAAGTTGAACAGCCTTAGGAAAATACTTCTCAAGAAACATACCTTTGAATTCATCCCAGTCAAGAGCATCAATCTCAGCAGCGTCCCTGATATTTTTAACCAAAGACCACCACTGATCTGCTTCACCCTCCAAACGGTAAATAGCAAGACTAACCTTTTGATTGTCTGAACACCCCATGACATCAAAAATCTTCTCCAGTGCTTTAATCCACCCTTCAGCTAGCACAGGGTCAGATGATCCTCTTAATGATGGTGGATGTTGCCTCATGAAATGTTCCACCACTGACATGTTCCTCTGCGGTTGATCTGGCTGATCTCGTGCATGGATACCACCACCATTTATCGCTTGAGTCAACTGCGCCATTACTGCAACAAACTGTTCAGTTCCAATTCCGACCATTCCTGGATGCTGATTCGGAAGGTTATTTCCTTCTGTATGCCTTCCTAGCACTGCTTCCCTGTTTCCTCTGCGGAAAACCATTCTGAACAAACATGTCTTAGATGAAGAAACATGGTAATCTTTAAATGCTATATCATTTCGAAAAAAATATTTTTGGATAATCATTTAATAGAATTCTAACTCCTAAAGTTATCTAAACCGAAGTTTGATACCAACTGTAAGGCCCCAGCCTTAAACCATACTTAATCTTGAGTTATTACAAGATTACTCGTTGAGGATCTTTTCAGGTTTAGAGTTTTAGAGAATTAGGTCATAAAACTTGCATTACATTCCACATATAAACAAAGTGGTTACAGAAAGATAGTATTCTTCATTCCCATCAATGGAAACATGTTTAAAATAAAACATGGATTATTTCTTGACACATCCTTGACTCTATCATCTTATCATGTACCTTTCCCTTGACCTGTGAAAAACATTTCAAAAACATGGGATGAGCATAAAAACTATGTATGGGTTAAAAAAACATGGAAAGGAAACATGAGTTCATACATACATAAGAATGAAATCATACTTTACCCATAAAACATAGGCACTTTAACATACCTCATAAAATCACGAATAAATCATAGAAATCATAAGACATAAAGGTAACTTGAGGCATTCATAACATTCTTACGTAGGGAGTAACCCTCTTTGTTACGTTTGGAATACCTATCACAGTATATTCCCTAAAATATCTTCGGAGAAACCTTAACGTTTCACTTCTTTGCGTTACCCAGTTCATTGGAGAGCTATATCGGGCTCACCCGTCCTTAGTTTATCACGGAACCACCCGTTTTCATAATAATGCCCAAGAACCTCAACATAATCATATCACAATAAACATGCATAAAAGAAACATAACATTACCACCTTTCAACCACAAGATATCAATACAACAAATTGATATAAAAACATTATGAAATCCATTTTCGATAACAAAATAAAAGAAAAGTAAAACATGGTATTTATTTTTCTTTTAAAAAAAGAAGGTATGGCTTGTAGAGGAAGCCGAAACTCAAATAACGGTTACGACGGCGGAGAAGTCGTTGTCGCCGCATACGTACGACAAAAACATTACCTTTTGTCATTTAGTAAACGCTTCGTATAAAAAAGATTCCTTTTGAATAAACGTAAAAGTCAAAGGGGTTTATACACCGTATAAAATAAAGTTGTGTATAAAATAAAATATGCCTCAATGAAAGGAGATTGAGACGAAGTCCCATACCTCGTATCCGACTTGACTCGACCGTTCTTTAATCTCCTGAATAATAAACATGAGTTATTCTCTACTTGATTATGAATCTTTATCAAGTTCATTATTTCTTTTATACCATGTTATGACCATCATGTAATCAGTTAAGTTAATAATGTTCATTTTGTCGGTATTTGGTTCTTAAGTCAAAAATAGACTTCTTACACTTACATGTTGTTAATTTGGTAAAATGTTCATTATATACAGAATGGTATTCATGATGTAGATATCATATATGTCATATATATCCAGTACATACATGCATTTATAATATTACATAATTTAGAGGTATGAAATGAAATGCACCGTTCATGGAGACGGTAAGCCGTACGTACGCATGAACGCTACTTCCATTTCTATTTCATATTTTCTGGAATGGAATCATAATGATATAAGATTATATTATAATTCCAGTATAATAACATATATAATATCATTAACTTTATCCTTTACACATCCCACATATGGTATTAACGAATCAAATCACTTTTAGGGGGCGGTAGTCCGCACTTCCTAAAATGATGATATCGCGTTTACCCATAATGGAAACCATAAAGGTATGCCCAAAATGAAAAAAACAGAAGCTTAAGGAAAACATAATCATATTATATATCATATATAAAAATAGTTACATGATACTGGCCACCTTTGAAGGTGTTGAATGAGTGTTGAACAATCATCGTTTCGGGAGGCAGAATTTCTCCATCCACGGAAACCGTATGTTCTTTAACCATTTGATGTAGTTGTGTGAGAGTGTAGCTCAAATAAATCATATAAAAACATCCTAGTATATTGAAGATACTGGTGCTGTTACAAAAGAATTAAATAAAAAGCGTTTAGGGGGTTGGAGAAGCAAAATAAAACAAATGAACATGAGAGAACGAATTATCTTAAAAAGTGTAACTCCTTTTGATTTGAGCCTAAAGGCTTCCTTTGAAAGGATTCTTCCCAATGGGAATCCTCTAGGATAAGGAGAGGGATGTGGAGAGAGCAAATGGGCAGGGGTTGGACGAGCCAAAGGCTTTAAGAGTGTGTGAAATGAGGTAGAGGTGGGGGCCTTTTATAAGAGGAGAGGAGGGGCACTTTTGGAAAGTGAAGAAACATTACTTTATTTGAAAATGTGTTTCGGTTTCAAAAGGTCCCAAATTGATATAATTCGTGGATAAGGTGATAAGGGTTCGAAATCCACTCATCCACTTGGTTTTGGCCATGTGTAGTTCATAGATTTTATATTATCATTCCATTTTATTTAAATCGTCAAATAATGATGTCATCGCTGGATCATTATTATGTCATAAATAATTTAATTTATTTAATGTCTAAAAATAATAAAAAAAATACTATGATATAGGGAATCTTTTTAGCTTTCCAATGACTATTTATAATCAAAAGTTTGACTTGTATAACCCCACTTAAAATTGTTTTCGTAAAACATATTATGTTTGTGTCATTTTCACTTTAACATTAAATAAAAAGTAATTTATGTCATTTCCCAACAAAAGTGGATCCATGGGGTCCCCAAGTTGACCCATGGCATGTCATGGTCGGCCATGACACAACCAACGAAGTTGGGACATGTGTGTAGGTCATTTCATATTATTAAGGCCTTATTTAGACCTTAAACTACCCTAATTAACACTAATCGCGATTAAGAACTTAATAAGTTACTATTCACCAAAAAATTATTTTAATCTCATTGAACCACATTTTACTTCTTAATGACAACCATGTATGTCGGATTTTCAAAATTCAATACACATTAGTGGTAAACTTTCATTTAACTGAAAAATCAGTTTGCTTGATTACCACTTAGTGGTTTCACTATTCATCAAAAATTGAAGTTTTTCAGAAAATTACCAAAAATTCACCCTAAGCTATATTTGATATTATGAATTCAAAAATGAAGTATATTTTACAAAATTCAAATCATATAAGTCACATTAATTAATTCAATAATTAATTCCCGCTGCCAGAGCAAATAGCGTGTTTTTACAAAACAATAAGTATCAAAAGATTGACACCAGTTTAAGTCTAATTTCAAAGTGAAATTGATTCCAATGACCACCATTGGATAAAATGGTAAAAATATATTCTAATTTCACTTCAAAAGCAATTCAAAACATAATCTAATCATATAAATAAATTAGATTAAAAAGCAGTTTTGATGTAAAATGCAGTATTTTTCACTATTCATTAAAAAATGAACATTGTCAGAAAAATACCAAAAATTCACACAAGGTAAATTTTGATGTCCCAATCATAAAGAATAAGTTTATTTTGACAAACATAGTTTATAAAATTGTTAAAATATAGATTCAAAAATGTTTTGCCATCAAAAGGCAGTAAAACAATCTTTTAAGAATATTAGTTTATTCCATGCCTAAGATTGTATTTATTTTCATTTTAAGCCTCTAAAACACTATCTTAATCATTAATAGACATAGATAAAAATATCTATTATTCATTACTAACTTGGGATGTTACATCCTTCCCCCCTTTAGAAAATTGTGTCCCCACAATTTATTTACTTATCGAATAAATGGGGGTACTTATCCCTCATTGCATTTTCAGATTCCCATGTTGCCTCTTCAATCATGTGGTTTTTCCACAAAACCTTTACCTGCTTAATCACCTTATTCCGTAACACTTGATCCCTGTGGTCAAGAATCTGGACCAGTTGTTCCTCATAAGATAGGTTCTCTTCTAGCTGAACTACCTCTGGACTCAAAACATGAGATGGATCTGGCATATACTTTCTCAACATCGAAACGTGAAAAACATTGTGTACCTGAGATAAACTCGGAGGTAAAGCCACTCGGTATGCAACTGATCCAACTCTTTCCAGAATTTCGTATGGTCCAATGAACCTTGGACTCAGCTTTCCTTTCTTACCAAATCTCATCACACTTTTCCAAGGAGAAACCTTGAGAAAAACATGATCACCTACCTCGAAAGATAGATCCTTCCTCCGGTTATCCGCATAACTCTTCTGCCTGCTCTGAGCTGTTCTCATGTGTTTCTGAATCAGCTAAACTTTTTATGCCATCTCTTCTACCAATTCTGGTCCCATCAACTTCCTTTCACCCACTTCATCCCAGAAAGCTGGAGTTCGACACCGCTTCCCATATAATGCCTGAAATGGTGCCATCTGTATACTGGAATGAAAACTGTTATTATATGAAAACTCAACCAAATCAAGATGTTGGTCCCAACTTCCCTGATAATCCATAGAACAAGCTCGTAGCATATCCTCCAATGTCTGAATTGTTCGTTCTGACTGCCCATCTGATTGAGGATGAAAAGCTGTACTAAAATTTAATTCAGTACCCAACGACTACTGAAGGCCTTTCCAAAAGATAGAAGTAAACCTAGGATCACGATCCGATACAATGAAGAGAGGAACTCCATGTAACCTGACTATCTCTTTAAGATACAAACGGGAAAGTTGATCAAGAGAGAAAGTATCTCGTATAGCAAGGAAATGAGCAGATTTGGTCAAGCGATCAACAATAACCCAGATTGCATTATTACCTCGAGATGTCTTCGGTAATCCAACAACAAAGTCCATTGATATATTCTCCCATTTCCACTCTGGCACTGGTAAAGGCTGAAGCATCCCTTTCGGTAACTGCCGCTCTGCTTTAACCTGCTGACAAGTCAAACACTTCACAGTAAAATCAGCAATATCTCTTTTCATTCCATCCCACCAGTAATACTCCCACAGATCTCTATACATCTTAGTACGGCCCAGATGAACTGAAAACGGAGAACTATGAGCTTCACATAACAATTCTCTCTTCAACTGTGAATCACAAGGCACACACAATCTCTTCCCAAATCTCAAAACACAATCATTATCAATGTTTAATTCAGGCAACTTACCTTTCTGAACCAGCTCTACCCTTTTCTGCAACTCACTGTCTTGCTTCTGTGCTTGCTTGATTCTATCTGATAGAGATGATCTCACTGATACCTGAAACAAAACAGAAGGACTTCCTGCACCAACAAATTCTATGCCAAAGTTCATCAAATCCTTAACCAAAGGATCACATTCCAAACGCAACATTGTTAATGAAGCATTACTTTTTCGACTCAAAGCATCAGCCACATTATTTGATTTTCCCGGATGGTAATGAATTGTACAATCATAATCCTTGATTAATTCCAGCCATCTACTTTGTCTCATGTTTAACTCTTTCTGAGTGAATATATACTTTAAACTTTTGTGATCGGTATATATTTCACACTTTACTCCATACAAATGATGCCTCCAAATTTTTAAAGCAAAAAAAACAGCAGCTAATTCCAAATCATGTGTAGGGTAATTTACCTCATGAGTTTTCAATTGTCGTGAAGCATAAGCAATTACCTGATCATTCTGCATTAGGACGCAACCAAGTCCTTTCAATGAAGCATCACTGTATATAACAAACTCACCATTCCTGGAAGGTAGTGCCAAAACTGGAGCATTCACCAATCTTCTTTTCAATTCCTGAAAACAATCATCACATTCTTTTGTCCAGATAAACTTAACACCCTTCCGAGTTACCTTAGTCATTGTACTAGATAACCTTGAAAAATTTATAACAAACCTTCGGTAATAGCCCGCCAAACCAAGGAAGCTACGAATCTCGGTTACATTTGTGGGTCTTGGCCATTCTTCCACAACTTTTGTTTTTGCAGGATCAACAGTTATTCCATCTTTAGAAACAATGTGACCAAGGAAAGAATTTTTTTGCAAACAAAACTCACACTTGCTGAATTTCCCATACAGTTTCTTTTCTTTTAAGGTTTTCAAGATAACCCTTAAATGTCTTTCATGCTCCTATTTACTTTTAGAAAACACCAAAATATCATCAATGAAAACCACCACAAACTTATCCAAGAACTCATGGAAAATTCTATTCATTAAGTCCATGAATACAGCAGGTGCATTGGTTAGCCCAAAAGGCATTACTACAAATTCATAATGGCCATATCTCGTACGGAACGCGGTCTTCGGAATATCTGCCTCCTTTACCTTCAGCTGATGGTACCCCGATCTCAAGTCAATCTTTGAAAAAAACTGAGCTCCCTGGAGCTGATCAAACAAATCATCGATATGAGGCAAAGGATATTTGTTCTTAACATTGATATTATTCAAGGCTCTATAATCAATACAAAGTCTTATAGAACCATCTTTCTTTTGAACAAATAAAACAGGAGCACCCCATGGTGATGTGCTTGGTCTAATGAAACCTTTCTCTAATAAATCTTGCAATTGCTCCTTCAACTCTAAAAGTTCAATTTGTGACATTCGATAAGGGGGTTTTGAAATTGGATTATCATCAGGAACTAAGTCAACAGTAAACTCAACTTCCCGATCTGGTATTATTCCATGCAACTCATCAGGAAAAACATCAGGATACTAATTTACCACTGGCACATCATTAATCTGAACAGTTCCTTTATTTTCAACGACGTGTGCAATGTAACATTCATTTCCATCTTTTACAAGTTTCTCGGCCTCTTGATATGTTATCAAAAATAAGTGTTCATTCTTGTAAACAAACTGAAAGTCTTTCTGAAAAGAAACTTCTTTAGCTCTACAGCCAATCTTAGCATGGTAAATAGAGAGCCAATCCATACCCAGGATAACATCAAACTCTACTAGAGGTAGAACAATAAGGTTTGCAAGTAGGTTCTTTCCACAGATAAGGATATGAAGATTCTTATAAATTCTTTTTTCCTCAACACTTCCCCCAGGTGTTTTTACCAAAAGTTCAGGAGTCATTTCTTGAGATGGTATTCCCATTTTACTAGAAAAGTTTTCAGAGATGAAAGAATGTGTAGACCCCGAATCAAACAACACACTAGCATAATCTGAAAAAACAAACAAAGTACCTGATACAACTTCATTTGATGGCCCGACATCTTCTGAAGTAGTTGCAAAGGATTTCACCACCCCTTTCTGCTTGTAGTCTAACTGCTTCCCATCACTCAGGCTCCTTGTCGGACACTCGTTTGCATAGTGACCCATCTCATTGCACTTATAACATTTCACTAACTTTAAATCAAATTTGTTCTTACCTTCACCTTGATCCTTTTCAGTGCAATCACGAGCCTTATGTCCCATCTTACCACATCGGTAGCACTTCCCAGAATTCAGAAGACATTCCCCAGCATGCATTTTGCCACATTTATCACAAACTGGAAACTTAGTTCTCTTACCATCAGACTTTTTTGAAGAATTCTTACCTTTCTCCTGCCACCTTGGTCTCTTCTTCTGCTGGTTGTTATAGAAAACTTGGTCATCGGCAAACTCCATTTCCACCTTCTTATCACATCGAACAAGATTTTCATAACTTTTAAACTCACGAGAAGCTAATGCCCTTCGATATTTTGGCTTTAATCCTGAGTAAAAATGATTTATTTTACTATCAAGGTCCCAGATAAAATTTGGAGCATACCTTGCCAAACGAGTGAACCTTTCTTCATAGGCAGCCACTGAGTCTTCCTCTTGCCTCAATTCCAAGAATTGCTTTTCCATCCTAAGTTGAACAGCCTTAGGAAAATACTTCTCAAGAAACATACCTTTGAATTCATCCCAGTCAGGAGCATCAATCTCAGCAGCGTCCCTGATATTTTTAACCAAAGACCACCACTGATCTGCTTCACCCTCCAAACGGTAAATAGCAAGACTAACCTTTTGATTGTCTGAACACCCCATGACATCAAAAATCTTCTCCAGTGCTTTAATCCACCCTTCAGCTAGCACAGGTTCAGATGATCCTCTTAATGATGGTGGATGTTGCCTCATGAAATGTTCCACCACTGACATGTTCCTCTGCGGTTGATCTGGCTGATCTCGTGCATGGATACCACCACCATTTATCGCTTGAGTCAACTGCGCCATTACTGCAACAAACTGTTCAGTTCCAATTCCGACCATTTCTGGATGCTGATTCGGAAGGTTATTTCCTTCTGTATGCCTTCCTAGCACTGCTTCCCTGTTTCCTCTGCGGAAAACCATTCTGAACAAACATGTCTTAGATGACGAAACATGGTAATCTTTAAATGCTATATCATTTCGAAAAAAATATTTTTGGATAATCATTTAATAGAATTCTAACTCCTAAAGTTATCTAAACCGAACTTTGATACCAACTATAAGGCCCCAGCCTTAAACCATACTTAATCTTGAGTTATTACAAGATTACTCGTTGAGGATCTTTTCATGTTTAGAGTTTTAGAGAATTAGGTCATAAAACTTGCATTACATTCCACATATAAACAAAGTGGTTACAGAAAGATAGTATTCTTCATTCCCATCAATGGAAACATGTTTAAAATAAAACATGGATTATTTCTTGACACATCCTTGACTCTATCATGTTATCATGTACCTTTCCCTTGACCTGTGAAAAACATTTCAAAAACATGGGATGAGCATAAAAACTCAGTATGGGTTAAAAAAAACATGGAAAGGAAACATGAGTTCATACATACATAAGAATGAAATCATACTTTACCCATAAAACATAGGCACTTTAACATACCTCATAAAATCACGAATAAATCATAGAAATCATAAGACATAAAGGTAACTTGAGGCATTCATAACATTCTTACGTAGGGAGTAACCCTCTTGGTTACGTTTGGAATACCTATCACAGTATATTCCCTAAAATCTCTTCGGAGAAACCTTAACGTTTCACTTCTTCGCGTTACCCAGTTCATTGGAGAGCTATATCGGGCTCACCCGTCCTTAGTTTATCACGGAACCACCCGTTTTCATAATAATGCCCAAGAACCTCAACATAATCATATCACAATAAACATGCATAAAGGAAACCTAACATTACCACCTTTCAATCACAAGATATCAATACAACACATTGATATAAAAAAATTATGAAATCCATTTTCGATAACAAAATAAAAGAAAAGTAAAACATGGTATTTATTTTTCTTTTAAAAAAAGAAGGTATGGCTTGTAGAGGAAGCCGAAACTCAAATAACGGTTACGACGGCGGAGAAGTCGTTGTCGCCGCATACGTACGACAAAAACATTACCTTTTGTCATTTAGTAAACGCTTCGTATAAAAAAGATTCCTTTTGAATAAACGTAAAAGTCAAAGGGGTTTATACACCGTATAAAAGAATGTTGTGTATAAAATAAAATATACCTCAACGAAAGGAGAATGAGACGAAGTCCCATACCTCGTATCCGACTTGACTCGACCGTTCTTTAATATCCTGAATAATAAACTTGATTTAATCTCTACATGATTATGAATCTTTATCAAGTTCATTATTCCTTTTATACCATGTTATGACCATCATGTATTCAGTTAAGTTAATAATGTTCATTTTGTCAGTATTTGGTTCTTAAGTCAAAAATAGACTTTTTACACTTACATGTTGTTAATTTGGTAAAAGGTTCATTATATCCAGAATGGTATTCATGATGTAGATATCATATATGTCATATATATCCAGTACATACATACATTTATAATATTACATAATTTAGAGGTATGAAATGAAATGCACCGTTCATGGAGACGGTAAGCCGTACGTACGCATGAACGCTACTTCCATTTCTATTTCATATTTTCTGGAATGGAATCATAATGATATAATATTAAATTATAATTCCAGTATAATAACATATATAATATCATTAACTTTATCCTTTACACATCCCACATATGGTATTAACGAATCAAATCACTTTTAGGGGGCGGTAGTCCACACTTCCTAAAATGAAGATATCGTGTTTACCCATAATGGAACCATAAAGGTATGCCCAAAATGAAAAAAACAGAAGCTTAAGGAAAACATAAACATATTATATATCATATATAAAAATAGTGACATCATAATGGCCACCTTTGAAGGTGTTGAATGAGTGTTGAACAATCATCATTTCGGGAGGCAGAATTTCGCCATCCACGGAAACCGTATGTTCTTTAACCATTTGATGTAGTTGTGTGAGAGTGTAGCTCAAATAAATGATATAACAACATCCTAGTATATTGAATATACTGGTTTTGTTACAAAAGAAGTAAATAAAAAGAGTTTAGGGGGTTGGAGAAGCAAAATAAAACAAATGAACATGAGAGAACGAATTACATTAAAAAGTGTAACTCCTTTTGATTTGAGCCTAAAGGCTTCCTTTGAAAAGATTATGCCCAAAGGGAATCCTCTAGGATGAGGAGAGGGATGTGGAGAGAGAAAATGGTTAGGGGTTGGCCGAGCCAAAGTCTTGAAGAGTGTGTGAAATGAGGTAGAGGTGGGGGCCTTTTATAAGAGGAGAGGAGGGGCACTTTTGGAAAGTAAAGAAACATTACTTTATTTGAAAATGTGTTTCGGTTTCAAAAGGTCCCACATTGATATAATTCGTGGATAAGGTGATAAGGGTTCGAAATCCACTCATCCAATTGGTTTTGTCCATGTGTAGTTCATAGATTTTATATTATCTTTCCATTTTATTTAAATCGTCAAATAATGATGTCATCACTGCATCATTATTATGTCATAAATAATTTAATTTATTTAATGTCTAAAAATCATAAAACAAATACTATGATATAGGAAATCGTTTTAGCTTTCCAATGACTACTTATAATCAAAATTTTGACTTGTATAACCCCACTTCAAAATTGTTTTCGTAAAACATATTATGTTTGTGTCATTTTCACTTTAACATTAAATAAAAAGTAATTTATGTCATTTCCCAACAAAAGTGGATCCATGGGGTCCCCAAGTTGACCCATGGCATGTCATGGTCGGCCATGACACAACCAATGAGGTTGGGACATGTGTCTATGTCATTTCATATTATTAAAGCCTTATTTAGACCTTAAACTACCCTAATTAACACTAATCGTGATTAAGAACTTAATAAGTTACTATTCACCAAAAAATTATTTTAATCTCATTGAACCACATTTTACTTATTAATGACAACCATGTATGTCGGATTTTCAAAATTCAATACACATTAGTGGTAAACTTTCATTTAACTGAAAAATCAGTTTTCTTGATTACCACTTAGTGGTTTCACTATTCATCAAAATTGATGTTTTTCAGAAAATTACCAAAAATTCACCCTAAGCTATATTTGATATTATGAATTCAAAAATGAAGTATATTTTAAAAAATTCAAATCTTATAAGTCACATTAATTAATTCAATAATTAATTCCCGCTGCCAGAGCAAATAGCGTGTTTTTACAAAACAATAAGTATCAAAAGATTGACACCAGTTTAAGTCTAATTTCAAAGTGAAATTGATTCCAATGACCACCATTGGATAAAATGGTAAAAATATATTCTAATTTCACTTCAAAAGCAATTCTAAACATAATCTAATCATATAAATAAATTATATTAAAAAGCAGTTTTGATGTAAAATGCAGTATTTTTCACTATTCATTAAAAAAATGAACATTGTCAGAAAAATACCAAAAATTCACACAAGGTAAATTTTGATGTCCCAATCATAAAGAATAAGTTTATTTTGACAAACATAGTTTATAAAATTGTCAAAATATAGATTCAAAAATGGTTTGCCATCAAAAGGCAGAAAAACAATCTTTTAAGAATATTAGTTTATTCCATGCATAAGATTGTATTTATTTTCATTTTAAGCCTCTAAAACACTATCTTAATCATTAATAGACATAGATAAAAATATCTATTATTCATTACTTACTTGGGATGTTACAATTTCTATCCTAGAATGTAAGAAAATGATCATCCACCATTTATTTATTTTATATAGTCAATATTATATTTATTTAGTTCAGTACAATTTTTAAAATAAATTTTTATTAATTAAAAGTATTGAATTGATGTGAACATCTATAATTTATAAAGTAACACAGTGAAAAAAATTATCATGTAAAATTTATGGCAAATTGATATATATTTTTTTTAATAAATCTAGGAATCTTTTTTATGATACTAGAGTATATTTTGAAATGTTTTGTAACATCCCATGAACTAAAAGTTTATGATGTTATTGATGGGTAACAAATATTGTTTTTATTAAGATAATAATATTTTTTACTTTAATGAAAAAATTCATACATGAACATGTCGATAATTGAGATGGTCATAAAAGACGAAATAAAACAAACTTGTTTGTGTTTTAATTTTTTGAATATTATTATTTTTAATTTATTTAGTTTTTTAAGCTTTATGTAGATATATTGTAGCTTAATATTGATAGATATTATGTTTCTATAAGTTTAATTTCATATGCATAGCATATCAAATCTAATATTTACCATTACGAAAACAATGATCTTCCATTACACAATCAACATTGTATTTTAAAAATTAATTATCATTCACTTATTCGATAACATTTTAATAATTTTATTTACTATAAGCATGTATTATTTGTTTAAACTATTTTTTTTAAATACATAAATATAATTTTCTTGAATGTTCTAAAATGTCTCAATCACATCTCAAATAAAAAACTATCATGAAATAATGAAATATATTTTGGTTCGGAAATGATATAGAATAAATTTTTTTGGATATATATAATAAAACATGCCACTGTGAAATAATACTTTTTCACAAAAAATTCTAAAAAAATATTATTAGAAATTTTGTGAAGTTGAGCTCCATACTATAATATTGGGGAATTTATAGTGATTATGATATGTAACTTTATATATAATTGATTGTAATCCCACTCCCCATTTCTAAGGCTAGCCAATATTTTTTCTAGTACAAGAATACTTTTGCCTCTCACAAGGATGCATCTTTGTAATATTATCATCCGATGTTTTTTTATCATTAGGAAAACATAAATTAATGAAAAACACCAACATACATCCAGGACGCACTATAGCAATCAACTTGAGTGATCCAATGATATAGTATATTGAAAAAGGGTTCCTAGGATAAGTCAGTAATGCATAGGCTAGAATGACTTGTGCATAAGGATACTTGAATTAATATAGAGGACTATAATCAATACAAATTTTTATCAGTAATAAAACTAGCACATGGACATTATTTCTCGTTAGTAGGTAGTGGTACTATTTTACCTCAAATTGGATCCCTACTAGATCAAGGCTTCAAATATGACCTGATGATACATCATGAAATATCTTATCAATTCCTATTTGGAATATATGACAAAAGTGAATCCCTTTTTACATTATTTGATAATAATATTGATATCCTTTAATAATTTAATCCATGCAATGATAGAATGTCTCACACAATAATATGGCAACTGGTAGTCTATGAACTCCCTTAAAGAAACTTTTTCTATGAGATGCACAATATTTGTGGCCATATGGAAAAATCTTCTACCATAATGATATTTCAATGATCAATTTAAACATAAAAATATGAATTATATAATTTTTTACATATTGATTTTCCTTCAATATATTCTACTGGATCATTAAATTTTCACTGTTCTTTTTTTTACACTAATGTAAGAAGACATGAATACATTTTGAAGGATAAAAAATATTTCAATATAAATTAGTTTAACAAAATATACTCAACATTATGATCACCTTCATTATTGCCCCATTTTTAGAATGAATGTTGACATTGTTATAAATATATATGAAATAACATAAATGAAAACCATTATGTTTTTCCATGAAAATTAATCAATTCTAATGACCTCTATAATTACTTGATTATGATCAAAATTCATACAATATCCAATGATTTATATGGGATGCATATTTATACAGGCTAAAAACAAACTATAGGGTTCAATGTTCTCATTTTAAAAAATAGTAATTTCTATTAGGACAGCGTCATGACTACCATCCTATAAGAAATTAATGTGCAATAAACCAATGTAATTTCCATAAATAAAAAATCTATCAACCTGAGTTAATTTCTTATAATAAAGAAATGTGGCGATACATGACATGAATTCCTAGAATATACTATTGAACTTCGCCTTTGTTCAATCACCCCAATTATTAGGGAAGACATACAAAATAATTTCAATATGATAAAAACCCAAAATTTTGAAAGATAACATGTAACACACCTATAAAAATGATTCTTAAAATACTAAATGTTATTAATCATGTCAAAAAGGTGCATGATTATTTTTGAGATCTATCATGATTAAAACTCGATAGATAACAGGGTTTGGTCTATAGTTCTGTCAAAATGGGTGTGCTCATAGGATTTTTCATAGTGGGTGTGGGAGTGATGATGAATCACCCTGAAGGAACAAATTTCAGCTTGTGTGGATAATCATTATTGTGATAAGGGGTCCTGATAGGTAGTATCATGTAGTATTCTTTTATGGAACCCATTGTATTATTGGAGACCATTGAGGTAATATTAGCATGGTCATTTCTTGGAAAAGGAAGGGTCTTGAAAAATGGAATTAGTGACACTACCAATCCATAATCACATAGTAATTTTTTTTTCATTTGAGGTTTGATGTGTAAAATGAGGATGTTTTTTAAGTAGGAATTGTATCACCACTATAAAAGTGTAACATAAAAGAATAAAATTTTCTATTCAATCAAATAAGGTGAACCCTTAATTTTTTTGATAATAATTGATTATAAGTCCCTATTAATAATTGTTTCCAAGGTGTAGTATCGTGATGTGTGACATAATATGATGTTTCTTAGGGTGTGTGTGAGTGGCCACAAATAACACCGAAAGAATATGTGTGTTATTATGGGAAAAAATTAGCCTAATAAGTGGCATTGATGGGTAAGATCATGTGGGGTGAAGGGAGGTAATCCTCAGTATACAAGAGACCCGTGGGGTTATATTACCATGTTCATGGTTATGGAAGGTTTATTCATTACCCCACAATGACATTTTCTTTTGTAAAACATCATAAAATTCATCCCAATCATCATGTAATTTTACAATTGATTTCATTTTCCCATCCAAACGTTGGAATAAGAAATAACTATTTTGAACTAATTTCCAGTCATTAGTAAATGAATGACATAGGAGGATCATACTATTTTCAAATAATTTCAATAATAATAGTCAATATAAACTCTACATGTAGTGTGGAATTATCTTGTGAAGTTGATAGGTGCTATATGGGATTGAGGTTTGAGGTCCATAATGAGAGTGTTTTTCATTATAGGGGGAGAGTGTAACACCCTTGAAAAAGTTATACATAATGACTAAATATTACTACTCACTTTGATAAGGCATTCATTTGTTTTTCGAAACCTAATTGATTAGAAATTCATAGTTACTCAAGCTTGTCATGGAGTAGTGTTGAGATGGGTGTCCTCATGGGATGTTTCGTAGTGTGTGTGTGTGTGTATATATGTATGAGGACAAAGAACAATGAAAGCACATGTGATTCCCCATGGTGAAAGTCATTATTCTAATAAGTAACTATGGTTGGTATCATCATGTGGTGTGTTGGGAAATAAACCATGTTATTACAGGATACCCATGGGGTTAGGTGATCTGGTTTATCTCTCGGGATGGTCGGGACATTCCTTAGAAATAACAATTGTTTTTGTAAAAACATTATATGATTCAAACCAATCACTATCCATATTTGTAATTTATTTTAAATTTTTCATCAAAACATTTGAATAAGAAATCATGTATTTGAAAAAATATTTCACTCATTCCAAAATTAATGACACAGGAAAATCAGGACACATTCATCCCATCCCAACAATAAAAACCGATATAAACTAGACATCTAGAGTATAATGATCATGTTACAGTGTTAAGTGAACATAAGTATGGGGTCCATCCATCTTAGTTATCTTTCAACATGAAAAAAATCTATCATATATTCCACACATGTAAAATTTAAATTCAATAACATATTTTTCACACCAAATGTTGTATTTTTCTTTATTAGGTTCATCAACCAAAAATAAAATAAGTTTCTATATAGAGTATTGATTAGATCATTTTTAAATGAACTATTCATTTCAAACTCTTGTCCAGCAAACAATTCGTTACTAATTACAAAATATGTTCTTCCAAAAATTACTGGAAATTTAATTATTGGTGTAATAACATGCAAAACAAACGCATGTTCATTTAGAATTACCTCCACTAAAGAACCCAATACAAGTTGTAGGACACCTCTCACTAGTTCTTGATTTTCAGTCAACATAGCCACAAATGTATCATCGTCCAAATCTCCATCACCCACATAATCTCTTATTACATCATTAGATACATCATCATCTGATAAATTTCTTTCATTCAATCGTGTATATCAATAGGGATGTATCCTACAATTTTGATCATATTCTGATCATTCTATCCACAATTAGTTTCTGTTTGTAGAGTTATATATGAATAAAATGAATAATTCTTCTTTAATGGACTGAATTTATAAAATGTCCCTTAATATGGTTCTATAGTATTAGGTTTCACCTCACCAATAACATAAATATAGGAATATAATTCCATTGGACCATTATTGTACTGTTTCTTTAACATCAATGATGCTCTCTCCCAATCATCAACATTAAGAAAAGGATACTCAATGTTCCACATATGATAAACTTATTGAAGATGTCTATATGTTAATAAATTAATATCCTGACCATCCCTCATTTTGAATATACTATATATCATCTTATGAACTTCTTCAAATGACACGCATTAATGAAAGTTAACCAATTTTTCATGTTGTAAACAGTAGCTAAATCACCAATCAATATAAATTACTTCTTCATTAGAGTATATGGATATAGACATGTTTACATAGAAAGAGAATTTATAAAATGATTATTTATACCTCTAAAGAATCATTAAACCTGTAACATTTTTTAGTCAGATAGGATTTAAAAATGAAAACTAAATCTTATGACATATCGTATGTATTGTTTTATAATCAATAAATAAAGTAAAGAAAACCTAAGTGTTTCTAATGGTTCCATTAGCACACATTTTGGTAGTCACAAATATCCTATTAGTGTTGGTGTTTAAATCCATCATCGAACATCAATGCCTCGTACAAATCAAATTTTAAATATAATAATACTCTTATACATGTGATGGGTTTTATAGATTTGGGAAATATAAAATTTTACTAAAATCATGCTAAACCTTTCATTTATAAATAGTGGGATTACACATAGGTCATCGAGGATAAAATAAAATAAAATAATTAAAAATTATATAACAATATATAAAATAATTACAGATTCAATTAAAATATTACATTAGTTGAGCATCCCATGATCATACATCATTCAATAATACTAATATATTTTTTGTGTACAGTTTTAATGATCTATATATAGTAAATATTTGTGAAAAATATTTTTAAAAATAATTATATAAATTACTATACATTTATGTAAGTAATGTTATAGGTTAAGAATAAATATTACCATTTTTCATAATATTAAAGATATATACATATATCTAATTGATGATTTAGATAAAAAATAAGAAATTTTTTAATTTTAATAAATTATTATAATAATATATTATTTATATTCAAAAAACTACGTGTTATAAATAATAAATATCAATACATAAATATTAATATTTTCAAAAAATAATGAATTTTTCTTGATACTTATTATATGAATTGGATTACCATTTAATGGTAAACCAAACAAAGCCTAGGGTGGATATCATAGTGCATCCATTATATCAGATTTTGACTGTTTCCAATCACCTTACTATCATGGTGTACAAATCTAACATCAAAAATCAACACCGCCAATAGAGTCTCTTGTAACTATAATATTACTCACATGTATGTGATCATTTATAGGGGAATGGATTACAAAATATTTTTTCATGGACATGTAGAATGTTACATTCTTATTGAGAGGGATTTCATGGATGTCATCGACAAAGAAACAAAATGCTATTAAAATAATATATTATAAAATATAAAATAATAGTGACATAAAATTTGAATCAATCATTGTTTGGTCAACTCATTATCATTCACCACTCAACAATCTTTCCAAGAATTTTTTTGGGTAGTTCTTATTTTCATCATGTAGTAAATATATAATAATAATATTTTTAAGTATAATTACATAAATTACTAAACAGTTATATAATTAATGATATATATAAATATTATCCATCTAAAGATAATAATTTGCACATTGAATATATTGATTGTGTGTATATATATATATTATTCAATTTGAGATAAGAACATATATATTAAATATATAGTAATAATAATACAAAATATTAGGGTATACACTAGTAAAAAACTATGAAATTAATTATATATATATGTATATATTATTCAATAAACATATTATTTTAAATTTTAATAAGATAAATTTTAATATATATATATAATCATATTTAAATAAACTTAATAATATTTATTATATAATATAAGTAATAATATAATTTGTAAAATATTATTTAATTTGAATAATTTTAGTTAATTATGTATAAAATTGTTTATTGTAAATGTATTTTGATATAAATACAATATTATATATTATATTTATAATTAAATATATTAAAATGTACTTATTAAAATTTAAAATTATAATTATAAAAATATAATTTTGAAACTAATAATATTTTCTGAAATATAAGTAATATTTTTCTATACATAATTACTCAAAATATAATAACTATATAATAAATTTTTTAGAAAAAATTTAGTAATAATAATTTTTTAATTTAACTAAATAATATAAAAATATTTATAATTGTATATCCAATAATATATTATAAACTTATTTTGATTTAAATATAATATATGATTATTTATATATTGTAATTTGTATATAGTTATATTTTCCAATATATAAATACTTTCTTTTAAAAATAATCAATCATAATATTTTTTGTATATAATTAATTTGATTAAAAGATATTATTAATAATGACATTTTGTAACTTCTTTATAGATAATATTATTATGTATACATATATCGAATACAATATTGTAATGCTAAATAAATTTAATTATTATAAATAATATAATATATTTATATATATAATCATATTCAAAGAAAGAAAATAATATTTTTACAAAATATTAATAGTAATCTAATTTTAAAAAAAAATTTAGACAGAATAATTTTTTTATCCAATATTATATTTTCTATTTGTTTTAATTTGAATATAATTTATTATATGATATTTATATATAATTATAATTATAATATAATTATTATTATTCTAAATTATAATTATAAATATTCATTTTTGTAAGAAATCATATTTTCTTAAATATAAATATTATTATTTTATATTGCATTACTCATTATTCAACACAATTTAAATTACACTAACATCATAAATAAATTTCCTAAATCATTCAAAAAATCTAAAGGAATTTGTTAATTAAATCGTATATTCATATGACCATGATATTTAAATAAATTAATCATACAAAAAATTTAAAAAATAATTAGAAAAATAAAATCGTAAAAAAATAATTTTATCTTCACGATTTTCAAAAATAATATCTTGAGAAATAAAAAAACCATTAAAAAGTGTTTCACTAGAAAGAAAAGGGTGAACAAAAATAATGAGATGCAGTGACCTTTTTATATTTTTTTGTGGGAAGCATGAACCCCATTCACACTTCTTGTTTGCAAGTTGCATAGGAAGCATGAACGGGCTTCACAATTCGATCCTGGATATAGAAGAAGTTTGATCCCAGTTAAATCTTCATTTCCATACTAGTGAATGATTTTCAAGAACCATCTATCCTATTTAAAAAAATATACAAAACACTACATTACTTTAAAAAGATTATTAGTTCTAGAACATAGTTAAAAAATCCATTTTTTTCCAAGTCAGTTGTGTTCAACTGTCAAGCATGTGAGACATTGTTTCACTACAAGGATCTTTCTAATTTAATAGTCTGTCATTACTTGACAGAAAAATTCTTTATTATCAATGACCCCATGCCCACCCCCATAGGAAAAGGGTTTTCGACAAGTATAGAAAGTTATACCTATTATGGGAGGCATTTTCCAAGTGTACGTGTATGCACTCACCCAACCATCTCTATGAAGAAGTTATGAGAAATAATATGAATAGATGCACCATTAAGAGAATAAAAAATCATGTAACAATAATTAGGTAATACAAGAGTATGAAAATATAATCTAATAAATAAATGTGTAAAAATACATTATCAACCAGAAAGATGTCCCCATGTGACCATAAATTGAAAAAGCAATGTGATGAGGGTGGTTGACTCTAGATCTCTAAACCCTGCCCACCATACAAGGTCAAATACTCTAGGGAATCCTTAGGATATATTATAACCTCTATTTACCTACATTTCATATATATATGACAAAATATGTGTGGTAATATCCAATAATGTGGTGAGTAAATATATACCAAGTAGGATGCCAAAAAAGATGAAGGGGGAGCAGCAAGAGACGCAATAAGAATATACATCTCAACTCATTCTAATCTATTAAAAAAATCCAACAACATGGATATAGACATATATATTTCTCACAAAATTAAGAAAAAAAAGATTGAACATAGATCTCCATCTTTCATCCCAATACAATAAAAGGGTCTTCAATTAGTTCGAAGGGTCTATCTAGGATTACCATTATCTCATGTGTCTTTTCGGAGAAGCATCCTTGTGTACCCATGTGTCCCCACAATGAATCATTTTTAGGGCCCACAATCTCAAGGTAGAGAACTTAATACTTAGTATAATAGTATGGTTCCACACAGTATAAAAATGAGTACCCTTACACTCTCCCAATAAGAGATTGTTACCCTGATGGTAGAGGAATCATGCTCTAACTCTATAGAGTGGTTCCACTCTATTGGTAGAGGAACCTTTACCTATATCCATAGAAGGGTTCCTCTATAGTGATGGAAATGAAGATGAACCATGCCCTAACTCGACAAGAGGGTTCCACTATAGTGGATGATAGGTTGAGGACCCATGCCCTGACTCTGCTAGAGGGTACCTCTATAGTGATGGATAGGTAGAAGACTCATTCCATGAGTCCATAGTAGAGGTCCAATCATATGGTAGGGTACACATGCCATGTATGAACATTATTCTTTAACTCTATAGGTAGAGGAATCATGCCCAAACCAAATAGGAGGGTTCCAATCTGGTGGCAGAGGACCCATTCATTGAGCCCACAGGAGGGTTACATTTAGTGATTGATACGTAGACGACCCATTCCCTGAATCTATCAGAGGGTTTAACTCTACTGGTATACAACACATTCCATGTACTAATAAAATGGTTTCTTATAATGAATATGTCTAATCACTGCTTCCATTTAGTGCCACCTAAAAAAGCATCACATTTGGAACATCTTACATTGTAATTGAAAATCCCCTCTGATGGCCACTATTGAATTCTAGATAGAAAAGAACTCAGGATAGGATATTCACTAGGAAAAATCTAAGTACAATGATGGATATATTAATGGAAGATCCTTCCACCAAAAATAGTGTACAAAACCTATAAAGGGACTCACAAAACATGTGGTCCCTCACTTCTTCCTGATTATGTCCCTGTGAGTGCACTACTCTCTACCAATATATCCCTAAAAACATTTAACGGTACAACACAAAAAAGCCTAAGCCACCCATGTTCCTTCCCATGCTTCCAACCATGTATGTGTAATATTTCTCATGCCTGTGTACTTCGATACATGGCACATATTCTGGAACATGGTCCCTCCCCAATTTATATAGCCATGTCATTGTACCTTATCTATGTGTCGGTACATGACATATGCCTAGCCATGCCCATATCCTTGTACCTCGAGAGCTCATGATGGGTCATCATCACTTTGTCACATGGCATGTGTGGGGTTCACATGACATTTGATATTAAACTCACCCAAAAACCATAAACAATATAGCCTGGGGGATACACAACATGTGTTCTCCATACTACATTATGTGTAGTAGATTTTTTCAAATAATATCTTATCCCCATTTGTGATCTATATTAAAACCCACTACCAAAATTACTTACCATTGACTGCCTAAAAAATATGGAATCCATCAATGTTCATCATTTTTGGCAATATATTTTCCTGTAAATTGATTCTGATTCACACTCACAAAGCCCTCTCCCTGTCGTCACTACTAATGTTTCATTCCAATCATTCCTTGATCCAAAATTCATGGGATTCAACACCCATACCCCAAAAATAATCCAAATCCATCATATGATCACTTATCATTACATTGTACATGTATCTTCCATGAATTCGGCAGTCCCATCACACTTTCTCCCACTTGAAATGTCAAAAAAACCATGTAGGTCAATCAGTGAAAATCGTGATGATGGATGTTGAAAAATCACATAATCTAAAGGATAAATATTCATTGGAAATAAAATTATATTATAAAATTCCATCTTGAAAAACCTAGTAGAAATAGGGTAAATTTAATAAATAAATTAACTCTGATACATTGGAATATAAAAAGGCTATAAATGGATATAGATAAAAGGAAAGGGATTGATCATGCTAATTTTTTTTATCATAATTGTTGAATTACAAATATTATTAGTCCTACCTCATGATGGGATCATTTTATGGATTATAGCATGCTCACCAATGAAGGGGGACATCTAGTGTGTTCGCCATGCTTAAATTTTCCTTGATTTAATTGCTCATTATTGTCGGATCTCAATTTGACAACAACATGTGGTTAAACTATTCTCTTAATGATTTTAGGGTTATGAGGATAACTGTGGAGATCCTCTATAATAGGTTAATTATATTGGTTTTATGGTGAGGTCATTTAAATTAAATAATTAAAATAATAAATTAATTTAATTTTAGCACACCCACCAATGATCAGTCAATATGAACTAACCACGATGACCAATTTTAGGTCATAGATAGGCTAAACCGATATTTTTGGATAGAATATAAATCTTATATTTGTTATCTGGAACTCTATTTAAGAGTTTTCATTTTTTTCTTGAAAAAATGTGCACATGAAATAAAGAATATTTTTAATATTTTTATAAAATAAATTTTGGGCACACTGAGACATAGAAACATGTTTCATCTCTATGAATGGGTCCCAAATATTTATAGACATATTTAAACATATTACATGGGAAAAGGGGTGTCATCAATATTCCCTCTTTCATGCTTGTCATCCCTAAAAATAAAAAACTAGACAAAAATTACGATATTGAGACTGCATCTGTATCTCCAACTCCCAGGTTCTCTCATAAATGCACCCATTCCACCATAACACACATCCCAAGGGGAAGGTCTATTAATACAGGATCAATCCAACAAATCCACAATCACCACTGGTTGCACAAAAAACTGGCTCTAACCTCGATGTTCATCTTTCCCTAGTCAAAAAGGTGTGTTGGTTAATGAAAGTAACACCTCAAAAAAACACATGGAATACATTGTGAATCTAATCTAATTGTGGGGGGAATTTAAAGGTGTTAAGAAACCCCACCAACCCTCTATATTATCTAGAACACACTGATGAACCTCATTGATAACATTCCTACCTCTTCAAATATGTACAATCCTCATTGTTGGGAGACTCTTAGGAAATTGTGCTCTCTCTACCCAAACTCCAAGGGTGTATGACCTCAATATATGTAACATTTATTCCTTCTCTATTATTTCCTCATCTAATCACAAATGGTTCGGACCTTCTCCATCGTCACCTAAACTGTATATGTGCAAACAATATATACCTAGTTGATATTGGTATATTATAAGGGTTAGCTATGGGGTGTCCCATTTAAGACCTCAAAATGTGTCATGACGATCTGTCATGACCCAACCCAATGGGGGTCGAGCCAAAACTACCCCATGCCTACCTCCATTGGTGAGGGGATAAAAAAAATTAAAGGCATAAATAATTTGGGAGTCCTTTTACTAGTGTACCTGTACGCACACGCCAAAGAATTTCCCTGAACAAGTGTAGAGGAATAATATTTAAATATCCAAAATCAAGATAGTAAACCATGAACACAACAACCTATAGGGAATATATGAGTAGGACAACATAATATGAAATACAAAGGGGAAAAAATAGCCACCCACCCAAAAAGATGGCCAAACCTAATAAAAACTAGAAATTTCAAGTGCTGAGATGACCTCACTCTAGATCTCTAGTCCCTAACCACTTAAAGTGGTCAAATTCACCATGGTATCCCTATGCTAATCTTTAATCATATTTTACCTTCCCCAATTCTTCATTATAAAATAAATTTTGGTGGGAAATCCCATGCATGGGTGAGTATAGACATACCCAATAGAAATATTCAAAATCTGAAGGGGTAGAATTGAGAAACACGATAGGATTGGACACCTCAATCCTTAGAAATAAAGTAATGAAAATATAGAAACATGGATAAATATATATATATACATATATATTTAAAAGAAACCCAAATAAACTTTTATGGGGATATTTATATCATATCCCATCCTATGAAAAGAGAATTTAATCTGTTCTAAGGGTCCACCAATGATGCCCAATATATCATGTGTCTGTCAAAGAAGCATCCATGTGAATCCACACTTCGCCACTCTATCACAAAGCCAAGGGGATTCAATCTCAGGGTATAGAATCCATTTTATGTTACAACAAGAGGGTTCCATATATTATATAGATAGAGGACCCAAGACCAATATCAATAGGAGGGTTTTATTTTCATGGTATATGGCCCATGCCCTAACTCTGTAGGAGGGTCCTGCTCTAGTGGTAGAGGACCCATTCCCTATCATTGTAGGATGGTTCCACTATTGAAAGGGATAGGTAGATGACCCAATGCATAATTCCACAGGAGGTCTCCATTCCATTTTTAGATAGGTAGAGGAACCATGACCTGACTTTCTAAGAGGGTTCTACTCTAGTGATGGATAAGTGGAGGACACATGCCCTTCCTCCGTAGGATGGTTCTAATATAGTGGTTGAGGACCCATTCCATATCCCATTTGGAGGGTTCCACTCAATTGGTGGAGGACCAACTCCCTAAAACCATATTAGTGTTAAAATCAAGTGTTATAAGTCCCATTCCCAGACTACATGGGAGTTTTACACTCTATAGGTAGATGACTCACTCCCTAACGCTATTGGAGGGCTACAATCTTTTGTTAGAAGTCCCATTCCCAAACAATATATTAGGGTTCCACTCTAGTGATGGATAGGTAGAGGAGCCATGATCTAACTCCATTTCAGGGTTCCACTATAGAGATTGATAGGTAGAGAAACCATACTCTGACTCCACCAAAATAATCCAATATAGAGGTAGAGGACCAATTCCCTTTACTATCCAGAGTGTTCCACGTTAATGATCCTATCTGATTAGTGAGATTGTTGAATGCTGCTAAAAGAAGCATCGCTCTAAGAAAATATCACATTATATATCGAAAGCCAATCTGAAGGCAACCATCACATTCTGTATAGGAAAAAATATTTTACATTCTATTCATAGGACAAAATATGAGTCCAAAGAAAGGATATATGAGAGGTAGATGTTTTTCAAAAAGGGTGGTATAAGGCATGTTTGGGGACCCACATAGCATGTGGTCCCACCCTAATATCGGGTTCTGTGTATTCCTATGCACATATATATACCCATGTATCTCAATAAAACACATAAAATTACTAAACAACATTTCTTAACCACCTAGGGTTTCCTCTGGACATGTCTGTGGAATATTTCCATTCCCATGTACATAGATACATGATTTGACATCCAGAATGATGTCTTTCCCATGTCTTTTGGGCGATGTTCATGTACCCTAGTCGTGTGTCAGTACGTTGCATCTGTCTGATAACACCCATGTCTATTTACTCTTAATTTACATGTAATTTCTCCATCACAAATTAGCATTGTGTATTGGGTTTCCACATAGTGTTTGATATTTAACTCTCCCATAAATCATAGCTTCCATAGTTCAGGGGCTACATGTTCTGTGTTCTTTAGATGACACAACAAATAGTTTGGGTTTTCATTGAACTTTAGATCCACTCCATAAAATCTAGTTTCACACCCACCACCAAATTTTCCATCCATTTACCACACAAAATTTATGGAATCCGACTATGGTTGTCTCTTTTAGTAGACTGTTGGACAAAAAACGGATCCCAATCCACCTACACGAATATTTTTTTCCTCTGTCTCTCCTCTCATGTAATGATGATCTTTCACAGTACTCATATCCATTAGAATAAACACCCCTATAAAGAAAACATCCCAATCCATCCTTGGATAAAAAATCTATATAACACACATGCATCTTTTACCATTTCTAGGGTCCAATCATGCTTGATCCAGTCTGGAATTATCAAACTAATACCCAGTAGGTCAGTCAGTGAAGATCACAAAGCAAAATGAGGGAAAATACTATAAAAAATTATGTGAAACAATCATTGTAAAAGCATTATAAGACAATAAATATTAGATTGGGAAAATTTGGGGTGAGAAAGAAAGTCAAAACAGGGTAATGAAAATGAATAAATTAAATATGGTACATGGGTGGATAAAAAGGCTCAAAATGAATTTAGATCAATGGAATGTAATTGATCATCCCGAATAATTTAATCATAATGGCCAAAATATATATATATAAAAAATCATAAATCAATATTGGATATTTTTTATGAAGAATGAAATGTCCAATGGAGGAATATGTGTTGCATTTTCTTTTCTTTTATTTTCCTTGATCAAATTTCTCATTGTCATTTGATCTCAATTTACCAATGACTGGTGGTGGAACTATCCTCTTAATAATCCAAAGGTTATGAAACTAACCTTGGAGGTCCACGATAAGACAATCATTATTGGGGTTTAAATATTATTAAATTTAATTTGAATAAATAAATTATATTTAAATGCACGAACTGACTATTTCTCTATCTGAACGCCCCACGCCAACTAAATTTAGGTCCTGTCACATGAAATCTATTCATTTGAGATTCAATAGTGATATCATCATTTCGATATAGGGCTATTTTTCAGTGTAATACCTTTTTTATTGAAAACAAATTGTGCATGAAATATAAAATTTATTTGATATTTTTAAAAAATTATTTTTGAGGACATCGGGCCTCATAATCACACACCTTTTCTACACTTTTCTCTTAAAATATTTATTCATATATTTCAATGTACATCAAGTAATTAATATTTTAACGACCAAAAATTTTATTAAGGAAAATTATTTTTGATCTAATTAAATTTATTATTATGTAAAATGGTTATATAAATTATTAAAATCTTTGGTTTTATGTATTTCAATTTCAAAATATTGTTAATAATATACACTATTTCTAATATAGTCGTTGAATAGTGATCACATGATTTGTATAAACATAGGGCTTTAATAGATCAAGTTTACTTAGACAAAGGAATTTATGGCCTCATCTAGTATAATTTCTCTATATTAATCCCATCTGTAAGATCTCATAAAGGTGGTAGTGTCATTGGTATTCACTCTTGATCAATCCAAATCAAAGCTTTAACACTTTATACTTGAAGGGAACATCCTACGGGAGAAGAGGAAGTTGATAGAGATTACCACCCGAGTGATGTTATCTGAGCCACCCCAAAATTATGTCACCATCACACACTTTACCCTTATGTCATAAGAGGATGTTATAAGGGGTTATGTAACATGACCCTATTACTATGATTATGCTAAATATTTTTTTATATAATAGAGAAAACTTATTCATTTTACAATTATTAATTTTTAAATAGTTTTTGAAGTACAAATTGTATTTTAAGTAAATATTCAATGAAGAAATCCATTTTGATGAATTAATGGATTTTTGTATGAAATAATAATTTAGTAAATTATTATTGATAAATTGATTTTTATTATATATAAATTATAGTATAATTGTTTTGAATACAATTGTAATTTTTATTAAGGTTTCAAATCCATTTTTGTCAAAACCCATGAATTTTTGATAAATTTCAGTTTTTATTTTAAAAGTAAAAATTCACATATTTATAAAGTTATTTAGATAAAATTAATAGTATTTTTTTAATCAATACATTGAAATTATCCAATGGTAAAGTTTTCATAATTTTCCAAGAGAGTCAAGTTTTTGGATAAAAAAATAAATATTGTTTAAACATATAATATGTTTTATGACATTCTAATGACCTAATAGTGATGTAATTAAATAAAAAAAATGAGACTCTTCGACAATATGCATTTTACCATTAAAATAATGCGATTTTATGTTTGTTTGATTTATTTTACAAAGCATTAGTGGAACCTCCAAGACTTATTAAACATTTTGTCATTTTAAAATTATTTCTTTAATAGTGTGACTCCCCACCACATAAGAAAGCCTACTATTACAAGAATTTCGCCGATTTAACTTATAAAATAATATTTTCCACTCCACTTTGGATGAAACCATGGTAAAAATGATGGTTTTGTTTGTGGTTTTGATTAGTTTAATGTGTGGTGTCCGAATCCTAAATAATAATTAATTCCCTCTCATTTACTATATAAACCCACCCCAACTCCCAATTCCTCCTCACTAAAATCTTTTGGAGGTCAACCAAACCTCTTACTCCTTTCTTTCAAATCCTCCCATTGTGACCCATGCTTCTTATAAGCCTCTCTCAGGCCTCTCCCAAGCCTTTGGGATCACACTTCCAAGTAAGGGATTTCTTCTTCTCTCATTTTTGTCCAAAATTCATTATGTTGTTATACCATTTTCTATTCAATTAAAAATGTTGGGGTATAATTTATCACCTCCCCCATAATTCATTTATTATGTTTTAATGATTATATACCTCTTCCCCTCTTGTTAATGCATCCCATGTACACTCGTTAGCATGTGGAAATTCCATAAGAAATTTTTCTCTTATCATTTACATTCATGTAATTATTTTATATTATGATTATAAATTCCATTAAATATGTTGGTACATGTATCTATATGACCCCCTTACTTTCCATTTCTTTTAAATATTATGAGATACCCATTTCTCTCTCATCAACCATTTTTATAAATTCTTATGTCACATTGTAATGCTGAAAAAATTGCACCGCGATTTTCCAAGCCAAATTCATTGTATAGTGAATACCATTCCCATTAATCTATAAAGGGTATTCACCCTTATGAAAATTTATTTATTGATTATATAGTTTCATGTATGAATTCCACCTTCCTTTAGTGTGGAATAAATGATGATTTTCAATTAATCCATGTAATATGATCCATGTGGCACATTTATGCATGAAATGAAATGATTAAGAAGGGTGGACCATGATAGCACTAATGCATTGGGAAAATATTTATATCATGATACATCAAGTGCAATGAGGTTTTACTCATTCTGATTCAAGTGAAATTTGGTTTTACTCATGTTCCATGTGAAATGAGCCTTGGCTTATGCTAACATCATGCTAAAAGTTGTTCCCACATTTCCATTTTATGAAATTTATGATATATCATGACTTTTATGTTCACGTATCTGTTATGATCCATTGATATTACTACTGGATAACATGTATTGTATTATTAATGGTATTTTCTTTTCTACTCCCTTACATGTCTTTATATCTCACCCTTTTCTTATGAATGTCCTCAGGTTATCCCAGAAATGCTAAGTACGAAGAAATGTTGTGGTCATGTAAAAATGATTCCAATAAATTTCTTGTGTTTTATGTTCTATGTTATTATGTAATGATCCTAATTTCCCAAGACACTAGACCTATTGATCCTCAGAGTTTTATTAAGTGAACTTTTATGTAATAAATAGTGTTTATGTGTGTAATAAATAGTAGGGTTGTTATAGTTCGTATTAGAGGGAGGTTTAGTTTTTTTTTTGGATTAGGATTTGAAAACCATAGTGAAAGCCTTAGGGATAAGACTGGGTATAATAAAAACATCCCTAAATTTTGGTGAGTACTGAGTAAGAGGTTTATCGAATAAATAAATCTTTGTTTAGATATGATCAGGTAGAGGTAGCTCTGACAAAAATGTTTCTAGGGGTAAAACCTGAAAACACCGTTTAAGCTAGACTCGAACAATAACTGGTTCATGACAATGGGCTTTACTTTAATCTCAATTATGACACTCCTGGGAGATATGCATTCTTATTTTCACAAGATTATTATGAACCATCATTAAGGGAATTAAAAAAATTCCCCTAAGAATATATGTTGGGATGTAGATCATAGAAAACATAAATATGTTATGAAATTAAATTATATTTATATGTTATCCCTTGTTGTCATTGGATTCCCATTTATGTGTTAATCCTTTAAGATACTTATCCATATGAATAAATTGGATAGATTAAAACCATAATCAAAAAGTGAATATAAGGGTTGTCTTCCATAGTTCTATGTATTCTTTTATTTTCTGAAAGTTTATTATAACAATGACAACACCAACACAAATCATGGAAGTAAAGATGTCGGTGAGAATGAAAAATTCAGAAATTATTTGAATCGTTAAATATAACTCCTCACCTATCACAATTTGTTGATTTAACTTCTTGGTGAACCTCTTTATACTCCATATGGTAGAATTTTATGAAATTCTTGGCATGGATTGACTTTCCTTATATAGATCCAACATAAATTCCTGTGAGAGGAAAATCGCTCTCTATATGGAAGACCAACCCCAATTCAATAAAAGTGAAAGGAAAAGGATGGATCTTATTTAGCACCATCAACTCCAGTATGGATATTATTGACCTATGATCACATGTATCTATATCAAAGGATTAAGTCTACAGAAACAACTATCCTTGAAGACATTCCTATTGTGAGGTAATTCACTGAAGTGTTTCCCAAGGAATTGTCTGGTCTTTCCCCTTGAAGAGATGTTGAGTTATCAATTGATCTTATAACTGGGGCATTACCAATATCCAAGAATCCATATAGAATGGATATTGTGGAGCTTGAGGTGATGAAGAAATAACTACAGGCGTATCTAGATTAAGGGTGTATACGCCCAAGTGTTTCACAATGGGGGTGCACTAGTCCTCTTTTTCAAGAAGAATGATGGGTCAATGTACATCTTCATTGATTATTGCAAGCTCCATAAAATCATGATTTTGAACAAGTATCCTCTTCCACTAATTGATGAATTGTTTGACCAACTATGTGGAGAACAATACTTCTCCAAGGTGTATTTTTAGTCAATATATTATCAAGTAAGGGTGAAGATGGAGGATATCCCCTAAACTGTTTTTCATACAAGATACATGCAACTATGAATTCATTGTAATACCTTTCATACTCACTAATTCTCCATAAATATTCATGTACTTAATGAATATTTTCTTTATAGATCACCTTGAAAAATTTGTGGTAGTATTTATAGAAGATATTCAAATATACTCCAAAACCAAGGAGAAGCAGAAGGAGCATAGGAAAATTTTACTAGAGACCTTGTGAAAGGAGAATCTCAATGAAAATTATTGAAATTGTGAGTTCTGGTTTAATGAGTTCTCATTCATGGGCCATATCATCAAATAAAATAGGACATCTATGGATCCCTCTAAGACAACTGTAATTGAGGGATGCCCAAGGCCAACATCGGTAATAGATATTCATAGATTTCTAGGGTTAGCTAGATATTATTATCGATTTGTGATAAATTTCTCCTTATTTTCCAACCCTCTAAGAAAGCTAAATCGAACAGAAGTAATGTTTTCTTAGAGTGATAAATGTGAATAGATCTTCAAGGAGTTGAAAAGGAGGATTATAACTATTCCCATTTTCACACTACCCACAAGTGGATAACAATTGTGGTATTTAGTGATGCTTCGAATAAGGTCCTAGGTTTTTTGTTGATGAAAAATGAAAAATTCATCGTCTATGCTCCAATAAAATTGAATGTCCATGAGAAAAACAATCCAACACTTGATCTAGAGTTTGGTACAATAATCTTCTCTTTGAAAATTTGGCGGAATTACCTCTTTAGGGAGAAGTGTGAAATATACATCAATCACAAAATCCTAAAGTATATATTCAGTTAGAAAGTGATGAATATGAACCAATGAAGAATTTTATAGATAATCAAAGACTATGACTACTCAATCCATTAACACGCAGGAAAAGTGAACAAGGTGGCATATGCTCTAAGTTGACGGGATATAGTGATTTTACCATTGATGAGAATTGAAAAGGATCAAATATAATTAGATTTGATGAAGATGGACATGGTAATAATAATTAAGGGAACAACATCAATAATTTCACAAATTATATCTCAACCGTCTCTTTTGGAATGGTTAAAGGATGGTCAAAATATAAGGGAATTTATAAGAAAGTGGAAACTATCATAAAAGATAAATCCTCAGATTTCAATGTTAATGTAGTAGGAATTATGATGTTTGAGAGAAGACTATGCATTCCATCTAATATAGAGTTAAATAATGAACTTTTGGATGATGCACATAGTTCGGATTTCTCCATTCACCCTGGAAGCACAAGGATGTATCGAGATCTCTGAGAGATTTATTGGTGGGATAACATGAAGAGGGAGATTGATAAGTATACATCAATGTTCCTGGTATGTCATAATGTTAAGGTTAAGAGGCATAAGTCTAAGAGGACGATGCAACAATTACCCATAATATAATGGAAATGGGAGAACATCACCATGTAATTTTTCACCGAACTTCCGAAGACATCCAAAGGAAACTATGCTATCTGGGTTGTTGTGGATCATCTTACAAAAACAAAACAATTAATTGAAATTTTAGGGGATTTTTAATTAGATCAAATAGAACATATATATCAAAGATGTGGTAAGGCTGTATGGAGTACCACTATCTATTTTATCTGATTTATATCTAAGACTCACCTCTACGTTCTAGAATAGTCTTCAAAATTCTCTAAATACTGAGATGAGCTTCAGTACATTTTATCATCCTCAAAATTATGTCTAATCTGAATAGACTATCCAACCACTTGAGGAAATGTTGAGAGCATGCTCAATAGACTTCAAGGGAGGATGGGAAAAACATATTACTCCAATTAGGTTCTCCCACAATAACAATTTACACTCAAGAAACCAAATGGTTCCTTATGAAGCCCTTTTTGGGAAGAGGTGCAGAACACCGGCATGTTGGAGTGAAGTTGGGGAGTGAAAACTCATAGGTCCCTAAATGGTCTAAGAAATGGTGGATAAAGTTAATACCATTCAGCATCACATTAATGTTACTCAGTGTCGACAATAGAACTATGTTGATAATCATTGAAGATACCTCGGGTTTGATGTTGGAGACATGGTATTCCTCCACATATCACCCTGGAAGATAGTTATGAGATTTGGGAAGAAGGGAAAGCTTAGTCCAAGGTACATCAACCCTTTTGAGATCCTTAAACACATTGGAGCGGTGTATTATCGACTATAACTCCCACTGAACCTATCTCAAGTATATGATGTATTCCACGTATCACTTTTGAGGAAGTACATAACCGCCCCATCGCATGCACACAATCCAGATGTGGTACCATTGAAGAATGACCTCTCTTATGAAGAGATGCTAGTGAAGATCATAGATCATATGGAGCATGTTCTAAAAAATAATACAATTCCCTTTCTCAAGGTGTTGTAGTGAAACGACAAGTTTGAAGAGGTAACATGGAAATCAGAGTAACTGATAAAGTAGAGTTACCTGCATCTGTTTTAGTGTGGGAAATGGAAATTTCAAGGGAAAAATTTATTAAGGGGGGAAGATTGTAACAACCCAAACATTTATGAACGAAAAATCATCTTTATCTAATTAAATATATTATAATGTAAAATTGTTATATAACATATTAAATTATTTGGTTTTAGGTTTTTGGATTTCAAAATACCATTAAGAATTTTTATCGTTGCTAATATAGTCATTGAACAGTGATCACATGATTATTATAAATATAGGGCTTTATCAAATCCAATTTACTTAGACAAAGGAAGAGATGGCCACATCCAGACGGAAAAGAGGTAGTGTCAATGAGATTTTCTCTTGACCAAGCCCAATCCAAGCTTCAACATATAAAGCTTAAACCGAACAACCTATGGGATAAGTGGAAGTTGATAGAGATTACCACCTGAACGATGTTATCCAAGCTACCCCAGGATTCGATCACCGTCACACACCATAACATTAGGACATATGAAGGTTTTATAAGGGGTTAGGTAACAAGGCCCTATAACTATTATTATGTGCATAATTTTTTATATAATAAAGATTATATTTTCATTTTATTATTTTTATGTTCTAAACAGTTTTAAAGCACAGTGAGTATTTTTACTTAATATTCATTTTATAAATATTTTTGATGAATGAATATATTTTTTAGTTAAATAATATTTTAATAAAATAATATTATTAAATTAATTTTTATCAAAAATAAAAGATTGTATAATTTTTATGAATATAATTATAATTTTTATTTAGGTCTGAAAGCTGTTTTGGTCAAAACCCATTAATTTTTTATAAATGTCAGATTTTATTTTGAAAGTAAAAAATTTACCTTTTAATAAAATTATTTATAGAAGTGAATATTATTTTTTAAATTAGGACATCGAAATTATCCAATGGTGAATTTTTCATAATTTTCTGAGAGAGTAAATTTCTGGGTTAAAAATTAAATATCATTTCAATATATAATGTGATTTATGACATTATAATGACCAAATAGTGATGTAATAGAATACAATAAAATAGATTTATGGACAAAATATGTTTTACCAATAAAATAATGTGATTTTAGGTTTGTTTGATTTATTTTCCAAAGCATTTGTGGACCCTCCAAGACTTATAAAACATTTTAACTTTTTTAAAATGATTTCATTGAGAGTGTGACTCACCTGCACATAAGAAAGCCTACTATCTTAAGAAGTTCAGCAGTTGGACTTATAAAATAATGTTTTCCAATCCAAATTGAAAATACAATGGTAAAAAAATAGGTTGAATGTTGCTTTGATTAGTTTAATATGTGGTGTCCAAAACCTAAATAATAAAGAAGTGCCTCTCTTTTCATATATAAACCCACCCTTACTCCCACTTAATCTTCACTCAAAGCCTTTGGATCTGGACCATCCCTTTACCTCATCTCTCTAGAATCCTCCAAAGTCTCACCAAGCTCCCATGAAGCCTCTCTAAATTCTCTCCCAAGCCATTGGGATCACACTTCTAAGTAAGGGATTTCTTCCTCTCTAATTTTTGTCCAAATTTCATTAAGTTGTTATACAATTTAGATTTCAATTAAAAAGGTTGGGGTATGATTTTATACCTCCTCCATACTTCCCTCCATCTGTTTTAATGATGAGATACCTCCTTATCTCTCATGAATTCCACCCATTTACACTCATTACCATGCCAAAATTCCGTAAGTAATTTTGTCTTCCCATTTACATTAAAATAATTCTTTTGTATTATAAATATAAATTCCATTATATATATTGGGACATGTATCAATATGAATCCCTTAGTATCCATTTAATTCACATATTATTATATTCCCCTTTCTCTCTCATCAACTATTTTTATTAAATCTTATGTCACACAATTATGCTGCCGAAATTGCTGCGTGATTTTCCAAGCCAAAGTCATTGTGTAGTGAATACCATGACCATTTCCATATCAGTGGTATTCACTTTATACACATTTACATATTAATTATATAGTTTCATATATTTATTCCACATTCATTTATCATGTAATAAATGATTATTTTTAATGAATCCATGTTATATGATCCATGTGGCACATTTATGCATGAAATTAAATGATTACGACAAGTGCACCCTGATAGCGCTCTAAGCGTTGGGTAAAGATTAGTATCATGATACCTCAAGTGAAATAAGGGTTTAATCATGTAAATTCAAGTGTAATGTGGGTTATACTAATGTTCCATGTTCATTGAGCCTTGGATCATGCTAAAATAATGTTAAATGTTGTTTCTACATTTCCATGTTATGATAATCGTGCTATATGATACCTTTATGTTCATGTTTCTCTTGTGCTCCATTGATATGCCTATTTCATAACATTTATTGTATTCTCCATGTTATGAGTTATGAACTCCATTACTAGGATTTATATCTCACCCTTTTTTATGCATGTCCTCAGGTTAACCCATGCAATGCTAAGAATGAAGGAATGTTGTGGTCGTGTAATAAAAGATTTCAATAAAGTTGTTGTGTTTTATGTTCTATGTTGTTATTTAATTTTCCTAATTTCCTAATACAGAAGACGTCTCAATCCTTAGAGTTGTATTAAGTGATATTTTATGTAATAAATCATTTTTATGTGTCCAATAAAGAGAATATTTTTTATAAATAGGGTATCTAAAAAGTTCGTCATCATGTATAAAAATATTAATAGATGATGACTGTACAAAATGATTTGATCCTGTGGGATATTGTTTAAGGGAAGACATAAATGTGTCGTATAACATTTAAAAAAAATATTGGGTGCATACCAAATTAAACATTGGTAAATTTTTTATTTCAGTCATTATATATAATGTGGGTCTATATATTCATGCTGACATTGATATCTCTGAGAATGAAAAATCAGTTGTTCTTATTTTTTATACTTAATAAGGCTTCACTAAGAATGAAAATTGACCGGTTTCCCTTTTTAGTACTAAAAAACACCAAAAAGTATTATAAATAAGTATTAAATTAATTATCACATTTTAACATCTGAATAAATTTATACTGATATAAATATACTATACACAGACACACACACACACAGTAAAATATGATTTTTATAATAATAAATATATATTTAAATATTTTTTGTCAATATATTATTTAATTATTTTTACGATATAATAATAATTAAATATATTAATTTTTTTTAATATTTTTAAATAAATATAAAATAAAATATGCATATATTTATGTAATGACCCTAACCTTGATAGGTGATTCATTTTGTAACGGCCACCACTTCAATAGAATTAGGGCTATTCAACATTACATTTTATATGATCTAGAAAACAGAACAAATAAAAATGGTGAACTTATCAATGCTAGATAATAGTGGTGCTCATGTCCATCTTTATATGCACTAAAATTTATTGATAAAATCACCCCTTCATCAGTACTTTTGTAGAACTAATAAATGGTTATTTTTAAGTGTTTTTTAAGAACCCTGATAAAGAGGGATTTTTTCATCTCTTTTCTCAGAAGAGTTAAATGTTGTCCATCGTATATATATATATATAATTAATGATAAAATGATAAAATATACATATATTTGTAATGATATATGAAAAATATATTTTCATAATTATTATTTTTATAAAAATATATATGTATTTTCCATTAATATATATATTTAGTGAAAAATGTTTAGAAAATAATTATGAATTAATTGAAATCAATAATTTTAAAATTAGTATAGTGTAATAAATATTAAATATTAATATGGTGATAGAGAAAATTTTAAAAACTAATTAATATGTTATGATAAGTTAAAAACATGACATGATAAATTTTTATCCAGGTTTCAATAATGGCTTAATGAGGTTTACAATCAATATTTGTAAATAGATATAGGCCACGATGATTTGGGGGATCATAAGCCCAATTTTATTACAGTTAAACTTACCAGAAACTCCTCCAAAACTGATTTTATAGTTGTGATTCCCTAATTTTTTAATAATTGATGGGATTTGAGCTTCGTTTATGTGGTTTATCTTATTTTATTTCTAGTACAGACTCAATTTATTTGGAGGTATTACACGCATTTGGATATCATGGGGCTGATAATTTTCCCTTTATATATTATAGTGCAATTTATTATTAAATAAATAAATTTATAAATAAATATTTATATATATTTTCATATAAAATATCAATTAGATATTTAAAACTTATGGAAATAAATATTTATTGTTCATTTTATTTGAACTAAAATTATGTGAATGTTTATACACTTATAAAAAAGTATATATAATGTTTATATAAAAATATGTGTATGTGCACCTCTATTAAAAAATATTGGTTTATATATATATTTAAGTTTATATTTTAATATATTTAAATAAGTATTAATATATTTAATATGGAAATTAATATACATAAACATATTTATTTTTATAGACACAAATATGTATAAATACTTCTATATATGGATACAAACAGAACGTTATTTATAATTTTTTATTAATAATTATATATGTATGAATATATATATGGATAAAAAATTGTATCTAAATTTATATAATAAAATAAATAAATATATGTATATAATACGGAATAAAATAACACAAATTAGTGGTGGGGAATAGATGCACGGTGGTGTAGGTCATAAGTTCAAATCTGGGAGGGCACACACATGTGTTAGGGTGAAGGATCACATATATTACGGGTGTGTGAGCACTGATATTTTCAATGTTAGGATGGAGTGTGTAAAGATAATGGAAGGATTTGGTGGGGGTAGGTTGGAACTGATAGTGTTAGTGTGAAATAACTGATAAAAGTGGTATGGATGGTGTTTAACAATGAAAGAAATATAAGCATTGGTATACCCTTTTCTTATCAAAATTTATTAGTGCTGATAAATGTGGTGTTTATCATCCCTAAAAAGGAGCTGATGAAACTAGCAGTGATAGAGAATCCCATCATTGTCACTTTTTTTGGTTCTGATATAGGGTTCCTTTATCAGTTCTTTTTGTAGTGTGGATAATATCAACCAATTTTTAAAGTATCTCACAACATCAAGGACTTTTTAGCACTAATAAAGCCTATATTTCATGTTTATAAAGGGATGATATATAGTAGTTCCCTTCCAAATTGGAACCCAAACTAGGATTAAAATAAATTTGAGAGTGGCCACAAAATGTTTCCTTTAATATTCTACAAGTAAACAACTAGAACTTATGATATATCATATATATATAAATGTGTGTGTGTGTGTGTGTCTGAGTTATTTCCCTCATAATACCTAAAATATAAAAAAAGAACCAATCAATTCTATTTTATATAGAACAATACCAGTATCAAAAAAATTCATATCATTTCATATATAATAAAAATTTAAAAATAGAATAAAAAAATAACTACCATGGAAGCAACTCACAAACTCCACACGATAGTAATGTCTAGCACATGCACAAATTCTTTTAGGAAAATATAAAAAGGAATATATATGTGTCTGTGCGTGTGTGTGTGATAATTTATATATCCATAGTAAAATCATCCTCACAACCAATCAGGAATGTGTGGAAGAATAATACTAAAAAGTCAGTGAATAGACAAAAAAACCCACTCACGTATATATCAAGTTAACTTCAAACCAACCTCACCATGGCTCACTCACCCAATATTTCTTCAAAGGAATATATACATAATATCAAATAATATATCAAGGAAGTAACCTAAAAAGATTTCTCTATAGATCTTTTCTCTCTCATTCCCTAATGATATTTATCATGTTCTTCAATCCATTATATATCCAGACAACATTATAACCACATACCATACCAAAACCATAACCACATATCCACAACAACTTACCACAACTACATTGAAACCACACTGCACATCCTCATAACGGTTGGGTATCTTGATAATGAAGGATATCAACTTTATTTCATCATCCTATGATGAAAAAACCCATCTTGTATCCACACAACACCTACATAAATAGATCACCCATTATATATATACACCAAATCCCAATTCTATTACAAGTTATATGTATATAACTACCATGACACATCATGACTCATATGTATCATCCAAAGTAATCATACTATGAACTCAATCCATTATAGCATATATATATACATCCAACTTAATACATTATATTCCTAGAAACATTTAAAATGATAAGATTAAGAAAAATTGATCAACCATAGATTCCCTCTATAACTTGGATATTGGGAAAGACACAGAGATCTGAAAACTATATGGGTGATAGCAAGATTATCCTTTATATGTGATGTTGCGTAATAAATAACTAAAAAAATTAGTAGTGATACACATTCCTAGCCTTAGGTTCCACATTCAAAATTAGTATGGGAGAACCCTAAAATATCTATGTCACAATCACTAACTCTTACAGACAATTTCTGTCATAACATTTACACAACCATCCCATATTCTTTATCTTAAAAAACAATGATAAAAACATTCTTAACTTCCCATTTCCATTTCATTTACTAATTCCATATCTATCATTTACTAATTATACTACATTCCACAATGAAACTATATCATATCCCCACATCCACGAAACCCATCACCATATAATTCACCACACAACCCATTTCATCTACCAATATAACAACCACAAACCCACTTTCCTTTCACAAAACCAACCATACCCCCGTTACTATAACCACATAATATACCATTGATAACTATTGAAAACAAACCACGTTGAATCCTAAGAATCATTTATAGTGTCAAACTAGCATTTCTATTTATACAATAAAGAATGATTCACATACAGTAGAAATCCAGAGTAAATCTGGCCGCAATTCTCATTGATTAACTTCTATATAATAATTAGACCACATAAAATTAAATTTTCATGTTAAAACTGATGGGTTTCATGGGATATTTTAACACAAAAACTAATAATTATAAATAAATAGATACCCAAAATACAAAAATCATCCATTCATTAAAAATAATAAGATGTATAACCTAAATTAAAAAAACATATATAGCACACATAAAATATTCCACTTTAACTATCTTGCACTGAAATACATGATAAATATCTATTATAGGAATCAAATAGAATCACTCCTTATTAGTGAATCCTTAGATTGAAGCTAAATAAACCATCGTATTGGATAGACTATTTGTGTCTCCATCATATACTATTATCTCAAAAGGGAATGGTGGAATAAGAAATAGATCTCAAAGGTAGAAAATATTCAGTTAAATGATTCATATGAAATATCAACACCAATCATAAGGTTAATAAATCTATATAAATACATCAAGGATTATCCATGATTTAATCTGAATTAAAACATATTTTATGATTTAATTCAAATGATTACATTGGTTTTTACCATCATGAAAAAATACACCAAATCAATTCATATTATGGAACGTCCTTTATTATTGATATATTATGTTGTAGGTTTATATGTATGTTGTCATTAAACATTTGGTTGGAATTAGAATGTCATAAGATTTTATACATTATTATATAAGAAAAACCATGGAATATGATATTCCTTGGATTCTATGGTTGTCCTATTATATGTCATGCTTCATCATATACTATATTATAGAGTCTCTAAATGATTTCATCATCAATATCCCTCATGAACTAAAATATAGTATACTTATTAAAAATTTACCATATATTACATCATATACAATACCCTATGAAATAATTTTAAAAATACATATCAGATATTTTCCAATAAAAATATGCACATTCATCATCAGCTTCACCATGTATCACGTCATATGAAATAACGTTCCAATATCAATCAATTTTTTTTTAAAAAATCTAAACCACATATATAGTAATGCTATTAGTTAATACTCAATCCTCATTCCGTAAACCAAAAATTGTGATACCGCATACCTTTCTATCTTAGACAATAAAATATGAAATCCCAAATCCCTAAATATAAGATTCATATTTTCTTTAGAAAATAATCTATCAAACTCATGAAACAAAGGTATATAGTGTGATATCTCTTATAAAAATGTATCTTAATACCAATGTCCACCATATACAACATAATCATCATTTTATTTTTATATAATACCCTTATCTAAGACTTAGTGTGACCATAGGAAACACTGTATGTCCATCCTTTATAGCCAACTCATATATTCTTTATTCTATGACTATAAACATTCTATGTTGACTAATAAATCATATACAATCTATATTGTGACCTGGGATCCTTACACATGTATATTAAATACGTTTTATATATATTAATTACATTACACATATGCACACATGAGGATCCGAGATTCTTATATTGTGATCCATGATTCATAGATAGACATGGAACATAAAATTCTAATTTTGTGAATAATTTTCAACATCTGCCATAATGATAATCTCCCATAGTGATACATTTATGTTTACCCCACCCAAACCATTATTTATAACTAAGGGATAGAAATTAATGGTTGGTATCAGATGATTGGAAAGGGTAAACATAATATATATCAATCTATGATCATAAGAAAACATAAGATATGAATAAGGGTATGTGATCCTGAAAAACGATCATACAATGTTTATACCCATCTACTTATGGATCATAAACATTAGTCATGGAATAAAACATTATAAACAGATAAAATACAGGTAAATAAAGTGATAAATTATCTTGAATCAATCACTAATCATAGGATCATGGCATAAAAATCTGGCACAATAATAAATATAAAAAACTATTTCATGTGTCAATGTTTACAATAAAGATCATCAACATAGTAAATCTGGACACACATTTTTCGCATTTCGGATCAACACACACCTATTTACCATTAAAAATTAGGACACACCTATTTCATATTGTGGATCAAGATACACCCATTTTCCCATTTTGGATTTGGACGCACCTATATTCCACAGTGGATAGAACCCATTGAGTTTTCCCCATTTTTATCTCATCAGATGTAAGTATTTACCAAATGAATATGAGGAAGATATAGGTCCCACCCATCACATAATGAAAATTAAACACATGTGTGAAAAAATATCATAAAGTATTCATCATATCATAACCCATTAAAGATAATGGGTTTCATAAACATTAAATCATATCATAAAAAGTGGAAAAGTGGTAGGTTTTATAATAATTTCATTATTTCTTCATAGCATAACCCATGAAAAAGTGGATTCTTAAGAATGCATTCATGGTATAACTTATATAAGGGAAATGGATTTCATAATCATATTATAATAATAAAACATTTTAATAAATAAAAAAGTTATCCTTGGTTAATATCCCCAATAAATTTTAGGGGACCATAATGGATTTCATCTTTGATGAAAAATTATTTTGAAATTTCTTTTAATAATTTCTTAAGGAAAAATAAATTTTCATTGGTAATAATTTTCTAAACATAAAACCTTTTTGAAAATAAAATTTTTTAAAAATAAACAATAATTAATATAAGATAATCCTTAAAAATAATTTAAAATTGTAATTGATAAAAAAATCATTTCTGAATTGGAGAACCATTTTTGAAACATAACACATTTAGAAAATACTTTTATTGGAAAAAAAATTGAAAACATATAAAAGAATATTTTAAAAATATTTAAAACACTTTTTATAGAATAATAAAAATTAAATTGTTTTCATTGAAAATTATCATACATAATCATTTTAAAAAGTTTTTGAAAACATTTCTATAAAACCGGGTTTTTGAGGAAAACATATTTCTCACTGAAAAGAGAAATGACATCTTATTTTACCAAATTTTTTATTATATTAATTACCAAATAGTGTAAAAATGGTTCCATTACATGGATATATAATTAATAACCACAGTAGATGAAAATTAAGGATAATTAATGAGTGTTAGATCATGTTATTTCAAAATTAGAGATATAATAAAAAACAATCCCAATAACTGATCAGATTGTAACACAAACGTTATACCACATTGGTAACATTGAATCATAAGAACCACGAAGGAATTCCTTAAAATGAAACATAAAATATCTTTATGAAGGATAAATTAATGATATTACATTGAAAATGGACTTTATATAAACCTCATGAAAAAATATATGTTCCTAACATAATGTACGTCTCAAATATTAGAAATTGAGACAAAAAAACCTTACTAATTTGGTAACTCATGAGATATAAACCAATGAAACAGATATCCTAAAATGGATATGTAAATAACATAAATATTATTTAAAATCATAATTATATAAATTCATAGTTATTATATAGAACACATCAAATAAATAGGTGGCGAACATGGAATTTGTTTCCTATTAGTAAAAAAGTTTGAAAAAAATCCCTCACTTACTAGTTATCTTTTAAATTATAAACCACCTGAAAGAGAGATATTAAAATGGATTGCTAAATTAAAATAATTCTAACTATATTTATTGTAAAATAAAATCTTGGTTAGTGTCTAAACCACATAAAATATATTGGTGTTAAACATGGCTTGTGTCTCACGGAAGTAAAAAGTGAGAAGGAAATCCCTTACCTTAAGTCTTGAAAAGTTTCATACTCTTATAAACCTTTTGTATAATAATTATAAGTTAATTATAAATATATTAAATATAAATAATCATATATATAATACCATATATTATTTTATTATGACCAATAATTACCCTTTTAGTTACAATTCCATGTTAACGTTATGATTCAGGTAATAACGACTTTGTTTATCCTATATGTTTTGACTTTTTAATCTTGATCCTCTTACATATATCATGATTTCATAATTTATAGAATTTATTACAGGATATAAATATGAAATATATTCTGTAAATATATATTTAGGGTAATAAATAATATTTAGTGTAAGGAAATGAAATACACCATTCATGGAGATAGTAGTTCGTATGTACGCATAAAGATAGTTTCCATTTTCCTATCGTACTGAAAGAAAGAAAATTAAATGATATATATATATATATAATATAAATATAGTATAATTTATATGTAATATATTTTACATGTTTTCATTAAAACAATCCTTAATACATTTAATGTAGTGGTTGAATGAATCACACCACCTCTCGAGGCGGTAGTCCTCCGTACACACGAATGACGTTATCGTATTCCAAAAAATGAAAAACATTGATGAATTTTTTATATACTAATTAAAAAATAACAATAAAATAATAAATATAATTTATATAATATATAAATAGGATTTATATCTTTATTACCATTCGTTGCTGTTGTAATGGAAAGAAAGAAATTTACTTGTGAGGTGGTAATCTATTGTCCACACGAACGATGATTTCGTAAACCATATGATGGAATTTTGTGTCATTTTAGTTCAGTCCCCTGATATAAAATATCCTCCGTATATATAATATTCCATGTTTATTATATAATTCATGTATAATAATAATTTATTGTGGTGGGGGAATAAATAAAACAATAGCGCTCATTGAAGAACAATACCACTTCATCGGGTGTCCTCCTTATGTTTATAGTAAATTCCTCCTCAGAAATATTTATTCCCAAAATAAGAATTATAGGATGAGCTGAGGGAATTTTGGATTTTCATTCGGTAGATATATAAGGAAACAAAATTTCTTGATAAATGTGAAGATGTTAGGACAGTGAGTTTTGTTTTATAGTTGTGGAGGAGTGGAATTATTCTAAAATGTAAAACTTATTCTCTATTGAGAGGTCAATAATCTAATGTTGATCCAAGAATTATAAATAATTTTTTGAGTTGATGATAAGGTCTAAAAACACCTCCAGTACAAATTCCAACACAATTTTGAAACATCTTGTTCGTTAAAATCATTGTTTCCCTATTTTTATTATTTTGGTTTTTCACTATGGTAACTAGTTTTATAACATTGGTAATCTATACATTATGACTAAATTAGGGTTATATTTATTAAAAAATGTAGACATAATTATTATAAATATGATATCTAATTTATAAAATATAAATCCTCTGTATGTTAGAAATTGTATTTAATAAAAGTTCAAGAAACACACAAATACACTACATAAACCTTAAATGTGCTAACATAGTTTTTTCTATATTATGGTAAATATAGACATTATTATTGGAAAATTGGTCCCTGAATTTACCATTATTTATATTTATTAAAATTTGAAACTCACTTGAAATAATATATGATTTTCACTAATTTAATACGAAATTATAAAATAGAAATTATTATAAAATGACATTAATGTCAATTTTTACATTATTTCTATAATTTAAATTTAAAAAATATTATGAAAATAATGGAATTTTTATCTATAGTGTAAAAACTAGTATAAAAATAAATATTAATCTAAAATATAATTGAACGCAATAATTTATTCCATATACTTCACAGTTATTATTTTTATTATGTGTTATTTTATCTTTTTATTAACTAAAACATTATTTCATTGGTAATTCTTAATCTTTTTAAGAAACTATTTAATCCCAAAAAATTAATCCTAAATTATAATGATATAAATAAATCATTTTTATTTCATAATAATATCTACATATTAGCCTGTTTTCGCCCTTATCCTTAAGAATTGTATATATTAAATGTAATATAAGTATATTTTATCTTTTTCTTTACTTAACTTATTATATGGGTCACATTCGAATCAAATTCGAAAGTAAATTCGATATTTCATAGTATTTTACTTCAAAGATATATATAAATTCATTCAAAAAAATAAAGATAACATTTTAGGCCATTTTCATGCTTATCTTGATTAACCCTCATAACCCCATTTTTACCTTAACCACGATAAATAATTTTCACTACATTCACTATTAATTTTGTTCAATATTTATGTTATAATTATTAGACATTATAATTTATGATTACTAAAAATATTGAATATATTTTTAAAAATTATATTCACAGAATTAGAAATTTTCAATTTCAAAATAATCTCACAGAGGTGACCAAAATGCTGGGTTTTTAAAGGTGAAAATTTTCAAAAGTTTAATGAATTTTCATATCCAATTTCAAAATGAAATTTATTCTAATGACCTATATTTTATTAAATTATATAAAATTTTACTAATTTAAATTTCATAAAATTTAAAATTATAATTTTTCATTATAAATTATTTAAACTAAACAAAAGTTTTAAATGAAAATTCAGTATTTTTCACTATTCATCAGAAAAAGAAGTATTTTCAAAAAAACCCCAAAAATTAACCGTAATATAATTTCAATATTATGATTTTAAATAAAAATTCAATTTTTTCATGTAAATATCATTATATTATTAATATTTGGTTTTAAATTATGTTTGCAAAGTGTAACTAACAATTTTTTGTTTAAAACCATGTATTTCATACGATGCAAGATAAAAATAATCTTACGTGTAATTAAACATATCAAAAAGGATAAATTATATAGAGAAAAATATTTCAGATAATATCAAAATGTTACATAATACCCCCCCCCCCTTAATTTGAATTTCTCCACATAAATTCCTATCTTTTATCAAAGGTTTTACATTTGAAAATTCATTCATAGAAACCCACATCGTAACAATTAATTATAAAACATCCCTTAAAAGGAATGTTAGAAACATATTTGTTACCCAAAGTAACTCATAAAAATATTTCCACGTAGGAGTACATAGGTGTAAATTGAATATATGGAAATATAATAAAATCATAAATAATAATAGAGAGTTATAATGATCAATGATTATAAGAAAGTTAATGATAAATGTAATTTTATGGCCTAAATACCAAAAAACTATGATGATTTAAATATCATTGGTCAAAAACATTTATTGGACTTAAATTTTGTTTCAATATACTTTTCCTATAGTTTATTAATTATTTTAAATTAAATAAACATAAATAAAAATACATACTTGATATGATTCAATTTCATAAGAACATTTCCATCCTATGAATTGATGAATTTACAATTATTCACTTAATATAGGGAAGGAGTGTGAATTTTTAATTACTTATGCACCAATACATCATAAGAAACATAATTAATGATAATTCAATCATTATTTCACAAAAAAAATTAACACTAGTAAGCCCATGTGGATAAATAATTATATGTTGAGGTAATACTTTAATCATTAAAACATCTACCAAAATTCAACTTAATATATTCCATAATTGGTTATTCATATGACCCCTATAAATAAATTAAAAACCAATAAATTATAGATAATTTTACTTATATCAATATAACATTAATCCCGCAAATATTATAATGATCCTCTCGATTATCATATACCATACATATGAATAACATCATCATGTATTCTCTTCATACATGGTAATAACCATAATTCCAATAAATACATTTTCATAACATATATTAGTTCTCATTCCTTGAATAAAACCACATATTATTGATTACATTCCTTCAATCCAATAATGAATTAAAATCCATCAATTATATTAGAAACTAATTTTTCTATGAATCCATAATAACTTAAAAGGAAATCAATGCTTTCGAATTTACTTATTCATATCCAAAATCTCTTTATCCGAACAATATTATCTCAAAATTAGGAACATATTATGTGTTATCTTATATTAATAAAAATATCACAATTTCATTAAATTATATTTATAGTCATTCAGAACCATTCAATATATTCTTGTAAATCCTTAACAAAAAAATATACTGAACAATCCATACATATATAACCTAATTTTAATATTACAATACAAAAACACATTGATTATTCTAAATAATCCTTATTAGATTAACTAGGATTCAACATATTATTCCTTACTACCCTTTTTTTATATGAAACAATTATTATCTTCATCATCAGCAGTATCACCATTAATTATACCAACCTTATTATTCTCTTCATGATCTTTCCCCCAAGACCTCAATTTTCATAATTCCAATACTTTTTGTATCTAAGGTATTAAACAGTCAATTATATCATAGGAATACCATTATTTACATCCATTTTGTTTACAACACTTTTCATTTCCAATTCAATGTTACATGCTTTTCTTCCTTTTCCAGATTAATAACATCTTTATATTCCTCTATGACATACAGTTGGGTGTTTATTACCACATTATTGACACAAAGTAAAATGAATATACTCTCCTTTAGGATCTATACTACCCAAACTCTCACTAAAATCTGTACTTATCTTATTTGGTGACTGTATGAGTTGTTTAAGGTACAAATTGTTAATCACGATTGATCATACCACAATTCACAGTTTTGTTTCACCGTTATACCAATGTATTAAACTAGTTTTGTATTAAAAATTACATGTATAATAACAAATTTGAATCCATTTTTTTATTCAATTATTTTGTGTTTAACACAGTTAAAAAGGGAAATTTTACTTTTTTTTATAATTATATCGTAGGTGGAGGTGATTTGGAGGACACATGATGATGTTCATGAAAATTCACCAATCTGCACATGATCCAATCACACCAGTGGACTGAAACGCATGAATCTTCTAAACTGTTCATTCCCATGGGATGGAACTTTGTGGTTAGGTCCAAAATATAATGATATCTATTTCATATGAAGGAACCAAATCCCAATTCGTCCATTAAGAGGCCCCTAAAAACTGACCATTCCATTAACGTGGATCTGCATGGGGTCAAAACTTTGACTCTATATTTTGGAAATATATCTTATTATATTTCATATATGGCCACCAACATTGACATGGAGGTAGAAAAGGAATCGGGAAACAACTATTTTGTTTTTTCCAAAGTGATTTAAGAATGTCTGACCAGCCAAAACCATGGACCAAGTAGAGTCATGAAATCCGGGTGCCCAAAACCACTACCCACTTTGCCTATAAATTGGCACATTGGGAACCCCATTTTAAAGATCGAACCAAAGGCAAGGTTCTGCCATTTTGGAGTCCCAAAAGTGTCCTACCACCAATATTTCACGTTCTGGAGGCTATGGGATGTTCTACCTCAATATCATTATTTTCCTCCTCTCTCATGGGTTTCTGAACCCCTTGTGATCACCCGGGGAGAAACGTGATGTAATCTTGAGCTTCATGTTTGTATTATTTTGAATGAAATTTTAAATTCTAGGTTTTATGTAGTTTTTATTAATCTTATATTTTAATTTAATTGATTTATATACTAGTTTGTTATACTCAAACTCAAATGATCATGTTTGGGGGTACCCTTTCAGGTGATGTTTCCCACACTATTTATCCCTTTTTCTTCCCTCATTCAATTGCGGTGTTTGTGTGGTTCATATTGGTCAATTGAACTCACATAATCAATACCAAGGCTATGTTAATTTATTTCATGGTATCAAAATGAATTAACATAAAAACCTGGACAACACTTCATGTTCTTCATGTGTTTCCTTGCTGAGTTTCGGTTAGGAAGTCAAACACAAATCACCCAAAGATCGGCGGTGTTTGGTGAATCATTGTATGTTTTAGACAGAACCCTAGGAGGTATCCTAGTAAAAACATAGTAACATTATGGTTCTAGGTGTTAAAAAAGAGTTATTAAAATATCATAACTCTATATCATGAAGTGATGAAGGATTATCATCATGAGAGTACCCAGAGTTGATCACGCTTAATTAATTCTGTGAATTTCTACATTGTTTTATTTGTTTCATTTTCTATTTTCATAATTAATCATCAAACCACTAATGATTTATAAAACCTCATTACTATTATACTTTTATAATAAAAACCCTATTTCTAAATTAATTATCTAGGGCTCCTTCGAGAGATGACCTAGGGTTGTTGGTATACTATAGAAATTCTAGTCAAAATTAAACAACTAATTTAACGCGCTTAATAGCGTGATAAAATTTTGGCGTTGTTGTCGGGGAGCCAAGATCATTTTTTATTTATTTCATTTTCATTATTTATTTTAGTTTATAATTAGTAATCCTTTCAATACCCCTCTCTCATTCGATTGTTTTTGTTTTGTGTTTTTGTCGTTATTTTGGTTTTTTGTGTGTTTTCGATCTCTAACACTCTTTTATATCACTCTATCAATCTCATTTTTTAGTATAACTTTATATTATTCCCTCAACCTTATTAATATTTTTTTATCCATCTCAAATAAAAAATAACAACAAACAGTCAATCAATCAAACTGGACATCATTGTTGCATGACAAAATCTGGTAAAAAACACTACTTTAATTTGACCCTGAAATTGAAAAATCAATCCATTCACAAATCAAGGTATCAAGAGAAGTTAAATCAAGTAATAGAGGGGAAAACCTTTTAGAACCTAAAGTGGTCCTAAACCAATAAAAAATTGAACCCTATCAAACCCAAGAAAACATGGCTACAAATAATCTAACCTTAAAAGAACCGATCACCTCGCATGTGGAGTACCAACCTGCGTACATCCATTCCCCTGAGGAAGTAGCCAACTTTGAGTTGCGATCAGGCCTCATCCGCCTACTTAAAAAATTCCATGGTCTTCTTGGTGAGGACCCTCATAAACACCTTAAGGAGTTTCACATAGTGTTCTCCACCATGAATCTTCAAAATGTGTCTGAGGAATTAATCAAGTTTAGGGATTTCCCTTTCTCCCATGATGGTGTAGACAATGATTGAATATACTATTTGACTACCAGAATTGAGGGTTGGAATGAACTTAAAAGACACTTTTTAGAGAAGTTCTTCCCTACCTCTTGAATTGCATCAATTAGGAAATAAATCTATGGAATTATGAAATCACAAGGAGAGACCCTGCATGAATACTGGGAGAGATTCAAAAGACTTTTCTCAAGCTACCCCCACCACGAGATTAAAGAAGAACTATAATTAAATACTTCTATAAGGAAATTACTCACATGGCTCGTGGAATGATTGATGTAGAAACTGGACGTGCCTTGGTTGATAAAACGTCTTTCGCCTCTCGTGAATTAATATCCAATATGGCTCAAAATGCACAACAATTTGGAACACGAGCAATTTCACCAACCCGAGGAGTTCATAGGGTAAGGCATTCAGCCCAAGAAAAAAAGGTAGATTATAAGGCCCCAACCTTAAACCTTACTTAATCTTGAGTTATTACAAGATTACACATTGAGGATCTTTTTAGGTTTAGAGTTTTAGAGAACTAGATCATAAAACTTTCATTACATTCCATATTTAAACAAAGTGGTTACATAAAGATAGTATTCATTTTTTTCCCATCAACGGAAACATATTTAAAATAAAACATGGATTCTTTCTTGAAACTTTCTTGACACTATCATCATATCATATACCTTTCCATTGACCTGTGAAAAACATTTCAAAAAAAAACTTGGGATGGGCATAAAAAGATCAGTTAGGGATATAAAAACATAGAAAGGAAACATGAGTACATGTATAAATAAGAATAAATGAAATCATACGTTACTCATAAAACATAAGAACTTTAACATACCTCATCAAATCATGAATAAATCATGGAAATCATAAGACATAAAGGTAACTTGAGGCATTCATAACATTCTTACATAAGGAGTAACCCTCTTGGTTACGTTTGGAATAACCATCATAGTATACTCCCTAAATATCTTCGGAGAAACCTTAACGTTTTACTCCTTCACGTTACCCAATGCATTGGAGAGATATATCGGGCTCACCCGCCCTTAGTTTATCACAGAACCACCCATCTTTATAACAATTCCGAAGAACCATAACATAATCGTATCACATAAAACATACATAAAGGAAACATAACATTTCCACATTTCAATCACAAGATATCAGTAAACACATTGATATAATAAAAACATTATGAAAACCATTTTCAATACCAAAATAAAAGAAAAGTAAAATAGGGTATTAATTTTTCTTTTAAAAAATGGTATGGCTTGTAGAGGAAGCTGAAACTCAAATAATGGTCATGACGGCGGAGAAGTCGTTGTCGCCGCATACGTACGACAAAAACATTCCCTTTTGTCATTTTGTAAACGCTTCGTATAAACAATATTCTTTTTGAATAAATGTAAAAGTCAATGGGGTTTATATACCGTATAAAAGAAGGTTGTGTATAAAATAAAATATGCCTCAATGAAAGGAGATTGAGACGAAGTCCCATACCTCGGGTCCGAATTGAATAGGTCGTTCTTTAATCTCCAGAATAATAAACTTGAGTTAATTTATACTTGTTTATGAACCTTTTTCAAGTTCATTATTCCTTTTTTATCACTTATTGCCATGTCATGAACACTATGTAATTATTTAAGTTAATAAAGGTCGTTTTAACGATCATTGGTACTTGAGTCAAAAATAAACCCTTTATAATCACAATTTGTTCATGTATCCATTATATAAAGAATGGTATTAATGATGTAGATATCATATTTTTCATATATATCCAGTACATGCATGAATTTTAAATATTACATAATTATTTAGAGGTAATAAATGAAATGCACCGTTCATGGAGACGGTAAGCCGTAGGTATGCATGAATGCTACTTTCATTTCTCTTTCGTATTTTATAGAATGGAATCATAATTATATAAAGGTATATTATAATCCAGTGTAATATCATATATAATATCATAACTCTATCCTTTATACGTCCCACATATGGTATTAACGAATCAAATCACTTTGAGGGGGCGGTAGTCTACACTTCTTTAAATGAATATATCGCGTTTACCCATAATGGAAACCATAAAGGTATGCAGAAAATGAAAAATAAAGAAGTTTAAGGAAAACATAAATATATTATATATCATATATAAATATATTGTAATCTTAATGGCCACCTTGAAGGTGTTAAAAGAATGTTGAACAATAATCGTTTCGGGTGGCTGAAATTCACCATCCACGAAAACAGTATGTTCTTTAACCATTAGATGTAGGTGTGTGTAAGTGTAGCTCGAATTATTCTTATAAAAACATCCTAGTATATTGAATATAATGGAGTTGTAACAAAAGAAATTAATAAAAAAAATTAGGGGGTTGAAGAAGCAAAATAAATCAAAAGGACTCAAGTGAAGACATTACCTTAAAATCGGGTAACTCCCTTTCGGTTGAACTCAAAGGCTTCCTTGGGAAGACTTATGACCAATGTGAGGCTTCATGGATTAATAGAGGGAAGTGGAGAGAAAAAATGGGCATGGGTTGGACGAGCCAAAGGCTTTGGAAGTGTGGGTAAGGAGGGAGAGGTGGGGGCCTTTTATAAGAGGAGAGGAGGGGCACTCTTGGAAATTAAATAAATGTTACTTTATTTTAAAATGAGTTTCGGATTCAAAAAGACTCAAATTGATATAATTCTAGGTTAAGGTGATAAGGGTTCGAAACATAGCCATCCAATAGGTTTTGGACATGTGTAGGTCATATATTTTATATTATCTTTTCTTTTTATTTAAATCCTTTATTATTGAGGTAATCGCTGCATCATCATGATGTCATAAATAATATAATATATTTAATGTATAAAAATTATAAAAAAAATATCATGATGTAGGAAATATTTTTATCTTTTTAATTAATATTTATAGTTAAAAATATGACTTGTATAACCCCATTTAAAAATTGTTTTAGTAAAACATTTCATGTTTGTGTCATTTTTACTTTAACATTATATAAAAAGTTATTTATGTCATTTCCCAACCAAAGTGGCTCCATGGGGTCCCCAAGTTGACCCATGGAATGTATTTGTAGTCCATGGCACATCCAATGAGTGTAGGACATGTGTCAAGCTCATCTCATATTATTAAAACATTATTTTTACCTTAAATTACACTAATTACCTCTAATCGCGATTAAGAACATAAAAGTTACTATTCACCAAAAAATTATTTTAATCTCATTGAACCACATTTTACTTCTTAATGAAAACCATGTATGTCGGATTTTTGAAAATAAAACCACCGAAGTGGAAAAGTTTCATTTAAACGAAAAATCAGTTTCTTTAACTACGACTTAGTGGTTTCACTATTCATCAAAAATTGACGTTTTTCAGAAAAATACCAAAACATCCTCCTAAGCTATATTTGATATTCTGAATTCAAAAATGATGTATATTTTGAAAAATTCAAATCATATAAGTTACATTAATTAATTTAATAATTAATTCACGATGTCATGACAAATAGCGTGTTTTTATGAAACAATAAGTATCAAAATATTGACACCAGTTTAAGTCCAATTTCAATGTGAAATTGATTCCAATGACCACCATTGGATTAAATGGTAAAAATATATTCTAATTTCACTTCAAAAACAATTCAAAATATAATCTAATCATATAATTAAATTAGATTAAAAAGAGGTTTTGAATTAAAATACAACATTTTTCACTATTCATTAAAAAAATGAACATTATTGAAAAAATACCAAAAATTCACACAAAGTAAATTTTGATGTCCCTATCATAAAGAATAAGTTTATTTTGACAAACATATCTTATAAAATTGTCATAATATAGATTTAAAAATGTCTTTCCATTAAAAGGAAGTAAAACAATCTTTTAAAAATATTAGTGTATTCCATGCTTAAGATTGGATTTTTTTCATTTTAAGCCTCTAAAACACTATCTAATTGACTAATAGACATAGATAAAAATATCTATTATTCATTACTTACTAGGGATGTTACATCCTTCCCCCCTTTAGAAAATTGCATCCCTGTAATTTATTTACTTATCGAATAAGTGGGGGTATTTATCCCTCATTGCATTTTCAGATTTCCATGTCACCTCTTCAATCATGTGGTTTTTCCACAAAACCTTTACCTAATGAATCACCTTATTCCGTAACACTTGCTCCCTGTGGTCAAGAATCTGGACCGGTTGTTCCTCATAAGATAGGTTCTCTTCCAGATGAACTACCTCTAGACTCAAAATATGAGATGGATCTGGCATATACATTCTCAACATCGAAACGTGAAAAACATTGTGTACCTGAGATAAAATCGGAGGTAAAGACACTCAGTAAGCAACTGATCCAACCCTCTCCAGAATTTCATATGGTCCAATGAACCTTGGACTCATCTTTCCTTTCTTACCAAATCACATCACACTTTTCTATGGTGAGACTTTGAGAAAAACATGATCACCTACCTGAAAAGAGAGATCCTTCCTCTTGTTGTCCGCATAACTCTTCTACCTGATCTGAGCTGTTCTCATGTGTTTCTGTATCAGCTGAATTTTTTCTGCCAACTCTTCTACCAATTCTGGTCCCATTAGCTTCCTTTCACCCACTTCATCCCAAAAAGATGGAGTTCGACACCGCTTCCCATATAATTCCTGAAATGGTGCCATCTGTATACTGGAATGAAAACTGTTATTATAAGAAAATTCAACCAAAGAAAGGCGTTGGTCCCAACTTCCCTGATAATCCATCGAACAAGCTCGTAGAATATCCTCTAAGGTCTGAATTGTTCGTTCTGACTGCCCATCTGATTGAGGATGAAAAGCTGTACAAAAATTTAATTTAGTACCAAACGACTTCTGAAGGCCTTTCCAAAAGATAGAAGTAAACCTGGGATCACGGTCAGATACAATGGAGAGAGGAACTCCATGTAACATAACTATCTCTTTAAGATACAAACGTAAAAGATGATCTAGGGAAAAAGAATCTCGTATAGCAAGGAAATGAGTAGATTTAGTCAAGCAATCAACAATAACCCATATTGATTTATTACCTCGAGATGTCTTTGGTAATCCCACAACAAAGTCCATGGATATATTCTCCTATTTCCACTATGGCACTGGTAAAGGCTAAAGCATCCCTTTTGGTAACTGCCACTCTGCTTTAACCTGTTGACATGTCAAACACTTCACAATAAAATCAGCAATATCTCTTTTCATTCCATCCCACCAGTAATACTCCCGCAGATCTCTGTACATCTTAGTACTGCCAGGATGAACTGAAAACGGATAACTATAAGCATCAAATAACAACTCTCTCTTCAACTATGAATCACAAGGCACACACAATCTCTTACCAAATCTAAAAACACAGTCATTATCAATGTTGAATTCAGGAAACTCACCTTTCTGAACCAGCTCTACCTTTTTCTGCGACTCACTGTCTTGATTCTATGCTTGCTTGATTCCGTCTGATAGAGAAGATTTCACTGATACCTGAAAAAAAACAGAAGTACATCATGCACCAACAACTTCTATGCCAAATTTCATCAAATCCTTAACCAAAGGATCACGTTCCAAACACAACATTGTTAATGAAGCATTACTTTTCCGACTCAAAGCATCAGCCACTTTATTTTCTTTTCCCGGATGGTATTGAATTGTACAATCATAATCATTGATTAATTCCAGCCATCTCCTCTGTCTAATGTTTAAATCTTTCTGAGTGAATATATACTTTAAACTTTTGTGATCAGTATATATTTCACACTTTACTCCATACAAATGATGCCTCCAAATTTTTAAAGCGAAAGCAACAGCAGCTAATTCAAAATCATGTGAATGGTAATTTACCTCATGATTTTTCAACTATCGTGAAGCATAAGCAATTACCTGATCATTCTGCATTAGGACACAACAAAGTCCTTTCAATGAAGCATCACTGTATATAACAAACTCACTATTCCTGGAAGGTAGTGCCAAAACCAGAGCATTCACCAATCTTCTTCTCAGCTCCTGAAAACAATCATCACATTCTTTTGTCCAGATAATCATAACACCCTTCCGAGTTAGCTTAGTCATTGGAATAGATAACCGTGAAAAATTTCTAACAAATATTCGGTAATAGCCTGCCAAACCAAGGAAGCTACGAATCTCAGTTAAATTTTTGGGTCTTGGCCAGTCTTCCACAACCTTTGTTTTTGCAGGATCAACAGTTATCCCATCATTAGAAACAATATGACGAAGGAAAGAAATTTGGTGCAACAAAAACTCACACTTGCTGAATTTCCCATACAATTTATTTTCTTTCAAGGTTTGAAAAATGACCCTTAAATGTATTTCATTCTCTTATTTACTTTTAGAAATCACCAAAATATCATCAATGAAAACAACCACAAACTTATCCAAGAACTCATGGAAAATTCTATTCATTATGTCCATGAATACAGTAGGTGCATTGGTTAGCCCAAAAGGCATTACTACAAATTCATAATGGCCATATCTTGTACGAAACGCAGTCTTCAGAACATCTGCTTCCTTTACCTTCAACTGATGGTACCCCGATCTCAGGTCAATCTTTGAAAAATATTGAGCTCCCTGGAGTTGATCAAACAAATCATCGATATGAGGCAAAGGATATTTTTTCTTAACAATGATGTTATTCAAGGCTCTATAATCAATGCAAAGTCTCATTGAACCATCTTAATTTTTAACAAATAAAACAGGGGCACCCCATGGTGATGTGCTAGGTCGAATGAAACCTTTCTCTAATAAATATTTCAATTACTCCTTCAACTCTAAAAGTTCAATTGGAGCCATTCGATAAGGGGGCTTTGAAATTGGATTAGCATCAGGAACTAATTAAACAGTAAATTCAACTTCATGATCTGGTATTATTCTAGGAAACTCATTAGGATAAACCTCAGGATACTCATTTACCACTGACACATCATTAATCTGAACTGTTCCCTTGTTTCCAACAATATGTGCAAGGTAACATTCATTTCCATCTTTTACAAGTTTCTCGGCCTCTTGATAAGTTATCAACAGTAAGGGTTCATTCTTGTACACAAACTGAAAGTCTTTCTGAAAAGAAACTTCTTTAGCACTATAGTCAATCTTAGCATGGTAAATAGAGAGCAAATCCATACCCATGATAACATCAAACTCTACTAGAGGTAGAACAATAAAGTTTGAAAGTAGGTTCTTTCAACAGATAAGGATATGAAGATTCTTATAAATTCTTTTTGTCTCAACATTTCCCCCAGGTGTTTTTACCACAAGTTCAAGAGTCATTTCTTGAGATGGTATTCCCATTTTACTAGAAAAGGTTTCAGAGATGAAATAATGTGTGGACACCGAATCAAACAACACACTAGCATAATCTGAAAAAACAAACAAGGTACCTGATACAACTTCATTTGTGGCCCGAAATATGCTGAAGTGGTTTCAAAGGATTTCACCACCCCTTTCTTCTTGTAGTCTAACTACTTCCCGTCACTCAAGCTCTTTGTCGGACACTCATTTGCATAGTGACCCATCTCATTTCACTTAAAACATTTCACTAACTATAAATCAAATTTTGTCTTACCATCACCCTGCTCTTTTTTAGTGCAATCACGAGCCTTATGTCCCATCTTACCACATCGGTAGCACTTTCCAGAATTCAGAAGACATTCTCCAGCATGTGTTTTCCCAGATTTATCACAAACTGGAAACTTAGTTTTCTTACCATAAGACTTTTTTGAACAATTCTTCCCTTTCTCCTGCCACCTCGGTCTCTTCTTCTGTTGGTTGTTATAGAACACTTGGTCTTCAGAAAACTCCATTTCCACCTTCTCATCACATCAAACAAGCTTTTCATAACTTTTAAACTCACGTGAAAATAATGCCCTTCGATATTTTGGCTTTAATCCTCAGTTAAAATGATTGATTTTACTGTCAAGGTCTCGAATAAAATTTGGAGCATACCTTGCCAATCGAGTGAACCTTTCTTCATAAGCAGCCACTGAGTCTTCCTCTTGCCTCAATTCCAGGAATTGTTTTTCCATCCTAAGTTGAACATCCTTAGGAAAATAATTCCCAAGAAACATACCTTTGAATTCATCCCAGCCAAGAGCATCAATCTCATCAGCGTCCCTGATATTTTTAACCATCGACCACCACTGATCTGCTTCACCATCCAAACGATAAATATCAAGACTAGCCTTTTGATTGTCTAAACACCCCATGACATTGAAAATATTCTCCAGTGCTTTAATCCACCCTTCAGCTTGCACAGGGTCAGATGATCCTCTGAATGATGGGGGATGTTGCCTCATGGAATGTTCCACCACTAACATGTTCCTCTACGGTTGATCTGGATGATCTTCTGCATGGATACCACCACCATTTATCGCTTGAGTCAACTGCACCATTACTGCAACAAACTATTCAGTTCCAATTCCGACTATCTCAGGATGCTGATTCGGAAGGTTATTTCCTTCTATATGCCTTCCTAGCATTGCTTCCCTGTTTCCTCTGCGGAAAACCATTCTGAACAAACATGTCTTCGATGAAGCAACATGGTAATCTTCAAATGCTATATCATTTCAAAAAAATAATATTTTTGGATAATCATTTAATTGAATTCTAACTCCTAAAGTTATCTAAACCGACCTTTGATACAAACTATAAGGCCCCAGCCTTAAACATTACTTAATCATGAGTTATTACAAAATTACACATTGAGGATCTTTTCAGGTTTAGAGTTTTAAGGAATTAGATCATAAAACTTGCATTACATTCCACATTTAAAAAAAATGGTTACATAAAGATAGTATTCGTTTTTTCCCATCAACGAAAACATATTTAAAATAAAACATGGATTCTTTCTTGACACTTCTTTGACACTATCATCATATCATGTACCTTTCTCTTGACCTGTGAAAAAGATTTCAAAAAAACTTGGGATGAGCATAAAAAGCTCAGTAAGGGATATAAAAATATGGAAAGGAAACATGAGTACATGTATACATAAGAATCAATGAAATCATACTTTACTCATAAAACATAAGCACTTTAACATACCTCATCAAATCACGAATAAATCATGGAAATCATAAGACATAAAGGTAACTTGAGGCATTCATAACATTCTTACGTAGGGAGTAACCCTCTTGGTTACATTTGGAATACCCATCATAGTATATTCCGTAAATCTCTTCAGAGAAACCTTAACGTTTCACTCCTTCGCGTTACCCAATGCATTGGAGAGCTATATCGGGCTCACCCACCCTTAGATTATCATGGAACAACCGGTCTTCATAACAATGCCCAAGAACCATAACATAATCGTATCACATAAAACATATATAAAGGAAACATAACATTTCCACATTTCAATCACAAGATATCAATAAAACACATTGATATAATAAAAAAATTATGAAAACCATATTCAATACCAAAATAAAAGAAAAGTAATACATGGTATTTATTTTTCATTTAAAAAAACTGTACAGCTTGTAGAGGAAGCTGAAACTCAAATAATGGTCACAACGGCGGAGAAGTCGTTGTCACTGCATACGTACGACAAAAACATTCCATTTTGTCGTTTAGTAAACACTTCGTATAAAAAAGATTCATTTGGAATAAACGTAAAAGTCAAAGGGGTTTATACACCGTATAAAAGAAGGTTGTGTATAAAACAAAACATGCCTCAATGAAAGGAGATTGAGACGAAGTCTCATACCTCAGGTCCGACTTGACTCGGTCGTTCATTAATCTCCTGAATAATAAACTTTAGTTAATTTCTACTTGTTTAGGAACCTTTTTCAAGTTCATTATTCCTTTTATATCACTTATTTCAATGTCATGAACACTATGTAATAATTTAAGTTAATAACGGTCGTTTTAACGATCATTGGTACTTGAGTCAAAAATAAACCCTTTATAATAACAAGTTGTTCATGTATCCATTATATCCAGAATGGTATTCATGATGTAGATTTCATATATGTCATATATATCTAGTACATTCATGCATTTATAATATTACATATTCATTTAGAGGTAAGAAATGAAATGCACCGTTCATGGAGACGGTAAGCCGTACGTACGCATGAACGCTACTTTCATTTCTATTTCGAATTTTATAGAATGGAATCATAATGATATAAAGGTATATTATAATTCCAGTGTAATATCATATATAATATCATAACTTCATCCTTTATACGTCCCACATTTGGTATTAACAAATCAAATCACTCTGAGGGGGCGGTAGTCCGCACTTCCTTAAATGAAGATATCGCGTTTACACATAATGGAAACCATAAAGGTATGACCAAAATAAAGAATACAGAAGTTTAAAAAAACATAATAATATTATATATCATATATAAATATAGTGTCATCTTAATGGAAACCTTGATGGTGTTAATAGAATGTTGAACAATCATCATTTCAGGAGGCAGAAATTCGCCCTCCACAGAAACAGTATGTTCTTTAACCATTAGATATAGGTGTGTGTAAGTGTAGCTAGAATAATTCTTATAAAAACATCCTTGTATATTGAAGATACTGGAGTTTTTAGAAAATAAATGAATAAAAAGATCTTAGGGGGTTGGAGAAGCAAAATAAATCAAAAGGACTCAAGTGAAGACATTACCTTAAAATCGGGTAACTCCCTTTTGTTTGAGCTCAAAGGCTTCCTTGGGAAGACTTATGCCCAAAGTGAGGCTTCAAAGAGTAATATAGGGAAGTCTAGAGACAAAATGGGAAGGTGTTGTCCAAGCCAAAGGCTTTGGATGTGTGGTTAAGGAGGTAGAGGTCTGGGCCTTTTATAAGGGGAGAGGAGGGGCACTCTTGGAAAGTAAAGAAATGTTACTTTATTTTATAATGGTTTTTAGATTCAAAAGGTACCACATTGATATAATTCGAGGGTAAGGTGATAAGGGTTTTAAATATATCCATCTAATAGGTTTTGGACATGTGTAGGTCATATATTTTATATTATCTTTTCGTTTTATTTAAATCCTTTATTAATGAGGTAATTGTTGTATCATCATGATGTCATTAATAATTTAATACATTTAATGTCTAAAAATTATAAAAAAACTATCATGATGTAGGAAATATCTTTAGCTTTCTAATGAATTTTTACAGTAAAAAATCTGACTTTTATAACCCCATGTAAAATTGTTTTTAGTAAAACATCTCATGTTTGTGTCATTTTTACTTTAACATTAAATAAAAAGTTATTTATGTCATTTCCCAACAAAAGTGGCTACATGGGGTCCCCAAGTTGACCCATGGATTTTCATGGTCGGCCATGACACATCAAATGAGGGTAGGACATGTTTCAAGATCGTCTCATATTATTAAAACATTATTTTTACCTTAAACTACACTAATTACCTTTAATCGCGATTAAGAACTTAAAAGTTACTATTCACCAAAAAATTATTTTAATCTCATTGAACAACATTTTACTTATTAATGAAAACCATGTATGTTGGATTTTTTAAAATCAAATCACAGAAGTAGCAAAGTTTCATTTAAACGAAAAATCAGTTTCTTTAACTACCACTTAGTGGTTTCACTATTCATCAAAAATTGAAGTTTTCCAGAAAAAAACCAAAATTTCACCCTAAGTTATATTTGATATTTCAAATTAAAAAATGATTTATATTTTGAAAAAATCAAACCATATAAGTTACATTAAATAATTTAATAATTAATTCCCGTTGTCATGACAAATAGCGTGTTTTTATGAAACAATAAGTATCAAAAGACTAACACCAGTTTAAGTCCAATTTCAAAGTGAAATTGATTCCAATGACCAACATTGGATTAAATGGAAAATATATATTCTAATTTCACTTCAAAAACAATTCAAAATATAATATAATCATATAAATGAATTAGATTAAAAAGAGGTTTTGAATTAAAATACAACATTTTTCACTATTCATTAAAAAAATGAACTTTATTGGAAAAATACTAAAAATTCACACAAAGTAAATTTTGATGTCCCTATAATAATGAATAAGTTTATTTTGACAAACATAGCTTATAAAAGTTTCAAAAGATAGATTTAAAAATGGTTTTCCGTTAAAAGGCAGTAAAACAATATTTTAAAAATATTAGTGTATTCCATGCTTAAGATTGGAATTATTATCATTTTATGCCTCTAAAACACTATCTAATTCACTAATAGAAATAGATAAAAATATCTATTATTAATTAATTACTTGGGATGTTACATAGATAATAAACATGATGAGATACATACCCTTCTAATAAAATTATCGCAAGCACAAGGTAACTCACACTCTTCATTAGTTCCATTAAATTGTGGTATTTTCTTTGAAAATACTCATTTTTCTATCAATTTCCCACAAATTCAATATTAATAGTAGTCTTGTGTGACCGTGTTCCCAAGGTATCCAAACCAATAAGCACCTGCCTTCGTGAAAGATCCATTCATTCAAAATCCAAACCCCGGGTCGCAAACACAACCCTAGTATAGGCAAGGAGGAAACTCAAGCTACCCCAAGTAGAACCGGTATCAATAAGGCCAAGGCATGGAACCTTCTTATCCATCAACATATCAAAACAATCCTCCACCTCTAAAATTTGAACCATATATTGAGGACATGGTAATGCAAATGGAATACAAAAACCTACAGTTCCAACAAACCACATAATCAGTTATTCAAGACCTTTGAACTCAAGTGGGGCAATTAGAAAACACCATCAGGGAGATATTGATGAAAAGATTCGGACAACTACAATCCCAACCCATTTCCAATTTTAAAGACAAAGGTAATGTATGTGAAGTTACAATTAGTAGTGGAAAAGAAGTTTCTCCTTATACTGATTCTACAGAACATGTTTGTCCCCCTCTTGAAAACACTCTTTCTCCACCCATAAATTATTGCAGTGCAGAAAAAAAACCAAAAGGGTAGACCCCTTATTCTTTAGGATTCCCATGAAAAATCCATTCCTATTCCTTTCCCCCAAAGACTCTCTAAATCTGAAAAGAATTTTGATAATGAGGTCGATAATGAAATAATGGATACATTTATAAAAGTTCAAGTTAACATTCCTTTATTGGTTGGAGATAAAAAACTTCCTATATATACCAAATAACTTAATGAACATTGAACACATAGATGATAGCTATTGGGGAATGAGAGAGCCAAGTTTGGGAGGAATGTCTCGACCTTGATTCAACTAGAAATGCCAAACAAATGCAAGGATCTGGGCATATTCACAATACTGTGTACCATAGGGGAGACTTTCTTTTATGTTTCTATTCTAGATTTAGGTTATTCCATTAATGTAATACTTCACTTCGTGTATAATTATTTGCTGGTTGGAGAGCTTCAACTAATAGGAATTGTCATGCAACATGCCAAATAGGGTACAATGCATCCAATAAGAATGATTGGGGATGTCCTTGTAAGTATGAAGAATCTCATCTTACTCACTGATTTATACATTATCGAGATAGAAGATACCTGAACCCAAGATCACGCTACTCTCATACATGGGAGGTCGTTCTTCAAAATAGAAAAGATAATAATCAACATTAACAATGGTATGTTGTCCATGGAGTTTTGTGGAGAAAAGGTAAGTTTTAACATCCTTGAGGCAATGAAACATCCTATTGGGGAGCACTCCATTCTTTATGTCTATTCGATGGAAGTGCTCTCAAACGATGCACACACACAAAATTCTCTCCTCATCCCACTCTCTAATTCATTTTCCACTTCTTCACATTTGGATGATTTGAGTTTTGAGTCTTGTTTTCAATGTTATGTCGGTTATAAAACGTGTAAATTTGGTGCTTTAATTGATGAGAGGGTTCATTCTGAGGTACCCATGACTTTCGATGACTATAAAAATTTTATTTCAATTGATTCTCTATCTTTAGAGAATAAAAATGAGAAGATAGTCAGTTTAATGGACCTCACTCCCCCTAAATCCCCTCCCTCAGTCCAAAAACCCCCATTTTGGAATTAAAACCACTTCCAACTATTTTCAAATATGCCTATTTTGAGGGTATTGACCAATTTCCAATCATTATTTACAATAAACTCTCTAAACAGTAGGAATAAAAACTGTTCAACATTTTAAGAGAGTGTAAAAAAGAAATAGGGTGGACATTGGTCGATATTCCCGATATTTTCCCTTCTATTTGTATGCGCCATATAATTTTGGATGATGAGACTAATCCTGTAAGACAATCTCAATGCTGATTGAATCTCACTCTCCTTGAAGTAGTAAAATTAGATTTTTGTAAATTACATGTTGCGGGGATCATTTATCCTATATCAGATAGTAAATGGATTAGCCCTGTGCAAATTTTTCCTAAAAAATAGGAATAATAGTTGTGTTAAATTAAAGGAATTAATTGGTTCCAACACATGTGAAAAACTGTTGGTGAGTTTGTATTGACTACTGTCGACTGAATCAAGCCACGCCGAAGGACCACTTTCCTCTACCTTTAATTAACCAAATATTATAATGATTGTCTTGTAAGTCACATTATTGTTTCCTTTATGACTATTAATGTTATTTTCAAATCCATATAGCCCCTGAGGATCAAGAAAACACAATATTTGCCTGTCTATTTGGCACATTTTCACATAGGTGGATGCCTTTTTGTCTTTGTAATGCTCCTGGTACATTTCAGCTTTGTATGTTGAGTATATATTCAGAGTACCTAGATAATTTCATGGATTTTTTTATGGATGATGTCACGGTTTATAGAATATACTATGATAATATTTAGCTCACCTAGGTTCTATCCTCCTTCATTGCATAGAAAAAGATCTTGTATTAAATTATGAGAAATGTAATTTCAGGGTTTAACAGGGGATAGTTATTGGTCATGTTATTTAATAAGAGGTAATTCAAGTGGATAAATCAAAAACTGAATTAATTTTATCCCTTACATATCCCAAATGTGTTCATGTGGTGCTATCTTTCTGGGTTCATACTAGTTTTTACCACCGATTCATTAAAGACTTTAGTAATATCACACATCCCTTATCCCAGCCATTACAAAAGGATTCTAGGTTTTGTGTTTGATAAAAATTGTGAGGATACATTCAATTCACTAAAAAGGAGTCTCACATCACCTCCCATCATCCAACCACCATGGTGGGATCTCCCCTTTGAACAAATGTGTGATGCCTCTAATATTTCAGTTTGGGAAGTTTTATCACAATGGGTTGAGAAGGATCCTCATGTAATTGTGTATGCCTCACATACCTTTGACCATGCCCAGGAAAACTACAAAACCAATAAAAAAAATTATTTCTATTTTGTTTTCCTTGTAAAAGATCTGTTCATATCATATCTGGTCAAAACTTATTTTATTTTCCAACCATGTTGCCCTTCATTTTCTCCTAAAGAAACCTGAAGCTAAACCCCCCTCATTCTGTGGATGCTCCTCCCCCAAAATTTTGACCTTGATATTAGAGGTAAGAGAGGAGTGGAAAATGTGGAAGCTGACCTCATTAGTATGATTTCCCCACCATTGTCTAATTATGTGGACTCACCCTTACCCATTGGAGAATTCCTCGCTCATGAGAACCATTGTGATATTGTAGGCCTTACCCCCTAGTATGTAGACATTGTGAATTTTCTAGAAACATCTTGGGTCCCCACCGATTTCATCAATTCATAATACCAGAGACATAACCATGATTCTCAATGGTAAATATTATATGACCCGCATTTTTTGGAGAATTTGTAGTGACTAAGTTGTCGTTGGTGTGTCTATAACCATGAGTTCACATCTGTTTTGACCTTATGCCACACTCTGGACTGTGGGGACCACTTTGGCTCTCCACGTACGACTCGAAAGGTTCCTGACTCGGGACAATATAACCCAACATTGTATAGGGATGTCCATAGATTTTCCAATCATGTAGTCATTGTCAATTCATAGGGAATATCTCTAAAATGAATGGAATTACCCAACAACCCATGTTATTCTGTGAAATTTTTGGTTCATGGTGCATTGACATCATGGGTCCTTTTTCAAATTCATTTGGATTTTTTTACATCTTATTGGATGTTTACTATGCATCTAAATGGGTGAATGAAATGGCCCCCAAGACCAATGAACCTCGAGGGGTTGTTGATTTTGTGAGGTCCCAAATTTTTAGTAGGTTGGTTTACCTAGATTCATCATTAGTGATCAGGGTTCACATTTTTTCAATAGAAACATGAAAATTTTTCTTCTTATGTATGGGATTGTTTATAAAGTCTCTATAGGATATCACCCCCAAACTAACAGACAAGTAGAAATCTGAAATCGAGAAGTTAATAGATTCTTGGAAAAAAATAGTACAACCCAACAGGAAAGATTGGAGGTTGCACTTGGATAATCCACTTTGGGTGTACCATATAGCTTTTAAAACCCCAATATGAATGCTTCCATATAGAATTGTGTTTGGAAAAGATTTTAACCTCATAATGGAGGTAGAACACCGTGCATATTGGGATGTTAAACAATTTAATATGATTTTTTCAGATAGGGGTGAGCATAAAAAGCTGCAAATTCAAGAGTTGGAAGAAATTCGACGTGATGCATATGAGAAATACCAGATGTATAAAGATATGAAAAAGGCTATCCATGATAGCATGATTCATCAGTGGATGTTTCATATTGGTGAGAAGGTTATCATGTATATTTCCATGCTAAATCTCTACCCAGGTAAGCTTTGTTCTCGATCGCTCTGTCCTTATACCGTTACTGATGTTTACCCTTTTGGTGCTATATATGTTTTTCATGAGAAGAGTAGACAAAGGATTACTGTCAATGGGTAGAGGCTAAAACACTTCTAAGATTATTTTCCAAAGCATATCATGGAGGAAATCCAACTGATAGATTTCACACATGACACCACTTAGTAGGTTTTCCCTTCTCCCTACCTTTATTTACTTGTCTACTTATTTAATAATACTTTCGTTGAGAAAAATGTGACTCTTAGGTGTGTGGGAGGGTGACATGTCATAGTTAGGATTAAAAAAAAAACAAAAAAAATGTGGTTCCATTTTCTATTTCTTTTTCCTTATTTTGTGTTTTAGATAGAAATTATTTTAAAACGAATATCCAAAATCATTTTTCATGCTTGGGTCGATTGTGTGTAACATTAAATTGTTTTTGGAAAAATGTTTTTCAAATGAATGTTGATATGGAATATTTTTCTATAATATTTATTTTCAAATCATTCTTAGGACTTTATTGGATTTTTGAATCCCATGCCACATTAGCACTGACTAATATATTAATCCCTTAACTGAGAGACATTCAAATCCCTATATTTCATTTTCTTCATTTTAATCACTTTCTTGAGAGTATCAGGTCATGTAGAAAAACTATAACTTGTCATGATTATCTTTGAATCCATAAGATTCAAGTATTCTACATTCATGATATAGGAAATCATTCATTAAAAATCATTTTTTATAATTAACCTCTATTTTCAGACACCTTTTCATTTTATCCTTCTTAAGACATAAAGACCATGAAATACATGTTAGGTAGGCACATTACGAGCTAATTTATCCCTACATACCCATATACTATGTATATTATTGATTTATTTTCATCTATTGTGGGAGAATGTTGGTTTCCATGGGAATTCAGGGAAGAGAATCATTATTATGGGTTGATATAAAGGGAGCCTACATTTTCATTGGGAAATGGGTTCATAAGCCGTGTTGCATCATTGTATTATACATGTTTCCCTCTTTATCTCTAGAAAAACTAAAAAAAATATTTATGTACATATGAAAAAAAACACAAAAAAAAAGATAAATTGGAGAAAAGAGGACATTTACTCACTATTATTCATCGCTTGGTTGTGACCCACACAAATGGACAATGAGGATAGTGAGTGAGAGGTAATATACTTTGTGAGGTGTTGAGTATGTACATTCATTGTGAACACGTGCTAAATTTTGACATCTTTTGAACAAAAGAGATTAAACAATCCTCTTCAGGATCATATTTTTAAACATTAAATCCTACCAACCATTGAACCTTAGAACAACCTGTTGGAACTCCTCTTGAGTATCACACTAGTTTCTCTGGGTAGAGAACATGGAATCCTGGAAAACATAAAGTAAGATAGCATGAACTATTGGAAAAGAGCATAACTCCACTTTCATATGTTCTTTGAGTGAATAGGGAAAATTCTTAGGTGAGGTAGGTTGCGACTTGTTTCCTGGGTGAACAAATGATGATCATCAAATTTGAATGTGAGAAAATAAAAATGATAGGAAAATTGATTCCATAAATTAGACATGATCAGTTTCATTTATAAAAAATATTATATGTTTTAACACCGTTGATTTATGAAAGGAACATGATTAAGATATTATATTTTCCTAGGAGTTCAAATGTTTAGGCGTGAGGGTGTGATCGTACCATGATTCACTATTTTATTTCACCCTTATACCAATGTATTAAATAGGTTTTGTATTGAAAATTAAATGGATAATAAAAATTTTGACTCCATTTTTTATGCAATTATTTTTTGTTTAACACTATTAAAAGGTACCTTTTACTTGTTTTGATAATTATATTTTGGGTGCAGTTGATTTGGAGGACCCCTAATGATGTCCAAGAAAAATAGGCCATCATGCACATGATCCAAGAACACTAGAGGAATTAAACGCATGATTCATCTAAAATGTGAATTAAAATTGGCTGAACCTTTACGGTCTGGTCCAAAATTTAATTATCTCTATTTCATCTGAAGGAAGTATATCCCAATTCATCCATTAAGAGGACCATTCAAACTGATTTGTCCAATAAAGTTGATCTGCATGGGGTCAAAACATTCTATCTATATTTTGGAAATATCTCTTTTTATGTTGTATATCTGGCCACCAAATTTGTCGTAGAGGTACACAAGGTGTCTTTCAATAACTCTATAGTTTTTTGAAATGTTATTTAAGATTTTATGACCCTCCAAAACCAATGAAAAATCAGATCCGTGAAATCAGGGTCCCCAAAACAACTTCCCACATTACCTATAAATTGGCACCTTGGGAACCTCATTTTGAAGTTCGAACCAGAGGAAGGGTTCTACCATTTTGGAGTTCGAAAGGATTCCTCCCACCAATATTTGAAGTTCTGGCAGCTATGGGATTTTCTTCATCAACAACTTTCTCTTCCACCTCTCCCATGGGTTTCTAAACCCCTTTTGATAACACTAGGGATGAATGAAACGTAATCCTGAGCATCATATTTGTATTATATTGAATTATATTTTTAATTCCAGGTTGTATGTTGTTTTTATTCATCTGTTCTTTTAATTTAATTGAGTTATATACAGGTATGTTATACTCAAACTCAAATTATCATCTCTGGGGGTATCCTTTCATGTGATGTTTCACACACCGTTCATCCCATTTCTTCCCTCATTCAATTGTGTTGTTTGTGTGGTTCATATTGGTCTATTGAACTAACATAATCACTATCAAGGCCATGTAAATTTATGTCATGGTATAAAAAATAAATAACATACAAACATTGAAAGAGCATAGATTTATTTTTGTGTTGCCTTGGTGAGTTTCAGTTATGATGTGAAACACAAATCACCCAATCATCTGTAGTGTCTGGGGAATCATTGTGTGTTTTCGACTGAACCCTAGGAGGTATCCGAGTATAAACATAGTAAAATTCTGGTTCTTGGTGTTACAAACTAGGTATTAAAATATCATAACTCTATCTCATGAAGCGATGAATAATGAGCATCATGAGAGTACCCCGAGTTGATCACATTTAATTAATTCTATGAATTTATACATTGTTTTATCACATTCATTTTCTATTTTCATATTTAATCATCAAAACCACAATATTTATAAAATCTCATTCCCCTTATACTTTCAAAATAAATACCATATTTTTAAATTAATGATCTCAGGCTCTGCAGAGAGATGACTTAGGGTTTCTTTTATACTGTAGAAATTATAGTCAAAATCAAACAACTAATTTGACATGCTCGACAACATGATCAATGTTCCACAAAAACTAATTTGGCATATTAATAATTTATTTCACTCTAGTAATTATCCAATTTGGATTCTCATTATGAAATTTTTCTTCACGATCAATGTTATCTCGATTTCTTCTAGTTCTATCAATTGACTAGAATGAAAAAGAATGTGGTGAGAAACAATAATCATAGTGAGAAAACACATAATCATAAATAATGTCTTAAAATATGTGTAAGTAATGACACCTACTTCTTTAATCGATTGCACATTGAGTTTATCCTAGGTCATTCATGGTCATATTCTATTTAAATCAATCATAATGGTTCATAAAATGGTTTTGAATATCTAAAGTTTATACCCTTGGAGTTTCAAACTAAGTGTGTATAATGGCTCTTTGTTGTACCCTAGTTACCGATTGAGCCTTGATCAAAATAGTTTTCTAGAGGTAATAACCACTATTTGCATCGATTTAGGATTCAAATCCACAAATTGTGTCCAGAAATAGATGTTATTGACTTAAAACCACTCACTATTTCTAATAACAAAAATCTAGTGAATGTTTCTATATGTTAAATAATCCGTATACTTATCATCTGAGACATCCCTAGAAATTTCATTGTAAATATTAATTGGGATATCACAAGATGTTTCTCAACATAGATTACAATGTTTAACTAAATTTTTCTTCTTATACCGACTATAAGTCCCATCCTTCTCATACATAGAAATTATATACTTTTTTATGGATATTCATTACATTACACAAACACATTATTGAGTGTTATTATAGTTTCATGCCTCTGGAACCATGGAAAATAATACTATATTTTAGGGAATGATCTTAAATATCTTCCAAAATGATTTTATTAAATATTACTCCTCTTAAGAATAGCCTATAAAAATCAACATTTGGGGAAGTAAACATAAGAAAGTTTGAGATCAGATTCATTGTGAGGTTAATCATAATAGATATGAATCAATGATAATATGAAAGAATTAGATAATTAAAAGGTCATGTGATCATGAGAGTAGCTTAAATGTTTCATTCCCAACATTTCATGGATCATCAACAAGTGTCATGGAATTAAACTTTATCAATTTTGAAAACATTGGTAATAAGTGTGAAAAATCATCATAAAACAATAATATACCATATTATCCTTTCAGAAAAGTTTGGAACCATAAAAAATATAGAAACGTTTTCATTTTTAATGGTTAACTACTAGGACCATCAATATAACATTCTAGGATACACCTATTTCTCATAGTGGATTAAGATGCACCTATTTTCAATAGTGGACCAAGTTGTAGTTGTTACCCATTATGGATTATGATATGCCTATTTTCCATTGTGGATTAGGGAAAAAAGTTCCTATTGTTAATAATTATGGAAAATGTTTTTCATATTTTCACCTAATGAGATATAAATTTCTATCCAATGCATTGGAGGGAGATATAGGTCCAACCCATCTCATAATGAAAATAAAAAATTCTTATTCAAAAATAACATAAGACATTAATCATATAATAACCCTTGAAATGGTATGAGTTTCATAATAATTTCATCATATCATGAAAAGTGGAAAAGATATAGGTTTCATTATTATTTTATTATTTCCTCATTGCATAATTAGTGAAAAAAGTGGGTTTCATAATATTTCTATCATGTTATAGCCTATTGAAGAAAAAATGATTTCATAAACATTTTTTCATGAAAAACCAATCATATAAATAATAATAATAGTATACTTGGTTCATATTCCCATTAATTGAAAGGTTACCTCAAGAGATGTCATCTTATATGGAAAATGAATATTAAAAAACATTTAAGTATTTCATGAGGAAAATATCATTTCTTTGAAAATAATTTTTAAAACGTAAAACCATTTTGAAAATAAATTTATTTTAAAATAAATGTTAAATAATATAATGAAATACATAAAAATAATTTTAAAAATTACTTGAGAGGAAAATAACTTCTTCAATTTGAAAAATACATTCCAAAACAAATCACAATTTGAAAATCCTATTTTTGATAACCACCTTGAAAAAAACATACCAAGGACGATTGTAGAATAATTCGAATAATTTTTAAACAAATAATATTTAAAAAAATCCTTAAAAATGAGTTTAAAATATTATTTAAAAACTGTTTTTATTTTTTTTTAAATCGTGTTTTGGAAGAAATAATATTTCATGTCGAAGAGAGAAATAATGTCAGATTATCCAAGAAACATTTTCTTAGTTATCATAAGTAAAAATGAGTGGATGAAAGGTACCATTACTTGGAGATATCATTAATTAAAATAGGTGAATAAAATTTATGATAATCATTGATAGTTAGATCATGATATTTCAATATAGGAGACTTAATCATAAAAAATATCTATAACTGATGAGATTGTAACATAAAATTTATACCATATTGTAAATATTGTATCATAAAACCAATAATGTAATAACATTAAAATTAACATAAAATATCATTAGGATTAATAAATTGTTTATATTAAATATAAAAAGTTTTTTAAACACATAACGTGAAAGAATATAGGTGCATAACATAACATACATAACAAAGAATAGATTGAGACAAAAATAACATAATGATTTTGTAACCCCTGAACATTAAACAACATGAAAGAGAGATCCTAAAATGGAAATTTAAATAAAAATAATTTTATGTATAATAATAATATGACACATTCATGGGTATTATATACCACACTTAAAATAAATATGTTTTGAACATGGCTTGCATCACATGGATGTAAACAGTGAGATGAAAATCCAATACAAATTTGTTAAATTATTAAAAATAGAACCCATTAATATTATATAATAAAATTGATATATAAATCTAAATAGTTTTTTTGTATAATAATAATAATATAAATTCAAGGTTATCATACTTACCATATAAAACAAATAGTGTGTGATCATGGAATGTGTCTCATTAAAGTAAAAAAGTGACACGAATATTTGTTCCTATAGGTTGTGACTTCTATTGTACTCTTCCAAAGTTCAAGTATAATAAATATAAGTATATTTTAAATTTATAAAAAAAACATATTCATATATGTAATACCATATTGGATCTTATTTTTACCTTTTATTAACCATTTGTTTCTAATTCCATGTTAATGTTAAGTTTTTTCTAATAGCCATTTTGTATAGAAGTTTTGACTTGTTATTTTTGGCCCTATCAATTATATCAGGGATTAATCAGTAAAAGAATTTAAAAAATGTTATAAGTTTAATATATAATAATTCTATATTTTTTAGTGTAATCTTTTATATTTACTGATAAGAAATGAAATACACATTTTATAGATATAGTAGGTTGTACGTATGAATGAAGGATGTTTCCATTTTCTAATCTTATTGAAAGAATGAGAAAAATATAATCATATATATTCTCATTATATTATAATTTTAAAATAATAAATATAAAAGTTTTTCATTAAAAAAATCCTTAATACATCCTATGTGAACCATTAATGAATCTCATCACTTCATAAGGTGGTAGTCCGTCATACACATGAACAACATTATCTTATTCCCTAAAAATATAAAAGCATGAAGTTATCTATTGTATAATAATTATTTAAGAATAAAAAAATAAAAAAATAAATTATCTATTATAAATAAATATTATTTCTATCGTTGTTCCCAACAATTAATGGTGGTAATAGAAAAATTAATGACATCTATTAGTAAGGCAGTACTCCTCCATAAACATATGTAATGGTTTAGTAACCCATTTGATTTATGTTTTTGTGGGTTTAGGTCATAAAATTCACATAAAATGTATCATTATTTTTGTGATTGTTGGTTTTTATATAACCATGGAATAGTAATAATTGGAGGGTGTGGTTGAAGAAATAAAATTAATACAATCAGTTAAAAACATTAACAATTCTTCCAGTATCCTCCTTAGGTTTGCACTGAAGTCTGCATAGGTAGGATTTATACTAAAAATAAAAACTCAAGAATGACATAGGGGAATTTTGGAAGTGGGTTTTATAGATATTTTCTGATACGAATGATAAGATAAGAGTGAATATTTGAGTTGAGTGAATTCCCTTTTATAGTTGAGGAGGAGTGACATTCGTTTTAATGCAAAAATTATTCCCTATTATGAGGTAAATATTACCAAAAGTGGTTCCATTAATTATAATTAATGAGTTAGGGTAATATATGATCCATAAAAAAATCCACCATACAGTGTAACATATGTTTTAGAAATTTTTGAACTTAACTTATTGGTTTCCCTAAATTTACCATTTGGTTTTTCCCTAAGGTAAATTGATTTCAAACTGTGGTAATTTATCTTTTAAGTCTAAATGACTGTGATCTTGTAAGATAAATTGGACCCATTGACTTAAAATATTATATATATCTTATAAAATTTAAATCCTATGTGTGTAGGAAATTGATTTTAACACAAGCAAATGTAACATGAAAAAACACCTCTTTAACCATAACCATGCTAATCGAGTTTTTACTATTTAACAGTCAATAAAGAAATTATAATAACAAAATTGGACCATTAATTGAAAATAATTGATATTTATGTACATTTATAAATTAGTTGAAATAATATATGACTTTTAGTAATATTAATTCAATTAATAAAATGGAATTTATCATGAAATGACATTAATGTCCATTCTAACATTATTAATTTAATTTATATTTAAAACATAATATCAAAATAATTTAATTTGAATATATAATGAATATATATATTTCAAATACATATTAATAAATAAAAAATTTTAATAAAATAAGTCATTGAATATACATCACTTTTATTACTTTTTGGATAAATTATTTTATTTGTATTGACAAAATAATTATCGTGTTTCCCTTTCTTAATCGTTTTAAGGAACTAATTAATATAAAAAATATAATAAGAAAATATTAATATGAATATAACAGATTTATCTTTCAATATAATATTTATAAATTATCTACAATTTATGTTTTCCCTATAAAAAATAATTATAGTTATCAGATGCAATAAAAGTATCTATTTTGTTTTTTTCATTACTTAACATAATATGTGGGTAATATTTAAATAAAAGTAGAAATGGATAAAAAAACTTTAGATAATTTTATGACCATGGTGGAAATAAATTAATTAAATAATATTAAGATAACATTTTAGGTCATTTTCACACTTCTCATTCTAGTTTAACCCACTAGTAAACATATGTTTACCTTTACCGTGAAAATTAATTTTCTTGTGTTCACTATTAATTTTTGTCAAATTATTTCCTAAATTATTATAGATTATAATTTATTTTTATTCAAAATATGTAATACATTTTACTAAATTCAATACCCAAATGGTTTAAATTTCAATTTAAAATTAATATCACAGATGTGATGAGAAATCATGGTTTTTTAATGTGAATATGTTCAAAAGATTAAAGAGTTTTTATATACCATTTCAACTTCAAATTGATTAGAATGAGCTAAAATTTATTAATTGATATAAAATTAATATAATTTTATTTTAAAATCGTTTCAATATATAATTAAAAAGGCGGTTTTCAATTAAAATTATGCAGTTTTCACTATTCATCCAAAAATGAGACATTTTAAAAAAACCCAAAAAAAAACCCCATATTATAATTTCAATATTATGATTCTAAAAATCATTTTATTTATTATCAACTAAATTTTATTAAATTAGGAAATTTTAAATTTAAATTATTTTTTCTATGTACAATTAAACAATTTTTTGTTTAAATATTGGTATCACCTAGAACAAAAGAAAAATTTAGGGTGGCGTGTAAAGAAAAATATCGAAGATATTAAATTAATTTGGTAAAAAAAATTTTACAAAAATATCATGGGGTTACATTTCATTAGGGATGATCATATTTCATGCCCATAATTGATAGATAATCGCATCATATTTACCATCTTGGTATGGTCCTATACTTCCTCTCCTAATGTGAATTGAGGACCTAGATGCCATACTCATCATATGAGATGGTAAATCCCATATTTGTTAACTTATTCCTTATGAAAAGATCAAGAACATACCTAACCACCCCTTTTGAGGAATGGATCAATTATTAAATAAAAAATATATCATTTAGTGAGAGTTATCATTCTTGGTATATCGGTAACCTCATGTAGTGGGGAATCCAAAAATAAACCACACACCCTTAGTATAATAACACATATTTTAGAAAGTGGTATCCCTTTTTTAAATAATATATATATTCCATAATTTAGATTTATAATGATGGTATGACATGAATGAAAATAATATTATTACATTAATATATCATTTTAAAACATGGAAGATTACACTTTCTATGATCAGTACAATAACAACGGCACAGTGATAACAATTATACCAAATAATGGTATGATTATAATACACACCATTGTGGTGCCCCATAAAAATGATACAACTAAGAATAATTATAGAAAGAAACAAAAAGACACAAAATATGGAATTTAATTTTGTGGGCGAAATGATAGAATATAATTTTGGGATATTTATATGGAAGTATGGTCATAATGACATATTACTATTGAGAGTTGAAATTATTTGTCTTTTGATATAATATTGTTGAAGTACCTATTATTAGATACCTTAAAAAAGACATGATATGATTAATTAATTTCAATAACTCATTTTTTATGTTCAATTAATATTAATGTGAGGAATTTATAAAACAAATATTTATTTTAATTTATAAATACATTTATTTCATATCATATAAACAAGGATGTATGATTTTCAAAATAACTATTTTTACTTCATAGAAGTTTTTTACTTGGTTATAGAAATTTTATAAGAAATATATAAATAGTTAATTTTCTATTAGATGATTTATTAAGTGGTATTTATATTAATAATATGTTCACATTAAAAAATTTCTTGTAAAACATATTATTTATTTTATCAAATATAAAAAAATAAAATGGTTTTATTTTCATGTTTATTGATTTTATAATTGATTTCAACATGATACTAGATTATAGCCTAATATATAGAAAATATATATGTTTCATATGAATTTTAAGAAATATATTATTTTTAAATCAACATCATGTAAAATTATGTTTAGTATTATGTGTGTTTAATACAATGATATTTTATAATAATATTATGTTTTCTAGCATACAAGACACACAACAACAAACATTAATGACCGTGAAATATAATATTTTAATATGTCAACTATAATAAATTTGTTGAATTAGTGGGATTGAATTGGAGTAAAAATTCAATAAAAAATATATATAAATTTTTGGATTAATACAAATTTTATGATTAATTGTAAACACATAAGAACTAATTTTTTTTGGAAATATTCATTTATTTTTTAATAACACATTATCTACAAAAATGACTTTTATAGATTTTTATGAGTGAATGTTGTAATTAATTTCTACCAAATTTAAGAAATATATTTTAAAAATGATATCCTTTTCTAAATAATCATATTAAAATTATCATAAGGATGTATTTTGGTGTTTTTTGGAATTTGTTTTTAGTGAATAGTGAAAGAACACATATTTTTAAAAAAAAATTATTTTCAATAAATAATTTCTAAAGTCCCATTTTTTAAAATTAATTATAAAATTTCATGAATTAATTTTTATGAAATTTAATCCAATTATATTCCTTGAAATCAATATTACATTCAATTTAGGTTGAATTTTTTTTATACTTTATAATTAAATTTTTTGGAAATTTGTTTGTCATGGGTTTTTGAAGGTTTATTTTAAATGTAATTTATTTAATTTATTGGTATTTAATTTAATAAATTTTATTACTTATTTTTATTTTTTATTTTATAATATTGTATAGAGTATAATATTATTTTAAATTATAATTAATATTAAATATTGTAAAATGTTGTCCCTATAGTAGGGGTAAAACATGTAGAACAAGGGTAAAAACATGAAATACGGATTTACAATTTTACAAGAACATTTCTATAGTTAATTGGATGACAATAACACAACCAATGATTCATATATTTTAAAAAAGTATTTTTGGATCCATATCTCTAATAAATACTAATATATTATTTTACGTAAATGACGAATCTAAAATGTCTCTTTCTTTTTTTTAATATCAATAATATTTTTTGATATTGATAAAAACCACTATGATTTGTTATAAAATTGTAGTTGGAAAACTAATATATTTCTTATATTATTGTCATTTTTTTAATTTTTTTGAGAAAAATAATTTCTTTAAATATTAACACAATAAAAACATAATTTTTCTAAAAGTAGTAGAAAAATAATAAAAATAATTTTAAAATTTCCCAATGTAATATTTCATGGGTCAATTTTGGTAGTCCATGAAGTTTTTAGAAATAAATAATGTATTAGTTTTGTCTTAATTTTTTTATTGAAACTGCAATACTATGTTTATATTTATTTAAGCAAATTTTGTCAATATAATCGAAAATGACTTTATTGGTATTATATGTTAACTAATGATTTATTAAGTTATTTAAAATTCATAAACATATTATCTAGAGATAATTGAATGTAATATGGTCAAATATATAAACCTTTTACCATTTATAGTTTACCTTCCATTTAAAGAAATTTTATTAACCAAAAATATGTAAAAACATTATTATCGTGGTAATCGATAAATGGGTTTACGGGAGGGTTTAAATTAAGATATAGTGGTTATAAGATTACATAATCCTATAAAAATATTATTGTATTAGAATAAATAATAATATATCCAATTCAGGTTAAAAATATATCATCTTGGGTCTACATTAACTTTAAAATTAATTTATATTAATTCAATACATTAGGTAATTCTAAGGCTTCTCCTCCCTTCACTTATAAAGGAACAAAATATATCCTCCCATACTCACACTTCATGAGACACTTGACTTCACAAAAAACTAAAAAAATATCTTCTTTAATTACTTGTAAACATTATAGAGGTGTATTTATTCTAAAGATATCGTCCATAGGGTTCTTAAGGAGTTATCTAAAGGTGGTTCTTCATAGATAAGGTAATCATCATAACCTTGAATTTTCATTTTACATCTTCTTATACAACTGTTAATTGTCTACTAAGCATTATAATTTAATGAATTAATATCTACCTTAATATTATATGTTGTTATGTTAATATCACAACATTATTAATCACCTTTTATATACTATGGGGAACAAAAACATCATTTCTGAATACTTGTGGACTACCACCTACTCAATGTGATGTTTAGAATTTTTCAACACCACCTAAACCAGACCATTTTTGTTATGGATTTAATAAAAATATATTCTTTTAATGACATAATTATTATACAATAAATATTATATATTAATTACCATCATACCGTTCCTCTCATTAATAAATGATAGTGTATCTCGTAAATTTATGTGTAATACCCCTCTAAAAAGTGTTTTGTTTCAATTTTTAAAACAACTAGGTTAAATAACCAATGTGGGGGTGGTGACTCACTGTATGAAATATTAAAACAACATATCCTTTAGATATTTTTTTAAATTTCAACAACAAATTTGTAGTAACAAAAATGAAAGCAAGCACGAGACATAAATATTTAAATTGGTTCAACCATACTGGGTGACATCCAAGGATAATACAAATTAAATAATTATATCTACCTAATCGACTAAAGATCAAAACTAAAGAAATCTTCATTTAAGACTCACAGTCCCTCCTGGATTATAACCAATAAAAATATGAAAGCTCGATGCTCTCTCAGCTGAAGTATCCTCACTACCCCTTGAGAAGATTTTCCTATTGATCACTTCGATCATTGTGATTTACTCCTCATTTAGTGAAATATTATGTTTCAAATTCATATACATGGTGAATACCATATTACCATATATTTATTTGTAAATTGTATATTGTTGGTATAATGTTTACTTTTTTTGAAAAAACCATTTCTCTAGTCTTAATGAAGCATCAATATTCATAAAAAATATCTTTTCAAAAACCCCATAATAATCAAGAAGCTCAGTACATTAATGATACTCACAAACATTGAAATTCTCAATAATTTTTCAAATCATATATATCCTTTATGAAGATCACTAATTTCTTGAAGAAAATATTTCCTTCAATAAACTCTCTATTTTTTGATGATTAGATAACCTAAATGAAATGTCATTTATTCTGAAAATATAGGATCTTATGAAAACCTTCATTTGTGGAAAATACTTCACAGACCACCATTATGAATCTAGATCCATTTTATTTTCGTTAATTATCTCTCTCCTCAAATGATGCGGTACTCTACTATTTATAGTCTTTCCCTCTCATTTACGATGCTTTTAATCTCTATAGAGACTTTTCAAAAATATCTTTATTATTTTTTGTGATTTTCCATAACATCATAATAAATCAATAAAATTTTATCATTTGTAATGATTTTAATTGTCATGTAACTTACCATGATTTCATCATGACATATCCATCATTTTCAAATATTAAATACATCAAGAAACACCAAACATTCATAAAGAACTAGACATTTGTTAATACAAAAACCTTTATAACTTCAATTCCATTTCTATATTTTCATGTGGCATCCCTAGAAATCAATCTTTTACAATGCCTGAGTCATCCTACAAATTTTTTACCATAAAAAATTTCAATACACTATGAAATGATAACACCTTGTATACACAATGTTCTATATTTTTTTTGAATCCATTTATTTGTCATGGATATTTTTCAAAAAACATTTTCAAAAATCATTATTAAAAATCACAACTAACTCTTTCAACCATTTTTTCAACAATCATAATTATAAAAAAACTACCAAGATATGTTGAGGGATTTTTGGAAAAAAAAATTCACATATACCTTAAATGAATGATTATATATTATAAATTATTTATAAAAATGATATTTATTTCAGTATTATTATTCTAGATATTATTTAATAAAGAACCCTTTTACTTTATTCAATCGACAAAATACATTTTTCAATTTTTTTACATTACATCCCCAAAAAAGTATTTCATGAACTTAATTGATTATATAATTAAATATGGAATTTAAATAGATGAAATATATTTTTTAATCATAAATTAACAAACCAATATTTTTTTATAAAATTAAATATTTAATATATCGTTATTTTACATGATTTAAATGGTATATTTACCAAGTCATCACTTGAGGTATGGTGTTTATTAACTCAATTTCCATTCATTGGGATATACTTGTACTTAATAGAATAGTTTATTCCATGATTATGTGTGAAATGACATATTACTATATTATATTATATTTTAATAATATTATATTTTTTTATAATTTTTAAACAAAATCATCTCAATTATTAATTTTCACATTTGTGAAATGATATTTGGAAAGATTATTTATCACAATATATTTTCTTTAATACATGTCTCATACTATGTTACTCCTTCAATTTATAATGAATATTTTTTCTTTTAAGAAATAATATGAGGAATGAATCTTTTATAAAGATATTTAATATTTCATTGATATTATCTCTTTCTTGAGATATTAGTTAAAATTTTATAAAATTTTCAAGGGTTTTCATGGTCTAAATTTCAATTATTTGAGGAACAATTCATGTCATGAACCATGTTTTATATTATATGGTGCACTTAATAAACAATAATTAGTTTTATCATATTATTTCATGGACATTTTTCATCTTAATGAATCAGGATATCTCATTCCATTAATGGAAATCTTTTGAATGTTTTTTCCATAAAAATTAATTGGATTTTAAAATATTTAAAATATAAATTTATTAACATTTTCTATATGGGTCAATTTTGACTGTCTTTTAAATATTTTTGAAAAAAATTATTATTTTTATGGTTTTTGAAATGAAAGGAATTTTACCCCATCGTGATATTTAATTTTCTTTTTTCCCTTTAGAATTTCCTAGTTTATTTCAAATGAAAATGAATTTCTCAATATTTTGTGAATTTTTAGTTTTTAAAGGTAGCCAAATAAAAACATATTACCCTAGTTATAAAATAAATGTTTTATATCTTTTTAATTTTTTTTAATATATATATATATATATATATATATATTCTTTAAAAATTTAATAAATGTTCTATTATTTGATGTACTAATATGTTTGTTATCATTAATCCCATTTCTTTTCCATGTAAATCAAGATTAAATGTATTTCATGTTGTTTTTAAAATATTTATTATTAAAATTCATACTTTAATGTGTTATATTAATGTATGGTACATTGAAATTATTGATAATGATAGCTAATCCAAATACCGCTCATGATTATGGGTTATCATGGTATATCATATAGAATAGGTGATCCCAATATAAGACTATAATTTATTAGGTAATGATTTCATTCATTAAAAGAAAAAAAATAAAGCAGATGACCGAGTATGATTCTACTATATATTTAACTAATGTGGAGTTATTTCTCAGTTGAGTGAATACGCTTGATGAAGATAATTATCCATGATAGAAACATTTTTTATCTATATTATATGTTTTAATATTTCCTTTTATCATGATAGACATAAAATTGATCATTATTATTGATTCTTATGACTCCTTACCCTTTTAAGGATTTATTCCATGTCACATTTTTAATGATCCAGGTTTTGATGGGTATGAATTCTATTATGTAATTACCGTGCACCATGAATCTGTTTTAATACCGTTATTCTCATCTTGTTCTCACTAAATATATTGATTTTTTAATGAATATATTTACCATTATTTAGAATTTTATCTCACCCTTATTATGTTTCTTCTCCATCTGTTATAAAAATTATTTCATATAAGACATGCCTCGAATGGTTTCAGGTGGGTAATGATGAATGCATAATGTGGAATTACAAAACCAAGGTATAATTGGAACGTTATCACTTAAATAGATTGATATTTTTATGAAATAGTTTATCATAATTATCTAAAACTCTAAACCTAAATGATCCTTGGTTATGTAAGTAATCCAATATTTACTATTTATAATGTATGTTATGGAAGGATAATATTGGTTCACATTAATGGGTATCTAAGTCTTAAATATAATGACTATTTTCTAGCATAATATTTGGGAGAGTGGGTTTTGGACTATTATAGTTGTTATTAGAGCATGGTTTACATGACTATAAAGATTATAATATTTTCATGTAAGGTTTACTTAAATGTAATAGATATCATCATGAGTTGATAAATGTATGGTTGATCATAAGATCAAAATATTATAGACTGCTTCTTATGTTTTATGTGTTGGTATTTTTAGGTGATTAATTTTAATTTTTGAGATGTTTTATTGGGATGAGCTATATGCAACCATTAGGTTTTACATGAAGTATGATTTCAGAATAATTATAATACATTTTTTGGAGATATAAGCTGAAATTGTTGGCATAACCTTTGAGGATAAAATATTATTTAATGTGGTCATTAATTTGGTAAAATGATATATAAGGTTAATTATTTATGGAATTATATAAGTTGATCATTTTGTGATATTGTTTAATATAATTTATTAATTTCTTTATATGATGGTTTATTCATTTTTAGTATTATATTACATTGTGATAAATGTTTTGGATTAAGTAAATATAGAAGGATTATATTTTTTATGCACTCATAGATCTTATTATATATTCAAAGATAATGTTTTCGGTAGAATAAGTAGTCACCATGGAAACTCTTAGTTTGGAATATTGGATGATATAGTGGTGATAACTTGTTAATACATGTTATGAAAGGATGAGATTTAATTTTTTCATTGGAAAAAATGAAATATGTTTATATAATCATGTTTTCTATCTTAATGAAAATAAGATCAATCTTATTTTGATAAATTATCTTTAGAATGAAATTTATTTATATTATTACAATAATTTCTAATGATATGGTGGATTTTTCAGACCTCATTGGTTTATTGTTTTGTGTCATTTCATTTAGCATGATCATTCACTCTATTATGATCGATGTTCTCTGTAACTCTCTATTATTATTTGGAAATTCATATTATCCTATATATCTATATTTTCACTTCACTCTAATATTATCCTATTTTTTAAACCTAGTTATTTGTTATTCTATATGACTTTTATATTTCCCTTTTCCTTTTTCTCAAAAAGTTGTTTTATTAAACCATTTTATGATGTTTTTTTCCATAAAAGGTTTTTCAAAATATTAAACCCCTGATTACCATTAATAAGATAAAATTATGAGGGAGAAATTTATTAAAATGGGGTAAAATTTAATACCCTAATATTTATAAATTACACTATGTTCAATAGCGTACAACACATGCATCACCGGGCTTTAATGATCTTGAAATATTATTATGTATTATGATATATATAACCTAACAATATAATTAGAGGGTATGAGTATGTATAAATTAAATATAAAATATATTTATTAAGCTTGAACTCCATAAAAATGTATCGATTAATTCTTATGAAATAAGAAATCAATTTTTGGTAAAGTCGTTTTACGTTTCAAAAATACATTTTCTTCAATGTTGATTTCTATTTCATATTGTGAGTGAATAAAATAATTAATTTATACAACATATAGAAATATTAATTTATAAAAGGTATATTATTTTATAAATAATAATATCATAATTTTCATATTGTTAAATTTTTATAATTTTCTAAAAATATTAGTTTTTAGTGAATAGTGAAAAAATATCGATTTTATAGAAAAATGAATTTTTGATTCATGTATTTACATTGTAACATTATATTATGAATTGATTTATAAATTTAATTAGTTCCTTATTATTATATATAATCTTATTAAATTCCTTGAAATCTAAATTATTCTTAATTTTGGTATGAATCATTTTTATACTTAAAATTGGATTTTTTCAGAAAAACTTATATCCATTGCACATTGAAGGATTATTTTAATATTTATATCCACCACAAAAAAATAAATAATTTTCTAAAATGGATTTAATATTAAGATTATTCATGTTTAATTTTTTAAAATATGTTAAATTTATTTTTTATCATAATGAATGGTATCCTAGGAAGAAAATTATTACCATGGTAACGGTAAAACTGGTAGATCAACGGTATAACTATGAAATAAGGCTTCCAAATCATCCATAAACATTACTATATAAAATATTACGAGTTTAATTAGACAAGAACCATAAAATATTGTTAAATATTTTATTTTGGTTCCATTTCTCATTGATAAATACCATTATATTAATATATATATAAAAGAAAATTCAAAAATGTGTCTTTCTTTATTAAAATATTTTTTTTATTTTTTTTCAATGATAATAAAGTTATTATTTGTTATAATAGATTAATTAGATTGAAAATAAGGTTTTATTTTATTTTAAATAATATTAAATTTTTAATAATGATATAATTAACTTATATACTTATCCAACCCGGACACGGTGCTTATGAAAGGAGTAGAAAATTCATGTCAATGATTTTAAAAACTATAAATTTATTTTTTGGGCAATTTTAGGAGTTACATGAATTTTTAAAATATGCAATGTATTATTTTTTGATTAAAATTTTATATTATAACTAAATTATTTTCGTGATTTTTTTATGTCAGTAATGTAAATAGCCTCTAAAAGGGATTTCATGGTACTTTATGGTAAGTTATATTTAATTAAATGATTTAAAATTAATAAAAATAATACATATGGATAATTAAATTGGATATATATTATAATATAAAATATTTTCTATTTATAGGTCACATTTTCTTTTTTAAGTAATTCTATCTACACATAAAGAGTAAAAAAAACACTGTTATCTCTATAATCAAAGAAATGTTTAACGAGAGGTTAAAACTATGAGATTAGGATAAAAATTTTACTTAATGAATTTCAAATATTATTGGATTAAATTACATCGAGTTTCATAACCAATATGTCTGAAATATATCCATTTGGAAACAAAATAACTTGAATGTTAATTTATATTAATTTAATACATTAAGTAATTCAATGGGTGATCATACCAACACTTATAAAGGGGTATCACCTCTCATATCTTACTACAAAATCAAGAGCCATATATTTTTACCAATACCTACCAAAAGTATTCTTAAATTTGGTATAAACATTATATAGGTTCTTTTATTATTAAATTACCATCCCAAGGTTCCTTAAGGAGATATCCAAAGGAGGTTCTTCAAATAAGAGGTAATCGTATTTTCTGAGCATTTTAATTTTACATATTATTCTACCCTTTTATAGTATGTAATAACCAATAAAATATAATGACATTAATATATAACAATAATGAGATGTTATTATTTTAATATCATAACCTTACTCAACTTCGTTTCTCTCATATAGTGAACAAAAACAACATTCATCTGAATTTATGAAATACCACCTTTAGGAAGAGAATAATGTCAATTTTCATCACCATATATGAGGTGTCATTATTAAGGTGGATGTAGAAAAAATATCATGTTAATGGTACAATTTTTTTTTTAAATATCATATATTACACAAATTATTACACTTCTACATGTTAAGAAATTATATATTTTCTCACACATACATATAGAATACCACCACCTTGAAGTGATGTGTTCCATTTTTTTCATTCACCATTCATGGAAATTTCAAATATTTTATTAAATTTATAAAAATGTTAAATATTTCATGATTATTACTATATATATTTTATGACATGTTCCCCTTTGACCACGTTCAACCTACCAAATGTCATTTTGAAATTATGAACCATACATCCTCAAAACACCCTACGCGAAATTATTTGATTACTAAACTAAATATTTCATAGAAATTAATGAAATAGGGGGTTTAATAATAAATTAATAAACATATAAAATTTTGTAAAATAAGTAAATAATTAATATAATTTTATTATACATTATTTAAGGGATATATATAACAAGTCTGCACTTTTTTGTAAATAGTTTCTTAACAAAATTTCCATGCATTGGATTAGACATCTAATTCATTTATAATGTAATTCCATGAATTTGTGTACAGTGAAATATAATTATATTATTAGTTATATAATTTTTTTTTCATTTATTTTTTATTAAAAATAATCATCTTGATGATTATTTATCAGTTCAATGGTTTTGTCATTGTAATGATTTTTTATCTCATTAAGGTATTGTTCATACATGTATTGAATTATTAACGAAATTAATTTTATAAACTATATATGTTGTCCACTGAGATATGTTATTATGAATTAATATATTATAATTATGTTTAATTTTTCTTTAAATTTATGTCATTCATGTGATATTTATTCAAATGTTGTAAAATTTAAAAGTCTTTTCATTATCCCAATTTCAATTCATTGAGACATAATCATTATTATAAGACATATTTTAATTAATATGGTGTAATTAATTCCAAATGAATGAAAATTAACCTATTATTTGATGAAAATTATGGCTTTTAGATAATAATGTTAATTTATATAATCCAAATTCTTTTTTAATTAAATAATTACCCATTTTCCAAGGGCTTCTCATAAAAAACATTCCTCTTTAAGAAATGTTTTTATTGATTCCCCTATATTCATATACATACTATAAAAAGTAAAAAATATTTTATAGTATCATTCCACTTTTTATATTCATTTTATATTATTTTATTTCATATGTTCTCCCTTTCAATGGGTTTTAGTTATGAAATTATATAATTTGGATTTCCTTAAAACAACAACTTTTATGGTTTTAAAAACTTATAACCAATTTCATTTTCCATATACATTAACATTTTCCAATAATATTTTTTTCTAAACATAAAGGATTTATTGAAGATATTTATATTATATTTTGAATTATTTTAAATGGTTTAAAAATGAAATTTTTTGAATTTTTCTATACAACTCATGTTTTACTCTATTTATGTTTTTTTAATTATTTTTATTCTTAACATTTATAACCATCACATCATCTTGATCATCCATTGTTTTAAATTTTACATTATAATTTTAATTTATTATTTTTAAAAAATATCCTTAACATAATATTTTTAGAATTTTTATTTTTTAATGGTACCAAAAGCTAAGGGTATTTTCCCTTGTTTTCAAAGAAAATTTTTAAATGAATTTTTAAAAGTATTTTCATATTAATCAAAATCCATAAATAATTCCTCAAATTCACATGGAATATGATATTTTAATTACATCCATATTCATTCTATGTATAAATTATGATTATTTTTATCAAGAAACCCATTTATTTACCATAGTAAAATCAATCTATAATATAAATAATATTAATTTTAAAAAATTTATAATTAAAATTAAGGCCCCTATGTGTTGTATTAATGTAATGTACAAGGTTATTATTGATGATAATGAGGCCGGGTCATGAAAAATTCCTCAAAGAAAAAAAAAAATTCTTGATGCGAATCTTCTTGAGTTATTCCTTTATATTACCCTACATTATACGCTATGAAACAAATTTAAAAAAACCTAGGATGAGTATAAAATGCTCAGTAAGGGTTATAAAATAAAGACAAAAAACATTCGTTCATCAAAACATACAAATAAAAGATCTTTAACATACCTCATGAAATCATAAGATTTATGAATAACACATAGAAATCATAAATCATAAAGGTAACTCGTGGCATCCATATCATACATAAATTTTAACTTTCATAACTGCATAGGGAGTTACACTTGGAATAACTATCATAGTACATTCCCTAAATCTCTTAAGAGAAACATAGATGTTTACTTCCATCACGTAACCCAACACATAAGAGAGCTATCTCAGGCTCACCCACCCTGGGGTTTTCACAGAACCACATATATATGTGAACAATGCCCAATAACCATAACATATTCATAGCACATAAAATAGGAATAATGTAAAGATAACATTTCCACAAATCATTTCATAATATTTATAGAATCAATTCTTAATCAAACCATTTTCAAAACCATTTAAAACATTTAATAAAGAGATTTTCGAATCAAAGAATCCCATACAACTTTAATTATTTTAAAGGAATTAATGTTTTAAAACATTAATATCCATATAAATAAATCATTAAAAGAATTTTGAAAACATTGACATTAAGGAAAAATATTTAGAAGAATAAATCTTTAAAGCTTTTAAAATAATGTTCTAGATAAAGAGTGTCGTGACACAAGAGAAACAGTTGACTAAACATAATTAAAGAATAAAACAAAAAAACATACAATATCATGAGAATAAGGATAGTCAAGATATAATATTTCAAAGGGCAGTACATACACCATATAAAGGTTAATTGGTTCATAAAAACAAATAAGTCTCAATGGAATGTAAATTGAGACCAAATCCCTTATAAAGATCGTACCACTAGATTAAGGATAAATCAATGAAATAATTCTGTTTGAAAAATATAAATACACACAATATAATTGTTTATTATGTGTAAAACAATAATAGGTCATTAAAAAAAATTTTATCATGAAATAACGAAGAAGTTAAAGTTTAACCCATATAATTGAAATTGAGTTAAGAAGTTCTCTTACAAAAACTTGACACCCTAACGATGTCACATAAAAATTCAGAAAATGATTTGATGAGAGATTATAGGGTCTCTCATCACATCGAAATAAAATCAACATCAATAAGGATATTTAAGAATATATCCTATCATTTTAAAATTTAAATTTAAATACATAAAAGTAGCCTTTGACTAAAATAGGAGGGTGAAAGGTTCTCATACTAATTTGGTAACATACGAAACATAAACCCTATGAAAGAAGGATAATAAAATGAAGATGTAATTACCCATAAATTAAAGAAAATTATATAAATAATACAATCATGGTATGTACATACACCACACAAAATGAGATAGTGGAAAATATAGCACGAATCTCGTGGGTATAAAAAGTGAGAAGAAAACCCCTTACCACGTTGTAACCAATGGAGTCATTGACCAAAATTTAATAACCAACAAATGAATCACAGAATACCATGAATATAAAGGTAATAATTATAATATATATCAAATAGAAGTAAACAATACACCACATGAAATAAATAAGTGTCGAATAATAGAAATCTCATGGAATTGAATGTGAGAAAAGAAACCCCATACCTCGTGTCTGAATTGACTCGTATGTTCCATGCTCTTTTTGAATAATAAAATTAAGTTAATTTATACTTCCTTAACAATAGTTTTATATTTTATTATTTATTTTAGATAACTTATTACCTTTATATAACAATTATTTAATTATTGGAGTTCATATCAGACATTTTTTCGATGTTCGGAACTTTAGTAAAAAATGAATTTGTTATACTTACAAATAGTCCATGCGGTAAAAGTTCATTATCACCAGAATGATATTAATTATTTTGATATAATATATGTATATATAATATATATCTATTTTATAAGTATTTATAATATTCTATATCATTTGGAGTTAATAAATGAAACACATCGTTCATGGAGACGGTAACCCGCACCTACGCATGAACACTAATTTCATTTCTATTTTATATTTAATGGAATGAAAACTTAATAAAAAATAGGTATATTATAGTTCCATCATAATATCTATTTTATGTAATTTAATTAAATATATCCTTAATACATTGCATATATTTCATGAACGAGTCATATCAGTTTGAGGGGGTGGTAGTCCGCAATTCCTCAAATGAAATTATCGTATTTACCCATTATGGAAACAATAAAGGTATGATATAAATGAAAAATACAGAAGTATAGAGACAATATAAATATAATATATATCACATTTAAATACAATTTCATATTAATTTCCACAATAAGAGTTGGTAGGATAATATTGAACAATCAGTATTTCGTGAGCCAGTTGTTCCCTATCCCCAGAAATAATATGTTCTTTTCCAATTAGACGGTGGTGTGTGTAAATGTAGTTCGAATACATATCGTATCAATAAACTATTATATTTCATATACTGGTGTTTTTATAAATGAAAAAATAAAAATAACTTAGGTGCTTGGATAAATAAAAGAAAAGAAAATAACTTGTGAGAAGACGTTACCTTTAAATTGCGTAACTCACTTTGGTTCGAACCAAAAAGATTTTTGAAGTACCTTCTGCCTAAGGTAATTATTTTAGGTAGAATATAGGGATCTTGAGAATTTATTTTGGAAGAGGATGGATGATCCAATGGGATTCAGAGGTGTTATTAATGGGTTAGAGGTGAGGGCCTTTTATAATGGTGATTAGGGGCTCTTTGGGAAAGTTTGAAAATATAATTTTTTATATATTGATTTCCAGTTTCTAAAGGACCAGAACTTATTAAAGTAGAATATAAGATAACTATTGTTATAAATAAAATCATAAAATAATAATTGTACATGTTTTGGATATTGTTTTAATTTTTATAATCTTATTTATTTGAATCATTCATTAATTAAGTAAACACTACATCATTATTGTCTCAGATATAATTTTATATATTTAATGTCTAAAAATTATAAATAAAATAAAAATGATGTAGAAAATACTTTTATCTTACTAATTAATATTTATAGTCAAATATATCAATTATATTACACCATATTAAAATTGTTTAACCAAAACAATACATGTTTATGATATTTTTATTTTTACATTAAATAAAAAGTTATTAATGTCATCATCTTACTCAAAGGTCTTTCAAAGGCCAAAAATCTCACCCAAGGATTGTATTATTCAGGAATGACTCATAAAATAATGTTAGGATAAGTGTTATGGTGATTTTATATTATTATAATATTATTTTTACCTCGAATTACCCTATTTAGCTTTAACTGCGGTAAATAAAAGTCAAAAGTTACTATTCACTGAAAATTATGATCATCTTATTGAACTACATTTTACTTACTAATAACAACCATGAATGTCGGATTTTTTAAATTCAATTAATAGAATCTGTAAAATTTCATTTAAATCAAGAAGTTGGGTCTTTAACTACTACTTAGTGTTTTCACTGTTCATCAAAAATTGAAGGTCTTCAGAAAAATACAAAAAATTCAGTCTAGGTTATATTTGATATTCCTAAGTCGAAAATGTTTTCTATTTTACAAAATTAAAAATATATAATTTTAATTAATTAATTTAAAATTAATTCCCATTGTCAAAACAAAAAGCATGTTTCTAAGAAATAATAACAATAAAAAGATTGACACTTGTTTATATCCAATTTAAGAGTTAAATTTCATATAATGACCAAAATTGGATTAAATGTTAAAAATATAAACTAATTACAATTTAAAACCAATTAAAAAAATAATCTAACCATATAAATAAATTATATTAAAAGGAAGTTTTGAATTGAAATACACTATTTTTCAATATTCATTAAAAAATGAATTTTATCAAAAAAAATTACCAAAAATGTACCCAAAGTAAATTTTGATATCCTGATTCTAAAGAATAATTTTATTTAGTCAAATATAATATATAAAGGTGACCAATAATATATTTAAAGAGGTTTATCCATCAAAATGCAGTAAATGGACCTTTTAAAAAATATTAGAGTATTTATAATTAAAATTAGATTCATTCACATTTTAAGCCTCTAACTTTTATTAGATAAATGTAAAAAACATTTAACAGAAATGTATAATCATATTGTAGTTATTTCTATTAATTCCCTCCAATAAAATATCTTGGCGTTAAATACCATTTAAAATAATATTATATTATTTTTTTAGTATAACCCAACATTGTGTGTAGCATAAGATTTCAAAGAAACTCATTGTTGCGTATCAGGTACGCCATCGAATATTTCATCGCCTTTAAAGTAAAATTAATACTTAATTGAAAAATATTAATAAATATGAAATTTATTATTCCTAATTGATTTGTAATATTAAATCTTTCCCCCTTTTCGAAATTGTGTCCTCGCGATTTTAAAATTGGGCTTGGAAACATCCTTAAAATCCCCACATTGCAAAAAGTGTCAATAAAACTATAACTTTAAAAGAAATAAACTAAAGTACAAAGGTAACCTGAGATAACCCATACTAAGATTCCATATAGGAAAACATGGATATGGAAGAGAAACCAAGTGTCAAGTTCTAAGGGAAAGTGATAGGAAACGTGATTAGGAGAAATTTAACCACCAGAAAATCACAAACATGTGATAGGTTAAACGGTATTTGGTTTCCCAGTAGGAAAAGTAAACATAAAAAATTTTGAAGTTTTATGTTCCTTTTCATAAAGTTGGACAATTTTTTAATGAGACTGACTACAAAAATAAGGATATATACCTAATTTTCAGGTAGAGATTTATCCTTTAATAAAATTCTACCAAAAACTCATCTTTTGTCCAAATGAGGATTATTCAAGATGACTTGTTCAGATCTAATGTTCTAGAATCAACTTCTAGAGAATCACATAATCTATAAAATATGAACTTTATATTTTCTTTGTATTTAGACATTAAAAAAAATGGTTAGTACAGGATCTAAAATCCAAAAAAAATTATAATCCTTTGAAAAAGGAAATATTATTCCTATTATCCATAATTCGACAAACAATACCCAAAGTTCAAAAAATACCATTCAATAAAAAATTGTCCATAAAATTCATCAAAGTAAACCAAACTAAGATTCAATCCCAGAACTCATAAGTATTTAATCACATAGTATTCCATAGTAAATCTAAACATTTAACTCCAAATAACATCGACTACTCTTAATGTCTCATACTGAAGTATTATTAACCTAATCACATATTCTCTATGATAGGTTAATCATTTCCATAAATAACCAAAATACCCATAAAACATCAATTCCTCCAAAATAAAATTTCAACTATTATTCCATAAATAAAATCCCATATTATTCTATTTTCCTTATCCATATAGTGTTTACCCAAAAGAGAGAACGTCTTCTAAAATAACCATTATCACTTAATCACAAAATCATTTTCCAATACTAAGTATATCCATTTGAGAAAAAATAATTTCCCAAAATCAACATATTCTTGATCCATAAAATCATTTAACTAATGGAATAACTCACACTAGCCAGTGACTTCATGTCAGATAGTGGTAGGCAATACACCCTTATCGCGCTTCAGTTTTAGGTTTGATTCTAACGACCTTTCTGGATGCGATGGGTTGTCACCCATCGTATATATTTTCCTTTTTTTAAAACTCAAAAATAACCCAAACATATTTTAACCTCAAAGGTTGTCTTATACCAATTATTTTTATCCCAACTCATTAAGACCTCTAAATATTAATGAAGACTTATATATATTGTAATTTTTTTATTTCACCACTATATGATAAAATAAATCTATTCCCAATAAAAAGAACTTCATACCTTGATCATGGTGTCCACACGGTTTCATCATCATTATCTTCACATAGGTAGAAGGTTTGTGCATTACAGAAATGATTTTGGGATCCTTCAAAATGATTTTCTTCTTTCTTCCAAATACACCTTGTACATCATGGGTCATATGGGTGTTCGTGGAAAAATAGTTTCTAAAAATAAATATGTATTACATATAATTTCAAAACATTTAATAAAACATTATTTTTATAAAATAGTCGGAGTGAGTTTGAGTTGAAAATTTCAGTCAATGGTCCTTTTAAAATACCATAAGTATGTCCTGAAAGACTATAATTTGAAAGAAAATATAACTAGGTTGTGCAAGGGTCTCTTTCTTTAGCTCTTTTTTTAAAATCATAATATTCTTCAAAATCTTCTAATAAGGTAAAATATTTGAAAATTCCTTGATAATATTTACCATTCTTAAAAATATGATAATATTGGAGAAATATGATTTTATTAAATAAAACCCATGATCCATGACGGTGTTGAGGTATAGCAGAAGTGTTTGATATCTCAAACAATTTATTGCAAGTGAGTTGTATGTTAGAAAATGTTTCAGAATCGTCTGAGCATGAATTTAAATTTTTTTTGCAAAAAGTCATGAGGAAGAGATATGAATGTCATTTTAGATCCTCATCCTTCCATTTATAATAGACATTTATTGCTCTCAAAAATCTACAATATAAGGATTAAGCTTAAAGAGTGGAGATAAATACTAACCATGTGTCTAACATAAACTCATAATCCCAAAAGTTGTCTAAAGTGACCCTTGATACCAACAATAAGGCCCTATCCTTAAACATTACATTATCATGAATTAAGTTATTAATTCACATTGAGGATCTTTTTATGTTTACATTTTTAGAGAATTAAACCATAACTATTACAATACATCTCAAAAATTTCAATGTAGACACTTCTACTCAGTACCCAATTTTTCATAAAATAAAAATTAATAAAAGAAAACAATTTCTTTTCTTGATGAAAACCTTCACGAGATATTCCTTTCACTTACACTCCCTTATACCCTTTGAAAAAAACTTCCAAAACATGGTGTGGGTATAAATATCTCAGTAAGGGTTATAAAATAAAGAATGAAAACATTAGTTCGTTAAAACATACAAAACAAAAGCTCTTTAACATACCTCATAAAATCCTAAGATTTATGAATAACACATAGATTTCATAAATCATAAAGGTAACTCATGGAATATATATAATATTTACACTGTAACTTTCACAACTACATAGGTAGTTACACATTGAATACCCATCACAGTATATTCCCTAAATCTCTTAGGAGAAACATTAAAGTTTACCTCTATCACGTTACCCAATGCATTGGAGATATATCTCAGAACCCCCCCCCCCATAGGTTTATCATGGAACCACCAGTATACGTAAACAATGGACAAAAACCATAACATATTCATAACACATAAAATAGGCATAAATGAAATATAACATTTTCACATATCGATTCATGATATTGATATAATCAACGCTTTATCAAACAATTTTCAAAACCATTTAAAACATTTAATAAAGATATTTTGGAATCAAAGTGTCCCTTACTGATATGAATAATTTAAAGGAATTAAAATTTTTAGACATTAATATCTATATAAATAAATCCTTAAAACCATTTTGAAAACATGTACATTAATGAATAATATTTAGAAGAATAAATCTTTAAATCTTTTGAAATGATGTTTTAGTTAAAGAGTCTCAAAACACATGAGAGACACTTGACAAAACATATTTAAAGAATAAAATAAAATGAAACATAGAATATCACGAGAATAAGGATATTAATGATATAATATTTCAATGGGTAGTATATACACCATATAAAAGTGAATTGGTGCATAACAACAAATAAGTCTCAATGGAATGTTAATTGAGACGAAATCCCCTACAAAGATCATACCATTAGATTAAGGATAAATTAATGACATAATTATGTGTGAAAAATATAAATAAAGTCAATATAATTGGATATTAAGAGTAAAAAAATCGTATTTCATTCACACATATTTATAGAACAAAATAATTAAGAAGTAGACATTTAACCCAATGAATTTAAATTGAGTTAATAAGTCCTCTTACAGAAATTTGACAGGCTAACGATGTCACATAAAAATTTAGAAAACAAGTTGATGAGAGAGAATATGGTCTCTCATCACATGGACATAAAATGTATATAAGTAATGATATTTAAGAACGTATCACTACATTTTAAAATTTAAATTCAAAGACATAAAAGAAGTCTTTTACTAAAAGAGGGTGGTGAAAGGATCCCTCGCCGATTTGGTAACTTACGAAACATACACCCCCTGAAATAAGGATCATACAATGAATATGTATTTAACCATAAATTAAATTATATTAAAGACATAATAAAATCATTGGAATTAAATACACAACACAAAAAGAGATAGTGGAAAATATAACATGAATCCCATGGGAATAAAACGAGAGATGAAAACCCCTTACCAAGTTTTAATCAATCGAGTCGTATGAAAAAAACTTAATAAATTCCAAATAAATCTTATAATACCATGAAAATAAAAATAATCATGATAATATATATAAAATGGAAGTAAACAATACTCCAAATGTAATAAATAAGTGGTGAATAATTGAAATCTCATGGAATTAAAAGTGAGATAAGAAACCCCTTACCTCTTGTCTGACATGACTTGTATATTCTGTGTTCTTCCTGAATAATAAATAGAAGTTAATTTATAACTCCTTAAGAAACTTTTTCTTATTTATTATTCCTTTTATATCACTTATTAACTTTCCTTTGCAATTAGTTAACTATTTGTGTTCATATCCAACATTTTGTCGATGTTCGGAACTTTTGTCAAAAATAAACTTATTATAATTACAAATTGTTCATGTGGAAAAATTATATTATCTCCAGATTGATATTCATGATATATATATCATATATATCATATATATTCAGTGTATATGTATTTATTATATTCCATATCATTTGGAGTCAAGAAATGAAATGCACTTTTCATGGAGACGGTACGCCGTAAGTATGCATGAAGGCTACTTTCATTTATATTTTATATTTAAAAGAATGAAAATAAAATAATACATAGTTATATTATAATTCCATTATAATATCTATGTTATATAATTTAAATAACACGATCCTTTATACGTTCCACTTATGGCATGATCTAGTCATATCAATTTGAGGGGGTGGTAGTCTGCACTTCCCCAAATGAAAATATCGTATTTACCCTTTATGGAATCCATAAAGGTATTATATAAATTAAAAATGCAGAATTATAGAGACAATATAAATATAATATATAACACATGTAAATAAAATTTCATCTTAATGGAAACCATAAGATGTTGTAGGAAATGATTGAATAATCATCGTTTCGTCAGGCAGTAGATCGCCATCCACAGAAATAGTATGTTTTTACCCATTAGACGGAGGTGTGTATAAATGTAGTTAGAATACTTCTCACATCAACAACCTAGTATGTTAAGGATACTATTGTTGTTTTAAAATAATGGAATAAAAAAAGTTTCGGGGTTTGTAGAATTAAATGAAAAGAAAAGAACTTAAGAGAAGGCGTTATCTTTAAATCAAGTAACTCCTTTTGGTTTGAACTAAAATGATTTATTGAAGTGCCTTATGCCTAAGTTAAGGCTTATAGGTAGAATATATTGATCTTGATAGCTTATTGGTGTAGATTTGGGATTAGACAAGGGGATTTAGAGGAGTGAGTAATGGGTTATAGCTGAGCGAGTTTTATAAGGGGGAGGAGGGGCTCTTTAGGACTGTTTGGAAATGTTATTTTATTATATAATGATTTTCAGTTTCTAAATGTAAAAAAATAATTAAATTATAAGATAAGTTGACTCTTGTTCGAAATAAAATCATCCAATAATAATTGGACATGTTTTGGACATTGTTGTAATTTTTATAATCTTATTTATTTACATCATTCATTAATGAGGTAAACCCTACATCATTATATTGTCAGAAATAATTTTACATATTTTATGTATAAAAATTATAAATAAAATACAATGAGATAGAAATTTTTTAGGTTTATAATTAATATTTATAGTCAAATATATCAATTATATAACCCCATGTGAAAATTGTTATAGAAAAACAATACATGCTTATGATATTTTTATTTTTACATTAAATAAAAAATTGTTAATGTCATTATCTTACCCAAATGGTCGTAAAAGGCCAAAAAGCTCACCCAAGGATTGAATTGGTCGACCATGACTCATAAAATAAGGTTATGACAAGTGTTAGGGTAATTTATATTATTATAATATTATTTTTACCTTGAATTACACTATTTACCTTTAAATGCGGTAAATAAAAGTCAAAAGTTATTATTCACCAAAAATTATTTTCATATTATTAAACCAAATTTTACAAACTAATATTAACCACTTATGTCCTATTTTATAATTTCAATTCAAAAAAGCTATAAAATTTCATTTAAATGATGATTTCGGTTTTTTAACTACTACTCAGTGTTTTCACTATTCATAAAAAATTCATGGTTTTTAGAAAAATTCAAAAAATTTGGCCTAAGATACATTTTTTATTCCAAATTTAAAAATGATGTCTACATTACCAAATTCAAAACATAGAATATTCATTAATTAATTTAAAATTAATTCCCATGGTCCAAACAAAAAAACAGGTTTTCTAAAAAATAATAACTTTCAAAAGATTGACAGTTGTTTGTGTCAAATTAAGAGTGAAATAACTTCAAATGGCCAAAATTGGATTAAATAGTAAAAATATAATCTAATTACACATTCAAAGATTTGAAAAAGATATTCTAACCATATAAATAAATTATTTTAAATGTTATTTTTGAATTAAAATAAAGTATTTTTGATTATTCATTAAGAAATTAAATCTAGCAGAAAAAATACCAAAAATTTACCTAAAGTACATTTTCATTTCCCGGTTCTAAATAAGAATTTTATTTTTTTCAAATAAAACATATAAAAGTGACAAAAACTATATTTAAAGAGGTTTCTCCATCAAAAGGTAGTAAATTGACGTTTTAAAGAATATTAGTGTATTTATGCTTAAAATTAGATACATTCACATTTTAAGCCTCTAACATTTATTGGATAAATGTAAAAAACATTTAAAAACATGTATAATGATATTTTAGTTAGTTCTATTCATCCCTACCAATAAAACAGCTAAGACTTAACTACCATTTAAAATAATATTATATTATTATTTTTCTGTATGACCCAACATTGCGTGCAACGTAAGATTTAAAAGAAACTCATTGTTGAGTATCAGGTACTCCATCGAAAATAGAATCCCCTTTAAATTAAAATTAATATATAATTCAAAAATATTAATAAATATGAAAATATATTATTCTTTATTTATTTGGGATGCTACAATAATACATTACAAAAATAGAAACCCAAAGACCATATTAGTTACGTAATTATGGAATCATGGAAAACCTAATAACTGGTACATTAGTGAGATACATTCTCTCCCACAAAGTTCTCCATACTAGAACCCCTCTTAGACACACCATACATAAAATATATCATTCATATATTGTGAAAGGAAACCTAAAATGTTGTGTAATCATAAACATGAGCATAAGGATGTGAGAATGTGATCATAAAATTAGAGGGCCAGACCCTGCATATCAAAGATCAAAAAAAATGAATCATTTCATAAATGTTAGAAATTCATAAGTCAGGAATCATAAAAGAATCAATACAATATTACATGAACTAATAACAAAAGAGTAATACATATAATTGTGGAAAACACAAAAAAATGTAATATCATTCTCTATAAGTAAAGAAGCATTGCTCGAAAATATCTGGGAACATCATGGGGACTAAACCTATTGGGCGGGACACACCACAATCTCCAGAAACAGTTCCTTACTTGTACGAGATTGGGTTTCCCCATTTTCTTATAAGGAATAGGGTTTCCCCATATTCCCATAGTAAAAAAGGTTTCCCCATCTTTCCATCTTCATGGGGACTATAACTAGTTGGTGGGACATACCACCATCCCTAGTCATAGTCCTTTCCTTATAAGGGATTTTGTTTCCCCGTCGTCCCATAGTGGGTAATTCCCATTGAATTTAGTCCCATCATTATCTTATGATATATAAATCATTGACCATTGCATTATAGAGATATATATGTCTCACCCAACTCATAATGAAATTATACATATATGTTCCACAAGATCATAAACAATCATATAATAACCCACAGAATGAAAATAGTTTCATTTACAAGTAATCTTATTAAAATTATCAAATAGATATTAGATTCATAATAATTTAATAAAAAGAACATTCTATGAAATAAATTGTGTTAAATAATCATATATCATATGAATATAAGTAGGTTTTATAATTATTTATCATGGGATAACGTGTTGAAGAGAAATGGGTTTCGTAAGAATGTATCATGGTATACACGATTTAAAAGAAACAATTTTCAAAAGAATATAACCTATTGAAGTGGAATGGGTTTTATAAAAATTTAGCTCATGAAATAGAATTTTTTTTTCATAAAAATAATACCATCAAAATCAAAACCATTCAGAGAATTAAAATGAATGGATCCTCTAGATAATTTCCCACAAAGGCATGAGAAACATCAATAGATTTCATTTTAGATGAAAAATAATTTTGAAATATATTTTAGAATCATTTCATGATGAATATGTACTTAATTATTTAGATAAAATATTGATAACATCAAATCTTCGCAAAATCCATTTCATTAAAAATACACTAAAAACAAATAATTAAGCCTTGAAATCATATTGAAAAACATTTTCATTAAACACTTATAATATAAGATTCAACAAAAATTTAAAATAACTTTACATTAAAGTACTATTAAAAAAAATTAATGAATCTCGATATTATATAAATCATTTTATATGAAAAACACCATCGAAAACATATAATGTAAGCTTGGAAAATAATTATATCATTTTTTAAACATAAAATTATTTTGATAATATTTTTTTTCTTCAATAAACATATTAAAATAAAAAACCTTCTTTAATATTATAAAAATTATTTCTCTAATAAATAACCATGTGAAAATTAAAAGTATGCATCATGTAAATGATGGTCATCATTGTAGGTATATCTGTACATGCTGAACATTCAATTTGAACCTTAAAAGTTTAGAAAAGTGTCTAGATTGGAAAGCAAAAAAAAAAGATTCCATCTAAAAATACATTTAAAAATGGTAATACATGTGTATAAAATTATATTAATCATCACAAGATAATATTAAAACACTTTTGAAAACATTTTAGAGAACACAATCTTGAATGAACATAGATTCCGGACTGAAATGAGAAATAAAGACATTTTTTTCTTAAAAACAAATTTTAATTATTAGAATTACAAAAGAGTAGAAAAATTGAACCATTAGTAGGATTTAGAATTCATATAAATAGGGTGAGATAATTCATGAGGGTTATTAAGAGATATATCGTAATATTCCATTAGTGGAATCATAATCATAAACAATCTCGACAAACAATGACATTCAAGCTATAAACCCTTACCACTTTGGTAACATTAAATCATAATAAAATGGAAAGAATAAAATTAAATAAATATTAACATATATTGAAAATAATTTTACAACTTATATAACTTTTAAAAAGAAATTATATACATCTCATAAAAAATATAGGTGGATAACAAGGCATTTGTGTCAAAGAATGCCAAATGAGGCAAAATTAATTTACTGATTTAGTATGTTTTGAAACATTAACTAATAAAATAAATATCATAAAATAGATATTTAAATACTAATAAATTTATTATAATAATAATCTAATAAAATATTGGGAATTATACACACCACGTGAATGAAATGAGTGGTGAAAATACTATGTCTCTAATGGGAATAAAAAATGTGATGAAACTCTCATACCATAAGTCTTGACTTTTCTTGTAGACTTTCAATACTCAAATATAATAAATATAAGTTTATCATATGTCTAACATAGAAAAATCTTATTATATATAATATCACTTGTTATTTACTTATGACTATATATTACCTTTTTATTAACAATTCCATGTTAGAGTAATGTTTTGGGTAGTTAATGTTTGGTTTATTGTATGTGTTTTGACTTGTTATTTTTGATCCTCCTACATAGATAATGAATTAATTATTTAGAGAATATAAAAAATGATGTATATATGATATATTTTCTATATATAAATATTTATTTTAATCTATAAAATATAGAAATATTTAATGAATTGCACCGTCTATGGAGATTGCAGGTCGTATGTATATATGAACGTTGCTTCCATTTTATTTTCATGTTAAGATAAATATAATAAATGAAATAAATAAGTATATAATATAATTATAAGAGGATTATTATGTCATATATATCATATAAGTTTACTAAACCGGTCCTTAATATATTCAATGCAGTGTGTGAATGAATAACAAATCTTTGAGGGGTGGTAGTCCACATTTCCACAAATGAATTTATCGTAGTTACACAATATAGAAATCCATATATTATGATTTATATAATAATTATTGAGGAATATTTTAATCATAATTATCTTATATTAACATATTTTCCATTATAATTCCCATCAACAAGAAGCGGTAAATGAAAAAACTAACAACATTGTTCTGTGAGGGGGTTGTTCTTCGTAGATAGTAATGGTAAGATCATTACACATTAAATGGAAGTGTGTGTAAGTTAAGGTATAAAAAGTATAGTAAAAAATATCATTAAATTTAGGATATATAGGTTATTACTTAATCATATAAAAAGAAGAATTTATGAGGTGGATAAATAAAATAAAATAAAAAAGATTGAGGAAGGAGGTTAACTCTTCTTTTGGGTATCACCTGTTTAATTTCACCAAAGGGCTTACATTGTTAGATTTTACCAATATAAATATTCAAAAGGGAAGGTAGGTTTATGGGAGCTTATTTGAGTATTTTTTGGGTGAGAAAATGGGCTTTAGAGGTGTTTATAATGGGAAGGTGTGAGTTTCTTTCAATAGTGGGGAGGAATTGTATTATTGTCAATTTTTTAATATAGAATTCCACCCATTTTTTCTATGAAAATTGAATAGATTAATTTACCAAATTTGATCCAAAATATTATAGGGAACACATATTTCAAGACAATGTATTTTTGACAATTTTATAGGTCATTTTACCCCATAAGTTTATGGTTCGGTCCCAAGTTAATCTAATTTTCCTCTTAATCATTGTAATTAATTTTAATTACATTCCATAATATATGTCATCAAAACTATTATTAACCTATTAAAAATTATAAATTATTATCACTAAAAGTACTTAATAATTTTTCCCAAATTCAAGTCTCATAAGTGATATAAATTATTATAATAAGATCCCCACAAACGAGATGATAATGTAGGGATTTAATATAAAAACTATCAAAATATTGCTATGTTTTTTATCTCATTTCTATTTCAAATTGACCCCAATGAACTAAATTGGATTAATTTATGTATAATTAATATAATTAATATTTAAATCCAATTATATAAATAATTTATCTTTATAAATAAATTATATGAAAAATCAGTTTTGAATAAAAATTCAATAATTTTCATTATTCATCAAAAAATGAAACATCACAAAAATACCAAAAATTGCCCATAACCTCATATTTAAGTTATTATTTCAAAAATAATGTTTATTTTGAATCATAAAATATATAAGAGACCCACAGATTAAAATTTATAGTAGATTCACCACTAAAAGGTAGTGGAATTAGTTTTATAAAATATTGGTTTTTATGTGTCATATTGTGTTTGTTCCTATCTCATGCAAATAAAAAAATTTCAATGAATGTTAAAAATATTTCAATGAATAAATAATTTAAATATTTAATTAATGTCATCAAAAAATAGTAATTATTTATATTTCAAAATTCTGTTGTTAGAATAAAATTATTTTCTATAAAATAATTCTCTTAATAATAAAATTTTTCTTATATTAATTTATAATTAACTTGTAACCAATTAATTCAAACATGTATTTATATGATAGTTAATAGTATTCATAAATTATGAAAAAAAAATTAAAGGTTATATCTTATTATGGTAAATAATAATATTTTTAATTATATACTATAGTTTGGTAAAACTCTGTCTTACATGTGACAGAAGCCAATAAGGAAAGCTACTTTTGCATGTAATGTAATATATCAATGGTGTTTCATTTATATCATGGTAATTTTTTTAATGTAGTGATTTATTAACCTGTTGATTCATATAACAATAAAAAAATTGAGTTCTTTAATATAAAATAAACTATTTTCAGTGTTTTGTGAAATGAAAAATAACAAAAATATTAAATTAATTCATAAAATATATTTCACAGAATCTTAGGGTGTCACATTCTACCCCCTTAAAATTAATTTCTTCATTTAAATTAACATTAGTAATTAAAGGATTAATATATTAATTTTATTTTTAAAGAAACCCACATCATAAAAATGAATAAAAATATATATTTTAAAAATGGAATTTTGAAAACATAACAATTACCGATATAAAATATACCTTGGATTATACATAGGAAAAATAGATGGAATGTAAAAATAATGACATGGAATAAAATTGTAAATATTTATAGGGAGTAACTTATGATATCAATCACAAACAATTTAATGATCAATTGAATGTTGATGGCCTAAAATTCATAAAAATGTGATGATTTAAAAAGCCATCAGTTTAATAAAAATTAATGTATTATGAATTTTTTTATCATTTTCCTAATGTTTTGTATTTATTTTATTATTCAAGAATATAAGGAATTATAATTTCATCATATATTTTTTCATACATAATTTCATCATTTTTTGTGCATATATCCATTTCTAATCCATCCATTACTTTAATCAATGGATATCAAAAAATATCTTTGATGCGTAAATCACTAAAATATAATTCATCGAATCCTAAGGTGCATAAAAGAGTGAAAGGTATATCTATTTGTCTCTACCTATTTTACAATGTAAATAAGGTTGATAAATTATTCTGTAAACCTAAAAAGTAACACTATAGGTTCATTATTAGTATTTATTCATGAATTTTTATCAAAATAATAATAATTACACATTAAATCTTAAATCTCGTAGTCTAGTGGTAAGAATGTACCCCTAATTGTCCTTTGGTCATGGTTTCAATACTTGAAACCTTGATGGACTTAGGGGGTTCTCACGTGACATATAGGTTTTCCTTTTAAAAAACCACATTGATGTAATTTCCAAAATAAATATGATGGACATCCTTGAAATAAGCATATTCACTAAATACCTCTTTAAATAAGGTTTTCAATGAAACCTGAATGAAAAAATAATAATTCATCCAAAGTTTAACATAAACATTCCATAACTGGTTAACATTATGACTCTTCCAAAATTTAAAAATACAAACATTAGAAATAAATTCCTGAAATTTTCTTAACATTATTCCCCAATATATCACAAAGTTTCAAATGGTTGTCACATTCCAAAAATGTCAATACCCACATCATAAATTCTCTTGAAACATGTTAACAACACGAATGCAATATATAATTTCTGAAAATAAGTATTCTTCTTTAAACCAATTATTACTGGGTATATTTCTAAATCCAATAAGTTATAAACATAATCCTTGGCGACATGCACCACTTTTTCTATAATCAGTTATAGGTTAATCCTTATTATTCAATTTAATGATTCATATCCAACATATCTTTATCCAAACACAATTATCTCAACATCATGAATAAATTAAGTGTACCTTCCTTTAATCAAAATATCACATTTCTATGAAATAATTTTTCTATGTATTAATTACCATTAAATAAATCTTTATTATTCCTTAATGAGAACATATAGGGAAAATACATATATATTTCACAATTAATATAACATAATCTTTGAATTATGAAACACAAATAATTCATTCATCTAACAATATTTTTAAACCATTACTCAGACATAATAAAAATATTCTTTAAGACTTATTCCCTATATTATGAAATATGAATGATGTCTTAGGATTCCTGAATTTCAATATAATCATGATTCATACATTTAATATAGACAATAAGGAATGAAAATACCATGTCGTTGATATGTCATTCAATATCTCTATATCTTCATTGGTATAACGAATACACATACCACCTTACTGATTCCATTAATGATATTTCCACATAGGAAATTGATTTTCAGAATATCCATACTTTTCACATATAAATCATTTAATTTAAAAGACATCCATTCTTGTTCCCTTAATTGAATAAAATAAGAGATCATAGTGTGAGATACATTTATCATAATAGAAAACCACATAATAATAGAAAAAACATTTAGGATAACAAAATCATGGCTCCTAGTTCTAAAATACATTACAACAATGGTTTCTCCTAGTTCATTCATAGTCAACTTAAAATTAAATCCTTAATGATGGTTCATAAATACATTTGGATTCCCAAATGATATCCTCCCCGGAGTGTCAAACTAGGTGCATAGTAAGGACCATTTTCATGTACTAGGTTACACTTGATTCAGGACCAATGTACCATGTCAGGGTTGTTACTCCTAGGAACTTCTGTGGTAGAACTATATCCACATGTAGTATCCATACATTGACGCATCTCTAGGAAACTATTCACTCTATCATTTACCAAAATATCAGGTCATTTTTCTAAACATTCTATGATCCTTATACAAATCCATAGAGACACCCCCATACATATCCTAATAAATTTTCCTAGAGATTATAGTAAAGTTTTCACATTCTAGTTTCAAAAGGTTAAACAAACATTTTCTCTGATACCAACTATAACAACCAAGTATTTACCAATATAGATATAACATAAATATTGTGGAGTACTTAATAAAATAATAAAATAGTCTCCCAAAGACCGTATTAGTTTTGTTCTATTAGAAACATGTAAAATGTAAAAATTGGTATAGGAGTGAGAAAAATTATCTTCCACTAGGTTCTTCATGAATAGAACTCATATTAGATATAACTTACATAAAATAACTATTCATAACCAGTGATAGATATATAAAAAATATGAGGGCTCAGATTCTCAGTAGTTATAAACATCGGAGAAATGAAAGCATAATCCAGAGTGTAGGGGTATAAGAAAGTGATAATAACATTATAATTTCATACCCAACATATCAAATATCATAAAAATTTATCCGAGAATAAATATCAGCAGTTTTTAAGACATTAATCATAATTCAATCCAGAGACTTATCCTGAAAATCATAAAATAATAGTAAGACTTGGAATTGTGGAATACACATAAACATGTAATATAATTCCATATATATTAGGATGATTTTATTGTACATATCAAGGAACTTCATAGGGACTACACCAACTAAGTGGGACAAACTTCCATCCCTGGTCGCAGTCCATTCCATTTAAGGGATCATGTTTCCCCATCTTCCTACAGTGTATCGGGTTTCCCTATCATCACTTATAGGATCATGTTTTCCCATCTTCCCATATTCACGAGGACTACACCTACTAGGTGGTACATGATACTATCCCTAGTCGTAGTTCCATTCTTGTAAGGGATTATGATTTCCCTTATTCCCATATTGGATGCAGCCCATGAACATGATTCCAGTCATTATGTTATGAGATATAAATAATTATACAATGCATTGGAGATTTTATATAGGTCCCACCTATACCATAATGAAATCATACATACATGTTTCAAATAATCATAAATAGTCAAATCATATCCCATGAAATGAAAATGGTGTCATAAAAATGTTATCATATCTTAACCAATGGAAGAGATACATGTTTCAAAATCTTTTGATAAAAAATATAACCTATGAAGAGAATTATTATTCATAATCTTATACCCTATAAAGGTAAGTAGGTTTTATAAGCATTTATCATTCCATAACTCATTGAAGAGAAAATTGATTCATAATCATTTATCACGATATAACCCATCGAAGAGAAATGGTTTCCATAAGAATATAACACTTGAAAGAGGAATCAGTTTCATGAATATATAACCCTTTAATGAAAAATAGGTTTTCATTAAAACCATTCTATAAAAACATAAACAATTCAGAGAATGAATATGAAGGTAACCTTTTCATAATTTCCCAGAAATGCATGATTATCGTTAATGGATGTCATCTTAGATGGAAATTAATTTTAAAATCTCAATCAAAAACCATTATTAAGGAAAATATTTTTTTCCCTTGAAAAATTACTTTAAAAACATAAAACCTATTAAAAACGATTTTTCTTGAAAATATATTAAAAACATAAAATGAATGCTTGAAATTATATTGAAAAACAATTTCCTTAAAAACATATAACATAAGCTTGAAAACACTTTTAAAACCATTTTAATTGAAAATAATTTTAAAATATATATAATAATATTTGAGATCATTGAACTCATTCTCTTTGAAAAAAATGTTTTGGGATCATATAAAGGAATCTTTAAAAATCATTTAAAACATTATTTTAAACCAAATTGTTTGTTAACAACACATTTTTTCATTGCAAACCATTTTAAAATATAAAAATATCCATATTGATTGAAAACTAAATTATTTAAATAAACCTTGTAGACATAAAAATAAATAATCAAGGAAATGATAGTCATGATGATGGGTTGGTTCATACATGCTGAATATTCCTTTTGTACTTTAAAGGTTCAGAAAAGTTCAATGATCAGAAAACAAAAAGAATACTAATTTTGAGAACACTTATTTAAAAGGTAATACAAGGGATAAAATTTAAATAAAACATAATAGGATAATACTAAAGTATATTTGATAACTTTTTCGAAAAAATATTTTTATAATAACACAGATTTCCAACCAAAAGGAGATATAAAGCAAGATTTTAATAAAAATGTTATTTTAATTATATTAAAAAAATAGTGGAAAATGGTTCCATTACCTGGATATAATTTCACTATATGGAGGGTAATAAAATTCACAAGATTTAAGTAAATATGTATTATAATATTCAATTAATTCAAACACAATCATAAATAATCTTGATAAATGATGAGATTAAAGTAATAAACCGTTACCACAATGGTCAGATTAAAACATAATAAAATGTAAATAATAACATTAAATGAAGCATAAACTATCATGAAAATAATTATATTCATGATATAAATTTTCAAAAGGTAGTATATACATCCAATACAAAAATATAGGCGCATAACCTGTCATGTGACTCAAAAAAGGAAAATTTAGACAAAATTTCATTATAGATTTGATATCTTTTGAAACAAAGCCACCCTAAAAGAAAAACAGTAAAAATTTTATTTAAATACACATAAATATAAATATATGAGTCATATAATACATCAGTGTAATGTATACACACCACACAGAGTAAATGAGTGGGGAATAAGGTAAGTATCTCATGGAAACAAAAAGAGAGATAAAGTTGCCTTACCTCAAATTTTTACATTCTCTATAGATGTTCAAACCCCATGTATAATAAATATAATTTTATTATAAACATAAAAAATAACCATATTAAAATATATAATATAATATTTTATTAAATTATGAATTTAAATTATTCTTCTATAAATAATTCCATGTTAGAGTATTGTTTCTGGTAATAACCCCTTAGTTTATTATACGTGTTTTGAATTATTATTATTGATCCTCTTATATAGATCATGATTTAATTAATTAAATAATTTAAAACAATATTTATATATCACCTATATTCATTATATGAATATTTATTTTAAATTATAAAATATATAAATACTAAACAAATTACATTGTTCATGGAGACAGTAGGCCGTATGTACGCATGAACGCTGGTTTTATTATATTATCACATAGAAAAAAATAAATTAAATGAAATATTTGTGTGTGTGCGTGTGTATATATATAATATAATTCCGTTAGAGTTATTTTTTCATATATATCATATAAATTTACCAAACACATCCTTAATAAATTCTATGTAATGTGTGAATGACTCACATCACTTTGAGGTGGCGGTAATCCACACTTCCACAAACGAAGTTATCCTAGTTACAGAAAATATAAACCATGAAGGAATGATTTATATAATAATTATAAAATAATAAATTAAACATAAATATCATAAATATCATTGGAAAATAAAGTATCAACTATAATTCCCAACCACGGGTTGTGGTAAAAGAAAAATGAGCAACATCATTTTGTGAGACGGTAGTTCACTATACACAAGAATGGTATGTTCATTACCGATTAGATCAATGTTTGTATATGTGTAGTAAAAACCCTTGTAATTAAAAAAATATAATTATGTTTACAATACTAATGTAATTATATAATTATTTTTTATAATAATTTATCATTAGACAAATAAAATAATAGAAAGGAGTTTGAGGAAGGATGTTACCTCTTCATTGAGTAACTCCTTTTGGTTTGAATGAAATATATTCCTTTGGTTGATTTATTCCAAAATTTAGGATTCATAGTTGAAGTGATTTATGTTTGGAGATAATTGATTAAATGATTTTAGAGAAAAAGGGCTTCAGAGTTGTAAATAAGGGAGACGGTGAGTGCCTTTTTATTGTGGAGGAGTGGAATTCATAAAAATTTTATAAAATGAAATTCCACCATTGTTTTTCAACAAATACGTGGATTTAATATAAAACCATTGAATAAAAGAGATTATAATGTCCAATTATTTTTAGAAAATACATTTTCAATATGTTTTTAGGTCATTTTTTCCCTTAAGATTAAGGTTTAGTCCCTTGTTATGTTCATTTCCCTCTTAATCATTATAATTAATTATAATTAAAATCACTGCTATTTTCAAAAAAACTAATTATAATTATAATAATTTATAAATAATTATGATTAAAAATATTTAATCCATTTTTACAAATTGAAATCACATAAGTGGTATAAATTATTTTAAAATTAATCCCACGTATAGGATGATAATGTAGATTTAAATGTAAAAATGTTTATAAATTTTCTATGTTTTTATATCTAATTTCAGTGTAAAATGAATTCCATTGTTATAAATTGTATTTAATGAGTTTACCTGATATAAATAAAAATTAAAACCAGTAATAAATATAATTTATTCTTAAAAATAAATTAGATGAAAGTTTAGTTTTGATTTAAAATTATGTATCTTTCAGTTTTCATAAAAAAAATGAAATTTCATGGAAAAATACCAAAAATTCACCCTAATTTAATTTTTATGTTTCTATTTAAAAAAATATAGTTTTTTTAGGTATAAAATTGATTAAGGTTCTAAAATATATATTTCAAATCAGATTGACACAAAAATATATTAAAAATGCATTTATAAAATTATTGATTTTTATGTGTAATGTTGGGGTTTTTCATATATTATGAATATCAAAAATATTGGATGAATGTAAAAAATATTATATTGAATATATAATATATATAATTCATAAATTTTATTCAAAAAATATTCAATAATGTAATTTAAAAATCCAATTATGAGCATGAAATTAGTTTTTATAAAAAAATCCATCTATATTCAATAGGTTTTTATAAACATTTTTAATTAATTTGTAACCAATGAACTAAACCATGTATTTTCATATGTTAATTAATCATGTCTTTATAATCACAATTAAATTCTAGGATGTATCTTATTATATTATATAATAATATTTCTGATAATATTTTTTTTCAGTAAGGCTCGGTATTGCGTGTTATGTAGGCCATCGAGGAATGCCATTATTGTGTGTAATGTAATATAACCTCTATGTTCTTTGAAGAGAAAACTATGAATATGTAGCATGTAGTGAACGATTAACATATTTTGGCTTATAAAGAAATACACAAATAGTGATTTTATATAAAAAAAATTTATGAGATGTGGGAAATGAAAACAATGTCAAAACGATTAAATTAATTTGAAAAAAATAATTCCCAAAATCTCAATGTGTTACAACAAAGCCCTGAGAGGGCCTGAGGTCCCTACAGTTTTATATTTTATAGGGATTTTCTCCTACTGGAATCAATCTGATGTCATCCCTATGTATCGTCCACAAAATAAATCTTAATGGGGCCTACTAGTATTCAAACCCATGTCATTTGGATGATGTATTATGGTGTTTACCACTCTCACACCACCCCAACTATAGTTATCTTTACACATGAATGATGACTTCAGAAACAATTTTACAGAATTGTATATGGTTTTAATAAATAACCTTAAAATAATAACATATATTAAAAAAAATTATTTTATTTTTTCAAATAATTTTTCTAAAATTTTATTTAATTAATTTTAACCTATCTGTGGAAAGCTCGACTAAACTGTCTATAAGAAAAATTATAATTTTTTAAAAAACAATTCATTTTATTTTCAATCAATATATAACCATTGAATTTATTTTATAAACTTTTAAAACATAAAGGTTTCATAATTTAGTTTTTAATGTTCATTCACTATAATTTAACAACTGTGTCGTAATATTATATTATATTTATGTTTATTTAGACTGTGGGTTGTGTGTTATAAAGCTATCAAATAAAATGGCCATATTTTATAATTTTTGGGTATTAATGTTTTCCCACCATAATTAAATTTTTTACTTTAAATTTAAACAGAAATCAATAATAAATGGTTTGATATTTTGAAATACCATTGTTGAAAACCGACATCGTAATATTGTTCACAAAAAAACCTCTTAATAAGAGAGAAAAATAATTAAAAAGGTCTTATGGAATAACACTTAACTATGTTTATATATAAGATAACATTGGTGGAATTTGAATATATTTACATGGATGAAAAGAGTAAATATTTATAGATATTAATAGAGGCCATTTATCACATGAAATTAAAACATCAATGTAATGATAGATTCAAAAAAACCATAAAACAATAATGATTTAAAAGACTGTTAGTTAGACACAAATGAAGGTATTATGATTTTATTGTTTCTATATATTTTTCTTAATGTTAATGATTTATTTTTATATCTAATAATATAAGGATGTGTACCCACATGATGTGTTTATATTTAATAAGAATAATTTCATAAATTGGTTGTTCTTCGATCCATTTCTAATTCATCACTAACTCTATGAAAAAATGATATTTTCATACCTCAAGAATGAAAGTTCGGGTTTAATGGATTTTAAGATCTTTAATCGAGTAATATGACATTAATAAGATCTATATTAATTATTATAACAAAATGGAGACTATAGGATATCCAATATGTATAAATCATAATATATTGAAGCAATGCATTAATATATAAAATATCATCTAATGTTCATATTAAACCCTTTCATAAATTGTAAACCATGTGACCATTCCAAAAATTTAAGATCCAAAACATTATAAATAAGGTCATAGAATTTCCAAAATTTAAATTTCATTAATCATACAAAAAAGAAGAAGTATCACTTAGTTGTCGTATAAACAAATATGGGAATAGCATCATCTCGTATTCTCTTAAAACATGGTAATAACCTGAATTTGTATAAAACAGTATTGAAAACGTGAATTCATCATTATTCATTAAAAAAAAAAATTTGGATCTATTTCATAAAAAACCCCATTAATGATAGAGTAAACCACTTTATCATCAAATCATTAATTAGTTCCAAGGTAATTATTACTATCTAATTAACGGTGTCTTATCAATCTTATCTTTAAAAAAAATTATTATCTCAACATCAGGAAAATATTAAGGGTAATCCTTCAACCAATAATGTGTCTCACAATAAGTTCAACATACCAATGAATAATTTTTCTAGTTCCATATATGATTTGATATCTTTAATGAAAAATTACTATTATACAATGCTTAAAAATTATATAATTATTATGAAAAATATATTATTGATATATACTAAAATGAAATAATTATTCAACCAAAAAAATAACATTAATAATTCCCCTACACTAGTGGAAATTCTATAAACATGACATTGATCCATTAGCTACATTTTAGTTATAGACCTTGGATGCTTGATGAATTTATTTGTGTAGTTCCCCATATTCTTATTATTTATGAATTGAACATTGGAATCTTTTTTATTCTTCATGTAATGACTATCATATATTCCTTTATCTCCAAGATTTTATCAAACATCCATCACCTTTATGAAAGTACAAGGTTGTTTCTTTTAATAATTATCACATAATTGGAAATGATTCTTTCTCTTTTTCTGTTTATTCAGATTTTTCTCTATCATATTGTTCATATCTTTTTTACCATCAAATCCATAATACTTATAGAATAATTTGTCTATATTTTCAAAATAGGATACTTAGTCCTCATATGATGAGAATGTTTTGGAGACTAGTTAACTTCTATATATTGGATTAATCCTGTCATAAAAAAGCATTATTCTTATAATTTGGATTATATGCATTGATTTTGTTCCCGTTACATCATCAAGACACCATTTTGAAATGATTTAATACACTATATTACTTTATATTATTATGAATCATATTTTTTAATCATATAACTTGTGAAACAATTTACATAAATTGAAAATTTTAGCCATATCTATTTTCATAATAAAAGACATTATTTCTCTTCTAAAAGCATTAAAAATATTGGCCTTTGGTCCATTCAGTTGTAGATATTGTTTCTCTAATGATGTCTTTATTTTTAATTCATTAAAAATGTATTCAAAATAATATTTTAGTTAAACTATTTATATAACCAAAATGAATTTAACTAGGTGCAGAATAAGGCTACTTTTTGCGCGTTGGTTGATGATCAGTACATGTCTAATATTCCCATTTAGAGTTATTACCCCATGGTAGATATTTTCCATAATATTTTTCACTTGTAGTATCCATTCATGGATGTGTTTTCTAATAAAATCCTCATAATGTTTTCCTTAAATACTATAAACATTCTATTCTATAATTATATTGAAAATGTATAATTAGTTTCTATTCTGTAATCCTTGTTTTCTTAAATCTAGTTCCCATGTATTCTAATAAACATTCTTGGATAACAACTATAACATCACTATCCCCAGTTTCCCTAAGGTTTTGTATACGTTATTACATTGGAATAATATATATGCAATCCAAACCCAATAGACTAAATATTTTAGTAGTCATGGTAAACTAGATACACAAACATTAAATTATCATTAAATTTTACTACATAAAATACACAAAAAATGTTATTTTATAATCTCATTATTCCCCTTAATGTATCGCTACACATCGGTCACAATGCACTTCCTCTTATCCTCGAGAAAATAAAAAAAACTGGTGATCTAGGATGCTGATTTTGAGTTAGTGAACAAGGGATTATATGAATAAGTAATACATAATAAATATAGAAATTTAACTGAAACACATTTCATTTAATTAATTTATTAATTAATATATGACAGGAATAAATGATGATAATATAAACTGATACATACAATGAAATTATCTAGAAAATATAACCCTTGATGTTTTCCCTAATTGAATAATCACATGCAATATCAATGGAAAGATCAAAATTATTCAATGCATAATGACTCACATTTAAAACCAAACATTGAGGCATTGTGGAAAAAAATATAATTCCATTGAGGTCATGTCCCATGAAATATAATATCATCAAGGCCTTGTGAAATGATATAAACGTAAATGGGATATGACATAGAAAAACCCCAATCTAGTGTTCTTAAGATCACTATTGATGCATCATGGGGCTATAGTGGTCCCCAAATTTCAATTAATATTTCGAATTAATTCGTTATATGAAAGGGGTGAAAGATAATTCACATAATATTTATTAATTAAATTAGCATAGAAAATGTAAATAATTTCCCTAATTAATAAAAAAATATTAAAACATCTATAAAAAATTAGGATATTATCATTACAAAATTTACCCATTGGAGTAAAAATATAGGTTTGTTTTTTGTTTATGAGTTGAAATACCATAAAAAGTTCTTTAAAAACATTATTGAGTAAAATATATTTTTCATTTAAAAAATGAATTTTAAAAACAAAAAGTTCACAAAAACATTTTTAAAATACATTCCTTGGAAAATAATATTTTAAAATTATAATGGAATATTTAAAACATTGATTTTTCATGGAAGTAGGAAATTTTTTACATACCGATTATATTATAAAAACATTTTCATTCATGTTTTCAGTAAAATAAAAATAAGACTTGTTTTGAAAATGACATGAATATTCCTTTATCCCATTTATAAAAAAAATTAAAATGGGTAAAATTTATTTTATAATAATTTTTAAAATTTTAAAAATATTTTTGTAAAAATTTTTAGAAAACACATTTTTGAAGAAAATTTATATCAAACTAAAGAGAGAAATTATTCAAATTTTCATAAGAAAAGATTATCAATATTTTTAGTTACCAATGAGAAGAAAATTATAATTTTTACATGAAAATTTACTTAATGACATGAGTAATGTATATTATATATATTTTAATATATAATTATAACATACTTTTAAAATGGGGTACATAAACAAAAAAAACCTGAATAATTATGAGTTTTTAAATAAACCCTTACCACATTGGTAACTTTTTAAACATAATCCCCCTAAGAGAAATAAATATAAACAAAAGTACCATGAATATAAAATAATTAATGATATAAAAAATTCTCATATACCCCACACAAAAGAACCCTTTTCACATTTATTATTCCAATTATTTCACCTGTTACAATGATATATATAAAATTACATAGTTGGTTGTGTTTACATTGGATGTTTTGAGGATATTTAGATAATTCATCATTAAGGAATTTTATAGGTTGAAAATAGTCAAAGGGATGACTATTAAAATATTCCAAGATTAATAATAATGAAATAATTTATATATTTATGAATTATTTATGCTTTTAAATCCAATAATTAATAGTTATTCTGATAAATTAACTACATTTCATTCAAGGAGACAATATATCATATGTACACATTATCAACACTTTCATTTTTCAATGATCATTATGGAAAAAAGGTAATTAATATTTTATATTTCCATAATTATCACAATATCAAGTTTTGAAAATTATTTCTTTGAATATACTCATATATATCATCCATGTTGGGTGGTGATTAAATTATTGTTGCATCGCTTCGTGAAGGCGGTAGTCCACATGTACAAAAATGATGTTATCGTCTTTCAGCGAGTAAAAATAGAAGAAAAATTTGATATATTATAATTTATGTATGATAAATATTTCATCAATATCATAATTAGGTCATACATACCTCAAATAATTATTAAATGTATATTCATTACCTTCCATGTAAAGAGTTGGAAAAAAATGAATCACATCACTTTGTAAGGCGGTAGTCCGCTGTACAAACGAGCGACATTATTATATCCCCTATGGAATGTAATGTTAAATAAAATGTATATGATATAATATCTAAATTGGTAGAATTATGTTACTAATATCATATAAATATTTATATCTGTCATCATACCTAGTTGTGAGCGGTGGTAATGGAAAAATGAATTTCATGGATTCGTGAGCCGGTAGTCTGTTGTAGACATGAATAATGATTTTGTAACCCATTTTATGGAAGTTCGGATTTATATATGTCAATATATTAACATTAAACCATAATATTATATGGAATATATTGTTTTTATTATATAAAAATGGTTTAATAATAATTTAAAGATTTAGATATAGAAATAAAATAAGATTTCTTGTTGAAGAACCTGACCTCTTTTTCAAGTAACCTCCTCATGTTTGCACCAAAATACTTAATAATGTTTCTTTATACCAAAAATATGGACTCTAAGAAGAGGATTGGATGTTTTTAATTTATTTTATCAGGTATTTTTAGAACCAAAAGTGTTTGAACGAGTAGAGTGGTGGTAGCCTTTTATAAGTGAGTTGAGTGGCACAATTAGAATTTTTCAAAAATAAAATGGTGTACCCTTGTTTTTCACATGCTACATGGGTAAAAACAAAGTATTATAGAGACTTCTAAATTATATGGTCTAAATAGGTTCATAAAATATTTTTTGGACAATTGTTTAGGTCATTTTAATCTTTATCTTTTTAGTTTGACACTCTGTAATCCCATGTTTAACTTAACTAAGGTAATTAATTTTTAATAATTTATCTATCCATATTAGTCAAAAATTATGTTAAAATTATTTGGTAATAAAAATTTTTCTTATGAAAAATATGGAATAAATTCCACCATATTACATTCAATGTAGTGTAAAAATTTAATTACAAATTTATCACACAGACATGATGAGGAAAAGAGTATTAAAAGGGAAAATATTCATAAGTAGAAACAGTTTTAATGAACATTTAATATGAAAATTGTTCTAATGATGTAATTTGGTTTAATATAAATATAATTGGGATAATGTTCATATTAAAAATTTGAAAATATTGTTTAACATTATATATAATTTCAAAAAAAATTCAGTTTTCAATTAAAATTTAGTATTTTTCACTATTAATCAAAAACTAAAACATTTCAAAAAAAAATTACAAAAAATTTATCTATGATATCTGTAATATGATGACTTAAAAAAATTATTTTATTTTTACAAATAAATTTTCTAAACATTATAATAATAAATTTTAATCATTTTTTTGAAAGTGTGAATATGCCTTCTTTAAGAAAATGTATTGTTTTTCATAAAAAATTTATTTTTATTTGAAATATTTCTTGTTTTTGTTATAATAAATAGATAACCATTGAATTTAATTTATACTTGTGTGAAACATTAAAATTTTATTATTTTATTATTAAAATTAATTCTCTTGAATTTAAGAGCTAGGTTATAATGGCATACTATATTATAGTTCATTTTGACTCAGGGTGTCATGTTCTGCATGTTATCAAATACAATGATATTATTTTAGAGTTTCGAGGTGTTACATCTAATATTTTGGTGAACCTTTTTTTATGTCAAAACCAAGTGGATCATTAATAAAATATGGATATCAATATTCACATATAAACTTTGTCTGTATATTAATCTAACCACTAATATGTTTTATAATGAAATATCAATTGGTCTTATTTATTAGACATAATAAGGTGCGAGTAAGTATAAAAATTAACCAATGAGCATTTTTTATGCGACACAAAAACAAAAACTATTATAATTATTTTTTAAATTCAATATAATATTTTATTATATGAATATATTTATAATTAAATAAGTATATTAAAAAAACATAAACACAAAAAAATATTTTTTTCCCATTATTTTTAAATTAATATTAATATATAATATTTTAAAATTAATATAATTTAATAATTTTTACATATAGACCCACATTTGTATATATATATACACACACATAATGATATTTGGTAACTATTTTGAATATATATATATATATGAATAATTATATGGTTTAAAAATATGTACCTAAATAAAAAAATTGATATATAATAAATTATAGAACAAAATTACATGGATCAACGATAAGGCATAGGTGCACGGAGGTGGAGGTCAAATGTTAGAATCTTGGAAGGGGCACATAGCTGTTAGAGAAAGTGAGAGTAGATAAAGGGTGTGTGTGTGTGTTTATAATGTTATGAGAGGTCAGGGGGGTGAGAACTAATAAATGTAGTATTTGGTGGGGGAAGGTGAGAACTAATATAGTTAGTGCGCATGTGATGATAAGTGTGGATGGGTCGATGATGAGCATTGGGAAAAAATATTATCCTTGGTAAACCCATGTTTAATCAGTTCTTTTTTAGAACTGATAAAGTGGGTGATTATTAGTGCTAAATAAGTGCTGATTAAAGTAGTTGTGACAAAGATACCATTTATCAGTAATTTTTTGTGCTGATAAAGGGTTCCCTTATTAATTATTTTTCTACTGCTGAAAAAACTGACTGGCATTTAAAATATTTCACAATATAAACTCTTTTTTAGCATAAATAAAAACAATTTTGGAAGATGATTAATGGAAGATTTATAGTACTACAACCCCGACTTGGATCTCCTACTAAGCACACAGTGAAGATTTTAGTGACCACCAAAGACTGCCTCTAATTTTTCATACGTTAAAAACTGGAACTAGTGATATATCATATATAAATAGAATGGATTTAACTCATAATACCTCAAATATATAATAGATGACCAATAAAAATTATACAGTATAGAAAAAACTAGTACCCCAAAAATTCATGTAATTCAAAATATAAAAAAAATCTAAATGAAATAACAAAAATAGATCCTATGGTTGAAACTCAAAAACTATAAAAGCTAGTAATGTCCATCCAATACACCAATTAATTCATGAATATATATATAATTGCGCAAGAATTTAAATATATATAGTCAAATTGTCCTCAAAACCTCTCATGACATTTTTCAAGAGGCAAACTAATACCTTAGTGAAAAAAATCAAATGATACCTATATTAGATCAAATATAACCCAAACTCATAAAAGATTACCCAAAAACTATTGCATCCAATAAATATTAATATAATATCAAATAATATATCAAGATATTTACCTAAAATAAATTCCCCAATGATCGTTCCTCTCTCAATCCCCAATGACATATATCTAATGATTTAATCACTTACGTACCCATTCAAATATATAACCACATACCACCTCATTTCCATAACTACATATCCATAACCACATACCACAACCATATTACAACCATGCATCGCTTCCAGATAATAGTATGGTATTATGATCTCTAATGACATAAATATGGTGCCCTCTTGCTAACAGGACATACCGCATCACATATCCACACAACAACTACAAAACTAGATCATCTAGTATACATAGACATTAAATCATTAACCCATTACATGTCATATATAGATACCTACTATGACCCATCACAACTCATATGTATCATCCAACATATAAATAATATGTTCCATGTGAATTATATCTTGTATCTATACACCCACCTTGACTAATGACATTGTTGACTATATTTAAATGTAGAATTGGGAAGAGAAAGTGGTCATCCATATGTTCCCTCTACAACCTAGATGTTGGGGTAGACAACTAGAACCTAAAACAAAATGGGTGTCAGTAGGATTATCCAAGTCAAGTGGTAGTTTTTAATAAATAACAAAACAATATAATGAATACATCATTCATTCACATTATCAGCCTATGTGTTTACATTAAAAATTTATATGGGAATAAACCACAAGTACCTTGCCACCAAACATATCTCTTACTAACAACTTCTTTCATTACAAAAATGGAAAACCCCATATTCATTCACCATAAAACAACAATAAATGTGTTATCCACTTCTCATTTTTTAGTAATTTATTAATTCTATATTTATCATTTCCATTAACGATAGATGACATTGAGCATGTATAAAATAACACCAAAATATACAAACCCATCATCATATAAATAACCACACATCTCTTTGTATTAACCAATATGGTAGCCATAAGAAACACTATCTTTCCATAAAACATTACATAGCCCTAGTAAAATAACCATGCAATAAACCATCCATCACTATTGCAACCAAACCACTCCACAATATCTCAATCATCTATAACAACCATCCAACATTTGTTTCTACCCACAAAAAGAATAAGGACCCACAAACAATATCAAATCGTAGAAAACAAAGTAACAATTCACAATAAATAACTTGTCCTTAATCATCTTCTCATATTGAATCATGATTGCATGTTAACACTATTTAGTTTCATGGGATATATTATCACATAAACTAAACATTAGAAATAATTATAACTCTGAAAAATTAAATTCTTCTATTCATTGGATCTAAAATGATGCACAATATAAGGTAAAACAAACATTGGTAACATGAACCCAAGATTCCCCTATTATTATCTTATACCAACATGATTAATAATGTTTCATTAGAGGCTGTCAATGGACTCCATCCATCATGGGATATGAACTGAATGGATTTGAACCACCCATTATATAGGCATGACTCTCTTTATCTCCATGATATGCAAGTCTCTAAAATAGAAATGAGGACGAAGAAAGAGATCCGACATGGGGAAAGGACTCTTCTTAAAGATTCATTTAAACTAACACCACACATTATATGGTTACTAAATCAAAATAAATAGCTTAAGTATTATCCTCAATAGAAAATTTATTAAAAAATACGTTATGAGTTAAAGCATGTTATTACATTAGCTGTAACACTCATGCAACGTAAACCTCCAAAGAATTTCATATTGAGGAACTCCCATTATTAATGATAGCTTATGTGGTACGTTAATCTAAATGATAACATTCATAAAAAATTCATATTAGTATAACATAATATGTCATAAATTAAGATATTCCCAACACTAAGGAATAATATATTCCATGTATGTTATAGAAGTAATACTATTGGATATTCTCCATCATACACTATGATATATATTATTTAGGGAACATCTTGATCAATATCCCACTTCTACTGAAGAATAACTAATTTAGTGTAATTTCACATAAAATAGTATCATATTAAATAACATGTCAATTCATTTAAAAAAACTTATCAATATTTTCTAAAAAAATTAGAAATCAATCTTCAACTTCACTATTTTCACATCATATGTAATACCTTTTATGTATCTATCCCAAATTACGTTGTAATAAACTATAAAAATCATTCCAAAAAAACTCTATGAATTAGTAATCAATCCCTATTCTGTCTATCCAAATTTATGGGATCAGAAACCTTCGTAGATATGAAAAAAATATGAATTCCAAAATTCATAAATGTATGAATAGTATGGAATCTAGAAAATAATCAATGATACTTAAGAAAAAATGGTATGTGGTGTGATATCATTTATTCACATGTAATTTAATACCTATGTCCACCTACTAAAAAAATGAAAGAATTTATTTTTGTTTAATCCCATTGTCCCAGATTTGGAGTGTTTATGGGACATAGTGTATTTCAATCCCATATATTACACTTATACGTTCTAGATTAACTAACTATATAATTTCTATCTTGATGAATTAATCACATAACATTTACCTTTATGGATGATCATATCGCATTCTCCCAATATGATAGATAATCATATAATATATAACATCTTGTTATGTTTACACACTTCCTCATCCTTTCTCAATTGAGGACCTGAATGTCCTACACATCATATGAAAGTAAAAATCTCAAATTCATTTATCTATAACTTACAACATAATCTGAAAAATATCCAACAATCCCTAAATTTATAATCCTCATGGGCTATGTAAGAATTCCATTAAAGTATGAAGGTTCTCATTTTAGTTATCTCCCCAAAATTAAGTACGGGGTCTCTAAATAGGTACCACACACACCTACTATAATAACTTATATTTTTACAAGTAATATATTTCTATAATTTTTTATCCCATAAAATAGAGTTAGAATTGTGATATAACATGAAATAAATGAATATTATTACATTAATAAAACGTTTCATACCAAGGAAGAATAAACTCTATATGCTCATTATAAAAATAATGGGATAATAATAACAATTATACCAAATAAGTTTCTAGTCGTAATATACATAATTGTGGTCCACTATGAAAATGATACCAATGTGGATAATAATATAAATAAAGAAAACAAGTAGAAATATAAAATTTATTTTTAGGTTAAATGAGATAAAATAATGTGTGGTTATTTATAAAAATATATCACCGTAATGAAATATAATTATTTACGGTAGACATTATTTATTCATTTATATTATTTTTTGGATTATTTGTTGTGTTATAATAAAAAATTAAATGATATGAAATGAATGTTTATTTTTAATAAAATATTTTAGAAATTAATAAATATTAATTTTATGAATTTATTTGAAAGATATCTATTATGACATTAAATATTCTTACTTAATATCATATAAACAGGGATGTATAATTTTAAATATTAGTATTACATATTAGAAAATGATTACTAGGTTCTAAATAAGATCCAAATAGTTAATTGTCTATTAAGTCATTTATTATGTTATATTTATGTTAATTTGAGAATCATATTTATTTGTATTATAAAAATATTTGAAATTATTTTATCAAAAATAGTACATGAATATGGTTTTATTTTCAGGTTTAATAATTTTACATTTGATTTTATAATGATATTATATTATAGAACACTTTCAAGGGAATATATCTATTATATATATTTTAATAAATAGATTGTTGGTGAATTAATATCATGCTAGAATATCTTTAATCTAACATTGGTGCAATACTATGATAATTTTAAATTTTTTTTCTGTAGAGTATAGGACACAAAACACTGAGCTATAATGATTGAAAAATATTATATTTTAATATGACCATTTTAACCAAGCTGTTTATTTAGTGGGAATTAATAGTAGGAAACACATTATAAAATATATTTTTAATATTCCTTATAAATAAAAATTTATTGATTAATTATAAATATGTAAGCAGTCATTTTTTGGAAATGTCATTTTATGCTTCAAAGATACATTTTTTAAAAATGATGATTATTTAATTTTTAAAAGAATATTATAATTAATTTATACATATTTTTTAAATTTTAATTTATTGAAGATGATATAATTTCTAAAATAATCATATCAATATTATATTAAGGGGAAGTATTTGTATCCTTTTGGGAATACTAAATATTCAGTGAATAGTGAAAAATAAAGATTTTTTTTAGAATTTGGTATATTCCATTCAATTATTTACAATGCCCAATTTTTTTTGAATTTATTTTAAATTTTATTAAATTATATTTAATATATATAATCTAATTAATTTAATTTCAATAATTATTATTATTAATTTTTCTATAAAAACATGTTTATACTTAAAAAAAATTTCCTCAAAAATTGTTTGTCATCATGTTCTTTTGAAATATTTTAGAATTCATTTATTCTAATTATGTGGATTTTATTTGATAAAATTTATTCCCTATTTTGAATCATCATTTCAAAATTTGGTAGATATGGTAACTATATTTTAGATCATAATGATTGGTTGCCACAAAAAAAATTTTCAACCGTAGTAAGGGTAAAACAGTTTCAACAGCATTTAAAAGTTAAATCAAGCTCCATAATCTTCTATACACATGACTATAATTAATTGGATGAGATTAATTTTATGAAAAAATTAATTTATTCTAATATAAGTCAATTTTGTGTTATTTATTCATTAATAATGACCAATATATTATTTCAAGCTAATGAAAAATCAAAAATGGCACTTTATTGCTTTTGATATCTATAATATACTAGGACACTGATAAAAAATTAATTGATTTTTTTAAAAGATTATTTTGAACATTAATATTTTTTTATATTAAGGTATTTTATTTCTAATTTCTTTTAACAAAATAATTACCATAATTTCTTAGTCAAATATAACATGATTCTTGTGAAAGTGGTAAAAAAATAAATTTATTGTTTTAAAAACTACAAAAGTAATATTTTTTTGGTAATTAATGGCGTTATATGAATTGTTTTGACATAAATAATGTGTTAGTTCTTTATTAACTATTATCTTCATACTAAATTACTATATTGATATTTTATTAAGTTAACTATATAAATAATCACTAAATTTTCTTTATTTTTATATTATATTAGGTAATAATTTATTAAATTATTGAAAATTCATAAAAATGTCATATTTGGAAATTTTAATATTATATGCTTCATATTATCAAACATTTTCCATTTATGTGTTGTTGTAACATCCCAGGTAAATAACGAATAACACGTTTTCATATTTATTAATATTTGTGAATTAAATATTAATTTCACTTTAAAGGGGATGCTATGTTCAATAGCGTACCCGATACGTAACAACAGGTTTTTTTGAAATTTTACGTTGCACACTAACAATATAATAATATTATTTTTAAATGATAGTTAACGCCTTGCCATTGTATTAGTGGGAATAAATATAACTGACTACAATATTTTCATACATATTGGACAATTATTTTTACATTTACCCAAAACAACTACAGGCTTAAAATGGTAATGAATCTAATTTAAAGCATAAATACTCTAATATTTTTTAAAGGGTCGATTTACTGCCTTTTGATGAAGAACCCTTTTTAAATCTCGTTTTCTGTCACTTTTATATATTTTATTTGACAAAATAACTTTCATCTTTATAATAGGGACATCAAAATTTACTTTGCATGAAATTTTTATATTTTTATGATAATGTTCAATTTTTAATGAATAGTTAAAAATGATGTATTTTAATTAAAAACTGCCTTTTAATATAACTTTTCTATATGGTTATGTTATCTTTTTAATTGGTTTTAAAGTTTAAATAGATTATATTTTTACCAGTTAATCTAATTTTGGCCATTGGATGTAATTTCACTTTGAAATTGGATATTAACTAGTATCAATCTTTTGATGGTTATTATTTCCGAAAAACACCCTTTTTATTTTCACGATGGGAATTAATTATAAAATTAATTACTTTAACTTCTAGGTTATTAATTTGGTAAAATATAAATCATTTTTGAATTCAGAATATAAAATTTATCTTAGAGTGAATATTTGGTATTTTTCTGAAAAAATCCATTTTTTGGTGTGTAGTGAAAACATTGTGTTATTGTTTAAAACCAACTTTTTATTTAAATAATTATTTTATAAATTTATTTTTTAAGTCATAATAGATACATAATACCTATATTAATACAATTTAATTAATTAGAGTCATTTTATAATAATATTAGATATATAAAATTCTATTGAACTTTTTAACGTCTTTTTACCCACCTTCTAAGTGATTTTCCAAATTTGCATGAAACATAGTTTCACCACTTCTGGGAATTGAATTTCAAAATTCTGACATTTATGGTCGACATTAGTATGTAGAATTAAGTTAAATGGGATGAAAATAATTTTGGATGAATAGTAACATTTGACTTTTATTAACAGTGAATAAATGTAATTAGGGTAATTTAAGGTAAAAATTATATTATAATAATATAAAACAACCTTGGAACGTTTCTTAACTTTATTGGATGATTCATGGCTGACCAAGAGAATCCATTGGTCAATTTTTGGACCTCAAGAAGCCACTTTGGTAAGACAATGACATTAAAAACTTTTTATTTAAAGTAAAAATAAAAATGTCATAAACATGTATTTTTATACTAAAAAAATTTTAATGTGGTGTTATACAATTTATATATTTGACTATAAATATTATTTAGAAATATAAAAATATTTTCTACATAATGTTATTTTTTTATAATTTTTAGATATCATATAAATAAAATTATTCATGACACAATGATGATGCATTGTTTACATCAGTAATGAATGATTTAAATATATAAGAAGGTAAAAATTAAATAAATATCCAAAACATGTCCAATTGTTATTTTATGATTCTATTTCGAACATGTGCCACCTTATCTTCGAATGTAATTATTTTTGGACCTTTTGAAACTGAAAATCATTATATAATTAAATAATATTTTCAAACATTCCAAAAGAGCCCCTCCTCTCCCTTATAAAAATCTCTCACTTCCTACCCATTTATCACACTTATCAAGGCCATGGATCATCCAAAAGTTTCTCCAATAAGCTCCCAATATCCTTTTATTCATCCTAGAAGCATTACCTTAGGCATAAAGCACTTCAAGAAACTCTTTTGGTTCAAATTAAAGGGAGTTACCTGATTTAAAGGTAATGTATTCTCTTAAGTTATTTTGCTTTATTTTACTTATCTAACCCCATAAACTGTTTTTATTAATTTCTTTAATAACAAAAAAGTATCCTAAATATACTATTATTATTTTTTATTATAAAAATTCGAGCTATACTTACACACACCTCCATCTAATTGGTAACTAACAAACTGTTTCTGTGGACGGCAAACTACTGCCTCACGAAACGATGATTGTTCAATTATCTCCTACTTCCTTTCATGGTGGCCATTATAAAAAAAAGTAACCATATATAATATATATTATATTTATGTTTTCTTTATTCTTTTCTGTTTCCCTTTTTATATCATACATTTATGGTTCCCATAATGGGTAAAAGCGATAATTTCATTTGAGGAAGTACGGACTACCACCCCCTCAAAATGATACTACTCGTTCAAGCCATATGTGGAATGTAAAAAGGATATAATTTATGAACTTATGTAACATATATAAAATATATATTATATATGAATTATAATATACCTATGTATCATTATGTTTTAATTCCATTAAAATATAAAATAGAAATGAAAGTAGCATTCATGCGTACGTACGACTTATCGTCTCCATGAACGGTGCATTTCATTTCTTATTTCCAAATGCTATGTACTATTATAAATACATATATATAACAGATATATAAGATATATATGAAATTTAAAAGATTAATATAATTCTGGATATAATTTAATTTCGACCACATGGACAATTTATAGTTATAACAAGATCATTTTTGACTGAAGTTCCGAACATCGACAAAATGTCCGATATAAACTCAAAAAATTAACCAGTTGTTATAGTAGGGTAATAAGTTATATAAAAGGAATAATAAAATTGAAAAATATTCCTAATAAAGTAGAAATTAAATTATGTTTATCATTTATTAAGAACAAGGAACATACGAGTGAGTCAAGTCATACATGTTGTCAGGGGATTCTTATCTAACATTCAATTCCTTGAGATTTTCATTGTTCGACACTTATTTATTGATTGTGGTGTGTTGTGTACTGACATTTGATATATATTATCATTATTCTCTTTATATTCCTGGTATTATGTGATTAATTTGGTGTTTATTAACTTTTGTTCATATGACTCGATTGATTACAACGTGTAAGGGGTTTTCATCTCACTTTTTATTCCCATGAGATTCATGCTATATTTTCCACCATTTCATTTTTTGTGGTGTATGTACTTCCCATGATTGTATTAATTGTGTAATATAATATAATTTATGTGTATTTACATCCTTATTATATGATCCTTCTTTCATGGGGTGTATTTTTCGTAAGTTACCAAATCAGTAATGGAACCTTTCACCCTCCTCTTTTTAAAAGACTTACTTTTATTATGACTTTTAAATTAACATATTCTTTTGTTGGGATATGTTATTATATATCTTTATTGCTATAAATTTTATGTCCAAGTGATGAGATACCATTTTTTCTCTCATCAACATTTTTTCTGAGATTTAATGTGTTGTCGTTAGGCTGCCGAATATTTGTAAGGGAACTTCCTAACCCTATTTCAATTCTTTGGGTAAACCTATACTTATTGAGTATGTCATGATATGAATATGATTGAATGGCCCGGGATTTTTTTAAACTTAATATCCACTTATATGGGGCGTATTCTTATTTTTCACGCATAATTACGTCATTGATTTTTCCTTAATCTAAGGATACCATCTTTGAAAGGGACTTTGTCCCAATTTACATTCCATTGAGACTTATTTGTTGTTATACACCCATTCACTTTTATATAGTGTATATACTGCCTCTTGACATATTATATCATGAATATCCTTATAATCATGATATTATAAAGCTTTGATTAATGTTATTCCTCATTTATTTGTATTCATGCGTCTCTCATTTGGTTAAGAACTCTTTAACGAAAATATCGTTTTAAATGTTTTAAAGACTTATTTCTCTAAATATTTATCATTAATGTCCATGTTTTAAAAAAATCAAGGATTTATTTATATGGACGTTAATGTTTTAAACTGTAAATTCCTTTAAAAACATCAAAGTGGTATGGGACACTTTTATTCAAAAATCACTTTATTAAATGTTTTAAATGGTTTTGAAAATTATTTGATAAATCATTTATTATGTCAATATCTTGAAGTGATATATTGTGATTAAAATGTGGCAATGTTATATCTCCATTATTCAGGTTTTATGTGTTACGAATAATTTATGGTTATTGGTCATTGTTTACGTATAGGGGTTGTTATGTGATAAACCTAGGGCGGCTGAGCCAGAGAAAGCTCTCCAATGCATTGGGTAACGAGATGAAGGTAATTATTAATGTTTCTCCTAAGATATTTAGGGAATATAATGTGATTGGTATTCCAAATGTGACTCCCTATGTAGTTGTGATAGCTACAATGTATGTATGTTATGTATTCCATAAGTTAACATTATGATTTATGAATTCTGAATGTTATTCATAAATCAAATGATTTCATGAGGTATGTTTTGCTTGAGAAGTACAGTTTCAATTATTTGTATATATTGAAGGGGTAATGTTTCCTTTTATTGTTTTATAACCCTTACTGATATTTTGAATATCATCACAAGTATTTGAAATTTGTTTCGCACGATATAAAAAGGAATTAGGTCAGGGACGAGATCAAGGAAAATTCTTGCTATCTACAATATGGAACTAGATATGACTTTTTTTAAGAGATTTTATTTTATGGAAAATGGTTTCTGAGTAGAAGTGTCTAATTTGTAATTTTTTGAGGTGTAATGTAATAGTTATGGCCAAATTCTCTAAATCTCTAAACCTAAAAAGATCCTCAATGTGAATTATTCATTTAATTAAAGATTATGAAATGTTTTAAGGTCGGGTCCTTATAGTTGGTATCAAAGGTCAGTTTAGATAACTTTAGAGGATAGGGTATTCTTTAAGCATAAGTTACATTACCATAATGGTTATAATTTCAGAAAGTGTCATATTTTTTAGATAAATTGAATGAGTTTAAGATAATAAGAAAAATTATATAATAGTATTTACCATCCTCATCAGATATTATCTAATAATTTTACTGATATACTCACACTGGTATTTTTTTCTTTAGTAAATGGCTGGATCTAGCAGGCACCAAAGTAATAGTGGATGTGAAGAAAACTGTGACGGTCTTCTGAATGAGAAATTGAATGAAATGGGAGCTGAAATGAGAACTCTTGTGGTTACTCTCAACCAACTATCTGGAGTCATGATTGACCACCTGAACCATGGTGACATTTATAAGGTAACAAATATGCGAGAAAAAAAATCCCTATGTAAGTTCAAGTAATATTTATAAAGGTAAGTATGTTAAAAAAACAATGTGTCAAGGATGGGGAATGAAACACCTTGGAAAATGTTTCAAAGGGACGAGAAGATGCTATTGTTGTTGAAATGATGGTCATAAAGCAAGAATATTCCATGGAAAAAAGGAATAATCATGTTGACTCTAGGAAATGGAATGATGTTCTTTATGAGGGATCAATTAAATGTTTTAAATGTGGTGTGCATGGTCATTATAAAAAAACTTGTCCTATGAAGACGTTTCGGGAATGGGATCACTAGGATCGTACAAATATTTGTTTACCAATACCTAATGCCATTCCGATTGAGGGTGAAGAAATTGACAATGACCAATGAAAGGTATGGATTATTTCTTAACATATGTTTTGATATTATTGAATATTAGCATATGATTCTTGATTTTGTTTGTAGGAAAGAATTATTTAGGAACAATTTGGAATGGAATGGTTAATGGATCACGAAGAATGTTGAATGAGTAAGATGTTAACATATAAGGGATTCAATATTTATGGTAGATTTTGGGATGGTGAAATGCTTAAAATTATTAAGGCTATTTTGATGATGGGATTACATTAGAAGGATGTTTATTGTATGTGTAACCATGATGTTTGATATTTGAAAACTTTATTCTAGGAATAACTATCTTTTTAATTGTGGGTATTTTCATAAAGAAACATTTGGGTTTATCTGATCCTTGAATTTGAGGCAATTACAGGTTAATACATTTTGTGATGTAAAATGAATGTTATTAGATAACCATCATTGTTAAGATATTTTATGGTTATTTTTGATGAATTTATCTCTTTTTAGGAATGTTATAAAATTATATTGTTTTTGAAAAAAGAAAACACACAGACTACTTGACAACCCATCATGTCAGACAAAGCTTTTTGAATCAAACCCACAAAAAAGTGTGACTGAGATTTACCACCTACCACTATATTACGTGAAGTCCCTGGTTAATATGAATACTTCTTTTTTTAGTTGAATGATTTTATAAATGAAGAATAATTTAATTTTTGGATCTAATTTTTCATCAAATGAATATCCTTAATATAGCAAAATGATTTTGTGATAAAGTGATAAATGTTATTTTTGAAGACATTTGCACTTTTGGAAACACTATATGACTAAGTAAAATAGAATTCTATGGGATATCATTTGTGGAGAAATGGTTGAAATTTTATTTTGGAAGAATATATGTTTTTATGGTGGACATATGGTGATTTGTGATATTCATAGAAATGATTAACCTATCATAAATAATATTTTATTAGGTTAGTTACTTTTTAGTATCATACATTAAGAGTAGCCGATGTTATTTGAAGATAAATGTTACGATATATCATGGAATACTATGTTATAAAATTCTTTTGAGTTTTGGGATTCAACCTTAGTTTGGTTTATTTTTAATAATTTTAGGGGAAAAATGTATTGAATGGTGTTTGTTAACCTTTGGGTATTTCTTGTTGATTTTTTGACATTAAGTGTAGTACATATTTTTATAATCTATTATTTTGTTTGGGGATTATCTAATCTTGTACTAATAATTTTGGTTTCGGTTAATATCTAAATACTAGTGAAATATATAGTTCATTTTTTTGTATTATGTAATTTTTTAGAAGTAGATTCTAGAGCTTTTGATGTGACCAAGTTATCTTCAATACTCATCGTTTAGAGGAAAGATGAGTTTGTGGTAGAAATTTATTAATGTGTGAAAGTCTACATGAAAAGTAAGTATGTTTCCTTATGTTTTTATTTAAGCTCATATATAAATTCCTCATATTTATAAAAAGTAACATAAAACAAAAACATTTTCTATTAACTTTTCCTACTTGGGAATCAAAGGTCGTTTTACCAATTAAATGTTTATGGTTTTCAGATTGTTAACTTTCTCTTGATCATGTTTTTTATCACTCTCCATCAGACCTTGATGGATTTTTTCTCTTCCATATCCTTGTTTTTATACATTGAATCCTAGTATGGGATATCTCTGGTGACTTTTGTACTTATTTTTCATTCTTTTAAAGTGATATTTTTAGGGACTCTTTTTCCGATGTAGGACTTTCAAGGAATTTTCTGAGCCCAATTTTTTTTAAATTATGAGGATGCATTTCCTAAAAGGGGGGAAGGATGTAAAATCCTGTGTAAATAAAGAATAATAAATTTTCATATTTATTAATATTTTTTATTTAAATACTGATTTTACATTAAAGGGGATGATAAGTTCGATAGCGTACCCGATACGCAACAACAGGTTTCTTTGAAATCTTACGTTGCACACTAATAATGCAATATTATTATTTTTAAATGGTAGTTAGTGCCTAGAAATTGTATTGTAAGGAATGAATAGAACTAACTAAAATATGATTAAAAATGTTTTTAAGTGTTTTTACATTTACCCCATAGTGGTTACAGGCTTAAAATGTGAATGTATCTTATTTTAAGCATAAATACCCTAATATTCTTCAATGGGTCAATTTACCACCTTTTGATGGTGAACAATTTTTAAATCTAGTTTTTGTCACTTTAATATGTTCTATTGGAAAAAATAATTTTCATCTTAAGAATTAGGACATCAAAATTAACATTGGATGAAATTTTGATATTTTTTTGATAATGTTCATATTTTAATGAATAATGAAAAAATGTTGTATTTTAATTCAAAACCACATTTTAATATAATTTATTCATATGGTCATATTATCTTTTTAATTGGGTTTAATGTGAAAATACGATATATTTTTACCATTTAATCCAATTTTGTCCATTAGATATAATTTCACTTTTAAATTAGACATTAACAAGTATCAATATTTTGATGGTTATAATTTCCTAAAAACACGGTTTTTGTTTTGAAGATGAGAATTAATTACAAATTAAATTAATTTAACATATATATTTATAATTTTTTAAAATAGACATCATTTTTGAATTCGGAATATCAAATTTATCTTAGAGTGAATTTTTGGTATTTTTCTGAGAACATTTTATTTTTGATGAATAGTAAAAAACACTACGTTATAATTTAAAACCAACTTTTTATTTAAATAATTATTTTGTAAATTTAAATTTGTTTTATAGTCAAAATATATACAGAATAACAATATTAATACAATTTATTTCATTGGAATAATTTTATAATAAAATTAGATATATAAAATTCTATTAAACTTTTTAAAGTCTTTTTACCCACCTACTAAGTGTTTTTCCAAATTTTCATAAAACGTAATTTTACTACTTCTATGAATATAATTTAAAAACCAAACATACATGGTTGTAATTATTAAGTAAAATGTGGTTTAATGGGATGAAAATAATTTTTGGTGAATAGTAACTTTTGACTTTTATTAACTGCAATTAAAGGTAATTATGGTAACTTAAGTTAAAAATAATATTATAAAATTATAAAATTACCTTTTAAAAAGTATTAACATTATTGGATGTGTCGTGGCCGACCATGAAAATCCATGGGTGAAATTTGGGACCCCATGGATCCACTTGGGTAAGATAATGACATTAATAACTTTTTATTTAAAGTAAAAATAAAAATGTCATATAAATGTATTGTTTTACTAAAACAATTATAATGTGGGGTTATACAATTGGTATATTTGACTAAAAATATTCATTATAAATCTAAAAGGCATTCATATATCATTTTATTTTTTTATAATTTTTAGACATCAAATAAATAAAAATATTTATAACACAATAAGATGATGCAATGTTTACATCATTAATGAATGATTTAAATAAATAAGAAGATAAAAATTAAAACAATGTCCAAAACTTTCCCCATTATTATTTCCTGATTTTATTTTTAACATGGGACACCATTTCTTAGACTTCAGTTATATTTGGACATTTGGAAACTGAAATCATTATATATTAAAATAATATTTTCAAACATTTCCAAATATTCCCTCCTCTCCCTTATAAAAATCCCTCAATTCCTAACCATTTGTCACACATCTCAAGCACTAGGCTCATCCAAAATCTACACCAGTAATCTCCCAAGATCACTCTATTATCCTAGAATCTCTACCTTAGGCCTAAAGCACTTAAAGAAACCCTTTTTGTTCAAACCAAAGGGAGTTACCCGATTTTAATGTAACTTCTTATCTTAAGTTATTTTGTTTTATTTTACTTATCCAACCCAAAAACTCTTATTATTACTTTATTTTATTACAACACCAGAATCATAAATATACTAGAATATTGTTATGAGAATAATTCGAGCAAAAATTACACACACCTCCATCTAATGGGTAAATAACATACTGTTTCTATGGATGGCAAACTATTGCCTCACGAAATAATGATTGTTCAATTATATATTTTCACCTCTCATGGTGTCCATTATGTTGGAACTGTAATACCCCGACCCCGGTTACCCAGAGTCGGTGCATTATTATATAACATTGGCATGATCACAAGAAAGTTCAAGTCTCGAAAGTCCAATTAGTTTAGTAGCCTTGGAAACACTAGATATATTCATAATGTTTTACATTACATCATAAAAATGAAGACTACAACAACATAGTCTCCATATTCCACACTCTTATCCCCTCACACTATCCCTGCAGGTCATTCAAAATTTACTTTTTCACATCCTGGAAAAAATAATACATTGAAAAGGGGTGAGCTTAAATGCCCAGTAAGGATAACAATATAGTGGAAACTTTCATAAATAAGAATAAACATTTAGGGAAATGTATAACAAAAACAAAATCCTTTTAAACATGAACTTCAACATAGTATGAAAAAAATAAAATGAAATAATTCCATTTACTTATTTACATGGATATTATACTAATCGAATAATCACAAGCAATATCAATAACCACTTTAATAATGATGGAATGCATAATTCCAGACTATCATAACCACGTAGTCAAGGCCTCGTCCCATGGCTACAAATAAGATTTTTCCAAGGCCTTGTGCCAATACATTAGTTTGTCTCATGAGACCGAATGATGAATCATGGAGTTATAGCAGGCTCCACCCATCACATATTATGTCCAATGCATTCCCATATGAAAAGGTTTAAACATAACATAAATATTCGTATTAAAACTAGCATACGAAATATTAGTACTTTAACCATAAACCATGAAGGGTATAAAAATAAAATATCCATAGTTAAACATCTCACAAAACATTCAATAAAATATGGAAGTTTTGTTTCATAATAAATCAGCTTCAAATAAGCTTAAAATCCATCAAAGGATGTTGACATTGATGAAATCAAAACTCTTTTTAGAGAAATATCTCTTTTTATTTTGAAATCATTTAAAAGTCATATAAAATAAAACATTTTCCTTGAAAATATTCTTATAAGCTTGTAAGGTAATCTTCGACGATTTTATAACGGCAGAAAATAGCCGCACCCGCCGTATAAGTTAAAAAAACGTTTTTACCTTAATTCTGTCGAAAAGGTTAAAAAGCACCTTGTTTGGAAAATGATAGAAATATTCCTTTATAAAGATCTTATAAAAAGTCAATCAAGAGTATAAATTACTTTAACCCATATTCTAGTAAATAGTAATGATTTTTTGAAATACATTTTTAGGAAACATTGATGTGGATTATAAAGAAGTCCCCATAGATTATTACGTATAAACAAACTTGGATAATGAAGAGATTGCGAAATAAACCCTTACCTTGTACTTTTCCTTGGTTGGGGGTAGGTTAACCTCCAGTATAATGGTGAAATAATTGTTATTAAATTATACAAGAATCATATACATTATTATGTAATCATATATGATCTTTTAACATTGCTTTGTTAATAATATCTTAGTATTATCGTTATTTCGGGTGTTAACTTACTCGTTTTCTTTTATATGTTTTGTTACGTAAGACGTGTTTTTCAGGGATAGGTTGTGTCTTATTCATATCCGGAAAGATATCCAGTCCTTAAAAATTATTTTTAATCATAAAATGAGAATTATATTTGAATGGATATGATAGATAATGAATCGCATCGCGTTCGTGGAGACGGTAGTCCGTACGTTCACACGAGCGACAATATCATTCTTTTGATGTTAAAATAATATTTAATTGGATGTTATATCTTATATATAGAATAATTATCATATTATATTTATTATTTACATGAATTACACATCATTATTATACCCATGCAAATAATAATATATTGAATAAAAATTACACCACGGCGTGGAGACGGTAAGCAGTACGTACGCATGTATGGTGACATGTCATTGAAAGGATGGATAGAATAATGAATATGGTTGTACCATATTTATAATAATATTACAGTATATTGGAGATAATAGATTAATTATTTTAGAATGGGAATAACAAATAAAGAAGAAGTTGATGAAGAAATGAATTTGAAAAAGGGTGGTGAAAACATTACATCTTCTTCATGTTCTTCCTTTTGATTTGATCAAAAGGGCTTTGTAGGATGGCTTTCTGATCAATCTAAAGCCTCTAGGTTGTAGTGAGGGAAGTTGAGATAGCATTTGGGCATGGTTTGACCAAACCAAAAGTCTTTGAATGTGTGAATTAGTGAGAAGAGGGAGGTCCCTTTTATAAGAGGGGTGAGGGGAACCTTTGGAAAAGCTAGAAATATTATTTTAAAATAAATTCATATTCAGTTTCTAATGGATCCAAAGTGGATTATTTAAATTTTAAGGTGCGGATGGGTTGAAAACCACTCAACCAATAGAATTTAGATAGGTTTGGGTCATTATAATAACCTTATCATTTTAGTTTAAACTCTTAGTTAATTAGTTTCACTTTTACAATGTCTCCTTGTATTTTTATATTATATGTTTAATAAAAATATGATATACCTCCAAGAGACCCCCAAGAGGTCCATTGATAATACACCTATCATGATATAAGTCTCTTGGATGAACCTTATATTTTTAGGAATTTAATATCAATTGATAATATAATATTGTTTTTAAAAACTCTTTTATGTCAATTTTGACACTATTCAATAATTGATTTTTGTGAAAATCATAACAGAAACATTACTTAGAAAAAAGTTAATTAATTCAATCCTAACATGTCATATTAACCTATAGAATTAGTTTAATTCATAAAAATTCTCAAATTATTTTTATTTGGGTATTTAAAATATCAATTATTTTAATTTTTCACTATTATGGTAATTACTGCATCATCATTGTGTCATAAATAAATTAAATTATTTAATGTCTAAAAATTTTAAATAAAATATCATTATGTATGAAATATTTTTATCTTTCTAATTAATATTTATAATCGAATTTATCTTATGTTTAACACTATATTAAAAATGTTTTTGTAAATAAACATTGATTTTAACTCTTTTAAATCTTCTTTGAATTAAATAATAATAAATGTCGTAATTTAATCCAAGTGGACCTAAATGATAATATTTTATTACTAAGGTTGTTTTTGTTTGGGATACACTTGTCCAATAGAACTAGGGCATGTGTTAGGGTAATATTAATATCTTTTTTTACCCTTAATTACCCTATTTACTTTTAACCGTGGTAAATAAAAGTAAAAAGTTACTATTCAAAAAAATTATTTTCATCTCATTGAACCAAATTGTACTCCTTGATATTAACCGTGTCTCTTGGATTTTCGAAATTCCACTCATAGAAGTGGTAAAATTATGTTTTATGAAAAATTCAGTTTTTTTAACTACCACTTAGTGGTTTCACTGTTAATCAAAAAATTATGTTTTTCAGAAAAATACCAAAAATTCACCCTAGGCTAATTTCGATATTTTGAATCCAAAAATCAAGTCCATTTTGTAAAATAAAATTTATAAAATTTCAGAAAGTAGGTATGACTATTAATAACGGCTAGTTTGATTGGTTGTGATGTGTTAGAACTCGATGTTGCGTACAACACACACTATAGCATTATTCAAAGAGAAGTGTACCGTAGAAGCTAGAGGTGTACACTCTCCCTGCCTTCAAATAATTTCATCCTCGAAATTTCTAAAATACTACCACATGAAAAGACTCCGGTGGTTCTTCTTTATAAGTTCCACGGGTTCCCACATTTCCTCTTCCATCTTATGGTTTCTCCACAAGACTTTTACCAGACAAGTCATCCGGTTTCTCAGTACTTGTTCTCTCGTATCAAGAATCTTGATGGTGTCTTCGCAATAAGACAGATTAGGTTCCAGTTCTAATTCCTCATAGGTGATTACATGCGTTGGGTCAGGCATGTATTTTCTCAACAGAGATACGTTGAACACATCGTGAACTTTGGAATGACTTGGGGGCACTGCCAATCGGTAAGCTACAGCCCCAATTCATTATAGAATTTTGAAAGGTCCGATGTACCTGGGAATCAATTTACCTTTCTTAACAAAATTTATTACTCCCTTCCATGGAGATACCTTTAGAAAAACATAATCACTGACTTGAAATTCCAAATCCTTCCTTCGATTATCAGCATAGCTCTTCTGCCTACTTTGAGCTACTTTGATGTGATTTTGGATTACCTTCACCTTTTCCATCATTTCCTCCACCAGTTCTGGACCAACAAGTTTTCTTTCACCAACGTCATCGCAACAGGTTGGTGTGTGACATCTCTTTCCGTATAACACTTCATATGGTTCCATCTGAATACTCAAATGGAATCTATAGTTATAGGAAAATTCTACTAGAGGTAAATATTGATCCCACATACCCTGAAATTCAAGTGAGAAGGATCTCAACATGTCTTCTATGGTTTGAATAATTCATTCTGATTGTCCATCTGTTTGAGGGTGGTAGGCAGTGCTCAAATGAAGTTCACTATCCAAGGCTTTCTAATGACTTTTCTAGAATCTTGAAGTAAATCAGGGATCACGATAAAAAACAATCAATAGGGGTACACCTTGAAGTCTCACAAATTCATCAATATATAGTCTTGCTAGACCTTATAGTGGTAGATCATCCCTTATAGAAAGAAAATGTGTTGACTTGGTAAGACGATCAATAATAACCAATATTGCATCATTCCTTCTAGGAGTCTTTAGTAGTCCCATGATAATGTCCATCGTGATATTATCCTATTTCCACTTAGGTATGGGAAGAGGTTGCAATACTCCACCAGGCTGTTGCCTTCCAGCTTTCACTTGTTGACAAACCATACATCTTGACACAAAATAAGAAATCTCCCTCTTCATGTTGTCCCACCAAAAATGTTCCTTCAAATATATATACATTTTGGTGCTCCCAAGGTGTATAGAGAAATTGGAACTATGAGAACCATCCCGCAATTCCCTTTTTAGATCTGGTATATCGGGAACACAATGTCTCTTCCCAAATTTAAAAATTCCATCTTCATACACAAAGTCTCTCAATCTCCCATCATTCACAGCTTTAATATTATTTTCAAATTCTTCATCATCGGTCGGAAAACTCTTAATCCTTTCTAGTAAATATGGTTTGGAAACCATTTGAAAAAGAATTGATGTTTCTCCTTTCGTGGTTATTCCCATGTCCATCTTTACTAGATCCATGAAAATTGGATCCCTTTCAATTCTCATATTGTTCAAAACTCCATGATCGTTTTTGCTCAATGAATCTGCCACCTTGTTTGCTTTCCTCAGGTGGTAGTGTATCGTATAATCGTAATCCTTGAGTAATTCAAGCCATCTCCTTTGCCTCATGTTGAGTTATTTTTGTGAGAAAATATACTTCAAACTCTTGTGATCAGTATAAATCTCCCATTTTTCACCATAGTGGTAGTGCCTACATATCTTTAAAGAAAAAATCACAACTCATAACTCGAGATCATGAGCAGGATAGTTTTTTTCATGAATTTTCAACTGTCGTGATGCATAGGCAACAACCCTATCATTCTGCATAAGGACACAACCAAGTCCTTTCTTTGATGCATCCCTATAAATAACGAACCCATCATTCCCCGATGATAGATTCAACATAAGATCATTAACTAATCTTCTCTTCAGTTCTTCGAAACATTTTTCACACTCTTTTGTCCAAACAATTTTAACCCCTTTAGGTGTGAGCTTTGTTAATGGGTTAGCCAACCGGGAAAAATTCTGGACGAAACGTCGATAATAGCCTACTAAACCAATAAAACTACATACCTCAGTTATACTCATCGATGTAGGCCATTCATGGATTGCCTTGGTCTTAGAAGGATCAACAGATATTCCATCTTTATACACAATATGGCCAAGAAAAGAAATCTCTTGAAGCCATAATTTACATTTGCTAAACTTCCCATATAATTCATGTCTTCTCAGAGTCTTCAGGATAATGCACAAGTGATTTTCATGATCTTCGTAGCTTTTGGAGTATACCAAGATATCATCAATAAATACCACCACAAATTCATCGAGATATTCCTTGAAAACTCTATTCATCAGATCCATGAATACAGAGGGTGCATTAGTAAATCCAAAAGGCATTACTGTAAACTCGTAATGCCCGTACCTGATTCAAAATGATGTCTTCGGAATGTATTCCTTCTTCACACACAACTGATGGTATCCAAATCGAAGGTCAATATTTGAAAAGTATTGAGCTCCATGCAGTTGGTCAAATAAATCATCAATGTGAGGTTGGGGATACTTGTTCTTTATTGTTATAGAATTGATCTCCCTATAGTCGATACATAACCTCATAGATCTATATTTTTTTTAACAAAAATAACAGGGAATCCCCATGGAGAAGCACTAGGGTGAATAAATCCTTTATTACTTAATTCCTCTAGTTGTTTCTTTAGTTAAACTAATTCTACAGTGGCCATTCTATAAGGGGTCTTCAATATAGGCCATGATCCAGGAATTAAATCAATGGAAAACTAAACTTCTCGTTCTGGATGAAGTCCAGGTAAATCTTCTGGAAACACATCTACATATTCATTCACAATTGGGACATACTCTATTTGAACATTCCATTCCTCACCCATAGTCATTTCATTCTCTTCCACCCCAATAATTGAATTTAGTTGAGCTACTGGTGGTGGATCTAGATAAGAATTAGGTGGTGATGATTCTGCTCTAAAGATAAGGTGTTCCTTATCATCATCATCAAAAATCGTAACCTCCTTATTCTTACACTAAATCTTCACATCATGGTCCGAAAGCCAATCCATACCGAGGATAATATCAAACTCAATCATATGTATGATAATGAGATCAGTGGATAAAGAACATTTATGTGCTCAAATGGGGACTGATTCACAAAACTTTGTTGCAATGATACTTCCCTTAGGAGTTTTAACTGACAACTCCCATGTTAAATCAAATTGTAAATATCTAATTTTATTATAAAACTGGGAAGATATGAAACAATGCGATGATCCAGAATCATATAATGCATTTTATATACTTGAGGAAACAATTAAATTACCTGCCACCATGTCTTTTGGAGCTTCTACCTCAGTAGTAGTGATAGAAAAATCTTGGCCTTGATCCCTTGGCCTTTTCTGAGGTAAGTTCCCCTGACGCTTAGGACATTCATTTGCATAATGTCCCATCTCACTGCAATTGTAGCACTGAACATTGGTAGATTCCTTCTTCACTTTTCAATCATGTGCTTGGTGGCCTTTTTCACCACACTTGTAACAGACACCCATTCCCATCAAAAAAATACCGGGGTGTTTCTTCCCACATTTACCACAGGATGGATATTCAAGCTTTCCCTTATTCCCCTTATTTCCATTCCAAGATTGATTAGCATTTCTCTTCTTCTCTTGCTTTGCTTTAAAGTCATAAGACTTAGAGAATTCCTTTTCTATCTGGATAGCAAATGAGACAATGTCTTCGTACGACGAGAAGTATTCTGAGACTAATGTTCGATGGAGAAATGGTTCTAACCCATCAAAGAAACGATCAATCTTACTTCTTGGGTTACGTATATAATCTCCAGCATACCTTGCTAACCTTGTTAAGTTAGCCTCATACTTTTCAACATTCTCATCCTCCTTTTGTCTCAGACACAGAAATTGTATTTCCATATCTCCTCGATGGTCACGAGGAATGTATTTTTCTAAAAACAGATCTTTGAACTCCCTCCATTCCATATTTGATACTTCATCATCTTCCTTCATGTTTTGAATCAATGACCACCATTGATCAGCATCTTTAGTGAGGCGGTAAACTGCCATGATAACTATTTCCCTTTACTACTCCCCAAAGCTTGAAATATTTTCTCTAGGGAATTTACCATTTCTCAGCTACTAAGGGATTTTTACTCCCATTGAACATTGGTGGTTGTTGCCTCAGGAATCGATCTAACATTGATCCTCCATGCTGTGGATCAGGGTGCTCCATACGGGTAAGGTTATTATTCATAACCTGAGTGAGTTGTCCCAGTATGGGGATTAGATGATCGACACTAGTTGCATCACTAGCTCCACTATAATTATCTTGAGCAGGAGGGCAATACCTACATGGAGTGCGTGCATTGATACAATTTCCATTTCTTCCACTAGGCTCCATTTCTAAACAATGGCATAAACTAGATCAGTTTATGATTCAAAATACATAATTCCATACTTATAAAACACATAACATAAATTTAACTATTTATGGATACAATCCATAATCATAAAAAGGATTTCTTTGAGGAAGTATATACTCATAAACCCTTCATAATGATTGGTAAAGAAAATGAGAGTTATTCTAAGCATATCCCTAAAGAGTGTTGTAACAAAGAGTGCAGCAAGGCCAATTGTCGTGCACCAGTTCTCGTTCGAGTCTAGCTCAAACCGGTGTTTTCGGGTTTTACCCCTAGGTACATCTGTGTCAGATCCGCCTCTACCTGCTCGTATCCAGACAGGGATGTATTGCTCGGAAAACTCACAAAATTTATACAATACCAAAATTCTAGGATGTTCTTCTATACTGATCTTCAAAGTCTATCTTAAATCGATGTGCTCTAATTAGAGTTTATCTAAATCTAGCTTCTGAGGTTTATACTAAACTTTCTCTGATACCAACTGCAACACCCCTACCCCAGTTACCCAAAGTCCGTTCATTATTACATAACATTGTCCTGATCACAAGAAAGATCATGTCTCAAAAGACCGATCAATTTATTAGCCTTGGAAACACTAGATATATTCATAATGTTTTACATTACATCATAAAAATTAAATCTAAACAACATAGACTCTATATTCCAGACTCTTATCCCCTCATACTATCCCTACAAGTCATTCATAATTTACTTCTACACATCTTGGGAAAAATAAAACATAGGAAATGGGTGAGCTCAAATGCCCAGTAAGGATAACAATATAGAGGAAACTTTCATAAATAAGAATAAACATTTAAGGCAATGTATAACTAAAACAAAATCCTTTTAAACATGAACTTTAACATAGTTTGGAAAAAAATAATATGAAATAATTACATTTACTTATTCACATGGATATTCTACTAATAGAATAATCACATGCAATATCAATAACCACTTTCATAATGATGGAATGCATAATTATAGACTATCATAACAACATAGTCAGTTTATCGTGCCAAGACTACAAATAAGATTTTTACAAGGCCTTGTGCCAAGACACTATTTTGTCTCACGAGAACTATCGATGCACCGTGGAGCTATAGCGGGCTCCACCCATCACATATTAAGTCTAATGCATTCCCATATGAAAAGGATTAAACATAACATAATCATTCGTATTAAAACTAGCATATGAAATGTTAATACTTTTACCATAAACCATGAAGGGTATAAAAATAACATATCCATAGTCAAACATGTCACAAAACCTTCAATAAAATATGGAAGTTTTGTTTCATAATAAATCGGCTTCAAATAAGCTTAAAATCCATCAATGGATGTTGACATAGAAGAAATCCGAACTCCTTTTAGAGAAATATCTCTTTTTATTTTGAAATAATTTAAGAGTCATATAAAATAAAACAATTTCCTTGGAAATATTCTTATAAGATTGTAAGGGAAGCTTCGACGATTTTATAATGGCAGAAAATAACCGCACCCACTGTATAAGTTAAGAAAACATTCTTACCTCAATTCTGTCGAAAAGGATAAAAAGCACCTTGTTTGGAAAACGACTGAAATATTCTTTTATAAAACTCTTATAAAAAGACAAAAAATAGTATAAATGACTTTAACCCATATTCTAGTAAATATTAAAAATGTTTTGAATTACATTTTTAAGAAACATGGATGTGTATGATAAAGAAGTCCCAGTAGATTATTACGTATAAACAACCTCAGATAATGAAGAGATTGCGAAATAAACCCTTACCTTGTACATTTCCTTGGTTGAGGGTAGTTTAAACTCCTTTATAATGGTGAAATAATTGTTATTAAATTATACAAGAATCATATACATTATTATGTTATCATATATGATCTTTTAACATTTCTTTGTTAATAATATCTTAGTATTATCGTTGTTTCGGGTATTAACTTACTCATTTTCTTTTATATGTTTTGTTATGAAAGCCATGTTTTTCAAAGATAGGTTGTATATTATTCATATCCAGAATGATATCAAGTCCTTATACATTATTTTTAATCATCAAATGAATATTATACATGAATGGTTACGATGGAGAATGAATCTTATTGTGTTCGTGGAGACGGTAGTCCGTACGTACGCATGAGCGACAATATCATTCTTTTGATATTAAAATAATATTTAATTGGATGGTATATCTTATATACAGAATTATTATCATGTTATATTTATTATTTACATGAATTACACATCATTATTATACTCATCCAAATAATAATATATCGACTAACAATTACACAACGACGTGGAGACGGTAAGCCGTACGTACGCACGTATGGTGACATATCATTCAAATGATGGATAGAATACTGAATATGGTTCTACCAAATTTATAATAATATTACAGTATATAGGATATACTGTATTCATTATTTTAGAATGGGAATAACAAAGAAAGAAGAAGTTGAAGAAGAAATGAATTTGAAAATGGGTGGTGAAAACTTTACCACTTTATTGGGTTCTTCCTTTTGATTTGATCAAAAGGTCTCCATAGGTTGACTTTATGATCAAAATAAGGACTCTAGGATGTAGTGAGGGAAGTTGAGAGAGTATTTGGGCAGGGTTTGGCCGAACCAAAAGGCTTTGAATGTGTGAATTAGTGAGAAGGGGGAGTGCCCTTTTATAAGAGGGGTGAGGTGCACTATTGGAAAAGCTAGAAATATTATTTTATAATAAATTCATATTCCATTTCTAATGGCTCCAAAGTGGATTATTTAAATTTTAAGGTGGGTATGGGTCAAAAATTACTCAACCAATAGAATTTATAGAGGTTTGGGTCATTATATGAACCTTACCTTTTAGTTTAAACTCTTAGTATATTAGTTTCAATTTTACAATGTCTATTTGTATGTTTATATTATAGGTTTAATAAACCAACTATATACCTCCAAGCGACCCCCCAAGTGGTACATTAATGATACAACTATCATGATATAAGTCTCTTGGACGAACCTTAGATTTTTTAGAATTTAATATCAATTAATAATATAATATTTGTTTTAAAAACTCTTTTATGTCAATTTTGACACTATTCAATAATTGATTTTTGTGAAAATCTTAACAGAATGATTACTTCGAACAATGTTAATTAAGTCAATCCTAACATGTCATATTATCCTATAATATTATTTTAATTCATAAAAAGTCTCAAATTGTATTTATTTGGGTATTTATAATATCAATTATTTTAGTTATTCACTATTATGGTAATTACTGCATCAACATTGTGTCTTAAATAAATTAAATTATTTAATGTCTAAAAATTATAAATAAACTATCATTATATAGGAAATATTTTTATATTTTTAATGAATATTTATAACTGAATTTATCTTATGTGTAACCCTATATTAAAAATGTTTTAGTAAATAAACTTTGATTTTAACTCTTTTAACTCTTTTTTGAATTAAATAATAATAAATGTCCTAATATAATCCATGTGGACCTATATGATACTATTTTATTCCTAAGGCTGTTTTTGGTTGAGATACACTTGTCCAATAGAATTAGGACATGTGTTAGGGTAATATTAAAATCATTTTTACCCTTAATTAGCTTATTTACTTTTAACCGTGGTAAATAAAAGTTAAAAGTTACTATTCACCAAAAATTATTTTCATCTCATTGAACCACATTTTACTCCTTGATATTAAATGTGATTCTCGGATTTTCGAAATTCCACTCACAGAAGCGGTAAAATTTAGTTTTATGAAAAATTCAGTTTTTTTAACTACCACTTAGTGGTTTCACTATTCATCAAAAAATGAAGTTTTTCAGAAAAATTCCGAAAATTCACTGTAGGCTAATTTCGATATTATGAATCCAAAAATGAAGTCCATTATGAAAAATAAAATTTATAAAATTTTAAAAATTAGGTATTACTATTCATAACGGCTAGTTTGATTGGTTGTGGTGTGTTAGAACTCGATGTTGCGTACAACACACGCTATTGCATTATTCAAAGAGGAGTGTACCGTAGAATCTTGGGGTGTTACAGGAACTGTATCAATATATGATATTTTTGATATTAATATTTTCTTTTTGATTCTGTATTTTCCATTTTATATCATACCATTATGGTTCCCCTAATGAGTAAACGTGATAATTTCATTTGAGGAAGTGTGGACTACCGCCCCTCAAAATGATATGACTCGTTCATGAAATATGTGGAACATATAGAGGATAGAATTTATGAAATTATGTAACATATATATTATACTATAATTATAATATACCTATGTATCATTATGTTTTCATTCCGTTAAAATATTAAATAGAAATAAAAGTGGCGTTAATGAGTATGTACGGCTTACCGTCACCATGAACGGTGCATTTCATTTCTTATCTCCAAATATTTTTTAATATTATAAATACATATATATATAATGTATATATATGATATATACGACATATAAATGTTGAAAATAATTATGGAGATAATGGAATTGTGAAACAAGGAAAATTTATTATTATAACAAGTTCATTTTTAACTCATGTTCCGAAAATCGACAAAATGTTTGATATGAACTCAAAAAATTAACTAATTGTTATAGAATGGTAATATGGGTTATAAAAGGAATAATAAACATGAAAAATATTCTTAATAAAGTATAAATTATCTTAAGTTTATCATTCAGGAATAACAAGCAACATACGACCGAGTCATGTCGGACACGTAGTAAGGGGATTCTTATCTCACTTTTAATTCTGTGAGATTTCCATTGTTCACCACTTATTTATTGCTTGTGGTGTAGTTTGTACATACATTTAAAATATATTATAATTATTCTCTTAATATTCATGGTATTATGTGATTCATTTGGTGGTTATTAACTTTTGTTCATACGATTCGATTGATTTCAACGTGGAATGGGTTTTCATCTCACTTTTTATTCCTGTGAGATTCATGCTATATTTGACACTATTTCCTTTTGTGTGGTGTAAGAACATCCCATTATAGTATTAATTTTGTAATATACTTTAATTTATGGGTATTTACATCTTCATTGTACGATAATTCATTCATGGGGTGTATATTTGGTAAGTTACCAAATCGGTAAGGGAACCTTTCACCCTCCACTTTTTAAAAGGCTTAATTTTTTTTGTCTTTTAAATTCACATCTTCTCATGTTGGTATATGTTATTATATATCCTTATTGATATAAATTTTATGTCTATGTTATGAGATACCCTTTTATTTCTCATCAACTCTTTTTCTGAGATTTTATGTGACGCTTTTAGGATGCTGATTTTTTGTAAGGGAACTTCTTAACCGAATTTCAATTCTTTAGGATAAACCTCTACTTCGTGATTATGTAGTGCTATAAATATGTGTCAATGAACTATCACTATTATAAAATTAATATCCACTTATATTGGGTTTTTTCTTATTTTTCACACATAATTATGTCATTTATTTGTCCTTAATCTACGGATACCATCTTTGTAAGGGACGTTGTCTCAATTTAAATTCCCTTGAGACTTATTTGTAATTATAAAAAAATTCAATTTTATATGGTGAATATACTGACACATGACAAATTATATATTTAATCTCCTTATTATCATGATATTATAAAGGTTTTATTAATGTTATTCCTCATTTATTTGTATCCAAGTGTCTCTCATTTGGTTAGGAACTCTTTAACTAAAATATCATTTTAAAATTTTTAATGATTTATTCCTCTAAATATTTCTCATTAATGTACATGTTTTGAAAATTGTTTTAAGGATTTATTTATATGATCATTAACGATATAAAATATTAATTCCTTTAATATCTTCAAAGTGGTATGGGACATGTTGATTCAAAAATATCTTTATTAAATGTTTTAAATGGTTTTGAAAATGGTTTGATAAATAATTGATTAGGTAAATATCTTGGAATGATATATTGTGATTCCAATGTGATAATTTTATCTTTCCTTTATATTTGTTTTATTAGTTATGAATATGTTATTGTTATTGGGCATTGTTTATGTATATGGGTGGTTCTATGATAAACCTAGGGCAGGTGAGCCTGAGATAGCTCTCCAATTAATGGGGTAATGAGACGGAGGTAAACATTAATGTTTATCCTAAGATATTTAGGGAATATACTATAATGGGTATTCCAAATGTGACTCCCTATGTAGCTGTGATAGCTAAAATGTAATTATATTATGTATGCCATAAGTTACCTTTATGAGTTATGATTTCTAAATTTTATTCATAAATATTATTATTTCATGATATATTATACAATTGAGATGTATGGTTTCATTGATTTGTATTTTTTTGATGGGATAATGTTTCCTTTCCTTGTTTTATAAGCCTTACTAAGCTTTTTTATGCTCATCCCATGTTTTTGAAATTTTTTCACAGGACAAAGAGGGGAATTAGGTTATGGATGATATCAAGGAAAAGTCATGCTATCTAAAATATATAATTGGACATTACTTTTTTTAAGAGTTATTATTTTATGAAAAATGGTTTCGGAGTAGAATTATCTACTTTGTAATTTTTTAAGGTGCAATGTAATAGTTATGGCCTAATTCTCTAAAACTCTAAACATGAAAATATTTCAAATTTAAATTATTCATTTAATTCAAGATTATGAAATTTTTTAATGCCGGGTCCTTATAGTTGCCTTCACTTTTATAGTAATTTTATTGACCCCTAAAGAGTAAAAAATATTATCGTGATTATCAGTAAAAGGGTTGATGGGAGTGATACAACTATGTGATAAGGGTGATAATATCCCTTAATCTTATATAATTATTATTTTATAAGATTATTTAAACTTATCTCAATACTAAATTCCAAATATATCAAATTTGAGCCACATTAACTTTAAAATTAATTTTATATAAATTTAATAATTTATGTAATTCTAAGGGAATCCCTCCCCACACTTGTAATTCAACACCACCTATCTTCTATTCATCACACTTCATAATAAACTTATCTCGAACAAATGATACGAAAAAATATTACTAAATTATTTATAGACATTATAGTGTTTTTCTTATTCTCAAAATATTATCCCTATGATCCATATGATGATACACTAAGGAGGTTCTTTAAAGAGGAAGTATTATTATTAACATAGAATTTTTATTTTACTCATTCTGATTACAGCATACATTATGTCATAAAAATTCCAATAAAATAATGTTATTATCCTAATTATATTTATATTTTATTTTGTTAATATTAAGACCTTATTCGTCTTATTTTCATTCATATGGGGAACAAAAACATTATTTTTGTATATGTGTGGACTACCACCTCCACAAAGCAAAGAGAATGGTTTTTCATCATCACTAGAAAAAGGATCATTATTATGATGGATTTAATAAATTTATATTTTTTAATGAAAAAATTATTATTCTATAAGTTTATGATATTACATTCCATCTTACTCTTCCACCCATTAAAAAATTATATTCTCGCTTGTGCGTGTTTATAAAAAACCACCTCCAAAAAGCTATGTGATTTATTTTTCACATTTTCCTTTCATGGATGATTCGAATATTTTATATCATGTATGAAAATTATAATTTTTTCAGGATTATTATTAAATTTATGATTAAACAATTTCCCCTTTGAGAATGATCAGCCAATAGAATTCATTTTCAATTATGAATCATACACCCTCAAAACATCTGATGTGATCATAACTGATTAAGTAATTAAATATTTAATTGAAATAAATGAAATTAATTTTATATTAATAGATTAATTATATAATAAAATTGTATTATACAATTAAATAATTAATATGTGTTTATTATAAATGATCTAAAGGATATACTAGAATGTCTGGACTTAAGGTATGGGGTTTCTTAACTCAATTTACATTCATCTGACTGTACTTCTACATCAATGACTATGTTAATACCTTATTCTATGTGAAATGAACTCTAATAATTATATTTTTTAGTTACACTTTTCTTATATTGTTTTAAAATTGTTACACATATGAACCTTAGGGGTTAATTTTAGTATCAGTGATATGTTGTTTGTTAGGATTATCTGTCACAAAATGTTTTCTCATATATATGTATGGTAATATGTTACAAATTTTATTTTTAGGATTTTTATTCTATATATTAAGATATTATATCACTAATGATACTTTTTTAATGATATTAAAATTTAAATTCAATTTATTTCTTTCATGAAATATTGATTCAAATGTAAAAAAAATTATATGGGATTTCACGGACACCATTTCAACTCTTTGAGACAGAATTCTTGTTATACCCCAAGATTTTTTTATATTATGTAATTTCATAACCATGAATGATTTTATTAAAAAATCACTAAAATTACTTATTTTAAATTATAATTTTAATTTCAATAATTCAATTGATTATTTATTCAATAATTACTAAAGTTTGAATGGTTTCTCATCTTAAGAATCCATTTTTGAGACCAGTTTTTATTGATTAACCTATATTAATTTACATAGTGTATATAATAAAAAATGTTTTATAATATAGAATAATATTTTATAGTCATCATATTTTGTGTTTCTTAGGATGTTACATATTTTAAATATTTATTTGTCTCAAAATGACCATGAATTGGTTTTCCTTAAAAAAGTTTCTTTAATGGTTTCAATGACTTTTAATGAAACTATCCCACTATTTTATTTATCATATTTATAGAATATTATTTAATAAATATAAATTATATTTTTTTCCATGATCCTTGACCATTTTTAAAATTTTTTTAAAGGAAATTTCTTAACATCTTCCTCATGGGTTACTTTTGACTCCCTTTACTATAGTTTGTAATCAATGTTTATTTTTATCATTTATGACATGAATGGAATTTTATTCAGCCATGTTCTTCCATTTATTTTAAGTTTAATTTTAATTTTTACTGATTCATTTATAAAAAATAAATATAAAATATTTTATAAATTTTAGTATTTCAAATTTACTTAACGAAAAAAGAAAATTTCCATGTTTTCAAGGAAATGATTAAAATACCTTTTCAAGTAATTTAGTCAATATAAAAATACTTTAAGTATACCATAAATTTTATTTATTTATTTCTATTAAAAATATTATAATCTTTAATCCCATTTCTTTTCCATATGAAAATAAAGCTATAAAGGAATGAAGGTTATTTTTAGAAGATTTATCATGAAAATGAATGCCTATGTGTGTTATATCATTAGATGTTACATATAAATTATCAATGTTGATATTCAGCCAAATATAGGTCATTATCATGGGTGAGACTGATATATATTAATAAATAGGTGATAATTATATATCTAACCTTTGAATTGTGTAATTTTACTTGCTTTAGAGAAAAAAACAGGTACATAACCATAGAGGTTTTTTATATGGATATAAATAAGTGGTAGTTATTCCAGACATGAGTGAACATAGGTGATAGAGTTAATGTACCAAGATACCAACATGTTTTATAGATTCTATGAGTTTCAAAAGTGCTTTTAATCATTTTTAAAATTACATGGATTATGATCATTGAATCTTAAAATTTTTTGGTTTTAAAATGATTTATGCCATTTCAAATGATTAATGATCCATGCTTTAGTGGTTATGAATTTTCTTATATAATGATTATCCACATTGAATATGTTCCAATACACTTATTCTAATATTATTCTCACTGACTATATTCAGTTTTAGATTTATATATTTTCCATTTTTAAGCCTTTGAGATCACCCTTCTTATGTTTCTTTTCCCAGGGTTCTAAAAATTTGATGTTACGTAAGATATGTATATAATGGTTCCATGTGGTTTCATATCAGTACGTAATATGGAATAATAAATTCCAGGTATATTTGGAAAATCCTCAATTAAAAACATGAGATATTTTATGTTTGAGTTTGTCCTAATTCTCTTAAACACTGATCCTAAAAGTTCGTTTTTTATATAAGTAATCTAATATTTTGTTTTGATTTTTTTGGGCGGCTAAAATTGGATCACATGTATTGGAATCAAATAAAGAAGTGTAAATATTGTGTTTTTAGCACAACATCTGATATTTTGGGGTTTGAGATATTATATTTGGTATCAAAGAAGGGTTTAGATAACCTTTCACATTATAATATTTTCATGAGAGGTTTAATTATTATATAAGGATACCTCCATGGGATTATAATTTTAGGGTTGATAAAAAGATCAAATGAATATACACCCATCTTGAGGTTTTATGTAGTGTTATTTTAATATGATTACGAATATTTTTGGGGGAGTTTTTTTGCATGAGGTATATGTATCCCATAGGTTTAACGTGAAAAATTATTTTAGTTGAATGATATTACATATTTATGGACAAAAAATAAATGGTACGAGATAAATATTTAGCTTAAAACATTATATAATATTGAGATAATTTACTATAATTGATATAGAGTGTTTAAAAATTATATATGGATACCAGATGAAGAATTAGTGTTATTGTTCAATATTTGAGTTAATGTATTATTTCATATTATAAAAGTTTATTCAATTTAAGATTTATCTGACCATGTCCTAATAATTTTGGATTTAGTAAATACATGAGAATTATATGTTAATAATTTTCTAGGTCTTATGATCTTTTAAAAGATTATTCTTTAGGAATTACAATTATTAATCATGAATATTCATCTATTGATGTGTGGGACTATATAGATTTGAAAAATTGGTAAAATATGCAACTAAATGATGAATTTTATTTATTGATTTAATGAAATAAAGTTAATTTATTTTCTTATTTACTATCACTTTGCGATAAAATGATTCCTTATATTTAGTTAAGTTATATTTAAAAATGAAATGGGTTCCTTTATTATGATCAATTTCAATTAATTGATTCTTTTTTCAACACCTATTTTGTTTATTTTTATGTGCTCATTATCTATCTCATGATCATTCATTTTCAAATGATTATTCTTCTTTTTCAAACTCCATAATTATATGGAGATAAATTTCATCCTATATGTAAATATTTTTAATTCACAGTAATTTTATACACTTGTGAAATAATGTTGTGTTTTATTCTAGATGAACTTTATAATTCACATTTCCTTTTTTCAAAATGAGGTTTTTTGAAACATTTTTTATGTTTATTTTGAAAAAAGTAATTTTAAAATGGTAACTCTTTATTAAAAAGGAAAATATAAAATTTTGAGGATGACATTTATTAAAATGGGTTATAATTTTATACAATTATATTTTCAAATAATTCTATGTTCTATAGCATACAACACTCGTAACATTGAGCTTTAATTAATGAAAAATAATATTAATATATAATATGGATTTTAAAATGTACACATTGAATTAGTGGGTTTTAATATTAGTAAATTAATCATAAAATAAGTTTTTCATGTTCATACTCAATAAAAATTTATTTATCAATCCGTATAAAATAAGGACTCAATTTTTGGAAATGAAATTTTATTCTTCAAAAATACATTTTCATAAAAAATAATGATTATTTCCTTTTGTTTGTGAATATAATAATTAAATTATAACAGTTTTAAATGTTTTATTTTATAAAAATTACATAATTTTTGAAATAATCATATCATAATTAGTTTAAAGTGAAATTTTGGGATTTTTCAAAAGAGAATAATTTTTAGGGAATAGTGAAAAAATGATGATATTATAAAAAACATCCATTTCCATTAATGTATTTAAAATTACCTAATATTATTTGATTATAAAATCTAATTAGATACATTTATTTTACATAATGCTATCAATTTATTTTAAATCGATATTTTACTTAATTTTTGTATTAAAAATTTTATATACTTAATTTTTTTTTCTTGATAATGGTTTCCCAATCCATATTGTGGGTTTGTTTTAAAATTATATCCTATTAATTATAATGAATGAATTTTATAAAAAAATATTCCATAAAATGAATCCCTATTAAATTTTTTTTATCTATATAAATTTTATTGTTGTTTTAAAGTAATAGTGACGCTTGTGCGTGTTTGTGAAAAACCACCTCCACAAAGCTATATGATTTATTTTTCACATATTCCTTTAGTGGATGATTCTAAAATTTTATTTCATGTATGAAAATTATGATTTTTTTCAAGATTAGTATTAATTTTATGATTAAGAAATTACCCCTCTGAGAATGGTCAACCAACAACATTCATTTTCAATTATGAATCACATGCCCTCAAAACATCTGATGTGATCATAAATGATTACGAAATTAAATATTTAATTGAAATTAATGAAATTAATTTTATATTGATAAATTAATAATATAATAAAATGGAATTATACAATTAAATAATTAATATATATTTATTATGAATGATCTAAAGGATACACATAGAATGGCTGGACTCTCGGTATGGGGTTTCTTAACTTAATTTACAATCATATCGTTGTACTTATACATCAATGACTATGTTACTACCTTATTATTTGTGAAATGAACTATAATAATTATATTTTTAGTCACACTTTTTTTATATTATTTTAAAATTGTTACACATAAGAACTTTCAGGATTAATTTTAACATCAGTGATGTGTTCTTTCTTAGGATTATGTGTCAAAAAATTGTTTCTCTTATATATCTCTCATAATATGATGAAACTTTTATTTTTAAGATGTGTATTCTATATATTAATATATTATATCATGAATGATACTTTGTTAATGATATTTATTTTTTCATTCAATTTATTTCTTTCATTACATATTGATTCAAATGTTAAAAAATTGTAAGGGATTTCATTGACTCAATTTCAACTCATTGAGATAGAATTCTTGATATACACCAAGATATTTTATATTATATAATTTCATACCCATGAATGATTTTATAAAAATTAATTCACTAAAAATAGTTATTTTAAATTATAAGTTTAATTTCCTTCATTCAATTGATTATTTATTCAATAATTAGCGATGTTTATAAGGTTTCTCATCACAAGAATCCATTTTTGACACATGTTTTGATTGATTAGCCTATATTAATTTATATATTTTATATAATAAATAATGATACATAATATAGAATAATATTTTATAGTCATCAAATTTTGTGTTTCTTATGATGTTATATAATTTAAATATTTTTTATTTTCAAAATGACCTAGAATTGGCCTTCCTTAAAAAAGGTTTATTTAATGGTTTCAATGAAATTTAATGAATCTATCCCTCCCTATTATTTAACAAATTTAAATAATATTATTTAATAAATATAAATTATATATTTTTGTTTTTTTAATGATCCTTGACCCGTTTTAAAATGTTTTGAAAGGAAATTTCTTAACATCTTCCACATGGGAAACTTTTGACTGCCATTACTATAGTTTGTAATGAATTTTTATTTTTAACATTTACTACATGAATGGAATTTTATTCCACCATGTTATTCCTTTTATTTGATGTTTAATTTAAAATTTTAATAATTTATTTGTTACAAATAAATTTAAAATGTTTTTCTAATTTTAGCATTTTAATGTTAATTAATGAAAAAAGAAAATTTCCCATGTTTTCAAAGAAATGATTAAAATATTTTTTTTCAAGTAATTTATTCAATATAAAAATCATTTAAGTATACCATAAATTTTATTTCTTTATTTTTATTAAAAATAATATAATCATTAATCCCATTTCATTTCAATAGGAAAATAAAGATATAAAAAATGAAGGTTGTTTTAAGAAGATTTATCGTGAAAATGAAATCATATGTGTGTTATATCATTAGATGTTACATAGAAATTATCATTGATGAATAGTGAGCCAAATATAGGACATTATCATGGGTAAGACTTATATGTATTATTAATTTGATGATCATTATATATCTCTCAATTGAATTGTATAATTTTAATTTTCTTTAGAGAAAAAAACAGGTACCTAACAATGGAGGTTATTCCTATGGATATAACTAAGTTTTAGTTATTCCCAACATGTGTGAACATAGGTGATAGTGTTAATGTTCCAAGACACAAACATGTTTTATAGAGCATATGATTTTTGAAAGTTCTTTTCATCATTTTTAATATTACATGGATTATGATTATTGAATATTATGTCTGTTTGATTTCAAAATGATTTACTCCATGTCAAATGATTAATGATCTAGGTTTTAGTGGTTATGAATTTTCTTATGTAATTATTATGAAAATTGAATATGTTCCCATACACTTCTTCTAATATTATTCTCACTGAATATATTCAATTTTAGATTTATATATTTTCCCCTTTTAAGCCTTTGAGATTAGCCATTTTATTTTTCTTTTCCCAGGGTTTTAAACATTTGATGTTAAATAAGATATGTATATAATGGTTTCTTGTGGTTTCATATCAGTACTTAATATGGAAAAATAAATTGAATATATATTAGGAAAATCCTCAATTAAAAACATGAGAAATTTTATATTAGAGTTTTTCCTAATTCTTATAAAAACTAGTCCTAAAAGTTTATTTTTTATATAATGAATCTAACATTTTGTTTTGATTTTTTTGTTTGGGGTGGCTAAAATTAGATCACATGTATAGGAATCAAAGAGAGAGGTGAAAATATTGTGTTTTTAACACAAAATCTAATAGTTTGGTTTTCATGATATTCTATTTGGTATCAAAGAAGGGTTTAGATAACCTTTCACATTATAATATTTTCATGATAGGTTTAATTATTAGCTAAGGATACCTTCATGGGTTTATAATTTTAGGGTTGATAAAAAGATCAAATGCATATACATTAATCTTTAGGTTTTAAGTAGTGAAATTTTAATGTCATTAATGATATTTTGGGTGGAGTTTTATTTGCATGAGGTATATGTATCCCCTAGGTTTAACGTGATATATGGTTTTAGATGAATGATATTACATCTTTGTGTACATAAAATAAATGGTACATGATAAAACTTCAGTTTAAAGATTTATATAATGTTGAGATAATTTAGGTTAACTGATATATAGGGTTTTAAATTTATATAATGATACAATTTGAATCTTTCGTGTTATTTTTTAATTTTTGATTTAATGTATTATTTCATATTATAAATGTTTATTCAATTTAAGCTTTTTCTAACCATGTGCAAATAATTTTGGATTTAATAAACACATGAGTATTATATTATTATTATTTTCTAGGCATTACGATCTTTTAAAAGTTGATTGTTTAGGAATTAAAATTATTTATCATGGATACTCATCTATTGATGTGTGGGATGAGATAGATGTGAAAAATTGGTAAAATATGGAACTAAAGGATAATGTTTATATATAGATTTAACGGAATAAAGTTATTTTATTTTATTATGTAATCATACATTACGGTAAAAGGATACCTCATATTTAGTCAAATTATATTGAAAATGGAAAAGGTTTTCTTTTATTATGATCATTTATAATGAATTGATTATTTTTCCACACCTCGTTGGTTTATTTTTATGTGCTCATTATCTCTCTCATTATCATTCATTTTAAAATGATTACTGTTATTTTTCAAACTCCATAATTATATGGAAATGAATTTTCTCCTCTATTTACATATTTTTAATTCACACTAATTGTATACTCTTTTGAAATAATGTTATGTGTTATTCTAGAAAAACATTATATTTCACGTTTCCTTTTTTCTAAAGGATGTTTTTTGAAACATTTTTTATATTGATTTTGAAAAAAGGTATTTCAAAATGATAACTATTTATTAAAAAGGAAAATATAAAATTTTGAGGATGAAATTCATTACAATGGGTTAGAATTTTTTACCCTTATATTTTAAAATAATTCTATGTTCTATAGCATACAAAACTCGTAACATTGAGCTTTAATGAGTGAAAAATAATATTAATATATAATATGGCCATTATAATGTAGACATTGAATTAGTGGGTTTTAATATTAGTAAATTAGTTATAAAATATATTTTTCATGTTCTTACTCAATTAAAATATATTTATCAATTCATATAAAATAAAAACTCAATTTTTGGAAATGAAATTCTATGCTTCAAAATTATATTTTCATAAAAATGAAGAATATTTTCTTTTTCTGGTAAATATAATAATTAAATTAGAACATTCTTAAAAAATTTACTTTATAAAAATGATATAATTTTTTATATAATCATATCATAATTATTTTATGGTTAAATTTTGGGATTTTTTAAAAAAGAATAATTTTTAGTTAATAGTGAAAAATGTCGATATTATAGAAAAAATTCATTTCCATTAATTTATTAACAATTTCCTTATCTAATTTGATTATAAAATTTAATTAGATACATTTATTTAACATAATTCTATTAATTTATTTTGAATCGACATTTTACTTAATTTTTGTATTAAAAAATTTATATACTTAAATTTTTTGTATTGATAATGGTTTCCCAAGACTTATTGTGGGTTTGTTTTAAAATTATATCCTACTAATTATAATGAAATAATTTTATAATAATGATTCCATAAAATGAATGTGTATTTAAATTTATTTATCAACGTAAACTTAGTTGTCGTTTTAACGTAATAGTAACCTTGGGAAAAATATTATCACCACAATAAGGGTAAAACTGGTGGAACAAGGTCAAACATATGAAATAAGGGTCCAAAAGAATCCCTAAACATTAACATATTTCATTTCATTATCATAATGACAACACACCCTTAATTTGTTATAAAATAAGTTGTTTTGGTTACTTTTTTCATTTATAAGGATTATATTATTTTAAGTAAAGGAAAATTCCAAAATGTCTCTGTCTTTATTTTATGATCTAAAATATTTTATTTTTGGGATAAAAATGGTGAATGATTAATAAAGGTTACATTTAATATTAATACATATTTTATATTATTATAATTTATTTCATATTATTAGTGAATAAATAATTCTATTATATGCAAATGCAACCCTAAAACGATGGTTGTGAAAGTTGTAGAAAAATGAAGAAGATGATTCTGAAAACTCAAAAATTAAATTTCATGTGTATTTTATGGTGTTTTGTGAGTTTTTCAGTATATATAACATATTATTTGTGTATTAAACGTTAATAATCTATCAAAATTATTTTCTTGATATTTTTTAAGTCAACTCTGTGAATAGTCCCTAAAATGACTTTAATGTTATTTTATTTAAAACTATATTTTATTAAATGATTTAAAATTCATAAAAAAATATAATATTTGCATAATTAAAGGGGTGATGGTCTATAACATCAATATTTTTCCATTTATATGTAACATTTCCTTTTATATTAAAATATTTATCCTTTTGGAGTAAAAAAATTAGTGTTATCATGGTTATCATTAAAATGTTCTATGTGAGGTTAAAACTCAGATAAGAGGATTAAAATATCATATAAACATCAATAAATATTGTTGGATAGGAGGATTAATAATATATCTAATAATATATTTTAAATATATCATATTTTATCAACATTAATCTGAAAATTAATTTTTATTAATTTAATACTTTATGAAACATAAATGGACATCATCCACTCAATTATAATGGGACACCACATCCCCACCCTTATACACACTTCATGGGACACCTATATTGAGAAAAAACTATCCAAACATCTATTTAAATTCCTCTTATAGAGTATATAGTATCTAGTATTATTAAATAACCACCCTTTGGGTTCTTACGGAGGGGTCTAGAAGAGCTTCTTTGAAGAGAAGGTAATTATCTTAATCGAGCATTTTAATTTTACTTATTATACCTCTCTGAATTATATTATACCCATTAAAATATAATAACATAAATATATAACATACAATGAGATGTAATTATAGTAATATCATAACCTTATTAATCTCATTTTTTATCATATGGGGAAAAAAGATCGTTCATTTGTACATTAGGACTGCCACTACCACAAAGTGTTGCATTTTATTTTTCATCACCACCTCATAATCAACGTTATTGTCATTAATTTATATAATATAAATTATATTGATTATATAATTTAAAATTTTATAATATGAGATATTAATTTCCTTCTGACCCTTCCACCCATTAATAATTAATATTTTCTCCCACATTTACATATAAAAAATCCCCTACATGAAGTTATGACTTCAAATTTTTACATCAATATTTAAATTAAGATGCTAAAATATATCTTAATATATATAATTGATTAATATTTAATTATTATTATTCATTATAATATGTATCAGAGATCCCTTTGACCATTTTCGATATACCAGATCCATTTTGAAATTATGAACTGAACGTCTTCCAAAAACCATATGTGAACTTAACCAATTATCTACAAAAATATGTAATTTAAATTTATGAAATAAATAGCATGATGATTGTGTAATAGACTAGGAAATTCTTCATTATAAGTAAAAAATTAATATAAGTTTATTATATTTGATTTAAAGTATATACATAGTAATCATGGACTTGAGGTAAGAGATTTCTAAAATCAATTCCATGTCATTGGATTATAATTATTCTTCATTGAATATGGTATTCCATAATTATTTGTAAAATTAACATACCATATATTGTTTTTTATTTCCTATGTTTTTATGTTTTTTTTAAATTGTTACATATAATAATAGTAGATATTAATTTCCACTTCAATGAGATATCATTCATGTTATGCACCGTGTTTTATTTTATATGGTGTAATTACTTCATCATGAATGAGTTTTCAAATTTTTTTATTGAAAATTACTTGCTTTACATAGTCATGATTTGTTTCTTCATTCATTGTCATCTTATTAAATAATTATGCGAGTTGTAAGGGTTTATTATCTCAAACATACATCTTTGAGACTTTCTTTGGTTGATGCACATATATTCATTTACATAATATATATACCCACTATTTATTTAGAATATTATGACTCTTTCTATATCCATGGTATATTTTTTACCTTCATATATTCTTTATTTCAAAGGGATTTTACTTATAAATGTCCTTAAATGGTCATTCTTTAAAAACAATGATTTAATGTCTACTATTAGCCTAACTCTTCCTCCATGTCAATTATCTTATTACATGAATTTTCTTTTATTTACACTAATGATTTACTAATTAAAGTTCACATGATATTTAAACTTATTTCATAATATTTTTGAAGTGAATTTATTAATTTTTTTCTTAACATTACACTTTTTACTATTTATAACAATATAGGAAATGAATTTTTACTTTTAGTGTTTATGCAATTTACATTGTCATGATCATTATTTAATTTTATGGTTAAATTAAATGTATTATTTTTTATTTTTATATAAAATAATATTCAATATATTTTTTTAATATTTTAATGATATCAAACTAAAAAGGATTTTTTTATGTTTCTAATGAAACAGTTTAAATGATTTTTTAATTTTCCTATGTAAACATAATTTAATAATTCATCACATTTAACAAGAAAATGAAATTATGATATCATCCATATTCATTATTTATTTTTTTTATTTTTCCATCTATTATGAAACCATTTCATTTTCCAATGTAATATCAATAAAAAAATCAAAGAAGATTGTTTTCTAAAGTATGATGATGAAAATTGAAGCTTCCATGTATTATATTCACGTAAAGTATATGGACATTATTTATGATAATGGGTAATACCAATACATATTTTGATAAAGGGTGAGCCTCATATATATTATTTAATTGGTGAGACTAATATATATCTCAAATTCATTGGGTAATGTTCCTTTAATTTAAAGAAAGTAAAGAGGGAGTTAATCAAGGAGGTTTCACTTATGGAATTATCTAGTCTCTAGTTTTTAATGACATGTAGGAACATAAGTGATGAATATAATGTTTCAAAAACCCCATATTTTGTCTAAATCCTATAATTTTTAATGTTTTTGTTGATCATGTTAGAAATCATATGGATCATGATTATTGATTCTTATAACCCATTCATTTGATAATGTTTCATTCAATTTCACGTGCTTAGTGGTATAGGTTTTGATAGGTTTGAGATATCTTATGGAATTATTATAATACATTAATATTTTCTCATATCCTTATGATCATCTTATTCAAATTAAATATAGTCAATTGTAGGTACCTATGTTTACCTTTACTGATCATTTTATCTCACCTTCTTATATTTCTTTTATTCATGTCATAATGAAATATGACTAGTATGATATTAATATAATGTTTTAATGTGGGTGATGATGAATAATTATGGTTGAATAATAAAATATTGATATAGTGGGAAAATTATCACTTAAAGACATTAGTATTTTTATATAATATTATTTCCAAAATCTCTAAACTCTATACATGAAAGGTCTTTGGGACTATAAGAAATATGTTTTTTCATGTTGTATGTTTTGGATGGCTAACATTAAGTCATATTTATTGATATCAAATCCATAAATTTCAGGATTATGATTTTATCACATGATATAGGAGTTTGGGTTTGAGGCTATTATATTAGAATAATATTATTTAATTTTTGGGGATGTATGGTGACTGTCTTGATAAAGCCTTTTATGTTAAAAAATTATCTAATTTAGAGTTTATTGTGGATAATTAACATAAAGGGTTACTTGATTATAGAATAATATAAATTTATCCTTTGGCGTTATTATTGAATTTTGGAGATTAATGTATTATTTATTGACATGAAATTTTATTAATTTTGGGTATTATCATAACTTATGGTAACAATTATGCATATTGTAAATATACAATTTTTACGGTTTTCTAGATCATATAATTTACTAAAATTATATTCTTTAGGAATAATAAATATTCAACTTAGATACTCATATCATGGAATAAGGGATGTGATATAGGTGGAAAATTGTTAAAACATGAATATAAAGGATTGAATTTCATTTGTTTATGTGAAAAAATAAATTAGGTGTAAAGTGTTATGTTTTTCTTAACAGTTAAATGATCCATAAAAAAATAGATAAAATATAATGAAAATATCAATGTTATATTTTCTTATAATAATTTCTAATGAATTTATTTTTTTTACCCCATATTGTTTTATGTTTTTTTGATCGCTGATTTTCTCAGGATCATTCACTTTACTATTATTAATGTTCTCTATCACTATTCATCATAATTTTGACATTTATTTTTTAATATATGTCTATTTTTAACTGTCTACTGATTTTCAATGATTTATAAATGTATTTATATTTTATTCTAGAAGGACATTATATTTACATTCTCCTTTTTCAAAAAATATATTAAATCTTTTTAGGTTGTGTATTTTCAAAAAAGATTTTGGTCGGAGTGGATACTCACGAGGGGGGTGAATTGAGTTCCAATTAAAATTTCTGTTTTATAACTTTGTTTTAAAATCCCCCAAATAAAATAATAAATTAAACTGTAGTGAATTTATATCAATGTAAGGGTTCGGTTGGGTTCTCAAGGGATTGATTATTTCCCAGTTAATCAAAACAGAAAGGTTGATTAACTTTTGAAACGAACTTACTGATTTACAACTAATATAATCACTTGCGAATTTAATTATCAAAGTGACTTTAAAACAGTTTTGGTTTTAAAGAAATTAGCAGCGGAATAAAGAATAACTTTGAAAGATATAGCACAGCAGATATAACCAGGAGGTTCAGTCCCAAGACGAGACTTAGTCCTCTCAACAATTTTTATAAAGGTGATCCACACCCTTGATCGGGGATTACAACAGTTTACACCTATCCAGGTCCAAGACCTCTACCACTGTTATCCATGGGAACAGAAACAACAGAAACCAGCTATCCAGGTCACACGACCTCTACCACTATCCTCCTAGGGAAATAAAAGAAGTAAGAGTGTTGAGTGAGGATTCACAAATCCTTCAGTTAAAGCGCAGGAGACAGTGTGTGTGAAAAATACAGCAGATAACACACACTGCTCAATATGTAAAAAGATAAATCACAAATAAAATATTTAGAGTTTAGAAATGGATCTAGTGATTGTCGTGCAGTTCTGGACTCCTTTGATTGATCAGAATTCGCTCTGAGTCCTCTTCTGGTTTTTGTCTGGAAAATAGAGTATCTTCTGTTTCCTTGACTTCCAGGTTCAGAGATAGAGAAGAAGTAGTCGATGAAGTTCTTGTTTTATATTCTTGTTCTCAGCTCTTCACTGGTTATCATTTAAGAAAGAGTTCCTCGTGTAAGTTTAGTCATCTCTTTGCATTCACACTCTGTTTTTCTTCCAGCACACCTTATGGTCAGTATCTCTCGTGTATTCGTCTATATGCCTCACACTTTTCAGTAGCACATCCTTCCTTTATTTAAAGCACGTGCTCCTGCAAAAGATGATTTATTTTTGTAGGTACGAGGTACGGTTCCCTAACATCCAACAACACACATTAAATAAATGTCAGTGTATTATAATATACCTGATATGACCATTGGTTAGATTAAAAAAAGATAAAGAAATTATTGAAGTCTCAGGTTCTGTCTCTGGAACAGTAGCTCTTGATATCGGTAGACTTGTGTTACAGTGGGTGTTTGTTGTTCTGAGTGTTGGTAGACATTTGTAACGGTAGGATTGTCTATCGGTAGACTTGATGTATCAGTAGCGGTGGACTTGTAACAGTAGCGGTGGCTCTGCCTTTACCAGTAGCGGTAACTCTCTATCGGTAGTTGTGGCTCTACCTTGTAACGGTAGCGGTAGATCTCTATCTTTAGACTTTGCATAACGATGGACTTCAGCATATCAGTTGCTATCAACTTTACTGTAGCGGTAACTGTCGACTTCATTGTATCGGTATCTCTATCAGTAGACTTTAATGTATCGGTCGCTGTGAGCTATAATGGTTTCTATCTTGTAACGATAGCTATTTGTTCTGACGGTAGCTACTGTCTAATGGTTGCTCTACTCTATATCGGTAGCTAGTTTGTAACGGTAGCTGAAAAATGTTTGAGCATTCACTTGGCAGAATGATTTAAGTCACAGTAAACATATATTTGATAATTCAAAAGACTTAATTTAAGCATAATGAAGGTAACAACATATATTAAAGTATATTTGGAATGTGTTAAGCATAATCAAGATATAAAGAAAGAATGGTTGGGATTATCAAAACACAATAATGAAACTTAATTCAAGAGGGTTCAACAATCTCCCCCTTTTTGATAATCACAACTTATGCCAAAATAAAGTAATATTAGAGAAAAAATATATATCAATGTATGATATCAAAAGTATAGTATCAGGGAAAAAAAATATCAGGAATTGATATAAAAAAAATAGTATCAGAGGAAAAATATGAAAACAGGAATATATCAAGAAATAATGTAGTATCAGAGGAAAGCACAAGAAAGATTCTTTAGTTTGCATATTCCTCCCCCTATCAATTTAACTACAGGATTCTCCTCCAAAGTAGTGATTTTCTACCCCTTTGTCCCCTTTGGTGAACAACATTCTCTTTCTCTCTCTCTGGGTACAAGATTCCAATAATTTCTCCCCCTATGTGATTAAAAAAAGGAGGGTATCAGAGAATAGAGAAGGACTAGGAAAGAAAATATACAGAGTAAAATAGACAGTGAAGAGAGGAATTAAGTATTGGATTGGGAAGAAAAAGATACATTTGGGAAAATCAGAAAAGTACAAAAATACAATGAATCCCATCAAAAAAAAATTGGAGCTAGAAGTACTCAATCATCCTCTTGAACATGTGTCTTTCCCTTGGGAATAGCAGAGGGTGTAGAGGTAGAGTCAGCAGGCTTGGGAATTCCTGAAAGAACCACTGGTGGACCAGCAACTGATACTGTACCAGATCCGTAATCTGTCTCTCTCTGAGGGATCAAAGGTGTCAATCTCCTGATGGCTTGAACTGGAGTCAGTTGAAGAGTACTCCCAGAGGCAGATGGTGGAAGGGCAGGTGGTACAATAACTATCCAAGCATCCACATCTAGGAAAGGCAGCAAGAGATTTATGAAATCCATGATGATGCTTCCACCTATCTCCATAGAGGATACAAAATCATCTCTGTTCTCAATAAACGTATCTAAAGTAGGAGTAAGCTCCCTGAGCTTACTAACCTGTTCTCCGAAGGCTTGGGTAACTGGAGGTAACTTCATTTTCTTAATCAAAAGCTTGAAATGGTTTGTCATTTGGTGCTTGGTATAAACTTTTTCAAAACAAGCATCCACCTTATTTTTGATTGCCTATTGAGAAGCAGTATCTACCCATAGGTGATCACGAACAAAACTACTAACCTCCCTAGTGGTAGCAAGAATCTGATTATCTGATGCACCACTAGGACTGGACTTAGCCAATTATTCCTGAATAATAGTGCGGATTTGGTCAAGGTTCAATCTTCTGCTGGATGAGGAAAGAGGTTTCATTGAGAAAGCCATTGTCTCCTTGAAAGAGTGAGTCTGACTACTAACCACCTTCTGAACACGTTCATCCTGACTATTCAGATGTTCATTAACTGACTTATTAAAGGCCTCAAAAACTTCCACAAACTGTTTGACCACTTCTTTGATATATCGAATGTCAGTGTGCACTTGGGTTTGAGAACTGTTCAAAGTAGTCAATGAAGCAATTGATTGTCTAGGAGAAACTACAGCTCCTTTCCAACTCTCAATTTGAGTGTGGCACACCTTAAGTTCATCCACCATTTCTTTCACAGGACTGGACACACTACATCCAATGGATAACTCAAGGGATTTCTCCACGCTTTTCATCTCTTCAACCATACTTTTCTTCATATCTGCCACTGATTCTCTTATTGCTTTTATCAATTCGTATTTTAAAGACTTATGTTTCTCATTGGTTTCCACATTGTCAGCCACAGTAGGTAAGGTAACTGATTCCTTTTGGGGTTGTTCTTCCACATCAGAATCTCCATAAGAAATTCCAAGAATCATATATCCGGGATCTGATGTCCAACCTTCAATGTCATATGATACTGATACTGAGCCATGATTCTCTCCCTCACATGGAACAATTTCCTTAGGTATCTCTTCTAACTCTTCTTCCTGAGGTAATTCTGCAATTTCATCTACAATTATAGAAAATTCAATAGCCATTTGTTCTGAGTCATTAATGACTCTCTCATCAACAGGTGCTGCTGCTATATCTTCCTGATCAGGCACTATCCTGAGTGTACTGACTATTAGAGGACTCAAACTGAGATCTTTTTCAACATTTTCCTCATCATCTGCTTCATCATCAACATCCTTTTCTCTATGATCAGATTTGGTTGTCTCATCCTCCTCAGAGGTGTCCTTGAAAACATATTGGCATGATTCTTCTCCTTCTTCAGTAGTCTCTGTATCATTATCCTTCAAGACAGTTTCTCTCTTTGGTAGTTCTTTTGGATGGCTAGCTGCTCCATAAGAAATAACATGATGCACAGGACTAGGGGGTAAGTCTGGGTCTCCTCCTTCCTCTACTGATTTCTCTTCCTCCTCAGCTTCATCATCACTGTAGACCGGTTCTGGCTCATCTGGTCCAAGACCAGGATCTCTCACATCCTTTGGTATAGACGGATGATCCACATGAGTGAACTTGTCATAAATTTTTCCATCATCATTTACCCATGATTTCTTCCAAGGATTCCAGATGACTTTCATGTATTTACAGATAGTTCTTGTAATAAAGAAGTTATCCTTAACCACTACTAGCTCATCCTGAGGTCCAGCTATCTCCTTCACTTTCAGCATCACAGAAATTAGCTTTGAGAAAAACAAGGCATTTGATTTTGACTTCGGTCTAGTCATCTCTTCCACTTGAACCATAATCAATCTACATAGATTGATTCTCACACTGTGATTCAGCAAATGTAACAGATATATGTCTTGGAATCTTAAAGTGGCAAAGTCTCCTCTTCTCAGACTAACAACATACTGAATAAATTTAAATAACAGCTTATCTTCTCCTGCCATCTCTGCAGCAATCACCTTTCTAGGGGTCCCATTCCCTGTGAGTTCCAGCAAAGAATCTTCTTATTGAAACACGTCACTGGTCGAAGGTACAGACTTGAAATAAAAAGTAAAATCACCCTCATGAGCTCTCAGGTTCTCAGCCCATTCTTCTGAAGTAAACGATACTTCCTGACCATTCACATATGAAACCATTATGCTTTCTTCTTCAGAATTTTCAAAACGAACGAATTCATAGAACTGTTTCACAAATCCTGGATAATAAGGTATGTTGTTGTTAGTGAAGCATTCTAGCCAACCTTGTTCTTCTAACACTCTAAGAACCAATGACTTGCTTTCCATAAGCCATTCTACACACACCTCTTTTTCAACAACTATCTCGCGCTTCGATAGGTGTGGGTTTACTAGTCTTCTCTGAGCTACACTTCCACTGCCACATCCACTGGAATCATTACTAGCTACTTTTTGTCTCTTCGCTGTCGGTGCTTCACTTCCATCAGTCATCTGAGGTCTCTTGACGCGGGCCATTATAGATTTGGGGCTAGGGTTCTGTAGGTCGAGAGGTTTAGGTTTAGGAGACTTCGAGTAGACGTGTTCGCGGTGAGATTGAGTGAGTCTTGTTCGAGTTTTAATATCATTTAGGATTCATAAATCACATAAATCATAAATAAAATAAAATGGTTCGATGACTCGTCTTTACAGAATAATACATCACGCAAATGTACCAGTAAAGTCTTCTAACGGTGAGGTCTCCCTAACGGTGAGGTCTCCCTAACGGTGAGGTCTCCCTAACGGTGATGTCTCCCTAACGGTGAGGTCTCTATAACGGTGAGGTCTCTATAATGGTTTCAAGGGGAAGTTATCATTCCTAATTCATGTTTGATAAACTTAATCTTTCTCAACTTAAAGGATTAATGAAAATATCAGCTAATTGAAGTTCAGTGCCTATGAACTCAAGTGTTATATCACCTCTTTGATAATGATCTCTTAGAAAATGGTGTCTAACATCAATGTGTTTGGTTCAAGAGTGAGACACATGATTCTTAGAGATATTAATCGCACTAGTGTTTTCACAGTTGATTGAAACATGTTTAAAGTCAAATCCATAATCCAATAGTCTGTGTTTCATCCACAGAATCTGTGCACAACAACTACCAGCAGCGATGTATTCTGCTTCAGCAGTAGACAATGAAACTGAGTTCTGTTTCTTACTACACCATGATACTAGGGATTTTCCATGTATGTGACATGTTCCAGATGTGCTCTTCCTATCTAACTTACAACCAGCAAAATCAGCATCTGAATAACTTGTTAATTCAAATGATTGTCCTTTTGGATAAAACAAGACTAAATTTTCAGTATGCATATGATATTTAAAAATCCTTTTAACAGCAAGCAAGTGTGATTCTTTAGGATTAGTTTAAAATCTAGCACACATACATACACTGAACATAATATCTGGTCGACTAGCAGTAAGATAAAGTAAACTCCCAATCATGCCTCTGTAATTAGTTTGATCAACTGGTTTCCCAGATTCATCAACATCCAATTTACAGGTGGTACTCATAGGTATATCACTTTCTTTAATACTATCCAAAACAAAAAGTTTTAATAAATCCTTAGTATATTTACTTTGAATTAAAATAATTCAATATTTAGTTTGGAAATTTTAAAAACCAATAAAATATTTAAGCTCTTCCATTAAGCTCATTTCAAATTTATTTTGGATAACCTTTGAAAAATCAGAACATAAAGAATTTTTAGAAGATCCAAAAATGATATCATCAACATATATTTGTAATATTAATACATCTTTTGAAATTCTTTTTATAAAAAGAGCAGAATCAGCAATTCCTTTTGAAAATCCTTTTGAGATAAGAAAGTTTGAAAGTCTTTCATACCAAGCTCTTGGAGCTTGTTTTAAACCATATAAAGCTTTAGAAAGTTTAAAAACATGATTTTGAAAATGAGGATTTGAAAAACCAGGCGGTTGTTCCACAAAAACATCTTCAACAATAAAACCATTTAAAAAAGCACTTTTCACATCCATTTGATATTACTTGAAATTCAGATGTGATGCATAGGCAAGTGAGATCCTAATAGCCTCTAATCTAGCTACAGGTGCAAAGGTTTCCTCATAGTCAATTACTTCTTCTTGATTTTAACCTTGTGAAACTAGCCTAGCTTTGTTTCTAATGATGTTTCTAGATTCATCATCTTTGTTTCTAAACACCCATTTTGTGCCTATGGTGATAGTGTCCTTAGGTCTTTCTACTAATTTCCAGACTTTGTTCCTTTCAAATTGATTTAGTTCTTCTTGCATAGCCATTACCCAAAATTCATCATTGATAGCATCATTCACATTTTTAGGTTCTAACTATGAAAGAAAATCTTGATGTTCAACCTGATTTCTTAGAGAAGCTCTAGTCTGTCTTCCTATATCTAGATTTCTTACAACAGCGTATAAAGGGTGGTTATTTAGAATCCTAGTTGGTCTTGAAATGGTAGGGCTAGAGATTTCAGGTTCATCAACAGGTTGAGGTTCAATAGAAGCAGGTTCTGGAAAATTTCCAGAACTGGATGTTTTAACTACAGGTCCACTATCTTTATCATTAGGGTTGAAAACAGAGAGATCATCTTTAATATTTTTAAGAGAGGTTTTAGGTTCATGTCGATCAGTTTCATCAAATTTGATGGGACCAGATTCTTCCACACATTTGGTTCTCTTATTAAACACTCTATAGGCTTTACTAGAAATAGAGTAACCTAGGAAAATTCCTTCATCACTCTTGGATGAAAACTTGTCAAGATTATCATTAGTATTAAGAATAAATACTTTTCAGCCAGAAACTTTGAAGTAGTTAACCTTAGGTTTCCTATGGTTCCACAACTCATAAGGGGTACTCTTAAGAACGGGTCTAATCAAGACCCTATTAATAACATAACACACTATATTTACAGCTTCATCCCAAAAATAAACAGGTAGGTCATACTCATTAACCATAGTCCTAGCAATTTCTTGTATGGTTATATTCCTCCTTTCTACTACACCATTTTGTTGGGGTGTCCTAGGGGCAGAGAAATTGTGACTATAGCCATTGTGTGAGTTGTAAGATTCAAACTCAGGATTTTCAAACTCATGGCCATGATCACTTCTCAGAGTTTTAATCTTAAGTACACTAAGGTTTTCTACAAACTTGGAGTATTTTACAAATCAAGAACAAGCTTCACTTTTGTGAGCTAGAAAATATACCCATGTATATCTAGAAAAGTCATCTACAATAACATAGACATAATGTGTCCCATTTAAACTAGAAACTCTAGAAGGTCCAAATAAATCCATGTGAACCAACTCGAGAGATTGATAAGTTGACACTTCTTTCTTTGATTGAAAAGAAACTTTATGTTGCTTTCCCTTTTGACAAGGATTACAAACTTTGTCTGCTGGAAAATCAAGTTTGGGTAGGTCTCTAACTAAGTTCTTCCAAGAAAGTTTTCTAGGTGAATGCACATTTCAGTGTCCTAATCTTTTGTGCCAAAGCCAAGACTCTTTATTAAAAGCTTTTAAACAAGTAATATTTTTCTTAGCTAAAGAATTTTAATCAATGGCATAAACATTTTCATTTCTCAAAGCAGCAAATACTAAAACATTTTTATAATTGAAAACATTGCAAGAATCATTTTCAAATTTAACATAAAAACCATCATCACATAACTGAGAAATACTAAACGAATTGTATTTAAGTCCATCAACAAATAAAACTTTAGAAATCAATACTGAGTCAGTGTTACCAATCTGGCCTAAGCTGATGATTTCTCCTTTTGAGTTATCAACAAAAGTGACAAACCCACCATCAACACTGACTAAGCTTTTAAAGCATGAGAAGTCTCCTGACATATGTCTTGAACATCCATTGTCCATGTACCAGGTCTTTTTACAGGAGCTCTTTAAGCAGGTTTCCTACAAAACAGATCAAACAGGAAATGATTTTGGTACCCAGATTATCTTGGGTCCAGACAGGTTAGTCAATAACACTTTAGGTACACATATTTGTTTAATCGGTCTCATAAAATTTCTAGAATCAACAGATTTTGAAAGATAAACCTTATTATATCCATAACTATAAATATAACTAGTTGAAGCATATGAAGTTCCAGAGCTAGCTACATTCTGTCCAGATCTAGGAATGAATCTGGTTTTGGTAATTTTCCTTTGTCCAGGTTGGTATCCAATACCAGTAGTGTATCTAGGTGCAATTTTCTTACCTAGAATTTGAGTAAGAGTATCTTTACCATTGGTAAATTTCTCTAAGTCTTTCTTGAGTTGCTCATTAAACTATTTTAGTTCAGTATTCTCGTTAAGCAACTGAGAATTCTTTTCTAATTCAATATCCAGATCAGATTTATGTTTAACGGTTAAAGCATACTGTTTCTTTAAACCTTTGTATTTGTCTTTCAGCTCATTATAGGTTTCTTCTAACATATCACAATATTCAAACAGTTCAGATTTAGACATGTTAGCACATTCAGAATCATCTCTAGAATAATATGAATTAGAAGCAGGAGTTTCTGAAGTTACCTCAGAAGTGTTTGACATAAAACACATGTACGCCTTATTTCTATGTTTAGTTTCCGAAACTTCAGATTCACTATTACTGTCCTCAGAAGCACTCCAAGTAGCCTTCATGCATTTCTTATACTTGTTATCCTTGTATTAATACTTATTCTTGTATTTCATCTTTGGACAGTCTGCTTTTATGTGTCCTTTCCTTTTTCACTCATAACATACAACTTCATCAGATTTATTAGGCTTTTTCCAATCCTTTTTCCAATGTCCTTTCTTGTCATACTTACCTTTGTAGTTTTACTTTCTTTAAAGCTTCTTCTTCCTATAAAATTTCATAAACCTTCTAGCAATGTGAGCCATCTCAGCATCACTGTCAGAATCACTCTCACTGTCTTCACAGCTTGAACATTCATTGTTAGCTTGACGATTTTCCTTATCCTTATTCTTTGAGGTTGTAGTTTTGAAGGTAATAGACTTTCTTCTAGGTTCATCATCTTATTCTTTGTTAACCTTGAGTTCTTCTTCATACATCATCAACTTGCCAATTAGTTCCTTGACTGGTAGTTCTCCAATGTCATATGATTCTCTAATTGAGACAGAAGTTCCCCTCCATCTTTCTGGTAGACATCTCAGAATTCTCATAATTTGTTCCATTGATGGAACTTCCTTTCCCAAAGAAGTCATTGTGTTGACAATTTCATTAAACCTGAGATACATGTCAGAAATGGGTTCATCAGGCTTCATCTTAAAATTATCATACTTAATAGTATAAGTGTTTAATCTCATTTCCTTAACATTAGATGTTCATTCATGAGAAGCAGCTAAGGTATCCCAAATTTCATATGCAGTTTTACAAGTAGATATTCTATTAAATTCCTCATCTCCTAGAGCACAGTACAAAGCATTCATAGCTTTAAAATTATTATTGTAGGATGCCTTAGTAGCTTCATTCCAAGTAGATCTAACAATAGTTGGTATTTTGTATTCAGATTCTATAGCAGTCCAAATATCAAAACCCATGCTCTCTAAATGAATTTTCATCTTGATTTTCCACTGAGTGTAGTTGGTGCCATTGAAAAAGGGTGGTCTATTGGTAGCAACACCTTCAACTCTATTGTCCATGATAACTAAATTAAAGCAATGATTTTAAAGAGATAAAAATTTAGAAATAACAAAAATTTTAAGAACTTTAAAATACAACTAAAATCACAGTTGAAAAACATAGTACTTTAGAAAATATTTTAACAACCTTTGATACCAAATGTTGGTCGGAGTGGATACTCAAGAGGGGGTTGAATTGAGTTCCAATTAAAATTTCTATTTTAAAACTTTGTCTTAAAATCCCCCAAATAAAATACTAAATTAAATTGTAGTGATTTTATATCAAAGTAAGGGTTCGGTTGGGTTCTCAAGGGATTGATTATTTCCCAATTAATCAAAATAGAAAGGTTGATTAACTTTTGAAACCAACTTACTGATTTACAACTAATATAAACACTTGAGAATTTAATTATCAAAGTGACTTTAAAATAGGTTTGGTTTTAAAGAAATTAGAAGCGGAATAAAGAATAACTTTGAAAGATATAGCACATCAGATATGACCAAGAGGTTCAGTCTCAAGGAGAAACTTAGTCCTATAAACAATTTGTATAAAGGTGATCCACACCCTAGATCGGGGATTACAACAGTTTACACCTATCCAGGTCCAAGAACTCTACCACTGTTATTCGTGGCAATAGAAACAACACCAACCAGCTGTCCAGGTCACACGACCTCTACCACTATCCCAGTGGGAAATAAAAGAAGTAAGAGTTTTGAGCGAGGATTTACAAATCCTTTAGTTAAAGCACAGGAGACAGTGTGTGAGAAAAATAGAGCATAAAACACACACTGCTCAATATGTAAAAAGATAAATCACAGAGAAAATATTTATAGTTTAGAAATGGCTCTAGTGATTTTCGTGCAGTTCTGGACTCCTTTGATTGATCAGAATTCGCTCTGAGTCCTCTTCTGGTTTTTGTCTGGAAAACAGAGTATCGTCTATTTCCTTGACTTCCATGTTCAGAGATAGAGAAGAAGTAGTCGATGAAGTTCTTGTTTTATGTTCTCATTCTCAGCTCTTCACTGGTTAGCATTGATGAAAGAGTTCCTCATGTAAGTTCAGTCGTCTCTTTGCATTCACGCTCTGTTTTTCTTCCAGCACACCTTATGGTCTGTATCTCTCGTGTATCCGTCTATATGCCTCACACTTTTCAGTAGCAAATCCTTACTTTATTTAAAGCACGTGCTCCAGAAAAAGTTGATTTATTTTTGCAGGTATGAGGTACAGTTCCCTGACATCCAACATCACACATTAAATAAATATCTGTGTATTAAAATATACCTGATATGACCATTGGTAAGATTAAACAAAGATAAAGAAATTAAAGCAGTGTCGGGTTATGTCTCTGGAACGGTAGCCCTTGATATCGGTAGACTTGTGTTACAGTGGGTGTATGTTGGTCTGAGTATCGGTAGACATTTGTAACGGTAGACTTGTCTATCGGTAGACTTGATGTATCGGTAGCGGTGGACTTGTAACAGTAGCGGTGGCTCTACCTTTACCAGTAGCGGTAACTCTATATCGGTAGTTGTGGCTCTTCCTTATAATGGTAGCGGTAGCTCTCTATCGTTAGACTTTGCATAACGGTGGACTTCAGCTTATCGGTAGCTGTCAACTTTGCTGTAGCGGTAACTGTCGACTTCATTGTATCGGTAGCTCTATCAGTAGACTTTAATGTATCAGTCGCTGTGAGCTGTAACGATTTCTATCTTGTAACGGTAGCTATTTGTTCTGACGGTAGCTACTGTCTAACGGTTTCTCTACTCTGTATCGGTAGCTAGTTTGTAACGGTATCTGAAAACTGTTTGAGCATTCACTTGGCAGAATGAGTTAAGTCATAGTATACATATATCTGATAATTCAAAAGACTTAATTTAAGAATAATGAAGGTAACAACATATATTAAAGTATATTTGAATGTATTAAGCATAATCAAGATATAAAGAAAGAATGGTTGGGATTATCAAAACACAATAAAGCAACTTAATTCAGAGGGTTCAACAAAATGTATTTTCAAATGTTACGCACTAGATTACTAATATAAATATATAATTCGGAGGATGTGATTTATTAAGTTGTAGGATAATGTGATACCAAGATATTTTACAATAATACTTTTTTTTTATAGTGTACATGACATAAAAAAATGATATTTAATGACTACAAAATATTATTATTTAATGTGATCATTATAACCAATTCATTGAATTTGAAGGTATGGATATTAGAAACCTCATTAAATAATAAATTTATAATGGTCCTACTTATTAAAATTTTATTGATTAATTATCCAAATATAAATACTAAATTATTGGTAATGTTATTTTATGCTTCCAAAATATATTTTCTTCAAAAATGATATTTTTTGCCTCATTGAGAGAGAATTATTAAGAAACATTCACCATTTATAAAAGTATTATTTTATAATAATTATATCATTTTTTGAAATCATAATATCAAAACTATTTTCAGGTGAAATTGTTAATTTATATTAGTATATTAATTATTTAGTGAATGGTAAAAAGATAATAATTTTATAGAAATTAATATTTTCAATTCATGTTTTTTAAAAGTCCTCTTTTGTTCTGAGTTTGTTTTATAAAAAATAAGTTCCATTTGATTAAAATAAATTCCAATAATTTTTTTGAATCATAAATATTATTAATTTTTTATATAGAAACATTTTTATAATAAAAAATAAAATTTTCTAGAAAAACGTTTTTCATCTCAAATTGTAGGTTTATATTAAATGTAATTTTGTTCACTTTTTGGGATTGAATAGGAAAAAATAGAATCCATATTTGGAATAAACTTCACCAAATTTATTAATTTCCACCTTTTTTTCAATGAGTGGTACCCTTGGAAAAAATCTTCTCATCATGCACTAATATAAATAGAGGCTTTGGAATAAGGGTTTTAGCATCATTATCTTATAAACTGATGTTAAAAGTGTTGTGGGAAACTTTTAACGAAATTTTTATAAAAATTATCTTAAAAGTCATAAAAAAATTATTTTTGGTTTTCATGAAAAGTGATGTTAAATGAATTTTAAAAAAAATCGACCCCCAAAACCCTCATTATTTCACTCAAACCCCTATTATTTTTTTGTTAAAAGCACATGAAAGCACTCAATGATCCCTAAAATCCCTCGATATTATCTTATAGTTGATTGTCAGTATATTTTCACATTTTTTATTCAATATTATATCATTAATCCTTCTTTCAAGATTATTGTTCATTCTCTATCAACTTACAAATGTGGTTCATTTTTTTCTTGTTCTTTTTTTATATAGTCTTTACACACAATTTATTTCAATCATATAGTGTTCTCATTGTTTCTTCTAACTTCGAGTTAGTTTATTGGAATTCAGAGTGTATTTTTAATTACCAATCGTAATATTTTATAAGTTAGTTTTTCATTATTATATATATATATATATATTAATTATTTTCTAGTTATAAATTTGATTTATCCATTAATTTTTTATTAGGAATTTAATTATCAGCAATAAATAGTTTCCCTAAAAAAATTTCAACCTTACAATTTTTTTATAATATAAATTTGTTTCACTGTATATTATTTTTTTACAACTATTTTTTATTTATAATTATCTATATTTTTATGTTTTTTATTATTATATTATGGATATTGTTGAAATGGTTTCTTATATATAATTTTTTTTTAATTTAGACATTTTCTTTTTCTATATAATATATTATGGTTAAATTTTATTTATTTTTACTTTTTATTTCATTTAATAATTTTTTAATGACTTAAAACTTATTTTGAAAATTTATGCATGTTTAAATTTTTTATTTTTATATATTTGTAATCACTTTTAATTAAAATTTTCAACGATATGTTTTTATCATTATGTATAATTTTTTATTATGTTTAAATATTTATAAATATTTTATTTTTATTATGTTTTATTATGTTTTAAATTTCTAATAAATTATACATATTTAAGAGTTTATATATTTTAATAAATTAAACATTTATATTGTGCTCATTGGTAATTAATGGATCATAATTAGATATATTTTTGATGAATCACTGAGGAATATAAAAATCGAGTTGAGGAATTCTTCTAATTTTCTAAACCAAATCATAAAAACATAAATTTATTTTATATACCTGCATGATGTGTTTGAATCTGAGTAAGTTATTTTTTTGAAATCAATGACCATATAATTTTATATGGTTTTATAGGTAATTATGCACACTGGTTATGACATGGTTAAATAATAGAAAATTCAAGATCAAATGTTGATGATAATATTCCACATGGAACAGAGGATCATATTTATGAATTAATTCATGATGTATGAGTCGAAACCATCAAAAATAGAAATTTTTTTATGATTATATGTAGGTTATGAGAAACTTCTAATCTCATTTTACACTAAATTTATAGTGTTATAAGTGGTTATGATGTTATTTAACATGAAATCAAGAAATTTTTGAAGTGATCTAATTTTCATTGAATATCTTAAACGTTAAAAGGGTTACTTTCAAAAGGAAACGAGATTCTAGATACCAATTATGAAAAAAGAAAAAATTATTCCCAATGGAAATAGTGTATAAAAAGATATATTATTTCCCAAGTTATTTTTTTCACTAAATAATAAGAGTGATGAAATTTTATCTAAATGTAAAAAAAGTGGGACATCATGAAAAATATGTATAAAAAATCATGCATATTTCATTCTCATGTTCCAAAATCAGACATCCTTATAAATAAATTTGGTACCTACCAATAATTCCCCATCTGAAGCATCAATTTGAAAATTAAAATCATTAAAAAGGGTCAATATGTAATACATATGAGTGTATATCTAATGGAAGCATATGTCACCCTACTAATTCCCTACATTGGAATTGATATGATAAAAATTTACTGATTTTTTATGTGAAACTAGAAATCTCAAAATGTGTTGTACATTGAAGTTATAAATCTATATTAGAGACACATTATCCAACATAGTTCATAACATAGTTTTTGGTAGTTTACATATTTTCTATACACTTATGTATCATGAAACAATATATCATGATGGGCATGAGGATTTCTAGACCGAATCATCTGGGAAACAATATTGTTGTTTATAAATCACCATCAATTGATATTTTGAAACTTATATAAGAGAAAAGTGATACAATATTTGATTCATATATGAAATAGAATTGATTTTTGCATGAAATGGTATTGATCACCATAAATAGATTTCCATTATATGTAAAATCGTCTAGATACAATGTTATGGTCAATAAATCACATCTAATTTGTGATAAAGAGACATCAAATTATCAATATTACAGTGAAACAATGACATTGTAAATGGGAAAACAATGAGTATTGGGAATTGATCATCATTATTGTGTAATGAAAAAGCATTTAATGGTTTACATTAAAATAAAAAGATATTTTTACATGATTTTATAGAGATTTGAGACACCAATTTTCTCGAGTTACATTAAATTCATACTTTTATCAGGGGTTATTAAATATGAAACCTTGAAAACAAGAAATTGGTGAAGTAATATATGTTTCATTGAATTTCTTGAAATTTTAAAGAGTTACTTTCAAAACGAAAAAGCTTATAGATACTAATTATCAGTTAAAGTAAATTTTATTCCCAATGGGACTAGGTTATATAAAGCGATATTATTTACCAAATTATTGGGAGTTAAATAACAATAAAAATGAATGTTTTTCTAAATATCCTAAATGTGGGACATAATGATAAAATATGGATAACAAATATAACCCAAATTCATTCTCAGGTATTAACAGCAAACATCCTGCTAAATAAATTTGGTACCTACCAATAATTTCTCATCTAAAGCATATATTTGAAAATTTAAATCATTAAAAGAGGATAATATGGAATGCATATGAGTGAATAAATTATGGAAACACATATCAACATACTAATTCACTATATTTGATGTGATTTGAAAAAAATTTGTGATTTTGTAATTAAATCTAGACTTCTCCAGATGGGACTCTGCATTGACGGTATAAATCCACATCGGAGACACAGTTTCAAAAATAGTTCATGACATATTTTTTTGGTAGTTTTCATATTTTATCTAAATTTATTTATAAATAAAATTAATGTTTTTATGGGAGTGATTATTTAAAAGGATCACATCCCCTCACGTATAATGGGATTCCACCTATCCTTTCTTTATGAAACATCATGAGCATATTACCTCCACCAAAACCTACAAAAAACACTTCTCAACTTTATTATCTACATTATAGATATGTTTTTATACTTAAAATACTATCTCTATTTTTTTTAATGTGAGATCCAAATCAGGTTTTTCAAAGAGGAGGTAGTTGTCTTTATCAATAATTTTAATTTCAATTACTATTATACCACAATAATTTATGTAATAATCATTCCAATATATAAAAAACACATAATAACATGTGATGATATTTTATTTTTTCAATATAATAACCTTAATCATCTCCTTTCATATCCTATAGGGAAAAAAACATCACTCGTGTGGATGGGAAGACTACCATCTCCACAGAGTGATGTGTTTTGTTTTTCATCATCACCTCACAAGGATAATTACTATAATGGATTCAAAAATAATAATATTATATTAATGAAATAATTATGATTCTGGAAATATAATATATTTCTTACCTTCATACCCTTCCACCTGATAACATTTCTCATGTGTATGTGTGGAATAACACATCCACGAAATGATTTGTTTTATCCTTTATGTTATAAATTCATGTATGATTATAAAATTTTATTTCATGTATATGAATAATAATTATAAAATTATTATTATTCCTTATAATATGGATAATTTCACCTTTGACCATGTACATACTAACAAAATAAAATTCAATCATGAACTGAACTTCCTTAAAGCAACTAACATGAATTTTTCCTGTTATGTAATCAAATATATCAATAAAATAAATGAAATAATGCTTTAATGATAAATTAATAAACATGGAAGTTATTACTAAAAATAAAAATAATTAATATAAGTTTATAATAAATTAATTAAATGATATACCTATCAAGTGTAGACTCAATATAAGAGGTTTCATAACATAATTTCCATACTTTGTGTTATACATATACATCATTGGAAATGTTATGTCATGATTAGGTGTGAAATTACCAATGATTATATTATTGATATAATTTTTATGATTTTAAAATTGTAACACATAATCACCTCAATTATTAATTCTCACATCAGTGATATGATCGTTATACAGATTATTTATCTCAATATTATTTCATGGAGACATGTCTCATATTATCCACCTACTTCCTTTTTTAAGGTGTATGTGATGTATAATGAGTTTTTATGTCATGAATGGATATTTATCATCATATTTAATGTTTATTTTATTTTTTTCCCTATCATGAAATTTTAATTTGAACATAATAAGATTTTCAATGGTTTTCACTATGTCAATTTCAATTATTTGAGACAAAAATTCATGTTATGCACCATGTTTTAATTTATTTTGTGTATTTACTACCCTAAGAATGAGTTTTCACATATTATTTCATAGAACGTTTTCATTTTACAAATTCATGTCATGTTAATTCATTAAATTGTTATTTGATTCATGAATTACCCATGTTCCAAGGGTTTCTCATCTCAATCATCCCCCTTTAAGACATGTTTTGATTGAGGCACCTATATTCATTTATATGTTTTATATAAAAAAAGATAAATAATATCATCGATATTTTAATATTCATGGAATTTTATGTCCCATATTATGTTCTTTATTTCCTAGGGTACTTTGTTTTAGAATACCTTAAATAGTTTTTCTTTATAAAGGATACTTTAAAGCCATGACATACTTCTAACCAAACACTTCCACTGAGATCATTACCTTATTTCAGGAATTTTATTTTCAAAACATCAATGTTTTATGGAAAAAATTTCCTCCAAAGATACTAATGTATTTTTCATAATATATATGATTTAATGGTTATGTTGATCATGTTTGATGTCCCATTGATCATGATTATTGATTCTTATGATCATTTCATTTGTTAAAAATTTATACTATCTCACATGTTTAATGATACGGGTTTTTATGGGTATGAATTAACTAATATAATGATCATGCACATTTAATATATTTTCATACCCATATTATTATATTGTTATAATAAAATATATTCAATTTTTAAGGCATATATTTAACCTTAAAAAGAATTTTCACCCTCCATTATTCTGTTTATTTTCCCCAAGTTAAAAAGAAAGATGTTAAGTAAGATGTGACTAGAATGGATTCTTTTGGGAGTTAATGAAGACATGATGTGGAATAATAATTATTCACAACCATCTCCACGAAAGGTGTACTCTTAATTGGCCAATAATGTGAGAAGAGATATAATGACCCCCGAGTCCCACCTCTAGTAGGCCCCGGGTTGGTGACTAGCACCATGGGTATGACAAACACACATATGGGAGGTATTAACTTCTAAGAGAAAACATGTGAAAGGGAGAGATAAGATAGACACCAACAAAATAATTATTAGAATACAATATAAATTAAACCCAAGTACATATATTTAATTTCATGGAAAGGATACTTCAAATGAAATGGAAAACATCATTTACCAAAAGAATGTAAAATGGTAGGGATAACAAAGAACGAACAACTCCTACAAAACCCCCAAGCTAGTAGTAAAAATCCTGATCTCCAACCTACTCCAACTAACCTGAAAAAAATTATATAAGGTAAGGTGTCTATAACATTATACTCAATAGGATCCTCCCCAGATCCTCTCATCGAAAAGTATGGAATGCATGCTAAAGCACAGTGAACGAAAATTGAAACTAACTCATCAAATAAACAATTTTACTAAGTTCCAAGCTTCACCATTTATACCCTTACCATGTATCATATAAAATATTGTTTAATATAATAAATAATATCAAGGATAACCCACTACCACATCCCAACCGGTTTTCCGCATTTCCCCAAAATCACTTGCCCCGAGCATCGCTCTCTAAAAAGGCATGACCGTAAACACACGGACGAAGAACCACGACATGCACATTGAAAACACAACCACCACATCCACGTAACCAAAAGTAACAATGTAGTTTCTGGTATCCACCATAGCTCATATAGCATGTACCAAGCATTGAGGATTATACCCCAATACATTTCAGCCCATACACCGAGTAAGGATCCTCAATCCATCACACCCTATACATGTTACATCTATAGTTGTCCAGAGGAAACTATATCCAGAATAAATGTGGGTGAAATAACCACAATCCATTATAGACCTCTACACACATATATGGTGAAAACAAACCACAAAGCATACTAGAACTAGTTTGTTCCTTGAGAATAGATAGGGGACAAATGGTGTTGTCATCCCTATATCCTCTCACCCATAGGTTGTGGAAAGCACCCCCCATAGATCATATTCCTCGGGGTGTCAGTTTCCCTAACCAACAGGGTGATGTAGTGTACAGAAACACATGAATTACATGATATAATATACATCACAACCAAACTATGGAAAATACCTATTCTCAGAGTCAAATCCAACTAACATCTCTTAGACTCCTGGATTCCACTACTAAGACTATATATTCTATAATCAGACAAAAATTTAAAGAGTTACATTATGTTACTAATCCCTTTTTATTTGTTTCAATTTATAATATGTAATTATTTTAAAATTAAATAACTATTAAAATTTACCAAATTACATCTCATTTCCATTCCAACCAAGATTCATGTCCTCCATGCATAAACAAATCAAGTACATGGTTTCCTAGAAATGTTACCTTAGTATTGTATCCAACCAAGCTCCAACACCATTGGTTTACATCATTAATTCAATCATTTATTAAAAACATTATCACATTTCCATAATTCTAGGTATTCTAACGAAAAATTATAATCTACCAAACATAAGGGGATCAACACAGTGAGTAAATGAATGAACCATTGAGTATTTTACCCCAATATCAAGAGCATAGGCTCATCGATCCCTGAGAAGATGAACATTGAAATCAGGTGGCATACCATGCACATCTTCCCAACTTTTGGAAGGATGGTATGCAAGACCCTCTTCCTAAAGTAGCGGAGAAATTTATAAAGATAACAAACATTATATTCAACAACAACCACATTCATATCAATTGGTAATCCCATATTCAACCCATTCTATCATCTCTGATGTTCTCCCATACACCCTCATGCATAAACCGATGCATCATGCCACTCCAGGTAGTAACTACTTCCACAACCACAAGGACTCTTTGACCCAACATTCCTCAACAACCCTCCAATATTCCCTATCATAGGTTCATGTCACGTCTAGGCCTCTCCTCCCCCACAACGACAAGTCTTATATCTAGATCACAACACAAGCATCTAGAACAAACATAGAAACGGGATCTCTACCCTATATAAGGCACCCATCCTACACATACAATGAGCTCTCAGAGCTCAATAGCAAAAGGCACTTGGCCTCTGCAAGAAAGAAAGAAACTCCAGCCCTAAAATTTGTTATCTTTATCAGAAATCTGGTTCATATTCCATATTTAATTAATTGATTCATTATTAACATGTTACAACTACAGATGACCTAAATAACAGGCTATCACAAGAAATAAACAAATTAATTCAATAGTTAATTTGACATCCCTTTAACACTTTTATAAACAAGAATAAATGTGCTTCATGTTCATTAACCCACTCCATAAATCCTGAATACTCACATCACATTGATTGACATCAAATTATAATAACAACAACTCAATTATTAATCTTTCCTCATTATCTTTTCGCCAATTAATTTTCAACTAATTCCAGAATTACGTTCTTTACCAATTTCCACAAACAATATAAAAAAAGAGAAGATATCAGACTATCTAGAAAATCATGATGTAAAATGTTATCACAGTACAAAGATACAACACCGCTATGCAATTGAGAAAAATTATTTAATCCTATTAACATAATTAATTAGGTCAATTTTGTTGCAATCCTATGGAAAAATCATGATAAATCTACAATTTCACATAAATAAATTTATAATAGTTAAATCCCCTACCTAAAAAGGTCATTGAAATTCTTAGCACAAGAATAAATCAAACTAATAGATCATGACCACCTCACCCGCAACAACTGCATCCACCTGAGGATGTTGCGGCACAATGAAACCAATGAAAACCCAACAGAACTCCAATAGAAAGATGGACGTCATACATCATCACATAGAAAAGTGAAATGGGAGGAACAAGTTATAATAACCCTTAGTAACATAGTTAAATAATACTTTATGTCGAAGTTTAATCTATACAGATCGAAGGAGGGAGTTAGGGATCGTTCCTTGATGAAGGATTGCCCAAAAATTTGAAAAGAGGTTCATCGGGTTGCTTGGGGTTGAGGGAGAGCCTCTATGTCCATTTAGTTTAACAAAACCCCAGCGGCTGGAAATCACATAAAAAATAAATTGTTAGGGAATTACTTGATGTGTAATTCCCTTTCACACTGTGAAACTCTTTGTGGTCGAGATTCACTGAAATATGAATCCATGAAACACTTTATTTTATTTTTCGATCCCTGAAACATTTCACGTCATGAATCCATCTTTCATACACTAAAAACCCATTAAATAGGATGTCACATCATGTAATAATGTTTCACAATGTGTAATACCCCCCCTCCTAACTTCTAATTAACCAAAATTCACAAATATTCTTTCAATCCAACTTACAGTACGTAGTTCACCAAAAACAAGCATTGGGTCAATCCACATGGATCTGAAACCTTACATCACATACCTCTCAAAACATTCCAATTCTCAAAAATCAAAATCCAACCCGAAGAGGAAATAAAAAGGGGTCATATGAGAAGTCACCTAGAGAGATACTGCATAAGGCTCTCACTACCACAGGAGCTCGACTGCTAAACTAGATAAATAAGCACAAAACAATGAAACAACTGAAAACAACCCATATAAATTATCCCAGGGGAGATACATATCAATAAGGAGTAATACGCAATAATAAAAATGAGATATTCATCTCACACATCATCAATTGAATGAATGTCCTTCCCTGAAATAATATCTACTATTGTTCATCCTCAGACTAGCCATTAGGGGCATCAACACAGACAAATCAGTATTTCCATACCTCCACTTGAAGATCCCCCAACTATGATTCCTCCACCTGTTGTTCTAGATATGACTACACTGTCATCTATAATGGACGTCCTCTACACCAAACATCTCCCATATTGTGAAGTAATTATAAAAGTTCTTCCATTACTCTCCAGGAATCACATGGTTAATGCACTTCATCACTACACAACTTCCTTTTCAGCGAATTAGCTACAACATTTCCCTTACTATGTGTATATGAGATTTCAAAGTCATAGTCCTCCAAGAACTCTATCTAATGACACGATCCCACGTTCATGTCACTCTAGGAGAAAATGTACCACAGGGTCTTATAATTGGTGTAGACCATTAAATTCTATCCAATGAGGTAATGTATCCACAGCCTGAGGGCCAACAAAACTACTAATTTTCTGATATCATGGGTGGAATAGTTACATTTGTGGGGATGCAAATACCGAGACCCATATGAAACAACCAATATATATGGTATCAAACCACAACCTAACCCAAGAAGCAATGCATTACAGAAAACCTCAGACTAAACTCCTTATCCTGGAAGACAAATAATTGGAGCACTAACCAGCATCTCCTTCAAATACTCAAAATCTTCTTAACACTGATTAGTCCACATTCACTCCCGATCCTTTCTAGTCAATACTATTAGAGGAGTCACAACCTGATAGAAATCGACTATGAAACTCCTATAATAGCCTGTGAGACCATGAAAACATCACTCTTCTACCACTATCTGGGTGGATTCCAAATACATAACTGCCTCTGTCTTTGATGGATCCATATTTACTCCTTGTTGGGATGCAACATGCCCTAAGAAATGGACATCTCAAGCCTAAAAATCACAATTCGATAATTTCCCAAATAGCTTTTGTTGACAAAAAAATTCAAAAACGGAACACATATTCTTTGCATGATCCTCCTCAGATATGGAGTTTACAAGGATTTCTTCAATGAAGGCCACCATGAATTTATCTAGAAACTCATGGAACACTGTGTTCATCAAACTCGTGAACACTATTGGAGAATTTTTCACACAAAATATCCTTACAATGCATTCCTATCACCCATAATTAGAAAAGAAATCAGTCATTGAAATATCCTCATCCATCATCAACATATGATGATATCCTCACCCCAAATCATTTATAAAAACCAAAATTAACACTTTAGTTGGTTGAATAAATCATCAATATGTGGAAGAGGATAGTGATTCTTCACTATCACTTTGACTAAGTTATGACAATCGACATTCAACCACAAACCATCATCAACCTTCTTCACAAAAAAAACCGGTGCACCCCACGGTGACCTAGGCTGCTAAACAAAATTTCATTATGACAAACCATCGAACTATATATTTAGTTCCCGACACTCATAAGGCACCATCCTATATTAAGACATCGAGATATGAGACATTCCTAGTTGTAGCTCAATCCCAAACTTTATCTCTCATCGTGGGGTTAACGATACAACCTCTTTAGGATGAAAATCCGGGAACTCTTCTTCATCCTTGGGAAACACGGACATATGAACCTCCGAAAACTCAATGTTATCTCATCCATAAAGGATTAAAAGGAAAGAATGTGAATCCAACCCATATGAGGATCTGGCTCTCTAAAAAAGACTGATAGCTCTTCATCAGCATCGAAGAACACCACCTACCTCTTGAAGAAATCTGTGATAGTCTGAACCAAATACAACCAATACATTCCTATGATGAAATTATATGGTTCTACTTGTAATCATAATAAATATCCCCAAGATTATTGCTTACGTAGTACTGGATCACAATATCAATATACTTTAAACAATTCATCTCTACCTCCAAATGGCTTAGTCATTTCCATAGGAACTGGAGGCATATATACCTCATGTCCCAAATCATGGAAAAGGTCATGTAATATAAAGGAGTGTGTTTCTATCAAATTAAATAATTCCTTCACAAAAGTAGAAAAAAATAAAAGTGTACCTTGAATGGTGTGTGGATATTCTAGTTCTAGCAATGCAAATGGATGAATCTAACCATGACCTAATCAATGATATCCATGTCTTTGATGGAGTACACCTCCATGGTCACAATCTAATCTAAGAGGATGAGGATTATCCCAAGGATATCCCCTGCATACCCAATATAATCTCTACTGATCCAAAACAGGTGAAACCACATACTGATGCCTTGACGGGAACTTCCTTAATGGAGGAACCTGAAGTAGACCACCTAATGCACACTATCTACTCGGAAATTCAACGCTCTATATCTACTTATGAGCTTGGACTTCATAGGCAAAACAAGTTTTTGATCTCTTATCTTAGGTATGATAGTCATTTCCCCCAGAGAAATGAGATTTTAGGGGATAGGACCTACCCCCTGCGAAACGGAAGCACTTCTTCCCATAAAATCGGGCACTCTAGAAAACAACTCTCCATTATGAGGAATCCTAAAGAATCCTATCTCATGAAGATCTAGTTATAGATAACATCCTCTTGATAACCACTTCCCTCACTAGAACCTCAATATATTTCTTCAACATAATCAGGGTGACCCAGCGCTAGATCTCTGGATGAAAAGACTTATTGAAATAAATCTCTCTTGCCTCCTCATTATTAAATTGGACTGAATCATATCACAAAAGGTTCTTGAAATTGATTCCAAACTCTTACACATTTTATCTCCCCTATGAAAGCGTAAGTAGATCTTGGCGACTGGCCACCTTTGCAGTATATGAAAGAAAATAGATTCTAAACTTTTCCCAGCACTCATCCCAAGAGACTACCAACTTCTCATGATCTCTGAGGGATAATAACCACCATTGAATCAATTTTTATGTAGCAACTTCACAACCAATGATACCCAGTTCTCCTTCTGAGCACAAATCGATCTAAAAGTTATATAAACCTCCTCTAACCATTCTTCCGTGTATGCATATGAAATGGATCTTTCCTACTTCTCTAGAAATTAGTGCTAAATGTCTCGATGTTTCCACCTCCATGTTTCGTCATCGTCAACCTCTACTCTGTGTAGATCTACTAGAACTACCAGTTGAACATCATCCATTTGAACCTGATGATGATGCCGACCTAGATCCATTACTAAAAAAGGATAAAAAATTAGAGCTCCAAAACCTAGAGTATAGACTACTATTAAATTAATTAATTTTTTTTTCTTTTATTCATTTTTGGTTGACCTATTACATGGTTTACCCATTCAAACATAGCCGCAATGAAAAATGATTGATGGCTCTTTCCAAAGTATCTACCATGAAAACTAGTATCACCTTTTTTTAGTAGCCACTGGAAGCTTAAATAGTTGTGAATCAAATCATAGGGGTCCCTAAATACCTTTATCTCATCTGGTCTCTAGTGTTTACAATGCTCTTTGAACATGACCGACATTGATTCCCTACCAACCCATGCAACCTCACCTGTTCCCAACTCCAAAATCTATCCTATCCATCAACATCCCTTTGATACCACCCTCTCACAACCCCCTCCCCACATGTTTTATCCCTCCTGGGATGGAAATGTGAGAAAATAGATAATGAACCCTGATTCTCACCTCCAGTTGGACCCGAGTTAGTGACTAGTATGGAGGGTTTGGCGAACACCCAAGTGGGAAGCATTACCCTATAAGAGAAAACATGAAAAAGAGAGAGGGAATATAAACACCAACCAACTACATCTCAATGTAAACTATAAATGAAACCCAAGTACATATCTATAATGTCACTCAATGACTACAACAACTGAAAGGTAAAACTACATGTTCCAAAAGAAAGTAAAACGGTAGTGACCATTAAGTACACAATGCTCTTACAGAACCCTAAAGCTAGTAGTAACTAGCCTGATCTCCAACCAACGGAAATTTTTCTAAAAAACTGTTTAATAATGTAGGGTGAGTATAATAGTATACTCAATAGGATCCTCCCCATATCCTATTGTGTAATATTTAAAAAAGCGTTCTAAAGAATAATGAACAAAAAGTAAACCTAACTCATCACCTAAATTGGTATTCTATGTTCCAAGCCTCACCATGGATACTCTCACCGTGTATTTCATACAAGAGTATACAATAAAATAATTAATTTAAATGTTACCCAACTAGAACTTCCCCATTAGCTTTCCTCTTTTTCCCAATGTTGCAAATCCTAAGCATCTCTCTCCAAAAAGTCATGCCCGTAGACACCTTGGTGAATCACCACAACATGCACCTCATGCAACAAAAACACCATGTGCACATAACAAAAATTATCCTAGTAGTTTATAGGTGCTACCACATATTTCATATCATGTATCATACATTGGGTATTATAACTCAATCCATTATAGCCCATACATTGAGTAAAGATCCTTAGGCCATCAAAGCCTATAAATGTTACACATGTAGTAGTCCATAAGAAACTATTTCCATAATATACTTGTGTGAAATATCAACATTACCTTATACCTGTCTACCCACATATATGGGGAAAAATAACCACCATGCATACCATCACCAGTAAATACCAATAGAAGAGAGTTAGAACAATGGGGGTAGTTAGCCATCCACCCTCCCATCAGGATGATGGAAAAAACACCACCCCCTGGGCTCAGAATCCCTAGGGTGTTAGTGTCCCTAACTAAAATGGTGGGGTAGCATATAGAAACAAAAAAAATTACATGATATAATATATACCACAACAACACTATGGGAAATATATAATCTTATACTCAACTACACCTAATGTATCTCAGACTATCGATTGTCACTACTAAGACTAGATATTCTAGAAACACACAACCATTTTAAGTTATAAATTAAGTTACAAATCCCTTTATATTAGTTCCAATTTACATTAATTAATTCTTAAAACATTAATTAAGTATTAAATTATACCACTTTACATACCATGATCATTCCAACCATGATCCATGCCCTCCAGCCATAACCAAACCGAGTTCATGGGTTCTCTAAAATATTACCTCGACATTGCATCCCACCAAGATCTAACCCCATGGGTTAACATCATTTATTCAATCAATTATTAACAACATTATCACCTTTCCATAATTATAGGTATTCTAAGGAAACATTCTAAGATACCAAATAAAAGGTGCTTGACATTGTGAGTAGATGAACTACATGTCGAGTCTTATCCAGCTATACCAGGATCACATGCCTATCCATCCTTCATAATCTAAACATGGAAATAATGTTCAATACCCCATGCATCTTAGACTATTTTATATTGAGGTTTAGCAGGACTGTCTACATAAAGTAGTGGGGAAATTATTACAGATAAAAAACATTAGATTCAACAAAAAACACTTTCATATCGATGTGTAAGCCCATCTTCATCTTGTTCCATCATACATGGTATCCTCTCTAACACCCTCATGTATAAAATTATTCATATCTCCACTCTAGGCATCAACTGCTACCAAAACCACTAGTCCAATGTTCCCCCACATACCACAATAGCCCTCCAAGCTCATCCATCCTTGGATCACACCACATTTGGTCCTCCCTTCCCTCACAAACACAAGTCTAGTATCTAGAGAACATAAAAATCACCATGAACAAACCCAAAAACTATATCTTGACCCTAAACCTGGTACACAACCTTCATACACAATGAGCTCTCACGGATCCAAGGCATAAGGCACTCGACCTTTCCATGAAAGAGAGAAACTAAGGCCCTACAAGGAATTATCCTTTACACACATCCAGTTCTTATTCAATATTGAATTAACAAATTCATTATTCATGGGTTCAAAAAATGGACAACATAAACAACAGGAAATCAGAAGCTACCACCAAATTTGTTCATCCATTAATCTAACATTCCATTAATACTTTTATTAAAAATAATGAACACGCTTAAAGTTCATTAACCAACTCCATTAATCATGAATAATCACATCAATTTTATTAACATAAAATTATAACAAAAATAGTCATATTTTTATGGATGCCTATTTATCTTTAAGATAATTAATTATTAATTAATTATAGATTTATGTTCTTTACCAATTTCCTTCAAGAAAAACTAAAAAAGATATAGTAGGTGTCACACTATCTAGAAAATCAATAGGAAAATTTTTATCATGTTACAAAGCAACAACATCACTACATGACCGATGCCAATTCTTTAATCGAGATCATGTATTTAATTAGAGAAATTTCATTATGATCCGAGGGGTTAAAACATGATAATTATACAATTGGATGTATGTAAAAAAAGATGCATCAAATCCCCTACCTCAAAATTTCATTGGTGTTATTCAAAAAAGAATGGATCAATGCTATAGATCACGTTTACCTCTCCCGCAACAACTGCATCCACCCGAGGAAATCATGGAATAACCGCACTGACCAACAGCCAATAAAACCCCAATTAAAACATAGTGATCATGCACCATCACATAAAAAAGAGAAACAAGGGTAAACTGATCAATGAAACCTCAATAATGGATGTATATTATACCTTATATCAAAGATGAATCCCTACAGATCATAGTAAGGATCTAGGGATCATTCCTTGGTAATGGAATCCCAAAAATGTTGAATAGGGGGGGTCGTGTCACCTAGGTTTGAGGAAGAGATTCTACAGACATAGGTTTTGACAAAAACTGAGTAGCATGGAAACACGTAAAACATATAGAATCAGAGAATTACATGACGTGTAATTCCATTTCACGTCGTGTAATTCCTCGAGGCCGAGTTCCACTAAAACAATTGTTACCTCAATACTTTATTTTATTTTTCTAAACCTGAATCATTTCACGATATGAGAGAAACCTGTGAAAATGGATGTCACATCATGTGATATAGTTACACGGTCTGTAATCCAGCCTACCCGACTTCTACTTAACCGAACATCTCCAAACTTTGTCTGAACCACCTTTGAGAAAATCATTCGTCAAAAACACACAAAGGATTGATCCACGCATATACAGACCCTCACATAAATTATGGGTATATTTATAAAATTTTCACTTAAAGTGATGTTTATTTTCATATAAAATATTATAATATTTTTGTAAAAATGAATCCAAAAGGTTCATTGGGTTTTTATGTGATCCAATAATTCTATTTGATGTCATAATAGTTAGATAGATAAAATTGTTTCAGGGTTATTGGTAGTATACCCTAAACTGTAAATATTTTGTTTTTAACACTGGATCAAGGAGTGAGGGTTCATAGCGTTTATAGATGGTCTATATTTAATCTCACACATGTCTGTATTTAAACTTATACAAACAATGTTATTCATATATGAGTGACATATTAATCTCATGAGAGGGGTATATGAATATAATGTAGGCCACATATAAAAAGATTAATCACATCAAAAACATAGATAATATGACACGAGTACATATTTCATATGATGAAACCATTATTTTTAATCTAATATGAACTTCTTTCAATGAGGGGATAAACTGAATTTAAAAAATAGTTGTTTTATTCATATTTGGTGATTCTAATATGGATTATTTTTTTTCCTATATTATACATTGTTATTCCTATGTGATCTATAACACACCATATGATTCTTATATAACTTTTCACTATCTAGTATATCTTTATGTTATGTTTAAATATGTGTGTTTCTCTTTATAGAGCCATAATACAAAAATTACAATGTGGGTTGAATTTCTCATAGATTTATTCCTAAATATGTCATATAATATTTTTCTAATTTACCGTACATATTTTGAAGATCAATTTTGTGATTCTTAAAAAAACTATTAAATAATATTTTTCTTATCATGTGGATTCTAACATCCTCATCTCACATAAACTATTCATAGATAGCATGAAATTATATATATTCCATTATGATGCAATTTTATTCCAATGCAGGTTTAGATTATTTGAATTTATTTTCATATTTTCCAAAGAATTATCGGAATCATCTAAAACCATTAAAATATTATGATAATAGAAAAATGAATAAAATTAAAAAACGATTAATGGTAAACATAATAAATAAATTTATTTTATTCATTGTTAATATTTTTGCCAAAATAGAGAAGAATACTATTTGGTTTTATAATATCATTGTACTAATGTAAATGAGTAGATAAAAATAGTATTTACATAAGAAAATTATTATCTTAAATGTATTATAATGAGTAATATGATAAGTTTTTAGGGTTTTAAAATAATATAAAATTTGTGTTTCATGGATTGGAAGGAGATAAGGGTGAAGAGAGTTAAGACAATGACTCAAATAATTATTTACTGTAAAAATATTATAAAATTAAAATAGTAATTTATTTTATAATCTATTAAATAAAAATATGAATGAAAATAGGGTAGGGAACTCATACCCGTTTTTTTATTCATGTCATTTTGTGTTTAGTTTATATTTAATATTTATTTACAAAAATACCATTATTTTTTTTATGAGTGGGCTTTTTCTCTATAATATTCTATAAATATTTGTTTTGTTTACTATTGAAATTCATCTCATATTTTATTCCCTAATAATCATATTCACATCCATTATCTATTTGCTCACATGATCGAGTTCTAATATTTCTTTCAAAGGAATTATAAAACACCACAGAAATATTAATTCATTATTGATTTAATTATATTTAAAATATATAATGTTATGAAATAGTTTTATAAACATTTTCATTTTAGTTTAATCATAATTAAATAATATTTTCTAATATATTTTTTAATGATTAAAAAACTATAATAATTAATGTTTTTATTAAATTTAATATATTAATAAAAAATATATTTAGAATTTTATATAACTGAATAAATTCTTAAAAATGAATTGAAATTAAAATAATAAATCTGATAATTCATTGTTTTTAGATAAAAAATAAATATAAATATTTGAATTATATAATAGAAATGAAAATGTTTAAAAATCATTGTTTATTTTTATTTTTAATGACGATTGAAATTATTAACATTATTAATTTTCAAATTTGAAAATTATAAATATTTTATACAAATTTTGATAACATTGTTTTTAAGATTTTAACAAATTTTTAATCACATTTATAACTATTTGAAATTTTAAATATATAATTTTAAATTTATATATGTTTCAATTTATAAATGAAAAATTAATTAAAAATGAAAACGAGATAAAACATTAATGAAACGAATTGAAAACAAGAAAGGTTGGATGAAAAATTGATATGGGAATAGGGTTAGGATTTTTTGGATTTAAATGAACTGAAGACTTGAGTGAGGTTGAGTACTATTTATTTTTTAGGAGAAAATGATGAAGTTAATGTAGGTTTTAGATCAAGGCTTTGATGTCAGAAATTAGATGAAGACTATGGTCGAAGGAACGAGCTAGGTGAGTGAGTTATAGTGAAATGGTTATGATGAGATCAGTTAAAGGTTTTCATCTTTAGATGCATGGTTGATGGAGACTAAGGGGACTGGATCCAAATCTGAGTGAGATGGGACTAGTGAGGGTGGATCAAGTGTTATCTTTGGATATTCAATCTACTATCAAGTTTTTGATCATGGATGATGACTTTGTTGTCATCTTCTTCATGTAATTGTTTTATAAATCTATACTATATTATTTTTTTTATGTTTGATTCTTATATATCCTCATTATATTGATTATTTTGATAAACTCTTCTCCTACCATCATTTTCATGTTTGTGCATTTTTGTAATGCATTAAATGTATTGAAAAAAAAATCATCCACCTTCATCCTAGATTTTCTTTTGTGCATATTATTTTTTAAGTCATTTTCGAATTAGTTTTTTTACCTTGCAAATCTGAGTTTGAGGAAAAAAAATTAATATTTTTTCCTTGTATATATGAAATTATTTTAGTTTGATATTCCTTTTTCTAAATGGATCCATGATACTGGAATTTAATTTTGAGACGATTTGAATATAATTTTATTTGTTATTCCTATTATATATAAATCACCTTTCCTCAATTGTTTTCATCCAAAACATTGTTCAATCTGTGTATAAGTCTAACGGGGGAAAAAATTCTTAAACATGGCATACTAAAATTAAATTTGATTTATGTGTTTTCTATTCGAAGAGAATGTGAGTTTGAAATAACGTGTTGTGCCAACACCAATAGGTTGAATTATTCTGAAACTACCATGTTACCGATGCTATTGCTTTACATCTCTCTTTATTTTATATATTATTTTTGTTAAAAATATATTATGTGTTTAATTTTTGTTACGGGAATGATTATTTATTTGTTTTTGGGAAATCTATATTTATTAAGAAAATAATTATATTTTTTTTTTGAGTTTTCAAAAGTAACATATTTTTCTTCTTTGTTTTCCATTTATGTTTGTTAATTACTAAATTCATGGTATTATTTATTTATTTCTGTTTATGATAAATTTTTTATACATAGGTGGGTTTTTTGTTATTTATATTTATATTATCAAAATACTACTTCATAATTTTGATGAGAAAATCAATTGTATATATGTTAATATTAAAAAACCTTTTTTGTTAAAGGAATTTATTTAAAACAAATTTGTAAATTTTTTATAGAAAATCAATTCTATGATATATATTTTGGTTTGGAAAATGTTAATTTTCAAATATTTATTTATCTAAAATTTTATTTCCATAAAGGAGATTTATTTTATTTATATTTTATTTTAGTTATTTATAGTTTTAAAAATTAAAATAATCACGTCCTGTGTGGGAAGTTGATAAAAAAATATGTCATTCTTTTATAAGATATAGTCGTCATCATGGGCCATGACATTCCAAACATGCACTTGTGTTTATTATTAATATATATGTGTGATGTATTTTCATGTCTTATGAATAAAACATTCTTTTTTAGAAATTAATATTTGAGATTATTTTCGTTAATGGAAAAATGGATAAAAATTACTCATACCATATAAATAAAAGTTGACATGAGATTTGATTATATCGAATCTAGCTGATGTGTTCATGTGAATGTATATATATATATATGTGTGTGTGTGTATTAACAATGTTTTCATGATTTTAAAGGAGAAACTCCATTGGAAAATGTAAGTGTGTTTATATATATATATAAAGTAAAATTAAATAGTTTTTTCAGAAAATCTATCACTTGAATGTTGTAAAGATGGTAGGAAATTTAGGAGTGAAACCATCCCTTGAAAAATGGGTAATCACAAGAAAGCCTTTATTGTTACATGTTTCACCAGTATTTTGTTTTCAGAATTCTTGTGTTTAGTTTTTCAGAAATATCACAGGATTATTTTCAATGCATGTTCTCAAGAATAATTATTTTCAAGATTTTGGGATATATTCCAAATGTAAATATTTTCAATATTATTTGAAAAATAATTTTGGAAAGAATTTTTATGGTATTGTCAAAATCATTTCAGAATCATTTTTCAAGGGTTTTTTTACAAAAAAGATTTCCTAGAATGGTATTAAAATGATTTTCAAACCCCTTATTGGGAAATTTAATTATAATCCTACAATTTTAACTATTTTTTAATTGTTTCATAAAAGTTTAAATTCAGATTTCATCATTTTTGGAGTTAGTGCAAACGAAAGCGTAGTAGGAATTTGTTTCATATTTTTCATCTCTGATAAATTTATGGTGTTGTCTAATCCTACATAACCAAGGTAGGTAAAAGGTCCTCTAATGTATAAATCACTTTGTACTTTTCAATTATCTTCAATAAAAAAATACATAGCATATTTTTAGTACTGAATCTGGAATCACAGGATCGGTGCATTATAAATGGCATCCGAGGGACATTCAAGACAACTTTAGAGATTAGATGTTGTCTTTTAGGAAAATAAAATATACACATTAAAATTCTATTTAGATACTTACTTCCCCTTAGAAATTCATATTTACCTTAATTCTAAAGATGGAAATTCAAAATTTTCACAAGTTCGACAAAAGAATCATGAGGACCCAATCCACTTAATGGGGGAGTGTACCATCCATTAAATGTTATATAATTATTGAATGACTTATATTTTAAAAAAATTAATTTTTTGATATATTTTTACAAAACCTTGTGTTTTCATTTAATAAAATTGAAATAATATTTTATAATATATTGTTTTAATAAATAAAAAATTATAATAATTAAAGAAAATATTTAATGATATATAAGATAATAAATTGTGTTTTGAATTTTATAGAAATAAATTCATTTTTATAAAGGAAATTAAATTAAAATAGTATATTTGAGAATTCATTTTTCTAATTCCTTAAATAAATATAACATTTAAAACTATATAATAAAAAAATAGAATTATTTAAAAAGCATTGTAACTATTTAGTTTCAATGAAATTTAAAATTATTAAAATTATTACTTTTTAAATTTCAAAATTATAAATATTTTGTACAAATTAAGATAAAATTGTTTTTATAGTTTCAAAAAATTATTAATTTGATTTATTAAATTATGACATTTCAAATATATAATAAAAATATATATATGTTTTACTTTATAAATTACAAATGAATTAAAAAAGAAAATGATACATAGAAATGAAAGAAAAGGAAAGAAATCGAGACACTATCAAATGAAAATAGGATAAGGGAATAGGGTTAATATTTTTGAGGATCAGATTAACTGAAGGACTAAGTGAGGTTGACCACCATTTCTTCTTCTATAGATAAGGATGAAGTCGAAGTCTGTTCTAGATGAAGGATTCAATGTAAGAAATCAGATACAGGATGAGGTCGAAGGCACAAGCTGGGCATGTGAGTTGTAGTCTAATTGTGAGAACAAGTTTGTTTAGGGTTTTCATCATAAGATGCAAGGTTGATGTTGAGTAGGGATACTTGATCTAGACCTGAGTTATATTGAACTAGTGAGGGTGGATCAAGTGTTGTCATAAGTTATTGGAGGAACAATTAGAGTTCTGATCATGGCTGATGAAGTTTTTATCATCTTATTCAGGTAAGTTTTTTTAAATCTATAGTGTATTATATTTTTAAGTCTGAATAATATTTGATTTCAGTATATTCATTTAATTTCCAAACCTCGTCTCCATATTTCATTTTCATTTATATGCATTTTTTAATGTGTTCAATGTATCAAACCATTTTATCAACCACTTTCGTCCTAGATTTTCCATTGAGTATATCATTTTTTCATAAGTTGTTTTCAAATTGATTTGATGTTATGTGAAAATATGAGTTTGAGTAAAAAAATATTTACTTTATTTCTCTTATCTATATTTAATTAATTCAGTTTGATTTTAAATTTGTGTTTGAGATGGATCCATGATACTTTTATTTAATTTCTGGACAATTTGAATTTATATTGAACCATTATTCATGTTAATTATAATGTATCTTGACTCTACAGTTTTCCTCCAAAAATAACTACAATTAGTGAAAAATTCAATCAAGTAAGAAGCTTTGTTAAACATGTAATACTACAAGTGAATTTTATTTCTGTGTTTTATGTGTTGAGAGAATATGATTATGAGAGACAGTGTTATGCCAACTGCAATGGGAATAAGTATTCTACAACTACCATGTAAGGGACGCTATTGATTAACCTCTCTATTTATTTTGTATATTATTTATTTCATAAATATGTTATAATTCCAATTTTTTAAGGGAATGTTTAATTATTTGTTTTTTAAATTCTATATTTCTTGAGAAAATAATTGGAATTATGTTTTCTCGTTTTATGTAAGGATTATATTTATATTCATTTTTTTTAAATTATCTTCCTTAATTCATGAATAAGTGATATTATTTAGTTATTTTCATTGAAGAAAAATTTGATTTCCGTGTAAGTGGATATTTTTCTTAGAATTCAAACTGACAAAATTTTATTTCCTAATTTTCAAGAAAAATATTTTATCTCTGTTAATGTTAAAATGCCATTTTTTGGTTTATGAATTTACATAAAACAGATATTTTTATTTTTTTATATAAAATAAATTTAATGATATATATTTTTTAAGTAAAATATTTATTATTATAATACTTATAAATCTGAAATTTTATTTCCATAATAGATTTTTATTTTATTTTTATGTTATGCTAGATATTTATTGTTTTAAATAATTTATATAACAATGCCTAGTGTGAAAAGTTTATATAAAATCATGGAAGTCATTTGTAAGATATTTCCATAATCTAAGCTCACAACATTTTAAACATACACTTGTATTTATTATTAAGATATATGGATTTTTTATATGGATTTTTTGTAAATAAAACATTCTTTTATAGAAATTAATTTTAATGAACATTATATTTAATGGAAAATATGGATAACTATTACTCATATCATATAATGACAAGTCGATGTGTGATAGATTATTTTGAATCCAGCTGATGTGATCCTATGAATGTTTATATATATAAATTTATTAAAAAAAATCATGATTATTAAGTAGAAACTTTATAAAATATATATATATATATATAAAGTAAGAATAAATTATTTTTCGTAATAATTCAGCACTTTAATTTTGTAAATATGGTTGGGAATTGGGTATTGAACACATCCATCAAAAAATTGTAGTCCCAAGATATCCTTCGATGGTATAATTTTTTCCTTCATTTTGTTTTGATAAAGCTTGTCTTTATCATTTTGTGAATATCACTTTATTATTTTCAATACAAGTTTTAGAGTATAATTACTTTCAAAATGTTGTTATATTTTCTAGACACAACTAAATTTCAATATTATTTTCAAAGGTATTTATGAAATTATTTTTATGGTATTATCAAAGGAATTTAAAAATCATTTCTCTAGAATTATTTTCCAGGAAAGATTTACTAGAAAGGTATTTCAATGATGTTAAAACCCATTATTGGGAATCTAAATGAACATGGTATTATTTTAAATATTTTTCAAAGGCATTAGAGAATTTCAAATTTAGATGTCATCTTTTTCAGAGTTAGCACATGCGGAATAATAGTAAGAATAGGTTTTATTTTCATTCAACTCTGATAAATGTAGGGTTTTGTCTAATCCACCAGATCCAAATTTGGTAAAATGTCCCCTAGTGTATAAATCATTGTGTATTTTGTAGTTATATTTTATAAAAAAATAAATTGAATTTTTTTAGCACCGAATTTGGATACACAGGATTGCAGCGTAATAAAATCCTTTGGTGATGATTTGACTATGAGAATCATGTATGTTTTTATATTTATTTATTTTCATTATATTATTACACTACCTCTTCTTGAAAGTTGTTTCTAATTTTCATAATCTAGAATTAACATCAATTTAAATCTGAATAAAATTATAATAATTAAATATATGATTTTATTAATAATTTATATTTTTAGTACATTCACTTTAGAGATATTTTAACCGGCTATTTGAATGATGTTATACACTATTTCTAATAAAATTTCACGAATACTGAATATTTAGGGCATATGAATTTTATTATTCTATATTTTTTAATGAAATATATATGTGATAATGAGGATATTAAATGTAAATAGTTAAATTATTATTGAACACCATTACTTATAGATCATATAAAACCATAAAATCAATGGTGTTTGATCAAAAAAATTATAAAAAATCTATTTTGGAACCATATACTAAACACACTCAAAAAAATCAGGAATTTTAATATAATCCAAAAAATTAGTAAAAAATGATGAAAAATGAAAATTAATTGTAAACATGAAAAATGGTTCCAAAATAAGAACTTAATTTATATTTCTTACTATCTAGGATGTAAAGATCATACTAATCAAATCAAGACTCGATGTGAAGTATTTTTATTTAAAACATTTGATTTGAGTTTTAAATTATTTGTCTTAAAAATCTATGTATTTTACTTCTCTTCTAATTTATCCCAATCAATGTTTGATGCTTTCCCTTCATTTTACCTTTATTATAAAATTGGTTAAATTTTTCTATTAATGTAATTTTAATTTTAGGGGTTATCTAAAAAATACTTACATCTTTGGGATGAGATTTACTTTTCTATGATTTTTTAGTGAAATGAAAAAATTTATGTTTTTTAATAATGTAATTGTTCTTGAATGTTATAGATAATGATATGTGATATAAAGATATATCCTCCCAATACATTGGGTAATTATTTATTATTTAGAGAAATTATTTTTTAATTAATAAGGTACTCCATTATGGGATATTGGAATTAAGTGGTGGAGTTATTCCATTAAATGTGTGATTGAATGGGGGATAAACAATATAATTTCCCAAGAAACAGTCATCAATCAATTATTATTTCCTATTATCACTAGTGTAAATATTTTTATTTCATGACAAAATAAGATAATTTCATGATAAAATTGATATTTATGATCCTTTAATGAGTAAAATATTATATTTCAATGAAAATTATTTTCATCAGTTCTCCTTTTTTTAGATAATTTTTATAAACACTTTATTTCCTTAATTATTATATTTAGAGATTTTTTTATAAAATTTTTGGCCAAATAAGTATATTTCGAATATGATTTAATTTTTATGATCTTTTAAAATCTAAAATTATTTTATTTAAAATAAAATAATTTCATAGGTTTTCATATATTTCAATGGATTAAGAGGTTTTCTTTTTTATTTGATAATCCTTCTTGGTAATTTTATATCCATATAATATTTTCAAATGATTTATACATGTTATTAGATGTAGTAGGAATGATTATAAATTCATTTTTTCAATTATGAAATTTTATTATTGAATTAATAAGGTGAAACCATTTAGGGACATGTGGATTCAAGTAAGATTAGAAAAAGTTTATTCTATTTTTAGGAACATACATGATTATGGTACATAAATTAAATTATTATATTGTTTTTTATTTTATTTCAATGTGATAAATATTATTTCAACGATATAGATTGAGTTAATTTTCTATGAATATATAGTATTATTATGGTTTTACTTCGAGATGTTTCAGGTCAATTTGAAAAATATTAGTATATTTTGGTAGAATATAATATTAAGCTTTATATTGATTTGTCCATGATTTTATGAGTGATTAATGGTGTTCAGGGATAATAGTGAAGTTTATTTCAATGAATATGTGATCATGTTTTTATAACTTTTTGGATTGAAATTTATTCACGAATATTTTTGATAATATAATAAGATTAATTACATTTGGGAATTAAAGGAATAAAATTACTTGGTGTGAGATTATGCTGTTATTATTTACATTTAATTTTTTAATGGTTAATGTATTGTAGAATTACTTTTTCATATGATGGTTTCTTATTATTTTATTTTTTAATTATCTTTAATAAACATTTTTGTTTCAATTGAATGATGGATATAGGGAGTAGAAATAATGCATAGTTAGGAACATTTTAGAAGCCTTTTGGGATTATAGTTTTATTTATTGAACCCCATGTATATATTTTTTAAGATTAATTAGTTGTATTCTTACATTTTCATTGATAATTAATATTTTAATTATGTTTCCTCAAAAAATTAATATTCATTTATCATGATATAAGTATGAAAATATCACACAACATTCAAATCCCTCCCATATTATTTTCTTACAAAAATTATTTAAAAATATTTTCGCTGTTATTTCAATACATTTTCCAAAATATACGTCCCCTAAAAACAATAATAGTATATACCAAACATGTCTTTTATATCTCAAAATTTTCATGGATAATTAATTGAATATGATCAAATTTTAAAATATCATCTTTTTAATCTCCCTCAACATGGAATGTTTCATCATGTTATTTTAAAAATATTCATATTATCACAAGATTATGATATACATAATAATTTTGAGGAATATACTATTCATGGATATACTTTAGAAGATTATATGTACTGGGCATTAAAAAATTTATTTTGTTGAAATATTTTTGGATTCTGTAAAATGAACCAAATTTTGAAAATATTAAATCTAATTTTAACTAGTTTTTTTATAACAAACAAGGTCATTTGGATGTTTTAAAATTATATATCTGAAATGACAGTTTTCTAAAATTTCTTCATTATTTCCAGCAACTTGGGAAGAATTATAACAATTTTATCTAGAAAAAATGATTCGAGGAGTTTGAAAGGTTTTAATGTATTGTGTCACCTCATTAACATTTTCTCTTTAATAAGTAGGATATAATGAGAAATTATAGATTCTGATGAAATAATGGATTGTTTTTATATTTTGAAATTAAAAGTACTATTAGATGATGATTGATAGGATAATATCTTAATGTATGATGGAAGAATACTAGAATAAGACACTAAATCATATATATATATATATATGATTAAGGATTCATATGGTTAAAGAGACTATATAAAATTTACCGATTTATGATGTAATGATAATTTTATTTTTTGTTAAGGAGTAAAAATTATGATGAAACGGTTTAATTAAATAGTGGGGAATATAACAACATGTTTCATAGAAATAAATATATCTCCATATTAATTATGTTTATTCATTAAATTATTGTAGAAATTATGGTATTATGTCAAATAAAAAAATATTCTCACACTAAAATAACATTACACATCATTGAATAATACACTCCATAAGACTGATACAAGTACAATGAGACAACAAAAAAAATTTATACAATATAATTTAATGGTTGTAATAAGAATCATTCCCCCCGTGAAAATTGTCCCAAAATTATAATTATTGAAAAAGGAAACAATTTGAAATATTGAATAAATTTTATGGTTGAAATGATATAATATAATGTGTGGCCATTTTTAGGAAAATATGATCATTGGGAAACATAACTATTCAAGGCAGTTATTATCTATCCATTGAAGTATCTGTTGGATGTATATGTTATGTGAACCTTAAAAAGTAATAGATACAATATTATTATTAGTTTTTAATATATTAGCTTTATGTTTTCATAATATCTATGTAATTAATTTATTCCAAAAATACCTATTTTTGAAGTATATTTATTTATTTATTTCATGTAATTTTAACAAGAATATATTATTTTAAAAATAATCATGCTTACCTTGAAGAAGACGTTTGTTGAAAGGTTAAATATATTTTATGTAAATACCTTAAACCTAGTAGCCTAGAGTCAGTGGATAATTTATTATACTAGGTACATGCTATAACATCTCAAATAACAGAATAGTTTAACTTTTTTTGACAAATAATTACATAATTAAATATTACACCACAACATGAAATAAAGTACGAAATATTTACTCTATTAGAAACACCCCTAATCGCCTAAATTTACCCCACATATCAACCATAATATATAACATGGCATCCTGGGAAAATAAAAACATAAGAGATGGGTGAGATTAGATGATTAGTAAGGGTAGGCATACAATATAATATATTAGGAATAAATATGTATAAATTTTATGGAAATTTTTTTAACTAAAACATAATCAATTTAATGATAATATTGAGCCCAATAAGGAAATAATAAATGAAAATAAAATAATTTCATGTAAATAATCATATGGATATTCTACTAATTGAATAGTAACATGGACTTTCAATAACTATTCTCATAATGACGTAAGAGATAATGTAGGACATCATGAACATACCTTCAAGGATTCATCCAATATACCATTCATAAATGTGTAAGCCCTCGTCCAATACCCAAAATATTTTGTCTCAGGTTACCTACGTAAGAATCGAGGGGCTATATTAGGATCCACCAATCAATTACTATGTCCAATTCATTCCTCATATGTAAAGGGTGAGACATAAACAACACAAACACAATTGTTTTCAAAATGTGAAAATGTTAACCATAAACCATGAATGGTATCATTGTAGCACATCCATAGTATTACTAATCATAAATCCTTAAATAAAATAAGGTAGATTGTATCATAAGATATTAAACTCAATCAAACATAATATCTAGTTAATTATGTAGACATATATGGAAATAATCTAATAAAATAATTGATAATTTTGTGAGATAAATAATCATTTTAACGTTGAAATCGTTTATTTAAAATGCCCTAAAATATTAAAAGAAACAAATTTCAATGAAAATAATCATGAATACATGTAAATAAATCTTAAATAAATTAACTTGTTGTGATAGAGTAAAAATCCTCTCATTCTATATTTTTTTAATAAAAATTCCTTCTATATTTGTATCGAAAAAGTCATAAAGTACCTTGTTGGGAAAAAAACAAATAAATAGCTCTCAAACCACTTTAGAAAAATTTGAACATGTAAAAACTATTTTATGTTTTCTTAAAATAACAGTAAAAAACATTTTTAAAACATTTTTAAAAAACATGGACATTAATGAAAAAAATTTCCTGGTGAAGACTTAGACATAAACAATCCTAAATAATAATGAGATTGTAAAATAACCCTTACCTTCAATATTCAATTAGAACAATATGATTCAACCATATGTTTAATGGAATAAATTATTTAATTAAATTAAAAAATAAAATTTTCCATATTTATTATATCATATATGATCTTCTTATATCATTTTGTTAATAATATTTTCTTATTACCCTTGTTTTGGGTGTTAACTACTTCATTTTCCTATTCATGTTTTGTTCTGTGTGATGTTTTTCTTATGAATTGTATATATTTCAATACTATACATAATTATATTATGTTAATATATATAATATTTACTCATTATATATGTTTTTATAATTATTCATTACTAGTTATCATAGAAAATGGATGACATTGTGTGGTGGAGATAGTAAGCTGTATGAATGAAAGAGCGGCAGTATCAGTACCTTAATGGTGAAAGGGTAATTAATTGGAAGGTATATTAATTATAAATATTCAATTTCACATTATAAGTACTATATATATCCATTATTTCCATAAGTATACACATTTTAGAAAAAAGGTGGTGAAAAACAAATTTCACCCCGGCGTGGAGACTGTTAGTCATACGTACACACGCGCGATGAAGTTATTTTTAATATGATGGATAAATCATTGAATATTATTATTAAATAATTTTAATAACATATAATTTTATATATTATATAATATTTATTAATTTATCATGGAAAAACACATTAATATGAAGTAAATGAAAAATGATGCTCAATGAGTTGGTAAAAACAATTTCCTCTTCTTTGGAAGACTCTCTTTAGGTCTCTTCCTTAGGGATCTAGGGTTTGTTATTTCGGATATCCTAGAACTAAATAAAATTTCTTAGGTTGTTTTAAGGATAAATGTGTAGGTTTATGTTGATATAGAAGGCTCAATGTTGTGTCCAGAAGTTAGGTAGGAGGAGCCCATTAATAATTGACGTGAGGGCACTTTGGGAAACTCTTTATATATTAAATTTATATTAATTAATTTTCAACTTAAACTGAATCCAAAATGAGTTATTTAAAATATTCAACAATTATGGGTCTAAATAATCTTAGAAAATAATTTTTAGATATAATTAGGTCTCATTATTAACCAAATCATTTTCTTTTAGCCCTTATTTAAACCCTTTAACTCTTACCAAGGCAACATATGGTTTTACTCTTTGATGGCTAATATATTAACCATAAAATTCCAAATTAACCATAAATTACTCATATATTACTTCTTTATATGTATCGCAATAATTTAGAATAATATTATCTTTTTATGATTTTTATATCATTTAATAAAATATAATTTATTTTCATATAACATTTATGATTACGTTGAAACTATTCATTACATCGATTAATAAGAAAATAAACCAACATCTCTTCAAAAAAGAAATACCATAATATCACTAACAATTTATAGTTATAATTAAAAAAACTGTGACATTAACTATATCATATTATATTTATTGTAATATTTATAATATCATGTATTTAATATTTCCATTTTTTAAATAATTACCTCATCATCATTTTTTAAGACATTTTGGTAAATATTAATTTCATAAAAATTAATATTAAATTATCATGATTAACATAAATATTGCTTATTTCATATGACTATTTATAGTCTAATATATCTTCAAATTCACTACATATAAAAAATACAATACTTATTAAGAAAATTTGTATGACATGTTTGAATTTTCATAAGATAAAACACTATAAAGGATTAAGGTTATCCTAGTGGTTCCGAGATGCCATAAAATTTTATTATTTATAATTTTTGTTGATAATAAATCATAAAATAAAATTACTAAAAGTATTATGGTATTTTTCTAATATTTATAATATTATTTTGTACTCGTAATTACATGATTTACCCTTAATCGTTGTAATTAAAATAAATATTTTCAATATTCATATTTTTTAAAAAAATAGACCCATTGAATATATTTGGCCTTCTAATATCAAATATTTAATTCAATATTAAAAATTCAAAACAAATAATTTTCTAAAATTAATTAAAAATTATCTGATTGTCAGAACAAGAAAATGAGTTTTTAAAGTGAAAATGTTCAAAAGATTAAAATGTTTTTATATCCATGTTAAATGTAAAATTGGTTCAAATGAACAAATTTGGATTGAATGGTTAAAAAATTATCAAACAATATATTAAAATCAATTATAATAGAATTTATGGTTATAATTTATTCAGATGAATTTTTTTTTGCAATTAAAAATGAAAATTTCATCCCCATTCATCAAAACATGAAACTTATTAAAAAAAAATCAAATGAAATTTTTACACACCATAATAAAATAATAAGTTTTTTTTGTCACATAAAATTTATAAAAGTATCAAAAAACAGATTTATAATATGTTATCCTTAAGGGTGTAAAAATTCCATTATAAAAAATATATTTTTAATGCATAAAATTTTATTTATTCTTATCATATGCATATAAAATATATTCGATGAATTTTATTTTTTTATTAAATATATAAATTTTATAATTTGGTTAATACTATTCAGTTCTTCTATTTTTATGGACTTTTTATTACAGTAAAAAAATCGGGGTGCATTTGAACTCAATGTTGTGTGAAACACAGACTTTGAAATTTATTTATAAAAATGTTCCATAATATCTTAGGGCACTACATTCATCCTATATTCAAAAAATATCATCCCCTAAATTTCAATAATATCATCTCATAATGTGATTTGGGATGTTCTTCATCTTAATATCCTCAGGTTCTCCCATTACCTCTTCTATTTTATGATGTTTACATAATACCTTTACCTTCCAAGTCATATGATTCCCCAAAACTTTTTCTGTAGTATCCAGAATCTATATAGGATCTTAATTGTATGATAGATCAGGTTTTAGTTTTATTTATTCATAGGTGTGAACATCCATTAGGTCTGACATGTAGTTAAACAATGATATGTTGAACACATCATGAACTTTGGATAGACATAGTTGAATTGCTAAATAAATAAGCAAGAGTTCCAATTTTGTTCAAAAATTTCAAAATGTTTTATGTTCTTGGGGATTAGATTTCCTTTCATTCTGAATCTTATAACATGTTTATATGGAGATACATTTCAGAAAACATGATCTCTGACTTTAAATTTCAAATTTTCTCCTCTGGTTATCTTCATATCCTTTTTCCATTTTTGATCTACAATGATATGGGTATGTATTGTCTATTCCTTTTCCATTGTTTATTTGAAAAGTTAAAATCCTACATGTTTGATTTTACAAAATTCATCCAAAAAAATTAGTGTACTACATATCTCTCCATGTAACTCAATATACATCACCATTTGAATACATGAATGGAAGAAAATGTTTTATGAAAATTCTCCCAAAAGTAAATACTGACCCCACATACCATGAAAGTAAATAGATCTTTATCTAAACATATATTATAATTTTTAAATTGTATAATCAAATTTTTAATCAATTTGATGATAGTGAGTGGTGCTCAAATAAATCCTAGTATTTAGATCCTTCTAAATACATGTGCAAAATTCTGTTCTAAAACAGGGATCCTGAGCAGAAAAAATTTATAGTGGGGAACCATGAAGTTATAAAATTTCATATAAGTACAAAGAGGGGTAGTACTCCTCAGGAAACAGCAACTAGAAGCAAGGCCATGAGGGTGTTAACACATCATTCATCGATGTAATAGGGCTCCACCAACACCCATATGGTCTATGGAAAAGGCCAGCTACCAGTAAAACCACCTGATCTATTGAGGTTTGAATAGTCATGAAGATATAGACCATCGAATCTAGCCACTCCTTTTCTACTTAAGGATCTGACTCACCATGGATCCTTGGTTATGATTGATGCTGGAACTCATAGAGAATGTTAGGCCTCAATAAGTTCTCAGTATACTCTGTTGGAATGATCTTCTCCTCAGTAGGGGGAGGTGTTATTACCTATCCTCCATGTGGAGGAGGATCACAATATGGACCCTGAACTAAGGCTTCATCGCTCATAGGTTCATCATCAAAAAATAGAGTTTTTATCCTGGATGGTTTTCATCATGAAGGCATCCTAAAATTTATCAAGGCGTAGAACAGTTAGATGAGACCATATATGTATACATATATGAACAATAATGGAGATATGACTCAAGAATGACAGTCAAAGACACAATCTAATATGATTCATGTACCATTGATTTCTGAAACAATTATCGGCATATCAGTCCGACAATTAGGTGGTAAAGTTCCTAGTAAATGGATACGTCAGCCTCTACACTATCTCTAGACTTCCTGGCCGGAGATCCATAGTCAGGACACTTTGACATTGTTTCCCTCTACCCAATACATCCTCATAATGGGACATGACTAAATAATATCCCAAGGAATGAACTTTCCTTAATACCAATGTTTCATACCCATCCCATGACATGGATCGATCCGTAACTACCCAAATACCGCCTCCATAGTCCAGGGGTGGTGATAAGTATCAAAGGAATAACTAAATCAGGTAGGAATTTTCTTGTGTTCCAATATGCACCCAAACAGTCAACTCAATGAAAAAGTAAAGAGGGAAAGAACAAAAGATTGAACACTACTATAAAATAACCCAATCATTCATGCACCTCTAGATTGGTAAAATGTAAGGTAGTTTAAATATAAATTTAAAGGATAGAAATACTTTCCCAACCATAAATATTTCCCAACATGATTTGAAACATGAAAGAGTAAATTGATGAGAGAGCCTATCCCCTGAATCCAAAACTACGACCACTGTACGCAGTCCAAGCCCCAATTTTTCCTAAGCTCATCTGTAATCCAAGTCAATCTTTCCATTATATTCATATGACAAGACACATATTAGAATAACCCATATAGGGAATAGTATATACATACTATTAGAATTAACTGAAAGATAAGGGGAGCAGTAAGAGATACAAAATTATTATGAAGGATGTAGACACACAAGTTACAGTGAATATGTATTTCTCAACCCAACAATGAGTGAAAGTTATCTCATCGAAGCACATGGGGATAAACATGGTGAGTAGATGAACTACCAATTGATACTTATCCACCAATAATAGGAGAGTAAACTCATCCAACAACATGAATCTAGACATGGAAAGTAGGTGGAATACCCTACATGTCTTCTCCTCTCCGGGAATGAGTGTAACCAAAGTGGATATAAAATAAATATATATATACATATATATATATGTGTGTGTGTGTGTGTGTGTCTTGTGTGTGTGTGATTGTTCAAAGAATCCAAAATGAGAGAGTAAGGGGATCACATCACAAAGCTTAACCTGAGAAAAAGACCATCCAAGAGTTCCAAAAAACCCCTAAAAGATGACGAGGATCCCACACATATTCCTTGAGATAAAAAGTATAAAGAACACATTCAAACCACCATGATACTATCTAATTTTGGTGGAAATGACTATCCCTAACATTTTTTATCGTGTCCTGAAAATGCATCTCGGTGGGGAATGTGTCTCTCTCTCTCATGAGTCTGAAGCTACACAAAACCATGTCTCCTCACTATACTACATAGTTGTGGAACAGAGAATTATAGCTAGAGTACCCATGACCAATACAACAAGGGGGTTCCACTCTAATAGTTGATAGAGGATACATGTTCTGCCTAGTAGGAGAGTTCCTCTTTGATAGTTCGGGATGACCTATACCCTATCTAGTAGGAGGGATCCACTCTAAGTCAACGAGAAAATGTTCCCTGCTGTCATAGTAGGGTTCTGCAAGGGAAATCGAGGACCCATTATCAATCCAACTGGAGGGTTTTACTATAATAGTCATCGAAGACCAATACCCATCCCAATTGGATGAGTCCAACAATGATTCTATAGACCACCATTCCTAGCGCAGCTTGAGGGTTCCACTCTAGAAGCCTTCGAGGACCCATTCTGAACCCAGTTAGAGGGTTCCACTCTGAAAGTCAATAACTTGTGGTCATGCCTTATCATAGCCATCATAAAGTTCAACTCATGATGTTTTTTTATTGGACAATTTCACATAATATATCGAAATCCCCATATAATGGATACATCACGTTTTATGTGAAAAAACAAGCAAGATAGGATACTCATGGGCTAATATCTGAGTTCAAATTAAAGAGATAAAGACATTCAAAGTTTTCTTAGAATATACGAAGGGTTAAATAGTGTTTGAGGGGATCCACAAGGAATTTGGTCCTGATTCATAGCATGACCATGTTCTATTACAACACATGGCTCCATCCCATGTAGTATTACATTCCTTGTAGGTGGATTATAAGATGTGCCTTCGCTAACCAGGACCAGGGCTGTGTGATACATTGTGTGTCCATGAAAGAAGTACATGGGAATATAATTTACCCTATGTACCTCTACATAGGTTCCATTCAATGTGAATGATCACTCGGGTTGTCCAACATGGAATGGGGTACACTGTATGTAAGAGGTACTACATTCCAAATTACCTTTAATTTTCTCAAAACATATCTGTCACTATAGAAAGAAATACAATTTATGTGTTCTTAAATCAAAGCGCTGTGTGGTTCTTTTTTTACTAGAAAAAATAGATCTAATATTCCATGAATACATCAACATGAAATTCCATATATATCACAATTAATCATCCTGAAATATCTGGATCTTATCGTTAATCATGCTTGTCAGTCGTAGTTCAATGGAAATGAGCTTTGATTTGTTGGGAGTGTTTCACCATATATTATGAAAGAAAAAATTCATCCGTTAATCATTATATTATTTCATAACAACCAAATAAGTCATCATAAACTCATTACAAACATAAATAATTTCATTGGTCATTTATCTGTTGTTGTTTTATTGATCATCTGCAAATTCAGGGCCCGATGGAGCTCAGTACCACCCAAAAATATTGAATATGATCTGGATGGATACAACCATTTAAGATGATTAATATATGAGAGGTAAAATCACAAAAAAAAAGTTTTATTTATTGAGTCCAATAATTCCTATCCAATCCCTCAAGAACATGTTGTTCAGATTATAAAACAACTAAATAAACGTGGAAATTTCCATATGTAGGAAAAAAGAAGGTCTATAATCAGCATAGATCCAAGAAATTGGACGAATCTAATGAATAATTTATTCTAAAGGAATCTATATACCAAAATAAAAGTATTAATAAAATTTTTGGATCAATTCTGGGTGAACAATGTGCCTGCTGACAGTCTAAGATGATTTTATGTATTTGTTTTATCCTAATATGACACAATATAGAATTACATTGTTATCTAAGATGACTTGACATAAGAATGAGGAAGAGATCTTTCACAGTATATTTCATATTATGATTCCAACCCTAGATAAGTTTTCTTGGAATAACTCATAAATAGTTTCCCATTGCGCTGAAAATAAGCTAATTATTTAATTTATTCATTCATTGATTAACTGCACTACCAAGGAGAGAGGGATCCAAACATCTCATGTCGACACATTTTAAGTTTCACTTAGGGTAAACACCATATTATGGACACAATATGGTTATTAGATTCCTGATCTAATCAACCATTTAAAATTTATTCCATTTTCTTTAAGAATATGTTCCTATACAATATGAAATATCTTTAATATTTTTATAAAATTAATTCCAGGATCACTAGGTTTCAGAATCACATGTCATCTAGGAACCTAGCTCTATAAATATATATAGAAAATTTTCTTAGACCTAAAAGGAAAAAAACTAGGTCTTTACTTCTCTAGAATTATATTATTTTCATTGATGTTATATTTACTCACTATTTACATTTATTTAATCATTATTTAAAGGTTTATAAGGAATATTAATCACAACGCGTCATGGAGACAATTGGCCATATGTATGCAAGAGAAACTGTATCATTCCCTCAATGATTAAAGGGTAAGGAATTCAATGTTAAATTAGTTATATAGAATCAAGATAATTTTATAAGTGATATATATATATATCCATTATTTCTATCATTATACCCATCCAATTAAAGTGTTTCCAAAAATAAAATCACACCACAAGGTGTAGATGGTAAGCTGTACGTAATCACGCATGGTTCTTCATTTTTTCATAGGATGGGTAAAACTAAGAATATGGTTGTAAAATAATTATAATGAAATATGAGAATATACATAATACTGGTGTTATTACATTATTAGTTAAAAACTAATGATCAATAAGTAGAAGAATAAATGAACTCGGAAGAGTTGCTAAAAACGACTACCTCTTTTTCGATGAACTCCTGTTAGATCTCTTCGTAAGGAATCTAGGGTTGTTCTTTTTGGAATACCAAGAAACCCATAACATGGATAAGTATTTTTTGAAGAGAAACTGGTAGGTTTTGGTTGATATTGAATGCTCAAATTGGTGTGATGAAGTGAGGGAACATTTTTCCACTAATAATTGAGGTGAGTGGCACTTTTGGAAACATTCAAAATATTAAATTTATATTAATTAAATTTCAATTCAAAATTGATCCAAAGTGAATTTTTAGAAAATGAGATAAGTATGGGTATAAATTACATCAACCCATAATTTTTAAACAAGTCTAGTTCTCATTCTGACTCATATCTTTTGTTTTTAACACTTATTCGAACCCTTTAACTCTTACGGTGGAAAATGTGGTTTTACTCATTAAAGCTTTATATAGTTACTATTAAATGCCAATTGAACATTAAATTCATCATGGATGACATTTTTAACTTTATCCCATTAATTTTTCAAAAGATTATATTTCTTATTTTATGTCATTTAATAATATATTATTTATTTTTATATAACATTAATGATAATTTCAACATTATTCATTACATTATCTTTTAAAATATTAATAGAACAAGATACCGTAGAACCAAAATTTCAAACATATAACTCAAATTTCAATTCTCTCATGAAAATTCGTGGATGAAATTAATTATCTGAAATTATATTGATTTTGAAATTTTTAATATGTTTTATTTAATATTTCCATTAATTAAATAATTTCTTCATTGTAATTGTGTAAGCCTTTATGGTAATTATTTATTTCTTAAAAATTAAAAATAAATTATCCTAACTCAAATTAAAACTTTACCATTAAAATTAATACTTATTTTCTAATATAGGTTCTCAATAACCACTTATTAAAAATGTACTACTTATTAAAAATATGAGTTTTATATATTTGAGTTTTCTTAAAAAAATATTATAAAAGTATTAATGTCAATGATGTTACTCTATGAGGCCATAAAATTGACTCAAAGATGATTTTTATTTAAAATAACTGATAAAATAAAAGTAGAACATGTATTCGTGTAAATTTATAATTTTTAAAATGTTATTATTAGTTCATAATTACCTGATTAACCATTAACTATGGTAATTAAAAATATTATGTTTACTATTCACACTGTACAAAATAGAAGCTACCTATTTACTAATTGTTTAACTTTTGATTTAAAATAAGAAATATTTTTTTAAAAAAATAAAAAAAAATTGATAAACATAATTTAAAATTAATCTTATTGAGGGAAAGAGAAAACATGCTTTTAAAGTGAAAATGTTAAAAATATAAAAATGTTTTTATATCCAAATTCTGTGTGAAATTGTTTCCAATGAACTAAATTGTATTAAATGATATAATATTCATCTAATTATAATTCAAAATTAATCAAAATATAATTTTATACCTTATAAATTATTTATCAGAATTTTTTCAATTAAAATTCAATAGTTAATCATTATTTTTCCAAATATAAAACATATAAGAAAAATACAGAAAATTAAACCAATCTAAATTATTATATTAATATTTAAAATAAAAAGTTTATTTTTTCATATATAATATATAAATGTTTTTAAAACTATATTTAAATAATGTACGCCATCAAAAGGGTTTGAAACTTCCTTTAGAAAAATATAGCTATTTAATTTGTAAAACTAAATTCATTCTTATCTTAAGCCTATAAAATCTGTTGGATGAATTAGAAAACATTTTATTAAATATATTAATTTCATAATCATGATAATTATATTCATTATAGTCATTTTAATGTCTAGGTTGTAACTTTTAATCGATCATAGTGCATTTGAACTCTCTATAGCGTGTAATATAAGCTATTAAATTTATTTTAGAAAATGTTCCATAAAATATTGAGGTCTTAAATTTTTTTATCAAGATATCAATAGTTAATTGGTTATTATATATTTTATTAATTTATATTTATGGTAATAATCGGATTATATTATTTATTATATTGAAAAATGTAAAACTAATTTTATCAAAAAATATAGGAATAGAGTTTTTTTAGTGTTTATTGATTTTAAATTTTATTTTGTAATGATAATAGATTAGATTATAATTTATGATGGAATATTTATATTATATATATATAAGGTTTTTAATTAATTACATTTGGGGTATGTTTATCATGATAATTATCAATATTGAATCTCACACAAGTGTGAATTGGGCCCTATGTGGGGATAGTTATTAATGTGGCCCTGGATTTTTTAATGATTTTATTTACACTTTTCGTTTTTACAAGTGGTTTTATCATTGTTTAAAATATTTTTAAGATTTATTGAGATAGTTTAATGTATCTCTAAATCTATTCTCTGATTTCAGATACTCTATAATGATTGGGTAATGTGAAAAATTATTCATCATAGGGATTTGAATATTGAGTATAACTCATTGAGAACCAAGTGTAAGGCCAAGATTTGTGAACATAATTATTTACATATCATAAGAGTTCAAGTCATTAAATGTAATTCATTTGTGTTAAGTTTAAGGCATTATTCCTTTAATCGCATGTATTTGGAACTTACCACAAATCTTTGACTAACATAAGTATTCATTTATGATTGTTTGTCCTTTAGACATTGATAATTAACCATTAAAATAAGAACATAAGTGTGAGTTTAAACATGTAAATTTGTGATCATACATATTTATTGGGTATAAGACTTCGAATTACCTATATAAGTCTTCAATTATTAGAGAAATTACAAGTTTATTCATGGAGAGATATTAATTTTATAGTATTCAAAAATTTTGATAAAATTTAAACCTAATGATACTAGAATTTCTCCATGATGATCTAAAAATCATAGATAGAATTTTATACAGTCCACATAAAGAATCCAAGTTTCCCACTTAATTAATAAAATTATATGATATGAGATCAACTGAATGATGATTAATTTAATTCTATTTGAGAAGAATATATAGATATTAAATCGTTAATGTTATTTGGATGATTTAGAGATATTTGAATCATTTTAAAATGTAATAAATAAGTGATGCAAGATAAGAATATGACCTAGTATCTTTTTAGATCTGTTTTTAGTTGATAAAGTTAGGTGTGGTATCGTTATCGTTTCATGAGTTTATTGAAGAACATGGAATATTGAGAATATCCATTTAAGTCAATGAAATGTAAACTAAAGAAAATTATTTTCCTACTAGTATATCTTGAGAATAAAAGAGTTTTTTTACAAGAGATTCCTACATTCATAGGTTTTCTGTCATTTGAGAAAAATAATTATGAAAATGAAATCATATGGGTTACTTTATTTGGAAGCACAATAGAAGTAGTTGGATGCCAAAAATGGGAATCCTGTAATGATGAATTTTTTTAGATACCTTAAAAGTCCTCATGTTTTTCATTTTATAATTTCTGAGTTTTATAGACTCCATTTAATTATTTTAAATGGACTAAATTTATATAAAATAAATTTGGATAAGAAATAAATATAGTGGACTAAAAATACCATATGTGTATCTATAAAATAAAAGGATATGATTTGGTTTTAGAAATTTTGAGTCGAACGAGAGAGCATGATGTACTGTTCAGTTTTATCAGCTACTTCTATCTCAATTTAAACATTCCAAGTATTATATTTAACCTTGATATATGAAAAGTATGTCTATATCAAATTCGACATCAAGTGAGTGTGTTATTTGGAATATTCTAAAGGTTCATTGGAAATATCATCATCTATTTCGAATGAAACCTGAAGCTTTAAGAGATCTATCTCATATCTTAAATGTCATTGTAACTAGAAGGTGTTTTCTGCGACTAGTGGGATGTTGTGTACTGGAAGTAGTGGGATGTTATAAATCTATAGGTGAAGGGTGATTCCTCCATATATATTGTAACTTTGTGATTAAATGTTTGTATAAAATAAATTCTAGAAAAAAACTACTTCTATCAAGTATTAGGCTCACACAAAGTGGCCAAGCCATATAAAAAATTGGATATCCTGATTAAATTTATTTTCTACATTATCATTTAATGTTGAGAGAATAATTTTTATCTAAGAGAGTTTTTTTATAGATGACTTAAGAGGTTTATTTCAAGAATAATAATAAATAATATATATATATATATAACCCTTTAGTAATTCACCTATACCAACTCTTTTTAGTCAAACCATCAAATAGATCTTAAATGTTTTATTATAGAACATGGTTTCCAATGTCAAATCTATCTCCTTGAATTGAATGATGTAAAACATAAAATATGAAAATAGTAATGGAATAAAATGCTTTATGAAAAAAAAATATGAATGTAAAAACAAGATGATTACTTATTTTTTATTACATGGGAGTGAAGTAGTTGATGGAGGTACAATAAGATTTCCACTTACTAAAATTTGTGATCACATGACCTTCACAGACAAGAGAAATCAGGAAGTTGATTTAAATAGACGTAATGTTATATTTTATATATATTTTTTATCATTTATTCTGAAATGGGATGGTTTTACCAAAAAACAAGGAAAATTGGAACATTCTTGAAAGCAGTTGTAAATACAATTTCAAACATAAAGAGATAAATCTACATATCTAGATAAGAAATTTCAAAGATGTAATGATGGGTGAGGCAGGACCCATTTATGAATATTTTACGAGATATAATGAAATAGTGAGTAACATTAAAATTTTTATTGACAA